>JAULSW010000001.1:1241848-2483697 GCA_033439775.1 Podospora didyma | reverse complement strand
GCTGAGCATCATGGGGATCAGGCGAACTTCGGCCGGCGGGTTGCCGTTGTACTTCTGCGCCACCTTGAGGTAATGATTGTTGACAATGGGGGCGCAAAGAGCTGCGAGCACGACACCGACTGCCAGGGGGATGAACATGAGGCCGGTGGTGCCAGCTGAAAAGCCCTTGCCCTTCTGGAAAACGATGGGATAGGCAATGAAGAACATGTAAAGCAGTCCGTAGAGTACCGACATGTAGATGCTGATGAGAAAGACAATGAGCTCCTGGAAGAGAAGTTGGAATGGGCGGATGAGGAAGATGCTCAACCGCTCCCCTAGCGGTCGCAGGTCGAGATCCTGCTCGGTGACGTTGTCCATGTCGCCAGTCTCCTTCCGCAACTTCCTGGCCCGGCGGGCAAGGATGGTGGGCGCGTAAGTCTCGGGGACCGTGAAAGTGATGAGAATCCAGACGACGAAGGTGAAGATCAGCTGGATCCAATACAGCCAGCGCCAGTTGCAGGTATCGGCAATATAACCACCAATGAGAGGACCGATGGCAGGACCAATGAAGGGAGCAGCAGAGAAGGCAGCCATGGGCACACCTCGCTCTTCCGTGCGCCACATATCGGCAAGCGTGCCACCAACCAAGGTCATGGGCGCCGAGAATGCGATGCCATCGAGTGTGCGGCAGACAATGAGCGTGGCGAAGTTCTTGGCAACTGCACAAGGGATGATGAAAACGAGAGCTAGGAGAAGCGTGGAGCCATAGATGACCTGTCTTCCGTAAATCTCGGAAAGCGGCGCAAAGAACATGGGACCTGGCATGTGTTAACACCATCATTCCACAATGGCTGGGGCGAAAAGGGGAAGCCTACCAATGCCGAACCCGACCACAAACACGGTAATGCTGACGAGAGCGGCCTCCTCGCTGACGTGAAACTCCTCGGCCACACTGGCAATGTCGGCCGTAATGACACTGGAGCAGAAAGCGACGACGAAGCAGGTGACAGCCACCACCATGGTGCACCACCACTTGTAGGCTTTGGACCAGTTCTTTGGGTTTTCGGGGTCGTTCTCGGTAAAGGTGACAAGCTTGTACTGGCGGCCAGTCTCATTCGGCCCATCGATCTTGCCGGTCTTGGTCTCGACCTGGTACTCGGCCATGTTGGCTGTCGGCTCCAGCGTGCGGTAGGGCAGGTTGACAGGGTCAAGCTCCGCATCTCCCTCCCGCGTGGTGCTCGACCGATGGGACCGTACCGAGCTCGAACGACGGGCGGGCTCCATCGGGTGTTCCGAGTGGTCGGCGGCGTGGGTGATGGACTGGTACTGGGCACCTGCGTCCATCTCGTGTTGCGGCTGTGGGACTTGTCCCCTATGTGTCGTCGGTTGCTCCATGACGGAGAGTCTCGAAAGAGTGACGTTCAAATCGGCCGGTGGGTGGCCGAAGTAAAGAACGAGCGAATGGAAGAATAAGAACGAATGGAAGAATAAGAACGAATGGAATCCAACTTCTCCCTTAACACGTACTCATTATTGTAAGTCTTTCAAAGTCGAGGACAGCATCGTGGGGGGCCCTCTTTCTTATACCAGTTGCTGTTGAGGCGAGCAGGCGGCCGTCGTTCGGGAATGTTCGGTAATGCCAATTCGTGATTTTCCCCTGGCGCAGATCGTAAACAAACCACAGCAGGGAGTGGCACACCAGGGAATGCCAACTGCATGAGGCTCCAGGGACTCGGTTCGCCCTACGGCAAGCCTCAGCCAATCCAGTCCCCTGCATAATTGGGCCCTGAGAAGAGATCCTGGGCCGTCTCCCGTCTTGGAAGGCCGCTGTGGAGCCGAGCCCGCGAAACATGTTCGCCAGGTACACGCGCGAGATCGAGTCAGTGGCAACGCGAAGGTCAATCTGGGCACCATGACGATGCCAAGAGGATATGAAAGGAAAGTCCAAAGTCCGCGCCCCTCCGGTTTCGGCTACGTATTAGCATGCCGGAAGAACCCCTGATTGGCTCCTTGTCTCGGCCATCGCGTATTTAGATAAAGGCGAGCGCGTCTCTCGCCTTCGACGCTCTTATCTCCTGCTGACAAGTGCGCGAGGGGAATTCTTCGAAGCAGGAAACCGTCTCGTGACTCCCTAAGCAGTAGACGACGACCTCAGATACTAGTGCATGTGAGGGTGACATGCATAGCTATGTCGTATCGCCAGAGCTTGCGAGTGTGGTACGAACAGGCTGAGGTGCTTGAACAACAACTTGGCCCAAACGAAGAAAAAATTCGGTTGCAGAAAATTCGACAAAAATGAGCTGGCTCCTCGACTAGGTTGTTGACAGCCATGGAAGATGCCTGTTTGCTGCGAATTCTCAGTTCTAGGGTCCGTGGATGAGGTCACCTGTCGACCCCTGAAATCCCTTGATCAAGGTCGCACAAGCCTTTGTGGATACTAACGCAGCCGAACTTGGCGCAGGACAGTCCCGAGAACGCTCCCGCAGCTTGCCGCGCCTTGTTGACTGGGCCAATGGAATGAGACTAGAAGCCTGCCTGCCATCTGCGGAGCTAAGGTGCTGCATCTGTCAAAACTGCACATCTCGAGCCGTTCATCACAGAGGCTCCGCCTTTGGGTCTGGCGTTGATCGCAGGTCCAATCTCACGATCACTTGACGTAACTATATCGGCACGCTGGGAGCAGCGGGATATTGTAGGTAACGGTGTTGGGACTTGTCATCTGCATCACCTAGCAGATGTTGATCAGCAGACAACCGCCATGCAGGGGTCAGGGACATGATGTCTGTAACCCATTGCCGCGTCGATTGCCTTGCCCTGAAACGGACGAATGCGATCGAACGCCGGGCGTGTTGGACTTCTGACGCATTGTGGAGTGCTTCAAGTTTGCATTCTGGAAAACTGGCATCCGCACCTCGTTCGGCACGAGATATCTCCGCTGCGGCGTGTACCTAGTTGACACCGTTACACCCGATAACCTGACTCCCGCCGCTGGCAGGGCTTGTCTCCTTTCGGCCGTTCGGCAAAGTGTCTCATTGGGTACCAGAGCTTCCCCAACAGAGTGGCGAACTTTCAAAACTGCGGAGCCTGGCTCCGAACTGATGACTCCAACTTGACCTCATGTGCACAGACATATTCGATCCGCTGGATACGCCAAAGCATGCAGGGGGTGACTCAAGAGCTGGTAATCCTCTGCGGCATGCATCGCCCTGCGCCAACCTGCCGGGAAATGGGACTGGCTTGTGAGCTCGCGGTAAACCATCGCCGCGTAGTCCATGTGGCGGACCTAGGAGAAGTCGGATGACAACAGGATCGGTGGAAGTTGGCGCCGCCGAAGGTGTTGGCCTGGTAGTTGACATAGATCCTGTACCCGCGTCCGGGCTCCCTAAGCTGGCCCTAGGCGAGTGTGTACCATTTGAGGCCGTACCTTGTGGGAAAAGGGGTTGCTAGGATTGCCGGGACTACTGATCTGGCTGGGCTAACAAAATCGTCGCTGATTAGGCGGCGGGCTGGAGCGGCCTCCTAGATTATGGCCTCAAATTCCATGGCGGCGAATTTTGAAGGCCTTTGCAGTCGATTACGCGGCGGATGAGACATTGTAGTTTATCAAACCACTCCTCTCCTCTCAGCCGGGAGCTAGATTCGACGTCGAAGAAGCGTCTCATTGTCGTCTGCATCGTTCCCCCAGTCAATTTCGTCGTTACCATCTCCAACTGCGTTAGGCCATTGTTGGGTCACGCCTCCCCTCTCGTGCAGAGCTAGATTCGAAATGGCCCACGTCGAGAGCGACTGCGTCATCGTCGTCTGCATCGTTCTCCTAGTTAATCTCGTAGTTACCATCTCCAACTCAATTGGCCCATTGTTGGGTGATTTCTTCTGGCATGAGAGACTCGGCAGTCGGGGTAGTGGCGACACCGAACGGTTCCATAACAAACGGATGTTGCCTCTGAAAAGAAAACCCCAAGCCGACTTATGCGGCATCTGCACTTGCCGCCGATTGGGTAACATGTGTAGACTAGTTTCTGGCACGAACAAATCATCTTGCCAGTTGTGTCTGGCGGTATGGTTATAAGTCTCGCTGGTCAGGAGAACCAAGTGGTTGACTAGATACCTGCCTGTCAATTCCTTTACAGTCGATCACAGGGCGGATGAGGCGCTGCATTCTCTCGAACACGGCCGAGAAGCACTTCTTCTCGGCCAAGAGCTGGCATCTAATCCTGGCAGCCACGAGCGGAGGCTTGCCGCCCCACGCCCACTAATTCTGGAAAAGCAGAATGACGAAGGCTGTCTTCGACGTCAATGCGGTCCTGCGGGTCCAATCCAGAGTGGTGAAATGTGACACCAAGATGTACGAGCCTCTGAAGCTCGAGGTCCGTGACCGGGATCTTCTGCGTTGGGATTGTCCACAGCTTCTCGTGGTCCAGCTGACTCGCCACCAGGTCAGCGAAGGCGGCAGCGGTCATTTCGCACGACTTCCTCGTGAAGCAAAAGATCAGGATGGGTTTTCTGCGCGTGTGCCTTTGCTGTAGGATAAAGAACTCGTAAATCACCTGCCATAGCTGCTGGATAGTAGTCGTTCAAGTTGCGAAAATCGCCGCAACAAAACGGAATTGGAGAGACGGGAGGCAGGGCAGCAAATTTCGCTCTGCTTGGAGGCGCGGGACTCAGCTGCACGTCTGTGCTTGCCCTTTCAATCGCTTTCTGCTGCCTCTGATAGGCTGGGGTCCAGGCCCCACAGGCTTTCGTTTGATACCGCACCTGACAGAGGTAGCAAGTTTGGCAAGGGCTCTGGGCTGGGGACGGGAAAGAGGGCTCTGTAATTATTAGGTACTTGGGCAGACAAAAAGACACAGGCACATTGCAGCGAGAGCATTCAGGAGTCGTCAGAAAGGCTGAGTTTGTGACCATCGGGCATGAAGACGGCACATCATATCCCGGCTGCCTGTGTTTGGTGACATATAAGGAAGGATATTGAAAGGAATCCTACCGTACCAGCTTGTCCCCTTGTAGACATGAGCTTTTCCAACATCCACCGCCTGTGTCTTTTCTTTGCTCGGTTTCTTTATCCTTCCTTGCTTCCACGGTCGTTTTATTGCTATCGAAATGTCAAGCACGCAGCAACCGGCACGCCGATGGCTGCGCTGTCCAAATGGGTCCTCGTTTTCGCGCTCAGCATGCTCACCACGCCCGCCTTCGTCAATACTACCTGGAAGCTGTTCATCATCTTTAGTGTGCTGGGTGTAAACGCGTCAGCTTGGTTCTGGTTCTTCCACCCGACACCTACGGCAAGATGCTCGAAGATATGGGAGCCTACTTAAGTCGGCCACCATTGTCCCAGTTGTTTGCCTTCAACATGAATGTAAGAAGACTGTTTTCCCGAGCTCCCAACTTCAATGCTGTACATACATGTACCTAGGTTCTGCGATACGAGACGTCTACACTTCTTCATTATGGTGGTGAGAAGGTTGTGGGAATATGAGAAAATAATATCAGATCACATCCTGTCAGCAGACTGTCAGGTGGCAGCTCTCTTCGTGCTTGAAGCGAATTTTCTCAGCAACGTTACCAGGCGCATTTTTCACTTGCCTCTGCCGCCATTCCCACATCAAACACCCCTAAATCGTTTGGCAACGCGTCCTTTTGCACTAGCACTTCCTGAATAAAAACAAACGACAAACCACCGCGACCGTAGATTAGGGCAAGTATTCCAACCTTTCACTATTTCATCATTTTGAGACTTCTAATCTCAAATCACTCAGTGGCTCAATTTATTCTCAGATATACGCTAAAATTTCTTAATTGGCACCGAAAGCGAGCGTGGAATAGAGACCAAGCTAACGACCACCACCTCGAGAGACCGGCCAGCATCCTCCCCGGCGTCCTTTCCAGCAATAGCACGGAAGATGGAGGCAACCAAAGGAAAGACTGAGGAGCGACCAGCCTCCGAGTCGACGACCGTCGCGGCGGATTCAACTCCGTCGGCCGCCCCCCATAGCGGCCAAGAGCAGTGCACCGCGCACTGCGAGTGGTATCCCTCGTACTGCTGGGCCTTCCACGGCGTCTGCCGCCGCGGAACCCAAGAGACGGTGGCTGACAATGGCACAACCGCAGGACCCTCCCGAGCAGCACAACAACAAGTAGGTTCCAGTTTATATATGGCTGGTCAACGTGGGCGATAGGCTAACTAAAAGTAGGGGAAATGATTCCTTCGCGCCTCCGAGCCGGCATTGGACGAACTTCCCGTCCTGCAATACGAGGCAACGAAGGAGCGAGACGCCTTTGAGAATCTCGCTATGGGAGACTCCGATGAGCAACCGCTCGGATGGGAGCGTCTACCACAAAGATCTAGGCGGCGAAAGCGGCTAGGAACTGCCCACAATGGAAGAGGTTCAGCAAAGTTCAGCGAGAACTTATCGAGTGGAGAGAGAGGGAGGCTTTTTGGTGAATTACTAGATTTCTACGATAAGAGTCGGTTACGACGGGACAGGATCATCTGGTGTGTACTGCATAGCAATTTCCGGACAGGGCTCGGCGTTACAGAGGCTGCGCTATTCTTCTCCGACCTGCAACATATTCCCTTTTGGATCTGAAGCTGGGCGTGTTGTCATCCGCCCCGCAAGTGTCCGTGCTGTCATACTCGTTACCGGCATCAGCACTCTTCTGCCAGGCCTCGCAAGCCCCAGTATGTCTTTTTCGCCAATCTTGTCATCTGTACCCATTGACCTCGCCCAAACTTCATGCTACGAGGGCCGAGAGCTCAACACGCGCAGGTGAGCAGACGAAGGCGAGGTGTGAGATACAACACATGCATTCCGACGTCTCGACGTGTGGAGAAGAGTGTTGTGACGAAAAGGGGCAAACGGGCTCTTTCTCGCATACCATCCTATCCGCTCAGGCTCACTGAGACCCGTCTTCCCTAAACGGCGACAGTAGCAGACGGACTGGTCAAAGGATTCATAACACGTCGCAACATGGAGAGTGAAAAAAAATTGGATGACGCAACTCGATGATAGTAGTTCCCTCATTATATCATGAAAGCACTGTTGACGCTCATATGTTATAGACATACATGAGAATGCATGCGTTGAAGCATGCATTCTCAGCTGCATGTAGCTTCCCAGCGGCAACCCGCTGCTAAAAATGTTGACCTTGAGGATGCCCCCATCTTCAAGGCGGAGAAGAGCCGCTAGGCCCGCACGACCGAGACCGTGAAGACAATCCTGACCCCATTCACTTCCATCGTCTTTGCGTTGGAAACATTCAACATATCCTTACCGAGCAAGCCCAGAGCCCAAAATGTTTTTAAGCCACTGGGTGATTTGCAATTGGTCAAATTTGTCCGCTCCTGTCGCAAATGATGTCGGAGATAGAGAGGGTAATATGTGTGTTTTCGTTCTGACAGGAGATCTTTGCGCTCGTCTGGTCTTGCTTTGTCCTCTGCGATGACACCTAGTATTGCCTCAGAATCAATGGCAACTCTCACGATTATCAGATACTCTCAGTGACTGGTTGCCTTTTTGAGTCTGTCCGAGATGTTCTTAGCCTGTTTATGACAACGATATGAAGCGGAGTGAACCTAGAAAGATGGCCCAAAATATACTGGCAGTGTGTGAAATCAAGAAGCAGAGCACGTCACAGAAGCAGAGCACGTCACAAACAAAGAGATATATGTGCACTACAAACGCCTGTCATTGTATCGCAGACTTAACTACAACGCACAGCGCTTCTCCCCCCGTCCAACCGGAAGCCTATACAACGCCAAGCTCCCAAAAAGAAAAAAAGGCCAAGCCCCGGCCCCCTACAACGGCAAAAGCCTCCCCCGAATCGAACCATAGGCAACGAGCGGGCCTCTTTCTTCTCCGAGTTCCCCCAGCATCTTGTCCTTGTGCAACATATATGGCCCGAAGGGCAGTGTGTTCTTGTTGTGTCGGAGCCAGCAGCGGCGGAGACCGGAGACAGAAAGTCAGACAGAGAAACCCGAACCTAAATGATGAAAACCAAACGTTAGTGAGCATGCCCATCATGAAACAAAGCGGGTGACCAACAAAAGGAGAGGAGGGAACTCACGTAAAGACTTGAATGTGACCATGCCACCATCAGAGTTGAGTCCGTGGGAGGACAAGTGGAAGGATTTCCTTGGCTGGCGCTTGGTTGCGGCCAATGGCGGACATAGGTCATGTCAGGAGACAGGAAGGCTGCGGGCAGGCCAATTCCTGATGTGATGGGGTGTGCTGGGCAAAGAAGCCAAAGGAAAGAGAAGATATGTCGGGCCCTAGGGCAGCCGATGCCCCGGGGCGGCCACCAATCGATTTCACTGGAGAAGAAAGAGAGTCAGGAGTGGGAGAATGCGAGAGGGGGAAGGCCTTTATATAGATATTCAGAGCCCGGAGAATCAGCTCCCTCGGTTTCCCTGCGCTCAGCCAAGGGTGGGTTGATCGGAACTGACTCACCGCTGTATGCAGGGGACAGGAGGGTGGTATGGCAGTTGCGAGAGGACAAGATGGCACCACTAGCTTTGCCGGGAAGATGTCAAGGTACTTGCGTCTCCCAGTACCTTCCGCAGCGAGTCTCATTGCAGGGAACGGTGACCCAAGTACAGGCAGGGTACATACTGTAGGACTTGCATCGGTACCTGGCAAGGTGGGTTGGCTGTAACGTAGCATCTCTCAGAACCCCGAGACAGAGTAAAGCAGAGGATATCTGAGCTCGGATGGTCTGCTGCGCTTTCCTGCGGATGAGGCGAGTGACGCGGGCTCGGCCTGTCGGCAGGAGAGTGACTGAGACGGATGTGAAAGAGACTCGACAATATGCAAGTCGACCTGATGGGCGAGATCACTTGGCCCTCCCTGCTCGTATGGTAATAATTGAGTGAGAACGGGCTAGCCTCACACAAACCAGCAGAGGTGGAAGGAATCTTTGATACACAGTGGGAGGAGGGAAGGCAACCGATCGGCCTACAGGGGTGGCTCGGAGTATCTGTGGTTGTGAACCGGGCAGGGCGGGACTATGCTCACCGCAAATTTCTCGAGGCAGGTAGGCACCCAGGAAGGGGGTCTGACGCAATTTCTCGTGACTTCCAAAGTATCTGGGTGACTCTACAGGCAGAAGGAGCTTCGGTTCCCCTGACCGATCATCTGCAATCGATCGATATGGCTGGGGGTGAAGATTGGGCAAGCCACCTGTGCTCGGGCTTTGGGGTGTTGCTTCACTTCCCATGTCGGTTAACAAGGGCCGGAGTTCTTTTTCATTCTATGTTGCTCTTTCCTTCCTAGGCACTGGGGTTGGAATGTGCCTACGGATTGGCGGCGCTGATAGTCGAGCTACTGGCACAGTGCCTGGAAATGCCTCTGACCAGATGATCGTATCAGAAGTGCTGTGGTAGTAAAGGCTGTAGACAACGGGCGATTGTCATGGAAAGAAAAGGTCAGGCATTGTTTAGCTTATCTTCGGTTAATCCCTGTGGCAGCCACTTCAGTTGGGTGAATTAAACTTCCTTAATTCATCCCATTGACAGTAGTACAAAAGTGAGGAAACGCGGGCAACATCGAATTCGGCATATGGGGCCCTGCATGCTGCCATTTGCCTGCTTCGCGAGGAACTGGCTGCAAGATGTAAAGCTGCATGCATGGGTTGTTTGGCGGGGCTATGAGCCAGCGTTGCTGTGGACAAGATCCAAGGCGCTCCCTGAGACGCTTTCCACGGATACGAGGGCACCGTCGTACAGTAAAGGCCCGCACAAAATCGTGAGCGTTGGTTGTTCCATCCTTTTCTGTTTGCAGCATTCCATAGAACCTCAATAGACAGACATTCCTTCTATGAATCCGTATGGGCCCGACTTCGCAGGCTCCTAACATGACCATCTAGAGAGCCATCGAAGTACAAGAGCCACGAACCCAATTAAAATTGATCTCTGTGGATCTAAAACGAGCTAACTCGGGAAACCGCTCATTATCGTAACCTTCTATCTTCCCATTACGTTATCTCCTGCAATAAGGCTCTTCCGTGACTTGGACGGACAGAAGATCGGACGAAAAGCAGTCACCATGCCAACTTGTAGGAAGAAGAGAGGTCTTATCATGTTTCATCTCAAAATTAGGGATTCTCCCTCAGTGCTCTCAACAGGATCCCTATTGTTCTATTCCTAGTAGTTGCACTTGACCCGAATATGACGAGTCTTCCGTCGATGATGTTCCATTCTGTTCTATCTCGGTTGCCACTATCTATCACCGAGGAGCACGCAACCCGGCTAACAATGGCTATCTGGTGGTCAGAATGGATGGCAGAATTGGGAGCATCCCCCCCCCCCCCCCCCCCAAAATAGAAAAGAATAGCAATAGCAAACTTAGAGACCAAACAATTTCAGTGCATCCAGTTGTGTGCTACCTCCGCTCGCAATAATCTCGTTTTATTTTTAACACTGAGGAAGGATCCCGCAGAAATCTTCTTGCCTATAAATTGTGAGGGACTCTCCTTCCAGACCCCCGTGTTTCTTCAGCCTTTGCTCCCCCGGATATCAGGACTCCTCTTCGAGCGCTTCATCATCCCACACAGCATACTGCACAACACAACGGAACAACAGCAAAGCACAGCAATAGTATTGCAACCATGGACAATCGTCCTCAGAGACCTGAGCCCAAGTCCGAGGAGAGTGTCGTGCAACGGGAGTAGGACTCCCTCTACGAGACGCGATCAGTAACGTAAGTTTGCTCCAGTCAGAAAACCATGCAGCTTTGGCAGTGTGCTAACATAAGCACAGGAGGGCCAAAGAGTTATGGCGGCGCCGGGAAATCCGTCCCAGTACACCAGTGTCTTTGTGCTTGCTATTTCATTCGAAACGGCCGATTTGGATGCGCGCCGAGAGATAGACCGTCTTCTGCGAGTATGCGAGCGGGATTACGGGTTCACCGTCCAATGGTTCCTCATTCCGAGAGCTAGAGATGCCTACCAACAACTCGTAGACTGTATCCGCTCCTGGATGGTCCGGTTCGACAGCGTAGGCCATTTGTTTATTGTCTACTACGGCGGTCATGGGATGGAGACGACCAGCGGCAATAGAGGTCTGGTTCTTGCTGAGTGAGTACTACCGACACTACATATATTGGAATTAATTGGAAAACTGACATCGTTGTCAATAAACATAGTCGACTCGCTTTCCAAGCAACCAAAGTCCCATTCTCTACGTGCTTAGAGATGCTGTTGGCGGCCAAGGCGGAGAAGCTGCTCGTGTTAGACTGTTGCCACGCAGGCGAGCTCGTCCACGAACCACACAGCGCAGTGGTCGGGGGGCATACCGAGCTTATCGGAGCCATCGGAGGTGGCGGTGAGGCTGAAGGGCCAGGCCCTCACTCTCTTATCACGGGTCTGACATGGACCCTCGTGACGCTCGCGAAAAGCACCACGCCTTTCAGCGTGGCATATCTGCATTAGACGATGTGTAGCCACATGAAAGACCTTCGGGGTGAGCAGCTAGCGCACGATGGGAGCCTCGCCACAGCGAAAACATATGCCACAGGTGATTAGCAGAACGGCTGTGGCCCTCGCCGCCCGCCCCTATACTCGATTATATCGCCCAGGAGACAGGCCAGCAGCATCCAGCTGTATCCGGTGGCCAAGGTGGATGAGTCGGAGTGGGGCGTCGATGTCCAGGATATTTGGCTGCGGATCTCGGTCAGGAAATACAGGGAGGGTGATGCCGAGTACATAGCACAGCTTATCCGGAATCTCCCTCTCGGGGTCGATGGGATTTGGGTGCACCGGCCGCCCGCTGTTCCGGTGGGAGGTTCGCCTCCCCCGGCTCAAATGGCGCCGCCCCCGTCTTCGTCCTTCCCTGCGCTTCCGCCGCCATCTGGCCCGGCACCGTCCGTCCCTCGCCACCTAGCCCGCCGCCGTCTGTCCCTACTCCGCCGCCCCACGGCTGGGCGCCGTCCTTCCTCCCTCAGCCGGCCCCGAACCCGGCACCGCCCTTCCCCTTCCCTCCTACCCCGGGCCCGGCCCTGCCCTTGCAACAGGGCCAGCAACCGCCACCGCTCCCCGCCATGGTCTCGCCCTTAGCTTCCCTCTCGCCCACTGCCTCCGCCGCCGCCAGCCTCGGACCCCAGCCGCGAAGAAGACCCTCGGTGGGCTCGTACCTCCGGAGGGGCTTACACGTGCTGTGTGCCAGGCTTGGTTTGGGTGCAGAGTAGTAGGCTTTTCGGGATGGAAAAGGAAAGTCGCTGCAATGGGTAGGTAGGAGTGGTAGTGTAGACTCGGTTAATGAATACCATTGAGCCTGGGATATTATTCTTAAAGACGATCGCAACTTATGGTGAAAATGGCTTCTTGCACTTAGAACTTGGGACTGAGGAGTTTGGCGTTCCGGTTGAGTCGGCTTATTAGGTACTAGGTTAAGAAATCGGGATGTTATTGTTTACTTGCACGGGGGAGCTGGGATATGCGACTGACCCGGCTAGACTAGGCGGGAGTTGACGTTAAAAGTGAATATTTCAGTTCCTTCTCTAACGTTTGTCAATAACGTGGAGACCCTACCTAGGCATGTATGTCTGGTGCAAGCTTTCTTCGGATCAAGTCGCTTCGAGAAGACGAGCATTACATCATCAAAGTTATTGGCGCAGGGATACACAGCTAGAGCTGCTTACTTACGCACTAGCAACACATCAAATGGGCATCAAGGTGGGCAGCAGAGCGGGCCACAGGGCGAACAACAGGTACGTGCGAGGTGGGTAGCGGGGTAGGGAGCGGGGTGGGCAGCTGGGCATGCAACAGAATGGACAGCTCGGTGTTTAGGTAGCTGGCAGCGTGCACAGCCGTCAAATGGCGACGACAGCTCAAAACTGGGCTTTTCAATATTTCTAATATTTCGAGTACTTTGTTATGCAGTTGTATTAATTATGCTATTCTCTCTGACGATAGGGAGGGAAGGAGGGCGCGACGGTTGTGTTCGTGTCCGGCGACTGTGCCTATCGCTGTAGTTTGTTGTGCCCGCCAAGTGCCAGTCTCATTTGTAGCGGGTGTCTTTTAAGTTGTGAGTTCCCAGTCCAGAAATAATTGATGGTCAATAACCCCAGAAGCACCATAGTCCAAAGGGAAAGTGTGTAGTGTGAAGAAGAGGTGTAGCGAGGCTCCCGTCGAATGAAGCGTAGTTGACAGCACGGAGTGAGGAGCTCAAGAGTCGGCTGAGCGGAGGAGCGGCCAGCAGGACCAGGTAGGAGACTGATACCTGAACGTCCGAGATTGCCCACAATCACAATATGTTTCTAATGAAGCCTATTATACTGTCAAGAATTATAGGTCCATTATGAACCCTCTTCCTTACTTCCATGTGAGAGGCCCCATTATGTCCCCCAAAGCATTTTCAGTAACAATTATCGAATAAGGATTTGTATAAAAGAGAAGGTGAACCGCCATACATGCTGTGGTAAGAACCATATCGAGTCGACGCCTCAAGTTTCTCGTACCAGTCTTTGACAAAATCCCCCCACCTAAAACTGCCCTTGGTAGTAATCCATGGCCATCAGTCCCACCTACCCCTGCCAAACCTGAGGCCCAGGAGCGGTGTAAGTAGTCTTGACCGGATAATATGACCAAAGGAGACCCTGGTCGTTGGACTTGTACGCTCCTGGGAACGACACCAACGGGCTGGGGTTACCGTTGCCTCCCCCAGTGACCTCGATCTGGGCGCACGAGAGATAAATCTGCGCTCCTCCAACGGCCTGTGCCTGGTGGAGCGCAATGCTCTCTACGCGAACGAGATATTTCCCGCTGGGGACAGTCTTTGGGATCGTGAAGTCGACGACTTGTTTTTCTGTTTTTGTATAGGTAATCAGTGTCATTCCCTCTCTCAACGTTACACGGTAGAGAAAAGTCCGTACGATATGCCGGCCATGTCCAGCCGCCATCCGACTTGATAGCATCGATGCTGGCAACCTTAAACCAAACGTTTCCCGCAGGCTCCCACATGTTAATATTGGCACTGTCGGGAACTCTGGCCATGTAGAACTGGACTGGGCCGAAATGTGTCACGGCAGACGCGGCCACGAAGCCGAGCTGCTCGCCGGCGGCGATGGTGGCGGTCGATGTACCGGCCTTGTTCTGAAAGCAGCGCATATCGGCGCTGGTGACATCTGAGACGCCCTGGTTGCCCTGGTAGTTCTTCGTTTGGCGGACCGCGGTCCACTCCTTTGCCTCTGTTACGCCATTCACGACGATCTTTGAGAAGCGATCTGAGTTGTGTTAGTGCTGGCGTTCAGGGGCTTGGCGAGACTTTGCGGTACTAATACTAACAGTGTGCTTCGGCCGTGCAAGCCAGCAGGAAAATGAGTGCGAAGAACTTCATGTTGGCGAGGTACCGAGGACAAATTCTTGAGAGATGGGTGAAGAAAAACCTGGTCAGCTGGAAATAGCAGGAAGACCCTATATTATACTCGGCGAGCCACTTGACCATTGAAGCAGAGAACAACACTATATACCGCCCCCGCTAAGGGGCCAAGACCGCATGTTCCCCAGTCATATAGGCCAGTTTTGTTTGTGCAAATAAAGATTTTCAGATTTAGCCTGTGATCCTAGCAAAACAGGACGGAACAGGGCGCACCTTATTTGTGGCTAATATCGCCAAAACTGGGGAAGCCAAGAACGGGACTTCAAATGGGCGAGGCCATGACGGAGCTTGGCACGCTGCAATTGTCCCTCATGATGAAATGTTGCGTCTTCATTTGTTTTCCGGCAATTTGCTGTAGAGCCAAAATCTCAAAAGTGTTGGCCTCGCTCGACAGCAATGTCTGAGATGTGAAAGACTGAAATGGTTTGTGCCGCGAACACCATAGAAAGATCTCCCCAAAACAGAGTTGCTACCCGAGCCTGGCAATTCAAGCTCAAGCTCATATGGGTGCTTCTTCTTCTGCCCTTCAGGTTCAATTCAGTCTCCTAGGACCTTTCGGGAGGGTTGAAAAGCTGCATCTCCGTTCTGTGACCGATGGCATCACTTCGAACATTCTGGTTGAAGTACTGGCTTGAGAGCCGTCAGAAGATGCACATATGATCAATGGTTTGCTCCATATTCACTCATCCCTTGATAACTCACCTACTCTGGGCCAAATGTTCGAGTGTCTGACCACGGGGTTGCCGCGCGATCAAACGGTACTGGTAAGAACTCAAACCACTGGCACAGGGCCACTGTGGGTAGCGCAGGCCGAAATCTGACGCTGCACATGTGTACCTGTAAAATCATTACATGTTAGGAAAACTAGCCGCGGGCCTGTGAGCATGTGCTTTTTCGAACTGACCTGAGTGAACAGCGCTTTCGAATCCGTCAGACATGGGCTGCTTTCGCTTCTTGCCCGCAGCAGTACCACCTCGGATGGCGGATGGAGACGGCTGGTTGCTGCGGCCATGACCTCGCAAGATGCTGGATACAAAGATGAACTGGACAAAGCGGTGTTCTCTCTGGACACCATGGAAAGAGTGCGCTGGCAGGGCTTTGGGATGTGCGTCTCCTTGCAGCATTGACGCAAATCACTGCCTTGCAGTCTAGACCCTCACACCGAAATTCCTTGTTCTCGTCGACGGGCGGGTATTCGTCCGGGCGTGGGCAGGACGGATAGGTCTCCAGGTTCTCAATGCTAGCCATCCGCAGCATGACCTCTTGCTCGATCCGGTCCAGGGCGATAATAAGTGTCTTGTCAAGAAACTCGTTCGTCTGATTGTGAGGGAACGATCCATTACAGCCATCGATCGATATGCATTTTAATTCGTACTTTTGCATGCCAACCTGGGTCTCCACGTTTAGCTTCGTACGTTTGCGGGAAAACCAACCAAGTTCATCCTGCCTCCGGAACAGGCGAATGTTAGCAGATGACGAGTTTGGCTTGAGTGCCGGGCGGCATACTACGACGCATTGGAGAAGGAAAAAAGGTTGTCCGGAATGTGAAAAACAGGGTGTAAGGTACTGGAAAAACAAAAGTCGAGGACAATTTACCAATGAAGTTTGGAACTCATCTTGGTGGAAGGGAAAATAGAACACGATAAAGAGAAATGACGTTGACGACTTACCAAAAAGAAAAAGGGCTTTGCAAAGCATGAACAAAAGGAAGAGCCCTAGTCGCCCAGTGCGACTCCAGGTGTTGGTATGGGGAACGAAAGAGACGAATATAGCGCTCAGGAGAAAGTTGCAGCACCCCCTCGGAAAAAGTTGTTTCAGAAGAATTTGGGGTGGTTTTGGAATGGAAAGTGCGAATGGCTTTTGAAGCGGCAACGCGAAGCTTTTGGTCAGTACCAACCTTGGAAGTTGGCAACACAGCTGACTTAAGGGTGAGTCCCATAGCGTAGGGGAAGGTACGATCAGCAGTTTCCCGTCTCATCGCAAGACCTGAGCTGTCAATATATGCTGCTGCCAATATTTCTTTCTGCTGAGGGTGATGTATCCCAGGATAGGTTGATTCACGTACGGTACCTACCAATCAGGGGGAGGAAGAATGCACTTGGCGATATAAATGGGAAGATAGAGCCATGCCAAGGATATAGAACAGCCACCCAGAGATAGAGAACAAGATCACATGGACAGATAAGAAGCTTCATCGAGAGCAAACCCAGGCAGATATCGACGGGACTGCTAGTTCCGTGCTGCGATGAGACGATGAATTTTTTGTACTCTGAAATACCTGCTTTCAAGGCGGCTGGGATGAGAAGGGATCATACCTATGTATCTGCTGCCACATGACGTCAAAACAGTTTCTGTCTAACCGAACTACTCATATTTTCATAACCTCAATGAGAACGGACAGACCAGCGCTCGACAGCCCGGTGGTACACTGCTGCATCAGGCTCATTAGAGGTTAACTAACTTCTCGATCTGGAATTACAGACGGAGCAATAGGGGGGTCTGAGGACGGGAAGCTATGAGCTCAGAGTCTGGCGTCATTTAGACACTCCATTCGCCCGAGAGGTTGGCAGCATAAAAGGCTGGAGTGTGGTATATATAAAGGGTGAGCTTCTAATATTCCCCCAGGTCTCCCTCCCTGGTTCCTTCCGTGGACCCCTCCACGCCCTAGCCCTCGCGTAGGCAAAACACTGGCTATGTACGGGCAAAGCCCGGCCCTGCTGGCACCCGGGTTGGTCGTGTTGATGCCAAGGCTGGTCGTGCTGCCACCCGCACCCGCGCCCGCGGTGCAAGCACCGAGTTAGTCTTTGTGGCACCCGAGCTCCGTCGCCGATCTCGCCTGGGCTGTCTTCCGTGCTCACTCCTCTGCTCTCTGTATTGCCTCCTCCACCCCCTCCCCCCCCCCATCCTCCAGCCCGGAGGAGGATCTCAACAGTCACGTGGAGTTTCTCGAGAAGCTTCTGTCTGCGAGCTGAAAGCGGCGGAGGCGGGAGACTGGGAATCTTCTTGTTAGCCTAGGCAGGGAATGGTGTGCGTGTGTGAGACGATGCTTGCGAGCTTCCTGGGGATTTAAAAGTAAGGTAAAGCTGTTCCCTCGAATGCATAGGAATGGCTCCAAAGCAAGCGTTGGATGCAAAAGTGCTTGAGGGAGGTGAGGAATGATAATTGTCTGCATACGCTGAACATACCGGCCAGTATCTGCAATTGTTGTGATGCAGACGCTTCGTGAATATTTCCTGGGCGGCCAACCTAAGAAAACGATCACGGCCAGGAAGGCACTTTGAGAGAGGTACTGTAAGAATTACACAGCTTGCCAGGCATGTTGTGGCCACGCCAGCGAGTAGCAGCGGGAAGGATGGGCAGGTTTGCTGGTGGGCCGTCTTGCGCTCCTGTATCGATGGCAATAAAGGCTCAAGAGTGAGATGCAGGTAGGCAGTAGCCAGCAGCGACAATAAGCAGCAGACGGTACAGTATAGTAAAACAAAATAAATGAACAGAAGAGCTCTGGCGCGGTTGTTGGGCGCAACTTCGAGTCGACAGGCGCGCAGAATCCTGGAGACCCAAATGCAGCTCCCCTCGGCGTCTAAAGCGGAGCTGCTGGTTGTAGGCTTGTGCTCTAAGATGGGGCCGGGGGAAGCACAGAAGAAGGTCGTTAATGCAGGCCGAGGACTGGCAAGGAGATCTAAATAGCAAGGGGGTAGGCGCAGCTCGGAAAAGAAAAATGGCTGGTTGAGGGTGCTCTGCTGCCGCGCACGATGGATCGTCGACGTACAGCTTGAGCCGGTTTGGGACTGGGTGACGGACGGCAGATCGCAAATTGAGCCAGCTTCATTTGTCTGCTGTCAAGCAGCGGGGAGGTACGAAAAATAAAAAGGTTCGATGTAACACGGCCAAAAGGCTGTCTGTTGTCGACAAATGATAACTTGACAGGACTAGACAGGACGCGGGCATCAGGAATGACGGGCAGCTGCTCAGGAAAGGTACGGCAGGTGAATGGTCGACCAGTTTACAAGGAAACTAGAACATCAAAAAGTGTCATGGATGTAATGCTGGCAGCAGAAGAATAAAGCAAGTGAATGCGTATGGCATCTAGTGCACAAGACAAGAAAGGGAACCAAACGTGAGCATGGCGGCAAACCGTTACCAAAAGAAAAGTTTGGTCTATACTGAAAAAAAAAAAAAGAAGAGCTGCTACGGCTGGGGATTGAACGGTGTTCTCTTTCTTGACACTCATTTTGGGAAATTGGACGTACCTGGAAGTGTCATTCCCTCCAAAGAACCACCTGAGCTATAGGCCCATGTGTGCGCTGGTTGTTGAAGACTGAAGCAGACTTGTGACCTATAAGCCCTAGGGACGGGATGAAGGACTCGGTACGCACCTTGCTGGCCGCCGATGGAGTCCCCACCATCTCTGCTGGACAGCAAGATAGCAGACAACCTCGCTGCTCAACCCACTTGAGCAGATGACAGTGCTGCTGTCATTGGTTCTTGCCTCTATTATCGGCACGGCTGTGAGACTGCAATGGGCCACCCGCTCTCCGCGAGTTGGTGCGAGAGGTAAGGACATCCATAGTGAAGAGCATGCCAAGAATGTTTCCATGATTCGTTCCTCTTTTCCTGTCAGTGCATGATAAAATACGTGGCCAAAAGCAGAATTCCTGCAACAGCCAGCCCAGTAGCGAATTCCTCCTCTATGTAAATCTATCCTCCGTAATGAACTCTTTTGGCTTCTTTCTTGCAACACTCGCACGTAAAAGAAGGTACATGAATCACTTCTCAAAATAATTTCAACTCATATGTGTGGCGAAGCACGGCCTTCTTGTGGTTTCTTTGAATCAGTGCGATAGACTTCCTGGAAAATTGACGAGCATTTCACGTTCTATAATTCTCTCAGACGTCCTCAAATGGATTCACATTGCCTTAGGTTATGGTTAAGGCGTTGGCTAGATTATTGAAACTCGCATGGAGGCATATAGCTTGAAAACTTCATGTCTTGATTTCACATTGCAATATCTCTCTCTGTCACCTTTCAGCCTGGGGAATGAGCTGGCAGCTAGTTGCCGCGAAAGTGGAAAAGTTTATCGCTGAGATATTGGCCACATTAGTTTCATGTTGCTCAGTTTTTTCCCTACTTACATTCAGCTTTCTGAGGTAGGCAGGGATGACGGAAGTATCATGGGTGATCTAGGTTTTAGGAGACTCTCACTGTGAAGTTGGGATGTGTTGGCAACCGATCTGATAAACACAACACCAGATAGGTAATTATCACATATAATTTACATCTACATACCGCCCCGGCAATACTACCGATTTTTTACACTGCAGCGAATATTTGATGTTGTGAGATCAAATGTCAAGATGACCGGGTCTGGTGAATCGGGCCTCGGAAGTGAGCAAACTTTGCAAACTTTGCAAACCAAGTGTGCTCGTCACAAGAGCTTTCTGTGCAATATTTTAGTTGTAAGTGGAGAAGACGTTGATGTGACAGAGTGCCAAGAGCGCTGAAGCACGAGCAGCGTCAGCAGGTCGCTGCCGCCAACTGAAAGGCCGTGCCAGGTGGTGTTAGCTGCCCGAACACCGACACACTTAAAAATGTTGGGCTGATTTTTAGGCCAGCAGCGGGTAGCTCTCTCAAATGCAATCGTTTCCCTTACCAACATTTCTCTCCACAATCACATCCGCCCTCCGCCTCCCTCGGCCCAAGCCTTCCTGCATCGACGCCACCGACGGTGATAGACTACGGCTATCTCAATGGCGTTCGTCCATAGACCCAGGAGGATCAAATCAGCAGGCTGCCCTGCTTTACCCAGCTTTCGACTCGAGCCACAACCCTATTCCGTGCGGTGGAACCGACAACGACCAAGTCCTCTCGAAAACATACTCTCGCGCCACCGAAATAAACCAATTGGATCAAGCAGAGTAGCGATCCTCCTAGAGCCAACAAGCATCATGCGGAGCCAAACCGTTCCTTCTTCCATCAACAGAACCCCAGCGGCACGGTCTTAGCTTGTGGGTTGTCGAGATGGCCGTTGCCAGCATGTGCTGCTTCGGGTCGGCCCACGGTGCGGGAAGATGCAGAGCAAAACTCAGGTGCAGCGTGCTGGCGTCACAAGCCCAGATCCCTGTTGCCTTTCATTCTTCCTCATGAAGATGGATGTCCATGGCAATGAGCGGGCAACACGAGGAGATGAGCTGCGGCATGTGGTCGCAAAGGCTGCCCAGTATATAACATCATCATTCAGACTCGCTTGAGCCCTTTCTCGCATCTCTACATTCGATTCATTGCCTGCATCGCTGGCCTGGTCTTTTATTCAAGACTCCACTCTCACTCCGCCAAGATGAGACCTCCGAGCAGTGCAGCGGCATGGGTTAGCCTCCTCCTTCTGCCCAAGGTCTTGGCACACCCTGGCCTGGACGACGTACTGCTCGCGCTCAACAAGCTCGACACCGCCGCCGCCGCAGGCTGTTGGGAGTCGACAGAGCTCATTGGCGACCTGCAATGGCTGAACGAGTACGACCTCTATCCCACCGCTCGGCTGATCCGAGACGTTTTGAGAGGAGAAGCCTCAGGCCAATCCGATGAGTACAATTACCACGTCCCGCCTCTGCACTCGCCAGCATGCGCCTACGACACCTGCTGCGTCTGGCAGTACATTGCCGACGACATGGAGAGGGCCTTCCGTGAGCGCAACGGGGAGTGCAATAACGCCGCTCGAGGTGCCGTCCGACTGGGCTTCCACGACGCGGCTGGTTGGTCAAAGTACACGGGACAGTATGGAGGCGCAGATGGCTCCATTGTCTTGGCTCCCGAGGAGACTGAGCGCCAGGTCAATGCGGGTCTTCGGGAGATTATCGATCAGTATAAGTTCTGGTTCGAGCGCTGGCGCCACCACGGCGTGAGCATGGCCGACCTCATTCAGATGGGGGCTAATGTGGCAACTGTGGTCTGCCCGCTGTACGTCAACTGCCTTTCCTGATATCATGCGGGTCAGTCTAACCAAAGGGGGGAAAAACACAGCGGCCCCCGGGTCCTTTCGTTTGTTGGTCGCTACGACAACTGGAATCCGGCACCCGATGGTCTGCTGCCATCTCCATTCGACACAGCTGACAACCTGATCGAGATCTTCCGGGCCAAGACGATCCAGCCCAAGGGATTGGTTTCACTCCTCGGGGCACACTCGACGAGCCGTCAGCGACTTGTTGACCCGAGCCGCTTCGGTGCCCCACAGGATAGCACTCCTGGTGTCTGGGACACCCTCTTCTACAAGCAGATCCTCGGACCCTCGCCCGCCAGTGTCTTCAACTTCCAGAGCGACCTTGTACTCTCCCGGGACCCCCGCATGTTCCCTACGTGGAAGGCTTTTGCCGGCCCTAATGGCCAGCAGTTCTGGGACGAAGTGAGTCTGCTGCCTCCCTCATCCAGGATTGAAATATTAATCATGTGATGCGACAGGGATACGCGCGTGAATATGTCCGCCTTAGCCTGCTCGGCGTCTACAACATCAATAACCTCACAGACTGCACAAGAGTGCTGCCGCCCGCCAAGCGCTCATGGGGACCTGAGGGTTGGTAGATGGGGTTTATGGAACGTCGGGTACACTGATCGGCAGTCCGATTCCGCGTTGGCAATGGAACCCTTTCGCGTTGGCATATGTCGGGCATCTGTGTCCTCAACTACCATGTGGCCAGAAGTTCTCGTCGGCAGAGAGAATTGACGGTATGGGGAGAAGCGTTATCATAATTAAAAAATACGACTAATCACCTAGGTATCTACCTAGATGGAATAGACAGCAAGGTATATTGTTATTACAATCGCGGGGGCGAAAACGGTAGCTCAGGGATAAGTTAGTGAGAAGTGCGAAAGACATCGCTTTCTGCCCCCCCACTGAATAAAGGTGTCGGAATCCAACCCCTCATAAAAGTCCGAGATAATCGTAATTTCAGGCACCAAGATTTAGCAAATTCTATTTGTTGAGTATGGTTACATCTGTGTTTCTGCGGCAGAAACCTCTAATCTTTCATATCAATTCGTTTCTCAAGAATGTGAACTTGCTAAAAGAGTTCAAATTTTATAATGATACAATGAGACGAAAATACGGGAAACATGCAGTGGATATACGGTAAATATCAACCAGAGGGTGTATGAGTAAGCCGGGGGTCATCCGGTGCCAAGAACGGCGAGTTGTTATGCAGCCAAGCCAAAAAATGGTAAGGCACAAACCACAATTTGGGGCTGAGAAATTGCCGAGCCTTTCTCTCACGACATCCTGCAACTTCACCTTCGATGCTCCTCGTCACGTCCTGCCACTCACACACACACACACACACGAACATAAACACACAAGCACCAAGAGGGCCTCGCGGCCAGCCAGATTTACAGCATCCGAGCTCTTATCCTAATAAGTCGCTCTATCCATTTCCCACAAAGCGTGTCGCTCAGAGAGGACGCCCGAACTTAGCGGCGCCATGCGGGTGCAACACACTCCTCTGCTGGTCGGCATGTTCGTCGCCGTGGCCCTGCCTTTCAAACCACAGGCTCGCACGACTACCATCCACATACGTGCCCGTCAAGAACGCCCAACGCTTGATCCTATCACTCGCCCGACACTCGATCCCATCACGCGGCCAACGCTCGATCCAGTTCCCCGTCCCACGATCCCCGATCTCGATGGCGATGACAGCGCAACCACCAAGACAACAACTTCAAGATCCAATACTCAAACAACGAACCAAGGATTGATTGTTACCATCTTTGTGGGAACCGGACTTGCCCCCTCCGAAGCCACAGCGCGGGCAACCTTCGCATCCGGTCCAGGAGTGGCAGAGCCGGCCGGCCAAGGTGGCCAGCAAAACAGCGAAGTGCTGGCGCTTGGTCTCGGCGTAGGCCTTGGGGTCGGCATCCCTCTTCTTCTTGTCCTTGGTGCGATTGCCTTCGTGCTTCGTCGGCGGAGCGATCCCCGGCGCACTCTTCCATTTGTGGGTGACGAGGGCCCGAAACCAGAGATTGATGGCCAGCCGGTACACCAACAGCAGCATCCACTGCCGATTGAACTGCAGAATATGCCACCTCAACAACAGCATCTTGACTATCAGCACACCGGGGCATCGTACTTTCAAGGCCAAGGACAAGTACCGCCCTCGATGCGTGCCTCAACGACGAGCCCATCCCAGTATGAGATGGGCGGTGATGGCATCCTGCCGGAGCTCTATGCGAGGAACATGACGCCGCCCCCGGAATACTCGGAAGCAAGCAGTCAGCCACCCATCGCTGGGCCTCCCTCGATTGCTCCACGCTTTCACGGGGTTCCTCACCGGTAAATTTGGCTCCCTCTACGGTGGAACTCGTTGGAGTAACCCTTACCTTCCTGAATACAAGGGCAAAGGGAAGTTTGAGTGCAGATTGTCAACTGCTTGTTGACGCGGATGTCAAGTTCGAGGACATCGTGGATTCTTCCAACTCCTGAGCAGCTACCGTTTCCGCATCCCAAACGAGACTGGTGTTCAGCTTGTTGAAGGTGCGGCTTTGTACGGCCCCTGCTTCTCCTCCTGGGCAATCAGTCGAGGTTTTCGAATATCAATTTGCGCCAGGGTTCGGTCCCCGACCTACCACAGCCTTAATTCTTCTCCCCGCTTCCCGCTGCTAGTACGATACCTACGCAGAGAACATGCCCTCGAGTACAAAATAATGGGGAGGAATGGGTTGGCGCCGCGTACTGGTTGCTCAGGCCGAGTAGAGGTGTGCTCTCGGGCGCCTGGATGGACACACGCGATAGGGGTGGATAGAACGCATCATTAGCTGTCAAGACAGGGACTTTAGTGCTGAAGATCCGCCGATACAGTCGCTTCCAGGTACCTCATCATCGGGCCGCTAACCACATGCTCGCTGTCGTATCAAATGGCGTGGGTCTTGCAGGTGGCCACAGCCTCTCCTGGGCCCCGACAACTGTCCCTATGCCTCCTCCGAGTCGGATGATCAAACGTCAGATCAAGCTCAGACAGCTGTTGCGCAGCTAGATACTGCCGCAACTTTTGATCCCGATATGGAGATCGATGATGTCTTCGACGAACCCGGCCTTGAAGGATCGTCCGACCCGGAGGACAGAGTCGAAATTACTCTGATTCAGAAGAGGATGACGGCACCAGCTGCCTCAGAGGCTCCAGCAACCGACGGCGCTAGCAAGGCCGCCTCCGTCTCCTTCTGTCCCTGTTGCTTGCTCTTCAGCCCATGATGAATTTGGAGTGCCGTATTTCTACTACTTGCCATGTGGCGATCTGGTACATACTGACTGATGTCGTTCAAAAACGTACCAACGGCACTTTGCCATAAGGTAGATCACGACAAGCCCAGAGGCCAGGACGAATCGCGCAAGCGGGGCTTTGACGGCGGTTACGAAGAACCCAGAAAGCTCCGACGCCACTACCACTGGCCGTGGGTATGACTTCTGTTCTCAGGCCGATGGGCAGCATCCCCGAGTTGGAGATAACGCCATGTCACCAGAAGGGGTGACAACCACAGTCCCACCGACTGAAGACTTTGAGCGCACGTGAAAGTCTAGAAAGAGCCCCGTGTGACGACTCAGATATTATCTCTAGCGACTACCACCGCGACTTGACCTCATTCCTCAGCAGCGACCCCAATTGTGCAGATAGGTGGCGGTTCCGAGCATTCCTATAGCCCAGCGGCTGTGCCCCAGCGACGGCATTGAGTAGTCCAGAATAATTAATCCATTTCACAGCTTCGGTTGAGCACCCGCATGAAGGGCTTCTCAACCTCATATTGTTCAGAAAGAAGCCAGCTTGACTTTTGTGATTGGTGCTGTACCTATTTTAGAAGTGTCCAGAAGTTCTAGCTTCCACTCCTGTAGCAGAGTCCTCTCTAAAATCATCCTATTAGTCTTCACTCGGTGTCTTGAGTGGTCAGTGTGTGCGGCGGACTGATAATTAAGGGTGCGGCAAAGAGTAAGTAGGTATTTGACGTGATGTACATTCTTGGAGAGTTATACGACAGGACTCCATGCTCATGGCTTCCTTTGCAGTATTAATATTTCAAGAGCCTGCAGTGGCAGGAAGCAGTCGGATTCTATCAGATTGGCGCCTGTTGGGCGATTTCTAGCCCACCTCACTCACGTGTATTGTGCAAGCCAAAGTTTAACTTAACCTTGAAACTTTACCCTTTGATTACAAGGGTGCAGAGCATCATCTGGCAAGTACTCAATCAAGAGAAACACGCTGTATCATAACGAAGAGAAAGAGGCCAATAAAAGAGGTCTCCATTGTTATCTGGAATGGAAAAGCCGCAGGCGACAGCGTTGTTCTCCGACAGAACCGTGTGATAGCAACCTGACTGCCAAGTTGAATGCCAACACATCAAACATAGTATGTGTGAAGGAAACAGTCCAGTTGAGGCCGCAAATTGTGCAGTTGTACCTAGTAACTACTAGTAGGGCAAGATAATCGTCGATGCTACAGTACTGATCCTCCCTTTGATAGTACGTCACATGCGTCGTTACAATGGCTACCTCGTGCGGGTGAAGCTCGAGCCGCCCCCAGTATAGCCCCGGCAATAAAGTAGAAGGGTTTAGCGGGAGGAACAGCGACTATTTGCTTCCGAGGTTTTTGACCCCTCCTGGATCATCGCGGTTATACAATTCCGCCATTCTTCGCACGTTCGCCGGAGTCCAAGGAGACCAGAAGTGAAGCTGAGAAGAAGAACAAGTTGTAAGTACGTGCTAGCATGATCGCCGCTGAAACCGAATCTCCTTCTGTGACCGCGCAGCCAAGCGACGGGGATAGCGCATGATTTTGGGGGGGGGGGCAACTTTTGTCGGTGATGGACATTTTGAAAGAAAATACCTAAGTAGGCATTAGGTAATGTTTTCTTACCTCTTGCGCGTCTGAAGGCTCTTCGGAGGAGAAAGCGTAAAGGGCTTCCTCTGATAATGACCTCATGGACAACGGCAACACTCTTTGATCTTTGCCTCCGCCGTTTCAACCTGCGCTTGTATCCCTTTGGCGTGCGCCTGTGAATTTGTCTCTTCAGCTTGTGCCTGCACCTGTGCTTGTGCCTATGCGCTTTGATCTGTGCCTCTGCTCCTTCATCCGGAACTGAAACTGGCCGGAGCGCTTCTTGGGAAGTACGCTCAGTCCGAATACGACTCTATTATGAATGTCTCGCAGTTAGCCCAGCTCTGCGAGTGCATGGTAGTAGGTTCGAAATCAGACACCACTCTAGTTTATTCCACTGACCTTTGGAAACCGGCAAAAACGTCCCGGGTAGAAGCTGGCCCTTGGTGGTGGCCCACCAGGCGCGTATAGGGACAGCAGGAGTTCGTAATCACGCACAGGATCATATGGTTCATCCCACTTATGTGCCATCGTATCGGAATCCATTTCTAGGTGTTAGAGTCTGGGCTCTCGATCATGCGTATTCTCGTCAAGGGAGGTCGCGTCGCACGGGCTTGCTGTCAGAGGAGGATCGATTGATTAAATGCAACGGAAATGCGAAAAGCTGTTAGCAATTTGATCAACAGCCTGGATGATGAGAAGATAAGAGCTCGTACCCCTTCATGCGGCTGCTGACACGAACCTTTACGATCTGCGTGCCTCTTGGGCACTGTTGAAAAATCTTTCCGAAGTTGTCTTATGGCTCTCGAGCGCCAGAGACAAGCTGCAAGCTGTTGAACAGCGACAGTTCAAAGGTCGTAAGTCAGTGTACGTTCATTGACGCCCTCAGCTGGTGGGGTGCGTCAAGGCCGGTTAGGAACGTTAAGGTCAGCGCTCATAACCGGGCAGCCAGGCGTTGTGATACAGCAACCACAGCTACCATTTCAATATGCTGTTTACGAAGCATGGAGATAGTTCAGTATGTGCCGCAAATGAATTTAGAATCAGCTAGGTACTATAATAGTACCTAATCTACGGCATTGCTGATAATATACCTCCCGCCCCCCCTTGATGCGTATGATGCGCCGTCATCGTTATCCCGTTCGGGTTAAGCTTATACTTCCCTCCAGTAAATTACCTCCATGAATGCGAGCGAGCCGGTTGTCAAAAGGTTAACCTAGTAGGCCACGATGTGTGTTTGCTGGAGCGCCCTTCCTGATACTGATAAGAACGCAGATTCCACCCACGACCCTATCCCGCATGCCACCGTTAGCTGTGCATTGCAAGCATTGGCATTTAAAAGATGAGACATACCTACACTTCAGCTTTGGCCTTGGATTCGGGCGTGAAGGCTCCGGGTTGACGGGCCGGGCACTTTGCGGTCTTTTCAAAACCCGCATGGCTTGAATCATGAGGTTTACAAACCGTATCTCCTCGCGCTCTCTCCAAGACGTAGGACGTCTACACTGCTTGCCATGCACACTCGGATCGGAATCCATCTAGAGCTCTAAGGGATCAGGCTGTAGATTTGGCGTGTTAGTTTATAGAGGGAGGGAGGTCGCCAGCACGCCCTGTTTTTCAAGGGGGAGAGAGATTATTTGGATTGATTGCAGGACCGCTGTACATGCTGTTCTCAAATTTGGTCTCATATAGCATTTATATGGGAGTCTCTGTACCTCTTTGTGCGGTTGCTGACACGATCCTTTGCGATCTATGGCCTGGTCGCTGTTGGAAATATTTTTTCGAAGGCTCGAAAGGCGTCTATCTTGTCTAAATAGTGTGGAGACGAGCTGTAACTAATCGGAGAGGTTGCGAAGTTCGTTCTCTTTCGAGGTGGGTGGTGGCGCGAGGGTAGCAGAGAAAGTGTGTGTTCGCGTTGCAATTTTCAGGACGGCTTGGTGAAGCCTTGCCGGAACCCTGAACCTAAACTCACCCCTTTATCTGGTAGCTGCAACCATTTCAAAGGCAGTTTGTGTCTGGGGATTCCGTAGGGGTTGTATTTGGCCTTCAATAAGTGGCAGGAGGATGAATGACATAGCATTAGTGACCTTATTGTTCACACGCTCGAAAGAGGACACCAATGGACAGTAAAAGATTTTTCTCAATCCTTCCGTCCCTGAATTTAAATCCTAACGAAATGTAAAAAATAGCGACTGACTGCCAACTACAGTCACCGACGTCGTTTACGGTGGTCATTTTGCCCACAACTCATGATGTTGAGGTGGCTCAAAAACTCGTGAAACTTGGAAATAAAAAATATCATCCCTTACACCTTTGACATTACTTAAACCCCTTGAAATCGCCCACTCTCTCAGTTAAAGCTCGTTCCAAAGTTCTTGGTCGCAAACTCCTCGAACACAAAGCCATCGAACCGGCCGCCTGCGTTGTACACGATGCCACCATCCCCCCAAACTGCTGCAAAAGATTCTGGGTTTGTCAGGTTAAGTGCCATGGCCTATGTAACAAGATTGTTAGTGTGCTGTTCCTGGTGTCTTCATCTGGAAAATCGGCGTACCTTGATCCTCTGGCCGGGACGCTTGCGCCCAAAACCCGTGTTGATCTTCTCCTCGAGCTTGCCCGAGTTGCTGCAGTAGAGGCCCTTCAGATGGTGAAACTTCTCGCCGTTCACCAGCTGAGCCACCCACGTATCTTCCATACCAAGCCACACCGCCTTAGCCCTGTTTGACGACCACCATGGCTGTTCTATCAGGTCTTTAGGGAGGTCCCAGATCGTGCGGCTCTTGGTGTTGAGGAAGTAGTGTCCATTGATTCCTAGGGACACGTATCGTGGGCACCCGGATTCTGTCTTTCCGCCGGACTTTTTGTGCTTCTTCAGGAAGTCGGCGAGCCCCGGATAGTCGGGCAAGAAGCTAACTACAAGGATATTCAGTCCCTGCCTGGAAAGAAAAAAGCGAAGGTTACCAATTGAACTTACCGTCTTTGCAATGTCCGTCTTGGTGGTAGTGAATATAGAAGGAGTCCGAAGTCCCAAGTGCAAACGCCTTGATCCCTCCGCTGTAGCCCGTGAGGGACTGTGCAGTCTTCCGGATGGCCCCGAATACGCTGCATGCAAAAGTAGTTAGTGTGCCTATTCCTGACGCCGCTTGAGTTGATTGATGTGTGAATGGAAGATGACTGACCCCTTATTTCCAGGCGTATCGTCTAACTGCCGGTTACCCAGCTGCATCTTAACCTTTGGAGGCAAGGTGCTATGTTTACCAAGTTGATCAGCACGTTATCCACGCAAGGATGTTAGCGAGACGGGTAAAATTTTCGCACCTTGCACAGTGGTTCGGTCCGCAGAAGAAATAGGCGTCGTCGATGAGAGTAAGCGACCGGCATTCCTGGATACGATTCTGTCCCGGGTGGGATCGCACCCTGGGAACGATGGAGCGGTCTCCTTGGAGGGCCATGATCTGCTCGGCCTGCCGCCGGATCTGGTATTGCTGGTCTTGCAGCATCTCAAGGGTCCGCTGATCGTTTTCTTCCTTGAGCTTGGCTTGTTGCTTTTCGAGCATCAGTCGTGTTCTAGCCTCCGCCTCTCTGCGCAGGCCGTCGAGGTTGACCTTGAGGAGCTCGCGCTCCTCGTGCAGCTTCTTCGCCTTAGCCTCCGACTTCTCCCGCTCCTCGCGCAGCACCTGAGCCAGCTGCTCGTCCCGCAGCCGCAGGGCTTCTTCCATGTCGGCTTTTTGCTGGGCGGCCCGCTGCTCCCACTTCTCTCGCTCCTTGGCGAGCTCGCCATCCAAGGTCATACCGGCATCTGTTTGGTCAAGGTGTCTTCCCTTTGTTACCATCTCGTCCTGAATCGTCAGCTCAATCTTCTTTTCCTTGATGAACTTGGACACGAGCGCCTTCGCCGAGGTTCGGGAATTGTAATGCCGCTCAACTCTCGAGCCGTTCTTCACCATGAACCCCCAAAAGTCCTCCGTCTCCATCAGCTCCTTTTCCCTCTCGCCACCCTCAGTACGGTTCACTTTCTCCCACATCGTGGTGACCAGTATGACGTTTTTGAGGGCCTCATTACCGCAGAGCTTCTTGAACATGAGGAGGTTCCTTTTAGCGGAACCGGCCATCCTAGGGTCGGTGATTCTGTGCAGATACAGGATGCCGCTCAGCTTGACGTCGCTCTTGAGGGACTCGGAGAGCCAGAAGGCGATGTCGCGGAGGATGTCGGCGTCGTCGCGGTTGGTATCGTCGAACCCAGGAGTGTCGATGAGGTACACGTTCACGTCTCGGCTGTACTTGTAGAGGTACGAGGTGACTGACTGGGTGCCTAGGAGGGACCAAGGTTGATTCTCATGTCAATTCAAAGGCCCCCGGGACGGATTCAGTGCAATGGTGTTACTCACACCCTTGTAATCCGTGGCCGACTTTCACAGTGGCCCCATCATTGGCCAACATTGAGATAAAGGTGCTCTTCCCCGAGCCCGTTACGCCCATCACGGCAATGAAGACATCGGTTTGTCGCGCCTCGAGGCCATTTCGGAAAAAGGTCTCGTCAGGAGGTGCCTCTGCCTCCGCTCCTGAGCGGCTGGGCATGCCCATGACCACTGCCATTGAACTGTTATTAGTTGATAATGTTTCTCGGATCGCTCTTTTAGCACAAGAAAACTAGAACTTGCCACCACTGCTCATGGGAATCTCTGCTACGAGTTCGTTCATCGACCTCTTTTCCAGAGGCGGCGTCATCGCCCGAACAAGAGGCTGCGGGCGAGACGACGGCATTGTGTTCCGGAAGCTGTGACGCTTGGGATCCATATCTGTTCGTGATCTTGGACGTCGAGTTTGCGAAAATGAGAGTAACGAGGCCTTAGGTGGGGTGGCATGGGACGACGGGGGTCAAAGGAGGAACGGCGGAGTGGAATTGGAGCGGCATTAGAAAATCCATTGCCCCCGATAGCTTTATCAAGGGCCAGTAAAATACGATTACCAATAGTCCGTACTCCGCAATGCATAATGTACCGTCTGTCCCAATGCAACATCAAAATTAGCATGCTCGTCTTTTATTCGTAGCCTCGTGGTTGTGGATCAAAAATAGGAAACCATGGCTTGCAGAGGGCGTCGATAGTCAGCTGCGGTGGCACGTTCATTCGCTGTGGATTACCCGATTGCAGCAGCCCCCTGCGAGCTGCGCACAAATCCGAGGGTCTGCAGGACGGCGGCTGAGTGGCTGGGCCACTCTAGGCGTCAGGTCTGGCCATGGGAATGGTGGGGGTTTGGCAAATGATAGCTCGACTTGGCATGTTGCCACGCCACCCATCGCCCAGGCTCTCGACGCTGCTGCCTCAACTTTGGGAGAAGACCCTTCCCACCTTTTTGGCCCACATCCGATTCATTCTAGCTTCAATTTCCCTGAAAGCAAACGCACAGCCAGACCTCTCCAGTATGTCGTGAGTACAACCACCTTTCAGAGCTGCCCCAAGATGTTCCCTAACCAGTCCCAGGAGCCGCGATGTAGTAATCGCAGTCATGGGGGCCACAGGTAGTGGGAAGAGCACATTTGTGTCGACCCTAGTTGAGGAGGAGGTTGGCATTGGCCATGGCCTGAGATCAAGTATGTCTGATTATCTTGAGGCCGCTGCACACTTCAACAAGTGGCCTCTTTTAACAGGCATTTCAAGCAACTCGCATACCCATGGTATTTTCCATGAACCGACCGGAAGAGGAGGAGAAGATCAGCTTGATCGATACGCCTGGGTTCAACGACACGGCGCTCGCCGACACCGAAGTGCTTCAGGACATCGCCTTCATGCTGACACGGACATATCAGCTGGGGATCCGCCTGGCAGGCATCATCTACTTGCATCGCATCACCGACAACCGCGTCGGTGGCTCTGGAAAGAGAATGATGAGGCTCATCCGAGACATCTGCGGCGATGATGCTTACCCCCGAGTTGTCCTCGCTACGACCATGTGGCAGGATCTGCATGGCAGCGAGCTGGACGGGTTTTCTTCCTACGACAGAGCCGTGCAGCACGAGGTCGAGCTGCGGCGTACCGAAGACTTCTGGGGCGCCATGTGCCGAGGGGGTAGCAGAGTAATGCGCTGGGATGGGACTCGCCAATCGGCCATGGCCATGGTCGACCACCTCAAGACCTTGCGCGCACGCAAGGGAGGCCAGGGGGTCGTGCTGCAGATTCAGCGGGAAATGGTAGATATGCAGAGGGAGCTCATCGATACGGCAGCTGGCCAGACTGTCGGGTCCAAGAACAAGGAGCTTGCCGAAAAGTTCCGCGCTGAGATGAGGGAGGCAAGCCTCAAGTTCCACGATGAGCACGAACGGCGCCTGGATAACGACCAGCTTGCCGTGGATGCCGTCAGGGAGGCTTGCGAGCGGCAAATACTCGAGGCGGAGAAGGCGCGCGATGCTCTGAAGGTCGACTTTGACACCCTGTCACGTCAAAAGATCGCCAACTACGAAGCCCTGATGGGTGAAGTCAATCAGCAGGCCGGGACAGTAAAAGCTGCGAGGCGCGAAAAGGAGCTCCAGAGCGCAGAGTTCTATCGGGATGAGCCTGGATTCGAGGATCTCTTTCAGAGTGAGCTCGAGTACAACGAAGCACGACTGAAGAAGCTGGATCAGAAAATCGCAGAGCATCGGGCTCTTGGGACTCCCGGGCTGGACAAGCTTCTTCTTGAACGGAAGCGTGTGGATGAATGCTACCAGGAGTTTTTACTGCAGTACCAAGGGAGGCAAGTGGAACAGCGTATCAGGGACTCCGAGTTGGCTTCGCTCCGAGGAGAAGAAAGCAGTCTAGACAAAAAACAGCTTGCGCTTCAAGGCTTTGGCATCCTGGCTGGCATTGGGCTCGTTGTTGCTGGCGTTGTTACCATATTCCCGCCTTTGGTGGCAGGGGGAGTGTCTCTTGCAGCGAATTCCATGTCATCAATGGCGCATGGGAATAGGAAGCAAATCATGGACATGTAGGATACCAAATGTATTCATTACTCTCATCTTTCAGCAACTATAACTTGCAACAGTCTCAGCCCGTACGAAGTAGACCAGTGTAACTTTAAAGAACCACTACAGTGCGAAGTGTCTGGGATTGTTCAGGTTCCCAAAATACGCTCGGTGGTGCTACATCACTGCAATTTTGCATCACTAGGGTTTATAACCTCAAGTCTTTCTTTTCCATTGTCCCAGATACGGCACTTATATATGTCTTCTCTGGGGCCTTTAGACCCAAAACTGAAAAGGTTGCAGAATTTGCGAAAGGTCGCAAAACACCGATAGGACTAATGCTTCCCCCCGATCTTTTCCAATCCTCACAGCCACGTGCGGCCAGCTCAGAGCGTACAACCTCCCGTACTCCAGCCAGTATTGAACGAAAATGCCACACCCGACATAAATATCTAGGTCTTTTCTGCTTTTTTAAAGCTGCTCAGCTTATGTCTAAGGTTTTTCAATAAGCTGCATCGACTGATGCTGTCAAGCGAGATCGCGTTTCATTTGCACTCCGGTTCTTTTTTTAAAAAAAAAATTGAACAGCAAATTTTTGAGACCTTTTCCTAACACACTTTGAAACTTGGTGTTGGTTCAAAAGCGGGCAGAGGACAAATAATGTGTTTGGCGCTCATGTCATGTATCGAGTCTTCAACACAACAACGCCCCAGCGAGTATAAATTCAGCTTTTGGTTTCCATCGGTTCTTATCACAAGACATGGCTGGTCTCTCCTGATTCTGTGGCCACTGGAGAGTATAGTTTACAAATTCTGAAAAGCTGCCTGGCCCAGACCGAGCTGATTGGTTCCTGGGCGGAGATTAAGTGTATCAAGGTCGGGATGACTTCCATTGTTTTGCCCCACCCCGCTGCTGTCAGTCACAGCCTCCCCGCCCAGCCCTGCCTTCGAAGCATCTGATTATTCCGACTTCAATCGTTTGAAATCACCTTAGGTGCCTAGGCCGGCTGCGTTTTTCCACGGTTGTGGAAAGGCACAGCAACAGCCTGACCACCACCGCGCCTTCCCTCCTCCACCGACAGCTCAACACCTGACATCTCTTGTCTCCTTCGACATCATCATATTACCGCCATATATTTGCCTTCGCTTTTCTTTATTGAAGATATTGAACTCCCTGACAATAACTCGACGCCTTTATGTTCAACACAGTGAGCCAGTTGTTTACCACAGCTGATTTCTCGACAGGTCAGTTTTTCTCTCATGGCGACCGTGAAGTCCAACCGGCCGAGGCTGTCCGGCCTGTCCTCAACATCCCTCCCTCCTCCCCACTTTTCCGTTTTCGAAAGTCGAGGTCAAAGCTCGCCGGCCTTCTTTCAGCTTCTGCATCCCATCCTTCCTCTCGCACACACTTCTTTAATTTCTGACACACACACGCACACACAGAAACACACGCACTCGCACACTCGCACTTCTCTTCGCCGTCTTCCATTCATCGTCCTCCCTTCGCCGTCGTCATTTGAACAGCCGTCTTTCCTTCGCCAACGTCCTCCCTTCATCGACGGTCTTTTTCTCGTCGTCTTCCTCTCGTCGTCTTATTCTCGCCGCTTTCCTTTCAACAACCATCGTTCCTTTGCCACCTCTCCTCCCTTCCTCGACCGTCTTCCTCTCGCCGTCTTCGTGTCACAGTCATCACACGTCTCTCCATCTCCCACTCCTCCTCTGGCAGGTTTCCTTTGCCGACTTCATTTCCTTTTCACATCACCTATTCCTTCCCTATGCCAGCTCTTCCCCAGCCGTCCATCTCCCTCTTGGTCTCAACGCATGTGGCGTTCTCCCTTCGTTGACGGGGGGGATGTGCAGCCTTGCCGTGCACCCCTCCGCCAACGCCCGTTACTTACGGGGTATAGCTACCCATCCATACTCTCCGTTATACGCTAGGGCAAGAAAATCATCTCGGGTCAAAACAGAGATATCACTATTGCCACTATTCATATCCTCCGACAACCCTAGTCACAAACCGAGAAGGTGGGCGAAGGTATGTCTAGTTGGGCAACCATACACTTCGTTCGGACAGGCTTAGAAGATCAAATTCTCTCCACTAAAGGTGCGATATCCACCACTGTCCCGGACACTAACAAAGGTGTGGTTCCCCCACCAATGTTGTGTGTCAACACCACCAACGGTGCGTCTTCCTCCACCACAGGTGCGCGCCCAGCTAAGCCCGAGATGAAGCCCTATATCCTCACTCTCGTGCTATGCAGGGCTACATTTCCCCTCTTTCTTCTCCTTCTCCTGGGGGGATGTTGGGCATAGCTCGGCACCCCCCCAGGGGACCATATGGTCTGGGGCGACACAGAGTACTAACAGACTTTTGGCTCGGGGCGACACGAACAGGCACTTGGCTGTTCCTGCGAAATATGGGCTGCCGTTTTTTTCATGGCAGCTCATAGAAACAGGAACGATATGAACGATCGCCACGACTTCGACCGGCGTTGGAGTATCATAAACATTCATCGCCACAGTAGTTGGGGCTACATTTCCTTTGCCATCACTCATCAGCTCTCCCCTCAATACCTTCACTCCATCCCATCACTTCGTCGGATATTAGCTAATGGTCTCAGAGATTTCCTATGTCGCAGTATCATTTATCTTTCGCGTGACCAATTGACCAGTTTGCCTTCTTGTCCCTCCCTCACCGAGGCGTTCCGGTGGGATCAAAGACAAGTCCCCCCTCCTAAGTGTACAGCCACGTCGTTCAATACTAAGCTATATCTTCGAGCAGTTCTTTTCTCTCCCACTCTTTCTCTTCGACGCAGCAACCGACACCGAGCTGCGCAGAACTGTACAAGAGGCCAGAGTTAGGTTGCACCCTCCCATTGTTCTTTTCCGGGCACCCCGCTAACTCTCCGTCCTCGCCTCCGTCAACGGGGTTGGGGACGGAATCGATAGGTTTCGCAACGGGTAGATAGTCACTATGTGTGAGTGGGCTCTCTCGAATTTCCTTTCCTCTCTTCGGACATCAAAGCACAAATCTTAGCACAATCCCTTACGACACCTGCCTAAGTGGGCTGTAAATATGGTTGGCAATGGTGGATGGTCCCCGAGCCACCGCCACTTTTCGTCAAGGAGCCCGGATGATCCAATATCTCCATGGCTCGTGGCGATGGGCAAGAACAAACTTTGACCAATGCCGTTGGTCAACACTTCTTCACAGCTTCGGGGACGTTGGCACACTGTTTGCTGCAATCAATCTCCGTGTGAAAAGGGGAAGGAGGGGGGCATATTAGGGAAGGAGGCTTTGCTGGTTTATGGCATTGGATACCAAATATAAGAGATAGTTACGCAGATGGCACTTCACGCCAACGAATAGAGAAATGCAGTACTTTTGCAATAACAGACTTGTTCCTGGAGTGTTGCAAGGGAAGGAACCAGAAATCTCCTGCGAGACGAGGAAGGGAAGGAATGCACAATGAACAGGCGGTCAGGCAACATAGCACGATCTGGAAGATGCGACGTGGTTCAAGAAAAATGGCACCATATGCACTGGACTGGCGGATAGGCATAACAAATAGATAGAGAGCTCCTTCCTTGAGAATCGCAGCAGTGGGCACAGAGAAGCAATGTGTCAGCTGAGGTGGGTACATTGTGTCTTCTGCTTTAATGTCCCCAGCCCGAAATTCCTCCCTTCTCTCTTCCTCTTTTCTTCATAGTTCAGGCATTCGAGGTGAGTGATTCCATCAACTCCAATTCCAATATTGTTGCACAGGCTCCCACAGACCTTGGTGGTTTTTATTCCATTGACCCTTTCTCCATTTTCCCCTATCGCCTTGCACACATACCTTCGGGCCAAAGATGGCTCCTCCTGCTCAAGTGGCATGGAGCGAATAAATATTCCCAAAGCCCTAATCAGCAGTGCAATCACCCTCAGTGCGGTGGCTAGACTGTCCGTCAAGGTGGCGGCGACATTGAATCACCGTGCTTCCAAATTACAAGGGGCAATCAGCACATCATTGTCCCTTGACCGGCAAGCGGACATGCCACTCTCTAGTTTCTCTTTCGCTTGACCTTCCGAAGTTAACCGTGTATTTTCAAGCTGACCGTCACTAACATCACTCCCAGAAGAACCCCTCTCGTTTTCCGTCACCTTTTGGAGGTCGTCTCTTTGCTCCCGCCGGGGGCCCTGGCCAGCTTCAGCTTCGGCCACGGCTTCTCCCTGACTGAGGCCCCCTGGCATACATCAACAGCTCTTGTTTCAGCCGGGGCCTTGGACGGCTTCGGCTTCGGCCACGGCTTTCCCCTCGGCCGGGGCCCCCGGCGGCCCATGTCCGCAAGGAGATGGCCGAGATGGTGCCCCGCCCAGCATCTTCTACCTTAACTTCATTGCCGGAGCCAGAGCCGTGGACGATCCCAGCGCAAGGAGATGGCCGCGATGGTGCCCAGACCGGCATCCTCTACCCTAACTTCATTGCCGGAGGCGTGGACAATCCCAGCGCAGATCCCAGTCGTGGGCCTCGAGCTTCAGAAGCCGTCTCTTTTTCCATCGCCTTGCCCGTGACATTGGAACACCCTCTTCCAGACGAGGTGGAACGCATCAAAAGCAACAACTCACAGCAACTCCTAGCAACTCCCACTGGCCACAAGCTCCATTCTCAGAGCTCACGACTAACTGGACATTTCCGAGCCCCTAGAGAGTTTCAGCAACACTTCTTTTGCCCGGTCTGCCAGCACTTCTCCCAGTTAGTTAAACCATATGACATTATGAGCTGTCCAAGCCCACCCTCTGTCTTGTTCCAGCAATGAAGCTCCAGGCTATCTCCAATCAGCCAGGGATCGGCACTGCCACGCACGGCAAATCTCATTTTCCACTACGCTCTCAGTCCTAGGCAGGCAAGATAACAAATATCGCATGAGAAAGAGACGTAATGGTTTCAAATTGCATCGAGACTGGCGACTGCCGTGGAGGAAACGAAAGACCATGAGCACGGGGTTCCAGGAAGTAAACGTGGCGGGCAACGTCGGCGAAGCAGAGTCGATGTTATGGGCCAAGTCTGGGGAGACACGCGTAACAAGATAGAAGGATGGACGATGTGCCGGATATGTTGATGGGAGCATGGAACTGTAAAAGAATGCTACAATTGGTCTGCTTGAGGAACAAATCATCGTGTCGTGTTACTAAGTTTTTACAGCTGTCATTGGGAACCCAGCCGCAGCACATGCGACTAGAGCTCGTGGGTCACATCCAATATGATAGCGAGCATTTTATTTTTCGTCCTTGAACCAACTCCCTTTCGCGTTCTCGCCCTTGTCCATTTGATCACTGTCCAGCTTACTGAAAGAACAAATGACTGATTGGCGTAGATTGCAACCTCCCCAGTGTGGGCACTTCAAACCCGCCAGAACCCCCTGAATGCTGTAAAATTTCAGGCGGTTTTGAGGATCACTGCACCCGTAGCCGAGTATCCCCTCTGAAAGAAGACCTGATGAGTGAGAAACGGCAGGTGCGATTAGGTTCCACCTACAGGGACAGTTCCAGGCTGGGCTGTCAACGAAATTTGCCGTCTGGAACCTGGATTCTAGCTAATTGGCAAGAAGATTCTCCTTCTAATTCACCTACCAATCGATTTGATGTGCCCATGCTTTCACGCTGCGGGTGCTTCCATTTTCAATCCATTTTCTATTGATCGTACGGAACCTTCGCCCCTAGGCTGGCAGGCGACCCAGTTCAAATCCGAGCACTCGAGTTCTTTCGACGCCAATCCGACTTCACGAGCCCCGGGTCAGTCAGTCCAATTATCATCAGCCTCATAAGGCCACAAAGCCCATCTACGCCAACACTACTACCTAGACAGCTAGAGAATCGCAAGACGTCTTTCGACACGACTGCTGCCCTTCTAGTCAACTTCGTGTCACGAGATCACCAAACGCTTCGGTCGATCCCAGCCCTGACGAATAGTACAAAATGCCATCGACTTGACAACGATGACTTTTATGGGGAGGCGAATCCTAAATAATGCCTCGAAAAGTCGGGCAGCCCTCCTCACGTTCACCAATGGCTTTACCTGAGCCGGGGGACCCAGGAGGACACCCTGTGAGCGGAAAGCGGGGAGCGGTTACAAACGTATGGCGCCAACGGCAGCAATGTCAATATGGCCAATATCAAGTGATGGAGGGTAGGTATCGAATCTGGTGTAAGTCACAGAAAGAATCCTTCAATTACTCAAGTACCAATCTAATGATTCGTACGAACAGCGCAAGACCACACCAGAGCGGTGCGGGCTACCGTGCCACTCCAATGGGGCGCAAAGAGGGCCCCTTCGTCTCCAGCAGCACTACGTCTAGAGAGCAGAAGCTATCACAACCTTGGCCCCAGAACTAGCCGGAATTGAAAGGGGAGAACCAAAAGCGACCACACGTTCGAGTCTTACTGTAAAGCGAGCGCCACCACAGCGTTCGGAGAGCATGGGGCTGTCACCGAGAAGCCTCGTTCGTCTCCTGCAGCACTGCGTTTAGAGACCAGAAGCGTTTGCAGCCCTGGCTCGGGAACTGGGCCCGATGCGTGGCCGCCGGGTCTTGGGGTGTGTCCGAATCGGAGAGGGAGTAAATCAGAAGTAGCAACATGTTAAAGTAACTGGGCACCACCACGCTCACAAAGAAGACGCTATCGCGTGAGAACTCCTTCGTTTCTAATAGCAGAGCGTTCAGACAGCAGACGCTGTCACTGCAGCGGAGGGGCGGAGAAGGCGAGTAAAAACCTTTGGGGCAGCCAGTACAGATGAATGTAAACTCAGTGTTGTTATCGGGTCTTCATTCCTTTGAAGTGATAGTGTTTGAACATGATAGCCTAGATAATGTGAGAGCACTGTAGAACCTCAATGCTTCTCATGGAAGAAGGGCTAATCTGAGCAAGGTTTTGTACTCATGAGCTATGCAACTCAAGCCCTGGGTACATGTAGGATCTACTACTACTATGTACGCATGTTCATGGTTGGTCTGTTGGTTGTTGAGTTCAAGAAAGTAAAGCCCTTGACATTGGGATGCATGAGCCGCTTCATGACATCTTGCTCGGCCGGAAACATCTTAAAGTATGAGGAAAACTCAGTCAAGTTTGTAGGCTCGGACTGAAAAGACACATTGAAGAGCCGTAGGAAAATTACAACGAATTTCCACCTCTCGCAGAGACACAATGCCCCTTCACTTCAAGCTGTTCCTTCACCAAACGCCGGGGATGAATACCACAATACACAGCTGCCGACCGTGAATATTCTTATTATGATTTCGGCTTCAAAAAACCAGGTGTGATTGGCGGATTCAAGCAAGTGCCATTGGGGCACCATTTAGTTTTTAACCGCTGATACACCACAGAAATGAAGGAACCATGAGCGGCGCCGGGCTTTCAGAGGACGGAAGATCTCACGTGGCATCATTTGAGACTCTGCCTGTCATTATTGGACCTTTATTGGGCTACGGTTCTGAACCAAAGTCCAAGGGCGAGGGATCACTACCGTGAAAATAAAACACAGTCATGGAAGGCTAAACAAATGCGTCGTTCCATCCACCAACTGCACTGTAACTCACAGAGCAAGGTAAGCACATAGGTCGCTCTTATGGCGGGAGGCGGGTAGGTAAGGTGGGTCATCTCGCTGACAGACAAGCCCCATGTAAGTCCTCCGCGTTTTTTGGAAGCCAAGATTCTTCTTCTCTTCTTTCTTTCTCCCCATTTCGTGACGATCCATCATCTTTTTTTCCCGCCTACTGCCCTTTTAGACATAAGAAAGTCAGATTTTTCGTTCGGAATAGCCGACTTGGATGATTCACCACGCATGAATCTGGAATGGAGGGGAGTTTTAAGACGTAAGTTCACCAATGAGTGCTAGGACTCTGTTGCATCCCCTGGGGTTTTTGCGAGTTGATACACAGTTTTATCTTTTCCGCTTGATCAATCCTCAATTCCCATGGGCCTCCCAAACGCAGAGGTTGTCATTGTGATTGTCTTCAGTCTCATCGTCTCTTGCATCGCAAACTGTAGCCGCTTACCCCCGACTGCCTACCCTGGGCCCCCCGCCCCCGACCATACCGCCTGCCCTGCACCCGCCGCTGCTGGTTTGCGTATATGCACTCATACATCCGAACTGTGGAAACCCGGACGCCCAGAAGTTATTCCGCAAGCTGTCGTCACGTCGATTTTCTCACGGCCGAAGGACCCAGAGCAATCCCAGCCACCGTGGAAGACAGTCAGCTCGAAGGCAGTCGTCACTGTCAGGCTCTGATGACTTGACGAGCAGCGATGGGAAGGACCAGGTCGAGGAGGGGATCAGGCTGAGAGAGAGGCGGCGGCAAAAGGGGTCAGTACAACGGGAACATGGCGTAAGTTCAGGTTGACATGGACGATGTTGTGAAACAGAGAGAGGTATTCGACGATATGCAGATCGCATAATGCCGCATCACAGCTAGGATGATGCACTTTTGTTCATAAATCCTTTGAATTGATAGTGGCGTAATTATTGATTGTTCTGGCGTGCACCGCTAATATATGGGGCCCAATGATAATCCTTCGGGAGTGCTCTGCTGGCTTGCATGGCTTCCGTGAGGGCCTTCAGGCCGGCTCGCTAGTACGGTGACCCGTATTTCTGTGTGGAACGTGCCACAGGCGGGTCCGCGCACCCCCCACTTCTTTTTGTCTTGCGTCGTCACTCGTGTCACTGGAAAATGCTCCCGTGGATTTGACGGATTTGGGGGAACCAGGCAGCCATCGCATCGGGATTTTCAGGGGGTTACAAACACTTGTCCTCCCTACCTGCCCGCCTATCGAATTGATGCTTTCTCGCGTCGTCAAACAAACAAGGCCATCTATTTCATACTCATTTACAACTGCACACCTACTGCCTTATTTGACAGCCCATTCGCACCACAGCTGATCATCATGGCTCGTACCAAGCAAAAGGCGAGGCGCACGCATAAGCCGTTGACAACATGGACGCGGTTCCAGATGCCACGGGAGCAAGAGTGGCCGGTTTGGTCCGTAGACCACGCCGATGTCCACGTCGGGCCCCTTGCGGATGTGGAAGGCTGGCGGAAGGTATCGCTGGGGAGGATGGTCGACAACCCCGAGCGGGCGGCGTACATTATTGGTGACTCGCTTGTAGTTCCAGAGTTATCTCCGATGCGTACAAAACTAATTGAGTACGGGTTTTGCGTAGATTGGGTTGCGCTGGACGACCTGAAGAACTTCCAATCCTCGCCCGCCTGCGCAGAGTTTCTGAAGAACCTTCCCGCCGATGACGACGACGATAACGTAGGAGCGGACGATGATAGTACTGGTTTCCAATCTGCCGGCTCAACAGCACTGGGACACCTAACCTTGGACGATCACTCTACCGCCACCACATCCTCCTCGTCGCCATCGCGCTTCCTCACTCTTAAGCACGTTACGGAGGCCGCGACGCCCATGGTGCCAGATGACGGCCGCGTAATGCTTACCACCTTGCTAGTGCCGCAAGCCGTCGCCGTCAACAACGTGCTAGGGATGTGGCGCGACACGTTTGAGCGCGCGTTTGCCGGCTTCGTCCCACGGGGCTCCGAGTTTATGGCGGCGCGCGACAGTTGGTGGTTCAAGTCCTCGGCCATGTGGTTCTCGCTCCTGTCCGAGGATGACTGGGTGCAGCGGACGTTTGGCGGGAAGAAGTTGCAGCAGGAGCCGGAGCAGATGCAGGAGCAAATGCAGACGGAGGGGGCAGAGGAACAAGGAGATGGTGTTGAGGAGGGCCAGGGCCAGGATGGTGGCCGGACGCTCTTTTGCCACTTCTTTCTCTGGCGACCCGCATTCGGCGGCACGCCGGAGCACGAAGAAGCGTCGGCGGCGGACCCGCAGGCGAAAGAGTCGTGGAGACAGGTGATCGCGCGGGTGATGCCCCCAGCGACCGCCTGGGAGCAGGAACGGTGGGATATTCGGAGGGTGCCGCGTTTTGAGTCCCCCGAGCCCGAGCTGGATCCGGAGAAGCTGCAGTATGAATAGGAGCAGAAACGGCGTCTGGATGATTACCTCCAAGTCCATGGCTTCGAGGTCGACGATGGATCGTCGCAATGATTCTACGGCTCAGGGACTATGTACTCTTGGTAGGTTTTATGCAAGAAAAGCTCTGCTTCCGTTGTGTTGTCACTTGTGTCTCGGGCTGAAAAAGTTCGAGTTTTCATACATGGCAGTCGGAGTTTTGAGAGTACTATTACTACTAGTATTTGACTCTCTTTCTACCCAGGACCAAGAAAAACCACTGGTAGTACGAATATAGAAGCCCGGCATCTTGCATCTTGTGTTCTCCTCTGCGTCTATCTGTCTGTCTGTGTGGTCAACTGGGTTCTTTGACCCATAAACCCTATCTTTAGTCAGTGTGAAGTCCCAATTTGTGCTTATGGATTCGGGTGTGTCGCCGCCGTCCTCTCCAAACAAGTGGTACATGTGCGCGATGAAGAAGACGTAGTTCTTCATTGTCCTGTTCGAGTCCCTCTGTGCAAGTCCCTCTGTGCAAGGTTTAGGCAGGCGGCAATGTCGTCTGCTCACGCGCAACACGCACACACACACAGTCCTCAGTCAGCATATCCGCTTTCGTTTTTTTGTATTTTTTCTCAGGAACAGGTTGGTAATACACTTACATATCGCTTCTCCAGACAGAAAGTAATTTCCATGGAGAGCATGGAAGGTTTCGTGGAGGAGAGTCGTGCTTTTGGGGATGGCGTCGGCGAGGTTTGTTTCGGGTTGGAGCAGATTGTTTGCATCGCGGTAGCTGTCCGGTTTCGGGCTAGTGTCGAAACTGGGTGGGCACAGGATCTCGCTCGCTATCTCGCCCATGGCCTTGGCGTCGCCGTTGCTGTCCTTCTTGTACGGCTTGATAGCCGCCGTCACGCCGAGGTTGTTGTTGAGGTTGCAGTAGTCACCCCCGTGTTCGGTAAAGTAGTAGCCGTCGAGGTCCGTGAATTTTTTGGTCCACCACGGCCGGGCTTCAGGGTCTACTTCAAGCGGTTTCTCATATCCCTCGACGTTCTTGATGAGGATTGGTTTGTCGTCAGTTTTGAGCATCTCTTTACCCAAGTAGTCGCGTGCGTTATCGGTGGGCTGCTTCAGAGCTAGAAAGTCGCTGTGGCAAAACAGCCAGTACCCGGCCCTGTCGTATAGAGGCTTGCCATCATTAGTCTTCCTTTGGTCAAAAAAGTCTTTGACATAATCGAGGTTTCCTAGTGACGCCGTCGGCCAGTCAGTCAGTGAATACAAATCTGCTCTCGAAAGGCATTCTAGTAGCGGCTGGGAGCAATGTATGAAGAGGATATGATTGCGTCTGCGGTGACACGGACAAGGAAACAAGACACGACAAATGTTGCCGAGCGGTCAATCGACATTGAAGTTAGTACGGCACATACTTGTGATTTTATTGATACCATCACGCCTGGCTCCAGCTTTACCCAGTTTCCCGTTGCTGATGCCAAAAATGGCCGACACTGCCCTTCGAACTTTGATGTCCTGCTCGTAATTGTCAATGGCCTCCAGGGCTGTTACAACGCTGCACGAGGTCTCGGTGAACCAGTCGTCCAACACGGCCGCCCGACTGTCGCAGGCCCCGTCGGTGGTCCCCGGCTGAGCGGTAAAGATATCATAGATCGTCAATGCATTGATGGCACATGATAAGAGGGTGACGAGAAGAGCCGTGAGCAGGCGGCCGAGAAGAAAAGAATGTTGTTCCATTTTTGATGGGGAGCTCAGAGTTTTGTCAATCAAAACTGAAGATAAAATGCTGTCGTCGCTCAGTGATGGACCTAAGTCTCTGGCTGTGCTGTCAATGTGCTTGGCAAACGCCTGGGCGGTGCCGTGGGCGTAGAGGAGCCATTCGGCACAGTCGGGCGTGTCGGCGGCCGCCATGCTGAACAGCCGCCCGCTCCGGATCTGGGCGCCGTACGACCGGAGGTAGGACGCGATGAACTGGACGTCTGAGACAAGCACCTCTTTCGGGATGTTGTTGGGCAACGTGTAGCAGAGCTCGCTGGGCGTCTCTGACGCCTAACAGGTGCGAGGTGCTAAACCCCCAGGCTGGGCGAGGCCGCCGGGGGACGCAAAGGTGCTGCCAGGGGCTGCGAGGGCGCCGCCGCCGAAGATGGCAAGCGGGAAAAGGTTGACAATAGTAGAGGAGTGCATCTTGAGAAGATCATTTGAAGTTAACCGAGCAGGGCTTGCTATGAGATGAAGTGATGGTTGAGAGCTGTGGAATACAGGAGCCCAAAGACAAAGTGCGTCAGCCAACTTATACTCACCTAGGAACTAGTAGACTTCTATTGATACAATGGAATGTATGGTTAGGAGCGGTCAAAGAACGAAGCCGATTACGCAACTCGCCGCAAACCGGAAAGTCTGCCAAGAAGGAGAGCCGCCCCCACAACCGAGAGACTGACGCACATAACGTAGCATGGTTCCACCATCGGGAACGATGCAACACCAATATTTACCCCTGGTCCAACAGATTTTGGCTCCCTGTCGTCAACAGGGTCTCCTCTTACAGAGCGATCATGAGAGCCGGTACCGACTGAGGTTTAACCTCACCGCGATAAGTCAGACCGGAACCGAACAAGCGGATGGGGAGGTGCTTACATCCCCTTGGTGGTGAGCGATTGAGCTGGTTCAGGGGGTTACACAAGTCTATAAACGTAAGACTAATTCGCAGATCCCCTATCCAACAGGATTAGGCCTGCGTACCTCCGTAAGAATATTGGATTCCGACAATTGTCGGCCAGGCATCCAACGATACTACTATGATTACACGCTTAAGACAAAGCAAAGTCCTGAAATAATGTCGGTGTGTATGTGAGGCTCTTGTGCCGAGTTGTGTCTTGGTAGCAAGTTCCGAAGGTCGCGACTCTGCTCGTAGTCAACGTCTTTTGACTAGCTGCGCCATGTTCTCTTTTCTTCATTAGTTATCGTACACTTCCACATCTTTCCACACATCGCTGTGCTGTCTGGCGTCAGGCAGGACTGAAGCGGTAAAGCATCATGGCGGCACGCTTCACTCTTTCCTGGCTTTACTGGCCGCACAAGGGAGCCTTGTGCTGTCGTCCCTCACGATTCCATTTCCTGACCTAAGCACGACTTCGAAACTGAACGAAGCTTCCCAAGTTAACACAACTTCCAAACTCACTTACAAAACCCACGGGTACGTCGCAGCTCTCTGTCACGTTCGAGTAACTGAAACGCTAACACTAGCATTTCTTCCTGAACAGCCAGCGCCAGCATACATGGTCGACAACCAACACAGCTACTTCAAGACAGCGCCAGACAAGGGCAAGCAGAATGGTCCAGTGTGGGCATACTAGGGCAGCCTGGGTGGCTACATGAACAATCTTCAGCGCGGTGTCGTGCTCCGCGGCGGCTCTGCCGGGTCCAAGGGCAACGATACCAAACGGACAAGCTTCAGCTCGGCATCTACCCACCACCACAAACGTCAATCGTCCAAATTTTGGCTCTCCAGCCTGGGGCCTCTGGGAAAGGTAAGCTCTGATCACTTCATATGGACGTGACTATGACGAAGTCTGACCTGAAAATGCGCCAAAAGCAACCACATGCTGGCGGGGGCAACTACCAGTTCTTCCGCAACGTGGTCGAGGACTTTGGTGCCGACAACTCGGGTGAGACCGACACAGCCGAGGCGCCCAACGCGGCGTTGGCAAGCTGGAATGAGAACCTGGTGGGCGACTCGCGGACGCGGTGCGGCGAGCGGTGCGGCAGGTGTCGCAGGCCACATCTCTCCAAAACCATGTGTTTGACGTGCCGAAGACGAGCACCACAACGGCCGTGGGCATCTTCACCGAGAACGGGAGCGGTGGGTTTGTGTCGGACCTCGAGTTCAACGGCGGCAACATTGGATGGCGCGCAGGCTCGCAGCAGTACACGGCCCGCAGCCTCGTCTTCAACGACTGCAACACGGCCGCGCAGATGGTCTGGGACTGGGGCTGGAATTGGCAGCGCATCACCTTGAATGGCGGCTCCATTGGCTTCAATATCTTGGGCGTGGGCGGCAGCAACGGCCAGGGCATCGGCAGCGTGTCCATCATCGACTCGACCATCCGCAACGCCCAGGTCGGTGTGCTGACCAACAGCCTCGTGACCTCGCCCAACATTGTGCTGGACAATACCAAGTTTGAAAACGTGGCCAGCACAGTCAAAACCACAACCGGCAACACGCTCTTGTCGGGCAACTTGGCGCTGTGGGCTACGGGCAAGTGGTACATTGGTCAAGCCGGCTCGACGCAGACGGGTGCCGCAACAGCCCCCGGACGGGGCGCGGGCCTTGACGATGCCAATGATCATCTGTATGTGCGCTCGAGACCACAGCATGAGGGGCACGCCGCCAGTTCCTTTCCCGTTGCAACGACGGATGGCGGATGCAAGAACGACGCGACAGGTGACCAGGCGTCCTGCATCAACAAGTTTCTGCGCCGTGCGGTAGACAGCAAAAAGGTGGCATACTTTCCCGCTGGCGTCTACGCGGTGGGCTCGACGGTCAACACCCCAACGAATTCGGTCGTGCAGGGTCGCTGTGGTCGCAGATCCTCGGCTCGGGCTTCTACTCCAGTGACATGAAGAGCCCCAAGGTCATGGTGCAGGTTGGCAACAAGGGCGACGTTGGCAAGATGGAGATCACCGATATGTTGTTCTCGGTGCGCGGTGCCACGGCTGGCGCAGTCCTCATGGAGTGGAACGTCGCAGCTGTGACCCAGGGGGCGGCGGCCATGTGGGACTCCCACTTTCGTGTCGGCGGCGCCCTGGGTACCGATCTCGACTTGAGCAAATGCCCCAAGTTCAGCAACAATGCCGAGTGCATTGCTGCCTCCCTCCTGTTCCGCGTGACAACCCAGGCCAACGGCTATTTCGAAAATGTGTGGGCGTGGGTGGGCGACCATGACAACAACGAATCCATCTAAAACGAGCCCGACTCCAGCTCGACCCAGATCTCCGTCTTTGCGACCCGTGGCACGCTGATCGAGTCCAAGGGCCTGTCGTGGTTCTATGGCGGTGGCTCTGAGCATGCCGTGCTCTACAATTACTTGTTTAGTGGCGCCAAGAGCGTGTTCATGGGCCACATGCAGACCGAGTCGCCGTATTTCCAGCCCAAGCCTGGCCCCCCAGCCCCCTTCCGTGCCGGTGCCCGCTTTCCCAACGACCCCTACTTTAGCCATTGCGATGTCACAGCCGAGGTATGGGGCGACCGGTGCAACTACGCCTGGGGACTACAAATAATCGACTCGAAGGACATCATGCTCCACTCGGCCGGCCTGTACAGCTTCTTCAACGAGTACTACCAGGACTGCATCCCCACCCACAACTGCCAGGACCGCATCCTCGAGGTCAAGGGCTCGACTGGAGTTGTCATCTACAACCTGTTTACGGTGGCGGCCGTCAACATCGCTAGCGGCATCGACAGCACGCGGGTCCCGCAGGAGGGCAACCAGCGCGGGTTTACCACCGTGGTCAGCGTGTGGGCGCCGCTGCCTGGCAAGGACAAGGTTGATATTTTGTGAATCGGCACCGAGGTATGGAACACGCCCACGGTGAGCTGTCCGGCAAAGTCATGCATGCTGATCCTTCCGACGAGCTGATTGGCGTCACCGACTACCATCTAACCTAAAGCCTACACGACTTCGCTCGAGTATGGTGGGCTCAGGGGCACCACCATCGGCGGCGTCGAAACCACTATCTTTGTCACGATGACCACAACCGTCACCATTGCAGTTCCCTCGATTGTGACCAATGGCATCGGCTACTCCAACGTCAACGTGTCGATGTCGGGAGCCATGCCCATCACCATCTTCCCAAGCATCGAGATCCCGCCTGTTGTCATAACGCTGCTAAATGGTGCTGGTGGCTCGACTGCAAGGACCGTCGTGCTGCCCCCCTGGCCTCAGATCGAGGGGGGCCCCTCGGTCGTGTACATGGATCCGGCTACGCTGCCATCAGTGCCGCGCCTCACCATCGGATACGACCGCCAGCTGACGACCGAGTCGGAGCCCGAGTGCGAGACACAGACGACCGAAGCCTGCACGACGACCAACTTTTTGTCGGCCGGCACAATAATGTCGTCGACCACCCTGTGCGAGACCGTCAAGGGCTGCTCGATTAGTGTGTCCGACTCGACGACTGATGTGGTGGGCACCCAAACGGCGGCGCCCGTCGGCACCTGGGGCGACGAGCGCTGGGCGACGCAAACCCTGGGCGCAGCCTTCACCAGCTCGGTCTACGCCGCCATTGGGTCGCGGCTGGCGCGCGAGGAGGCCAGCCAAGGTGGCACCATCCTTTCGTTCACCCTGGCCCGACATGGGGGACCGACGTGCCGAGGTGCGAGCACTGCCTGCGGCGGCACCGTCTGTGCAGGATACTGGTGTGATCCAACTCCAGTGGGTAAACCGCCGGGCTACCAGGACCCCAAAGACCCCAGCTCGGATGCCTACGTGGCGTCGACGAGAACAATCGGGGATTCATCATCAACGACCACTCCCAATAATCTAGGCAGTACGCCCACAACGCCGCTGACACGGGGCCCCATCAACTGCTTCAACGAGGCCGACTTCTCAGGCCATGCCGACATCCAGTCCGGAGACCAGGACGCCTTCTTGAACTCCTTCAGCGAGCTGCGGGGCGGGGACCTACTGGGGCCCAACGACGAAGCCGTGACTTTCGGACCGCCGACTCGCATGGCGTCAACTATGAGTTCTCGTGCAGCTGGGTGCCCGGGTGCGTGACGACGGTCGACAAGCAAAGCTTCAAGTTCTCGATCAGCTCGTTCAGTCTGATCACGGCCTACTTGTTAGTGCGCGAGGACTATACAAAGTGTAAGTAACCACACAGCTCTCCGCCACTAGGAGCAACAATACTCACGCAGCTCTTTCTTCCACAGGCAGCAATGGCGGCGTCGGCGGTTCCTGCCAAGTTGGCTGCCTACTATGCACGTTCCAGGGCGGCCGCGGTAATCCTCCGTCTGATCCATGCGCCGACTTTGACTGCGGAGGGTGCGGGACCCCGGGCGATCCTCCGACGTGCCAGCAATGCTGCAGCTAGGGTCATTTTATTCACCTTCCATGTCGACGCGGTGTCAGTGATGTAGGTGGTAACGTCAGGACCAGCAGTGGCTTTACCATCTTCGACAGTGGCGGCTGGCAGGGGGCTTTGGAGGGCGGTCTACTGTGCGCGCGCTTTTTGAATAACCAGTAGATGTAGACTAGAATATCTGGCAGCTGTGTGAGTAATTCGGAGACCAATAATTCTTATGTCGTCTTGTGGTGATGTTGTCTTGCCTTACCTTAGTACCTTGGACATCACGACCCCGTTAGCCTGTGCGTGCTGTGGAAAATGATCATTTCATTCCAAAAGGTGGCATAAGCCGCCTAAAGGATTCCTCCAGCTTAGAACTTCCCTTCCTGCATAGTTGTTCGTTCTTTCTTCCGGACCCAATCCTGTTGGAACGCCCCACTTTTTCAATTCCAGCGTTGATTTCCATCTTCTGGCCTACTAAAAAGTCACCCTAGTCAAAGACGTGAATTTTGCGAACTCCGCAAACCTGGCTCCCCGCCATCGCGTTTCGCCGCGTTCTTCATCGATGCCACAACCAAGAGGTCCGTTGTTGAAAGTTTTAAATTATTTTTGAGTTCCCTCATCCTACACCATCACACTTTGGTGTGGCCCGCTGCCATGCGTTCGTCGCCTGCCTGACTTCGCTTTACTGACACACTGAGGCAGGGGTCGCACCAATTTTCGGTGACCAGCCGTTCGACTACCGTAACTCTCCGAGAGATGACGTGATAACGACGCTTGTGACTCTGGGTGAGGGTTACCACAGCTTCCATCACGAGAGTGTTGGGAAGAAGTCCTGTGACGGAGCGACGAATCGACAGCCGCAGGGCCCTAACACAAGATGGGGACTTGGTGGTTGAAATGACGCTTAAACCCAACGCTGGCTTTCAGTCACGGTGCCAGGCTTGCGAGACACCTTCAGCCCATTCGCGCTGCAGCACGAGTTGAGAGCATCGCAAGCTCTAGTTCTACTATGCTACTGTTTGCTCGGGGCGGCAGCAGCAGGAATTGCGGTCACTGCCTGCCACGGCGACTCCTGAAACGCTATCGAGTTGTGGCAGTATGATCCCACGAAGTGGGCCATATTTGCCTGGAAGCAGCTCGCCGCTCAGACATCGCGCCCGACTCAAGATCAATGATGAACACTGCGGAGACCCGAGGGGGCTTGCAGCTGCGTTGAGTCCGAGCATCTATTGGCAAGAGGCCTCCAGAACAGCCACATGGAGAGCAATAACAAACCAAGCCGATATGGGAAATCTGGGTGGAAGCTGCCTGGTCAGTTCCGACCACAACGACAACAAGCCAAAAAGCCATGTCACACAATGCAGTTCGAAGTTGGGCCGGCGAACCGAAGGCCAAAAGATGATGTGATGTTGATGCTTTTGGGAAAGTGGCAGCGGTACCTGGAGCAGGGACTTTCTTTGTCATGCGTACAAGCTGTGTGTTGGCCATGCTTCTCCTCGCCACACCTTTAAGTAAGAAACATACCCCCCAAACTCGCTAACTGCGTTCTAGTACTAATCGAGACCTTCCGGCAGTCCTCCGACATGGCACTATCTTTGCACGCACCAGCGCACGCACCAGACCTCATTATTCCGCTACAGACTCACCTATCTGTCAGTAAGGCGTCGTCACATTTCGATCTGGCAACATGTTTGCTCGGGGGGATTGTGGTCACCTGCTGGGATTGATCAACTCCGACAAGCACAACCCTGGCCTAAAGGGTAGGCCATGCCGTCTCCATCCGGTGCTTAATCCAGCCTCGCCATCGGGTCTCTCCGCGCCTCAGACAATCTTCTCTTTCTCAGCCTCAGACATCGTCTCGTCCCAGGCGTCAAACATCGGCTCATCCCATGCCTCAACTCAAACATGGCATCTGACCACCCTTCGCCAAGGCAAGCTCGTGCCCCCTTGTATCTGACCCATAGATCCTTACTCAACAACTTGGTCATGCCATCTGTCATAGCAAACGATCAATGCAAAGCGAAGAGATAGCCCAGGGCCGACGATCCTTGCCAGCTGGCATCGAACGAGACCGTTTATGTGGGGCACATATTGACAAGCCCCTGGCCAGCTGTCACTCACCCGTGCACAGCTGGCAAGGATCCACAATGCCCCTGAAACAAGATTTCAGCAGCCAGATCGCCAAAAAGAGAGAAACGAACTCGCCGCCGGGAATCGAGCCCGACGTGGGGGTCGAACCCACAACCTTGAGATTAAGAGTCTCACGCTCTACCGATTGAGCTAGCCGGGCAAAGTTCTTGGGTTTGATGAAGACTCTGCCCCGTAACGGAGCCTCCATGACTCGGACGGTTGAGAAAGTGGATTGGATGTGTTGTGGCGCATCGAGTGTGGAGCCTGAGAGCTTCTCCTAACGACACGTCAGCGTGGCTATGTTGGACAGAGGATCGAACTCACCGGTGCTTTTAGGGGGGTGGGCATCAATGAGAGGAAGAAATGATCAGATTTTCAGCGGAGAGTCGAGCTCTGTTATGGTTGTCAACTCCTCGAGACGATGGCTTGTAGCAAGATGTGGATCCCTTGTTAGGGACAGTTATGCTCTTTGTTTGTGTATTTTCAAGCAAATAGATTGCCAACATCTCGAGGGTTGAATTTCACATCCGCGTCTTTCATTTGGTTTGGAGAGGAGTGGCAAAAACTCCAACATGAATGTACATTGCTCGGGACAGGGCATCATGTGTATTGCCACGAGTCTGATGGATGAGAAGGTTGACAACATAAAACCCCTTTAGTTCAAGTTACAAAGACCTTACAATGAAAATTCCTTGTGCAAAGACATTACAAGCTTTCCCCAGTGGAACTTGCTGAGCAAATTTCTTTTACAGAATTCCGGGTTTTTAAATGCGACTATATGTGACCAACTTATTTCAGAATATGACTAAAACAAGTTTCAGCTGTCAAGATAATATCGCTGGGTCGCTTTCGCTAGCAAGGGAGTGTAGAGTTTTCGTAACCTGTGACCAGGTGCCGTCAGCTGCTCGTTATATGGGAAGGCCTAAAGTGCAGGTGAAAGGAAGGTCGAGCCTAGAGATATCGGGGCAGAGCAGTGATTTTAACTTTTAAATTAGCGGCCTGCCTCGATCCTTTATCGCTGCACTTCTCCCGTCACCCTTGCGAAGTCCCTCGGCAGAAACTCCCCTTGACACTACATTTAGCAGCTCGTCTGTTTTTCCTGCTTTCGAAGCAGTAACCGATATTTTTCACCTGCTTTTGCTTCCGGACCACCCAAATATCCAGCCCAAAGCCCAATACACCCGGTCAAGTAGCCATGGCTGACGGCGGCGTGCCAAACAACGGCAGTCCTGCCGAGTCTCTCCCGATGCCTGCTGCTACCATCGTGGCCGACCGCCAAATTGGCGGCCTCGGAGTCCAAGTTCTTCGCCGCCCCTTGTCACCGCCCCCAGCGCCACGAAGCGAGCCGGGTGATGGTGGCCCGACCCTCCCCAACGTCAGCAGCAGCAATGTTGTCGCTGGCAGCTCGTCGCCCTCGGAGGAGCAGCAGATAAAGCAGCAACTCGAGGATACTGCCGACATGGAAGCCTTTCTTGAGGGTCGCCATCGGCTGGAGGTGCTTCTTGAGAGGAAGCGGGCTTTAGAGACGCGTTTGTCTCAACTCGAGTAAAGCTGCGGCTTTGTCGTCTTGGGCCACCGAGTATGTTCCTCTTGTCGATGTCCCTGCCCCCGGCACCGATGACTAACGTTTTTACAGGCGAGATGGTGGAGATTGAGTGAAGTAGCTGGAGGACGATGCCCGCGCCGAGGCCGAGAAGAATATGGCCATGTCGTCCACACCGCTCTTGACTCCAACTCGCAGGGCGATATCACTGTCTACAGCAGTTTGATGGCTTGGGGGCTGGAGTCAAGGACAAGGACAAGAAGTTTATAATGAGGGGGCAAACATTTGCAATGGCTGACGTTGCAAAGCCCACCGAGATCCCGCAGGAGACAGCGTAGCTTTTCCTTTGGCTAAATTTTACTTCCTTGTTTTCATTAATACAAAAACCTGAACCCCAAAACCGTCCAAAATTCATTGCGTGTATAAAACCTGTCGCTGATGTATATATTTTTCCTGCCGTGCTCAGTGTGCTAGGAACAGTGTGTTTGCGAAATTGCAATTTTTATGGCAGCTGCAGCCAGTTGACCAGGCTGCTAGCCAGCGTGCAGTATCAATTATCGTCGTCAAACGCACAAAACATTGCGACTGCCCGCTCTCGTTATTTTCGTTTGGGCACTATAGGCGCTAAAAATTCCTACCTCTTCCAAGTCACCTCGCGTTTTGCCAACCCATTCTTTTCCGCCGTCACGCCTCTGACCAGCGAGAATATTTCCACCGTTTCTCCCACTGCAGGATTCTCTTCCTAATAGTTTTCCGCCCGTCTGCAGCAGTCTACGCACGAAATATCGTCCCCCCTTGCGAGGAATTTACGCCTCTGAAAGTCGCGTGTTTGCCAAGGCCCTGCTTAAACACCAATCTTACCTCCACTGCCACCGAGGGTCAGGAGAGCCAAGTTCAGCCCGCCCTTGTTGCCTCGACAATCAACCACACAATCCAAGAGGGCGGAGGTTCAGTCCGCGCTTTCCATCTCGAGGCAGCACTGCTACTCACCCAAAAATAACAACCCATATTACATTCTCACCTCCTTAAACGCGCGACATTTCTTCTGCGACCAGCTGAACATCCTACCATTGCCTAACTCTTCGATATCACAATGGCTGGTCGAATTCCATCAGCCATCTGCCCTTTCCGCGCACGTGGACAACCTCCCAAGTCTCACGCTGCTCCAAGTCTTCTTCCTGCCACCCAGCTTATCGCCATGATCAACGTTCGGTTCGATTGGCACAGCCTTCGCAATGCCCAAGTCACAGCGCAATCATCTCAGCAGAAATATTCGTTGGTCCAACTTGACATAGGCAATCGCTTCATGAGCAAGCGCCAGAACGATCTCGTATGCAAGAGACAAATGGACGCGACGTTCGCTTCCAATACCGCGGGCAAGGAATTTGGTAGCTATAAGAAGAGCGGTGGCTGCGACGGCAATGCCAAAAGCATCAATCATTGTAGAGAGGCTCTCTTGGGCCCCCGAAGCACCGATATCAAACGACGCCAGAGGCTTTCAATGGGCACCACTTACCACCGAGCCACACCTCCAGACTGTCTTTGAGCCGTTCGGCGAACTTGACTTTGATCTTCAAAAGAACGAGAACAGTCGTAGCCACGTATGCGGCTTTGTGCAGTAAGTATTACACCTTCTTCCATCCTCTTGTGGCATACATTTCGCTGACCAAATTTACTCAGATGCCGCGACACTGGTCAAGCTCGTGAGGCTTTAGAAAGCAACACGACAACAAGGAGCGCGCCAGTCGTGGTCGCTGCCCACACGCAGGTGCCGAATTCGACGGTGGATATACTTCTCCGCCGCGAAGAGATGCTGAAAACCATGCTCTCAACCCACGCCAATTCGATAGTCGCCATGGGCTCGGACAACCACCCGCAGCCTATCGACCTTCGTCCCAGCCGCCGACTTTTTCTTTTTCAGCTTTGCTGCAACGGAGCCGACTCCGCCTTCCAGCAATTAAACCCGAGATGAGGTTTCCCTCGAATCCTTCCTCTCACATGTCAGACCTTGACGTAGAGGTACTGCTCAATGAAATTGCGTCATCCAAAGAGATCGCCTCAAGGCCCACCCAAGTCCCCCCGAGAGGCGGCCAATACGGACAAGAATAACAAAAGACGCGGGGTGCCGTTGAACTACTACCCACTGCTAATGATGTTGAATTACACAAACGCCAATCAATAGCAATATGGCGACCATCGGACACCATCGTCCAACTAGAAACCGAAATAACCGCAGCGACCGCCGTGACGGCGACAGAAGCAGAGATCGCGAGCAGAATTGCAGAGTGTCAGGCAGTCATTAGAGCCAGCTTGAGAACCAATTGCGCTAACTTCCGGTACGATGATGTTATTTACCGCTGGCTCTAATCGCTGCCTGACACGGGGGCATTGACCGTCATCATACCTCTTCCCTAGACATGGCAAAGACACCCTGCGTAGGTCATGGGAATTGGGGCTCTGGCCGTTACCGCACCTCTTCCCTAGACAATGGCAAAGGCAACCCGCGTGGTGTGAGGGCTGGAATTTGAGGAATTGTAAATTAGAATATGTAACATTATTCCCAGCCGTATTTCACCCGATCTAGCAAAACCTTATTTTAGGAGCATTGCGTGATAATTTGTTGCTGAGAATAGTTATGCATTGAATAGGTGTTCATCTCCTCCCACAATCCTCATCTCGTTGACATATTACAATAGGAATGGCATTATGGTAGTGACAGAGGTAAGAATTTACAGCCTCAATGACTTGGAAGAGAGGCAAAATAGAACGAGAGTCCAGCATACCTGGGTACTTTCTTCGAGAGAGCTTGAAATGTAGCCTATGGCCACGACCATTCCATAAAGAAAGATTAAATATGTGTATGTGAGAGTCACTCGAGCAGATGACCATCCTCAAACCGAGACTGTGAAGTACACGAAATTGGCAGCTCTTGACCCATTTCCCATGCAAACGTTTCGGGCAGGAGGACAGTTATTGGACATGGTAACACATCCAAAAAAAAAAATTTCCTTCCCTAAAGACAAGGTATATTTCATACAAAATGCCGGCGTTCTGACTTTATAGTATGCATTTTGACCTTGACAATGGCGAGTTCAGAATTAGTCATTGGATGAGGGGAGCCGGTGTTGAGTCTGCCTCATGTCACTAATATCACTCTGATGCAGCCACTCTTCTTTTAAAGGATACATGAATAAGAAACATGAAAGTTTTGCCATCTATAAACACATTTCTTATTTAGTATTAGTGTCAAACAGCATCGTCAATGTAGAGGGTGGCGGAGGCTTTGTACAAAATTCCAGACACTGACTCGCAGCATAAAGTTACCAAATGAGAGTATCTAGAGTATCTCACGTGCTGGAGGCATCCTCGTCAGCCGTTGGAAGGAGGTCCTCTTGTCACGTTTATCCGGAATAGTAAACATCACACGGCGCGGATTGTTTGGTTTAGGTGAGGCACCTAAGGCATAATCCCAGCTCGCCTATAAATCGTCAGGCCAAAACATCATGATGGAGTTGATAAATGGTACATAAAAAATGTCCATGGTTCATTGCAGTGAAGGAAGATATGAAGATCCAAGTTACATCTGAAATGGCATTATCCCATCCCTCGATCCATCAAAAATCAACCTTAGTTTCTGCCAGTCAATCCCACAATTCTTTGTAAACAAGGATTTCCTAAAAATTTGCGTCTCCAACCTCCCCCCAACGCCAAAAACGCAATAAATGATTTCCTTCACAACCAACCGAAGTCATTCTAGTAAGAGATGAGATGTCGGATGAATCGCTAGCGACCAAGAAATGAAAGATTCAAGCTTGCTGAAACGAAACATTATAAATCCCAGTGGGTATCCATTCTAATTTGCCCCCGTGTAGTAGAGTGAAGCGTACCAAATAAGGCAACACTCGGTTCTTTTAGGGGCGCTGAAACTCGCTCGTAAAGATACTTACGTATTGATGATGGATAACGAGAAACATGTCGGATGCATTGGCGGATACAAGACATAAGTCCAAGTATCTCACGCCCCATGAGGAAACGAGACAAAAGCAGGCAGGTCCCCTTGAAGCGTGAACACATCCACATCTGATTTTGCCCTGCTTTAGGAGGTGAATTCAACAACAGAAGGAAACGCCCAATTGTAGCATCATACACTGGGCGACTAGTGACGACTCCATACGTTGCACGATGCTGCGTAATGGATACTGTTTAGTGGAAAGCACTGCTGGAAAGAGTTCTTCGGACTGGCGGAGTTTTTCTGGTTCCCAGTCTGGACTGGTGACGCGGCGGTCTGATATCTACATGCTCCATGTTGCAGTTTTACCGCGGAGAGGTGTCCAGCCGAAGCCGAACATCCTCCCCGGGGCAGGGGGAAGGAGGAGGGGGAATATGGAATTGGTGGGTGATGGAGAATGTGAACATACTGTCGAATGTTCTGGAAGCTGGTTGCCTTCCACGTTGGACTTGGCTCCAGCGATGCTACAAATGCATCTCTCGCACGAGATGCCGTGCTTGGAGGCTGGGACAACTCCGGCTTGGATCTCAAACCAATGCTTGAGAGGTGTCGTTAGTAGCAATTGTGGCAAGTTTTGGGGTATAGCGCTTGCTGAAGCTTGGACTTACTGCCGCGCTGGGTCTCCTCTGCTTTGCTGGCGTGAAGTGGAATCCTCGAAGTGTCGGCCGATGGGTTCTTGAGGGTCAGCGGGAAGACCATTGCCGATAGGTCCGGCATTCGGTGTCCCAGCAGTGTGGGCGTTGCTCGTTCGTATCGTTCAGCATAAACTAGCCGTCTTGTAATTCAACCTGAATGGGTAGCTCAATGGTCAATCAAGTCTCTCAACGTACGCCTGTCGGGGTCGGAGAAGCGTAACGTTCTTCTTGACCTTGTCGGTTGGGCTTAGATCGTTGAGAGGAAACGGGCAAAGAAACCAACATTTGTCGAAAATCATTCAACAAGATCTGGGTAGCTCTGTTAGCATATATTCGTCCCGTAGGGGTGGCCAGGAAGACCCGGACAACCCCCCCAGGGACAGTGGAAGGGGAGATAGTGGGCTGGACATACACTGAAATTGACGTCGTCGTGGTCACTCGCAGGCTGGGTGGTGAAGGCACCATTCGTATGAGTAAGAGATAGCGGCGTGTTGAGAGGTGAGTATTTTGCCGCTGCCGTGGCGGCTTCGGCGTCCGTAGAACTCTCCATGGCGAAGTGGCTAAAAGTGACGAAAGACAAGGACTTAAGGGAATGACGTCGGTTTCCGATGCTTGAAGGATTATGAAATGTTTTTTTGTGGTACTGAGCATGATGTCAGCATTGGAAGCGTCCAGTGTCCGGTGTCTCTTCTCGATGTGGTGGGGACTCATGAATCTAGGAAGAGAATGTTAACAGACTTGACAATAATAGACAGAGGCTAAAGGAAGAAGAAGAAAAAAGCTAATGTGGAATAAAAGCAATCCGCCGGTGCCTAGTCAAGTCGTGGCCTATAAGTCAAAATTTGAAGTTAGCAATCTGTTGTCCCAGAGGGGTGCCCAGCCGTAACCGAGCATCCCCCCCGGGGCTGGGATGGGGAACGATGGAATGAAAGGGGAGGGGGAAAGGGGAGGGGGAAATGGACTCACCAAAACTGTTCTGCGGAGTGCCTTTATCAATGATAGTCAGAGAGTTCAGCGCGAGTTATGACACCTGAAAGACACAAGATCAGCGTGTGTGCAAGGACCAAGGAACGGGTATTTGGGTCAAGGGCACCATCTAAAGGAATACTAGCAAACGTTAGCATGTTCCACCGGCTCAAATGATGAAGAAAAGTGGAAGAGAAAAGGGAAAAATAATGTTTCATACCCAGCATCCGCAATCTCTCTCGACACTCCCATCCTAGGTCGGTCAGGGGTCGCTCATCGGGGCGGCCTTGTGGTCTGCAGACTGCAAGACAAAATTGGTAAGCTTCTGCCGCCCCGGAAGGGTGCACAGGAAGACCCGGACATACCCCCCCCCCCCGGGGCAGGGGAGAAGGATGGGGAGACAGGGAGAGGAGACTTACTTTGGCAACAAGATTATGTGGATGAACGCCAGCATGACCTAGAGAGAGGTCATCATCTTGCCTTCAGTGGTAATGGGGAAATTGGTTCACAAAACTAGGTAGTTATGTTTCCTGGCGATGGCGCTGGCGGCTGGAGTATGTGGCTTACGATGGAATATGGGGAGATGTTGCTTCGGTGGAGTCTGCAAACGCATGTTATCATCATTCCATCTATCCTCAAAAGGGAAGGGTGATTTCACAAAACCAATTATGGAATTATGAGTAACTCCCGTCGGTGCTTGCATGGATGGCGTTAGGTTTCTAGAAGCAAACGTTAGTCCCTGCTCAGATCACAATACCGCGGAGAGGGGAGTTCAAGGGGAATTTTTGTGCCTCAGCTAAAGCTTGTTCGTCATAGAAGACTCGGAAAGACCTTTGGATCATCATTAACGGACTTAAAAAAGGTGTTATGGCGATGGAGTCTAAACTCACCTCCTGTTTAGATCGATCGCAACTGAATTGGACTTAGATGGTGCAATGACACATGCTTTGCATTTGACTCTAACCATGAGAATATTCGTGGGTATCTGTAGGAGTCAAATATTAGCCTCCGTATCAATCTTGGAACTGCAGTAAAAATGCTCGAGAAAGTGTTTCAAATCAGCATCACGATGTGTCCTCATAGTCAACCTCCGTTGAGGATCCCTTAGTGTATCGTGTTGTTCATCATGGCATGGTGGGAGTGTGGGTTTTGTTGAGAAGAATGGACTTACTTTTTGTCGATGTGCCGGCAGTAGTTCGATTCTTATGAGGGTATCTGCAAGCATCAAACATTAGCCATATCCATACATCTCGAGCCAGGGGGTGATAATGTTTGAGAAGGTGCTTGAAGTCAGATAGGGTTTTCCATCATGAAAGAATCGGATTGGAATGGATTCATCATCCCTTGTTGGATTGCCAGTTAGAGCATGGTTGTGAGTAAAGGTATTGGACTCACTTCTTCCCGGAGTGCTACAGTCCGATGGCTGTTCCTTGCAAAATGGCGTTAGCATGTTCTCATCAGAGCGCCATGATACAGTTGCCTCGGGGCACACGGCATGGCGGAATGAACAGCGGTAATTGTCGTCTGAGAATATGTCAGCGTCAATTTGCCGCGGAGGGGTGCCCAGTCGAAACCGAACATCCCCCTCGAGGGCAAGGCATGCGCAATGAAAGTGCAATGTGTTGAAAGGGTAAACTTATGTGAAGAAAATGTCGGCGTACCGATGCATGTAGTGTAAGAAAGATGCGGTTGTCAACTTTTCTGTCAGACACTCAGTATTTGTTGGAGTCCAAGGAGGGAGGGAGACAAACCGAGGACGATATAGTGTTCACCTTCTAGCGAGTCCGGTTGAGGTGATCTTTGGCGAAATCGACGAGACTTGCTTGAATATGTACGTGCAACTACGTCAATTTGGGTTCCTTTGAAAGGAAAAGAAGCAAGAGAAAAAGCAAAAGGGAGATAAATATCGATACGGCATGCGGCCGGGGTGTCGATGAAGTTCGGTGGACGGCGATGTCTCGAGCGAGATCTGTGACTAAATCATCATATGCCCACACAGAAGAAATATGGTGACACTTCCCAGGCTGAGTCCAAGTGCATGTGGTGGCAACCATGATGGCCGATCATTTGGTTGTCTGCTGAAAAGCAGCTTATGATTGTCTTCGTCTTCCTTGGGGTACAACATGTTGCTGCACTCGTCGCAGGAGTGGAATGATAGCCGGTGGTTATCTGCAACCAAGTAAAGTAAGCAAGACATTCGAAAATGGTTTACGAATATCAGTAGGGTGACAAGAGGACAAGAGCAAGACGTTTGGGGGGGATTGTCGCTTCTTGAACACAAGGAATTGTAACAACTTGGTCAATCCTCCATCCTGAGAAGAGAAGCTTTTATTGTCATGCCTGGTCCTCGATGATGTTCATCAATTCCAAGTGAATATAGTCACCTGGATCTGGCATCAATTCGCATTCTAAATGGAGTGGCGAGGAGCCAGGCAGAATTCCGGAATCCCATTATTGTATAACCCAAATATCCTCCATGTGATTCCTGCCGATATCGATTGGGTTCTGTCTCTGCGGTGAGGAGAAATATTGTCGGCTCGGAGACTTTCTGTCTGGGATCTTTTGGTTCGATGACCGGTCGCAAAGAGGAGGAAGATATGAAGACCGAAAGTGATCTGTTAAGCAGACAGTGTTAGCGATGATTAATGGACTCGTTTCTTTCAATTTATGTTGAGTAGGAAGAAGAGAAGGTTGCCCCTCAGAAGCCGCGGCGAATCATCATTCGGAATCTTGCTCTTGCTCGGCTCCGTGCAGCAATTGGTCATTATCATCATGTGGGGTATTGAAAGATTGAAGGTCAGAAAGGGTTTATGGGACTTGCTTGGTTGAGAGTTGATAGAAGTCCAAAACGGCGATGACCTGTTTGCTATAATAGTGTTGGTTAGGTCTGATACTTCGCTCCAAATGGGTCTTCGGTAACGAGAAGCAAGAAGCTCAGATGGAGTATCTGAATACTTGTGATCATTGAGAGCCAAAACCATCATGATATTGAAATGGCTCGACTCGTGCTGTAACGACACTGTGTTGTGTGTTTCTCATTATTGTGTTGGTTGTGTAAGTGTGGAATTGTGGAAAGTCGGAGCTGTTGATGATCCTTACTTGCCTGGAAGCCGTGACTCGGAGTTTGTGTTTCTTGAAGGCGGTGGAGGCAGGTGATTGAAAGGTTCACCTTTTCATTGGGCAGTAGTTGGCGATCTGCTAGCTTTTGGTGATGCCAATGATGAAACATTGGGTAATTAACTGAATGATACTGAATGATATTGGTGGCTCAAATTGACTTTCACTATTTTTTGGTATCATGTAGTGCCAGTCACCATCCAAAAAGAACAGTGACGGCTTCATACATATTTCAAGGTGCTCTCATCGCCGTGATAAAGTGTGGTCTCAGAGTGTAGTAATCTATGGTCCTCATGTCTTTGGAAATGAAAAATGGCCGGCCAAAACCCTGGGCGAGCCCAGTGCTTCGACGCGGAGATTTGTTGACCCCAAGAGATCGGACAATTTTTCTCATCATCGACAGTGGAAAAAGTTTGCTTCCCCCGGAAAGGTGCCCATGACGAACCCGCACAATCCCCCCGGAGAGGAAAAGAAAGAACTCACTCTAGCTCAGAATATTGAACGGTCTTATGTTTCTTCATGATGTCAACTTGACAATACGGGGCTGCTAGATTGCAAGCCGTTGCAGTTCAAGACAAAGTTCATCATAGCTAGAGCCCACGAAATGACTGGAGAACCCAGACATTTTATCCCACAGTTCGGAGCCAATGAAATACTACCTAGAATCACCCAGGCGTGTATCTCACGACTCAAAAAGCCAAGCTGAGCCCGCAAAATGACTGGAATTGGCCAGCCATGCATCCCCGCCCTCAGTTTGGAACCTAGACAGACTGCCAAGACTCGTGCTCCCCATTCAGACTGTTCTTCCCGGAGATTGGCTCATTTTGTTTCCTCAGCGCTTATCACGCAAATGTCGTTGATAGCCTGGGAGTCACTGCTTGAAGGTGTATCATCATTAGGGCGAGTTTCGACAGTCGTCTTCACCGGCTAGACCAGGTGTAGATTAATAAAATTAACAAAACTCAAACAGCGAGAAGGAAAACCTATCTGGATGGGTTGGTCTGTCTCTGCTTGGTTGCTGGTCGTCGCCTTCGGATCTCTCCAACCTTGAGTCCTCGACTTATCAGCAGTTGAATGCCTGAAACACCAAACAGTTAGCAAGGTTCAGGTGTGTGAACTCCGAATGGTTCAGTTGTGGTTGCGAATGTTCAGACAAAAAAGCTCTATAGTAAGAAGTTTTGATGTCATTGTGAACCAATAGTTATGCCCTGAGGCTAAACCAGAAGGCTTCCTCAAATGTTCATAAATTGTCATCATCGCATGGGATGGTATGAGAAAAAAAGGAGAGGAAAGAAAGGACTCAACGTGCATGATTGACCGGTGGCGCCATGGCCTGACACCAAAGCCTTGTTGAAAGGCAATGGTGCCCTTGAGCCGAGAGACTTGAGAGGCGATGGCTGCGGTGGTGATGTGGGAAGCCGATCGTGCACGGCAGCGAATGACAGGGCATTGAAGAGGAAGCTTAGGTTGTCTCGGATGCGTCGCTTCCTGCTTCGCAAATATGGTTAGCAATGAGAATTGAAAGAAGAAAAAGAGAAAAGGAAAGAAATGTCGGCTCTCTCTGTCCACAACCTGCGGAAGAGTCTCGCCCCAGGTGCTTCTAAATAAGTGCCGTTTGATCTAGCCCAGGTCACAAGTGGAAGAGATAAAGACCGTATCAATCCACAGCAGCGGTTATTCAAAGGAAACCCAAGAACAACCCGAAAGCAAGTGATGTGACCCAGGCAAGTTGCTCAACATATTGAGGGAGGAGATGATGAAAAGAGAAACCGGAAAAGGGGAGACTTATCTGTTTGTGATCGTGCGACCCCAGCCGCCAATTGGACGACTTTAGCTGTGGTGCCTCACACGTTCCAAAGTCTCAGACAACAGCGAGGCCATAAAGCCAGAGTCTCTCGAGACAGCCCTCAGGAAGCCAACAATAGAAAAGAATGTTTCCTCAGCTCAGGGCGGAAACCAGTAAATGGCAGGTGGTCTCCGCTGTTGGCCAGGATTGATTTGCTCTCCCCCATGAGTGTCCGCCAGGCTCAAGAGCTGCCGAACAGTCTCCGCCGGGAGTGGAAGAAAATGTTTCCTCAGCATTTGGCGGAAAACCAGCAGATGGGTCAATGGTTTCCACTGTGAAGCTGAGGATTGATTTGCTCTCCCCCCGGGCTTGCGTAAAAAGTGTCCGCCAGGCTCGAAAGCCCCCTCACCTGACTTACCTGGTTGAGGTTGGGGAGCAATCTCCACGGGGTGGACCTCGAGAAGTGTCTCTGCCAAAGTACACCCAAAGATAGATAGATGTCGCATCTTGGAGACAGCCCTCAAGAAGTCCACAATGGGAAAATGTTTCCTCAGATTTGGACAGAAACCAGTAGAGAAATCGATGGTTTCGCTGTTTTCTGAGGATTGATTTGCTCTCCCCAAGAGTGTCCGCCGGGCTAAAAAGCCCACCGAACGATCTCCACGGGAGATGGAACTCGCAAAAGGTCTCTCCCAAGAAGCACCACAAGACGGGTACCTTAGAGACCGCCACGGCTAGGTGCCGAAGGATGCTTGGACATCCCTGCCACAGCGAGATCAAGACGTGGTGTCTGTGAGGACGCATGCGAGGAGGAGATGAGTTCAAGAAGGGAGGGAGAGGTGATGATGCGAGGATACAGGGCAAAGGAGGAGGGGAAGAGGCAGATCGAGGAGGGAAGGCGACCGACAGTCCGACATAAGCTTGAAGGCGACAATGAGAACATCGAAGTAATGAAATGGAAGAGGAAGTAACAAAAAGCTAAGGCGATGAGGAGGAAAGACACTCGAGGGTGAAAGTGCGAGCCACTTGGTTCGAGGGCAAAAGAGTGTCGAAAAAGTGTACGAGTGTGAAAATGTTTAGCCCGAGGGTAGTGGCATCTGCCCGACGACGGAAAACAGGTGGGAACCCAGGTGGGTGGTGGCATCTGCCCGACGACGAATAAAGAGGCGGGAAGCTGTTTGGGAGGTGGGTACGCGTTCTCAGATTGAGTCCAGCGTGCAAGCTGACGCGAGTAAAAGTTCGGGGATTTGGGTGCTGGGGGAGGGGATGGTGACTGGCCTGCCACTCGGCCGATGACGAAATGATAACAAGGCAGAAGAGACGAGGTAGGAGTTTGAGGCAGGGTCTTCAAAGACGGCGAGTGTTTTTCATGTCTGTCGAGAAAGGCTTTGTGTTCATAATGAAGAAAGGAATTAGGTAGGATGTTGCCATGCTGATTGCGAGAGGATAAATAGGTATGCTGAAGAGGCACGCTGGAGGCAGACTGTTTGGGGGAGCCAAATTTGGTGACGTGAGGCATGGCGAGTGAGCAGGAAAGGCGGACAGAAGAGTCATGGGTCCAATTTCTGTGGGCAACGAGGAAGAAGTTCGCAACCAGGCCCGGCGTTCCTAAAAAAAGGCAGAGGTACGTACTGCTTGATGCCAATGCACACTACACATGGATCTTTTGAGTGACTGCTTCGGCGGAAAGTAGGATAAAGGTCTAAAATGAGCGAGGAAAGATAGGAAATGTCAAGGGCAGAGGGATAGGCAGGCCGCTCGAAGTGAGGTTTGGGGACAGCCGAACCGCTTCTTTTGGTGGGTTGGGAAGGGACCGAAGTATAGGGATCAGGAGCTCCGAAAAGCTGCCAAAGTGTGCGGAAAGCGTGAAATCAGGCTGACAATGCCGTCAAAGATAATGAAGAAGCGAAGGCAGGGCAGGTCGTGAACAAGCATTGTGATATGAACTCGCCCGAAATCGACTGATGCTAACTTACCAGTTGATGTACTCGTCTGTAGGTGCAGGAGAAGAGATAGCAGCTCCGTAGATCAAAAAAAATGAAGAGGAAGTGCAGGAGTTAAGTTGAATGAGCAAAAGGAGGCTCACACAGACTATGCTGCCGCTATTCAAAAAATCTCATGTGAGAAAGGACCGTTGCAGCGAAGATTAGTGGTCGGATTCGTAAGTAGGGAAGAGGGCGAAAGAATCAAGGGTGATGTGCTTGTGAAGACGGTAGTCTGTCAGACGTAGGCAATACACAAGTCGAGCCGACCGGACGGTTAGGCACGGACAGGAAGACAACTCGCTCGCTCGCTTCCGAGCTTTTGGCTTGGAGATATGATGTAATTCTCGCAAGGCTTCTGAATTATGCACCTAGAAATAGCTCGAGTCCCATATGATAAAGACAAAATATTATTTAGCGAGTTACGAGTAGTGTTTACCGTCAGACATCACAGCTCCTCAGATTTTACCAGGCCATTGTGCACAAAGAGTCAGTCAGTCAATATCCATCCGCACACGAAGTGCCCTTTGCACTCGAAAGGATGTCTACGATTATCAATTTTTATTGCACCAAAATTCTGATACAAGTATCTTGACGAACCTAGTTTATTAAGACGTCGTGAATTTCGGAAAAGCTCACACAGCGTCACCTAAGGATGTCCAAGCCGATGCACCAAAAAAACCAACTTAGAAGCCCAAAGCCTCACAGTCATCAAGATATATCATTTGCAGAGGTTTGACTTAGACAGTCACGAGGATCGAAATATTTGTCGAGGTTTTGCGAGTCGAAAGCTGTGCAGGAGGGCGGCAGAGCCAGACAGGGGAATCCCAAAAGGCAGACAGCCAAAAGTGCGCAAAAAAATCTGGACGGCATGGTTATGTTAGCGAGCTTGACATCGTGATGCCGGGTTTTAAAATGCCTGATATTAGATGTCTTTCCTTCTCTTTAGGCAAATAAGAGGTCAAGAAGCATTGCAAATCGAGCACCATTACCGTGTTATTATTTGAATGAGCATAGGTTCTGGGAATCTTGGCGGTGGTAAATGACAACCTAACTCGATGTTGCTCAGCAATTACCGAAACACCAGAAATTGAGTATCATGAAACCCAGGCCCCTGAAAAGGCAGTGTGATGTTGTGCAAGTCTAAATAAACAACAACTGCGGAAAAGGGGGTTCGGAACGGCAGGTGAAACAGGCTGGCGTAAGCATTCGGTTTAGGGGAACTTTGTTGACAGATGCTCTTCAACCGTCAAGAGAAAGAGCGACAAGAAAAGGGGCTAGGAGATGCTACGAAAAGGGAAGGGACAAAGCCACGTTCCGCATCCATCGGTCCACAATGCGGGACACCATGGCTTGGGAGATGTCTGAGCCCGTAAAAGAAAACTTCTTACGGGGCTAATATCGAAGACACACGGCAGAGACCGTAAGAATCTCTGGATCCTGGGTTCCTTGGAAGTCACCTGTGAGTGGTAGCCCGCAAATGTTACACACTAGACATGAGAAGTCAGCACACAATATGGGCACGCCGACGATTGGGAATTCAGAATCATGATGAGGACTAATCTGAGTCCATATGCTAGTTTTTGAAGGTGTGAGGGAGAACGCAGGGCCACTCATTCTCTAAGTACGATAGCTGTCCAGACTCAGAGAAATCACCACAGCCTTGACCCCTTGAAGATCCGCTGCATACCCATGCCGAACCACATCGCAGATCCCCCGTCGGTTTTATGAATCATACCAGAATTGGCGCCTAGACCAAACTGGGACTTCGACCACCCTCCTGGGGATCATTGAAGTGATCAGTGCTGGTCGCCCATTCCTCCACCGGGTATCACCGTCCCCTCCAACGATAGCACCCGTGGGTGTAGCCTTTCGGCTCATTATCATATGCTTGTCGACCTGATCGCAAGGTTCGCTGCACTTGTGCGTCGTGAGCATGTCGTAACATTGCTGCGGATCCGACCGATCAATCCTAGAGTCGGGGAGGCAAAGAGCACTGAAACAAGACTCCTAGCAGGCAAACGGGGGGGCAGCCGCATCGTGCTGGAGATTGGGTGACCTGGAATGCCTGTTGAAATGATGGCAGTCAGCTTGGTGGCGTGGAAGGCGAAATCAGGTGGTCTGCCTCTAGGTTAATGAAGTACAGCTCGGGTGCATGACTCGGAGTTGAAAGGACGCTCGAGCAGGCATGCCCGATTGAGTGCGCGACAGTCAGTCGCACAAAATCTGGTTAGTAGAGTCCCTAGAGCACTTTTCACGTCTAGCGGGACAGTTCATTATTCTCTGCTACACTCGCCCGTTGCTGTTAGAACAGGCTTCTTTTCGTCCCAAACAACGGAACTGGCCCAGCTGAATGCGATGTCTCACCGATTGGCAACCCTTAATACAACGTATGAAAATGATTGGTTACACGCAGTCCATGCGAAAGAACCTTAAAGCTCGCGCACAGATCATGTTCCTGGATCAAAGGTCAATGTGGAGAGTTTATCAGCATTTAGGGGCATGGCTTCTGGCCGGGTGAATGAAAAGAGTGCTGTAGAAACCCCAAGACGAGCTACCCTGTGAAGGAGGAGTTCTGGTGCGTCCAGATGAACTGAATCTGTTGTAGACGTAAAGTTAAATATCGGTTTGTACTGTTGTTGTGTTCTGTGCCTCGGCCTGAGGGAAAGAGGGGGAATGGGAGATAGAGGGAGTCTTACTGCTTTGAGCTCGAGCTTATCCCCAGTCAGAGAAACTTGATTGCAGTGACGCAAGAAACTTCCAAGCGTGCATGAAGTATCGGGCATCATAGGCAGTGGCACTCCGAGTCGTGGCTGTGACTGGACGCTGACAGTTGTGCCTGGAAGTACGGGATAGTCGTCCTGTGGGTGCTTATGCCTTCTGGTTCTCTGCATCGTACCAATTGGACTTCGTCAAAGATCCACCGAGTGATGTGTAAAGTGCCCCTTCCGAATCGGTCGCCTCCGCAAGCTGGAAGTTTGCGGGAAGAGATTTGTATTAATTGAGCAAAGCCGCTTGTCGGTGTCTTTGTATTTTTGGCATTGAACTTCACGTTTGATATGATGCTTGGGCAGACATGGCAAAACGACCTCGAGGTCGTATAGTCTGGGCGAAGACTCGACGGTTCCTTGACTAGGAATCGCTGCGCTCTTCATCGATGCGAGAGCCCTCGGAATCATGGGACGGTCTTGCTTGCGTGGGGGGATTGTCGTCTCATTTTTATCGGTGCGAAGATGGGGATCGAGCTCGTCGGGCAAAGAGTAGACGACAAGACAGAAACGACATATTAGTTGATACATGCCGAAGACTTCAGCGATCAAGGGAAAGGATCCGAGTCCTTCCACGTACCTATGCTAGGGCGGAACATCACCAGACGCGCAATCATCGCCATGAGACCTTAGAATTGACCAATTTCGGAGCACATAAGATGATCCGATTTGCAAATGGAGGCGAGAGGACCTTGGAAGCCGATGAGAGCGCCTACAAACACTGGGTACGAGTGCGGCGGGGGGGGTAGTAAGACAGCGATCTGTATAAAGAAGCTGGCATCTTCTCGCTGGCGCCGTCGCCAGGACTGCCGTCGTCGGCGATCGCGGTAGTATCTAGAGAGACAAGATGGTACACAACGGGGTAGAGCAGTGTATCGATGGGGCGGAATGCGTGCGCTCAGCAGCAGGATGTTGAGATCTCGACGTAGATGGAACGTAAGGCTGCTCAAGGGTCGGTGCGCTCTACCAGATCACGCATTCTCAATGGGCCAGTTCGGAGTCTGGATCTCCGAAGAGTATCTTGCGTCGGCGGGAGCTGGTCAATTTAGGGACCGCGAATTCGTAGCTATCGGGTGGGAGGAGGTGGGCCAGGGGCGAGGATCGAAGGTAAGGCGATATGAAACAAACTCAATAGCGGCGTTTGTCAATCGAGGCATTACAGCGTCGAGAGGTTTAATGTTTGCGAGCGACTGAGCTGAGGGGAGCCACTGCCATTGTGATTGCTCGACGTGTAAATCACAGCGCTGTTTGGAGCGACACACGGCAGCCCTGGGCTGAAGCGAGAATTACAGGGGTGGGTGGGCTGAGGCATGGTGCATTTCGTAACAGAGAACAAAGTCGAGTGAAATTTAGCGTTGTGCAGCTCCCAATGACCGCTAAATACCAGCCAAGATTTGCCTAGCAAAACGTCCCTGAACTACCTTAGAGGCGAGATAACACGCATTTAAGTATCCACAACATAGATATGGCACACAAGCTGGAATTCGAGCGTCGTTTTTCTCTGAGGCTTGCTTGTCGTGTCGAGAGACACAAGCGTAGACCCACTATTGACAGCTAAGTGGGCCAGTGGTGCGTGCTGACTGCGAGGGTGAGGGCGGGGACTCAGTGAGAGAGACCCAAGTCCATCTTGGAGGACCCCGTTCTGAAGAAATGATGTCGAATCCATGACTTTGTCTTAAAAATGATATCAGTAAGAGGATGGTGCCTTTGTTTTGAAGACAGAAGAATTTTTTAATGGACTAGGAATAGCACATTAAATTTCAATGATGCTTTATCTGCTTCATGCTGTCGTTTGTGCGTTTCGGACTGAGTTCTGGGATCAACAGAGAGTGCTGTGACAGAAAGCCGACGCATTGTGGCCTTTTGGCTTATACTCTCTCTGAAAATGTTGAATAGTCGCTAGAATTTTTTGACTGAGCTTAAATTTGCGCGTAGTAAATGGTAGACATCTATGATGGCTAAAACTTAAGCTCAAGTCATAGCTGGCCTACAATGGGAGAAAGGCAAGAAAGAAAGTATTTTATAAAGTAAGTAGATAAAGCAAGATAGCTGGTTGTGTTGATCAGACCTTGGTTAGGTCATTTACAGTGAGTGTTGAAAGAAAATCAACCGTTCGTTATCCGTCATAAGTATAACACTTCCCTCCCAATGCTCTGTTGCCCATCCTTGCAGTAAGAGCCTTGGGCCGAAAAGCTACTCTAACCCACGTCGTGACTTATATAATTACATACAATTTGTATACTCTAGAAGCTTCTCCCATTCGTTGCCCAGCGTGCCCGCCGCTGGGCCGCTAATGGCATTCAATCTACAGGCTTCGTACCAAAGGATGTTTTGACAAAAAAGAGGTCCTCTCGTGAACGCCGGAAGACCCAACGACACTCGATTCCAGAAAGAAATGGTGCATGTAACAAGTCACCCGCGGCCTGTCCCCGACAACGTGAGCCCATCCGAACATTGGGCATAGCACAGCGTTCCTAAGAACGGAACTTGACCGCCCTCATGGAGTGTGCTGGCGGGCTGACCGGAACATGCGGTGGCATGGGCGCGTGAGGTGGACTGACCACTGGAAGAGGCGGCGAGGCCAGATGAGCAGGTGGGACAACCACCGGCAGGGGCTTCAGCGCGACATGAGCCTCAGAAACCACCTCAGAAACCACGACGACTGGTCTCGCATGGGCCATTGGCGCTGCCTGGGTGTGAACCATGGGTGGTGCAGCTTGCGTGTGAGGCGGCGGCATGACGTGCTGTGTGGTCGCAGCCGCAGCGAGGCACTCGGAAGGGCTGAGAGTGACGTGGACAGTAACAGTTGATGTCTGAGCGCTAGCCAGATAACCAGTTCCGTAAGCCGCTCCGTACACGGCGCCGTTGACAGTCTCTGTGACGACGTGCTGCAGCGTCTCGGTCTTCACAACCACGCTCTCGTGGACCGCCGTTTGGAAGTAAGTCACCGTCTTCTCCACCACCCGGTCCTTGAACTCGGTGCGCGTCACCACGTTCTCCTTGTTCTCAGTCTTCGTGACGGTGACGGCAACTGTGACTGCCGAGTTCTGGACATCAACCTTCGTGACGATTTTCTCCTCGACCTTGGTTACTGGGACGGTGACTACCGAGTTCTTGACATCCACCTTGGTGACGATCTTCTCCTCAATCTTGGTGACGGGGACGGTGACGACAGAATTCTTGACATCCACCTTTGTGACGAATTTCTCCTCGACCTTGGTGACCACTGCGGTCACGATCTTCTCCACCGGGACGCTGACACTGACAATTTTCTCCTTGATCTCAGTGCGAGTGACTGGGACAGTGACGCTGACAACGCTCTCCTTGACGTCGACCTTGGTGACCACCGCCGTCACGATCTTCTCCTTGAACTCGGTTCGTGTCACCGGGACGCTGACGCTGACGACCTTCTCCTTGATCTCTGTCCGAGTAACTGGGATGGTTACGTGGCTGACCTCGGTCTTGGTAACCAGCTTTTCCTTGACATCAACCTTGGTGATGACCGACGTGCTGACGACCAGCTTCTCCTTGAGCTCGGTTTTGGTGACTGGGATCGTGACGTGGCTGACTTCAGTTTTGGTAACGAGCTTCTCCTTGATGTCGACCTTGGTCACGAGAGCGGTGCTGACAACAAGCTTCTCCTTGACTTCGGTCTTTGTGACCGGAATTGTCACGTGTCTCACTTCGGTCTTGGTGACCAGCTTCTCCTTGACGTCGACCTTGGTGATGACAGATGTGCTGACAACGAGCTTCTCCTTGATCTCTGTCCGGGTTACTGGCACTGTGACATGACTGACTTCGACCTTTGTCACAAGCTTCTCGACGGGGACGGTGACATGAACGGTCTTCAGCTCCGTCTTCAGCTCGGTCTTGGTCACCAGCTTCTCGACAGGCACAGTAACGTGAACCATCCGCTCCTCGGTTTTGGTGACGAGCTTCTCGACCGGGACTGTAACATGGACCTGCTCCGTTTTTGTGACCAGCTTCTCGACTGGGACGGTGACGTGGACTGTCTTCACTTCGGTTTGCGTCATGGTGTGAACAATCGTTGTTGGGATTGTGACATGGACTGTCTCCTTGATCGTCTCCTTGACAGTCTCCTTGATCGTGGTAGGAACATGTACTGTGGAAACGACTGTCTCTGTGACGACCTGAGGCGGCGGGGTGGCGATGGCGACGTGGGCGAAGGCGGCCAAGGCCAAAGAAAGTGAGCTGGAGAAATGCATCTCGGCGAAATCTGGTGGGTCGTTAAAAAATAATAAAGTTGGAATTATCGATTTTTAAAAAGGAGTGAACGACTGGCGCTCTGAAGAAAGCAAGAAAGCAAGAATAGGTCGATGAGTATCCTGCTCGGGCCGTGGGAGAAAAGAATGACAACACCGTCCAAACGCAAACAACACTCCAAAGAATGGGATGAATGGATGCGGACTTGGCGATGCTTGGACTGAGCCAAGAAAAGAAGAGAAGGAAGGGAGGGAAGAGGACGAAGAAAAGAATGGACAAGGAAACGACTCGACGATCAATGCATCAGCGAGTCGGTGGATCCTTAAGGTCGACTCTATCACGGCCGAGATGTTTTGAGGAACTCTTGTCAGTGCGGCTGCATGCCTCCCGGGCTTGGGGCAGGGCTTCCAGACATTGCCAAGACCGACGCCCTGGGAACGGGGGGCTTGTAGCTTGTGAGACGCTGCAACGGCCAGCCAGCTGGGGGGCATAGAGCAGGAATACGGAGGCCGAGCGGGAAGTGTGCTCTTGGAGTCTTCTTGCCCCGTGGCGAGAGCCTTGGGAGTGACTTGGAAGGATGCGACACACCGGGTCGCCGAGTCGGATCGACGCGGGGATGAGCTGGGACAGGAGCACATCACCTGGCTCGGACGAAGCCTAAAGTCCGCCGAGAAAAAAAAAGATCACCAACGCGGGCCAGAAAGAATGGGATTTTGCACACTGATCTCCAATGACCAACAGACTCCTTGGTCCACGAAAGAGATGTTAGCTTGCGAATGCATTTCGAAGTCGACGTCCAGAATTCGGACAAGATAGTGCAGAAAATGATGTCGGTGGCTCCTGCAACGCGGAAAGGAGCGGGAGGTGCATTAGGGCGACCAGAATACCGGCTGCGCCTCCCAAACGGGGCTCCCTGGGGTTTGGGGGTACATACCTGCTGTAGGTGTAGCACATTCATCCCAGGGGAAGACTGTTCAAACTGAACGGCCGAGAGTGCTCGCCCCAGATGGCTTACCGACGCTTACCAAAATCAGGTGCTCGTTGCGCACAATTGAGATGGCCTCTGTTTTTCAGCGGCTTTGAAGGTGCGGGCCAGGGTCGAGGCCAGCACATGTCTGTGCCCTGCTGTGACGTTCCAGGGGCTCAGGGGACATTGAGAGATTGGAGGTGCCTGGAACTCTGACGCTCCGGTTTCTCGTTTCGAGAAAACACTAGGACACCACCTTAGCTGCAGGAGCCTCTCAGCTTTTGTTTCTCGCCTGCGCGTTCGGCCCGCACTGCGCAGTTGACTCGATGTCTTGGCTTGCGGCCAATTCCCCCGCCAGCCTCGGCGCCCAGCTTTTTTTATCTTGGCTTCGAATTTTGGGCATCACCGCGTCCCTGGTTATTTTCTCTTGGTGTTTTGATGATCACGCACTCGCTACAGATCACGGCCTGCACCTGCTCGGATCATGGGACGACTTTTTCCTTGATAATTAGACCTTGGCCCAGCACAGATTTGTGCATTGTAATCCTCTGTCAAGCCCTCGATTTGTTATTCTGTTCTTGTCGCGATATTTCTGGATGCCAGCTTCCAGAGGCTTGCAAGCAAACTGAGGGGACGGTGCCTCATGCTGGAATGCAACCAACTCCACCCTCTCGAACCTGTCAGAAACTTGGGGGGCACACACTACTACGACTTCCCGCCACTGCTAAACGATCCTTTTCGTCCGCCGCCAATAACATCCAGCAGAGACCCAAGCATCACCGTGATGGAAGAGCGGGTGCCTGATGTTGTATCCTGAACTCCACGCGCAAAGAAGCTTGATTTCACAAACCGTCCGGACTTAACCCCCTTCTCGGCAGGGGCGCTGTGATGGCTGCCCTGTCAAAGTCTCGAACCTCCCCACGGCCAGCCACTAAGAAGGCGGACTGCTTCGGACGAACCACTCAGAGGCCCTGTAGGGTCTTGGCAGCCAAGGCCTGGCGCGGAGGTTCGCATCCCAATATGGTCAAGCACCGCCCCTGGAAGACCCCGCTCACCGTCTCATCGTGTCTCCCATTTCACAGCAATAAGCATAAAAAGTAAGCCCCTGCCTTGACATGAAACCTACATGTCCTCAACTTTGACGTCGTTCGCACTACTCTCGCCAGGGCTCGCCTCCTTTCCCGTCAATTGTGGTCTGATTTTGGGCAGCGTCAATGTTTCTTAATCCCTACTTGAGCATTACTTTGTGCCGTATTATTTTTCCACTTCCGGAGTTTTGTTTGCCTTGCTTCTCAATGGGTCTCCCCAACTGACCGTTTGCTCTCATGGAATGCCTGCTTTTAGAGCGGCCGCCTTACCGGGCGGGAGGAACTGCCCCCACGTTCTTTTGTAACATGGTATAAACACTTGACTACTGGACCTATGAAGGATCACATTTCAGAATCTGCAAGTATCGATCCTTCCTAGGCTCAAAGAATACACCGAAACAGCGCCTGCTGAAGCCCTAGTTCTGGCTGTTGGTGATTGCCTCATCGCGCTTATCGCTCGGATGTGCCAAGACCCGGGCTCCCGGGACAAATGACACTTACATGGCATTAACTCATCGAAACCTGGCCACTCATAACAGATAGAGGAGTTACTACACTACCAATGAGGTAAGCTCATATAGGCTGACAACTACCACCAACGACAATCCAACATACCCGCGCGGCTTCCGCCTTGTCTCAGCCTTCCACCTTGCAGCAGGGACAGCACTTATGTTTTCATCATGTTAATGAAAGGATCACAAGGCATCCAAGCAAAGATAAGTTTAATATGCCTAAATTTGGCAAAGTCCGTGATGATCATTGTGAAGAACATTGTCGTACCAGCCTTGCTCGTCTTATTGTAGCGCCTTCCTTGTCACCTAATAAGTAGCGCCGATTTATAACTGGCTGAGGCGCTCAAAATGACACCCATACCACAAACACGGAATAACCGTTTGCGGCACAGGTTGGTTTGAGATGAACATGTAACTCCAATTTTTACATGGCTGACCAGGTTTCACACAAAAGCTCACATCTTACTTCCCATCTGAACTTTTTTTCCACTTTCAGTTTTATTTGTGTGCTGTTCAAAAGAATGTCTTATCACCTTCCATGCGTCTCACACGGGATGGAGAAGACGTCACGACAAACTTAGGCACAAGTTAAGGACAGAAAAGCCAGGTAGGAGGTAGTGAAACATAACTGGGTGACAAACTGAATACTCAGCACTCCGAAAAATGGGCGTTGAGGATATGCCACACACTAGCAGTTGGTACATGCACAAAAGAAGAGTGAAAAATATTACATTTCAAACATGCCAATATAAAGCAACATCACGAACCACTTGACCTCGTATGAACAGAAATTTTGAGCTCGGCCGCAGAGACAAGGACCATGAGCTTGGATTGTAGCAGAGCGAATTTTGAATCTGAGCAAAAAAAGCGCAGTAGTCCTTGTTCCCGTGATATTTGTCGTAAGGCTCACTTAGCCCAAGACTTAAAGGGTTATGTCAAAAATCAGTCAAACGTCAAACAAGGATCATCAAAAATGAAAGGAATGAATTTTTAGTGTATCTCGCATGAACGACCGTTACCATATTATAACATCGTATCTCAAAAAGGCAAAACTGATGTTTTCCTCCTTTTCTTCTTTTCGTTTGACCACACCTATTACCTTGGTAACACACTCATCTTCAGGCCATCCACATAGTTGCGCTTCATGATTCTCTGCCTGTTCTTTCACTTCTTTCCCACGTTACTCCCGTTATACCTGATGAATGTTGCATTTGTCCTGCGCTTCGTTGCATTGAACATGCATCCCGAGACTTCAAGCAAACACTAATCTTCTCCCATCTTCCGGTCCAGCTATTGAGCAGGGGAAAGCAGGGGAAATCACAACCCCTTGTCATAGGCATAGGCCGCCCTGCGGCCGATGTGCATAATGGATACAATTTCTGCTCCAGGGGCCTCTTCGTCCTCTAGGTCGGCCATCGTCTCAAAACTCCACCCTGGGGCGTTGTGTTCCATTACCAAATCTGGATAGCTGAAGGTCTTGATAGCGTGTGGGCGGTTGACCTTAAGTTCCAGTCACGCGAGCCTAGAAGCAAAGCCGCAGGCTGTCTGATCATCGGCCAGTAGTAAGGGCTGACATCATGGAACTTTAGCGGAGGATCGATCTTCTTTCCTCCGGCAAACAGAGCTTGCAGCGCTTCTGGGAGCACTGGTCTTAGATCCCGACGACCCGCCAATCTTCCTTCGCCTTGCAGAAGTGCGCAGACTCGCAAACCATGAAGAAGACCCTTGCAAGATTCATCTCAAAAGACGCTCCTCTCCCGGACGGTTTGGGTCCTCCTGAAAAGGGGCGAACCGGCTTGGTGTTGTTTGGTTGAAAAAACCGTAGTTCAATGGAATGGCCGGAGCCGTCCCACCTCAAAGGTCCATGTCGATGAAAAACGCCGTCCTCCGATTCGAAAGATCTCTTCAAAGCTTCTGCGGCTGTTCTCGACATTCTTAACGGCACAGATGACTTCTGGCTCGATAGCTCATATGCGTTTATGCTGTTGCCCGGTAGGATCGGAGTGAAACTCGAATTCGTTCACCTAGAACAGGCCCTCTCTTTCTCGGCGAACCAGCGGAGGAATCACCGAGAACCCGCAGGACTGTCAGAGACATTGGATACGTTGAGGTTTTATGTGAGAATTCTGGGTGCATCGATGCAGCTCCGAGCCACAGGGGCGTGAGCTCTGATTCCTTGTCCAGCTGTATACCGCGAGTCTAGTACATAACCATCTGGTACCTGGGCGTATCCTCACCGAATCTGCCGTCATCAATTTCCTGGGAAAGTGAAATCTTTATAATTTTCTCCGGTGTCATTGTTTGAAACGATCCGTCAAGTCTCGCTGTGGTATTCTGCTTCCTCGAGCTCCGTGTTTGATGGAGACTTCATACTCGGACTCCCCATCGTGTTCGCCTCGACAGCATCAGGACCGTGCCACCAGCTCGATATTCAGTTCAGTGAGGCTGTATCGATGAACTAGAATGGCTTCCTTGCCCTTCGAGGCTGCGCCGGCTGGTATGTGGGCTCTGGTTGCCGAAAGATTGGTATGGGCTGTAGGCACTCTGGCTAGAACCGGCAGGACTGGCAACGGAGCACGACCTCTTTGCATTGATTAGCGCAGCCCGGACTAGAAGGTCACTTCATGCGGGCCCCATCTTACCAAACGATACTAATCTTCGCGTTCTCTGCTCGGGTTGAACGGCCAGTACGGTTTGGCCAAGGCCATCGACGCCAGTCTCCGCCGATGGCGCTGGGGATGAGAAACCTGACCTTGGAGGACCTGGCGAACTTGTGGCTTGGCTGAGAACTCGCCGACAGTCAATGTTATGTCTGTTCTCCGGGCTGGGCGGGCCTGTTGTGGCTGTTGCTGCTGTGCAACTCACACAGCCGGCCGCTTGGTCGATTGATAGGAACTAAAGGCCTGTAGTCCGCTCTCTTGAGCCTTGGTGGATCGCGCATGATATTCTTATCGACCGTCGTTTGAGGTGTGCTTTGATTGTTTTCACAGTCAAATCATAGGCTGCGGCTGAGATTCTCCCACTGTTGGATTGGATTTAGCAGCCTCGCCTCCTGTCTCACAGTCCCACTCTAGGTGCAGGCAAGACCATTCAGGTCACCACCCTCACAAAAGCTATGTTGGTCCTCTTCTCGTCCACCTTTGCTCGTTGCTGGACTCGACGGCAAACAGCGTGATATTATTAACAACCTATAGTTCTAGCAGGAAAGAAAACCGTTCTTGTAGAGTCAGAGACTTTGACCGTGTTATCATGAGAGAACAGTTCGACGCTGAAATGAAGAAGGAGCATTGGAAGTGCATTTTGACTATGAGACATGATTCTCTCAGAGGCACTGTTTTAGAACATAAAGAAACCATTACATCAAATTCCTGCTAGTGCTCTTAGGTTGATACAACACACAGCTCACGATCTAACTGTCAGTGGAAGTGATTTAGGCGGGGTGGGAATATCTGAATTGGTGTCGGTTGTGTATGTGTATACCTACCTAGTAGATACCAGTGCTCGCTCCAGATACTGTCGGCTAGGTGGTGTTTACCTAGTGTGCTGATGGTAGAATTATGATCAGATCAATTGCTTGGGTCGTCGGCGAGAACCGATTCACAAGAAAAGCCCAAAACCAGTTATATCTGCACAATGTATTCAAGAACCTTCGACCCAGGCCTTCATCCACGGCGATGAAAACCACCAGCTTCCCGGAAGCCCGACCCTGCTGAACTATGGTTATGCCTTCGATGTCAGCTGCGTTCAGGGCAGTTGCGGCGGTTTATTCAGTGTCTTCAGCAGTGGCATACCTGCAGCGGCCCTTCATCCACGGTGATCAGAATCACCAGCTTCCAAAGAGCGGACAAGTCGCTCCAATTCCTGCCGCAGCAGAAATTTATAAAAACGCAGCTTCGATTCTTTGGGTCCGGGAACTCGACGGACAGCAGGTTGGGTACTAGTACAGCCAATGGGATTTTAGCATGTAAAAACGCGTCTCCGTATGAAAGGGTCAGAGAAGCCTTCGAGGGTTTTCAAGGGCAACGACGTTCACGCCTGACAATATCTTGTGCTAGGGCGGTTGGGCTTGAGGGCGAGTAGACTCACTTAGAGGGCGCTGGGGGTATGTTTTCCTTGGCTCCTGGCTTGTTGGCGCTGGCTGCGTCGGGGTAGGACGCGAGGCTCTTAGCAGCCTCGTACTCCTTCTTGTCTTGGTGCTGTGTCAAAGACATTGGGGTGGTTTTTCTTGAGACGGTGCAATGAGGTCAGGTAGGCTCGGCAAGAGCAATTTCAAGGTGTGAGACGGCGGGATTCGTAGGTCTTTTTTCTCCGTGGGTGCTGGAGAAGAAAATTTAGACTACAATCCTTGAAGCTGTCCAACGCATTTGCACCTACCCAACTGGGGCGTATGACACCCAAAACTAGCAGCCCCCCTCCCCCTGCAACCAATATGGAGAGAGCTGGGAGTGAGGACGGCCAGTGCTAGGAACATTGGCGCTGCAAAGCCCCGCCTTTTCGCTCGGTTTCACGTTGTGCATCTATCTTTTCGCCTCCAGGTTTCGCTAGAACCGCCCCAGTAGACTCTTCCAGGAGTAACGGGATGTGCTTCGCTATATCTTTCCACAAGGACGTATTTGGGTAACTTGAATTAACAAAACCTGGTTGGCCGTTGATCACCGGGCAGAAAACACCCTGAGAGCCTTTGTGTTCTCCTTCGCGCGGACATCGGGCTTGTCGGGAGGCAAAATTGAGGGGCCAGCCATGGCTGCTGATGGAAAGTCTAAGCTATCTTGTGAGCTAGAATGTGCCCAGCGGTGTTTGATGGCGAGCTCGTTGAGGCTTGTTGGCGGTCCAGGTGAGGTACTATAACTTTATGTCAGGAACGAGTAAACATCAAAATCAGGTCGAGATCGAAGCTGAAACGACAAGGGAGAAGAATAAAGCAGGAATCGCTGACGCCAATACAGCTAAAGGTCGGAGATAACCTCATGCCTACGACCAGTGCCACTAGCCAGAAGAGGCCAAGAGGGTGCCAGTTCTTGGGAAAGGATAACGTAGGGATGGATTAAACAACGATTCCGCTAGGACACAGAGCTCACTAGGCAAAGGATCAATAAGGTAAGTAGGTATATCGACTCACCTCTCGAAACAACCAGAACATTCAGCTCCGGCGGTGCTTCTCCGAACCTGGGACTCACAAAAGTGATGGCGTTGCCACCCAGCCGGTCACCAACTTCCTGTCTGCAAAGGCTTCGGAAGCGGGCATCGGAATGGATTGTACATGCTGCCGTTGCGAACCTCGATGATATGGCCATTCGGACGGCAAAGATATGAAGCCAAGCACACGTCCTTCTCCGGGATGCTGGAATTACAACTCAGACCGTTCAGATGCAGCAACTCAAATCAACTTTCGCCATCTCAAACCAGTTAAAGAAAATGCAGTCAAACCGGATGCAGTCACTCGGCCAAGCCCTGCCGTCGAGGCCGAGATAGAGGACTTTAAATGTACTCTGAGTCCTCTCTGTGTTCTTGAAATACTTTTGGCTCAGCTCTGCTGTGTTGTTCGGGTTTGCATTCTGTGTCGCACTCACGGCCCGTTAAAGGCTTAGAGATTCCGGAAAGGCGAGTCATGCTCGTAAGGAAGAGCAGCGGCGGAAGAATGCCCGCCGGCAGACTCATTGATTCACACCTCGGAGAAGGAGTCCCGGACCAGATACCAGGATGCGCAACGCAATTTACTAAAGGTGGTGCTACCCAGTGAAGGTCGATGATGGGGAGTTTACCAAGGTGGACGAAAGATTCGTTTGGTCGACTGAGTGAAGATGACGTGGGTCGCTTGATGACAAAGAAGCGGCATGATGGTGCAGTGGTTGGCTCAGGTTTGTTGTCACGTTGTGTTGCTATCTACTACTCCCACCTCCTATTGATGTCCCATCAACAAGCCGACACCTTATCGAACATAGCGCTTGGCGAGTTCCGAATACCACACAGCTGGACAGCCCTCCGATATTATCCCACTTCCGACTACTGGTTCGCTGTAGCGGAAGCAAGATCCCTCATTTATGGGCTTCACCTGGACAATGGACGCATTAATGGCCGGCTTGCGCAGACTTCAGGACCCAAGGGCCGTTGTTTTTGAGCGAACTTCGTAACTTGTCCGGCCCTTGCTCTCGCCCATCTTGTCGCCCTTGGTTCCGAAGAGAAAGGCTTTGGTCTGGCACCAGACCCTTTGTTTCTGCCTAGGGGCCGTGTTGGTAGGCCTTGGAGGAAGGCTGCCGCCGCCGATGCCGCCGTGCTTAAAGAACCAGGCCCGCGATCTGAAGGGGGATTCCTTGTCCTCAATCAGCGGCTGGTTCACATGCGTGGCTGGCCGTAGCGGCTGAGATGGCGGCATCCGTAGCTCCACGGGTCCTTAGGTCTTTGGGTCTTTGGGTCCATAAAGGAAGTCGGTTGATGCCGTGCAGCGCAGCCAGCAAATTCCACATCGCCAAGACGATCAGAAGATGGCATCGTCGGTGATCTGTCTCACGGCGGTCTTAGCCCAGCTTGCGTTCCCTATTAGTGGGCGAACAATTCAACGCTTACTGAATTCTGCTTCGGTATGAGGAGAAGATCCCTGGCATGGGAGGCCAGGAAAGGGAGTCGGTTGGTACCGTGCAGCGCTTCCGGCCTGCGACTCGAGCTGAAGGTCGCCCTCCCCGAAGCTATTCTACGAGCGATATCATATGTCTTCTAGTCGTGGCAAGGTGAATAGCTAGTTGCTTGAATAAAGATCACTGAGCCATATGCTGATACGTTGAATTTTTGAGGTTCTGAAGCGTGTGGCAACTTCGATTCGGGAGGCACGCTGAGTTGATTAGATATACCAATCGTTTGTCAGCATTCAGCTTTTCCAATCCCATAGTGAGCTCGGTGGAGGTGAAAAGTCATTAAAAGATTATTGCATAAATAGCCTTACTCACGAAAGCATCTCCCCATCCAGTAACACCAAGGCCAGCTCTTTGATTTAGATTTTGAAACTCATCACTGCTGTTGGACGCATTGTCTCGTTTATCCTTCTACCGCTCCTTATGAGAGCCTAGGAATCCTTATTTGTTAACAAACTCTGGTAAGTGAGCGCTGAAAGAGCTGAGATTACGTAGTTCATGACAACTACAACGTCCCGCCCGCCCCAGGAAGATATCTGAAGGTCGCAAACACCCTTCATCGAAGGGATGGATGAAGCAAACATAGGGACATGTAGGTATACTTCAATAAGCTGAAAATCAAGGAATTAATATGACGGCACATATCACCTTTCACACATGTCAGTCATCCTTTGTTACTCGTCTCAAATGCATTATGGGTGATTGCACTGAGTGATTCCGAGATAAAAAATGAGCTGGTTTCACAAGCAATGCTGGCGACTCCTCCAATATCAAGAGACGATCCATAGATAGGAAGGAGCACTTGCAACGATCACGGCATGAGAGTGATACATTGAAGAGTATCTGAGCTTCTTTCCTATTACAGCTACCTGAAGCCATTAAGTACTAGTGATGGTTCTGGCGGTGGCGTAGAATTGGTTCTATAGAAGCTTGACTGGGAACCTGCTAATTTCATTCGTGACGAAGTCCGGCAGCTCACAACTATTCGATAACGGCGAGAATAGTCATTTTGGATAGCTTTTTCTTTAGCACCTTCATCAAGCTGCGGTAAATGTTAAACTCCAAGCTTTCGGGATCACTCTTGACGATCTCTTGCATGCCAGGGTAAGAGCTGCTCGCCCACCTCCTCCATTCATTCTTTTATTCCAGACCACTTCCTTGAGCTGGTGTTTCTTCATCTAGATTTCCCAGCAAACGCCCCCGCCAATCTGAATCGCTGGCCTACCTTACAGGGGTCTTCCTCCAGAGAGAGGAGAGGAAGCGAGAGAAAGGATCCAAGTCGGCAAGCCAATGAGGATGCACATCATCGACGTGATATGGTTCGGCCGGCTACTTTTCGGTCCTTGTTCCAGTTTCGACGAGCAAGGAAGGCCATGGTCGCTGTCGGTGTATGTGTTGGAGCGTTTTGCGGCGCAAGCCTGCTGGTAAACCTTTTAATGATTCCCGCAAACCGGTCGGAAGCCTTTATCTTGGAAAACGACGAGGCGCCGAATTCGCTGAGCATTAAACTTTCCACAGTCATGGTAGCACTAATTCGAACAGATCCTTGCAGGCCTATGAAATCGTGGGTTGGTGTATGCTGGTTGGCCAACATCTTGGCATTGGGTGGACTTGTAACTTGCCACTCCAGCATGATAAATCGTTCGGCGTTGTATACCCCACAGGCTTGGCATCAACGTGGCTGTGACTTGAAAGTTGACGACCAGCTGCGTTGCATAAAGGCGTATAGTTGATACGCATGGCATTCTGGCAGGGATTGCCTTAACCTGCCCACGTAATGGCCGGTGTGGCCCATACACCCGGGAAGGTAGGTAGCTGAGGGAAAGCCATCAAGCGAGATAAAAGCAGGCATGGCTGGCGTCCTTCCGATTGGATGTGCTATGGGCTGACATCTTCGTTGTGGGTCGTTGTGGGTTGTCGCTGGTGCGAATGCATGTGGCAGTGAGGAGGCTTAACCGAGGGCGAGTTGCAACAAAAGCTATTGGCGGCCGGCGCCTCAGCTCGGAGAGTATCTCCAGGCCTTCATGCCTCCTTCCCTAATAGGAAAGCTACTCTAGAAAGGCCTCTTGAGGTCAACCGGGTCGATACACGTTGCGGATGGCCCACGGCGCTCAGATCGCCTTCCTCGACCATGCGATGATTGGCACGCTCCCAGACATTGGAATCATGGGACTCGTTGGGGCAGTGCTGTCTGTGGCTATGTCTGGCGACAATTGTCATGTTGTTCACTGTTGAACCCTCTCGCGGAAAACTGTATCAGTTGCGTCTGGTGCTGGCCTCGATAGACAGAAAGGGAGTGGTGGCGCAACAGAAGGAGCATCTGGCGGCAGCGGCATCTGAATTCGCCGACGTTGTGCTAGCCAGCATAGACATGGAGAGGTGACTAATTTGTGCCGCAAAGAGTAGTGACCTGGAGGGAGGCGGGAAAGACAAGAGGCGGGTTCCAGAGAGATGATTGAGGAAAGGTGTTTTCTCCTTGCCGGCGACCCTCTTAGTAGCGGCCGCTTTGGGTAGGCATGGTGACTGATCTTTTTGTTGCCGGTGATGATGATGGCGGTGGCAATGCTGCAACCCGGCGAGCCGAATTTCTTGCCTTTTGAATCTTGAGCGCATGCTCTCCCAGCACCATTTTGTGAAGGCCCTGAATGGCCACAGGTGTGACGGAGGGATCGACATACTCAAGGAAGGTAATTCCCTCAAACACTGTTAGCTGCAGCACTGCAAATGGGACTTGGGAAAGGACTCATACGTGACTCCCCCATGTTATTATCCTTGACGAGTTGAGCAGCTCGATTACTTGATCCTCCATCAAATAAGGCGGGAGATTTGCGAGGTTAATCTTGTCAGGAGTATCGAGCACAACCGGAGATGGGATTCTACCCCTGTTTCAAGGGTAGTTAGTTCTCTGCTTGCCAATGAAGATGTAAAGTTCTGGAGGAGACCGAATGACGGTCGATGTTGCAAATTCTTAAACCGTTGTCCAAAGTCTGGGCACTCTGGCCTGCACAAACAGAAGGAGCGTAAAAGTGGGGGCCTGGCCGTTACACCACGCAATGGTGTTCTCTTGATTCCTCTGGGTTCTTTCGGGGCCGAGGAGGTACTTGGGCATGTACCTAGGTACAGTACAGTCATTCAGGCCCCTCTTGCTCACATGACTGTGGGAGTTGAAAGCCCTAATTTCTTGGAGAGGGTTGCTCGCACCCCTCCCAAGAAATCCTTCCCCAAGACGTCGATTGATGCCCCAACCCTCGCCAACCCCGCTGGAAGTACGTCTTGCGTACTTTGAGTTATGGTGACAGGCAAGTCTACGACATAAATTTTTTTTACCGACAAACCACTAACTTTGCAATTACGGATCAGTCACTATGCCTAAGGCGGCTGCCTAAGGCGGCTGCTACTAAGAGAGGCGCCGGCAAGGAGAAAACACGCCGTGCCATTTCGGCTCGCCGGGTTGCAGCACTGCCATCGCCATCATCATCAGCGGGCTGCCAACGCGGCGTTCCAGGCCGCTTGATTCTCACGCCAGGTCCTATCCACGCGATCTCGACCGGCCAGGGGTGGCAGACTCGTTACACAGCACGCACATAAGTTTCAAACAGTGAGTGGGCGTCTTAATCACCACCGTAACGAATCCTTCCAACCCCCACCAACCGAATGCGGTTTCCAATCGCGAACTCAAACCGAGACTGTTCTGGGTGGTCAACCAGCGCCTGGCTCTGACGTCCAACCAGAGCATCGCCATCTTCTAGCCGATGACTCCCGAGCAGAGGGAGATCTACTACCGCACCCTGCCCGAGCAAGTCGCGGACAACCGTACGCTCATGCAGTTCCACTTCTACAACGGCTGGGGCTTTGCATTCCATGATTCCATACCTAGGCCCTGGGCTCGTTCTTCTCAGCTCACAGTAAGAGTCTCCGCCAATCGCCAATTCACGTTTTTAAGAGACTAATGTTTCGTCTCTTCAGCCCATCACACCCTAAAAGAAAGAGGCCTATCAAAAACCTTGCTGGATCGAGTCCAAGACAACCATATACCGATTCATTTCTCTTTTTACAAAAGGCTAGCGAGACATCACCGGAGAAAGGAAATTGCGAAACGATATTGATAGAGGCGCTGGCATCTTAGGTGTGCAACATTTGCCGTGATAGATGGACTACGGAGTGCCATTGAAGATTCTGAAATGGGCTACTCGATTACAGACTTAGTTGCACGAAAATTTTGAAGTGAGTTAGGGGAACAAGGATGTCGGGTACTGTAGATCTCTGTTGGCGGTGGTAATTCGTATACATAGGTACCTTCCTCTGTCCATACTATATGCCACTCACCGATTCCGTGATGTGTTGCCCAACCATCCATGTCATATTTGGACCTGCAGTGCGTTTCAACCAAAACGGCCTGTTCACGCACATCAGTCTCGCTGAAGTGAAAAAGACTTTCCTGCAGGATAATGTACTTGCTGTCCTCCGAGTTGTCGGTGTTATAAAGCTACGATACGCCGCTATCTTGGAATATCATTCTTCCTTGTGATGATTGAAGGGCATTCGGCAACCTCAAAGCCAAAGGGTTTGGAGCGCGATCATGTGGCAATGTATTAAATACTCACACCGAAGCTGGGTATGGAAACATTCATACCTTTCTGTCCTACTACTCTTATTTGGGAACCCTCACGACTGTGGAACAGGTAAAATATCACAGCAGAGTATATTACGACGAACCAATACAGTTAGTGCCAGCTTTTTGAAGTATATTAACCCTGCGGCCATAATTCTTTGGGAGTTGTGGCATGATCATATTTTGTAATAATGTCAAAAAGCTCACCAGCACGCCTCGTTGTTAAGTCTCTCAATTTCTTAAGCTAAGAAATATTACACGGTTAGGCTTCGGTCAAGTGGCGGCAACCGTGTGGAAGCGGTTGCTAAGTCTAATACTTTCAAGCATAATGATGTTGTGTATCAATACAAGACGACTAAAAGCTTTATCACCGCCTCGAGTAATCCCCAACCACCTTGCTTGAGGTGCCGTTCAAATGATAGCCGGTGCAAATAGTCACTGGTGTGAAACGAACACCATCTCTTCGTAGCACCATTGGTAAGCCAATGGTGTGTTATGTGTTAGTCCATGGTTAGGAGGCAGACTTTATTTAGTGATCTACAACACACGCACGTGTTTGTAGTTCAACCCAGTCTACACAAATGGACTCTCTAGATAGTTGTCTGCAGGAACGCATCTGTGACTTGAGATGGGGAGTCTGGAAATGGGCGAGACTGCAAAATTCAACGACAACTTCAACGCAAACAAAATGCAAATATAGGGAAATCTGTGCCGGAAAACATATGTCCCCAAGGGATGCTTTCGTATTATTAGGGGTTTTTTTTGGGAAAAAAAAAAAGACAGAAAAAGAAAGAAAAACAGAAAAGCACCCCCCCTTCCCTCCCCCCCAAAAACGCCGGCGTAAAAACGGGCAGAGCCCCTTCCACGCCCTCGCCAACCCCCCGTTGCGCCTAGAAAAGCGACGCCAAAAAAATACGGCGCCGCTTAGTGGTTATCGGTTTAAAGAGAGGAGTGGTCAGCAGATGTGTTCCAGCGAGATGGAGGAGGAGGTGGATTGATCAGTGACCGTCTTGAGTCACGAACTCGGGCTCAAACGAAGGAAATATACCACGGCAGTTTGAGCAAAGGGTGGACGTTATCCCCGATACCACATCGAAAATCGGTAATCGTTCCGTTCTTTCGGTGGTCCCACGGACTTCGGGTGAGGTTGCCCGTCGTTGAGATATGCCTCAGCAGCTTCTTCCAGGCTCGTTGGATGCGCGCCATTTTGTTTGTTGCCGAGAAAAAAGAAAGAAGAGAAGGCCGAAAAATAAACGGCTCGCGAGGGATAAAAAGGGCACACTAGGCCCTCACAGAAGCGCGGGCCACGTTCGTTCGATATCAATAGGGCCACTGCTGCTGCCCCTCCAGCACGCACTTTGCTATTCAGACCGGCCGAGAGAGGACTGTGAGTCTTATCTTACCCGTTGGGGATTGGCACGGAATGGGGTCGAAAAATGAGATTGACGGTCGAGGACAGTTAGCAGCACAATAGAAGCTTCCCGCTTCGAGTGTTCCCCGCGGTCTTTCTGGCTCCTGACTTCAGATGCTGCGTTCGATGACTTTTGATGAGCAGGGTGGCAACATATCTCCCATTTGGCTTTGGTTGTGAGCGTGATCTGAACTTCTGTTGAGGGAAGGAGCAGACAGGCACTGAAAGCCTCCATTGCTGGGCTCTGGCGAGGACCAGTCGGCTGGTCGTGGTTTTTTAACCTATGATGGATTTGCACTTCCTTTACACTCGGTTGCACTTCAGCTGTGAAAACGTTTCATGGTTAGGCTAATATAGGAACATGCTGCTACTAAATTAAACATGATTAGAGCGTAGAAGTTTGAGAAGCATGGCTCGTTTGGAACTCTAGCAGTCTGGACGTGATCTTAAACGACGTATTTCGGAACGTTCTGCTTTGCTGGGAGTGGGTTCACACACACCTTCCCGAAAGACTGGTATCAGATCGGCTGTTGGAAACATACATTCATCCCTACTTCTGAGATTAGTCTACCCTGCGCCCCCCCTTTGGTAAACTGAAGCTGCGTTCGAAGCTTCTGGTGCAGTCAAGTGATGGGTCTGATGTGATGCTAGGTGTGGAGCCTCGTGTGTTCGTGCACGGCAGCCGCTCTATTTTATGGCTGCTTAAACCACTCTTCCCTCCCGAAAGATTCCTTGACCTTTCCTCCGCAACGCCCATACCCAACACGACACGGGACACTATATAGACCACCGTAAAAATGTGCAAGATCTACCGCGAGCGCTGTACGTGCCCTTATATATCCCCTCGAGACAGCCGTGAACTAACAAGTGATTGAACAGGCCCCAAGTGCAATGCAATTGTTGGCAACTTCACAGTCGCCCTCGATTACTGTGGTAGCCCCGGCCTCCTAGTGCCCCAAGGCTGGTAAGCTACCTATCCTCATGCTGGCTCCGATTCTGCGCACATCGCTAACAAAATATCTCTTCTCTCAGCTTGAATGGAAACGGGGTCTTCCCCGATCGGTGCTGGGCCGGGAGAGAAGAGCGGGCGCTGAAGCCCATGAACTATAGTATGTCAATTGCACACACTTGAACACCACATCCTATCCAAAAGGCAAGGTTGCTAACCCAAACATCACAGTGTGGACCACCCTCCACAACTGCCCGAACCAAGGTGACGAGATCGTGCCGGTCCAGATGGACCTGGACGATCTGCTGGAGTGGCGCCCTGGGCCGGCCAACGCCCAGATCGAGCAGGAGGGGGCTGCTTACACGAGGAACTCGTGGCAGCAGTACCAGCAGCACCTGCAGCAGCAGCAGCTGGCAGGCTCGGTGTCTGAGTCGGGCACCACTTCCCAGTCCATGGGGGGTGGCCAGCCCAGCCAGCCCAGCCAGCCAGCCCAGCCCGCCGACCCTGCCGTGCCCACCGTGGCACCCCCTTTCGGCCTGTCACTCCCCGTTCGCCCCAAGCGGGCGGAGTAAACGCTGGAGATGACGGTAAGCCAAATCCCATTCCCGTGAAGCAAGCGAGCAGTGCTAATCCAGCTTTGGTAGATGTGTTCGCGTAGACGTGCGTGGGCGGTGTCACCTGGAGAACGCTGCTCGGCATCATACCTCTGTCGGCGGTCCGTTTTTTATCCTTGCAGCGGCCTGTTCTTTTCCTTGGGGCCTGCCGATTATAACCTCGGCGACATGTTCTTTGGTGAGCGTGTCGCATACCTCGACATATTCCGGGTCGTTCTCTTTCTTTCGGCAGTGTTATCTCTTTCTTCGCGGCATGTTCCTTGTTGAACGTGTCCCATACTCCGACATATACCAGGCATTACCCTTCTTTCGGGAGGCGTTATCTCCCTTCTCGGCGGCATGTTCTTTGGTGCGCGTGTCACATAGCGAGTTGTACCCGGCGTCATTATTACAATCGGCGGCATATTTCTATTTCGGCGGCCTCTTCTCCTCTTCGCAGCCTGTTTCTTTCTCGGCGGCATATGCTTCTCTAGGAGGCATATTTTGCTCTCGGCTGCGTGTTCTCATTTCTATGGCATGTTCTTTGGTTTGGTGAGCGCGTCACATAGTGATGGCATCATGACCTCGAAAGTGATCGGTCAACGTCTTTCCTCGCCGGGTTGTGGTTGCTTGCTTTTTGCGGGCGCTCGTGGTTTCTTGTTGGTTGCGTTAGGTATGGAGGGTGATGCGATACCATAGAGGGGCGGATACTTTTGGGCCATAGATCCCTTGAGCTGGGCATTCCTTAATGACACACATAGAATGGAAACTCATTTGTAATCCCCAATCTCCTTGCTACAGATCTCACATGTATTCTGAATGCCTTGCTTTACTACGGTAACAAGTCTTCTGTATCCTGCGCAGATCCTGTTTTAGAACAGTCATGGAGCAGATCCATCCATATAGGTACGGACAGTTTATGCTCTTAAAACACAGAAGCCAGGCGGACATTGACATTCCGCCTTGCCACGGACCACCGTTGCTCTGAGCTCTTTACATAGAGAGAAAGCCATGAAATTATTGGGTGTTCGCCAGTATATTTACCACTTTACCGTGATAAGCCGGCGCCGCAACTCTGAATCTTCATTTGTCTTATCACTCATTCTTAATGGAAACGTCTCATTGCTCTTTCAGGTGCAAATCTCATTCAACCATCACGTTGAAGAATGGATATCGTGAGTCTTCAAGCAGAAGGTTTAAATATAAAAATGAATCATGACAAAACAGCTAGAAAATGAATAATACATATCAATGGTTTCAGGATAATAAAGCCGGCCCATCAGACCTCTTATGTGTTGTTGTGATCTGCTGAGCTGTTTTTGCGGCGATGCTTTCTTGCCGCCTCTGGGCCAACCCTATGCATGTTGTCATGGCCACAGAAGGCTGGCAGACGTCATGCTCACGTGGCTGTCTGTGCTTCTCTAATAATTTGTGACATCTGACGGGCGAGGTGTGTTAAAGCCTTGGACTTGCTGACTTGCAGGCTGCGGGAACGGGGTTGGAGGGGTAGGAGTTGGGCCGCCTATGACGTCGATTGCGGGGCGGACCAGAACAGGCTTTAGGCCTGCGCCGCATCGTTCAACGCCTGGGTGATGGAAGGCATATAAGGACTCTGGAATGACCATGCCCATCAACACTGCAACACATCCCGCATCCCGCATCCCAGAATCTGCAAACTCGTCAAAAAGCTATTACGAGCACTTTGATCAGAACTATTCTAAGACATCCACCTTCGCATATCCGTCAACATGAACAAGAACAACAACTCAGGCATCACCGGCGCCGGCAAGACAGTCACGTCGACGCTGGGCAACACTGTTGGCGGCCTTACGAACACCGTTGGCGGCGTCGTTGGCGCTGCGTCTCGCGGTGTTGGCGAGACAGTCACTGGCGCAACGGGAGGCATGGGCAAGCCTCTTGGAGACGGCATCGCAAACATCGGCACAGGCATCGAGGGCGGCGTTGGATCCGTGTCGCAAGGCGTGAAGGACGCCGGCGAGTGGAAGACGAACTCCAACAAGAGATTCTAGGCTTTTCATGTCGGGTGTATTGGGTTACATCAGGCTTTCGGGGGACACATCCATCACTCACGCATGGATCTCGGAATTATTAGGGAAGGCGTTTAAGGGAACCGGCCCCAGCTGCCACTAGTTGGTGATAGCAGTGCAATATATCATTTTCCAATAATTCAGTCCAAATTGTCCCAAATCACTTTTCCTATCATCGGCGGAGAGTTCAACCCTAACCCTGCAACTGCCATTCAATTCCAAAAAAGATGTGTTCTCCGTCCTTCTCTTCTTCGTCAACTAGCTCTTCTCGGTCCGATGGCCTGCCACCAAGGAGAGCATGCGCTCAAGGTACAAAAGGCAAGCATAGGTATCACGCAAGTTGCTAGCGAAACGGGCGTCAATGCCATGTCTATGCTGGCTGGCACGACATCGGCAGATTCGGATGTCGGCCGGGTTCTACAGCTATCGAACATGTGGCTCGCGTTCCGAGTCGCCTGTGGGCTACCAACCAGGCGGCTAATATCCCGTCACCCGCTGTTGCGGCTATGGACGGATTTCCTCTGGATGGGCCCGTTTACCAGGGAACCTCAACCATCACCCAAGACTCCTCAAGCAATAGGAGAGAGGCCTGGACGCAGTAGAACTGCAGCATTTAGTGGCAGCTGATGTGTATACGGGCTGTCCCGCAACCCGGAGCCATCTCCGTTCTTGGTGCTTTGACCCTATTTGTCCGGGAAGTGTACACGCGAACACACATGAATACATACACGAAACGAAACACACACCCCGCCGACGCTGCCGCCAACAAGGGGTCCACGATTCCGATGCTCCACGGGGACAGGGAAAACTCCGCGACTTGCAACGCCTGCATACCAACAACCACGATCCAAAGAGCGTGGTGTGGTCAAAACAGAGAAAGGAGTTCCTCCGCATTCGAAACGGCGTGGTTTGGGCCCAGGCAGCCATGAAGGGCTTTCTCTTGCGGAAAGAGATCACGGTGCTTATGCTGCAAAAATGAGAAGGACGCACACCACGATACCGAACAGTCAACTTATGTTTCCTTTCAGCTTTAAACGGAACATCAATTGATTTCCCTTTCGCCACACGGGGCACAAGTTCGGCCCACAACCCCGCAGGACGTCGAAAGCCGAAGCCGTGACTCTGTTCGGCGGTAAAGTCGACTATGTTGGGCAAGTTATCGACCAAACCGCTTTGCCACAGATGGAACATCGTAAGCTAGGCAATATGGCCAAGCGGAGTGATCATAGCAACAACTCGGACACCCACAGCAGCGCACAGTATCAATGGCAACGACTCAGCACCTCGCAGCCTACAGATTGGCCGACCCAGAAGATTGCACCATTCGTCTCTACTGTGGTTGAGCGCCCTCACCTCAAACCCAGCTGCCACATCCTGCCTCCTCCTTTGTTCATTAGTCTCAACCAGATCAGCGCCGCAAACCTGGTACCTGAGATGCATCAATCTCCAATCACCCGTATAACATTGAACTCCATGATAAGGACCCAACGTCTCAGCAGGTTGATCCACTCGCGAAGCCTGTACACCCATCTGTCATTCTTGGGGGACCTTAGCTTGATATTCTTCGCGGCGCTCCGAGCTCATTGAACATTTCTCTAGCCGAAACCAACTTGGAGAATCTGCTTCCATCTCACGCTTGAACCCACCACTTAAAATTGGGCAGATATAAGCATGACAGACAATTGCAGGACGTAACGACAACGGATTGTCATTTGTGAACCGATGTCTCCTTTCTGCAAGTACGAATTTGGCAACCCGCAAGGCATCAACGTATCACAGAGCCAAGAAGCGATAAACCTATATGCATGAATTTGTCCAATCATATCGACGAGTAATCAACCTGTGTGCAGTGGAATTGCCCCGCCCTGGGAACGTCCCTTTTCTTCCTGTTCATCAGACTTGGAGGTCGCGGAAGAGGTATCCGAAGGCGGTACCCGTCCTCCGCCATTGGCTACATAAATCCACCGACTGCGAAGCTGTTCACGAATCGGGCGTAGTTCATCATGTACGAGTTGAGTTGCAACAAGGGCAACAACCAATCTGAAGGGACGAGCTGAGCACCTGCAGCGTCAGGTGGGGGCGAAGGCCAGCAAACACTGCCGCCGAGCTACTGAATGGGGGCATGCGTTCAATACCAAGACTCGGCATGCAGTTCCGTTCCGGTTGGTCGACCCAGGCATAGAGAACAGTTTGGACTTGGGATCTGCCCATGTCGCAGGGGTTCATAGTTTCTGGCGTCAGACTTACACAATGAGCTATGCTGTGTTAGCGTCGGAAGCAGCCAGCGTTTAACGTTGGTCACTGCACCCGTCCGATATCGCGCGCCAGCTGTCGTAGCTGCCTCTATGCAACAAGGTGCAAACGAGAAGCCGAATTTTCTCATGCTCGCCCACAGTCTTTTGTCTCCAGTTGCTGGCTAGCCCGGCATCCTGCTTTTGAAGGTGTCGCTATCCGACAGTCAGGGGCAGGGGCACCCATGAATGTCACTTGGCCCCCTTTTCTAACCAGAAAGCAGCGCTGCAACAGTGAGCTATCAGAGGTGCCAATCCTTGCCGCCGCCTGCGGGCATATGCCACAGAGCCGGCCCGAGTACTTTGGAGGCTGGATCTGACAGCCCTGATACGCCCAAACGGAACAGTACCTGTCCAATCATGACCAACCGCTGTGACTAATATCGGTCTACCTACAGCTTGCAGTCAGTTGTTTGGCGATCAGACACACCGGCCGCCGGCGTCCGTTAAACTCGACAAGTGCAGGCCAGCCACCGAAGCCCGCAGCACCAATGGCGAAGCGGTCACGTCATGCGCGGTGAACATCCAAAAGCCGCTTCCAAAGGTTGCTGGCTTCCGAGATCCAATTTTGCAGTTTGCCCAGAATTCACGTCGCATTGAGGATTTGGTGGCGCACTATCAGCCATCTAACAGGCGGTCTCGTATCGCTGCCTCCCAGTACAAGACAATGCCATCGGAAGGAAGTTGTGGAGGGGGTCGCCCGCCCACCAATTCTCCAGCACGAAGGCTCATAGTCAGTCATCCTCAGGGTGAAAGCAGTCTTGAAGGAGCCATGGCTACTGCAATCTCCAAGAAAACTCCAAGCGTCACGCAGCGGGCGACGCTGGTCACGCAGAGAGAGGTCACGCCCACCTCACCATCCAGCGACGGTATAGATGAAGCAGACAAGACGTTGGAGGCCATGGGATACACTCCAGTGAGAATACAATCATGACGCCCAATTCTGCTGGGTGGGGGACGCTAATCTCCAAAAGGTCTTCAAACGCGAGTTCTCAAACTGGTCCAGCTTCAGTTTTGCCATGAGCATCTCCGGCGTGTATGGTTCACTCATGTCGACATGGATCTATGGGCTACAGGCGGGCGGAGCGGCAGCGATTATGTGGAGTTGGGTACTTGGCGGTGCAGGCGCTTGGGCTCTCGCATTGAGTCTCGCCGAGCTTTCGTCGGCTTACCCATCCTCTGGGGCCATGTATTTCACTCTGAAATTTCTGGCTCCCGAGGACCAAGTTCCTATTTTATGCTGGATATCCGGTATGTTTATCAAAGCTCACGCGGTAAATAGACCCGGGTTCAGGCACTCACTTAATGCAGGGTACATCAACCTCGTTGGCACCATCACGGGCAGTGCCGCCACAGAATATGCGTCCAGTCAGATGCTCTTGGCTGCCGTCTCGATCACCTCCAACTTCTCGTACATTCCGACGACACATCATGTTGTCGCCGTAATGGCCCTGCTTACGGTTGTCCATGCATCGATAAACATGCTTCCAACAGTGTGGCTGAACCGACTCGCGAGCGGCTACGTTGTCTTCCACGTCAGCGTCTTGGTCGGTGCTTGTGCCTGTCTGCTGGCTCAGAAGAACAATAAGCATACCGTCGCATACGCGTTTACCGATTTCCAGCCCTCGTCCGGATGGAGCCCTCCAGGTTTTGCGTTTTTGTTCGGGTGCCTCACGCCGGCGTGGATCATGACGAGTGCTGATAGTACTGCCCGGTGAGTGTGTTGCTTGCTGCCTCGTAGGAATTTGGAGCTGACAGTCCTATCCAGCATTGCCGAAGAAGCCAAAGACCCCTCGCGCATTGTTCCCAAGGCTATTGCCAACGCTACAACCTTCACATACATCATTGGGTTTCTCTTCAACCTCGTGCTGGTTTTGTGCATGGGCGATCCGTTAGACCTCGTCAAGAGCCCTAGCGGCCAGCCTGTAAGGCGATCACCAAATCATCAACCAGAAATGGGTCTAATATGCATCATCAGGTTGCCCAACTTTTCTTCAACGCCATGGGTCGAGGACCTGCGATCTTCTTCACGCTCTGCGGATTCATCGTCATGAACTTCGTTGCGATTCCGGGCATTCAGTCCGGCAGCCGCACAATCTTCGCCTTTGCACGAGACGACCTGATCCCGCTGTCGCGCGTGTGGCGACGCATTTCTCGGCGGTCACAAACGCCCGTCGCAGCGGTTTGGCTGTACGCCGCTCTCGAGATTACCGTCAACTTGCTTGGCCTGGCGAGCGACACTGCAATCAGCGCCGTTTTCAACGTGTGCACCGTCGCACTCAACATTTCGTACCTGATCCCCATTGTCTGCAAGCTGTGGTACGGTCGCTTCGAGCGCGGGCCGTGGCATTTGGGCAGGGCGAGCGTGCCGCTTAACGTGGTGGCGGTTGCATGGAACGGCTTCATGGCTGTGGTGTTTTTCTTCCCTACGAAATTGCCCGTCACGCCGGAGAATGTGAGTTCTTTTACTTCGAGAAAGTAATGGCGGTTTGCTAACACTCACTTCTGCAGATGAACTACGCCGTTGTGGTGTTTCTCTTCGTTACCCTCTTTGCCGTGGGATTCTGGTTCACGCACGGAAAACACTTTTATACTGGACCACGGAACTCTGCTGTTCAAACACAAAGAGGCTTTGAGATGACAATGAGTCGGGGGATGTAAACCCGGAAAGAAGTGGGCTATGTGGTGGGCGAGTTGTTTTGGCGGGCATTGGGAGTCTAAGATTGTTGAAATGTTCTTTGAATTCTTGATACTGGATGTGATGAATGAAGGAAATAGGCTTTGACCTGGGTGTGATGGTCTTATCCTCATACACACGCATGAAGAGTAGCGAGTTCGTGGCAAACCGTTTTTATGAGATCGGGATAGGGCCTCGTAAAGCGACTGGAGCTAGCTGGGTGAGTCAGTGCCAGCTAAGAACGTGATATTTGTGCCTTTTGGCTTTTGCAAAGGCCTCCTGAACGGCTCACAGTCGGAAATATAGGAAGTTCATCATTTCAACTCGGAATACAGCTTTTGTTTAAAACTGTATATAAATTGAGTTCCAATCGAAAATCGGGTCCCAAGCCATTTTGACCAATTAATGGGTCATGAACCCTTTCGCATTTTCCCGGATGGTTCAGGATGGAAGTGCCTTCTGAAAACGATGTGGTGGCACTAACTAATGGCTTGAGTACTGCCAGCCCAATGGTCCGAACCTTCCTTTTGATATGTGTTATTTCCTCCCTTTTTTAAAACTATCGTCACTTTTGTTTACTGTTGTAATTCATTTAAGCCATCGTGATCTTTGACCTTTTTTGAACCGTGAGTGAGAGAACGTAGTGGTGTATCATGATTCATGGGTTGCTCTAGGGGACGAACTGTTGTGGCTGCTGCAACTGATCTAAATACAGGCCCTTGTTTTTTTGGTTTTTTTGGGGGGGGGAGGGGGGGGGGGGGGGGGGGTGGTTCTACTATAACCCTAACCCTTAATGGGGGTGGTGATGGTGCTGGTGTCTGTCTGTCAGCGGATCCTACAATTCAATTTGAATGTAGTTAATTGTATGCACATAATCCATAAGTGCATGTAGTTAAGTGCTTCAATTGTTTGTATAAGGGCCAAGAATGGGGTTAACGACAGTTGCGGATAGCTTCGTATTCAGAGGGTCGGTCACACGGATGCAAGAAGGAAAGATCAGGACAGGTAAAAAAAAAAGAAGTACTTAAAACTAAACTGAGATGAGTGGAGACCGACAGGTAAACAACAAAAACCACTGCTCAAACCACATGAACTGTCATACAAAGCCCATCATCCCTCTCCACGTCCATTTTCTTGACCCCGCGAACGTACCGACCAAAAGGGAATTTGTCAAAGGTCGCGGTCCGTGGGCTCTATGATGGTGCTCACGCATTTTGTCCTTACGGTTGAAGGTCTTCTCGCAGCTAGGGCACTAAATCGCAGCAATTGCCTTTAGTGGGTTGTGCGACAGCATGTGGCGCGGGAGGTCTCGTGCGCTAGACATGATTTTGCCGCAGCACGGGAATTGGCAGCGGGCAGGGTTTTCATGCGATTGGGGAATGTTGTCGTGCTCTGCGGAGTAGGCTAGGCCAGGGAGACCACAAGCGAGGAGGTGGTGCTGAAGCTGTTCCTCGAAGGAGAGGGCTGCTGCGGGAGAGGAGGCGAGATTGCAAGCTGCACAAGTTGAGCGGACCGGGCAATTTGAGACATTCCTTCGTTGAAAAGGTTTTTCTCAGGTTAGTGAAGGTGTTGCGAGGTCAGGCGGATCGATGGACGATCAGATGGAGGTGATGACATTGTTTGAACCTCAAGGTTTATTTGGGCTGGGGAAGATGACTTCGAGTTTGGCCAGGAATGCAAACTGACCGCTCTGGACTTTTCTCCCTCCAAGTTGATGACCCTAGAACAGCCACCTTTCGGAAAAGAAAAAATAAGAAAAAAACTACACGTTTTGACTCGGGTTAGATTTGGAGCTAAAGCAAAGCCCTATTATCATGAGGGGAAATTTCGGACCGTCTTGTCATCCTCGCCCGGACTACGGCCCCAGAGTGGCTTCCACAGACGAGAGACTTGGAAATTTGTCCCACTATCGAATTCCCCTTTGGCCTTTAAAAATCGGCAACCGCTTCAATTCAGAATTTCAACGAGTGAGTTGATAAAACGATGCAATTACTACCACCTCGTTGACTATAGTGGAGTCTACACACACTGACCACTTGCTTGCTTGTTCCCACCGTAGACAGCACTTCGTCTACACACTCATACTTGCCTATACAATAACACCAAGATCGCCGGGAACCGACAGAGCCGTCGGCTCAATGCCCAATTTGTGGAAGTCATTTTCGGCGAAGGAGAGACGTCGTCATCACAAAGGGATACGTGAACACAGCACGGCAAAGTATCGTTGCATAATGTCTCAGTGCGGTTCTAATATGGCCGGAAAGATAACCTACAAAAACATGTGCGCAAAGCTCACGCAATGGGGAGCCTGCCGTCTGTCAGAGGAGCCGCCCAACAAGCGGCTCAAGCTGCCTACAAGAAGGCATTGGAAGTGGCCAGCGCAGCGGATGCGCGCCTCATATTTCTGTCGGCAATAGACACCGGAAGCAGGCGGCTTGTGCAGCTTCATCTCGATAACGGAGTCGACGCCAACCAGCAGACCCCAGAAGGCCGGTCTGCGTTGCATCCCGCTGCCGCGGGAGGGCACGAGGCGGTTGTCCAGCTCTTGCTTACTTGCCAAGGCGTCGAGGTGAATCCGAGGGATCAACACGGGCGCACACCACTATCATGGGCAGCAGGTGGCGGGTTCATCGCCGTGGTTGAGCTACTGCTCGCGCATCCTGGTGTCGAGGCGGATGCTGAGGATGAAGTCCGACGGACGCCTCTGTCATGGGCGGCGTCCAGAGGATTCAATGTTGTGGCTGAAATCCTGATCGCTCGTCCCTGATGTTGAGGCCGATCTGGTGGATATTGACGGGCGTACACCTTTGCCGTGGGCCGCAGCAGGTGGGTTCGAGGTTGTGGTCCAGCTTTTGCTGGGTCACCCTGATGTGAAGGCCGACCTGATGGACAAAAAAGGATGTACACCGCTACGGCGGGCCATCAGAGGAGGGTTCATTACAGTTGCTGAAATATTTTTCAGCAACGATTTTCGTCTCGATTCATCGCTGCTCTTCGAGGCTGTACGAAGTGGACAAGAGGCGTTTACGGAGCTACCTATCAAGAAAGAAGTCAGATCAAAGTTGGGCCATGAGTTCTTATTAATGAAGGCTGCCTCGAGAGGATATACAGGAGTAGTGAACGTCCTGTATACGGCAAAGGAAGATGTGTCGGGCCCAGGATCAAGATTTCTGATCTAGGTTGAAAAGGGAGCTATGAGTCAGGCTGCGAAAAGTGGACATGAGAGCGTCGTGAGCTTACTCCTACCAACCTCAATGTTCCATGTACTGTACAAGGCTGGCGACTCCAAAAGAAAGACGATCGAGCAGGCCATGAAGATATCAGCACTTCAGGAAGCAGTCGACACGCAGACTCAAAAAATCGCTGAACTTCAGAACAAGATAACTACCACCCTGCAGAACAAAGAGGACGTCCTCGCTACAATCCGCCATCACGCCCATTACAAAACCACGCCTTCCGACCGGGCTGGGTCGACTACCTTCTCCAGGGCTCCACCGTGGAGCACTCCGACAAGATCTACGTTCGGGGCGACGAGGTGTACACCCGCTACTCACATGGCCCGCTGCAGGGATAAGAGGTGCTCCTGGACTCAGTGACACCGAGGAAGCGGCGATAGATGGGCATCAAGCTTTGGGATAATGGTGAGAACGCTATGGATGATGAGGCTAGAGAAGGGTCATCTTCGGGTGGCGGTGATGATGAGGTTAAGGAGCCTAAGGACAAGCGGAGGAGGGTGGGCCGGGTGGTCGGAGACGGGAGGGAGCGTCGTGGCTAAAGTGGTTGGGGACGGAGCGGCGTGTCGCCGCCGTACGGGTGCTTCTTTCTAGATCAAGTCATCGTTTCATCAGAGTTAGGGTTTGAGAAAAGGGGCTGCTGTTTGTGCCTTTTTAGCAGAGATATCCAACCACAGGCAAAGCATTCGCGTTCTCATGTAAACCTGACATTAACAATTGCATGGACATTCGGTGAACTCTTTGCCAATCATAGACGGCTCGGGTTCTGATTCTGAAACACGATTGCATTGCAGTGTAATCGTGTGTAATGCTATCTTCTCCAAGGGATAAGTGATCACTCGACTAGTGTTAGAATCGGTGAACTGAGGTTGTGGGGCCACGTGAGCCAGTTTGGGCTGGTTGGCATGAACTGATTGGGCTAGCGCAAGCTGTGCTGCCTCTCATTCGGGGGAGCTCCTTCTGCTGCGGCTGAGCGACAAGGGTTTGCACCATGTGATCAAATGCGGGGAACATTCTCGCCTTGAATAAGACCTCACCCAGGATTCGGCTTGGGATAGGCTAGAAGAGGAGCGATTCTGTGCAGCCGCAAGCTCGGCAACCGACTATTTTTATAACACATTTATTTCCCCATCTTCCTTGCCTTCTTAACACTCAATCTTTTAACCCCTCGTTTTTTTGTCCTTTTTCTTTTTCCCTTTTTTTTTTTAACGCCGTCATCTCTCACCAGCAAGATCAACATGCGTCACCCACCAGCCCTCCCTGCCACTCATATCTCCCCCTCCTCTTCATCACGACCCCCTCTTCCCTCTTCTACCCAAGGACCCTCTACAACCAATCCTATATTCCCTCCCTCACTCTCCCCCCTAGGTACCTAACCTGGTTTCCCCAGTCCCTACACAAACTGCGTCCCCGACACCCTCGCAACCACCACGCTCCCCTGCGAACACTGAACCAACGACATCGCCTTCACCGCTTCAACACCACCTACAAATGCAGAACCCTCAGCCAAAACTTCGATTGCTACACGAGTCTCAGCCCACCGGATGATCTGATCACGTCGGAGTTTAATAGATATGGGTGTCCGAATGCGCCGCCTATGAAGACAGGCGGTGGTGGTAGGGCGAAGACGACGGGGACTACGACTACAAAGGCTGCTGGGACTGGAGCTAGGCATGGGATGGGAGTGGGAAGGGGAGTGAGAGTACGGACGCGACGGGAACGGGAGGTTCTGGCGGGGCTGTGAGTACAGCGATGGGAAAGAGCGGAGCGGGAGCGAAGACGGGAGGGGATCCGACGGGAGATTAAGTGGGCTTCGTGGTTGGGGGCTTGATTCGCAGCGCGGCGGTTGCTTGTTGGGGCGGTTCTTTGAGATTCTCGGATGGCAGCGAGAAGACGGTCTAGCCTTGAGCAGCCAACTTCAACTTTGGTCGGATTTGTTCTGGTTTTGGATGTGGCTGGTGTTGGTGTTTTAGTGTGGGCAGTTACGCAGTCTTTCGGTGCCGACTAATACCTAAGAGGGTTAGCGTTTGGAACCTTTTATTTTATGAGATGACTCTAGACGCACGATGTTTCCATTTTCGTTGACAGAGGGAAGTAACGCAGAGAAGCCTGGCCTTAAGAGCTGATGATCTATATAGTGTAACTGTAAGAAAGAAAGGGGCTCTAGCCAGAGGTCAGAGCGCGTAGAAGGACATGTGGGTATGTAAGCTGAATAGAGCTCACAGCAGCTGAACTGACTCAGATCAGCTGGCAATGGCTCCGTTTTGCCACCACAGTTGCCACCGCGTAGGAAAGGGACTCTCTGGCTTTGCCAGAGAGCGCTGAGGGACCAGAGGCAACTCAATCAAGCAGTTGCAACCCCATTAATTTTACCTGAATCCAGCGTGCAGTGTTTTTGACACTAATAGGGGACGTAAACTAGGTTTCATGTGACTTTGAGTGAAGGGAGAAGGAGGGAAAAGGGTGGGGTGGGGAGGTAGTTCCAGTTTTAGGACACAGGTGGCCGAAAACTGTTCCCTTGCGAAAAGTTACCATTTGAGATGCAGAGTACTGCCTAATCGTCTAAACCAGTTTTGGCGGTTTCTATGATCACTTCCTGAGCAGCGCCTAAGCAAAGTAGCTAGGGGTGGTGCAGGTGACTGGGGCTGGTGAGGGTAACTTTAGGGTAAAACAACACACTATTATGCTATTTTCCATGGCGGTTAAGGGCGCGTTGTTATATGTGGCTGTAACGGCGAAGGGCTAGACCTATGGACGGACGATGCGTAATGATTGAATAGGTTGCAGCAAGTTTGACACGATCGGCGGATTTATGAGAATAACGATTAACATGAGACTTCTCCCGTATTCTCACTACAGCTCAACCGAGACTAGTGTTATAGAGAAAGTAAGTTGTAGTCCCTTTTGTTTACTTCCCCCAGTTTAAAGACCCGAGCTAACTAATATCTGTGCTGTCACACCAGCTACTAAGCCGAATTTTCTCCCTAGCCGACTTCTAGCTACACGGTCTAATACACTAACCAATTTTCGATGTCGCCGTCTCACGCCTCGAAAGTTCCTAGGTGTTGAGTCCCTGAAAGATTTTTTTAGAGCGGTTTTACGAGCATATCAAGCCGTCTTGCGATGAAACCGGATACTCGAGCAGCGGCTTGTTCTCCCTTGGGTGGTGGACGCGCTGCAGTGGTATTACGACGATTATCGGGAGGCCCTGAAAGAATCATCTGGGGGCGCCGTTTGCTGAGGCTCCGGAAATCACGGTCCTGGCGAGATTCAACATGTCCTCTAAACCTCTATTCGGACAGTGATGCTACCACATTGCAGTGGAAGAAAGTACCGCCATGTCCAAATCCACTGGCTCCACCAAGAGGGCTCTGGGATTGGGCATTATGGCCCGATCAGCGGCCGCCATGTTCGAAACCGAAGCCAAAGAAGGGATGAGGAGGAGGATGCAAGTGCAAGATTCGCATCGAATATTCCTGTCTCGGTGACAAGTATCCCTGATACCATGTACTCGGCCCTGGAGCTCAGGAGTAGTATTTTCATGAGGCAGACATGACCTCCTGTCGCATGACGTCCTGTAGGGTGTCATATTATCTGATCTTCCACAGAGAGCAACACAAGGAGACGGCTTGTGTTCGAATATAGATACATGGAAATGTCAACTTCAACTATTCTATAAGCGCGCTGGATGCCGACGATACGTTCTTCGGCCGTGGAACACCGCAAGGTCACGGCTGCGGATGGCCGAGCTCCGGCACTAATAACTTGGACGCCAGCCACCTTAACGACCCCTCGCACCCAGAAGGATCACGGGGTTACATTACTCGATTCAAACCGCGGTGACCAGATATTCTACGAGCACAAAGAGGGGTCTTGAACATTGTGATAAATAACGTCTCGAGCTACTATGGACAAGGTGCCAGTGAACACAAACGACGTGCGGAAAGGCCAGCGACGCAAGTGGTTTCCGAGCCGGCCGTGAATTACCTGTCCGAGTCTCTAGTCTTGGCAACCCGCAATGCTAGTGTCGTATCGCGGTGGTGTGTATCCCCTTGGGGTACAGCGTATTCCCCGATTGGCTCGGCTAGGCATGACGCCCCCGTTGTCCATCTCAGCTCAATGCAGCACTAGGGTCCCGAATGGGCCTCTCTGTCAGTGGGTTGGGACTGCCAGCCATTCGGAAAAGAAGGAATTGCCGGCCTCATGTCGGCGGATCACTCAATGTTTATTGTTTTTGTGACTTGCTGTGGTGGGGGGAATTGGGAATTTCGTGATGTGAGGTATGATCACCGCATCCCCGCCCGTGCATTCTTGCTGCATGGGTGCTGATGGTGGTGAATAAGGGCGTCAACCCAGTATAAAGAGCATCGACATCTCTCAGGTTGTCATTCTTGCTATCTCGGTGTCTGGTGTGCACTGTACATCAGCTGTGTTTTTTTGCTGCTCCCCGTCGTTGCTTAGCTCCTTGTGCCAGCCCCCGCCCTCGTTGGACTCAGCAACCATGATGTTCTCTTCCCCAATTGCTGCCTTGGTTGGCATCTTCCTCCAAATCGTCCCGACGATAGCAGCACCTATCACCCGCGACACATTTTCAACGGTGGGAAGGAAATGCAACCCACGGTCCCCTTCATACTGCACAGGAACCCGCTACAACCAGTCGCAAGAGGATACCTATGTGTGCGGCGACAATCGGCTCGGCCCCGTGGTGCTGCCCACCTACCTGGAGCCGCTCGGGTCCGTAGTGGAGCTCTACGAGCGCTTCGGCGGGCTATGTCCCGGGGAGTTCCTGACCAAGCACTGGAACGACTCGCATGTAGACGCCCGGACCCACCAAGTTTCGCCTAGTTACGAGTACCCTGCGTACGGCGGCTTCTCACTCGACGCGAACGGCCACCCCATCCAAGCCAACTTCACGCTCGAAAAAGATACTTATATCGATCGCTTTGGCTCCGAGGGCGGCAACTACACGAGCCCGTTTGGGTCGCCCTACATCCAGCGTGCCCTGCCGCCAAATAGCCTGAACACATATCCCAATGGGTAAGTACTGGCACCGCTTCCACCTCTAGAAAGGCGGGAGAAAGACTGACTTCAGGAAACCATTAGCCATGCGTTCAACTACTATGTTTACCGCGTCGTCAAATCGTTCGTCGTCTTGTCCGGGCCAATTGCGCCATGGTTTGAGCAGCCGGGACAGGGCGTGCAGTACGAATTGTATCACCCCATTTACCAACTGCTGAACACAACGGAGGGCGGGCCCTATCTGGAGCGTGTGCAGAATCCGGAAACATTGCTGCCGATTTACCAATAGTGACGTATGTTCACTGTAAAGATGGATTATTGGTTTTGGAAAAATAACGATGAGGTTTACGTCAACGTTTTGATTGAGACATAAGCAATAATGGATAATGAATAGCTATCATCAGACTGAAAATGAGAACTTTGCTTTTGAGTTTGCCTGACAACACAACGGCGATATTATAATAAACTGCGATTCCTAGACTTCGGGGTTATTTGTTGACTGTTGGGGGAGTTGTCGGAACTGGCGCTTTTCTCGCCGTTGGTAGTACCCCGATCCAAGAAACTCTGTAGGTTACCATTCTTTGAAGCCAGGATATTCTTAAGAGCTTCATCTCTTGAGCGAGCGAAATGCATAAACACAATACCCATGATCGGCTCTAGACTCTCGTCATGTTCCCCTATGGGAGTGTGCTGCTTTATACCGTATAACGAAGTCATGGTGAGCTTGTTCCCCGGGACCACCTTTACGAGGTTAGTGCACTGGGTGAAGGACGAAAAATAGAGTAAATGCTCATCATTGTCGTGGTCGTGGTGATGACCGGGCCCCTCTTGATGGGTGACGAATTTGGACGCGTCGCCACAGCCAGGAACATTCTGTAAGACCGGCCTGCCGTCCTGGTACACTTTCGTGTTTCCATCCGTAGATGAGGGAGACTGCAAGGATGAGATCTCCAGTGAACCTGGAAATTCAGGTGTGGCCGTTTATTGTCTTCCGGCGGGGCGCCAGGGGGTTCATTTAAGCCGTTGCCCTTGAGGTGGAGCCACACTAGGATGACAATGCAGAAAGTGGGAGTGCGTCGATGTATTACCACTCACTGCGAGCTGCATCGCACGTGGTTGAGGTTCGGAGTTCATGACTTCGGCTGTGAGGAGAATCTTATCATTCTCTCTCAAGTAGTAGCCAGCCTTTGCGGTCCTGCATCAGCTTTTGAACGGAATCCTTTGTTACCGGTGTGCTAACGCACCCTTTGAGTATGAAATCGAAGGGAGATCTGTCATTCCCATTTTCATTCATTCTCTCTGGCCACGCAGAATCGGTGCGATTGAGGTTCATGAACCAGTGTGGTGCAGCCACATGTCCTTGTTGGCGTTGGCTGACGTGCCGTTGTCGAACTAAAGCTCAGTCGTGAATCTCGTAATGAGGCATTCGCGGCATGGCATCTGGCATTAATGTTTCTATTCCATGGGTCGCCGGGTCCTCAGAGCAGTGGCAATATAGGGTCCGGAGGTAATCTTAACCCTTTTCGCGCCAAGTTTTTGAAAGTACTTGGGGTCCATCTGTTCTCCCTTGGCGGCTACATCATTCACCCAGTCAGTGAAGTTCTGAGTTTAAGGTGCTGTTACACTGACATGTAGGGCAATTCCAAGCCATAGTAGCTGCCCCGAGTCCATATCGGGCCAATTCAGGAATGAGATAGAAAGTCCTTGTACTATGTTAGAGATGAAGCTAGGCTTTCAGATTGATTGCGTCCCGCTTTAAAGTAGATAAGAGACCAAAGAACATAGAGCCCCAGTTATCAGGAGGTGCCGGGCTTGGTAGATGGAGCTACGAAGGAGTTCGGGGCGGCGACGCCGATCTAAGATATTACTTCATCCACTTAGGCGACTGATGCAACTTAGGTAACTTTTTCGGGGCAGATGGTGGAGTCTGAGTCGAGGACGTTGGAATATAAGCTCGAACGAAACGATAAGGCTAGAATTTAGGTTAGCGAGGCTTAGGGGCGGCGCCACAACATGCTTTTGTACATGCATCGCAACGCTTTGTGCGTGCTAGGGTTAGGGTTATTCATATACCATAACCTAGTTCTGTCACGATCCTCATTGGAGAAAGCTGTGGGCCCAGGGGGAACACATGCGGGGGACCTCGCATGGGCTGACGCACGGGCCACGGTTGAGGCAAGGGGGCCACCATGATGTATATAAACCAGAAAGCTGAAGAGCCTTTGTGGTTCTTCAGCTATCAACCAAAGTAGACAGTTTAGTCTTTGCAATTGAACCGTGGTTCAGCAAGCGATCTATTTACTCTTTGATACTCTATCCACTCTTGGTTACTGTGTGTGACCACTCACCCCCTTGAGCCTCACCCCATACCCCTTGACGAGCATCCAGATCGTCACATCAGGATCAAACCCACGACTTACGGAAATTTTATGAGGTTTGGAGTTTTTCATGGCTAACTAACAGACTATTGATTTATAATTTCTTCTCGTTCCAGGTGCTAAGTAAAGGCACCGATTTGGGCCACTTCCTGTTGGCCATTTTAAAATCCTTCTCTTCTAGATAAATCAATGCAACTACAACCTGGAAATAATGTGCTACGCCGCTCACACCCGACCCTACCCACTACCTAACTGCATTACCATTTCCACCCTTTGCTTCATATGCGGACGACCTTATCGAATCTCTCACGAAGCTGCATGTTGAATATAGTTTACCGGCGAAGAAGGTTGAGTGCGGTCTTGCCGAACGGGGCCTATTACAAAAGTTGGTCAGTAAGTCAGGTATGTTTGGCTCAGGCCAAGATGTGATATTCAGAAACTTACAGCTCGCGCTCTCTACAGCGGTCGCTGTTTCGGGCTTGACCTTGGATTCACTGATCTTTTTGTGGCTTGTCGACTTGCCAAAGGCTTGGATGTTCTTTGCTTCCTCTGTTGTTGGTGATTGTGCCTGGGAAAGCAAATCGCTCTGCTGGTGTGATGCTCCTTGGAAATGGCATTTGTCTTTCTGGTCAATAAAAAGGGGCTTAATGACAGCTGGTAGTGACTTGACATGCATGGGATCGTCCTTGCCAGAGAACAGGTGCGGATGCGATGACCCTGCCACCTGCTGTGGCAGGGTCGGTGAGGAAGAAGAAGAGAAAAATTTTGACAGGTGAAAGAATTTTAGGTGTACTTATATGCTCTCGCTGTCATAGCGCCCCACTTTATAACTCCATGGCTAGGGAAGGAAGGGACAGCTCATGGCGGCAAGTCCAGCAGCCCATGGGCTCACTGTGAGCTTTTACGATTACGTAACTTGATCAACTAGCGAGAAATCACTACCTACCTATTTAATGAATTCAATCTCTCGTCACTATGGGTAAGAGTTGACCAAAGCTCATGATGTTTTCCCAACCTCACCGTTCCCAGAATCTTATTTGAGATCCTATACTCCAATCTTGCACGTCTGTTGATCTAACTGCCTCTGTGAACGGTCCGTGCCTTCTTGAGCTTGAACCACATCATCGCATCTCCTGCCATCTTCGTTCCGTTTCGAACTTTCTTTACCTTGCTCCTTCCCTCCCAGTGAGCTGTTAGTTAAAACTCGGTTAGCTAAGAGTTGGAGTCGGGGACAGATCCAGACAATTGCTCGATGTGATTGAAACAACCATAACAGCAAGCAGACTCCGTCAATTGTTGTTGAACAGCTCACGGTGAGTGGCGATAGGCTAGCGGGGGCAGGGCTGGAGATATCAATGTGCCCTATATTTTAGTTCGGCACATGGGTAGGTACTCGCTTGAGCAGTGGTTGCTGGTGGGTGCTGCGTTGGAGTCGTTCATGGGCTACGAAGTTCTGTGTGCTACATATGGGATGTTGCGGATTCCTCATCGTCATGGAGATCATGTGGACATTGGCCAAATGGACCTTGGGCTCGTTAGCAGGTTCACCTCGAGGGTCATTGTAGATGTCTTGCAAAGCGGTCTGGAAACCGCCGCAACCGCAAAACAGTATTAATCCTAGCAAGTTGGTGTGTGTGGTGTGTGTGGTACGTGTGTATTGCTCCCACAATCCCCCTTCCCCCTCGCTGGGCCGTATTAATCCCGGCATGTAGGTTCGTGTGTATTGCTCCCACAATCTAGCCACCTGATCCCCCCAAAGATAAGACCACGCTTTAGTTCCATATAGTAGAATATGATGGTGATGAAGCTCCTTTTGAAAGAAATTAGCTTTTATAAGTATTGACCGCCGAGCTATGTCCTACCGCACCATCATAAGGCGGGTGGCCATTGTGAGCGTGGGCGTGGGTGGTGTGTGGAGTGTGGTGTGTGGGTGGGTAGCTCGAATAGGGCTCTGGTGAAGTTAAATTCATCTCCCCCTTGTTTCCGTCTCCCCTCGGTCATGTCTATTGAAGTCATGATGGGTCTTTTGTCCCCGCGGTAGGTTACGAGAGCTAAATTGGTGAAAACACAGCCCCCAGGAGCTAGCACAGCAATTGGTTAGCTCCGCTGTTCGCTCGCAGATCATCCTGCAACGCCGGTAAAGGCGAGAAAGTGGAGGAGGATAGTCAAGAAGAGTATGGCACCTTCCGCAACCAGATCCCATGCGCTAGGGAATGATAGCATGTCCTTGGTGTGCTACCTCGGTGGCAGTTCAATAGACCTGCCGTGTCGCGATGAAGGACCTCCTCGGTCGTGTGGGCCTAGAGGACCTGGGCTGCTGGCAGGATGTGGCTACTTGTGCAGATGTCGCGCGAACCATTCTCTCGGCTGACCCGGATAGAGTTCGGAGCCTTGATCTCCCTCCGCGGCCGGCTTAGCGGCAGCAGCTTCGGTGACAACCCAGTCTTCTCGTTCTTCCCCACCTTCTCGGACCTTCTCTCGCCCTCGACGGTAGCACGGAGCTTCAGCTCGAATAAGTTGGAAGGCAACGGCTTGCTGCTGACGGAACGATAGGGTCCTGACACCGTACTCGGGACAGCGTGACATTGAGCATGTGACTAACGATGCTGAGAACGCCGCGGACGCTCCTTGGATCTTCCTTTGTAGCATCGGGCAGAGGCTGGGCCTTCCATTCAATGCCGTCCTGGCACCCGCCTGGTTGCAAGCGTCGGCCATGCATTTGCCGCCAGTAGAACAGGTCTTTGATGGGCAGATAGGTCCCCTCGATCGAGGGTTTCAATCCTCTCTGGATGGGCCAGCATTGGAAGACGAAAAGGAGAACGTGTGCCAAGGCCCAGGGCGCGATGAAGATGATGAAGTCGAAGCAGGTGCGCCAAAGCTTTGTTTTCAGTTTGTTAGTTATGGCAGCCACGAAGTAGGGAGTAACTTGGTGAAGAAGTAGCACGGACTTACCAGGGAATATGGTGCACCGTTTTGGTTCGAGTAGTACAGAGTTGCTGCCATGGTCATGACAGCAGGCTGGTTCTTGGTCGGCCGCGTTGTGTTGCTTGCCGCATGCAGCGGCAGCCCTAGTCGATCCGTCAGACAAGGTGCTGACGGGGACGACGCCGAGGGGTGCTGAAAGGTTGTCACCGGTATGGAATTTCCTAACTCACGTAGATTTATGACTGACTTCGTGAAATCATCTGACGATGATGGACAACAGCGAATTGGAGAATAGGGCAATGTTTAGGGACAGAATGTGAGGGCGGTTTTGGTTAGGGGAGCTGCTCGTTTCTCAGGAACTGAAGGGTGGGGTCCCATTTCACCACTCGGCAACAAGCCGCCCGCAGTTTTGGGGGGTAGCGTCAGGGTCTCTTTCACTGTCTTGTCGTCCCATAAGCTTTCCTCGTTTCATCCCAGCCTAGGGTACCTAAGCAACAGCTCTCCCTCGCCTTTCGTCCTTCCCCAGCCACTAGAAACAATGGGTAGAGGTGGTCAGTTCCGATCTCGCCATTTCGTCACGGGAGTAAGTATCTATTGCCAAAAAAAACAGATGAAGTTGCAGAGCGATATTGTAGCCCAAGTACGTCCTTGCCCACTTTCCTCATTGTCATTCAAGCCACTCATCAGCCTATGGCGGCCGTTGCTAACTCTTGGACCATTGGTAGACGCGACGTCAGCCAGTACCGACGATAGCCACCTCGATGCCGTGGTATCTCGAATGAAGTCCATCAGTGCCAATGTCAGATTCGTTGCCCTCAGCGAGACCGCCCCAAACTCAGGGGATATCGCAACATGGGCTTGGTCGAACCGCACCAACCCCCAGTTGCCTGCTCACCGATACACCTTTAGTGGAGAATTCCGCCCGGTTCAGATTCAGGATTTTGTCCATGCTTTCGATGTCAAAACCAACGACTTCCAGTTTGATAAATCTGAGCGACGAAGATGGTCCCAAGAGAAAGACATTCACCGGAAGCCTCCAACTTTCCTCTTTCTGTAAAAAGGTCGAACTTGACGGCATCGGGTACCTGGTCGGACGAGTACGAGTGCTGAGAGAGGACAACCGGACAACAAGCACAAAGCCCGCCCGCACGGTGCTGGAGAAGATGGCTTCTTTCTCAAGGAGGCCAGATTTCAGTCTGCAGATCCGAGGCTTGCCAAATTGGAATTGAACAAGTCATGGGATTCATACCCCTATGAGCTCATTACTACCACTGTCGAACAATAAGCAACCCTCCATTTTTTTCCCAGCCGGTCCAGTACACTTTCAACCCAACCCCCTTCATTTTTGGTGGCAGCAGACCTGGGAAGGGAGCGTTTATTCCCGTCATACCGCATCAGCATTTCCAGATGCCATCATTGCCGGTGCCATCGCCATTGTCGGGGGCGCCGGAGCTGCGGGGGTTGGGAGAAAGGCCGAAGCGGGTGCCATCACCGGCACAGGTATTCCGGCACCAAGCCCCGGTCGTTGTTGTGTTAATCGCTTCTGCCGCTCGTTGAACTCGACCATCTGAGCCTGGCTGAGCGCAAGCATCTTCTTGTTCTTCCTCCTATTCCGATCCACCGACCGATATATATACCCGGCGCAGGCGAGAAGCAGAAAATACGCATGGAGGATACTGTTTTTTATGCATCACTGTCAGTCTCAAACTCCCTTTCGAAACTCACTCAACAAGACTGAGAAAACTGACGTAAACACGATCATGAAGATCATGGCATTGTTAACATCGACGTCCCAAGTCGACTCTGTCCCCTGGAGCCCCAGGTTTCGATAAACTCCATGGTCTGCCAACCCAATCACGAGGAAGCAGAACACGCCCACCGCGATGAGGACGAGGTCGAAGCCGACAGCGATTCGGTTAATAGGCCAACGACGAGTAAGACAAACGAGCGATATTAACTCGTACAAGTCCATGATCACTGCGGCCGCAACCTTGAGAGCGAATCGAAATCAGCAACCCAAATAACTCCCCAAAGCGTTCACCGCCTGTGAAAGCGGCTACTCACAGGAAAAAATGAAGGGAACAGGACGTCCACCCTGACGCTCGGTTGATACCTCCATGTGTTGTACAGCCAGCCGATGAAGGCGAGCGTGCCAAGCTCAAAGAGAACCGCAAGAAACCGAGACACGGCCTGAATGAGCTTGAAGGATACCCGCAGGCCTGGTATCCCGCGATCCGGTTTCCTCCTCCTCTCTGCCGCCTCCATTTCGACCCAAGTCCCGAGTTACCAAATGGCGGCTCGTTCGGCCGGTGGTCGTTTTCCTTGGGGGTTGCTGTTGTTGGTGTCCACCAAACGTCGTCGGTTTTCGTTTCCCAAATCTCTTTGTTTCGTTTCAAACACCGGTGGTCATTTTTTTCGGTAACCTCGTTGTCGCGGGCGTCATTCGTTTTCGCCCCTCCTTACAAAAATGAAAAGCCAAGGAGTGTGTATGTGTGGTTGAAAGAAGAAAAGTACCAAGTGGACCGGACCGGCTTTTGGCGGGGAACACTGGGTAGACACTTGTTCAGGTCCAGTGTGGCTCAAGGGGCACAGCCAGGAAGCACGAAAGCTGGCCCCCCCTCAAGGGTTCATGCTGTGGCATTGGTTTGTTGGCGCTGAGGGGCCCCTGACGCGTCCGTCCGGGCTAGGCTGCCGCGGGAAACCATTCAATGTTGGGGAAGGATTGGTAGCGAGCCAACCATATCCTGTTGTTTGTTCGCCGCATGACCTTGACCAAAAACCAGCCTCCTCGAATCCGACAACCAGGGCCACAGCCTCGGGAATAAGGATTTATTGGGGAGAGGCGGAGTGAATGGGGCCAGACATAAATTACAAATGATGTGGTGGCCTGAACTTGAAACCCTTATAGTGACTCTAAGACTGTGCGTGCACCATCGTCCTACTCACCGCAGCAAATCCGTTTCCGAGGTGTCGGAAAGTTTGTCATTCTGAAAACCCCTTTTCGAATGTTGCTTATAGCCGTAGTTGCTGGAAGAAAACAGCTTCCTGAAAGAAACATGTTTAAGGGGTCCGGCACTGATGCTTTGACATTTGAAAACGCGCACAAGATCCATTTACAATGCAACGCGAAGATCAAAGATGACGCGTCCGGTTATTTATGACTATTGGTGAACTGTAGTAATAATCCAAATTCATCGAATGTAGTTGAATACTTCAAAGAAACTAGAACTACATCCAGCGATACAGCACTTTAGGTAGGGGGAAACAACAAGGTGGGGGAAAGCACGGTAAATTGCCTGTGAAACAATGGCGTCGAACTCCCAACACCAAGATCGCCCTATTCCTCAGCCTCCCAGCTGATGTCGAGAAGCGCCAGCGCTGAGCCCTCCGTCTTGATGATCTGCTTGAGCAGGAACCGGAGATGTGCCTGATTGAGAAGCGACTCCCACTCGTCTGCAGTCCTCTTGCTGGCGTTGAAGAGCATGGTCATGAAGGGATCCACTTGTCTGTTGTTGCATATTCTCAGTTCACGAAGGAATTAAAGATAGCAGAGTGTGCTTAGGAAACAAACCTCAACTCCTTTTCCCTCCACAAAGGAATCTCGCCCTGCTCCTCCGGCATGCACGTATCCTGGACGAGGATGCGCGAACCCTTTTTCAAGGCAGGGATCTGCGCGCGGAGGATCTTGACGCAGTACTTGTCGGACCAGTTGTGGAAGACGGAGCGGAGTAGTACACGTCGGCCCGCCCGATCTGGGGCTCCAGAAAGCTGTAGGCCATGAAGTCAACTCTGCCTGTCCCTTTCAGGGATTCCGGGAGGGCAGCCTCGCCGTCCTCGATCATCGGCGCCATGTCTTGTACCGTCACCCGCAGGCTGTCGAACCGCGAGGCCAGCGCGATGGCGATGTATCCCCGAGAGCCGCCGATGTCCAAGGCAGGGCCCGCTCTCACACCCAGATGAAGGAGGGAGTGGCCAATGATCAAATCCAGGCAGATACCAACTGCAGTACTGTCAGAGTGACTATCGGACTTTCTTCCCCCTAAAAGATCGCTGCAGTTCAGTCTTGAGCGATCCTTCCCAATTCGCTTCGTATCGGTGTGCACGCCCTATAGAACTAAGACCCCTCTCCTGGTAGATTTCTTCCCCCGCTCTTTTGTTTCTCTCTTTATTAGTCACGGTGAATAAGATGTCGTCTTGGCCCAGCATTCCCAGTTCATCCTGACACCTTTGTGCGCCGTCTCCAAAGCCTCAGCCTCAGCCCCTTTTTCTCACCGACTTCCGCGTCGATGCCGACAGCGTCATTGGCAAGCCGCAGCTCCCCTTCCTTACTGCCCATCTGCAGTTGCCCTCTGCTCCTCTCGGCCCGCCATGTCATCGCCACCATCGATGACACCACTGACCTGTTCCTCGCTGCAGCTTATCGACAAAGCCACGAGCAGCTCCGCCGACACACCTCTCGCCCTCGAGCCCCAGAACCACTCTCAAAGAAGCAACAGGAGGAGATTGTCCGGATCATGCGTGTGCGGCCATGACATGGTCTAAAACACCATCGCCGCCGCCGTCCCTGACGGCACTGGCAGCCCTTCAGGATCGTATGACTTGGGAATTTCTGGAGACTACACTTGCGCGGGGGGGTGGGGGGTGAGTTCAGTTGTCGCTGCTGCTGCTGGTGCTGCTGGTGCTGCTAATGTTGTTGTTGTTGTTGCTGTTGTTGTAGTTTTTGTTGTTCCGCTAGATTGCGGGAGCAATACACACACACCTACTTACTTGCCGGGATTAATACCAGTTCGCGGCTGCGGCGATTTCCAGACCGCTTTGCAAGACATCTCCAACGTGCCTCAAGATGACCCTTATTCCTGACATTGTGAACTGCTCGTTCTACATGACCATTCTCCCTGCCCAATGGCGCGGCCTTGCGAGACTCTTGCCTACCCAAGCCCTCATCGAGGCTTAGCTAGGTTGGCGCCACAACGGACTTTGAACATTCAACGGCGGATATAGGGAATGGTAATGGGGCGGGCAAGAACGGGTTATAACTGTCTTCTTCGAGGCTCATCTCCATTCATCATACTTATTTACCCTTTGCCAACTGCCACTTTGTAGATACCGCCGTGAGCCATTATATCCAGCGCCGATGAATGATGCGAAGTTGGTTTCCACATAATCACGAAGAGCAATGTATAACAGGCCATCCTTTTCCGTGGACCATGGTTACCAAGCAAAGTTATACACCATTAGGACTGCTGAACAGAGGTTTCCAGTGCCTCCATCATCATCTGGGGACGTAAAACACTGGGTAACCTTAACCGATGAATGAGCTTCAACATCCAAACTGAGGCCGAGAATCACGGCAATTCACCCAGGCCCCAAAGCCCCCACCCATTCCTCTTCTTTACCTTAACACCTTTTCGAATGCACTCACGCTTACCTGATATGGCAAACATAGACTAGTACATATAATAAACATATCAAGACTCAACGAACTACTCGGCCATATTTCCACTTGGGCTGGAAAAACTAAACATTTCATCAAACAGTAAACATTAAGCATAAAACATCATAAAAGGAAAATTGATAACATCGTGACACCTCATCCCTATCCCGACAAGAACAAGAGATGAGGACATGAGCCTACCAACGCTCTCATAATACTTGGATGTAGAGCAGGAAACTAAAACTAGGCTGAGAAAATGAATGGACAGTAATGAAGATCAAGTTTAAAATCACCAGACAGAACAGGTCAATGGAAAACAGGCAACTCAGCTAATAGAGAGACATCAAAACGCATCTGACAAGACTTCGAACAGCTACTGGTACACATGTGAACCGAGGACTCCCCCTAACTTTGACCAGACTCCGTCTTCGATAAAGGTAAACTGTTTGGTTAAAACACAGCCGGCTAAAGTTGACAACATTGCGCTTATGAGCGAACATATTCAACCAACGAGCAAATGAAGAGTAACGCATCGATTTTATAAAACTAGCCGCAAAGGGAAATCATCTCGACCTAGAATAGTAATTGCAGTGCCTTAAAAAAAAGAGCAGAGCAGGCGTACTAGGCTAAGTGTAACCTCTGGTGAAGAATATTGAAAGACATAAGAAATAAGAATCTCAACCATCCCAACCATCATCCCATTTCCGTTCTCATGTCCCGTTTCTTGGAAGTTTTCGTATAGCATCAATCCGGAAGTCCAAGCAAAAGAAGACGAGAATGCGCTAACTCGGGACGCCCAACAAAATGCTGAAAGACGAAGTGCAATTGTGGTTGGGAAGGGTAACCATCAGGGGAACGCCAATAGATATCTGCCCTCAAATCTGATCATGCAATTTTCGTTGCCTTACGCCCACCGAACGCCGTGTGAGATGAAGACCGGGTCTGAAGCAGAAAGGCGAGGGGGTGGGGGATTTATTGATTTACTGGGCAGAGGTGTTAGCGGCTTTTGCTTTTTTTTAGTCCCGGAAGCGTCTCCGAACCGGCGCGATGGCGTTTGGGACGCTTTGGAAAGGAGGGGCAAATGGGAACGGAGGGGGCAGTTGGGCGCTTGGGAACATAAGTGCGCTTGGGTTTGAACGGAGTGACGGCAGAATGAACTATCGGCATAGGGTAGTTTCGCACTGGGCAGGGTGGCGGACTGAACGCAGGCTGTAAAGCGAAGCCAGGTCGCATAGTGGTTGCAGAGGGAGAATAGGGAATGGGCAGGCTCACCTGCATAGCGCCAGGAAGAGGGCCTTGAGGGGGATTTCCACCAAAGTGCTGAGGGCCATAAGGAACACCAGGCCCACCAGGACCACCAGGACCACCAGGACCACCAGGACCACCAGGACCAGCGTGGGGAGGCATGCCAGCCATGTAGTGAGGAGGGGGAGGGGCGGGACGATAGGGTGTGCCGACTCCAGAGTTGTTCTGGGAGCGGCCCCAGGACAGGCGAACTCGAGAGTTGCCAATGGGATAGCCCTGCATTTGGTTGATGGCCATCTCGGCAGCGTGACGATGGACAAACTGCACAAAGCCACAGCCCTTGCCGGGCGGGATCTTGACGTAGGTGATTTCTCCGAATCCCTGGAAGAACGAGCGCAGCTCGTCCTCAGTAACGTAGCCAGAGAGGCCGCCGACAAATACGGTAGTGTTGTTGGGATCAGTAAACTGGTTCATGGGCTGCATAGGGTTGAAGTTCTGCTGTCCGTAGAACTGGGGAGGCATGCCCCAGGGCGCCATGGGTCCAGCATTGCCGGGAACAGGGGGCATGGGCTGGTTGCCACCAGCGTGGCCGCCGTGACCATACTGATGAGAACTGGACTCCGCGTTAGTCGAGTGAACCTCACTGCCTGAGAGCCGAGCGGGTGCTGCAAACCGAGTCTTAGGCGTAGCAGTCGAGATGCGCATGGGGCGATTGCCGCAGTACACGCCCTGCATCTCAACCAGAGCGCGCTGCTGGTCGGATTCCTCAGAGAAGCGGACGAAGCCGTAGCCGCGAGACTGGCCAGTCATGGCGTCCGTCATGATCTTAGCCGACTTGCAAGAAGGGAAGCGAGACTGGAACAGAGAGACCAGCACAAATTCGTTAACCTCGGGGCCGAGATCTCCAACAAAGATGCTGAACTCGGGACCACGATCGTCACTATGACTCGTACGTCAGCAAGCATTCGTCAGGAAGCTCAAAGGCAGCGAGCAGGGACTTACCGGCGATCAACCAAGCCACCTCCTGACGCCCAGTTCAGCTTGAAGACACGCGACGAGTTGGGAACGGGGCTCCCGTTGAGGTTCAAGGCCTTCTGGGCAGCATCTGCCGTGTTAAACTCGACGAAGCAGTAGCCGGCATTACTATTTGCAGTTAGAATATGAGAAATTGGGGCAGGGGATAAAGAAACATGCCCAGAGTTGCGGTCGCGGATAACCTTGACCTGTACGTTTTCGGCAAGGACGGTCTGGTAGACATTCTTGATAAAGGTCTCGTCCATCCATCCCTCCATCTCACCCATCCTAAGTGGCAGAGTTAGCAAGGGTCAGACACAAATCAATGCATGGGGTCTTACCACAGGGTCTTCGCGGCGTCATTGGTGGACGGCATGGTGCCAGGCTGAGCAAAGTTTGCGTCGCTCGAGCCGTTCATGTTTGGGCCATTGTTGGCAGTGCCAGGGGCACCGGGAGCGGGATATTCGGCCATGGCGCTGCTAGAATCAGACGGCGTGTTAGTACCCGGTCCGGTAGATGGTGAAGACTTTCCCTCAGAGGGGATAGGTAAACCGGGCGGGACGCGCGGAGACGCCATTGTGGACAAGGGTGAATGGCACTATTAAATAAGGGAAGGAATCACCGAGGGAGAGGAATGCCCCGCCGGATAAGGTTCGATATCGAACCAGGGAATGAAGTGTAAAGTTTGTCCAGTGAAGTCATGAATGGTGAGGTTGACGAGTAAGGACTTTGCTGAGGAAGGAAGGTTCGGGAAACGGTTGGGGTTGGGAGAGCACCTGATGACTAAGTCGGCACCCAGAAACAGCGGGAGCCGAATTTGAAGCCAAGGGTTCTCTTGCTCAGCTCGGTGAAGAATCCAACACCATTAGAGGCTTGGTTGAGTAAGAGTGGAAAGCTTAAAAGCTCAGTGGGGAATACGGTGTGGGGGTGTGCAGGCCAGGAACAGGAGTAAAAAAGATTTCTGCCAACCCTGAAGATGGTAGAGTTGATGCATGAAGACTGAAAAAGCCGAGGAAATAAAACCTCCCATTAACTTTTAGGGGGGGGGGGGGGGGATGTGAAGTCTAAAGTTTGACCGAAAAGGAGTAATGTGGGCAGCCAAGTCTCCGGCAACTCGGGGGAAAGGAACGGAGGGGTTGAAGCATGAGACCGAAAAGGTATCATGAGGGAGAATGAATGGAATTCTCCGTCAACTTTGAAAAGCGGAGAGGATGTTGGTTGTTGAGGCGCGTGTCAAGAGAGAATAGCCAAGATTTGATTCAAGGCTCCCCCAAGCACTTTCACAAGCAAAATGGTAGAAGAGCAAGAACGATGAAATGTTGACTGACCTTGTGTGTTTTAAGAAAGAGCGAGTAGGCGTGACAATCGATTACTCGTCAGGTGGCGTATCTATTTGACCGTGTGGGTTAGACCAGCATACGCTTAAGCAAGTGAGGGCAACTCGGGTACTGAAGAATACTAATAAGGGAGAAAACAGGCGAGGTCAAATACATGAGTGAGTGGGAGCCTCGCGCTTGCAGAGGATAAAGCTACGTAACCGGCAACATGTCCGCAAGCAACATGTCCTCAGCGCCGCGTTTGGGCCCTCGTTGAAGGCTTGTGCGGTGCGTAAACCTGCCGCCGTAGCGAGAATGTCGCCGGAAGTTGAATCAAAATCATGTTTGCTTGAGGAGGGGAGTGCTTGAGCCAGGAGTCTTGTGCAGGGAGAAGAGCCGGATGAAGACGTTGACTTGTGAGCAGTTTGAGCTCGTCAGGGGTGCAGGGAGTTAGGAGGAGCTATGTTCGGGCTGGGTGACTGCCCTCGAGTTGTCTTGCTGCCCGGGCCCGGGCTGGCAGCTTCCTACGTAGCCATAATGGGTGAATGTCGCGGCACCGTCCGGAGACAGGAAGAGGTGAAAGGGGACAATCTGGTGCAAGGTGGTCCAAAAGCACGATTGCAGATGCAAACCCCTACGTTCTCTGACCGAAAAATCTCAGACTCTCGCAAACACTTGTTGCAGGTGATGGGGACTGGTCAATGGGCAAGGACGAGTATGGCCATAGCGTTGCGAGACGTTAAGATGTCAGACTTACTTCCGAAATCTAGGAGCCTGAGAAAACAGACGCTGAAGAGATGACCTAGGCAAGCCTTAGCGTGTGACTCTCCAAGCTTCAGTGTACACAAGATGTGGTATCATGAGCTTTCACATACCTGATTCGTGATTCCGAACGATCTTACAGGAAGTGACCGAGATTTTGCGTGCGCTGTTTAAGCCTGTTAGCAAGATATCTGAAAACACCCTGCGCCAGACTCTGTGAGGCGCGGGGACAGCATTGTAATACAATTACAGTCTCGCCCAGCAGCTTACTCTGTAATGCCGGAATTGAGAAAGATTTTGGCTTACCTGAATGGTAATTGTCGTGGGGAGAAAGATGAGACAGGATAGTAGTCACGAAGATAAGATGCCTTTAAACATGGTGTTAGCCAAAGTCAAGGATGAGATCAAAAAGCACACGGAAAGAAATGCAAAGCGCTAGCGCTGTCGGAGCTCGAAAGAATCGAAGTTGTGATTCGAGTTTTTCTGGACTGTGACAATATGTAGCCTGCGGCGATTCTCTAGACTTTTTTGACCCGGGATCCAGAGAGCATCCATGGCGCAGAGGATAGTGTGAGCAAGCCAGACTCGAAGAGCCGCTTCGCTCAACTTGTTGCTGCTGCGAGCCGCGTGGCCGACGATCCCGTCTTGTGTACTCCTTTTGAGTCACATAAAAAGCCGGCCAACGTAGGGACGAAGTTGGAATGAACCGACATTACCAGGGCGTTGTTTATGGTGGCTGACAAAAGAGGACGCTTTGTTGTCGTTTACCCAGCGACCAGGTCGGCTTGGATGTGTGGTATCATCCGTATAGTGGCGCGAGAGAGTATGATACGTCTGAGAACAGGCCATCCCGGAAATCCAAAGAAGAACAGTCGGACTCGTTCGGTTATCCATGATAAGGGGGTGAAATGCCAGTACGGATGATATGTACATGTCTGGCAAGGCATAAAACATGCAAAGTAAACAAGGGAAATGACTTACCGATCGAAATCAGGGAAAAGCAGCAACACCCAGGCAACCGACTCAAAAAGACGCCTAACCTTTCAGTTGATGAAGTACGTTGGAATCGTGACGAAGATCGTATCCAGACCCGAAGCAGGACTTTTATTGGTGACAGCGACGCCTTCACTCCTTGAAACTCAAAGATCACAATTAAGTGTTGAAGATGCTAAGAAACCCGATTGTGTCGATAGGTTTCCTTGAGATAGAGACCGGAAGAAGGCAAGTTTCGCGTATTAATATGGGAAGCGTAAGGTCGAAGCCAACGAAACTCGATCCACGTTCAAGACTGATACCACTCCAAAAGCAATCGAGATCCGGCCAAGATTTTGGGTATCGCAGGACGAACTCCGGTAGCAGATGAGAACCTGTCATGAAAGAGTCAGCTGCTGTGTAAACCGGCATTTGAGAGCCACTTGGCAAAGCACATTCAACGATGCCCGCAAGAAAAACGGCCAAATGAGGCAAACCGCAGATTTGACGGAGAACAAGTCGCGGGAGATCACTTCAACAACACCGAGATTCTGTTCGCCCGAGGACTTCATGGGCGCCTGGACTGGAGCTGGACTTGAACTGAGCGGCTGGTGCGTGGTGAAACACCGTGACTCGGATGGTATGCCAACAGGTGGCCGAGAGACTTGCGGTTGTGACCCGGCGTAGACCAGACGCCTAGCACCCGCAACGCATCGCCCGATTAGATTTGAACACCCACATAGGAGCATGTGACGAGCGCGAGAGTCATTGAACGGACTCTGAAGCCAAAAAGGTGTGGCGACTCGAAAACAGAAGTGTTTTTATCACAACTGTTCCAATGCCGGATTCAGGTGGTCCGGATGGTTTGGCGAGCGCCGGAAAATACGGCAAGTTTTGCAGTTGGTACAGGGCGTAGGGAAAAGATGGAACTGATCCAACGGGCCCCACAGCACATCGATGAGCTGGAGGAGCTGGGAAGCTACATCAAAACGACTGGTATGCGCCAGAACACCATGTGAAGGATGGGACCTTGTGGGACGCCGAGACTCTTTGTGCTTTGGAAGAGCAGTTCCTCAGAGTAACCAGGACAGCGAGGAGCAGATCCCGATAGGCGAGACGAATGATGCTGAAAAATCGAGAAGAGAGGGCATCGAAGTGGAATGAACAGCGCCATGCTTCCTCGTATCCTCCCTCATGATGCATCCATCCACTGAGACCTTGGGAGACGAGACGCTGCTCCCACTGTCCGAACCTTCCCAGACAGCCATAACGCCTTAAAGAAGGCACGAAGATGTGTGTGCAGCCTACTCGAAGGGAGCGAGGCTGAAGTCGTGGCCGTGCACAAATCTCAGAACGCGCACCTCGGTAGGCAAGGCAGGCCAGGGAGTGAAACAGAAAATTCCGTCGTGTCTCCCGACCGTCGACGATTCGGCTAGCGGATGCGAACACGCGCTGAGCTTCCAGCCAAGCCAACTGCATCCCAATTTGAACGACAAGGCCCCTTGAGCTTCTGGCCTCGCCCTGAAGTAATCCAACAGGCTCTTGGGAATATTTTTATGCCACCCCACGGCCAAGAACTCTGACATGTCCACCAGGCCGCTTGATAGATGCGGTGAGAAGTGCGGCAAGAAGTTGCCCTCTTCGCAGCAGCCCATCTTTGTTGTCAACATCCCTATGCCCTTCCAAGCTGTCGAATCCTCCAAAGTTGGTGGTTTTATACAGTCCAGTCGTGTCTGAGTATCTTCCGCAAAGCTCTTGAGGCTTGAGCAACCAGTCCAGAATCCTCATCCGTCTCGTCTCTCATCAAGACTACAAAACGTGCTCTCCGTATCGCGGTTGGGTGATTTGGGGTTCGGTGGACCAGATTTGCACATCGCGCGCGAGATGGACCTTCTCGAAGGAGCTCATATAGCAGGCGCGGCGCATCACGAGCCAAGCCATCGAGGTAGAGAGATGGCGGCGAGCGAGCGCAAGAGCATTGGAAGAACTGCCGAGCGGCAATTGGCAGCCCAAATCCACACATCCAAGGTTGTCGGAGCTGTCGGAGCTTGTTCGCGCGGAGGGGGGCAGCGGGCGCATAGGATTCGGGATCGGGATCGTTCGATGCGTTCGTTCCAGAGAGGCCGCGTCATGCATCCAAGTCAAGGAGCGGGTTCGAGTCGCAATGTAAGGATATCCAGCCCATCTCCGGTTCCGATCCCAACGAGGCTTCCATCACGGCCAAGAGCAAACGGGTGTCAAGAGGGTCACAGGGGAGAGAACAAACAGACGCAGGTAGCTTAAGAAGACACGTAAAACTCACTCTTTAAACGGTACCACGCAATAAGCACGACGCTTTTGTGTTTTGTTTCCAAGTCCAAGACTGAAGAGTACAAATCCGACAATCCCTCGTGTGAACTCCTACAAACGCAGCGAAAGAACGGCAACGACGAAGAACGGCCGGGGCAGAGGAGAAGCTGAGCTCCTGTTTCTGGTTCGCTGGCTAGGGAAACGGGGCTGAGGTCGGACGACGGCTGACGATGACGCGCGAAGCTACTCGGAAAAGCAGAAGCCGGGGACGGACGGGGGCGAGCGTGGTCTGGCTGAAGAAGCGGTGTTGTGGGAGCGGGTGACGGGTGAGGCGAGTGTGTGTGTGCGGTGTGGTATGTTCGGAGACGACGGATTCGATTCGACGCAAAGCCAACCAAGAGCGAGGCGAAGGTACAAGGACAGCAAAAGACACGCAAAAGGATGCTTTTCTGGAAAATCGCAGCACGATGGGAAAAGAGGAAATAGAGGAGCACACGGCGTGCGGTGGGTGGAGGGGTAGAGAGAAAGAAAAGAGAGCGAGACACGATGGGCCAGTGGAGCGTGTGCGAAGCCAGACGAAGCCAGAAGCCAGAGGCAGGAGGAAAGTAAAAACTGGGAAACCGCCGAGGGTCCGTCGCCCGTGGACCGTGGGCCCCAGCTTGGGAGGAGGAGCGCAGAGAATTTGCCAGGCGAGTGGATTGGTGGGCACCGGGGCAGCCATGGTGGGGAAGGCCCCAAGCCGCCCAAGGGACTCCCAGGCTGCCCGTGCTGGTGCTCCCAAGACCCCAAAGACCTTCTCCGAGAGCGCTGTAGCTTCGAAGTTGGAGGGGACGCAATGATCACGTCAGGGCTCAGCGAGCCAAGGCCAGAGAACGAAATGTATGTACCTACGGAATACTGTACCTTACCTTAGGGGCGCGGTAGACTCCAAGCTTGGAGCCAGGGCTCCGGGTACCTCTGTCGCCCTTTGGTTCTTTCCAAATTCCGTCAGGTCCCTCGCATCTGCCTCCGCCCGCCTGCCGCCATACGCTTTTCAGGCAAGACCAACACAAGCCATCTTCCTAGATGCCGCTACAACCCTGTCTGTCCGTGCATGGCACAGGCCAGTAGCAACCATCACGGGTTTGTTCTTGAGAATAAGCAAATCGAGGAAGGTTCGGCCGGTCTCATCGCGGGCAGCAAATACACAATTGCTGTATCCTGAGAGCTCACAAGCAGCCAAAGGCCTCACAGTTCACACCAGCCAACTGGCAGAAAACTGGCAGAACACTGCAGACGCAAAAGCACGCAGGGGCCAAGCTTATGACTCCTTGTGGGAAGCAACCCGCGCCCAACAAAGTGCCCCTTTGAGCAAGGCTATGTAATTCCCGGCTGCTTGCTGCAAGGCAAAGATGTTTTGTTTGGCTTGACACTGGCAAACACCGGCAGAACGCTTCCCTCCACAAGCAGCACGCAGCACGGACAAGAGCCAAGCCAACAAACAGCGCGACCCTAGCCTCAAGGAAGCTCCAATACGGGCTCAAGGTTCAAACAATGCTGCGGAGGGAGGTGGGGTGACGCCCAAGATCGATCCGCTTGGGTGGTGGGGAAGCACAGCAAGAAGCTCAAGGGAAAATTCTTGAGGCGCAGTTGGTGGAGCGTGGAGCTTGTCCCTGCTAAGGGGAGCTGCAAGTCGGTGCCCCAGGGAGGTACATACCTGAAAGTACCCGACACCCGACTTGGGTGACTGTCCCCACCAGCGCTTCCAGGGCGGCATTTGCAGCCAAATGGCGCATTCAAGCTTCAAGCTTCTTTCAACTTGTCTTGGCTCCTTCACGTCAGTATACAGCATTACGGATCACAGCTTTACGATGCCCGACGTAAATGCCCGCCGACGCCAACTCCCCGATGTCCCTCCGTCGGACCGAACAGCATTTCACCCCCTGCTCGCGAGAAGCAGGCATCTCAGGTAACAGGTTGACCGTATTAGGCAGCCGGCGTCAACAGCCAGCCGGAACGCCGGGCAACTCTTGTCCATTTTGGGATAGCGGTGTCTTGCATTTGACCGCACCCAAGACAGACATCCATCTCGGATTCTCAAGAGTCACCCTCGGCCTCCATTGCCGCCGTGGGAGACGGACGGCGTGCATGAGTGCTTCCAGGCCTGCCTCGCCCTGCCACTTGGAGATGAAAATGGTTCAAGCTCCAAGTGAGTCAAATGCTGTTAGCAGGTGGTGCAAGGCTCGGGTTTCGACAGATGTTGCATTGTTTCGTTTCCCGAAATGTCTGCCCTACGAACGATCGGCGGCTCGACGGTGCATTGCTGCTCGATGGTGAGCGGGCGAGCAGGGGGGAAGGACAGATCGCGGCTGGCGTGGAAACGGGCCATGCCTGACGGTCAGGCAAATTAAGGTACCAGACGGGTGCGTCCATTCCACTCAAGGGATTTATGCACGGCCGCACTTTCTTCTGAGAAGGAAGCTTGTTGAAAAGATGGAAGTTGATAAAGCTGATCAAACGATGGTTTCCATTGTAACCTTCCCCGTCGTTGCTACCTTCCCCAGATCTCAGTGGCGCTTTTTGCGCCATCATTCAGATCAGCTTGCGCCCCTTTGGCCGCCCGCCCCCTGAGATCACAACCTAGCCCCGGCATTGTTCGCGCCATTCAGCCAGTCAGTGCCATTTCACTGGCACCATAGCCACGCGAAGAGCCGCTCGGGAGGACGGAGACGAGGAGCGACGTAAATAAAATGAGGCGGCCAGGGGCACACAGACACCGCAAACGTCAGCCAGCGAATCCCATTTCCGAAGGCCACCACGTAGCCGACCGGGACGGGGACGGACAACAGGAGGCTAGTTGGGTACAACAACGAGTGAGCGAGTCAAAAAGACCATGGCATATGTGGAGCCATCCAGATCCAGACAGAAGCGCACTCTGCACGGGCAGGGCGGGCACGGACTAGAAGCCCTGAAAAGCTTCCACCGGCGTGGCGTGGCTTCAAGTTGCCAGATGCATTTACGGAGCCTCCCTGCGTGAACTTGACGCGCCCTTGTGTCAGCTTGTTCCGTGCCAATCTCGCATACCGTACCACCACGCGTCCTTTTGCTTTTCGTCCACCAATTGCCAATGCCATACCGTTATGGGACAGAGGGAGGGCCAGCTTGTCGTTCTGGTTCATGTGCCGTCAGCCACAGCCACGGACAGCTCGAGAGGGACCGCCTTCGACTTGTTTCAGCGAACTGCGAGCTTCGCCTTCACCCCTGTGTGCTCCTTTGCCGCGGTGGGCGAGCCAGTGAGAGCGGCAGTAGATGGATGGAGCTCGCCAATCTCAGGGCAAGCAACGGACATGCACGTCGAAAAAAAAAATGCACCTTTTCCATCACCTGCATGTTGGACCAACAAATCAGGATTGAAGCCCGCCGATTTCTTCATGCCAACGAATGGGCCCTGAAAAAAAAGAGAAGAGAGAAAGAAGCAGCGAAGCCTGTAGCTTGACGGTCCATCACCCTTTGGCGGCCCCTGTCTTGCCGTTCCACTTGTAACGGACCGCAGCAGACAGACTCCTTGCTTCCCCTGGGAACCCAGTCCAAGGGCTCAAGCTGACGGAGCCTTCCGGCACTTGCCTAGGCTGGAAACATTCTCCACGACTTTCACCAACTTCGCTCTACCGTCAGCAAGCCGCCAGGACAGTATACGGTGGTGGTGGTATCAGCGACCAAACCTATATACCCCATAACCCTTTGTGCCACATGGCAGCAGTCGCCACCCGGGACGGAATCCCAGACCCCAGAGCGATAACGTACAGATCGACGACATCCCTGCCATCTGACCTGCGTGGTCGTTTGCTTTTCAACGTCCTCTCCCAAAGTGCTTCAACTGCCTGGTTTCGTGCTTGGCCTACGGTTGTGACCTTGGGGCTTCTCCAGCCAACACAAACACAGTCAAATTCCAGCAGACGCAAGAAATTCTAACGCAGTTCCATCATCGTTCGACCGCACAAAATGAGAAAACCTTAACGAGTCAGGAGAACGGCGACCTGTTGGTTTACAGGGATGAACCCAGCCAGCCACGCCAGTTTGGTACCTGGAGGGGTGTGTCCGCATCAGCAGTTGACGTTGAAACCCCGTTATTCTTCTCGTCTCGAGTTTTGCTTGCTTCTATTGTGCCTTATGTTCCACGCACGTATTCTACGCGCGGATTAGGACGGGCAGCCAAGGCTGCTTCTCTGTTGTGCCGAGATGTCCTGTCAGTGCCGCGACGCGAATGGACCTGATGGAGTTTTCCGTACACAAATATCCTCGGCCGTATAGCACCACCACCAGCACCAGCAGCAAATACCATGACAACATGCACCATGGTGGCTTCGGAGCTCTGAAAATTAAAGAGCACATATGGGCCGGCCCATAGCGAGTCGACTCGTTTTATTTGTAGCAACACCTCCAGTGATATGGCTTGTTGCTCTGGTTTCCACTTCAGGAACGGCAATACCGAAGTGCGGCTGCCCTCAACGGTGATCAACGGTCTGCTTGGTCAACTGTCTTGGGCTGTGTCTTAGTCTTTCGAGGTTCGTTACCATACACAGAAAGCAGCAACCGAAATTATCGTCCAGTCACTTGAGATTCTGGAGCTCAATCATCATTGTGAGCTTGAGCCTGTATTCCCGGCACGGTAATATCGCAGGAATCACAAGGATTTGTGGGCCAATGTAAAAGGGGGTTATTGGGTTATCCCTCCAGGCAAGGCCCTTGCTCTCTCGAGCCAGCAGTCAAGCAAGTCGAGCTGGGAAACGGGAGCACACACTGCATTGGCGTGGCGTGGCCTCGGCATCATCTGCCGGCCTTCCGGACTTACCGGGCGCTTGCGCGTAACCCTAACGGTTTCGGATGGGCCCATGATTCTGAGCTTAGCTGATCATCACGCCGGTTTCGGATCAGGTCGTGAGGAGGTTTTGAGGTACCTGGCATATTCCTTTGCCTTCTTGTGATGGATTTGTTGGTCTCTGTGAGCTGCGTCCTGTGCCGACTAGTGCGTCAAAGGCGGACGGTAGGACATCTTTGCTGGATGCACAACTGTTGCCGAGGTACGTCAAAGGGTTCAAGCTGCCCGTATCCCATAGGGGTGGAAGGGTGTCTGCTGATCTCCACGTACACCTCGTGACAGACAGCAGCCTGAGCAGTATGAACTGAACGTACGACACTCCGTATATTACAAGTGTAACTGCAGAAACCATAGGACTGCCCGGCTTTTTTCTCTGCGGGGTTTTCCAGATCTCGCTTTTTCCCACACGCCGCAGGGCGGCAGAACAGGGCAGAGCTCATGTGGAGTCCCTCCACGCCCATTTAAGCTGCAGCAGTAGCGTACCAGACTTTACAAGTCCCTTTCGTCGTCACCATTACCTACCAACTTGCCCGTGCTCGAAGACATGAACCTAATTCGGGATGTGTGTCTGATTTGGTCTCTGTCTCCACGTGTAGACGGAGTTTGTGAGCGAAATGCACTTAAGCTTACGCTAGGGTGAGATCATTCGCCACTGAGAACTTGAATATCGAGGACTGCCAGGGACGAAGGCGTCGTCCATGTGCTGTGCCACTGGCGCAGTTAGATACTTATCTCGAGATTTTACGATCAACAACAGTGGCTTTCCTGTTCCCCGCGTGTAGGGATAACTAATGTAAAGGTTCCAAGCGGGAGGAAAACAGTGCCAGCACAGGCCATCCAAAGTGGCAGCCCTCCACTCTCGGCGGGCTTATCACGGGTGGGCTACACAGAGTGTGACAAGAGCGGGACACGTTTTCACCTCGGCCCATAGACTCACTCCGAGCCTTGGGGGCATTCAATACGCTCTTCAGCACCCATGGTCCTTGAAACCTTCTCTCGTCCCAGCGAGGCATCCAACTCTCTACATATCTGTACCATGTCTGCAAACCGAAGTGACCCTAATATAGGCTGCCACCACTCCGCGCATGGCAGTCACTCGAAGGCCGGTGGAGAATCCCGTAAGGCGTATGGGAGGTACCAGACAAGGGCTTGGCAGTTCAGGTACCTACCACCATTTCCAGTTCGGTACCTGCCTGCCGTAGAGCGGAGATTAGGGTTTTGAGACAACAGTCCGCTGATAAAGGTAGAACGGACAAGCTACAGTAGTGTCTGACTAGGTTGCTGGAGAGTCGGGGAGGGAGGGGCGAGCTAAATCTGACGTTGACGTTGATCTGCTGTAATATGTGTTGGTGTGTGGGTGAGGAACCGTAGGGAGTTCTTCTCAGGACCGACCGCAGCGCCACATGCATGAGAAATGCCCGCTAGTGGCCTGTCACACCTGACCCAAACACATAGAATCCGTGGAGCCGAGAAGCCGAAATTTATAACCCCGGGATTGATTTCTGGTGTGTGAGTTCATGTAATGCGTCTCGTTGGGAGGCCGACATGCATGGGGCTAGTGGCACCGACGCCGGAACTCGGGCCGGGGAATACGTTAAGTTTCATCAAGGGATGGTCGAGGGGGGCTTGTTATATATTCACGGGCCTTCCTTTGTCGACGTTTGATGTTATTTTGGACCAGATGTCATGATATTATTGGGTTTTAGACAGGACATCACTTTGGACCTCGGCACCTCAGATCTCTTTCGCTTCTAGTAGCTTCATGTTCTCATGAGATGAGGCATTGCGATGGCATCTCTGCTGGAGATTTCGCCGAAATAATGGTATTGTTAATTTTCTCTTTGTCCCAGGCATTTCTCACGTTGTAAGATACGTCCTATCTCATGCTGCCCTTTTTCTTTCGACAGAGGTCAGTCTTGCATTTGATTCTTTTCCGCTCATTTGGATTCAGTCGGCCTAAATCACATTTGTAATTACACATTTGATCGTTGATGCAAGCATGAACTGCGTCTCCAAAGGGCCCGAGGTGGTTTGAGATAACGAAGCATCAACGGCTCGACGTGGTTCGATTCCGGACCAAGGGGGTAATCAATGCCAACTGGAAGGAAATCAGCCTGGGGGGTATGAGAAAAAAATGGGTTTTCGTTCTCAAAGCAATCGTCCTCCCATCCGGTCACGAAATCTAGTTACGAATCTTTGATGATGACACTCACCCGTTCGTTTCCAAGGCTGTAGAGCCAGAACGGGAGACACGGAATCTGTGATCGGCGTTGAAACGAAACAGCCTGAGCCTCATCAGTACTAGGCCGAGAACGTAACGTACAGGCTGATATCCCAACCCAGCCGTTGACCCCTGGTTACCCGGTTCGTATCGTGGCGAGTCTGGCGATTTTCAACAGAGCACGGGAATTTCAATTTGACGGCATTGATTTCGATATGAACCCTGTTGTTTCTAGAAAACTTTGGCCGAATTATATAGCAGCCAGCAGTGCAGTCCTTCACCGAGGTGGGTTGCGGGCATTAAAACAAGACATATTGGAAACAGAACCAGATACAGCAATGTCGGGATTTTCTCCTTCAGCACAAATATACTAAGAGAATGACCGGGAATGTTTTTTGGGGAATATAAACCTGAAACAAGAAATCCGTAAGAAAAAATACCATTTTTGATGACGTGAAGTCGGCGGAGTTTTTGAAAGTGCTTGAGCGGCCACGACCTTTATTCCGGACTCCTGGGTCGTCCCTGGCTCCGAGCGGAAGGTTGGAGCATACCGAACTCACCTCACGTGTTGTGCCTGCATCTTGATATATTGCCGCCGCCAGGCACCACTTTGCGTTTCGTTGGTGACCGAATCAAAACTAAATTAAACTGCTCGGGGAATTTTCCACTTCTGGATTTTCCTGCAATCGCAAACATATGGCAACCAGAGAACGTTCCAATTGAGACGTATCTAGCTCCAATGCAACATCGTCGAGGTTTTGAGACCGTTTTCATTGTTCGTTTTTCACCACAGTCGAGGCACAAAGCAATTGTGATCAGTGATGTTTCTTGTCCCACCTCATTGGGGAAGCTTGGAATGGGCAGGGGTCCCCCCGGCCAGAGTGGGAGAAGCGCCAGCCAGTGATTTCCCCTAGTCGGTTTTCCCGACGGGGCATCTGGGTTTCGCCATCATCCCTGCCAGCCTGAAATGCAAGCGTCTCGCATTCTGATTCGACACACGAAGAGGGAGCTTCAGCTCAGACGGAATGCTGTGAGGTAAGGAGGGGTTCTCGGTACCAGGAGGAAGGCGAACATCTGATGCGGCCTACTTAAGTGTAGGTACTAACCTACCGCCCTTTGCTCTGGAAAAAGGAACAGACTGGCAATTCATGGCAATACAGATTCGACACCAGCAGCGAGGGAATTTTGGTGGGTACTGACTGCATTGCGTAACGGCAAACGCCCACATCGCTCGCTACAAAGCTACACGATAAATTAGGCGCATGTCTCTAGCCCAACCCTTTGGCGGTACTTTTGGAACGTTGGCCAGACGCCAGCAATGGGTTGTCAATTGCGCTCTAGGAGCCCCGTTAAGTTGTCGGGTCTGGTAGTATAAGGAAATCTAGTGATGCATTGCTGTATTGATGGCCTTTTCTCTTTTTTCTCTTTTTTCTTTTTTTTTAGGCCAAAAGCTGTTTTCCCCAGTGGTCAAACAAGCTCTGCTTTAGGACTGTACATGCATCCTTGAGATGCTCATGAGTGGCTGTGGTCGCAAGAGCGGCCAGAGCTTTGGGCCGTGTTTCTCATGCCACATGCTCTGGCAAAATATCGGTCAATTGATTGATCGATCGACAACCCCTCCAGCTGCCTCTCAGCGGAGCGAGCCCACCGCAGCGAGCGCCAGCATGGGGCGATGGGAGTGTCTTCTACTCTGCTTTTGCTATCAAATCCCCGTGGCATCTCCTTAGCATTTCCTGGTCAACGCTGTGTATTCCCACGCATCTATACTGTATGGCCACACGTGCCACCTGCTGAGCCGTGTACCTGAAAGGAAATGCAGTAAGTACCTTACCTACCTAGGTACCTAGTGTTCAACACGGTGTTCACTTGCCTCCTTATGCTCGTTTGTAAGCCTTCGTGTGGTGGGCTTGCTCCGTTGACCCCTTCGTGACTTTTGTTAGAGCCGGTTTCGTTGCTAGCTTATAGCTCTACCGGTGATGTAGGTAAAGTTTCCCCCCTTCATTATGATTTTTTCATTTGGTGACATTAGGGTGGCAAGGAGAAAGCTTGCACTGTTGGCGCGAAAAGAATTCGACATCTCGCCCTCTAAGTTCCCTATATAAAATAAAAGTTCTCTACAACAGGCACTATGCTGTTCTATAAACCACTCAAGAGATTATACGGTAGTGGTGAAGAAATGATGTTGACGACTTTGTTTTCTTGGCTTCCAACAAGTGATGGCCCAGCGAGCGCCCTGGGGCTGCTTAGTCAAGGGGGCGGCGGGATTGCGGGGCAGTTCGTGCGCAGCAGCCAGAGTGGAACCTGGGCCTCATCAACCAACACCTTCCACACAGCACCACATTTGATGATTGAACAGGCAGGCCGAGTTACGACACCACGACTGCGACTGCTCGCCGCCTAGGTTCATACTTCATACTTTACCCATACTTGTCCCTTTCCTCGCGCGTGGATTTTTTTTCCCCTACCCGTCCCGCTTATTACCTGTGTACTTTATTATAGTCGCCCAGCCCTTTCCCGCATTTCCCAACGCTTTGGAATGGCAGAACCCCCGAGCGAGAGCAGAGAGCTCGAGCTCGTGGAGAAGCTCGACTTCCGCATCGTGCTTGTGGCCAACGACGAGGTCAAGCTCCAGAACATCCTCAAGACCTTTCTGCCGCCGCTGCTACTAAAGCTGGGAAGCCCCCATGCTTCCGTTCGTGGAAAGGTACGTACCTCCCTACCGCCTATTTATTACCCCACGCCCCACAGCTGGCTTCGGTACTCACACGCTATGCGCAGGTTGTCGATATATGCAATAGACTCAAGACTTTCATCGAGTCACCAGAGTAAGATCACAGTTTGCTCTTGATTAACTTGCGAGGCGAGCTAGCTAACAGCTACCATAGAATCGTTCTCCCCGTCGCTGCTCTACTCGACCAGTACAAGCAAGCGGACTCTTCTCTGATCAGGTATTGGGACTTGGTCTTTATACAGCACAGCGTCGGCAGACTAGATGTCCCAGAACGCCGGGCCTTGATCCCCAAAGCCCTCCGTGGCATTGGCGCCGGCCCAGCTGCCTCCCTTGCCACCTTGTTCAACGTCGTCTTTCGTCTGCTTGCCGATCTCAAGCTTCCTTCTCGTGGGAGCAAGGAAGACGGTGCCTTCCGGGAAGAGATTGGGCTTGGAGACCCCGAAGACGCCAAGGTAGTGGCCGAATGGCTTGGAAAGCTGCTCCTCCTCCGACTGAGCTCGTCAGGATCCGTCAACACCCCTGGCCTGACCGACGATGACATCCGCTTCCTTACCCTCGGAAAGCCAGACACTTGGAACTCTGCTGCCAGGGGCCTCAACCTTGCCGAGACCCGGATCAAGGCAGCCAACTTCCTTGTAAGCGGAGCCTTCACCGATGAGGAGCGCTTCATACCGGCTATCTACGCTGCCTCGACGCCAGACTTTCGCATTTCCGAGCTTGGAGACGGCATGCTCAAGCGGACGTCAGTCTCTCTGGAAGATAAGAAGTTGGTAAAGAAGCTGTTTGAGGCCCACGCCAACCTGCCCGCCCCATATCGGATACGCATCCTCGGCCTCCTGACCAAGTCGGAGGTTTCAGCAACTTTCCCAGACGAGATTCTGGCCGTGTTCCGTCTTAACGTGTCGAGTCAGGCTGGCTCAAGCGACGCGATGGAAGTGGATGAACAGACTTGGGGTAGGAATCCGTCAGGGCTGGAGCTTGTCAAGGTCTACCGAGCTCTCTTCGAGTACATCAACTGGGTGGCACGCATTGGGCACAGCAAGCCAGATTTTCACAAGATAGCTGCCCCACTGGTTGAGATGTTGCGGGACTTTGTTGAAGGCCAAGGCTGGCCGAAGCCGGACAATCAGAGTCTGGATGATGTCACGCTGCGTTCCAGAGCATACGAGACAATCGGTGTGCTGGCGAAAGGCACCACCATGTCGAGCACCGAGCGCCTTGCCCTGGCTGGTTGGCTGTTCCGCTCACTTTCCGAAGACCCTACTCCGGACGTGGTTGTCAACGTCGATGGTGCGCTTTCAAGTCTCACCAGCATTCTGGAACCTCCGCACAGTCCAGAAGTTGCGAACCAGCTCCACGGCATTCTCCTCTCATACATGGCCAAGCAGGAGGAAGTGGGCGGCGTTGTGCGCAGTGCTCGCCACGCGGCTACCAAGTGGGCGAACCACTGCCTTCCCTTCTCCGATATCTACGCGCGATGGATAGACATTCTGGCCGTAGCTGGCCGTCGAGACGAGCGAAGCGACGTGGTCGAGGAGGGCCAAAAGGGCCTGGACCCTTGGACATACTATGCTGCCGACGGCGACAAGACCACGGCATTGCCCGATTGGCAGGACATGGCTCATGTCTTCTTCAAAGAGCCCATAGCCCACATCAATGCCGACGTGCCGCAGGGGATGGACGTCGACGAGTCCTCCGTGTTCGTCAATTTTCCTGGAGATGTCATCTCGGCCTTCCCTATTGCGGTCGACTACTGCAAGCGGGTTCTCTTCCTCGCCGCTCTAAAAGATTTCAAGCTTGAGCCGGGTTGGGAACGGCAACTGGTGGCATTGGTCCAGTCAGACCTTGAGACCCGGAAAGCCCTTCGAAGCTACCTGTCTTCGTCCCCAGTGCACGGAGAAGCCGTGTGTCGACTGCTAGGTGCTGCCTTCGAGGGAATGGTCAACGAGGATGCCAACATTGCCGAGCAGTGTGCTCGCTCCTTCGTGGACATGGCATCCTTCGCACCTAAGGCCGTACTCGGACCCCTCGCATCTCGCTCGGGAGAGCTCCTGTTCCTCGTCCGGTCGAACAAGAAGGAGTTGAGGGCACTCGGCGCCAAAGCCTTCGGTATTCTTGCCGCCCACCCGTCCAATTCAAGCGAATACGTCGCACAGTCTATGACAGCTTTGACCAGCATAACAAAGACCTTGAAGACAGCCGTTGGCTCGGAGCTCAATGCCGTCGAGGGTGCTTTCTTGGCTCTTGCCCATCTGCTCTCCAGGCAGGTCTTCTATGGCACGGGGACGAACTCTATCGCCGATGTTGATCTCGCCGACATATTCCCAACCTTGGATTCGGTTTCGTCTGCGACAGTCTCGACCCAAGAAGCGCTATTCGATGCCTACTCCCAACTGTGGACTGCCGCTCTTCATGTTGCGCCTGGGACGGAGGAAAACAAGGGCAGCAAGGAGTACATCTCCAAAGCCTTTATCGATCCCTTGGTAATCCATGCCAAGAAGGGCAACGAAAAGTCCATCACCGCCCTTGGAAGACTAGCTATTTCTCTACCTGTTGCAGACGATGGAACTGCTGTTGAGGGGACAGATGATATCCTGGGAACCATCCTGGAGAAGTTGTTCTCTCTGTATGAGATCAAGCAAGCCGAGTCCCACTTCACAATCGGAGAGGCTATCACGGCAGCAATCTCCTGCTGGGACGCGGAGGTCGTTCAGCTTACCATTGACGTAGAGACGGAAGGGACATCCTACTGCATACCCAAGCGTTCTGCTCGAGTCAAACCAGTCTTGCAGAAGCTGCTGACTGACTGCAAGACCACCAAACCCTCGCTGTTGAAGGCATCGGGGATCTGGCTGTTCTGTCTCATCCAACATTGCTCACACCTTGAAGAGATCCAGCTGCGGCTAAGAGAATGCCAAGCTGCTTTTATGAGACTCCTCGGTGCAAGAGACGAGCTGGTACAGGAGACGGCATCTCGAGGCCTTGCACTCGTGTATGAGAAGGGCGACCCCGACCTGAAGGAGGACCTCGTCCGCGACCTCGTCTCCGCCTTTACCGGAACCGGCCCGAAGCTAAAGGTCGACCAAGAGACTGAACTCTTTGAAGAGGGCGCTCTGCCCACGGGCGATGGAAAATCCATCACGTCGTACAAGGACATCATGAACCTGGCCAACGAAGTCGGCGACCAGAGTCTCGTGTACAAGTTTATGTCCCTCGCTACTAATGCTGCGACGTGGTCTACTCGCTCTGCATTTGGGCGATTCGGGCTGAGCAACATTCTTTCCGAGTCTGAGGTCGATCCCAAACTCTATCCCAAGCTGTACCGTTACCGCTTTGATCCTAACCAGAACGTGCAAAAGTCCATGGACGACATCTGGAAGGCGCTGGTGAAGAACCCCGGGGCAGTGCTGGAAACCCACTTCGATGCCATTATCAACGATCTCCTGAAAAGCATAATCGGGAAGGAGTGGAGAGTCCGTGAGGCAAGCTGTGCGGCCATTTCGGATCTGATCTCTGGGCGGCCTTTCCACATGTACGAGCGCTATTATCAGAAGATTTGGGAGCATGCGCTCAAGGTACTGGACGACGTGAAGACGAGCGTTCGCAACGCAGCACTGAACCTTTGCATGGCCTTGTCAAACACGCTTGTCCGGCAGCTGGAAGAGTCTGGCTCGACCACGTCGGCCAAGGCCATGATGAACGAGGCCCTTCCGTTCCTGTTGTCTCCCAAGGGGATAGAGAGCAGCGCCAAGGACGTGCAAACGTTCTCGACCCTGACTATCATCAAGATTGCTAAGAGCGGCGGCAAATCACTCAATCCATACATTCCCACCATGGTGCCACATCTTCTGGGTCTTCTGAGCACCATCGAGCCCGAGGCGATCAACTACTACTACCAGCGCGTCGGAGAAGACAACAAGGAGAAGATCGACAAATACCGTACCGCCATGGTTGCACAGAGCCCGATCACGGAGGCGATCGAGAACTGCCTCCGAAGCGTTGACAAGGAAGTCATGAGCCAGCTGGCCCCGAGGTTGGAGGAGACCATCAAGACGGCCATCGGGTCGGCGTCCAAGCTCGGATGCAGCCGGGTTCTCCAGGCGCTGGCAACCAGGCATATCGTCGACTTTGCGCCGTACGCGCCGCGCTTCCTGCACCTCATGGAAAAGCAGGCGCTCGACGCCAACAACGAGATCGGCCAGGCCTATGCTTGTGCGGCCGCATACATCATACGTCTTGTCCCTGGCGAGTCCAAGCTGCGCTTCGTGAAGCAGTTCATCAAGTTATACCTTGAATCTAAGGATGAACACCGACGAGAAAAGGTGACGGATGTCGTTCTCTTCCTCTCCAAGGTCTCTCCGGACCATTTCAGCGCGCTGGAATCCGAGCTCCTGCCATTCGCATACCTCGCCAAGCATGACACGCACGAGTACGTGCGATCGGGGTTCAAGGATGTCTGGGACAAGCGTGCTGGTAGCGACTACACGGTTACTAGGTACATCCCTGAGATCGTCGGCCTCGTGCAGAAGTCGATGGACACGGCCCAGTGGGCACTGAAGCACGCCGGTGCCCTGACGATTGCTTCCGCTGTTGCTACTACCACCAGCGCTAGCAACCTCACGGGCCAAGTCAACATTGCTCATCTCAAACTGCTCTGGCCTGTTTATGAAAAGGCGCTTGCCCTCAAGACTTTTGCCGGAAAGGAGAAGCTGCTCGAGCCCTTGCCGGACTTCGCCAGCAAGGGGAAGGAGCTGTGGCAGAAGGACGCCCAGTTTGGCGAGCTGCTCAAGAAGATTGCTCTGCGCGAAGCCAAGCGCAACAATGATGAGTACCGTCCCCACGCATTCCGCTGCCTGTGGCGTTTCGCAGCTGCCCGCGATGACCTCGACCTGCTGCCCGACATTGCAGCCATCGTGACGCCTCACCTCGACTTGGCTGAGGACCCCGATGCAATGGAGATCGACAAGCCCAAGGCCGGTAAGGGCAGGGGCCTTGATCCCAAAACCCAGGCAGCCTGGGCCGCTATCGAGGCCGTGGCCAAGGGCTTCAACCGCACGCGCATGGCCGAGGACCCCTACGGAGAGCTGAAGAAGATTGTGGGCGCCCTTGAGCCTAACGCCTCGCCAGTGGCCGACGAGCCATTCATTTCCGGCTCCGATTTCGATACCATCCGGCGCGTATACTGGTACGACTGCGCCGCCGAGCTTCTCGACACCGCCGCCGCGGCTAAGAAGGGTGAGCCGTCGCCGAACCGAGGGGAGGAATCGCCGGGTGGACAGGATGTTGTGCCGTGGTTCCTCGCCACATTTGACTTGACCAGGGCGGACGCTGGCACCGAAGACCAGCGGCTCACGCGGGCTAAAGCAGTCAAATCGGCCCTGGAGCTCGTTAAAGGCCAAGTTGGCCTTTCACGCGCTTCTGGAGGTGGGTTGTCAGGGACGGTGAAGGAGAAGACCAAGGCCTCGATCGAGAAGGCCTTGGCGGAGGAGAGGTCGGCTGATGTCCGCGCCAAGTGGACTGAGTGCCTGAAGTATTTCGGGTAGAGCGCCAACCAGTCTTGGTTTCAACGAAGCCGTCCAGTACACCGCGATCAAACACCTTGGCGCCTCCTCGTCGCTCGCCGCCGCATGTCCGCGCCACACCATCACACGCAGCTCCAGAGGCAAGTCCCGGAACCAGGGGACCCCCTGGGGAGATCCAGCCTGCCAAGGCTGGCCGGGAGAATGGCTGGGGTCGTCAAGCTTGCTGGAGCTGGCGGGACGTGCCTTAGTAAATAACGAAGTTTTCGGTGTGGCGTGGCGAGCAACTTGCTGCCAAATAATGTTCGAGTCCAGGAGACATGCCACACGGCTGCGACTGAGGAGCGAAAGGAGGTCGAGGCTCAACTTCTGAAGGAAGTTAAGACTATAGAAACTTAAGTTTAGAGCGAAGCTAGGAGTTTGGGCGTTGTTTGGTTGCTTATTGAATATTTCTTTGCTTTTTGGGGGGGCTTTTGCGTATATTTTGCTTTTGCTATTTTGTTGTCATTCTACTGGTATTATACTGGTGTCTCTAAGATCCCCTGATATAGACGCATTTGGAGATGCATGGCGAACAAACTGTTACTGGTTTTAGATGTCACTTTTGTGAACGATAAACGGCTTACTTTGTTGGGTGCCTGGGGAATCCTGGGCTATTAATGCATGATATTAGAAGACAATTTGTTTGTTATGTGTCTTTTTGCTTCCTACTACTTACTGTAACAACAGGTTTTATTTTGCGTTGTACGAATATCCTTCATAGCTTGCATCTCTGCTGCTCTGTTCCCTCAAAAACAAACAATCCCGGCATTCTACTGCTCACATGTAAATCCTCCTCACAATCATTTTGCAACTTCTGGCTGATATGGGATCAGTTTGGTTCCCTGCCCGGCTTGTGCGGATAACGGTTTCGCGTTTGTTGGAATAACTTAGAGGCACCTAGGTATTTATACAGTCTTTCTGTCCTCTTTCTGTTTGCTGTGCCTTAGGTATATCTCTACAGAAGAATGGTACTCCCGAAGCCATGAAACGGCAACGCTCTCTTGTTGTGCTCCTTCGTGAGGCCGAGCCGCTTCATATCAGCTTTCCACCTCCTTAAATGTTCACTGAGAACTCTTTCAACTTGGAGTTGTTTGGCAATGGCATAATCTCATCAGCTTTGCGGTGTTCTTGTGCCTACCTAGGTGGAAACGAGAAACTATAGCGCAGTGGCTCCTACGTGCCTTGAAGGGGATCTTTACTTATGTGCACCAGGTGCAGATCTCGTAATTAGCACTTGTGTCAGTTCAAGCAGTTAATACTTCTGTTATAAAGGCTGTGAGAGCACATTTTCTTATCAAAGAATAATACCTGCCCGGCACACAGGGAATTACAACGAGGGCACTGGCAGAGGACTGTCTTGGAGCTCCCTGCTTCTTACGGGTTCTCTGGAGCTCATCGTCGTTTCGAGGTACCAAGTACCCAGGTACCTTTGTATCTGAGTCCTGGCCATATCCAGGAGAGAAAGGTCCGGCTCACTAGAGAAGACGCGGAAAAGGAAGCTCCTGGAATCTCGACGAGCCTCGAACGATGTGTCAACAGACCGAGGGACCCACCCTGCTCGATGGCCCTTCCACTGATATAGAAGGGGCGGGCTCTTTCCATCTCGAGGTCGGACGGATTCGAAACAGGAAGCACACTGGCAATAGCGGGGGGCTGATAAGGCCAGATGGGCGAATATCGGCTCCGTGTCAGTCCTTCATGGAAAACAAAGCAAGAGCAACTGAGGGAATCGGTCCCTTTACGTGGCGTCACTGGCCGGAACTACCTAGTGCGCTCATGACCCTGCCTGCCTCGGCTTGGCGAGTTGCCTGGACGCGAGCACCTTCGCTCAAGTTCAGATCGGGCTCAAGCCAGACGCCTGCTTGCATCAGACGACAGCAGGAACTGCTTAAAGTTTGTCGAGCGAGGGCTTTCCCATGGTTTTTCACCGCTCCCAGAGTGGCCAGTTCGAGCAGGCGCCCTTCCCGCTGGAATGGCTGGACGAGAGCACTTACACTCAACGTCGACGCGTTTTCCACCCCACCCTCTTGGCGGAACTTAGCCACAGGCTGACACCCTAGCTGGAGCCTAGGTAGCCAGGCACAATTCACCACAGCACCACTGAACACGCTGTGGAATTATATAGGTAGTTTGTGACATTCACTTGACACTCGAGAGAAAGAGAAGAGTTAACAAATAGAGATGGGAAAAGGGGCCAACTTGCGGAAGAGACCAACGATGGGCCGAGTTGGCTGTTTTTAATTAGTCTAACAGCTAGCCCTAACAGCATTAGTGCTTTTGTGTGGCTGGCTCGAAGCTGAGGTAAACAGGAAAAAATACGCCACAGTTCCCCTCCCTGACCCAAAGTCAAACAAACGGCGGCCAACTCGTTCCAACCAGGGTCGGGGGGCCCGTGCGGGTTTGCGTCACAGCAAGGTGCATGCATCTGCTGAGCCCAAGTTCTCTGGGAGCTGTTTGCTCTTTCCAAGCTGGAAGTCGTCGTTCTGTGTCTTGCCGACCTCAGCTCTCCTCGACGGCCCCGGCCCCATTCACCGTCATCCGATCTCTACCTGCCGCGTGAACCGACCGAGTCGACCCCTGCCTGACGCCAGCCCAACAGAAATTCGAGCTTCCACGCAGTGCTCCTTCCCCTGCCGGGCCCAAACCGCAGCGGACCTCGAGCCTTATCGACTTCGGCCGGTCACCTCCCTTCCACGACTGAACTATTCCCTTCCACGACCAACCTTCCTCCCCCACAGCGCTCTTTCCTCGCCGTGCTAGATACTGCAGCCGATCAAGAGCCTTATCGACCTCGCTCGGGCCCCTCCCTTCACCGACGCAACGTTTCCCCTCCACGACCAACCTTCCTCCACCCCACATCGTGCCGCCTACAAGTCATCGGCCTACAACTCTTCTTCCGCTCACAACCCTCCCGCTTACAACTCTTCCTCCTGCAACCACACATCCCGCAGCACACAACACTTAGCACACACTTCGACCCTCTCCCACCTCCTCGTGCACAGGACGTTCAGGTGCACAATCCAACCACCACCATGTCGTCGCGAGGTGAAGCGGCGGCTGCTGCCGACTTGCAGCAATTCATGCAAGTCACCGACACTGACGAAGCCGTTGCCCGCCGCGCCTTGGGTATATTCAGCGGCAACATCGAACAGGCCCTCCAGGTCTGGTTCTCTGACGAGGCCTTCCAGGAGTCGCTGCGACAGGGCGGCGATGACGACGTGATAGCCACCGCGGGACTGAATGTCAGCTATGGCTCCCGCTCCCCTACCAATCACAATGTCCCCGACTATGACGCCCCCATCATCCACAATGCCCCTATCCAGGCGGCTACTCGCTCGCCCGTCGGAGCGCAGTCTTCTGCGCTTTCTGCTGGCTACGTGGACGCCCAGGGCGTCATCCACCTCGACTCAGAGTCCGAGTCGGACGTGGACATGACAGGAGGCGATTCCGACTTCGACGAGGAAGCCGAGGCGGCCGAGGAGGCTGCCAGCATTGCCCGCGCCGCTCAGGAGGCCGAGGACGCTGCCATGGCGGCGCGCCTCCAGGAAGAGCTCTACGGAGTCGCGGGCGCCCCTGTCGCTGGCAGCCATGGCGGCAACGACGAGGTCCGCGCTCCCATGGCTCGCACCACCGAGACCTTGGTGGGCCCAGGCGGTCTTCTGTCTGACGATGGCGATGATGCTGCTGCTGCTGCCATGATGCACCAGATTCAGCAGCTCCGGAGACGCAATGGCAAGTTCCCAATAACAACAACAACAGCAACAACAACAACAGTAACAGCCAGGACTAACCTCGACTAGCTCCCCCTGCGATTCGCAACCCCTTTGCCCAAGCTTCCCCCTGGGATGAGGATTTTGACCAGCCTGCTGGCCCGTCTGCTGGACCCGAGGGACCTGTTACCAGCCGTGCTTCTCACCTTGCGGACCTCTTTCGACCTCCTTATGAGTTAATGATTAGGGAAGATTGGGATGAGGTTCGTAGTCTTGGTAAGGACGAGAAAAAGTGGATTCTCGTCAACCTACAGGACGCGTCCGATTTCAACTGCCAGGTGCTCAACCGCGATATCTGGAAGGATGCGGAGATCAAGTCCCTCATTCGGGAGTGCTTTCTCTTCCTGCAATATGAGAAGTCGGACTTGGCGGCTGAGCAATACATCTCGTTCTACCTGCCCAACATGGCTCATGAGAACCCCAGCAACTATCCCCACGTTGCCATTATCGATCCGCGCACTGGAGAGCAAGTCAAGGTGTGGAGTGGTCTCCCTTTTCCGTCGGCTATCGACTTCTACGGCCAGCTCGTCGAGTTCCTGGACCGATACAGTCTCGAGGCCAACCACAAGAACCCGGTGTCCAAGGCCAAGCGCCCCGAGCGCGTGGTCGACGTTGACCGAATGACCGAGGATGAGATGCTCCAGCTCGCCATGCAGAACAGCCTGGAGAACGGTGGCCCTAGCCGCCCCGATGTCATCGACCCTGATGAGCTCACAAAGGCCACGTCGACGGATGTTCACTCGTCTACCGACAAGGGAAAGGGCCGGGCTGTTACGCCCGAGGAGCTCATGGATACCGAGGACACCCCTGCCGCCAACCCTGCACGCGCTGCCTTTTTGGCCATCCCCTCGGATCGGCCGCATGTCGAGCCGGCTGCCAACCCGGCCTCCACCACTCGACTTCAAGTTCGTTTCCCGCCTAGCCGTTTCATTCGACGCTTCAACCTCGACGATCCAGTCTCACGCATCTACGAATGGCTCAAGGCAGAGCCCATTCCGGGCAAAGAGGGCGTTCTATTCGAGCTGACGACGGTCCCAGCAGGAGTTAATCTTTTGGACCTCCTCACCCAGTCTATCAAGGACGCTGGACTAGCCAATGGCACAGTCATGATCGAGTTCGTCGAGGAGTGAACTGGCCCCTCGGTGCACATTTCCTATCTCACACGGAATAATGCCTTGGCTATTGGTCTGGTCCACGACCTTCGACCAATGGCGTCAGCGGGCTTTCATTTGAGGCGGTCTCTTTGCCAATTCGGCGTGGTTTCCTGCAGTTTCTTATTTTCTCTTTGTTTTTTCAGTGGCACATCTTGCCATCAGCATCTCCGCAATCATTTCGATCTCGTTGGTAATGGGAACTTGGCTCAGCGGGCAGGCGGTGCATATTCGGAACGCATTTCGGGGAGCGGTTCGGCGGCTGTGGTTTTCACGGAGAACTGGGACATATCATTAGATGGTTATGTAGATATGGGTGGGCGGCTTGCTTTTGCTCTGCACACATATGCAGGGGCATGGGCGCGGATTCACGATAACGACCCTGATACCTGCACATACGATACACACTTTCCATGCACAAACACCACTTTTCCCTTATATTAATGCGTAGCTATAACTCGCGAATTAGAGAGGGACAAGGATGGCGATGACTTCTTTCACTGATTCCCACCCTGGTGACTGACTGGCACTCTTTGGCTTTTGATATTGTCCTCTGGACACAACTTGAGTTTGCAGAACCCGAACCCCTTGTATCCATGCACGGAGACAGAGCACAGCGTCCCGGACAGACCGAAGCTGATCTCACCTCTGAACCCTGGATCCCAGCAGCCAACCGGGCCCATTCCCCCACCCAACCTGAGGTGAGAAATACAGGCCCTGGAGCGGCAAGGCAACTGATTCGCTGGGTCAAGCAGGCACGTCCTGGGAGAACACAAGTGGCTCTGGTGTGGCCACAGAAGAAGCTGGAAGCCAGCCAGCCCTGCTGCCCTGTCGCCCTGTCGCCCTGCAAAGAGTTCTGCCCTGTCACGACATGCCCCTCAATGCCCCTCCGCCCGTCCTCCCCTCGTCTGTGGCTCCAAGTGCCCTAGGGCCCTGACGGCCGCTAACTGTTTTGGTGGTTAAGGCGAGAGCGAGCCATCATTCCGCCAACGACTGACGCGATTGCGTGCATAATTAATAGCGCGCCTGGGGTGTGAAAGATGCACAGACTCGGACAGGCAGGTAGCCTTCAAGTTGACAGATTGGGGCATCAGTGGCCAATACTGGAGCAGCAAAAAAACATGGAGATATTTGTGGGGGGGGGGGGGGGGGGGGGTTGGGGGGTTAGGGTAAAATAAAAGGCCTCTCTCTCCCCTTTTCTTGTCTGTATATCAAGATTTTGAACATTTGACAATGGCTCCTAGCCAATGATTCGGGATTTTCACTTTTTGGTAGTGTTTTCCCCCTCCCTTTCCAACTTCCCCCCCTGTGTTTTTTGGTTCCTGTTCCTGGCTTGGCTTGGGCTCTGGGGCTGGAGATCGCTGCTGTGACTGGCTGGCAAGCCCGCTGCTGGGCGAGGGGTAAGGTAATGATTACATGCCTGATCCGGCAGGTCGCCCGCTCAGTCGAGCGTCCTCGGGGGACGGTCTGCACCAGTACCCGGCGACGACGGGGTCTCCTGTCAGGCGCTGAAGAGGGAAATATTGGTAGATGAAGAAACATGTTCATTATCTGCCGTGCATGCATGCGCGTCTATCTTTCTGGGTAGGCATAGGTATTGAACCCAACCCAGCGGCTTTTACTGGAAACTTTGACGTGAATGGGAGATTGCAAGGGTTTCTATCTGTTTTACTGCTGGGTTGCAGCTGGCGAATCGTCGTCCCATGATGCACCATGCACACAAATGGAGGTATCGGAGGTTATTTGGGGGAGCATGTTGCAGATCACAGCCTGGGACTCATGTGGTTGGTTGTACACGACGGCGCGGTGGGAGCTGTCGTAGTATTTTATCCCTTTCCTTATTATTTCCATCTTCGGGAGGTAGTAATTCTCTTTCGTTGGGAGAGCCAGCTACTTGGTGGAAGAAGAGACTGCCGGTTGTTACTGCTGGCCTCCTGCTGATTCACAGCACCTGGGGAATAAAGGGCAAAACAAAAGACACAACATTACAGACAAAATATGCGTTGTTGGAGATTTCCGCGCCTGAAGGGGTGACAACGGTACCCCGCTAATTCACACAATCCTCCCTTGAGCCTGGACAAGCTTACCCCTGGCAGGCCAGGCGGCTGGGCGCTGGGCGGGGCGGGGAGTGGGACTTGCCGGTAAACCAAAAAAAATCCCATGGATGGACGCCATGTGTTTTCTGACTTGGGAACCCCACAGTGCCACACCATCAGCACCCACACTACACCGACAAAAGACAGGCGGACAGAGGAGTGCGGGCACGAGGTGTGCAGGCGGCCAGACAGGCCTTTGTCGTGGGAGCGTCTTTCCCAATCAATAATGGTGCCGTAACAGAGAAGAAGAAGTGAGAAAAAAGGCAGCAACAGGAGGTGCTAATTTGCTGGTCCAGTCGTTTCCCATTCGGTGGGGGCTGTCAGCAAACAGCTACAGCGCAGTAGCAGCAGGCAAAGGCCCGAGGCCTCGCTACCAGCTGGAAGGTGAGAGCGGCGTCCCCTCTATAACCTATATCGTGTGCAATGTCGAGGGAGTGTCGCCCTGTTCCCAAGCCCCTTCACGCTCCCTACGTGCTCGCCTCTGGCTCTTTCGTCCCCCTTTCGCTCTCTTGTCTACCCCTGGCGCTGTCCTTATTAACGGATGGCCTCGTTCAGACGAAGTCCAAGTTCAGAAGCAAAGTCCCGAATGCCGAGTGTCGCTCTCTAACTCGCCGGTGGCACCTTTCGTCGCCTCTGTCGTCCCTTCTTTTTCCCTCCTTCGATTACACCGATCTCCGACCACGTACAGACACGAACCTTCCCTCGCGATTGCTCCTCGAGTGGCACCTCTGCCTTCTTGCAGGACCTGCCCGACTGTTCTCTACAACCCCCGAGCGAGTCGTCCCAAGCCTACCCTTGGGACGAAAGAGGAGGCAGAAGCACCTCCCCCATCGAGCAGAGGGAACCACACCGCAAGAGAAGGCAGCGTTTGCTCCTCACGAAAGAGTCACGCCCCCCCCCCCCCCCCCCCAACTCTCCTTTCACCTCTCCTTCACTTTTCGGACGGCATCGCTCGCGCCTGATCACGCGGCCTGCTCCTACCCCGCGGCCTACAAATACGGGCAGGTAACCCTACCTCGCCCTCGACCACCCCGCCAAAGGGCAACTCAACCCTGGACAACTCCTTCTGGTCCCTTCCCACAGCCACAGACTTCGACCTTCCTGCTGGCCACAACACAGACTACCGCCTCGACCAACTCGTGCCGTCGTCGGCTGTGAGAGACGAACGCACAACAGGAATCATGGCCGACCGTCCTCGCGACTTCCCGGACGATGCGGAGGCATCGCTCGATCCGGGTCTGCTGTACACGAAGGAGTACTGCATTGGTACGTCTGCTTGCCTCTGCCCGACTCGGGAACGCGTTCTTCTCGCATACAGCTTGCTAACGATCTCGCAACAACAGGAGGTGGCAGTTTCGGCAAGGTCTACAAAGGGTGCGTTTATGGTGATAGCCTCTTCTTCTCCCTCCCCTCACCTCCCCTCGGGCTTCTATCCCTTGCCGTTTATTTGCTGGATGTGTACAATTGCTGACGTGTTAAACAGCGTTGACAAGCGGACTGGCCAGGCAGTGGCGATCAAAATCATCGACATAGAGAGTGCTGAGGATGAGGTCGAAGACATCATCCAGGAGATCGCCATTCTGTCAGAGCTGCAGTCCCCGTACGTGACTAAGTACCATGGCTCGTATGCTAAGGGCTCTGAGCTGTGGATCGTCATGGAGTTCTGTTCGGGCGGAAGCTGTGCCGATCTCATGAAGCCCGGCATCATTGCAGAGGACTACATCGCTATCATCGTTCGTGAGCTCCTGCTTGGTCTGGACTACCTTCACACAGACAAGAAGCTGCACCGTGACGTCAAGGGTAAGAGATTCCTTTGTTCACCATTCGCTTGTGTAGGATTGCTGGACTGACATGTCTGTTTCTTTTGTAGCTGCGAACATTCTCCTCGCGGCTAATGGCCAGGTGAAGCTCGCTGATTTTGGTGTCTCTGGTCAGCTTTCGGCGACCATGACCAAGAAGAACACGTTTGTCGGCACCCCCTTCTGGATGGCACCCGAAGTGATCAAGCAAAGTGGCTATGATCACAAGGCCGACATCTGGTCGCTGGGCATCACGGCACTGGAGCTGGCCAACGGCGAGCCTCCCTACGCCGACATCCACCCGATGAAGGTGCTGTTTCTGATCCCCAAGAACAACCCGCCCCGGCTCGAGGGCAACTTCACGAAGGCCTTCAAGGACTTCATTGAGCTGTGCCTGCAGCGTGACCCTAAGGATCGTCCATCCGCGAAGGAGCTGCTCAAGCACCCTTTCATCCGCCGCGCCAAGAAGACGAGCTATCTGACCGAGCTGATCGAGCGGTACAACCGCTGGTGCGTCACCCACAAGCAGGAGGAGGAAGAGAGCCTCGAGGACGACGAGGATAACTACCGCGAGTCCCGCAGCAGCCAGCCTGTCAACGAGGACATGTGGGACTTTGGCACTGTCCGCTTCGTTAATGAACGAGGCGGTGGAGGAGGCGCCGGCCCTGGCAATGGCTCTGGTCCCCTGAGCGCAATGTACGACTCGGAAACCAATGCTCGCTACGCCCGCACCAACGAGCAGTCGGACTTCTACGACCACGGCGAGCGCCGACGCGAGCCCAGCCCAGCCAAATATGCCGCAGCGGATGCTAAGGACACGCTGAAGCCTTCGGTGGGCATGCATGGCCCCTCAGCCACTGCGAGACAACAGTCGCCCCAGCGAAAGCCGGTCCCAACTTCGGTCGCCCCTATCAAAGTCCCGCAGCTTGGCACCACCGAGGGCCTGCTGGAGCAACCCATCCTCACACCCTTCAGCGGAGTCAAGGAGCCAGAGCCCACAAAGCCCTACCTCGTTAACAGCTCGCCCGAGTACGGCCGCCAGCTTCAGGAGCAGCTGGTGCGCGGCTTGGGAGGTCTAAAGTTGGCAGGAGAAAACGTCGCGCCGAACCGAGACCCCCATGGACCACCCTTGTTCGAGGCTCAAGTGCCCTCGCCACAGCCGCGTCCGGGCCCGGGCTCGTCGAAGCCGACCCCCATGAAGCTGCCCGAGATCCCTCCCTTCCGAGGAGGACCTCAGTCGCCTGCGCCCATTCCGCGCATGAACAACGAGAATAGGGCATATCCGAGCCCCCATTCCCTGGTGCAGAACGTAGATCTTCCGCCGAGAGAGTTCCTGCCTCCGCAGATCCCCCCTCACAAGCAGCTCTACCAGAACCAGCAAACACCTGCACTGATTTCCAAGGAGCTTCCACGAGCACCTTCGTCGTCCACCCCCGAGCCCAGCGGCACCCCTCTGTCGTTCCCCTCGCCCGCGCCGGCGAACCCAAACGGCGACCTCGATGCCCTGAACGATGTCATCTTCCCTGCCCTGGAGGAGGCTCTCAAGCGCCGCCAGGTCCGCCTCCAGCAGCTGTTTATGGGACAGCCGCTGACGCCCAAGCAGCAGCGTTGCGAGGCCACTCACAGCCGGATCCGCAACTTGGTCTACAAGCTGGCTCATACCTGTAAGGAGATTGACCACTACGACAAGGCGGAGCCCGTCGGCATGGGCAAGGATGTCGGCACTTTTCTGGAGGGCCTACTCGAGGAGATCTTGGTGCGTGTCGAGCCTCTCGACGAGGAGGAGGCTCCCAACTGAGTGTTGTGCCCACTGCCCCCACTCAAAGGTCGTACTGGACAGTAAGGCGAGAAATTTTTGTTGATGTATCCACTTGATGAAGGAGATGAGGCCAAGAACCTGACACAATACCCCAACCCCTTTTTATTTGTTCTCTATGCCCAAAGATATTCCTTTTTTTTTTTTTTTTTACCGCTGCTGGTATTTCCCGGTGGGGATTTGGTGCGATTCTTCATTGCACCAGCATTTCCCCACCACACACAAAGGCGTCTTGGGCGGCATATAGGGATTAACGGGGTAAATAGATGCTTAGCGTTAGCTATATTAACGCAACTGAAGTTTTACTTACCGGTTTCGTGCCGAACGTTGTGCATTGGGTTTTGCGAACGAATGCATTGTTTGGTGATGTTCCTGGTATAATCTTATAGCCTGTTCGTCTTTTCGTGGGGATGGAAGGGCGTGATCTTCGTGCTTTTAGTGTTTCCATTATGGACAACGACAAACAATAGCATGCTGGACTTTGGTATAATGACTGGATGTTCTTTTTGGTGCTGTAGGTGGCGGTTTGCTGGGTGGCGCGTTCCAAGTTGACGGAAATGGGGGTGGGAAATGGGAATGAAGAACGACGGGACGGAGCGACAGCATTAGATACCGTTACGTTTCTTTGATGGTTGAAGGGCATACAATCCCCGCTGTTATTCCATGGCGTTTTAGAGGAAGAAAAAAAGGAACAGAAACATAAAGCCAGATATTCGTGATTCTCTGCTGACTGGAGGAAGCTGAGTTTCTACCACGAAATTTCGGATTGATAATTGACAACATCGATAGACCATTGTGATAAAGGATTGTGGACTTCAAGGCCACTGACCTGTGACTTTTAGAGACATGGGAGGGGAAACGAGAAAACCAATAGCCAAATAAATCTTCCTTATTGCGACGAGGTTGACAACCCCTACTGGATCATGCTTTGTGGTCGGCATCCGGTTGTCTAGAGACATTTGTCATCCGACGAGTCCACCTAAAAGTCAAAACCCAAAAATATAAAGAAAGATATAAATGGTAGAAAATCAAGGAAGAAGAGATCGACTAACTCGGCCTTCATTGTATGCTTAGTGTGTGTGGTATCGAGTGGTGATGGTGTGATGGAGAAAAAGAGAAGTGCTGGTCTGTGGGAAATAAAAGCGGAATGGTTTTGTGCTGAGGAGGATGAGAGAGAGTGCAGGCATTAATTAGGTATTACTAGCAGGGGAAGGGGGGGTTCCCTGTATGCATGTTGAGGCAAAACATGAGGGCGAAATCCTGCAATTCTGTTACTGGGCCGGGTGCTAGTGTGTACTAGATTGACAGATCAGATGTGATGTTTTCCTTTGTCATGAAGTCAGTTGTGGCCAGTATGTTTTTGTGAACATGCATGTCGCCCCTGACCAGAGTGCAGGCACGGTATTTTAAAACAGCATTTTAGATACGAACCATGGCCGTATACCATGGCCGTATACCATGACTGGTATATAGTACTGCTAAGAGTTTTGGGCAGGGCGGTGTTGACAGGTTGCAACACCATGCGCGAGGGCATCCAGGTTGCCATGTGAAGAGCGATGATCGCAGGGGACAATGAACGCTGTCTTTAACGATGGTCTTTTTACCACCCTTTGCATTCTGGCCTGAAGGCCACGGCTAACATTACAGGACTGAAAGCGGAGAATAACAGCGGCTTTCTGTCAGCAGGCCAGCACAGTTACGCCACGGTCGGCGCTAATGTTCTGGGTGGTAGGCGCTCGCTGCTTGTCCCAATGCTCCTACCACCCTGGCATGCAATGCACCCAGTTGGAAGGCGCTGACCATTAAAAAAATATTTTTTGGCACTGTTGGGCGTGAAATGATGTTGAACTGGCCATATTGTGAGTGGCGAGACATTGATCTATCGTAATAAAAGGAAAAGAATATCCCTTTCATTCATGGGCCCGCGGACAACATAAAATTCCCTCGCTGTTTGCGGAAACACCCTATAGACGGCACCATCATTAATAAGACACTTTATGTGCAGAAATGTTTTGGACAACAGAGGGGCGATTATCTCTTCATAACAAAACGTACATGCTCGTTTGCACCATTAAAAGGAACATAGTATGCCAATGGGAATAAACTTGACGGGGTTATGAGCGATAAGAATTTTTGGATAGACAATCTCTTTTTTGGACAGGCAAATAATACTAAATGTATAATATATAATTTCTCGCCGCAAAGAGCATCCGCCCCAAGATTTAGTTGGAGATTCCATGCTATTAATGTATGGTATATTGTGGCAGTTATGTCAACGTCTTATTATGGTGGGATGCTAAAGCTCCAAGAAATTCAAGAGCTATGCAATCAGAGTTCTGGGCCTCTTCAGTTAGACTGGCTTGGTTGTGATGTGAGACCCAACGGCAAATCTGAGCCTCACCAGATTAAACAACAGAGCTTGAAGTCTAAAACCGTCAAATAGTGCTACTGAAGTACTGCAGCTAAATTAATAGGCCAATACTATGTTTCCATTCTCCTATCTTTTTATACTTATGGATGTGCTCGAGTGGAGGTGCATGGAATCCTGGGTTTCAGGGGGTGGTAGAGAATGACAACTACTACTTTCTAGGCTGATAACTTGCTTGGTTTCCCGTTGAGGTACCATTGAAGATTAGAAAGTTGGGACTCTGTTAAGTCGCGGTCTAAACCGATTATGAATTGTCATTAACAACTTCAAGTTGAACAGAGTAATGTGAAATGATATTCTCTGTTTGTTTGTAACTCGCTTGAGTTTATGCCTGCCAGTTGCTGCCTGGTTTATAGCAAGCCCTGGTACACTATCTAGTAGTAAATACCAGCGAAAAAAGAAATATGAAAAGGCTTATTACTACTAGTAGTACTAGTATTGTAAATGAGACGATCTCGGTGAATTTCTCGTCCCGGCTCAAGGAAAATAGGAATAATATAAAACATCGGGACCTAGTAAATAAATGAAACGACGTTGGCAAATTTCCCGTCCTGATTTAAGGATGAAAATGTAAGACCTTGAAAATTGCCAGTGAATAAAAATCTCAGCAAATTTCCTGTCCCGACTCAAGGATGAGAATGAAAGAAGCTGTACTAGTAAAATATGCCAGTAAAGTGGGAAATCAATGAAAAGAGCAATGCAAATAGAAACTTCAGAACTACTGAAGGTTACAATCAGGTGGGATTTTGGATCTGTGGTTCCTCCATAGGAAACCCGCTGTTAAAGAAATAGGATAACTTGAAGTTGTTAGCGTCTCCGAAATTACACTGGGTAAGTTGGACAGGGTTATTACCTTTGCTCTCCTAGTTTCCTGTTTTGCCCTGCCTCAACCTTTCGGATGCTCATCGTGCTGTTCGGCTGCAGTCTCGTTGGCATACTGGATAGTGTTTCCGTTAGAAAGTTCAAGTTCTGCTTTGGCTCTAGAAAATCTGCCTGAAGTTAGTTAAAAGGTACTTCAAGTTGTGCAACCTTGAAGCAGTTTAGAGAGACTCTTAGTTCCCGCGACTTGCAGCCGCGGTGGGAGTGGAGAGTTCCCAATGAAAATGAAGAGATAGCGCGACTCTTCAATAGGAATGTTGTCCTGGAATCCTTCGACTTCATAAGAGTCGAACCAAGCGTGTTTGCGCCAAATCGCCACCATCGCTTTACGCTCTCTGCCGCCATGATTGATCCATTTCTGGAAGCGGTCCCGCGTCATCGGAGGAAATTTCTTCTCAGATCGACCTGTGTTGTCCATAGCCCCTTTAAATATGTCGTAGGTTAGCTCTGCTTCCGTGGGCTCGTTCACAAGAGCCTTCTTGCCCACGCCAGTTCAGCTATTTTAGTTCGGATACATAGAACCGAATGCTTCTGAGAAGGATCGACTCATCCCATCCTTGGATGATGTAGAGCCTCCCAGTTCAGGAGGGCCCGAAAGTTCCTCGGAAAGTTGCTTAGCAAGTGGAAGATGCTTGTGACCCTCAAGTTGAGTGATAAGCTGCGCAGCAAGTTACGCTAGGCTGGGTTTCGGAGGCATATTAGAATTGCTAATTTATAACTTGTTAGTGGACGGAAATGTATTGTACCAAGATTGCCCAACGGGAAATGGTTAAAGTAGTATAATTGAAGTGAGGTATAACCAAGGGATCTGATATCAAGAGGAGTACGGAGGAGTGAGCCTGGTAAGACGTAATTTCGAAGAGTGAATTGAAGCGACTAGAGCAGAATTTCTTTTGAGAGAAGTGTTGGTACTGAGAATAATAACGATATTGTTAGGTGCGGAGTAAAAATTTCGAACGGGGAGATTTGGGTTTTAATTTATCGCGATGAAGAGGAGAGGAGGGTTTGGAGGAGAGACTTGTGTTTGAGACAGTTGCATAGCCGCGACATAATAAACAATTTTCGCAACCTCTTTGAAAAGAAGCGCGAAAAGTAGTAATTCTTATGGTACGGGAAATACAATAAGTACGTACTCTTCGTTTAGCTTTTGGTAGTATTTTGCGACGGTATTTTTGGAGCTGCCTTGTGATAATGGTGATAGTGTTTTTGTATTTTGGGAAAACGGTTGAAGTTGGAACTGCTTGGAATTTTTTGAGGTTAAGTTACATACAACCAATGGAAAGAGCTACCGGTCCGCCCTTGAAACCTCTCGACCACCACAATCTCGCGAAACCATCTTCATCCAACCGGGAAAAAGCATTACCGACCTCGGAACCCTCACAACAGCCTTAGCCTCTCAAAAATATTTATATGGACCGGGGAAAAGCATTAATAACCTCGCAACCGCCCTAACGTCCCTAACTCGGTAAAAATACCCTCTACCGACCGGGAAAAAGCATCGTCGACCTCGCAGCCACCCTCAGACATTCGGCGCGACGAAATTATATATAATCTGGGCGCGGGAAAAGACACCAAAAGGCTTGCGGTGGCCTCCTCCTACCCTACATTCTTAAAAAGTGGTTCGCACTGGAAAAGGTTGGTAGCGAGGCTCCTTCAGCTCTCATCTTTCCCCTACGACTAAAGCTATTAGTCGACAACGGGAAGGTCGCTGGTAGCGCTGCTATACATCCCTTTTCTACTCTAAATCCGAATGGCTTCGCTGGCGGCGGGAAAAATTGGTGGCGGAGCTGCTGGAGCCCTCCTCTTCGCCCTTTCATTGAATACTCTGGCTGGCAGCGGGAAAAGAGACCTATTAGGCTTGGTTGGTGGCTGTTGTTCGCCCTTACGTTAGACGCTCTGGCTCGCGGCGGGAAAAGAGGCCTACTACGCTTGGCTGGCGACTCTTCTTGCTGGGTTGGTGGGTGATCAGGCTCGCGGCGGGAAATTAGCTTACTGCGCTTGGCTGGCGAGTCTTCCTTTATTTAAGTGGAGATGACCTTGGATGGCCGTGAAAAAAGGATGAGGATACTTGCTGGCGCCTCGTATAAGAGATTTTACTGGGAGTGCTGTCGTTGTAGGGGAAAGTTTGGCGTGGGCTTCTTGCCGCGTAGCTTAACTATATTATTAATACTAGCAGTGCACTTGATGTCCGGAATAACTGTCTTTTGATATTGGTTATTGTCTCCTCTAACTACGGGTCACCCGAAACCTTTTTGTAAGGAAAATAATTTATTATACCCCAGGGGTAACCTCCGATATTATCGAAGACGCATTTGTTCTTTTTGGACAAGCGTCAGAGGTAAATGAAACGCGTGGGGATGAATGTCATATGCATGGTATCGCTGTTTGCGATTCTGTAAGCTTGGGGTTGTCCAATTTAAAACTAAAGTCTTGATATTGTAGAAGACATCCGCAGATGCTACCTTCAGCTCGGACGGCAAATTGTAAATCGGGGTCTGGGAAATTAGGGTGTATTGTCTAGCAATGGGCATATAAGTATTCGGACGGGATAGACGAGGATGGGGAATATCAGCAGTCTGTGCGACGGGCAGGCACCTCACAGACCTTTGAGTAAAGTATGAAGATTGTTTTATTGCGGAACTTCCCGGTGGTCGCTCGCTGTTAGATGAAGATACTATACATGCCATAAATGCTCTCAAAATTCTCCATCTCAATGGCTCCATATAACCGCCCCCGAACATTGCTGGTAATAGCTCCTGTGAGTCGCAGCATGAAGACCAAGCCCACCCAAATTACTGTTAGTAGTATATGCAGTAGAGCAGTTATGAAAGCATTAACGGTACCAACTCCCCAAGACCCCCTCGTCACGGGTGGTTGTGGGTATGTATGTGCATTAGGTGGATAAGAGTGAGAAGTTTGTTTAAGTGTTTCTTGGGACTATATTAATTTTTGTCTTCAAGATTCTCTATGCATAGTACAGATAGTTTGTATTGAACTGCGGGCATTCGATATGGTCTATCCACGTTACAATAGTGACACTTATGTGGCTGAGATGCATGGGTGAAGTTAAGTTGTTTTGCCGGTTATGATGATACTTTTGGATTGAAGACACGTCTTGTTGTAGCATGAGGGTGGTATCTCTAGTTTGTACCTAGGTAGGTTTACTTTTGCGAGTGAGATACACCATGTTAAATGCCTGATCTAATCGCTAATGCACGATCAGATAATGTCTTCCCTCATAGTCTGGGACTTAGCCCGTCCGCCTCAGGCCCTGTTGAGATGTTCTTGCTACTTCGCAGCTATTGTAGCATGATCGACCTGCGGCATGTTCTGTGATGTGTGTGTTTCCTTGGCTTCATGTTATGTTCCTTTCTGCAACAGCATGGGCTGTATCGCCAGATAAGGGTCAAAATATGTGCCATGTTTCCGGCAGACGCCGGAATCCATGTTTTTGAGTTTCCCATCATTTCCATGAGATTCTGTTTCTGGCCCCCCCACTGGGTGTAATGGTGTCAAACGGAAACTGCCGTTGCAACGTTGGTACCTAATGTAACGGCACCATACGTGGTTCCATGAGAAGAGGGAAGCGAGGAAGTCTGTTGCAATTTCAAGGGTCCTTTCACCATGGATTGTCATTGTACCGTTCAGTGAGTTAAGGTCACCTCGGTCCCGACTTGGTGCGTACGGATCGTGTGGCAACAAACTTTGTAGGGCCTCGGGCCCGGTAAGAATCACATGAAAACCACGGGGTGTTGTTTGAAAAAGAAATGTTATTTCTTAGCACGGCTATTGATACTAGTAGTATGCTTCACGTTGTGCATTAATTACGTTCTGGTTGAGGCTGAAGTTGTTTGATATGATTTTCACTGCTTTGGAAAAAAATCAGCTGGCGTAAGCCAGGCAATCTATAGTATTCGTGCTACAAAGCTTAAGGGGGGATTTACCTACCCAGTTCACACCTAACAAACGTGAGCTTCCTGTGCATACAGTGTGTTGTTGGTTCAACCGACCGGACATAACGGCAGCAGTGTCAAATTCATGTTGTACCACGTCAATTTATTATCAGGATCATGCAGTGAAAGTCAACGTAGGTACTCAGTTTTATGGGAAGGGGAAATCAACTAATCTGATAAGTGTTGGTAAAAATGGTAGTGGCATTCATTCTACTACAATTACAAAACAAAGAAGGGCAACATCTTTTGTGTTATGATTCATACACCATCTGAAATATCTCATCAGAATCGAAACACTTCTCTACATCAGAGTGGAATTATTGCATTCATAACCACATCGCTCATAACCATCGCTTGGAAAAATGGATCAGCTTGGGGATACAAAGAAAATGGGACACTAACACCTACAACCCCGGAGGACTACGCCATACTTACCCACTAAAGAAGAAGAAGAAGGTATTAAGCCCAAGCGCGTACGGTGTCTGGAATAATCGTGACGTTTTGGAGCCCGCATGCGACTGCATCCATGGAATACAGCTGGCCTGGCGACCATGCCGCGTCTTTCCCGCGGTTAGTGGCGCAGTCGAGAGTTACATTGGTCGTTCCGGAAGCATCGAAAGTGGCGCTACGAAGAGTCAGCATAACGAAACAACCAATTCGTCATTTCCACTCTTGTGGGGTTAGGGGAAGAAGTCATACCCATCCTCCCCGGGACAAAACCAGCGCTGGGCAATATCGAACCGCCCCATCACGCGGTCAAACCGAAAGGTACCAGAGGTGTGCTTGGCTTCGGACGTGTTCTGGTCCGGAGTCGAGCAGGAGAGCCACTGACTGCCGTCGAAGAAGGCCTGCTCCTGGCCGCTGCTGTTCGCGTAGCAGGACATGGAGAACGGGAGGGCCGAGTTGGTAAGGTTGAATGACACCCAACCGTCGATGACCTTTTCGTGCTCGGGAATGCTGAGGATGACGGACGAGTGGAAATAAAAGTTCTCGGCAGTCCATTGGAGCGCATTCAGCGAGGTCGACACGCAGTCTGGGCCGGCTTGGTCTTGAGCCATGTCACCATCAGTCCCCGTCAGCGGGGCCGAGGCAACGAGACTGTCGAGCAGGAAGGTAAGGAAGAAGAGTCTGATCCTCATGTTGGCTAGGGAGAGTGAAGGAGATGAGAGTGGTTGGATGGGCTTATTTTGACAAAGGAAATAAACGATGCGAATGAGACTGGGTGAGTTCTTGTTGAGATGAGGGTTAACCATCAAGTCTGATTTGCCTTTATATGCTTCTTGATACCATTGACATGAGGCTCTTCAAGCACCCCAGGTGGAACTTTGATGGTGATGATATGGCACACAGCATGTCGATCGTGGAGGCAGACAGGACCCTCGTGTCCCACGTCTCAGAGAAGCACGGCATCGGAAGGTTTTCCATGAGAGACTCTCGTTGACTGGCATGATGGGGGTGGATGTCGGAATAATTCGCGCTTTCATAGGCAAGCATGGGCCAGATCAAAGTCTGTAACCTAAGCATGATACTTGGATCGTACGACTGCAACCCTTGAGGTGAGAGGGTCATCGGTAACCTCTAGCTGCTGCTCACCGTCGTCATTGTGCAATAGCTGGATGCTCACCTCGGTCTCTGAGTGGGTATGAAGCCCCCCTCACTCTTATGCCTGTTCCACTAATTCGGTCACTGTATCAGCGAAATTATCCTATCGGGAGCTGGATCTTCACAAGACGGCGATAGATTCAGGTAAGAAGCATACAAGCCTTGATCTGATGAGCGCAAAGTGCAATCCGGGTGCCATTTTGATTTGTCGCCTCTCCTCATTGCACGGATTGCATGCACACGTTTCAACGCTACGTTGCTGCCGGTTAGCCCATAAACATAATTTCAGCTCGGGGCGACTCCTTCGGGCTGGCCGATTATCGGACTTTCAGTGCCTGGAAGCAACGCGAGCGGTTTTGTTAGCACTGGATTGGACTTGCCACAGCTGTGGGAGGGTGCCGCGTGAATGGAAAACGGGGGCAAATGGAGTTGCGTCAAGTTTTGGTGGAACTGGGAAAAGACAAACAGGACCAGCGTCATTTTATACGGCCGAAAGTACAGAATTTTAGGAAGGACACCATTCCAATGAGCAAAGGTTGTCGGCCAAGCATCGTCTCCCAAACTTATTTCTACAGAATGAGCAATGTCTGGCTCCCAACTCTGGGTGACTTCAATTGAGCGGTGACGGTAGGGTTGCCACATCTCCTGCCAGCGTTCAGTGCCGTGGGAAAGATTGCGACCCCGTTAACCAGGATTGAAGTTGGCAACCAAGACTGGGGCCGCGTTGTGCATTACGACTTCTCAAGCCAGGCGCACATAAACAAACACGCACACTAATTTGTTTTGTAGAAAAAGGACAACGACGAAGACGAAGATGACGTCTTTAGAGACCGTCACCGTCATCAAGACGACGGCTTGTGGGTCCTATCCCCTGAGACACCGTCCTCTGTTGAAGCATCCATCAGATAGCACTAGGCCAGATTTGATGATACATGTGCTGGCTGTGTCTTGGTTGAGGATATATACCAGCTCCAGGAGATTCCTATTACCTGGCTCTTGCACCACCATGCAGCCCGCGGTCAGGAGCTTGACCCGAGCCCGATTATCACGGCAGCTGGACATTCCAATTCCCCATCGATCCCGAGCAGCTCAAGACCCAACGCTGGGTCTGTAGGATCATACTGGAGCTCGTGCTAGGCGAATACATTAAGATCTGGAACGCGGCCAAAACGGCAAACTTGACAATACTATTGCCAGCCAAGCTGGACCACCGAGCATCAATCCACTCGGCTGAGAAACCATCAAAGCTGTCAATTCTCCGACCCAAGAAGGCGAGCTACTTCTCGATGTCAACTGAATCGAGTTTATCGGATACGGGAAAGTCCGGGAGACAGTGGACGTCTGGCAACCGTCAAGTGTACGTAGCAGATTGCGGCTGCAAATGACACTCTAATATAAGTCGCAAAAATGACTAAAACACAGCACTATGAACAGGCGGCCAGTAGTTTGTTAAGATCTAAATTGGATGAACTCTTCACACCTCTGAACTGGTACTATCTCGCATGCGAATCATGAATAACATGAGCGTCAGCTCCGCCCCATAATTCCGTTGGGACCATTGTCGGGTTATAGAGAGTGATCGTCTATTCCATGGCAGAATACGAACAAAGTATGGGGCATTTTGTGGTTCTTACCTGGTGCGATGCGGCGCGATTTTCGTTGAGGAATCTATCTGCCATCTTCGCTGGTTCGGCGAAGGTAAGAGGTGTAAGTTAGGGTCTTTGAGAGTTCGTAGCTCAAAACAACTTTCCTCTCCATCTTTAGCGACCCGTGCAAGTGCTCGCCACATTTCTCGAGTAATAAGATTCTCAAGACTCGCGGCCGGAGCCATGTGTGATCTGGGACAGCCCCTGTAAGAGGTAGTTGAAGAGGTAAAAGTCGGAGAGAAGCCAATAAAGAGGTTCATCGTTGATTCCCACATCGGACGAGATTTTTTTGGATCTAGCCAAGCCTGGAAGATGAAAGATCGCGGTGCGTTAGAACAGATTGATATGTTGAAAATGTTTAAGGCATGGCTGTACTGCTACTCTCATGATAGGGTAGGTAGAGTTAGTGAATTGACATCGTTTCCGTCATGCATCGCGACTCTGTGATTGCCTTCACATCGCTGACATACAAAAAAACCTACAATCACCAATGCCATTTGGCAAATGAGACCCATCTCATTATCAGCGGTCTTGCAGCTCAAAAGTTGTGAGATCCGGCATATATTTTTTCGACAGTTAGTGTGTTGCTCTGATGGCATGGCCACAGCTTGACGTCGGCAATATACCGTCTTTGTTTCAGCGACGAAGCATGGCAGTAAGGTTCAAGTCACTGTTAGAAGGCAGGTGAAAATTATGTTCAGTTATTCCTTCCCCAAAAACCCTCGACGGTTCTGAGTGACTGTGGGGCATCTCTGAAATACCTAGGTACCTATGTATCTCCTCCCTTCTCCACCCATTTCCCTGTCCTCTTTCGCATCCTTCCAGCTCAAACCATGCCGTCGCCGTCAAGATCAAGCTACCACATAACCGAATTCTCATGACTGATAGATAGGCCAGCAGTAACTCCAGCCAATGCCGTCGAGATGTTCTCGCGATAGGACCGGCCGGGATTTACAGCTTCTGGAAAACAGACATGGACGGCGTGGCGCAAATCGGAGCGTATCCAGCGGCGCTAAGAGGGATCGAGGCTCCCTGGTGAGGCATACTGAAATACTTCTTGCTAAAGCTGGCTCCACAAGAGGATGCCACACGCCATTGCCGACGGGCGCAAGAGACTCGAGATTAATAACGACAGCCCCCTATAAGCACCAAGCGTTAGTTCTAACTGCTTCAATGTCTGGTTTCTGTGGAGAAGGGAGGGGTTTCGACTCACGGATGCATTGCCTGGACTGTTGAACCTCCTCCAATTGCGCTCGCAATGGTCGATGAAATCCTGCAGATCGTTTCCTTCGAGCCCTTCCACGATATACTCCTCGGCCGTTTGCCGAATGAGGTCGTTATCCGACGCAGGCCTCTGAGAGAGCAAGCCGGCCAGCGACGAGATGCCAGGCGAGTTCTTGATGTATGTGATATCCTGCTGTGGTATCATATCGAGGATGCGCTGCGCGAAATTGACGATTGTTCTCTCGTTCCAATGCCGAGACTTCTGGAGGACCCTTCTTCCTAGGTTCTCGCAGTCGAAGAGGTCATACATGAAGGACGAGACCAAGAAGGGATATGCGGTGGCAGGGCAGGGCAAGTGGGCTCCCTTGGGCAGAGCGACCACGAAGCAGGGGCTCGGGCCGTCTCGCCAGAACGTGAAGGCGGCATCGGCGATGCTCTTGGCCACGGTGATATTAACGGTGACCTTGTTCAGGCCCCCGGCCCTAACCTTGTCCTTGATCATGTTGGCCCGAGGTTGACTCTCGTCGAAGCAATGCAGCATGGCCATGACCCAGAGCCAGATGAAGATCTGGATGTCTTCTATAGCTCTTGCCCTGTTGGCGTAGTAAATGCCGACCTCCTCCATCAGCAGCGTATAGTTCCACTCCCACTCAATAGGGAGCCCGAAGCGGTAACGCAATGCAGTCAGATCTGCATCGCGCTCGGCGTGAGGAGCACTAGGGCTATAGCGTGTCAGCCATGGTCAAGCCAAACCGATTATCTGCCCGGATCGGACTAGAAATGCGGCCAGAATCACAATCTTTTTTTACTTACATGAACAAAGCCATATCGTCCATGGTGACGGTGGTGGCGAGGACAACGGCGACGACGATGATGGTGATGATGATGATGATGACGAGGACGAGGACGAGGACGACGATGGTGGTGCTGGCGAGGGCGGCGGTGGCGACGTTGGCGGCGGTGCTGATGGTGATGTCGGCGGCGGTGCTGGGGGTGAGGGCGAGGGCGGTGCTGGTGATGATGGCTGAGGGAGGGGAGAAAGCAGAAACTCGAGCAGCCGAAGGTCGCTTTAAATATTCAGAACGGCAGGGCAACGCATAGGAAGAACACTGCATAATAGGGAGGCACGCAGGTGGCTGGAAGAATCTTCTGGATAATGGTATTTCTGCAATCGTTGGGAACTTCATGAGATTATCGTCCGAACAAAAGCACTAGTGGGCGGGATTCCCAGCCGAAACTGTTGTGACAAAAGATAAGCAGCTCGGCCTCTTGTCCCTGGACATAAACTAGACAGATATTGCTCCATTGATACCTACTATCCTCTTTCCTAGACAATAGGCCGCCGGAAATCTCTCATACCCGCCCTATATAATTCAGGATTCGAGATATTAAGCCTATAGGAGGCAGACAACAACTTGTTCTCAAACTCTCGTTCACGAATTATGCCAACATAGTCAATGTGTCAAAAGGTATAAGGGATAGACAGTCCCAAAAGTAAGTCGGATGTCGACAATGGAGGTACAATGTGGACACTACGGTCAAGCTTCGTCTAAAAACCGATCCTAACTGCAGGGTTGCAACATATCTCAACGAAAAGGGAAGGAGCGTGATTCACCTGGAGCTTGGATTTTTTGCAAGGGTTGCGTACTAAGGTTTGCAACCAAAGGGTGGCATGAGATGGAAGATGGGACCGAATACTCGAATAATTTTGTTGTTGCTGCGGAAAGGAATCTAACTGGTCCCTAATATGACGTCGTCGGACGCTTGTATGACAAGTCTGCGAATTTTAATGTATAACGTAGAAGAAAGGTGTTATCAAAGTGACAAACTGACGCCATCCTCCAAAAACGTCTTATCTCAATTTAAACCGTCACGGTAGTCCGTAGGCAAGTGATGGGGTGAAGAGGGATGTAGCATGAGGATTCCTGACGAGCAACCGCTCCGTATAACAAGCAAAAGACGAGGTGTGGAGGCAAAAACATATGTCAAGGTGGTTAGAGACACTTTTGAAATGGCACACAAGAGAGACTCTAGAAAAAGGCAGATGATTAAATTTGGCCCTTCTTTTCCCTCTGTGACTTGATAGGCAAAATCAGCCCCCGTTCTCCTTCTCATCATCGCTGAATAAAGGTCTCGCAGTGAGCCATGTCATTTCTCGTACAATATGCAGAATAATCCTCTTTATCATGCAATGAATACTAATTGGCTAGGTCCCGTTTTATCACCTTTATGAGGGAGCTGGAAAGGATCCATCCTCACCCCTTGTGTCACCATATTTACCCTTAACTGCTGTAGAACTAAATGTTGGCGAGACTGCAAGAAGTGGATTGTGAGGCTCATGTGAGAAATATGAACACTTACGACATACCTCAACGCTTATGCCTCTGGAACTTCCTGCTGGCCGGTGTCGAGGGTTGCCGAATTTTCGATGTCCCGGTCAAAGGGGCTGTAGCAAGCTTTATGGTCTAGCTTATGGCCTTCGGCAGAGCGGATCACAAAGCCATGGCGCTCCGGCGACTAGAAGGTAAATGACTGGTTGTGGAAGGACTTGGCCACATCCAGATATATGTTGATGTGAGGAGCATCTCCCAGCAACGCCAGAATATGCGCGCTCCCTCTCCCACCGAAGAAATACTCCTTATAATAGGACTTCGTCTGACGGAACCAGACAACGAAAGCTTCGCAGGCGTCCATACGAAATCGAACTTGTCGGTGTAGTAGACACCGGTCTCCGTGATTGGATTCTTCCAGTCAGACGTAACCACTACTTGGCGCTCGGACTGGGCTGCGAGGCCCTGCATGCCCCAATCCATGGCGCGGAAGACGCTCGTTCTGGACTCGGACCACCGGATGGGGTCCTGGCACTACGAAGGAAGTCCTGTTTTAGGCACTCGGATTCTCGTCGTGATGCTGGGCGGGATTCTCGTCGGGTGTTAAGTTCAAGTTGTGCTTTGGCTCTAGAATCTCATCTCCGGCCTTATCTACGTCCATCGAGTTTTCAGTGTCGTGAGCAGCATCGTTTTCGACAGCGAGGAACGGTGGGAGGAAGCATGCCCCAATCGAAGAAGCCCGCGGCAGAAGAGGTTACTCGAAAACAAAGCAGACTTAGCTGAGGTCTGGCAACTTCAGAAGGCCCTGGACACGTCTCTCAGCATCGGATAGTTCCTTCCCCCTCAGCGGTCTCAAGCAACCCCTGCTGAGCGCGCTTCACTAGCACATTTGTCGCGTATTTTCGGGTACCCGGGTGGAGGGTATGCAACCAGACCGCTGAAAGGTTCTGACGATGCCTTCTTAAATAATGAGGTAGCGCTCCGCAGACAGAATAGGGACAGGAAGAGCTCCTAGTTCTAGGCTCTCATCTGCTCTAGAGACTGGGTCTATGACTTGTGTTAGCACAGGATTGTGAACCTGTTTATGATTCAATTACTTTGCGGGGGCTGCGAGGAGTAAAAGAAACCCAACCAGGTATACCGAGTTAAGAATTGTATGCCAATCGTCCTTCTGCTTTGCTAGAATCATTGTCGGAAAAATGAATATACCCTTATTTCCAGATTGTTTCACGCCATGCAGCAATGCTGGCACTACAGGCACTGGCCACGCTGGGATTGACTGGCATTACAGGGACCCACTTTCGTATTTCAGGGGCTGCGTTCCCCTCTCCTCTCTAAACCTTCCCTCTCCAACGACTGCCAATAAATGCTCATGCTGCCCAAGTCTTCGCCTCTATTCCTTCCAAAGGTGCACCTACCACTTCCTAGTAAATCGAGCTTTTATACACACACTCACAATCATTAATTCCTATATCCACACCTCCCACGATGGCGTCTGGCTCCAGAAACCCTATTATTCTCAACCCGCTAGCCAAGGAACCGTGGCGTTTTCTCTCCTCTGCCGATGATCGGGCCAGAGCTTTCCACCAGAGCATGCCTGGCTACTCGCTCACTCCGCTTGTCTCGATGCCACAGATTGCCGCTGAAGTTGGCGTGGGTGCGGTTCATGTCAAGTACGAGGGCGACCGAATGGGCTTGCCGTCCTTCAAGATACTGGGCGCTTCGTGGGCCACCTTCTGTGCCGTTGCTAGCTACTTAAAATTGCCGCTGAACTCCAGTCTCACGGTCAACAATTTGCGGGACGTCCTCACCGGCTGGGCCTCCTCCCACTCGCAGAAGCCGACCCTCGTTGCTGCTACTGACGGAAACCATGGCCGAGCCGTCGCTTACATGGGACGCATCCTAGGGTTGCCAGTCAAGGTGTTTGTACCTGGCGGGCTAGACAACGATGCTGTGCAGGCAATCGTGAACGAGGGTGCAGCAGTGGCGCGGGTTCGCGGCTCTTACGATCTCACCGTCAACCTTGCCTTCAACGTGGCCAAGAATATGTTGGGAGGAATCTTGGTCCAGGACACTTCCTTTCCCGGATATACTGACGTCCCTGAGGTAAGCTGGCCATCCCCCTTTACTCTTTTCCAAGGTAAGCTGTGGTGGTAGTTGCTGATAAGCGAGCAGTGGGTCGTTGAGGGATATGACACCATGCTGTCCGAGATCGACGAACAGCTCGAGAATCAAAGTCAGCCCGCAGATCTTATCATCGTGCCTGTCGGCGTGGGATCCCTCGCACAAGCCGTCGTCACACACTACAGGTCTCTGGGAGTTGGCACCAAGGTTCTGACCGTCGAGCCGGACACGGCGGCCTGTCTGTATACAAATTTACGTGGGGATGTCGCAGGGCAGAAACCTGTACCCCTCGAGACGACTGGCCCTACCATCATGGCAGGGTTGGACTGCGGAACCGTTTCCTTGTGCGCTTGGAACTTGCTCAATGCTGCCGTAGATGCCTGCCTGAGTGTCAGCGACCACGAGGCCCACTCGGCATGTGGCATCCTGAAGACGCATGGCGTGGCTGCTGGGCCGTGCGGAGCAGCTTCCCTCGCCGCTCTGCTACGCTTGGGAGACAAGGAGAAGAAGGATTTGGGGCTTGGCAACACATCTGTTGTTGTGCTTCTTTGCACCGAGGGCGAGAGACAATATTCTGTACCAGCAGCTGGTTTGGCTACATACTAGATACTATTCTAGCAGTCATTATTGTAGTAATTCTGTACTATACTTATACCGACAGAGACCGATTTCTTTTGTTAGTTTCAGTGACTAGGGTCAGTGCATTAATGATATGATCTGTTACTGTTGTTTTTAACTCGTTCTATTTAGCCGCTTCCCTGTACGCCGGAACCTCTACTCCAGGCGTGGGTCAGGGTTCTGCAGCGGTAACACAATTAACATGTTCGATTTCGCGCAGGACATAGCTTCTCGCTTGGAAGGCGGTATCCAAACTGATCCACTGCGCCTGATCACTCGGGCCTGAGCTTAGCAGCCCACCGCACCACCACTGCGTACTTCCTCTTCTTTTCAGCGAGTGCAGAGTTGCTGTGGCCGTCAAGCCTGGACAGCTGGCCTCTGCGAGAATCGACCAAATTCTCAAGACGCAGCCGAGGCGAGTAAGCCAACCCTTTAATTGCGATGGCTTTCCCCTACGGCCGCCTAACCACCCCTGGACCTCAGATCTCCGACGAGATTGCTGATCAGAAGTTCAGGGTCATTTTTGACCGCCGCCGAAACCCCTTCCAGGGGCTCGTCGACCTACCTATTGCTGGGGATCCTCTTTTGGCCGCAGTCAATTCGACTGCATTTAGAGAGCGGTAAGTTTAAGCCGTTTTCCGCCTGCTTTGGCCTCGCTAAGGTGGTAAAGAATGATAAAGAAAGTGATTGCTGACCGAATTCGATTTGATCAGTGACTAAAGCAGCCAGCGCCTTGCTCGACGGCGGTTTGCTCGGCGGTAGGAGCGCCCGCGGGACCAGCATTTCCCTGCTGAGTGCGGTATCTAAGTAGGCTTCGGGGGCAACAACGGTTCGACCGTGACCGTCGGCATCATCGCCGACCGCCGTGGCTTCACCTGGGAGACCCCCGAGGGCCCGCAATCCGCCAACTACGACTGATCCGCCATCACAGGCACCGAGGACGCCGTGTGTTCAAAGTCTTGCGACTATGGACACAATGGGCCCCATACTACTCACAGGCAAACTACATGGGCTGTTTCCCCTCTACTTCACGATGCCAGACGGATTTGCGACATGCCATTTAGGAGGACAAGCATTCCCATGCGGAAGCGTGGTAACTGTGCACCCTTTGACATGGTTGAAGAGCGTCACAACGAGGAGGTGCAGGCGGTGGCGGCGGCCAAGGCGCGGAAGGAAGCTGCCGAGGCAAACCTTGATATCGACGAAAAGTTTCCAGAAATTCGAGTTTCAGAGAAGCTGAAGGCAGATGAAAGTCGGCGCAAAGCAACTGACGTTCGACAACACCCTCATCTCCGCATGCAGGTTGCAGCAGCACAAGCTGCCCAGCCAGACAGCTACGTGGGGGCCAACGCCGCTAAGGTCACAAAGAAGGCGCTGAGCTTCGCCAACCTATGACCAAAGAAGTCCAGGGCCCTCCTCAGCTCGCAGCGCAAGGCAGGAATGAACGAATCGACAACCATCTGCGCGTCAGGACCAGCTGGTGTCACATTTTCAGCTACGACAAAGAAAGACCGGCAAGAAAACCAAGGGGAAGAAATGGAAAGCTCTGAGTCCGCAGCCATCTTCACAAAGGCTGGAAGAAGCGAGCCTCCTCAGCAGTCGCCCACTCGCCCAAGAGTTGGCGGGACAAAGACCAGGCGCCCAATGACGCCAAAATACATCCTCTGCGATTGGGCGAGACGCTCAAGCCGTGGGGCGAGACGCCATGCTCCGCAATTCACTGGTGTGGATGTCAGCATGATTGTGCCGGCTGACAGGTAGGAGCCACTGCCAAAGGCTCTGGCAGCTGACCTGGAAGACCTCTTCCCCGGTTTTGAGGTGACGTTGAAGTCTCTTCAAGACAACGGCGCCGGCTCTCGGGTCTACGTGCTGCTAGTGGCACGGTCGAAGATTCTTCGCTGGGGTCGAGATATTTGAGAGCAGTAGTGGCGACGCCCGCGCACGCTCTGAAGCAAAAATGAACTTCTTGCGCCTTGCGGCTCAGGGCACCCGGGCGAGGAACAGCTTACTCGAGATTTTTGACATGCCGCAAGCCAAGCATCGAAGCTGCGACGGACGCTGCAGACTCGCTGGCCGACGTCAAGCAAACTGCTACGGATACCGCAGCCACCGCCAAGCAGACTGCTACCGACGCCGCAGCCCTAAGATCCAAGTCTCCGTAACGCACAAGATGGCATGGCCAATGGCTCGCATACGGCAAGAATTACCGGTACAGCCAGCTGGTGTAGCGGCTTGATCGCCAAGAGGCCGAAAAAATTACCAGCGTGTGCAGATCTCGCCCAGGGCCCCCTACGATGGGCCTGATACGGTATCTGCAGTCAATGTTATCAATGCTCTTGGTACCTTTGGCACCATCCTGATTGAATGGAAAACTAAGGGATGAGGATAGAGAACCTCGGCTCCATTTATTTTAGGGTGGCAGCTTTCAGCAAAGGCGCATGGCATAAAGGTTTGCTATGGTATATGGAGAAGGTTGTGAGAGACTTTGTTTGACTTTTCCGCCCCAGACTACTCCCGGCCCACCCTTCAGGAGCTGTTTCGCCCGAGACAAGTTCGATATCGCGTCTCATTTTTCTTTCATCGTCAACTTTATTGGTTACCAAGATTCGTAGTACTCACGCCATACTTCCCATGCCCGGACCTACACGTGCTTCACCTATTCAGGACAACAGCTTCACGAGCCGCAGCTGCCGTCACAGACCACCGAATCTAAGCCAACAGCCTTGCCGACCGAGTCTGGGCACACGCTTGAAACTTTTGCTACCAATGTCCAATCCTCAAGTGTCATTTTGCTCGCCGTCTACCACCTGTGAATGACCAGTGGCTGCTGTCCATAAGACGGCGCTGCTCAATCGGCAGTGGAGCGGAATGTCAAGACGGAGTTTAGGGCGGCAATTGTGGAAGATACTCACAGCTACTACCGTAGGGACGGAAAGAACTGAATCGAGGATCCAAGAGCGCCAAGGTCGATGGTGAATATGGCGTTCCAAATTAGCCGTATGTCAGCGGGCTGGCGGCGGTATCAAGAAGCCCGACCAGAAGATGTACGAACGCCTTTTGTGGTGTCTGATGACCATTAAATATGGCATCTGGACATCTACAAAGCTGAAATGGTCGCTCTCGCGATTCCGGCCGACTCGACTGACACTGAATATGTCTCGCCACGTTCGGCATCTTTCGGAACTTGTCAGTTTACAACGTTTTGTCAAGGGCGATAGGATCTCTCCCAGATTTTATTTGTCGAGAAAAAGCACGCTGCCCGTTGCCCCTGAGTCCGCCACGGTCGAAGCCTCGAGGCATCTCGGCACACCGCCCCCTGGCCAGAATATGGATGCTTGGGTTGGCCACTCGTCCTAGAACACCTTTGTGTCCGGCGCCATCGGGCTGCTGAGTAGCACGGAAACTTGATCGGCAACGTGGTGGCTAAGGTGATCCAGAACATCAGCTTCAACCAATATCGCCGTCTCCCTCATCCAGGCGCCAGATAATCCAGTTTTTTTCGCTGCTGGTGCTGCTGTTTCTGGTGTTCCTGCCGTTGCCGCCATCCTTGCGGTAGAACTGGTATTTTCCCCCGCACGGTCGGACGCGGCCACGAACGGGCCGAGGACCCCAGAGTCGGCGCCATGCTGGAATGCTGCAGCTTGAGCAAGTCACTGCTACAGCCAGTGCTTTCCATTCGGCTGAGCGTTCGGGCCAAATATCAGTACCTTCTCCGGGTGGAAGATTGAACCGGAGGCTGGGGCGGCAACAAAGGTTCAACCGGGCATCATCGCCAACCGCCGTGGCCTCATATGGAAGGAGAGCAGTGCAAACCCCTGTAGCAGGATTGCGGTTCGCAAGCGAGACTGGCACCATCTTGTTGATTGCCATCTCTCGAGTCTAGGCACACACAAACATGTGCTTGAAAGACCAGCGTGCCCAACCCTTAGACACTGACTTTCCGACAGACACTACGGATCCGTCATCATGGGCTCCACCATGAAGCTAGGAACTGATTACAAGACGTCAACACTCCGTCGGCTGGCAATCATCCCGGGATGGCATCATTGGCGATTCCCCTTCGGCAAGAAGAAGTTTGTTTCTTCCAATAAGGAGGGCAAGAATCCGAGGTCTCCATCGCCTTTCAATACCACCGAGCCCCTCTCCACCGGACTCCTGCCACCAACGGCAAGACAAAGAAGGGGGCCAAGGCTGAGAAGCGTAAGAGCTCTCTGCCCGTCCCCTTTGGCAAGAAGGAGAAGTCGGCGTCACGCCGGGACCAAGACAAGAACAACCCAAACGGGGCGGGCCAGGGCCCGCGGCGGGGATGTCCAGGTTTGCCTGGGCACCTTTTTGCGGGCCCTTGGCCCATTCGAAGCCTCACGGACCACACATTCAAATCTTCGCTTCGCCACAGCGTTGTTGGGTCTCCGATGCTCTTGAACGCCCAAAAAATTCAAACACTCTCGAAGGATCTCAACCACTTGGCTGCTTGTTCCTCCCGGCTAGAGTAACTTGATACCAGCAAAGAAAATCGAACACCATGGGCTTTCCCGCCGTTTGTCAGCGCTTGGTTGAATTTCTTCACTTTGATATTTGGTTCCCGTGGCCAAGTTTCCCGCCAACTACAGAACGACCATCACCCAGGCCACATTGAGGCTCGACCCATCATTGATGAAGGAGCCGCGTGACATACAGGCATCAGGGGCCCGAGCCGCTTACTCGGAGAAGATCAAGGCCTTTCCCAGTTTGAAATCGAACCTCGCATGCAGCTCTCTCTCCAGCTCCAGACAACCTGTTTTCAGGGTGATAAATCGTTAAGAAGAAAAGAGAACTCTGCCCGGGGCCCTCGCCATAGTCTCATGGAGGAGCCCAGCAACGGCGCAAACAGAACCGTGTCGCTGGGCAAACTGGTAGTGCCGCCAGACGAGAATATTCGTATCTTGGTGAGCCCTTGAAGAGAAACCGCCCGGTCAGTCCGGCTCAAATATACCGGATTCTTGAGCTGGCAACTACCCATTCTATCTGGCAATCCATGACAGGGTTTTTCAAACGGTGAAGCAAACTCAAGCTTTCTTTGCACACGTCTTGTTCGCACTGAAAATCAAAACCAAGGGCAATTTTACCCTTTTGTTTTACTGGACGTCGCTTCAGGAGCAAGAAGGTCCCAACCCAGAGCTTTGATGCTGACGCCTCCCTCGAGAACAATCCCCACGAAGACTGCGACGTATGGACTGAATTATGGAGGTCAAAGATAACTCAGAAGACACGGCACAAGATTTTGCCACGGCTTTGGTTTATGATCGGGGATGGGTGGCTGTGTGCGTCTGCTCTGTTTCTTGGGACAGATAGAGACTGGAGGGAATCTTTAAGTGCCGCCGAATCAATAAAAGCAATGTGATGAATGGATCTTCTCCAAGCGTCCCAGTACTATTCTGGTAACATGCCAGCGGGCGCCTATCGAAAATCGTACCGATTATAGCGAAACAGAATACACCTCAATATAAGAACGATTTTCGGTCCCTAGCATTTGAAAAGAAAATCGATTACTGTGTAACGGAAACTGCGAGTTTTTGTAAACGCTATAAGCTTTTTTGGCTTTTCAAAGAATAAACGACACTTGGATCTTTGATGATAAGTTCTACTGACGGTTGGTATTGGTAATTAGGTAACGTACCGTTGCAGTGAAAGCTATTGCCATCAGTCCACCACACGGAACTTCATGCATCACCACATGGTGAAAGAGAAGGTACTGCCATCAATTTCCATTTGATTAAGGTGGGCAATGATTGATGCAAATCGAATTTTTCCAAGTAGACTAACAGATCCAAAGAATGAAACAAAAGGAAAACAATATTAACTGGATCAGCGAACTTGTCCTGAACCTGCCCACGGTGGAAGTTAGATGAGGCTGCAAGCTTCAGCCTCGCCAGCGGATGTGGATACCCCCCATATGAAACTGCGCTTGCTACTGGTCAATTGACAGCTGCATTAGAAACTGAAATACCTCATCAAAGTTCTCTAGAAGCTTTGCGGGAGTCAATTGGGCGCGATGGTACTGTGCGGTCACCGAGCTATGTCAAATCATAGTACCCGATCAAATGTATGAAAGCGAGAAAAAGCCCCAAAAGCTTGAAGTTAAAGCTTTTGCAGCTGAACACGCGCGAAACCGTCATTCCAAGCGTCTTGGCAGCAACTTGAACCCACAGCGCAGCGGTGCAGCGGCGCGTTGGCAGCAGGAGGACGTCACAGCACCTGATCCGTGCACAGTGTTCTTGGTCCACGCTAGACCAAAAAAGGGGCAGCAACATCAGCTAGCGGCCAGTTGCCTTCGGCAAGATGGAGCTGTTTTTGATGCTCCACCACCAAGGCATTTGTTTTGCGGCATTTGCTCTGCCTGAGCCGTAAACTTCTCGCTTCTCATTCTTCCCACTCCTGCATTCCTCACCTCGAAGCTTCCCTCCTATACAACCAACTCTCCATTCTCGGTCGCTGGCACTCAATTCAACAAGATGCTGTCTCGGAACTCTTCCCGCGCCGCCCAGGTAGGTTTTTTCCCGTCTCCTGGACCACGCGACACGATGGATCCTTATCTCTGCCAACGTGCCCATCATCCCCCGCCACCAAGAAGCAACAACAGCCAACAGATTCTCGAACCATTCGATCGAACGCCCTGCTGACCTCGTCTCCCCGTCTAGCGCCTGCTGAGGACATCTGCCCAGCCTGCCCAGCGGCTCAACTTCGCGCGCGGTTTCGCCAGCGTCCAGGACGATGCGCCCATCCAAACCCTCCAGTCCGACCTCTTCAAGCCCACCAAGTATGGTGGCAAGTACACCGTCACGCTAATCCCCGGTGATGGTATCGGTGGCGAGGTTGCCGAGAGCGTTAAGACCATTTTCAAGGCAGACAACGTCCCCATCACCTGGGAGCAGGTCGATGTGTCGGGTCTCGACGATGCCACCCCGACTGGCCGCACCGAGGACACCTTCAACCAGGCCGTTGCCTCCCTCCGCCGCAACAAGCTCGGCCTCAAGGGCATCCTCCACACCCCCATCAGCCGCACCGGCCACCAGAGCTTCAACGTGGCCATGCGCCAGGAGCTCGACATCTACGCGTCTATCTGCCTGATCAAGAACATCCCCGGGCTCGAGACCCGCCACAAGAACGTTGATCTGTGCATCATCAGAGAGAACACCGAGGGCGAGTACAGTGGCCTCGAGCACCAGAGCGTGCCCGGCGTCGTTGAGTCGCTCAAGATCATCACCCGCGCCAAGTCGGAGCGCATTGCCAAGTTCGCCTTCAGCTTCGCGCTTGCCAACCACCGCAAGAAGGTTACCTGCATCCACAAGGCCAACATCATGAAGCTCGCCGATGGCCTGTTCCGCGGTACCTTCCAGAGACTGGCCAAGGACTACCCCCAGCTCGAGTGCAACGACATGATCGTTGACAACGCCTCCATGCAGTGCGTCAGCAGGCCACAGCAGTTCGACGTCCTGGTCATGCCTAATCTGTACGGTGGCATCCTGTCCAACATTGCCGCTGCGCTCGTTGGTGGACCCGGTGTCGTCCCCGGCTGCAACATGGGCCGTGACGTCGCTGTGTTCGAGCCCGGCTGCAGACACGTTGGTCTCGATATCAAGGGACGTGACCAGGCCAACCCGACTGCCCTCCTCCTCAGCGGCGCCATGCTGCTGCGTCACCTTGGCCTGGACGACCACGCTAACCGCATCTCCAACGCCGTTTACGACGTGATTGCTCAGGGGTAAGATGCCGTTCCTTTCTTTGTCTTGATCCAATGCCCATGCTAACCCGAATAACAGCAAGGTCCGCACCCCCGATATGGGCGGCAACGCCACCAACAAGGAGTTCACCCGCGCCATCCTCGGCTCCATGGAGAATGCCTTGTAAAGATACCCACTTGCTCAAAAGGCCGCGACTCGCGCGGCCTGTATTTAGAACCCGACCGCACCGCGCACTAGCACCAGCACCCGCGCCCTTTCCGCCTATCTTATACTATAGAGGGGCCAACAGCTGGCCGGTGGAGATACCACGACAGAGGAAAGAATTGGATGATTGGGACGATAGATTGGACCATCAAGAGTCTGGCTGATTTGGGAGGGGGATGGGACGGCGAGGCCATCCGTTGTACCCTTTGTACTGTACGTAGAGTTGGCAATGGGGAAATGCATATTCTTTCTTTTTGTTTAATGAATGCTTGTATTTTGCGAGTCTATGATCTGCGAAACACATGTGTCAAAAGGAAGTTGCAGTCTGTTTTCTGTCTTCATGAGGTTTGACTCTTCTGCGGAAGATTCCCTTAGGAATTCGAATGTCAAACTGCACTGTCATGTTCACTTCTAGGTGTTACTGGGAGCGTCATTTTCTTATGATGCACGTGTAAATAAAGTAAACCTCGAAATGGACATCTTACTCGTCGTCATAAAGCGGAGACAAAAATACTAGAAGGAATCTTCGTCACAGTGTTTAGCAGCAATCCTAGGTTTGCCGTTCAGGTTTTCTCGCCAAACAGCAATTCCTTCTTCCCAGTCCTCGCACAAACCCGAGCAGCCCGCAACAGCGCAAAGGGAAGACAGGGAACATCCCAGGCAGCGGCATCGTGGGCATAGTGAGGCTGCAGGTTCCGGCAACCGCTAAACAACACCCCCTGTAGTCCGTGGTGACTCGCCCGGAGTGCGCATGTGTGCAGGAGTCCATTGAAGGCAGCAGCTTCTCCTCCGCGATGCATGCCAAAGGTGGAATCTGGTGTTACATAAACCAGCAAGGAAGAACGAATCAAAGGGTTATGTCCCTTTGAATGGCATGACTCTATCAGTTTGTTGTATTTTATTGGGGAAAATGGCAGTTTGGCAGTGTTTGGTGATGGGCGGCGATGTTTACTTTTAGGGAAAAGGGGAAATGAGGGGTAAATTGTTCAACCAAACCTTTGCTCGCTGGAGTGGGATGAAGAAAACTGGATGTGAGTCTACCTGACAAAGCTGGTGAGATGGAAAAAGTGTCTTTAAGAAGGGCGAAAGGACCTTAGATACTATTAATTCAAGTCCATGTACTTCTCTTTTTCTGTCTATGTTCTGCCTGAGACGAAGAGTTTTGACAATTACGCTTCGTGTGAGGCATCAAATGAGCGTAGTGTCCGAGAAAGAAGTTGCACTGGCAGGGACACTTTGTTACGGATAAAATCTTCCAAGTCAGAGCATAAGATACAGTACCTTACCTCGCATACTGCTACATGCTACTATGTGCACTGCTCGACGTGGGCCGGGCAAAATTGCGAGGCTGTCTCCCACAAAAATGTCCACGTCTTTTCACCCTCCATATGCCTACTGCCAGGCCTGCATTTCTCAAGCTTGGAAGGCCACGTCTCTACGGAACATCAACGAGCCTCCCTGGGTAGAAATGCGATCATACTCCAGCACGCCCTCAACAAAGGCCGCAACTGTAGCGACGCTCACATGGGAGCTGAGAGAGTACCGTGTCTCCTTTGTAGTCAAGACGACCAGGTCATACCACTCGCCGAGCGCGAATGCCGACTGCTTCAAGATGACTTGGACGGCGGGAGGCTGGTAGAGTATTAGTTGCATTGTTGTTCTCCAGTAAAGAGAAGCGTTTGCCGGCTTACCTTTCGAGAGTCCTGGTGGTTGACCCGGCACCAGCGAGTCAAATAGTCCGCCAGAAGCTTCAGTGACGGGCTGTGGCTCCCCTCCACATGGATCTCGTCCGAAGACCCGCCGATGGTGAGGTAGTAGGGTGCCTTCTTGAACAGCTCATCTGGGCGAGGAAGCGACTCGAGCTTGGGCAAGGTCTTGGTCTTCACACGCGTCGTCGTTGCTGTGGCCTCCTGGACTGCCCGCGTTGGCTCTTCCACGACCTTTCCCGAAGCCTCGACTTTCACAACGTTCGCCCAGTCATCTTCGGCCTCTGCCTCTGTTGTGTGGCTTTGTTCCAGAGCGGATTCGTCCTTAACGCCGCCGCCGCCGAAGCACGCGAGGAGATTGCCACGGAAAGTAGGAAGAAGTTCATCAGATCGGTCGAGCTGCTTCTTGGGGAGGGTGATGATGAAACCCTGCCGAGCCTCTGACCAGCTGGTAGACATCTTGCTGGTATTCTTGTCGGAGACCTCGAGAAAGATCAGGACCCGTCCTGAGACCGCCTCCAGTAGCAGCTCTGTCCAAGACTCAAGGGAATCGTCCTCGATGATCTCCGAGATTGCAGTTGTCCAGTCCACGACGCAGTTCACAATGCTCGTAACGAGAAGAGCTCTGTCGCCCCCGTAGAAGGTGTCGAGTTCGGCTAGAAGTAGATGCCACTCAGGCTCGATAACGACGGGGAGGCCAATGATGGCTGCAAGGTTCTTCAACGAGCTCTGGAGAGCATCGCCATTCTCCCACTTGTCGCGAATTGCGATCTTGGCTTGGAGTGGACTATGGATTTGTTAGTTCTTTGTAACCTAGAGTTACGGGTGTGCTGTGGGAAGATGGATGGCGCAATGCTAGACGACCTACAGCGAAGGCATTTTGGTTTGGACGGTTGGATTGAGGTGGCAAGCAAGGTTGTTGAAGGAAGGTGAACAATCAGCTCTCCAACGGTGAGATGGTCGGACTCAGAGTCAACGATGGACCGGCGTTGTTGGTGGATGCGAGAATACATGCAGGAGGAAGAGGGAGACACCAGAACTAATGCAGGCGAGGCGGGAGAGATACGAGATAAGGTGTTGACCAGTTCAAAAGACATGGACGAAAAGAACTGAGGACATGGAGCAAGAGGCCTCTCTCAAAGCTCCGTCGTCTGAATCTCGACATATCCTGGTTACCCCTCCAAAGTGCCCCCCAAAACGCCCAGGGGTCTGTGGCACCCCCGGATGCAAGTGGCCAGGGGTAACTTCAGCCGCACCGCGCCAGCGCCAGCGCAGCAACACTGACCCCGCACTCTTAACCAAAGCACCTCTCTGCAGCTCATTTCCACATCTCGTTGCGGTGAGCTGCTTTGGGACATCGTGTTGCAACATGCAGAAAGGCCAGGCAGACTCGCATACAAGCTTTGTTGCTACTCGTTCAGCACCTTGGCAAGTTGGCTTCCGCATCATTTCCCGCGCTTGGTGACAAACATCTGGCTAGGATGCTGTTTCGAGAGTCAATAATGAGTGGTTTCTGCCTACCTTGAACCCTGCTAGGAACTTGAGGATGTGGAATCCCAAACATGTCCCAGAAGTCTAGTGGTATAAAGTGAGAGAGCTTTCTCCTCAAACTGATGCCCCTTTCCTCTGTTCCATATCCCACCAGCACTCCAAGATCTTCAATCCTCACCTCCAACAAACAGTCACCATGCCCCGCCTTCCGCCTGCCGAGAAGCTTCCCCTTGCTGTGCGCAAGAACGGTGAGAGAAGTCCTTCAGCGACATGTGAGACACTACTGACCTCAGGTTCCTCATAGTGCGGGACGAGTGGGACAACAACAAGGCGGCCCAGGAGAAGGAGCTTTCTGACCTCCTCGGCGAGACCTGGACCTTCGACATCAACCCCAGTGCCATTTGGCCCTATCACAATGACGGATATGCAAAGGAGTCCCTTGGGAGCTGCATTAAGGGGTATGGTCTCCTCCCATTCCTTTCATGGGTGCTGTCGCTTTGCTGTGCCATTTCTGACCGTCAACAGCTACGTTGCAGGCGCCATCTACCAGCTGAAGTATCTGACCGAGCGCTACGGAGACGAGCTCAAGACGGAGATCAACACCATTGCCCACGCGCACGTCATGACACTGGACCTCGAGGAGACCACGCCGCCCCGTTTCTCCTACGGCGGCTGCGACGTCCTGGATGGCAAATTCCGGATTCTCTTCGTCGAGGGCAACCTCGGCACGAACATCGACTACGCCTGCCAGGAGAACACCCTGTTCCCAGCCCTCAACGCGGCTCCCAGCCCTGACAACAAGCCGCTGAGCTTCATCGCGCGCAACGGCATTCGCCAAGACTACGACCCCAAGATCGATGCTGCGATCAAGCAGACGGCCGAGATGCTGGGCAAGACGCCCGCCGATATCAAGTTCAACCCCAACTTCGAGGACTCCTTCGCCAAGCTGACCGCGGCCAGCAAGGTCAAGAAGAACACCATCCGCGACGACTGGGAGTCCAACCTCGGCAGCTTCACGATCAAGTACTTCGAGGGCCTGATTTATCAAATGAACTACCAGAAGGTGGGCGAGGACGATCTGATTCAGGAGGGCTTCCTCGAGGCGGTCGACAAGAACGAGATTGTTTTCCGCATCGTGGACAAGCTGAAGTACGACTCGTACGGCGAGGTCGTGATTGAGGACGGCGTGCTCTACATCCAGAGCACCGCCGAGTCGTGGGGAAGCAACATTGACTATGCGGCTTCGAAGCTCATTGACCAGCTTTGATTTCGGGCTGCATGCTATATCGGATTGGCAGAGGTTACCAGACTCCGCCCAATGGAAAAAAAAGGACTGGGCGATCTGAGAGCCTTGAGGCCCAGGAAGACAGTTTTGAATTCCAAGATATAGTCTAAAAAATGAATGCTCTGCTGTTTACTCGCTTCCTATGCCCCGAGACCGAGGTTCAATCGCACAATCCACATGTTCTTACATCATCCCGTGAAATCGTTGTCGACACCCGGCAATGATGTCTCTTATTATGTCATGAGGTGTTAGTAGTGGGTCCCGGCTTGCCTCTGTATGGTATCCTTATGTCCTTATAAGAGTGTTCAGATCTGCTTACTGAAGATGCCTGAGAACTCTGGGCGCAGAGAGACATACATATTTGTTTAAGCCTCGACGGCCATATTGATTCATTCGACACAGCTTATTTACTAGTATGTTGGGAAATGTCGAGTGAGCTGCTTTTTCAAGACATTCAAGACCCAACCCAACTCGTTGTTCGATTTAGCGAAATTCAAATCTTCAGCGCGGACTTCACTTACAATTTGGCATCTTGCGTCCAAATTAAGCTCTGTCGAAGCGCTCGACTTTACCCCTCAAGTGACATCTGGATTGTCGCGGCGCAGAGTGTGGGCAACTTCCTAACAATTCAGAAACCTTAAATTGGTAAAAATGGGGAAGGGTTTGGCAATATTATAACAAGTTATATTCTATTTCCTAGACCGTCTATGCTCTGTCTTAGGCTGTTATAAAAGGTCCAAAACCAAACGCCAGGTGCTTGGAGTAACCAATCAATCCTTGATAGGGAGCGGTACCTGCGTCTGAAGTGTCTTGAGCTTTTCGAACCATCAAGAGCCCGGTGAAGTCGTTACTGGCCACACAGAGCCTAGCGAATGAACCATTGGAGGTGGCCATGATAGGATCACTAGGAACGATTTTGCGGACTTTGTCATCCTCATCGCTGGCCATGCCAACCAGGCAGGAACTGAACCATTGGCAGCAGATGAAGCGTTGGAGGCGGTAATGAGATTATCGCCAGGGCCTGTTCTGTTCTATGTTGGAGCTCGAGTCTATGGAGTCAATAAGGTGGTCTGAGGCTAAAGATCACGCCTCCTCCCAACAGATGTTGCGAGCATGATGGATTTGGCTGCTGTCGTTTGCTCGCCACTCGGCCGGGTCGTTCTCTCATGGCTGCCCAGGTGGTGGTCTCGAGCCAAGACTAAACATTCGTGGGTTTCCCTCCTCTTTCCCCTTCGGTAGGTCCCAGGCCATCTCTTGTTGTTCTTCTTCTTCTCCTCGGAGGCTACCGGATTCCGAGAGTGTTTTTTTAAGCGACTAGGCTTTGCCATCTTCTCACTCGTGATGTCTTCCGAGCTCTAGATGGTTGAGGGCCTCATCTAACGCTTGGGCTTCGACTCCTGAGCGAACTAATTCTTGTCGTCGCCATCGCCCAGCCTAAGCCAAGATCTACTCCTGTTGTTGCATCCACTAAGACTGGAAGATTGCTTTGCGGGCGGGCGAAGTCGCTCGAGGATTCCGTAGCACTTGTGATGGCTAAGAGGTAATACGCTGATCCCTACGCTGTCTGCGTTAGCGGGATGCATTTCTCAACTTCGCCTTGAGGTGGATGATGATATGTGTGCAAATACCACGCCTATGATGGGCGTTGAAAGCGATGGGCGGGAGGCAGAGTGGGCGAGTGAGTTGATACTTACTCCAATGCTGCCGATAACCTCAATAAATCGCGAGGAGGTGCTCGTCGCGCTTGAATGACCGCGAGCTCCGAGGACCTCGGTGCCGTGGTGTCATGAGACAGTTCTTTCGTCCTCCGGCTGTTGGGGGTTGTCCATGCGAAGGCAGATTCCATCACACAGGCTACAGTGGTCGTGTGCGGAGGACGTCTCGGGGGAGGGCAGAAGTAGAAAGAACGTTTGAATGTCGAATTCAGGTGAGTAGGGTGAAGAAGAGATAAACCTAAGCGAGAAGAGTGCGTCGGAAATAATTCACGTTTGCCGAAAGCAGGTGACGGGTTGCTCCAGTAAGCTCCGACCTGCCTTGACCGTGCTGCTGCTTTGGATGTACTGGAAGCTGGCAGGGCCGGCACGCTGATAATCGAACACTGGGGTGTTAGATAAGGTTGCCAGACTCAGGCACCCAGGGGCTTCGCCTAAGTGTAGCTGCTGCAGCTGTTTTGACAACGCCTCCAGTTTAGCCTCTGCAGGCACGACTTCGTGCGCTAAATATGCCAGACTGTTTTGTATGATGCACCCCTGTAATCTACCTATCCAACAGTAGCATGCAACGAAACGTTCATGAAATCTGTGAGACATAGAACTAGGAAGTTTATAGTCGAAGAAGACTATGTCTTTCTTAACCCTGGTCACTCCTTTCTCCGTTCTTTCTGCAAACCTTTGACGGCATGACAGACTTTTGCCGCCGTACGCTTGCAGCTTCACCCCATTTGGTCTGTCCATCCCTATACAGTGTGCTATGAAAGGGAATCTTCTCGTACCTTCCAATTAACCTCATCGCAAGTATGGCAAGGTAGATAGAGATCCACCAGCCCACTCGGTCACCTGAGTGGTCACAGGCCGCAGCCCACTATAAAACCGCCAGCAGATGGAGTAGGTACCCGAATAAGAACGTCGTTCTCTTCCCATTACCGTCGCTGCTGCCGCCGCCGCACCACGTCCAGCGGCTAGTCAGCCGGCTCCAGAGCTAATCCTTCGGCGACATTCATACCTATTTGCCAGTGAGGATATCCCTCCTAGAACTACGGGCTTGTCGCAGCTGCGTAAGTCTTCTCCCACAGCGCCTCAAAGGGGCATCCTTCCTCATTCTAGTCTATGTTATCTTCTCGCTCGTACCATACGTGCTGACGTCTTCTCTCAGCAGCAAGACAAAGGACCTTCATGACTTCAACAGACATGCCGGGAGACAGAAACCAGGAGGGGATGTCCGGGTTCGCCTGGGCACCTCGATGCGGGTGTTGCGGTCCGCCGACACCCTCTCGAGCATCATCAACATTCAAAAATCTCGCATTCGCGCCATCCCAGTGCACAGCCACCAACAGCAGCATAAACAGCAGGAGACCAACTTCGGCCAATGGCTCCTTCCCGCCACTCATCACAGTCCAGCTCGACAGCGGAGCCGTGTTTGTGATCCAGGCGTGGGCACCTGTCGTAGCTGCTGGATTGAACTCAATGTCATCAAAACCGAAGTCTTGCGACAGACGATGTGCTGAATACGGTCAGCCGGCATCGCCATCGAATCTTTCTGGCACGCCGCCAAGTCGCGCTGGCCTGACATGCGTTCGCTCATTGACGTTCTCGACATCTACGGGGTTGAGCACTTCGCACGTCGCCATAGGCTGCGAAATCTTGATCGCCCCTCCCAGCTCGCAGGTCAATGATGCCCTGTCCAGGAATCCTCGCCAACAGGTGGGAGGAGTCCGCGGGAGCGAGATGCACACACCGCCTCACTGTCGACGCTATCTGCCACAATAGCGGAGATTCGTTCCTACCCAGCTTAGCGACCAACGGACCCGTTAATCTCCCATGAATGTCTCCCTTTTCCGCTAAGCCACAGTCCTTGATTGGTTGTTGCCGTTGCCGCTGCTTGCTTCTAAGCCGTCCAAACCCCGCGAGACCACGAACATCTCCATCCAAGCAACAGTCTCAGACCTGAACGATCCTAGTGCCTGTATCATTCTCTTGCTCTCAACGGAGACCAAGGGCCGTGGCCTTGTGTTCATCGACCACTCACCCCTCGAAGCGAGGCCGAGTTGAAAAAACCCCCCTATCAAGAGGGTTGCCAAGTTCACCATGATGGCCAAGCTCAAGGTCCACCACGGCATTAGCAAAATATGGAGCAAGGAAATATAGTGTATATGGGTATGTGATTGGGGGAAGGGAGAGGAGTGGAGGAGTGGGCGAACCGGTCGCGGAGAATAAAAGGCTATTCCAAATTCCGAAGCTTCTGAATGCATAATACAAGTCTTGCATTTCCTACCGCTACTTATACCAAACCCTAGGTGACTATGGCGTGATCAAATAAACATGAGTTAGAAAGCAGACGTGGGCTTAAACTGTTCCTTATAAGCAGGGTGCCTTTACTCAACATACATGGCGACTAACCATACTTCTTTCATGGTTGGTTTTATTAGTTCTAGACCCCAGACGAAGTTTGTCCAAGGTTTTGTAGCGTCTCCTGTAGCTCTCAAACACATCAGAGGAGTGGATGATTTCGAAGGCCAAGTCCCAACCTGTGATCACCAGCACTCGCACGTCACGATATAAGGAGTTCTCGAAAGATGACGGTGGCATTGGGATAGTAGACGTTGACCCAGTTATGGAGTTGATCCTGTTCCCGAATTGGCATCCCACACCGCCATTTCCATACCCACCAACTTCAATCGACCACAACTTCATCAATTCTGGCCAAATTTCTTGGTATTCAATATGGAATCAGTTCGTGAGCAGCTAATTGAGCTGGCAATTGAAGCCGTCGAAGGAGGCCTTAGCTGGAAAGAAGCTGCAGCGCGATACAGCGTACCCCCCTCAACCTTGAATGAGCGCCTCCATGGATCCCACCGCGCAAAGCCAAGGAAAAAAAACAGCGCCTTTCCCCCTCGCAAGAAAGCTTTATTACCGACTGGCCTTTGCACCTTGAGGCTGCATTCAGGCCTCCTAGCCGTCGTCAGCTCGTTGGATTTGCTGAAGCTATACTGCGTGAAGGAGGCGAGAGGAAGCCGCTAGGCCCACGATGGTATGACCGATTTCTTAAGCGCCAGCCCGAGGTAAAAAGGAAACCATCACGTATTCTGGAAGCCTCGCGCGTACGTGGATCTACTCGCCACGCGTACGAAGATTTCTTCGCTCGTTTGGAAGCTCAAATCAGGGAAAAAGATATTAAACCAGCTAATATCGCAAATATGGACGAGTACGGCCTTTAGGAACTCGAACAAAGGCGGGAAAGGTCATAGGAAGCTCCCTTATACGCAGATCTTACGTTGTTGGCCCTGACGCAACTACCTGGGTCTCAATCATCGAGTGCGTGACTGCAGAGGGCAGAAGAATACGCCCAGTTATCGTCTTCACAGGATAGAGCCTCCAAGCGCAGTGGTTTCCTACAGATCTTCAACTTCAGGCTGATTTTCCTAATTGGAAGTACGATCATTCGCTCACTAGCTGGAGCAATGCCGTAATAGCCCTAAAATGGCTTAAGAACGTCTATTTAATCGATACCAAACCAGAAAGGCGCTCAGAATGGTGCCTCTTAATTCTGGATGAGCATTCAAGCCATACGATGGGCGCATTCATGTGGGAGGCGTGGAAAAATAAGGTGCAACTACTTTATTTACCTCCGCATAGATCACACAAGACCCAGCCACTCGATCGGTCTGTGTTTTCCGCTTTGAAGGCATACTTTCATCAGGATGCACAAAGTCTGGCCCCTTTCCGTGCCTCTGCGGCGATCAACAAACAACGGTTTCTCTATGTTATAGAGATGCATCAAACAAGGCCGTTATAGCAAGGAATATAATCTCTGCTTCAAACAAACTGGTATCTGGACTCTCAATCCTGCAGCTGTACTCGATGACCCTGATGCAGTGGTCCACGAAGATGCCCTCACCCACCTACCCAAGCCAGCCACAACACCACCTCCTGTACCAAAGTTGTTTCTCTTCCAGACCCCCAAAAAGAGCCAGGGTCTTCGAGAGCAATAGGAAATTGTCAGGAAAGAAAGCAACAGGGATTCCAGGGCTCTTTTTTTAAGGTAGGGAAGGCCTTGGACGTTAAGAATGCCGACATCGCTGAGCTCAAAGCACGAGTTGCTGCCCTCACAACCGAATTAGAAGGTTATAAGCCTTACAAAAGGAAAAAGGTCAGGGAGCCTACTAACGATTGTTTTGCGAGGATTGAGGATATCGTGGCTGCGCAGTTGGCTAGTAATCAGCCTGCAAGGAAGAAAGCTAGGAAAACAAGGGAGCTAAGCGTCGACGAGGATAGCGACGAAGAGGTGCAAGGAGAGATTGTCTGCGCACTTGATACGATTAGGCGACTCAAACAGGAATAAATAGCCTTTATTAGCTTCTTAATAGTTTCAGAATTGTTGAAGTTGTGATTATTTAGATGTGGTGGGTGTGGTGGGGGGGTTGATCCGGGAATGGGGTCAATCCCGCAACTGGGTCAACACGTCTACTATCTGGGAGGACGCAGAGTTGCTTACTACTATCTCAGTTCATTAAACATTAACCCCCCCCCCCCCCCCCCCCAAGCCAAGTCCCAAATTCCACCTCTTCGACTCCTTGTGAACCCGATCGAGACACAACTTGTTTCTCCATTCATCGCAAGCCCAAGAACCCCAGCAAGATCCCCAGAAATGCTCCCAGACCAACCAACACAGGTGTCAAGACATATACGCAAGCCATGATTTAGTTCGTCAATCGACTGATAATGGTGGGATTTTTGAAGAATGGCAGCTGAGATCTCCAGAATGCTCGCCCCAACACAGGGAGGAGGATGTGTACACCAACCCATGATTTCGTACGCCAAACGACCGATAGTGGTGGGATTTTCGCCAATGCAAGCCCCGAAACCTAACGCAGAATGAATATGTATTTGGTGAATCGTTCCGGTATCGTGACCGTGTCCCTTGGGGCATTGAAAAAAGAAGACAGAGAAAACTAAAGGCAAAGCCTAAACGTCTACACAGCGCCGGCCGGCTTGGTATTCGTAGTCGTATCGGAAAATGCCCAGATTTCCCATCAGAACATCGCCGTGCTGCTTCGTGACCATTGCAAGGATTCAACCAAGGTCGGCCGTATAGATAGGAGTAATTAGGTAGGTCGCTGTCAAGCAGCCAGAAAAATGGTGCTGCTAATTTGAAAATCTCGTGGCAGACGGATGTAGGTCTTGCACCGGATGCTCAAAACATTTACAACGGAACCGAAACCGCTGAGCATAATAATGTCTTCAACACTCTATTCCTGGAACGAGTGGAGGATGCCATCAATGAGGCGCTCTTCAAGGCGCAAAAAAGGCCAGCCAGCCCCATGCCAATATGATAGCGCGTTAGGTGCCTTTCGGCAGCAATTCTGGCTGATCAGTAAGATCCTGTGCACCTAGCAAATCTTAGATGTGATACTGGAGGGCCGCATTGGGAGCAGGGCCGTTTTCGCTAGTCAGTAATCCATAACGCGTTAGCCATATATGATGTGCTACTACAAGTAGATTATCGCGAAAATGAGGAGTTTGAAAAACTGAAACACTTACAACTTCCAGTAGAACCATTCCAGGACTTCCTGCCAGGCGCGCCACCTGTTATGCGGGAGAGGCCTGACGAACGCGTATTGAAGGAAAGACTACTGAGATTTCCGTTAGTACCTGGTATTGTTTATAATAAATGGGCAGAACTTGACGAGGAAATATATGCAGAACTTGAGGGGAAACGCATGCAGAGCTCGAGGGAGGGACAGAGGCAAAGCTTGAGGAGGAAATGGATGCAGAGATCAAGGGGGAGATCCAAACAGAGATTGAGGAAACGCATGCAGAACTTGATGAGAAAATACATAGAGAACTAGAGGGGTAAACGCATGGAGAGCTTGAGGGAGAGACGGAGGTTGCGCTTGAGGAGGGAACGCATGCAGAACTTGACGAGAAAATACATGGAGAACTTAAGGGGAAACGCATGCAGAACTTGAGGGAAAGAGTTCGGCATAAATAGGCATCAGGCGGGGCAGACGCGAGGGCAAGACGCGAAGCCCAGACGCGGGAACAGACACGAGACCGGACGAAAAAGCAGACACCGAAAGAATCAGACCTCGGGAAATTCACGGCAAGGAAGGAAAAAGAGATAACAGAGCGGACCTCAGAGACAGCATGCGGACAGACACAAAACACACGTGAGAATACATGAGAGCGAGGACAGAATGGCAGAATTTAAAGCAGACTTCAGCTTGGAGGGGATCAAGCCAACTCATGCAGCCATTTTGCGGTTGGTGCCAGCAAGAGCTGCCACGGAGGGTATATCGTCATCCAGATCTTCGGCGATTTGTGAGATCCAAGTTATCTTAGCAGGGAGGCTGTTCATGCCAGCCATATTGCGATGTTTCCTGTTCACTAGCCAAGAGTGCGATGATTTGTGATTGAATGAGTATAAGAAGTTCTAGTAGTGGTGGTGCTGATAGTCAAGATTGCCCGAGGGAGTGGAGATTCAGCGTGCCACAAGAACGAATGAGTTGGCGAGGTTTGGAGGAGCAGGCGGAAAGTTGTAGGCCTAGACAAGCGATGCAAAGTAGGTAAGCAAAAAAGTCTGATACACAAACATGAGGGAGATCAGGCAGGAAACCAGGCGAATGAACAAGAGGAATAGTACCGATACGCGGAACACAGACAGGCGCAGATGTCTCAGATGGAGCTTCACAGACTGACCAGACAGCTGATAAAAGCACTTGGGTGGATAGGTCTGTTTCATCCAATTCCTACAATGGCTTACTAGGCCGTTCGACCGCTGAAGCAAGCACTGACGCCATATCGGCGATAAACGTAGTTGGGCAGAGGTTTGTGGGTCTGGCGGGCTCCAAAAAGTCCACGTCACCAAGTCTTCGCGCTCGATCGAGTGCCCACAGAAAGCGAAGTGTTGTGTGGGCTACCACTGCGTACCGGTTGCACCTCCCCACTCCGCAACCGTTGGCGTAAGAGCCCTCCGCCTAGCCGCGAGAGGTTAATAATCCCAAATCGTCCGTCTCCGGTCCTTCGTACTCTGCACAGCTTTGTCGAGAGGGCGATCGACAACCAACCCTGCCCAGCCATGCGAAGCCAGCTTCGCCAGGCCCATCAACCATCGTGCCAAGACCGGCGCCACGGGCTGAAGCTCACGAAGGATGCGCCACCCAATCCATGTGATTTTCTTTTCGTGAGATCCTCCTACGAGCTTCCAGTTGTTGACTTTCGTCTACATCCTACACAGTTTCTGGTCACCACTTCATTATACTCTTCTTGAGTTAAGTTGGGAGAATTTGCCAGTCAAATTAGCACGTTTCTCGTCAGGTATGTCTCTTCCTCCTCCCCTTCTGATGATGTCCTGCCGGTTACTATCCATGACATGATGCTAATCTCCGAGCCACGCATGGTTGAAAGGCAATCTTTGTTCTAGTATTTTCCCAGAAGGCATTGGCTGGAGCTACAATGACGGCAGAGACCATCACGCCACGGCGACGGGAACAGTGCAATCAAGATGCCAAGCCAAGCAAAGAGACCAAAGTTAATATTTTATTGTGTTCCCTGAAGTACGGTTCTTAGGGATGCTCCCAGGCACGTTCTATGCTTGTGGAGGGCGTAACAAGTGCTCTGGGATACCAGACTGGACATCAACAATCTCATCCATAGTCCAACAATAGCCATCCTGAAGAAATTACTCAAAGCCCACAACGGAGATGTTTCTGCAGTGTTCGCCACCAGCAGTATCTTCATTCATTGGAACGCCTCCCTCTCAGCTGTCGACTTCAGAATCAGTTAAGTACCTCGATAAATTGACCGGCGATTTTGCTTCGGCATAAGCCTCATATTTGTGGTAATTGCCCTCTGAGTATCTGTCTTATGCGTGCTCCTGAAAGTGCTTAGTCTTAAGGGTTCGAAATGAAATATAGTTCATCACAGGAACCTCGATGAACTTTATCATCTTTTCACTCTGTAAGTAATCCATGCTATCCTCAATACTACTAGTACCGTAAATTTATAATACAACCAAATAGAAACTATCCTTTTATCTCGAGAGTTTCTTGGCGCCGTGATCCCCTCCGGTGCTTGTCTCCACCTCAGCCCGTGAACCCCTGAACCCAAACAAACCCCATCGCGATCCACCAACTCATCTCCCCCATTACAACCAAACACATCCATCGAACAAGCATAGGGCGTGTGGCTCAGTTGGCAGAGCGTTCGCTTAGCATCTCATCGTCTTCCGAAGATGGTTCCGCGATGCGAAAGGTCCTGGGTTCGATTCCCAGCCCGTCCAACGCAAGAGCTCCTTTGGAATTCTGACTCCCTTTTTGCACTCCTGTCACATTTTATTATATTAGAGAGACTAGGAATCGCAGCTCAGAATCACTGTATCAATAGTGATGTTTTGAAAACACAGTCGTGGTCTTGGACTGCGAATGGACTCGATAGTATTGGAGCAACAAATACGAGGTCGTTTGCTAATTACCGCAGTTTCGTTTTAATGAGAAAACCTTAGCGGTTATACCGCATACACGCAGTTGAATCGTTTCTGTGTAAGGGCTTGCCCAGACAAGGCACTAAAGACGCCCAACGCCTTTGCGACAAGCCTTCAACCCATTTTTATTTTATTTTGAAGACCTAATAATGTGATGTTGGCCTCCAGCACTGTCCAGTTGACGTTATTTGACCAGCCCTAACCCCAAGTCTCGATACGTTCTGTCATACGAGGCCTGTGGCGCCTTTAGCTCAAAAACGATTCAACTGAGTGTATGCGGCGGTGGTTGTCGGCTGTACGCAGGGGGGTTTCTAACTTTCTTCAATGTACATGTAAAATGCCACCATTACAGCCTCAAAATTCCAGATAGTTCCCCATCTAATCCTCTCAAAACATGACTCGCAGGTGCCCATACCTTCCATCATGGACAGTCGGTGATTGTCCGTGTTCGTTAGGACCGGATGGACGCCTTCTTTGGGTACGCTGGCAGCTCCATCTCGTCGTCGGATGTCATTGGTGGTTGATTGGCGTAACCATCCTCTGCAGCGGCCTGAGAAGTCTTCGCAGCTGCCTCTGTCCGATCGCCTTCGTTTTCTCTCTTCTTGTCTTTGTCGCCACCGCAGCACCTAATTCCACAGCAAGGACTGCCTTCAATACAGAGCGTGTGAAAAATGGCGCCGATGATTATGAGGATAAGGACTGGTGGCCAGAGGAGCCCCAAGATCAGGGCCCCGAAGATGCCCAAACAGAAGAAGCCTGGATCCTCCTTGGGAATACGGATGCAAGCTGAGACGAAGATACCTAGCCCAATCGCCGAGTAGATGGCGATGGCGGTGACGACTGCGAACTGTGGGCCAGCATACAGTTGTCTAAACCATTCATCAAAATTTCTCGGTTCCGGCGGTGGAGTTTCGGTCTTCGAAGGGATAATCATCCTCCCTTATGTTCTCACCCGCGAGTCGGATGGATATTTGGTTGGGAAATCCCAGTGAAATTGATGCAAAGTAAAGTAGAAAAATCGCAGCCAACAAAATTTATGTCGAAGTCGTTTGCTTTCTGGAAAGTGTAAATAGTGCTCGGCAAAACGAATGAAATATGAAAGAAACGTTTATAGCGCCGGGTTTGAACGGCTCTTATGTAAGTACCAAGGTAATAGGGAGACGGGGAAAACGTAGCGGAGACATGCGTTCAAACTTCACCTCAAGCCTTGCACGGGGTCTCCGGTGCAGCGATGGGGTTTCATGCTCGAACTTGGATTTGGCGAACTTTAACGATTGTGGATAAGAGAACCTACCTATCTACGTACGTAGAGACTATTGCTTGAAGAACGGAGAACCGAAAGTAAGTGTCACATTGTTCAATGTGGGAAAAGAAGTATGCAATGCTCTCAAGTTAGCTGAGTTAAATGATAGGATTGAAGTATCGCAGAGAGTTTGGGCTTGAATAATGGCACCGCCAGAGGACGAATGTGATAGTAACAAGATAACATGGAAGACTGACCAGAAATATGGCGATACACAGCGACGTAGTATAAGTAATACAGAGAAGGTGGGGCAGCAAGTTTACTCAGAACACTTGAATTGCGAGTGATCGGCAAGAATGAGAAAGTAAGTCTAAGTGTGTGTCTATACTTTGTATAACGAGTTTAGAATTGTCATGAATGGATTGGCCTTGTTCTCAAATCAAACCATGATTGAGTTCACTGATAGCTCTGAACAAAGCACGTCGTCCTTTAATGACAAGGATTCGAAAGGGAAGCACGAATAAATCCGTGCAAGTCCCATTAGGTATACTGTAGTAGACCGTGGCGCTAGAAAGGGAGCGATGGTATTGCATGTGGCCCAGACAGCACATAGCGCGTTGTGCTCCCTGCCGAAGGTGTGCCAGACAGAGTGACAAAAGCGACGACAAAAATCAAAAAGAAATAAGCCAGTTCAGTTCCCGGAGACGCCTTGTGCTTGATTTGGGTTGCACTCTAGTCGCTGAGAAGCAGTAATACAGGTAGAGTATGAGTTTCATCAGTTTCGTAACCCGAATTCGATCATCCTTTTTATGGAACACAGTCGATGACCTGGACAAGAAGTTCACGTTCTTAGTCCCCGGGCTTCCTGTCTATGAGGGGAGGAACTTGGTAGAATAGAGGGCGGTCGCCCACCGGCGGGGAACGTGCGCTGGATTTCGACCGTTGCGGGACAGGTCAAACTTTCTCATGCGTAGTGTGCCGGTTTTGATCTTTAGCAGTAGTCACATGATCTTCCTTTCTCGAGGTCGTCGCCGCTCAGATTATCCTCATGAAGCCACTCTGTGAGCTTGTCACAGTATGACACCTATAATCCCGTCAATACGGTAAGTACCTATGCATGAACACTTACACAAGTTCGTAACACCATGCTGCCGAATTTCCCTTAGCTGGGGGGATAGTTTCCACAAGGCATTTCCCCCTTTTAGAGATAGGCCCAAGTTGGGGTGCAAAACCAGCGTGCGCAATGGGACTGGACGTAGGGGGGATTTCGGAGCCTCATCGTTGACGGCTGCTCTTGTTCTTTCAAGGGCAGTAGCTATGAAAGGCTTTGCGGCAGGTATCCGGTGCTCTCCTGCACACTCTTCTGCCAAAACTCGACACCTTTGGCCCAGAAAGATGGGGTGGCCTGCAGTAGCAAACCGCTGGTAGTTCTTGATCATGATAGGGCGGGAACCGAGACTGGCTCCTCCGCACTGGTAAGCATGGTTGCGGACCTGTTTTTACTCCTACGTATTGACCGCCTAGGCTGGTCGAAGATCCCCCGCCCCCCAGTTAAAGTAGGCTAAGATTGGGCGTTCGCTCAACATCTCGAACGGGTCGAAAGCTTGGCAGGGTTGGCGCGGATGCTTCGAATTCCGTCAGCCACTTAGACGTGTGAGTTATCGACCGCTTTCATTTGGCTGGCCTCGTACTGGAAAAGAGGAGGGATGGCTGACGAATCTCCTCGGCCCTCCTGTCGGCCAACCGATCTGGCTCGTGGTTGCACGGCAGCGGTACTGAGAAATGTTCCTTCTTGACTCGTGCCGCTTGTTGCTTACAGGGTGTCAGAGCCAAAGGGGAGGGCGTGCAGAGACCAAAGGCTGAGAGAGGAATCAGCAGGGCAGAGGTAGGGTGGATTTCGGGACTCTCGGCGAGACTCGTGTTCATGATTCTTGTGCGACAACAGGCGACCAGGTGAGTTGCGGCGGTGCTGGGTGGTAAGGAATGTGACGGGAGCCCTATTGCAACTGTGAAATGGATTAGGTAGGTTTAGTGAGATGACTGCGGCGGCGAGAAATTGACTGACGCCGAAACCGAGGAGGGTTGATCAGATTCGGAAATAAATTACGCTTCCACGGTCATTTCCCCATCGGTGAAGCCAAAGCGCTGGCTCGCCTGATGTCAGCTGCTTGCTGGGCCTAGGAGGAGCTCTAGTTTGGGTAGGCCTATAGTCCAGCGCCAACTGCGTTCCCCGGACGATCCCTCAGCCTTAACCGCACCCTAAATTTCGACCGTCCCCACTAAACGACAGGGCTTGGTCCCCCCTCTTGACTCACGGGGCGCATTTGCGGGAGCCTCGTGCTGACTGCATCGACCCCACTCGGGTAGGCTACGCCTGGCACCCGGACATCCATGTCGTAATTGGGGCAGTGGTTCGAAGAGAATTCGTTCTGGGGTACCACAGTTCCGAGCTCTTGCAGCCTTCAGCTGAGGACATCCATGTCTCTCCACCTGACGACACCGCCTTTTACCACCATGATTACGGAATAGGCCCAGCAATGATGAAGTCCGTGAGCCCGTCAGACGCGTCTGTCAGAGGCCCTCGATGGGAGCAACAGTCAACTGATTCGAGCCTAAGGCATTTCTGGCTGTCTGGCCAGGCAGGCTATATAAGCCCAGCCAGTGCCAAGATAACCTGAGATCCTCACAGACTCAGCAAGTTTCCCCCGAGCAAACAGCCACACAGAATATACTCATACAAATCCGTACTCAGAGAATACCATCTCTTGTGACCACAACATGAGCTCCGGAAACATTGCCATCACTGGCGTGCCCACCACCCCTGCCGCCAACGGTAAGCTTTCCTAGCATTCTGCTAAGACATTCCGTCCATCCATACACTCCATATTCTCTCTACTCGGCACTGAGGATAGAACAAAACATTCATCCAACACATGCCTGTTAAGCCCCTGTGCTATTAACAGCATCTGCTAACACCACCCGACCCCCAGGCGCCGTCCCTCTGCGCCGTGAGCTTCGCGACCTGCAGAAGAACTACCCCGACCAGTTCAACCTCTACATCCTAGGCCTTCAGAACCTCCAGGGACTCGACGAGGCTCAACTCAAGTCGTACTACCAGATCGCCGGCATCCACGGCCTGCCTTACAAGCCATGGAACGGCGTCGGTAGCGACACCGACTGGCAGTCGTCCAGCGGCTTCGGGGGCTACTGCACCCACTCCTCCATCCTGTTCCTGACGTGGCACCGGCCTTACCTTGCCCTCTACGAGCAGTGCTTGTATACCTCTGTCCAGGCTGTGGCCGCGAAGTTCCCCGCCGGAACTCTGCGAGACAAGTACGTCGAAGCGGCAAAGACCTTCCGCGCTCCCTACTTCGACTGGGCGAGCCAGCCGCCCGCAGGAACCGAAGCCTTCCCGACGACGCTCAGCTCGCCCACCATCCGGATCGTTGATGTGGATGGCAAGTCCAAGTCGGTCAGCAATCCGCTCCATCACTTCAGCTTCCACCCGCTGAATCCGTCTCGTGGTGACTTCAACGCTCAAGTATGCTTAACCCCTCCCTCTGCTTTCACTCTTTGAAGATCACTGACAAAAGGTGTGTTCCAGTGGAGCCGCTACCCGACGACAGTCCGGTACCCGAGCCGGACTGGCGCGTCCCAGGACTCTCGCATCGCACCGATTCTCGCCAACGAGCTGGCGTCTCTGCGCAACAACGTCGGGCTGCTGCTCCTGTCGTACAAGAACTTTGACGCCTTCAGCTTCAACCGCTGGGACACGAACACCAACCCCGGCGACTATGGTAGCTTGGAGGACGTGCACAACGAGATCCATGACCGAACTGGTGGCGGCGGCCACATGTCTTCGCTTGAAGTGTCTGCCTTTGATCCCTTCTTCTGGCTTCACCATGTGTAAGCCTCATTTCATCCCTGATTTGCCATTGCCAAGCCCTGACCATCTGTTGTCTCCAGGAACGTCGACCGTCTCTGGGCGATCTGGCAAGACCTCAACCCCAACAGCTTCATGTCGACCCGCCCGGCCCCTTACTCGACGTTCAACGCACAGGGCGGTGAGCCGCAGAACCAGAACTCAACTCTCGAGCCCTTCTGGGACAAGTCCGGTACTAAGTTCTGGACGTCGGCGCAGATTAAGGACAGCGCTGCCTCGTTCGGCTACGCCTATCCGGAGACCCAGAAGTGGCAATTCTCGACCACAGCGGCTTATCAAGCTGCGCTCCGCCAGTCGGTCACGGCGCTGTACGGCACCAACGTCTTGGCTAACTTCGCTGCCAACGTCGTTACCCGTACACCCGAGGTAGCGGCGCTCTCGTTCGCTGTTGTTCCTCCCGTCGCGGCAGCCGAGAAGCCCGAGGAGCCCGTCGTGCATGCTACTTCCAGCGAGAAAGCCCCGGGGGCTCAGAAGGCTATAGTTGCGCACACCGCTGCTGTCACTGACACGCCCGCTGTCGAGGTGGAAGGTAAACATCACCCCTGATCCCACCGCCTTTCAGACCCAACTAATCCCTCAACCAACAGCCATCCCTGCGTCCCTGAAACATCTCGCGCCAGACAACAAGTACACCGAATGGGTTGTCAACGTCCGCGCCCAGAAACACGGCCTCGGTCAGTCCTTCCGCCTGCTCGTCTTCCTGGGCGCCTTCGACGAGACCGACCCCCCGAGCTGGGACTCCGAGTTCAACTGCGTGGGCCGCGTGTCCGTCCTCGGCCGCGCTCCCGAGACGCAGTGTGGCAAGTGCCGACACGACACGGCGAACGGACTCATGGTGTCGGGAACGGTGCCGCTCACCTCTGCGCTGCTGCAGGATATTGTCAATGAGGGAGTGCTGGCCAGTCTGAAGCCCGAGGACGTGGTGCCGCATCTTCGGGAGAACCTGAAGTGGAAAGTTACCTTGTTCACGGGCGAGGAGAAGAGCTTGGAGGAGGTCCCTGAGCTGAAGGTTAGTGTGGCGTCGACGGAGGTGACGATTGGGGAGGATGGGCTGCCGCAGTACTCGGGCGTGTATACCGTGTATCCTGAGATCACCGAGGGCAAGCCCGCTGGCCTGCAGCGGGGCGAGCATGCTTAAAAGAATTGGTTTTAAGCGAGAGAAGAGGTGAAATGGGTCCAGTAGGTGAATGGAGGGGGTCCCAGTAGGCGAATGAAGGGGTTGAAGGGGATTGACGGAGGATAAAAGGCGGGGAAAACATCAGGATAAAGGGGTGGGATTTTGGAAAAGGGGAGAAATAGGGTTAAACATAAAGTCGTCCTGACAACAATATGACTGTATGCCATACATCAATGTGTTCCCTTATGCAACGAAGCTCTATCCGAAGAAATTGGGTATCAAAAATTTAGCCCGTAGACAGATGTATAAAAGCATTGACCGCGAGCAGCTTGGCATGAGTTTTGTCAACACGCTAGGTTCCACCAAAACGCCTTCCCATGCAAGAAAGAGGAAAATATGTGCCAAAAGAAAGCAAAGCCGCGAAATGTACATCCATGATGACTCTGTACTCCCCTAAAACTGCACACGACGTTTTCGGCCCGTGTACTTGGTCGTGGCTTTGACGATCTTTCCTTTGCGCTCCATCTGCTCCTTCTTCTTGATGATCCAGATCTTGCTGCCCTTCTTGATCTCGCCCTTGCCGGCCTTGGGGCTCTTCTTCCTCGAGTCGAGCACGTCAACACCATCCATGCCGTCAACAACACCGGTAATATCGCCGCTTGCCGCGCTACCACCAGCTGTAAGAACGAGGTAGACCTTCATATTCTTCGTCTCCGGGTCGTCCTCAAGGATACCGGCACCGAAACCAGCCTTGACGGCAGCGTTGGTGATCATGTGGCGCTGTACGTCGTTCTTGGGATAGAACTGGCAGACGGCGCGGCCGCCGCGCTTGAGCGACATGTAGAGTCCGTTGAAGAAGCGCGACAGACGGCCGGCGGGCGACGTCTCGCTGGTCTCGGCATTGCACAGCCATTGGATGGCGCTGATGCTGATGGCGGCATCGAAGGTACCGGCGCGGAACGGTACACCCTGCCCGATATCGGCTAAAAGTAAGTCACCCTCGACGTCCCGCTGCAGGGCCACGTCCAGCATGGATGCGCTGATGTCCATGCCCACCCACACGTGCGGCCCGCCCTCGTCTTCGGGTACCTCGGACAGAATCTCGCCAGACAGCCCGCTGCCACACCCGACGTCGAGAATAAAACTTGGTTCCTGCAGGTCGAGCAGCTCGAGAGCGCGCTGCGTCATGGAGGCTTGGATGTTCTTTATCCGGGAGCTCGTCGTGTACTTGCGTGCCTCGACATCGTCGTAGTGGATATCCGCCTGGCTGTTTTGACCGTCAGTTGTACCCCATCAACGACCAGACCGGCAAGCCACGGCTTACAGAGTATCCTCGGGGCGCGACATGGTGGATTGAAGATTCAGGTTTCTCTGAGTTTCTTCGAAGGGCGATATGTGCGATTTGGTTTACCGTACGCCGAAGCAGCTGCTCAGTCGCCTCGGGAGAAAAAATCTACTTTTGGCGGGGTCGCGTTCGGACCACTGGAGCTCCAGTGGAATTGGGTATGTCTGCGTTCGCAGCTGCCGAGAGCTGTCGTTGTCGGGAAAGTGGCGCAGTGTGGCCTCAGTACAAAGTCGCAAAAGCTGAGATGTCAAATTCGATGTCGTCTGTTGCTGCTTTCGAGGTCACTGATCCGTTGATGCGCATCAGGCGGTCATTCTAGCGCCTGTCAAAAAAATCCTAGGGGACCTCGAGGATTGTGCGATAAGGGCAGCTATCTTATCCTTATCTAATCAACAAGGATAAGCAGCATCCAAATCCACAGACCCACATTGAAATCAGGGATACCCAATGATTGAGCTGCTGAAATGCCAGAACACGCTAAACATTGCCCCCCCACCAAGTCGCGTTACCTGTGAAGACGAAGCGGCGATGCTGAATTGAACTGGACACGATTCCCATCCCACCAAGCGCCAAAGCCGACATTGCGAACAACAGCGCCAACTCGACATTGTGACATATAGCAACCATACGTTCTCTGTTTGAATACCGCCACGATGTGGATTTTACCGCTGGTCGGCTACCTGGGCTCTATCGTGGGCTTCTGCTTCCTGACGCTCGCTATAGGTAAGCAACCTGCTCCTTTTACCCCGACTCGTTGCAACAAGAGCGTAGGGCGGTTATTGACAGCTGGGTGCAGCATCGGGCCTCTACTACCTCTCCGAGCTTGTCGAAGAGCACACCGTTATTGCGAAGCGCCTCCTCACGCGACTGATTTACTTCATCATTGCGCTGCAAACCCTGCTATGCCTCGTCGACAAGTTCCCCTTTTTCCCGACGGTGCTCGGCATCGTCTCCCACGTCATCTACCTAGGCAACATGCGCCGGTTTCCCTACGTTAAGCTTACGGATCCGCTGTTCCTAAGCTCTTGCCGTGAGTGCAGCTGCGCTGCTTTTTCGAGAAGGGGGAAGACAGTTGCTTGCCCCCTTCCCCATTGATCCCTTGCCAGGGGAGCTGTTGTTGATCATCTGGGCCATCCTTAGTCCTCGTCCTCGTCAACCACTACGTCTGGTTTAAACACTTTTCCAACTTCCAAGAGCGCGCATACCTGAACAGGGCCTCGTACTACGACCAACCCGACAACATTCCCACCTTTACCGAGATCGCGTCCTACTTTGGCCTCTGCGTCTGGATGGTCCCATTTGCGCTGTTTGTCAGCCTTTCAGCAAGCGACAACGTCCTCCCAACCATAGGAAGCGAGCCGGCTTCTTCCTCTTCTGTCGGCGGCGGCAGTGGAAACGGTGGTGGGTCAAGACGCGGACAGGGGTTGATTAAATCGCTGGTCGATAATGCTCTCGCCGCTGTCGGCGAAGTCAGCGCTATGTTGGGCTACAGAAGGCCCGACGACCGACTTGCCTAAGCTTGGCAAATCCACCAAGCCTTCGGAAGGCATTATGTTACAATATTAATCATATGGGATAGGCAGGCACGGAAAAGGTTTCTGGCGTTTGGCATTAAACTGGCATAGAACGATCTAATTTCTCATGATATGGCCTAAGGATGGAATTTGGTAAGCTAAGCCCTCTCCACTCTGGTTGTCTCCTTTTCATATCCCTTGATGTTTCTTCCCCTCTATCCGAATACGAGACATTCTGGGCCTGACCTAATCTCCTCTTCCGAAATTTCCACCGGGATTGATGTGCTAACCATGTCTTCAGTACATAATAACGCGCCGCACATATAATCCGTCAGCATTCTAGCTTGAAGTAGCAACTCATGGTGGAAGGAAAATTCAATATTCATGAATGCTTCGTCGAGAGATAGCGGGCGGCTGTTCCGTTGTCTTCGCAACTTACCATGCTCCTTTAAAGACTCTCAAAATCTGTCTCGAACCCCCTTTCCCCCCTAACGCTGGCGACTTTTGTGAGGCCTTCAGCCGTCACTCGCCAAGTCCATCTCAGTCGTCGCAGTCACTGTTTCGGTCTCTTCTGCTAATGACCTCTTGTCACTATCCTCCGGGACCATGGCGACGTTCAAGAGCCAACCTTCGTCCTGCTCAGCACTCAAGTCAAAAAGCCGATCAAGGTCCTTTTGGCTTAAATGCCGGAATGACTTCCACTCGTCTGGCAGCCCGCTCATCAGCTGAGCCTGCAGCCAAGCCTGCCGTCCCCCAAACCCGTTCTCCTGAAGCCATTCCAGGCCCTTTTGGTGCTCCTCGAGATTGGCCATCGTCAAAGGACCTTGTTCTAGGCCTAGCAGTAACTCGGCACCGATGTCCACGAGTGTGCCCATGTTGGGTGGCCACACGTCAGCTAATGCATCCATGGACGACGAGGAGACTGTGGTTGGTGGGGTTGGAACGCATATCTTGTCAACGTCCGTCGACATCTCGGAACTAGATTCGTTGGATGTGATGTTTGCGGCTGGCATAAATGTTGCCGCTGCTGAGACAGAGTCCTGGGCGTCACGATCATCGTCCTCGCTGAAGTTTTCCACTTCCGAGTCAGAGTCTTGGCCGCCCTTGCCTTCACATTCGTCGCTGTACTGCCTCAATAGAGGCGCGACGTTCGGCTTGGTTTCGACGTTGGGTCTGGGGGCGGAGTGGTTATCTTGGTCGACCTGACACACGCAGTCGACAGTGGAGCTCCGGAGCAGCGCGGATGTTTTCTGCATTCTCACACGACGGAAATGGCAGAAATAAGGTGCGAACTCCGTTTTCTTTGGTTGCGATGCCGACAGCCGAGGTAGGCTGGCGCGGGGGCAGGCTAGGTTCAGCTGATTGAGTGATTTGCAGTGGATGATGCAAAAGAGGCTCTGGGATTTCTACGCCACATTGCTTCTGTTTGATAACCCCAAACCAGAGTCGAAGTCCGGGCTGCTCAATGCTTTTATGTCACAGGGGCAGTCATTGAGTCTCCCGCTTCTCTTCCCCATAACACCCCGAGGTCAAGACGCGGAGCCGCACATGGGCATATTGCGGCAACCTTTGGTTTACACATCAGGCTAGGCCTATTTGCCTCACCGGGCACAATCTGTCGTTGTCTTTGGAACCGTCGTTCAACGTCAAAATGCCTGACGTGGCATCTCGCTTGGAAGGTCGCAGGTTTCGCCTCACCCTCAACTGCCGATGAACCAATACATTTATTTGAATCCGGGCGCGAGACCAGTATTGGCGGCAGGTCGGGCTGCTTGCTGCTGTGGTTCTTTTCTCCTTCCGTTTGTTGAAGGACCCTGCTGGACTTAGAAGCACAAACTCTCTCCAATCAGGATTTCGCTCTCCCCGCATCGCGCCCTTCTAGGACAAGCTAGAGGGACACGTGCGTGTTCGGATCTAATCTGCAGAAGGAACCTGTCAAATACACCGCACCTCTGTACTTCTTAGATCCAGCACCCCTACTTTTGTGTCTCCCACGTGCGGTCCCCGGATACCGAAGGCAGTTGTTCGTACGGTCACTACCGCTTGAAGCCCATGCTCTTAAAGAGAGGACTCATCCCTCAGCCTCTATCAAACTTCCCTCGGCTGTTGTACCTCGAAATATCACTTGATTCGAAAAGGCAGTCCTCGTCGTGAGTCTTTATCGGCACCGGTGCCCAGACTTAGGACTTCCAAACCCCTGTTGCTTAACCGTCATTAATCAAAGTTGCTTCATGCTTTCTCCCGCTCGTGTATGTCTGTCGAAAGAGGACACCATGTGGTCAGAGTATGCAGATGCAATGGTTGGTCGAGAAAACGAGACTTAAGCGGAGAAACCGGTCGCTGCTCCCGTCTTTTCGGCATGTCCTTGTATGGAAGCATGGAAGGGGGTAGGACAGTGAGTCCAGAACACCAAAGTCAATATAATTATCGGGAAAACCGTTGGTATCCGAAGCACCCCCTTCGCAAGCCTTACTTTTCCATGGCTGCTTAGTTGTTCTTGTTCCACGACGTAGCCGCTGTGTCTACTTACTGGGCTCTGCGGCGTATCGGGTCTTCCCTTGAGACGCAAGGGATGAAACTAACCCCAATTGCCGCGATGTCAGGAGAATTCTTGAATGAAAGGACGCGAACCACACCGCTACTCCAGCTGCCATCCTCACGCATGCATCAGGAATCTAGCCATTGATGTGCGTCTCGAGGGTCCGCCGAACTTTGCGGCAACTGCTGGCTGCATCCGCCTTCACGGTAATGTGCGGCGATCCAGCCTGCTACCGGTAAGTCCAGGGGTCCGCCCGACTTCCGAACTGCGGAGATGGGCGAAGTCGGAACCTGCCTAGGACCGGGACGAGAGGATAAACTATTCGCCCGCGGAGCATCGATCGTTTTGGAACTTATTTGCGTCCAACCCCGATGCCCATCTGTACTTCTTAACCCATGCTCTTCCACAGCAGAAGGTGTTTAAGATAAGCTAGCACAAATACGGAAGGTACTCTCAAGCAAGTACAGCAGCGGCGGCAACTGAGCCGCCCCTTTGTTGCTACCATGTTTCCACGGCGTATGACCGCAGAGCCTATCAAGGGAACATACAAACATACATGACATAACAACCCGGTCTGCGTCGGCTGGTTATTCACGCATCTATCCGGCGCGCGATACAGGACTACGTATGTGCTCCTTTGCACGGAAGTGGAGACTTGAGGGAAAGGCCCATGTTTGTTTCCCAATCGGCAGCGGCGGCCCGGTCTTTTGGTGCTCCGCGGCACCTTGTTCGCGTGCCACTGTTGCGTTGCGTTGCGTTCTTTCAACAGCCTTGCAAGACAAATGGCCCGCATGTTATGTTTAAAGTCTTTGTCAAACCTGAGGACTAGTATTTCTCATTATTAGATTTACTTTGTTTTAGATGAGACGACGGATAGTTAAAAACTTACTTCCTTACACAAAGCCTCATCTCACATTATCATCCGGATAATGTCCTCAAATTTTACAAAGTTCGGAGTTCAAAATCCGCCTGTTCCTGTTACAAAATGGGAGAGTTGCCCTCTCTCAACTGCAGGTTAAGTCGTGAAGCAACAGCCCTCTTGCAGGAGTGGAAAGTGGCGGTGGGTGGATCATCATCCTTGTCAGGGGTAAATCGCTATGTAAACAAAAGAACCAAAATGCGCATTTCTCAGATGAATAATTCAACAGTGCCGCCTTAGGACGACTTCATTTTACCTGTTTGAGAGCTGTGAATCGACAATTCTGCCACTCAGTTACCGGTATCATGACTTTGGCTTGATGGTTGGATGAAAATCCATCATACGAATATGTCCCAAGTGAATCTTGGCTTGGGCATTCAAATAATATCTCGGCGACTTTGACAGTTTTCAACGATGGTCATTTTCTGGATGCATCTCATCTCAGTGAACTCATGATGGCACTTGACCAAGGGGCAAGGTCGGCATTTGAGTATCAACGAGGATTCTTCTAAATTAGACCTTATAATTTGGAATTCATAATGCTTCAATTTACTTGGGAGCAGAAACGAAGGGCCATATCAAATAAATTTGAGCTCATATGATCAATTCATACTGGCTAGAGGCCCAGTTGATTAGTAGACATGCAAAGGCACAATAACATTACATATCAGCATGTTACTCATCAGGCGCAACACGGTGCTAAGTCCAAGAGAAAAAGATGTCAAGGCAAAACACAACACAGTCTCCGTCAGAACGACGGGAGACTGGATAAAATATTGTGGTACGATCCACCCTCCTATCCAGAGTAGTAGTCAAAAATTATAAGTCCGGTAGTAGGTCATCCCTCCCCAAGACGCCCCCCCAAAGGCAAAAAGAGCATTAAACCCCCATCCATCCATCTCGTGGTATCTCCACCGCTGGGTTATGTCCCCACAACCCCCCTCCCCAGGACTCCAAGTCAAACCCTTACATAAAAACAGAAACCAAGAGAAAACGACAAAGATAATTCGCAATCGTATTTGAAACCCCCAACTGAGACCCAAAAGCAAAAGAAGTATCCAAAAAGCACTAACCGACACAGAGACTTTTTGTTTCGTTTTCGTAAAAGTACAGGCCAGCTGTTTGGCGGCGTAGTGTGAGTACAAAAGGACAAAAGGTGAATGAACAGCGATTAGGGACATGAGAGTCTAAAGCAATGTGTACTGTAAAGCACTAGGCCAAGCTTCTGAAGATCAGAAAAGTAGTCATCCTAGTCCCGGTGAAGAAGTGAACAGTCCCTCGAAGAGTCCCAAGTGATTAGAACCGCAGCTCGTTTCGCTTTTCGTTGTTTTCCCATCCGTCGTCGCAAAGCAAAGTATCGTGAGTTCGATGTCGCATCATGTCCAAAAGTTGGGGAAGAATATTACAAGGAGCCGCCGCGGATGACGCGCATGGTGCCCATGCGCGGACTGCTGGTCGTCTCCTGGAGCTCCTGACCTATCATGCCACACCCGCCGTCGCTGTGGCCTCGGTCGCGGAACCCGGACCCGCCGCTCCCCAGGCGCTGGGAACGGCGGGCAGCGGCGGCGGCGACGGCAGCGGCATTGGCCGGCCAGAACAGCCGTATCACCAAGTCTCTTGTCTCCTCAGATACCACGTTCCAGCTGGTAGCGCAGAAGATAACGGCGTTCCATACGCCCTGCAGCGGCAGGACAATGGCGCTGGCCAGGTTCAGGGTGTAGCTGGTTCTTGTCGGGTACACGAGCGAGTAGACGCGGTTGATGCTGCTGGGGGTCCAGGTGACGAGAACAGAGATGGCGAAGACGAACGAGGTGCGCAGGTATGCGAGCTTGATGGGGTCGAGGTTGCGCAGCTTGCCGACGAACTTGCTCCAGAATCCACGCCGATGCGCTTTGCCCCCCTTCGCGCCTCGTGCTTTGGTGGTGGCAGAGGAGACGCTGGAGATGGTGGTGAAGGGGTTCGTGGGTGTTGGCGACGGCGAGGTGGGGGAGCACGGCTCCGTGTCATCCCGCGACGGTGGAGGCCAGTCGTGGCGCGGGGCGCATGGTAGTACGGGTGCGATGGATGGAGCTGGCGTCGAAGGAGGCGTCTGGCTGGCATCGGAAGACTCAGCAGTCACTTGGACCTCGGTCGTCACAGTGCCATAGCAACCGGGTGGTCCAGCAATACTCTGGAAGTGAGGCGGACGGAGGGTTAGCATATGATCATTATTGCTTACGGGTGATGACATCTCGGGGGAGGCGTCGAGTATCACAGGCGTGACGTAGCATGGTACAACGTGTGAGGAGGGAGCCTAGCAAGCTGATCGGAGTGGCGGGGTTTGAAGAGGCGAGAGAGCGAGGACACAACACACACCTTTTCTGCCGAGCCTCTGATATCGGAGCCAGACATGTCCTTTGCCTGGTTGCTGAGCGTCAGGTTGCGCAGCTGGTTGCGCTGGTGGAACACATGGTAGCCAACGGCGACGTAGATGACGGCCGACAGCAGGATGCACGTCCAGATGGGCAAGTAGTAGAGAAATATGCGGAGCTGGTTGTACGTGTCGCCGATCCAGCACCATAGCTGGAAAAGGGGTCAGCATCATGTCGCGTGGTGCGAGCGCCCTCAACCGGGCGAGCAGTGGCAAGGAGCAAACGTACCGTGGCATTACCGTATATGGGCATTTTGTTCGGAGCATATAGCAAGCAGATAAATGCCGGCAGGGCGGGCAGACCAAAGCATACGAGACAGTAGATCCAGATGTACTGACGGAACGAGTTTGGGTTGGCGGCCATGAAGAACACCATGTATACGTTGATGGCCATGGCGAGGGACCACCATGGATCCGACTGCATGAACCTGGAGTGTAGGACGTTGGTCAGCAGTTGGAAGGGGCGGGTGTACCTGGGCGGCACAACTTCACTTGAGCACACACAAAGACTTACATCTCGAGCAAAAATGCCTGGACGCGGCACATGGCCGATGTGTCCCCGGCCAGAATGCCCGCATAGCCAATCAGGCACGCAACGCTGGCCCCAACATTTGCTATGGAAGCAAATAAGATGAAGGTGTTGGGCACGGTCCGGATACGCTTGAAGAGCGCGTAGGCGAAGAACAGCAGGAAGACGCCCACCAGACTGAGGGAGGCACCAAACCTCTCGACATGCTGGATGGTGTCGCGTTGCGATATTGTGAGATTCATGAAGCCGCTGACCCCAGGGGTGATCTTGAGAATGCCCATGATGAAAGAGAAGAGGGAGACAGCCGGTCATGAGCGTTTGGATCAAGGATATATTAACTGGCCAGGTGCGTGGACTTGGCTCGGATCAGCGCTGTTGGGCTGGATCGACGTGGCTTTCGCTGAGGGGCAGCAGCCGGCAAGGGGAGGACTGGACCCCCGCGAGGGACTGTCAGTGGCCCAGTGGTGGGTGGTATAATCTCTGGTGTGTGTGTGGTATCTGTGCGTGTCTGGTGAGTAAGGTGTCCTTCCACCGTCTGTATGTGTGGGTGAACAGAACGGTGCCTGTCTCTCTCTCTCTTGCGGAGGTTGCAGTGTGAGTGGGCTGGCTGCTGGCTGGCGGCGGTAATGGTTGGCCAAGACCTAGAAGGGCTGAAGGCTGGTTTCACTCCCGCACCCAAACAACACCCGCAGCCCTCTCCTCTGGGCAGCAGAGGCCAATGAGGTGGCAGAAGAGAGAAGATGGTGTGATGACGATCCAATGTTTGTCCCCGCATCCACCATGATGGCGCCGCCGCCAAAGACAATCAGGATCATCAGGCCTGTTGTCTCTGGATGGGATGCGTGGCAGACAGGGGGCGGGAAGGGCGATGTGCCGGCTCGAGACGGTTTGTCTGGGGAAGAAGACTGGAAACGAAACTCACCACCAATACAACAAATGGACGGCACGGGGCCACGAGAAACAAGACAGCTGAACGGCAGCAACTGCTGGCTAGCAAGCTTGCAAAAATCCCACACAGGGCTTGGCTCCGAGAAGACAAAAGAGGATTGAACTCGAACTAAACCCAAACCTGAACCCACAGGTCCGGGAGGCGGGCGGCGGTCCGATTTAGGTGCCAGCTAATGTCCCAACACGAAGAAGGGGCTGGCTGACAACAACGCCTACTACAGCAAGAAAAGAGGTCAAGCAAGGAAAACAGCAGCTGCACGTCACCTATCGCCTTGTCGGGAAGCAAACTCTGCTGGAGCCCCCCCAAGGCCCGCGCCAGCAGAAGCAAGCAGCCGGCTCAGAGACTCCCCAGCAGGCCCGAGTGGGTCCCGAACCGAGTCGGAGATGGGATGTTCTGGACACAAAGCAAGTTCCAGGCGGGAAGCCGGTAATTTCGCCCCTTCTCTTGTCTGCTGGGCGAACGAGCGAACAAAAGTGTAAGCAACCAGACTGTGACTCGGCTTCTTTTCTTGCCGTCCGTCTGTCCCCCCGGTTACCGTGACGCGCTCTTCCTATGTGTCTCTTTGCTCGGGGGGGTGGAAGATGAAGGACGAAGCGGTGACCTCGCACTCTCTCACCTTTCTCCTCGCTCGCGGAACACCCTTGTGTATCTCGGGCTGGTGCTCCCAGACAATCGGATTCAGGCCAATTTGCTAGTGCAACCCGAAGAGTCGTGTTCTGCGAGGTTGATTGGCTTGTGCGGATGGTAACCGGTTCACAACAGGTCGGTCCTCATCTCAGGCGTAGATTGATATCAGAGACTTGTCCTAGTCCTGGTGAGAGCAGGCCAGGAAGCTATCTCTGTGTCTGTCCGAGAGCAGGGGGCAGACTCGGACGGGCAGGGGGTTGTTGTCGACGACGGATGCAAGACTGGGAAGAATGCAGATTGGAAAGAATGCATGCAGGTAACACAACACGAGGAATTGCAAATGAGCGGAAATAAAAATGCGAGGTATGCGCGGGCGGGCGCAAGTGTGCGTGCGAAAAAAAAACGAAAGAACTTTTTTTTATCGTGCCGTTACAGATTTTGCCGTCATCTGTTAGGGTGAAAGCAATGCAGAAAGAAAATAATGTATGTTTGCTCGTTGTTAGGTGTTCTTGGCACCGCAATGATAGAGGGACAGGAAGAACTCTGATGGGCCAGGTTCGAGTGGCATGAGCAAATACCGGCAGCGCCCCAAGCCATCGCCGTCATGGAGGTGCCGCCCAAACCATAAGCTTGGCCAAAAGTTGCCAAAAGCTGCCAAAAGTTGCCAAAAGTGTTGGAGCCAGGGCAACATGTGCCAAACCAAATCTCCGCCATTAGATAGCAGTGCGTGTCCACCCCAAACCCAATCATCATGCCATCTACCGCTATCTCCCCCATCAAAAAGGTTGTCCCGGCTCCCGAGATTCCCAATGGCGGTGACGGGATTGCCTGCAAGCCATTGAGTGCAGTGCAAACATCCATGCATTCATTCAACATTGAACATGCAGCTGCCCGACTTTGATTGTTCCTTCCAGACGCTCGAGTTTGTTTCCGCCGCCTCCACCCTTCCAACTCCATTGAACACACACACCGCTCCTGCCCGTGTCCTTTTTGTGATTTCGTAGCTGGCTTGCGTGATTTCTTCCATTCCCAGAAGATGAGGCACCTCCCTCAACCTGCTTAGCTAGCTTGGCCATCCTTCCCCGGGTGACACAAGACCCACGAAAGGAACCCTGCCCTGCAGTCTTGTCGGCCTCGAATACCTGACTGGCTGTTGTTATTTTAGTCATTGTCCCACGGCTAGCTGCTTTCGCGGACGCAGAAACGGCCGTCGAGGGAACCTGGCTATTGGGCGGTCACAAGGCAGCCCGCCGTGACACCGACATTTCTTCCCCCCTCATTGTTGAACTCGTTAATTGTGCGCGATACGATTGAAAAAGCGCGCTCCCGCTTTGGCCGCCGTTTAGTCTCAGGCGCCAATCAGGGGGGTTTAGGGGACGGATGGGAGAAGGTCATCGTCCTCGGCACCGGTCCCCTTTCTCCACGTCTACGTCTCGTTGCAATTTCCCCCCCCCTTTTCTTCAACGTTCGAACGTCGCTCAGGCTCACGAGCTCGGGGGGGAGATCAGGGACAAGCCAGCCCGCCGGAGTTCCCAAGATATCCCGATCCTTGTCCTGTCCCCGCGACATTTCGACTCCAGACAGATATTAGATACGTACCGCGTATCCAGAGAGCTGGAGATTATGTCGGGTCCCTCTTCTCTCTCCGCTGCCGTGTCTTGTGTTCTGTTGTGTATCATTGCTTTCCAAAGCCTACCGGGACAACCCATGCCCCCTCTTCTCTTTCTCATGATAGAATGTCGACCTTGCTTCGCGTAAGTCTCACCTCAATGTATTAGAGTCTAGCGGTGGTGGGCAGCACTGCTGATGACATCTGTGGTCTCGTGTTTGACACTAGGATGCGTGCACCGCTCGTACCTGCATTAGACACTTTGATTAGTTTGCTGTCTTGCAGATTTAGCGGGATTGGAGAGGAGATTATCTTCTTCTCTCCTTGCAACTGGCCCGTCTTGATTTGGGTTGCGTAACATGCTCCCAATTTTCGTACAGATCTGAAAGTTTGCTCTTATCAGCTCAGCCGCTGACAAGTCCGCCGTTGTGTTTGCGTGAGAGAGTCTTCATGCACACTGCTAGGCAAACATTGCTTTAGATCTGACCAACAAAGCCCCTTTCTATTTGGCTGCTCGATGGAATTTGTTTGAAAGCTGCGGATTGGGGACTCGAGTTCCCTCGAGCTCAGTATGTCTCAAATTGAAGATGCAACAAGTCAGCAGGAAAATTGCCTGCTTACAATCAGACATGCAAACGTGGAGTCCGGACCTTATGGCAAACCCCCCTCCTCCCCTTCCCGATGCCGTTCTTCCCCCATTTCCCCCATCGTGTTACTCCTTATTCGCCAACGTTATCTCTTTGCCTATTAGCCCCGGTTTCTCTTCAGGAAAGACCATGTCCTCAAGATAGGAAATACGACTTGGCTACAGTCCCTGCCGGGCCTCAGAGCTTTTGCTACAGCTTAGTTGTCTACATATCTGATACTCTCTATATGTATTCATGTTGGCCTTTCTAGAGTGCCAGCATGAAGGTTGGCTCCAGCTCCTCTGCTCTGGAGTCTTTGAGGTCACTGGTTGAGTATTTTTGTGGTGCCGTAGTTGAGGATACTAGGAGAGATAAATGGCTCGAAAAAGAGCCCATGTGAAATTCGGTCTTTGTCATCGCGCGCAACTTCACCACGGCGACCACACTGTTGCCACTCGATGCAATCACAATTCTTTCGCATGATATTTCCATTCTCTTGATTCCAATACTTGTTCCCCATTGCTATTTTTCCTAGGTCTGCCTAGTTCTTCCTTCCGCGTCTGTATCTGTCCGAATGATTTTTTCCTTCCGGGTCTCTTTCGTGGCCGTTATCTTGAAGGTGTTCTCAGAGGCTGTTGCTTCTAGGACCCCGTTTCAATCTGTTTTTCTTAACCTGGCGAAGGTCTAACGCGTTTGTCATAAAGTATTATTTGGTCTTTTGACAACGCGCTTTCCTCTCGAATGAAATATAGGTAGTTGTTGGCTTTGATGGCCATAGAAACCTCAGATGACCTTGCAGTTTGGTATAGGCTGTTGATAATCAAAACCTCATGCCAGCGCGGCCCGAGTCTTGAGAAGTAGTTAGGAATGAATAAGCTGAGAGTGGTCTCTTGAATTCAGTGTTTGTAATTCCCCGGCTGTCTTGGATGTCGGAGTCTCTTCCTGGAACCTTTGCGTCGAGGGCCGCGATTGCAATATGAATCTTTGCCTTGGGGAGCTCAAATTAAGTCAGTTATTGCTAATGTCTTTGTTTCCGTTCTGTGCTCTGACATATCTTTCGTCCTCATCCCGGGGTTACGGCGGTGTGCGGCTTGTCCAGGAGTCCTCGTGTCTGTGCGATCTGAGTTGATCTGATCGTGTTTGTAATAGAAGAATGATGATAAAGTCGTTTCTGTGCCGCCAGAGACTTAAGGTGGTATCCAAGGAAGGCCGGATTCGAGAAATGTTTTCAACTGAGTGAACCGTTCAAAATGGCGACGAGTCGCCAGAAGCAAATCCGGCAGCAGTGGTACCACCACGGAGGAACCCCGGAGACAATGGCGGCAGTCCAATAGAACCGCCTTCAGTTTGAGAGTTGCAACAAGCTATCTCTTTATTTCCTCACCGTGCCGGTCACAGCACCTTCTTTGGGTGTACCAGTTCTTGCTAGATGATTAATCTTTCGGCGCCGTTCTTCCCAATGGTGCTTCTCAGCGCTTGTATGGCGAGGCAGCGAAAGACCGCCAATTTGAATTTCGAAGAGGGCGCAATGTGCAATAGAACGCTGAGAATGTGTTGCATCCAGCAGAGGGGATGATGTTGAAAGCAGTCTTTTCTGAAACATTCCTGGCGGCGTGAATTTTGATTCGTCGAACGATTCTTGAAGATAAGTTTTGTCCGCAAATGGAGGAGAGGCCGTCAAACGGATTATTAGGCGGAAAGGACATGGCGAACAACGCAGATGGAAATTGAGCTTTTTGTAGACGGGTTTGCGAAAACGATGGAAAGAAGACCTAGAAAAAGCCAGCCTAGCTGTCAGCCTGCTCTCGTAGAACAAAGAGTCCAAAAGACCCAAACGAGCTGTAAGTTCAGAATCTCAAGGGCATGGAGGGAGTGCCGATTGCGTGGCTTCAGAGAGCCGAATCCACCGGCTCGCCAGCTGCGTGAGGCGGATAGAATAGCAAGACGCTGCTGTCTGTACGGGTTTGAGTTTCGAAAGGGAGTCGCGTCGAGGAGAATCAGAGAGGAATATTACCTCAGACCTTGCTGCGTCCTCGCGAGAGCCTTCGCCGCAGGGAAGACACCGCTACGTGCCTCTTATAGCCGCTTGGATGAATATCTTCATCGTCGTCGCACGCGCTGCGTTGAGCCTGATTCTCACGAGAAACAACAGTATCTTGGGGAAACTAAATTGCAACACACTGCCACACCACAGCGAGGCGCGTCCCCCAACCCCAAAACATCACGAGCCCTTAGAACCTAGGGCAATACACCGTGGCAGGCGCACAAGACACACACACAACACTGAAGGGAAATCAAACAAACAATTTCTTCTCCATGGCACCACTAAGAAGCGGCGATCATAGCGAAAAAAACAACAAAAAGAAAGCCCACGGAACCTGGAGACGGTGTAATACCAGGGCCACGGGAGAGTTGTGTGACAAAAGTAGAGCTCTCTCTTGCCTGAAGATCAGGCGCAGCATTACCTGGGGTCTGTTAGCACACCAAGGAGGGGGGAAGAAGGAGACGTACTAAGGATGGATGTCTGGACCTGCCCACTGTTAGCATAACCAAAAAGAGGGAGGAGCACTCACTTGGGGGGAAAAGAAGGAAGGAAGGAGCAGTTCAGCGAAGCTTGACTGCCTTTTTATACCTGATATATTGGTCCGTGCTCACATGCAACTTTTGTGTGGCCCGAGCGTCAGAAGTACCTAGGTACCTTGGGAGGCAGGAGGGAGGGCAGGCGGGCGGTGAGGGCGCTTGTGGGTAGGGAGGTTCTTCAGTCTGAAGTGGTGGTTGTCGCGGATGGGGAACGATGGCGGCGAGCCGCAGGCGTTAAGCCTCACTAGGGAAGCGCGGGAGCATCATACAATTCTCATTATAGCCATTGTCTACTCGAACAGTCACTGTGAAGCTAGAAACTACTGCTGTTTGCAAGTGCTGATCGTGGGCATCGCGGTAGAGACCTGGCCGTTGGGTGTCTGTCTGGCCGAATTCACGACACGGGACCCTGCCAACCAGGCGACGGCAGTATTCCAATAGCTTATTTGGCAGACAAAATCACACAAAACGCAGCGGGAGGCATAATCAAAGGAATATCAGTCGCACGATGCACCTATGTTGCTACGAGCTTCGGGAGGGAGGAAAAATCCCTCTCAGCCAACCTGGCGCCAGCAACCTATGAGCTTGAAGCAGTTTTGGATGGTACCCGCTTTGGAAGTAACACAGCGAGATTAGCAAAGACTCAAATGATGAGCCGATCCCATAGCCTTGATCATGAAGTCCAAAAATGGCATGCTGGCCGCTGGCTGCCGATTAAAATCCATTCTCGGACATCAATTTGCTGTCCAAAATTCCCGATTGCGTCACCTACCTAGTTTTGATTTCTGCTGTTGTAAACCGGACGCGGCATGCTGGCTTCGGCGAGATTTGAGTGTTGTGTGCGAAGAACCTGGGCACAGGTCCGGCTCAGGATTAGCTCAGGATTTGCTCAGACTTGCTTACCCGGGAATTATCTATTTCTTAGTTACAGAGTTGAAACATAGAAACTAGCTTTCACCCTTACTTCCTCTTCTCTCCGGTGCCTGCCTCTTCCTTGGCAATGCCGTCCAGCGATGCAACTCAGGACCGCTTGAATTTGTCCGTGGCCTTACGGAAGCTTCCCCTGAGGCTTAGCTTGGAGACTTTGTGGTTGAGAGTGTTGAGTATCTCCTTCCGTCCCTTAATTATGCTCTTGCTTTTATTAATGCTGATAATACTCATCTTCTGCTCTCCTTTCTGCTCCTTATGGCCACCGTCATCCTTGATCTGCTCTTTTTCGAGACCAGCCATCCCGCTGCCCGTTTCAACAGGTTTGTTAGACTCTGCCTGAGAAGTACCCGCGGTCTTGCTAAGCTCGTCGGTATTCGCTTGAGCTGGGTCCTTAGCCTTGCCGCCAAGGTGACCACCGCTTGTCCGCGCCGGGGGGAGGATTGGTCGGAGTAGGGAAATCCTTACTGCCTTGTCCTTTGTCCTCCACCTCCTTGACCTGGCGTAGAGTCTCCCTTTCCGCTTTCCACTCGGCATACCGCTCTAGTCGTTCTTGGCATTCTTGGTAAGCTTCCTCTAAAATATAGCGCCTCCATTGTTCCACGGCCTCCACACTGAGTACACCTTCTTGTTGTGCAGCTTCGATGAGAATTTTCCAATCGCCAGGCATAAATGACTCATCCCGAACTGGGCCTTCAATGCCGCTCGGCGGTGGGCCGCGGAAGATGTCTTTCAAAGCCCCGGCAGCCATTATGCCAGCCCCGCCCTTCCTTGCAGCATCGGTGTGAGAAGGTCAATTACTCCTCTCCATCTTCGTGTAAGCATGTATTGCACGATTCGTTGCATGTGGTAGAAGTGCGCACGCATATGGCCTTGCCCTTCTTGCATGTGGCGTAAAAGCCGCAGCCCAGCTTCTCTTCGGGCTCCTGGGTGGTAGTTGCCAGCAGCGTTCAGCGGTCGGCAGATAGGTGTCCATGGTCGGCAAAAACCCATGGACGTATCGTAGAGGATTCGCTCGAGGTGTCGAAGAAGGCAGCTCATACCGAGAGTATCTCCTGACTGATGATGAGGACACGGGTCAGTGTTATGCATACATGAACGTTTCGATGTCGAGTCGGTGCTACTTCCTTACCTAGCTCTCCTGGTTGTTGGAACTTGCTCATGACTCTTACTCAGTAGTAGCAGACTATAATTGAGACAGAGGCCTCTCTGGTCTGGTGTGTTTCGTGTCGTGGCGCTTCAGCGAAGGCTGCCAGTCGAGTCGACAAATGTCGAGGAAGTTGATGCAAATACGAGATACTGTCGAGCGCTCGTGAAGATCGAAACTGAGTTGGTAGCGGCCTGTCGAGATGAGATTCCGGGTATGAGGGTAGCTAGATTGAGGTCGTAGCTGGTCAAAGAAGGTGCCAGCAATTTCAATTTTCAGGCAATGAATCAACGTCACAGGGAAGCCCGAGACGCTGCACTGCGGGACGTTGGAGTATCATTAAAAAAGAGTAGGTCCCTTGAGGATGAAAGATGAATTTTGGAAACTCGGGTGCCAAGCCCCAGCTGTGCTCTCGTCTGCTGTGCTAGCAAGGCCAATAATGACGGCAAAGAGAGCTGCGGGCAATGTTCCAGTGCCAGCGGCTTTGTTGCTGGAAATTTCGATGGCACATAGTGGGGCTGGGTCTGTCCCGCTAGAAGGAAGGAAACCACGACGCCAGTTAGCAACATATGTCTTCATTGCCGAACGGCATGACGTCAACTGCTAGGTTTTGTCATATAGAGTCGACATGCGAACAGGGTGATATACAAGAACATTTCTAGTTTTCACCCAACTTGTACGAAATTGATGCCATTTGGGTGCCCGCTTGTTCTTCTGCTGCTTACGGCGGTGTAGACACCACGATGCGTGCTCGCCGCCAGAGCACCGGATTTCGGGCCACAAAATCGAAATGAACGAATTACCGTGGAGATGATACCAGTATATCTTCTGTTTCTTCAGAGCTTACTACAGTGGCCATGTTTCTCATATCCTCTGGTCCTTCTGGTCTCTCTGGTCCCTCTGCCGAACGGGGATAACCTCGCAGGCCGCGTCCCGAAAAGTCCGGGTGTTTGTGGCTTCGCTGACGGCACCTAGGTGGTCACGACAACTGCAGTACCATGTTTTCCGGCAAGAATGGGTGATATTATGTTAGCGGCAGACTCGGTAAGACAAAAGCTGAGTGCATTTCTCCTGTATTGATTATGCTGGCGTCTGCTTGAAGCAACCGGTATGGAAGCCGTCCAGCTCACTGATGTCCCAATGGACAAATATCAGTGACCACGATATCAATATCACAACCAGAAAAAGATCTTCAAGTCTGATTTCTCGTCAAATAAAGTAATGTTTCTCTTCCACTTCTTCGATACACTTTGGTTTTGCCGCCGGTCTCAAAAGAACTTGAAGTCGCGAATACAGACGCGTCGACCATACTAACGAGGAGAGCAAAAGAGCATTTCAAAACTACCGAATTCAAAACGCGTTTGATTTTGCCCACGTACTCAGAGATCCAAAGCGCGACCGCGACGCCATCCAACTACCCAACAGCACCGAGAGCCATCATAACAACAGCCCATCCACAATGACTATGGCGTGTGGTAAAACAATATTCAATGATCTTAGCAGCATATCTTCGCGCTAGATACACTCACGCCGATGGGAAAGCCGGGAAACAGCAGCAGAGGCAGCAACAGCCACGCAACCAGTACACCACCATCAACAGAGGCGTCACCCACAAAGCACAAAACACTAAGAGATTCTTCTCCACGGCACCACTAAAGCGGTGATCACAGCGAAAGAAAAGAAGGGTGGCGGCCTCGCATGCTCCGGCGGGTGGAACAGCTCATCGGCCGCCCAACTACCATGTCAGTTACTGTCCAATGATTGGGGAAAGGAGTAGACAACTTAATGATCACTGCAGAGGATTGTACCGGAGGACCTATCCAGAAGTTAGTGTGTAGACCATGGTTGAGGAAGGGGGTGAAGAAAAAGAAAAAGGGAAGCAGGTTCGGGAGCGCGAGACACTTCCTTTATACCCAAGAAAGTGGTACGTGCACGGTGACAACTTTTTTGGTGGCCCGTGTGTTTGTGGCTGGTGGAAGTAGGGAGTGCATGGCAGAGAGGCAAGGACTGCGGCTGGCCGTCGAGGTCCGTGAGGGTACCTGGGGGTTGGAGGCTGGTGGCAGGGCCGGGAGAGACGCGTCGACTCGCAGAAGCTCACCGAGTCCAGACGAAAAGTCTGGGGATCCACAACAGTCACGTTGCTCGTAAGACCAGACGGGCAGGACGCGATTTTCACAGCTCCAGCAGTTTCCCTGACTTGGCTTATTTTTCCCCCTCCAAAGCCAGACCTCTGTAACGCAAGGCATCATGGGATCCTTGATGTTCTCGTCCAAGTTTTGTTTTCCAGCTTCAATGTATTGCTTCATTCGTCTCTTTGTCTTCGGTAGTTTTTGCATTTCAAAGGCTTGGATCCAGGAGCAGGGGTTCCTCACCAGGAAACCAGATCATCATTGTGAACTTTAATGGTCAAGCTCCATACCTCAATTAGACTTGAAATCAATGGTTTTTCTGCCCTCTGTGGCTCTCAGATGTCGCGGAATCTGAGTCCATCGGATGGGCAGTGTTAGCATGTTAGCTACAGCAGCAGGCGGTCATCACTTTAATGCCGCCTGTGGATAAAAGACATTAAAGAAGTCTCATAGGACATTTACCTTCTGGGCCAAATACATGAAGAACCATGATGATATCAGTCTGCTGGAGAGGAGCGAAACAGTTAGATCTGTCTTACTTTTCTTTTCGTATCTATTTTCCGCCGTCTTGCGATCCACGAAAGTTTATGCTACTTGTAAATGTCAGCTTCGCATATAAGGACGCCTCGGAAAAGCAGCATCTGATTCATCATATTAAAAACGAATGGTTTGCCTGTCGTTTGGGATCATGGTGACTGTTCTTTCAGTAGCCTTCAATGGCTGTTACCTCACCAGTACACTCTCTGCAAATTATTGGAACAGATTAGGATACCCATCCGCTCACGGTGACACAGAAGCACATGTCACCACCAAAGTAACGGCAAGGTCAAATTGCAGATTGGTGTGGCACGGTGTCGCCTGACCAGAAAACAGCGGCATACGCACTTCGAAATAGACGCAGAGGAACACCATGTGAACTCTGTAGTCTACTACCTTTCTATGAACTCTTGAAATAAATTGTGTTACGAAGTAATTTGAGCACGGGCGGCCGAGAGAGTTATTGAGAGCAGTGATGCTAGCAACCAGTGGTGCCATGGGGTTCGTTCGACGACGGAATTTCAACCGTTGTACTGAAAAGGATTCCGTGAAAGTCATGGAAATCGGGGCCACATCGCTGATTCGAAATTACGGTCACGTTAAATGATATGGACATGAATTAACAAGGGAGATGAAACTGGCACCGGCAATCATGGCTGACAGAAGAATGGCAGGCGTCTGAATCTCGCGAAACAGATGTGAACAAAGCAGTGAAAGAACTTTCCCGGAGGAGATTAATGACAAAGAATCTGGTTAAAGCGAAAGCTACAATGATGGCTATATATGCCTAGAGAGAGAAGTGCAAATTTGGTGGATAGGCATCATTTGGGGTAGAAATTTGACCGCAAAGCTGTGAAGTCCCACGAGTCCAGCTCAAAGCAACACGGCAGAGGCAAGACAAGTAGCAATTTTAGACAAAACAAGCTACAAGATAAAGTCATGGGGAGATCAAAGACTAGGAACCCTGATTTTGGATTGAAAATCGGTAAAGCTGCGCTTCTCCCGGATCACCAAAGAATGGACAGAGAAAACGCAGACGCGTCCAGGCCTCAGCCAGAGAATCAAAATAATTTTAAACAGATAAACCGATAGCTGGTAGAAGAAAGGTGATAGAAGCCTATTGGCTCAGAACTCCGGAGTCATACGAGCCGAAGCACTTGACTCTTGAACGACCTGATGGCCACCTACATGTGTAGGCATTACGGGAAAGGTACCAAGAAGCGTTGGTTATCAGGATTTCACCGACATACGCTGAAGAGACACCGAAAACTCCAGGAACGTTGTGTAGCTCACCGAAATAGGCAGGGCAAGCAGATTCACGCATGGTGACGAATCGGCGCGCGCCACCATAGTGGAAGGGACGAAGACGTGCCAAAGTATGGTACTCTGAACCCGTAGAGACATCCACATCACTGGAACGCGTCATATCAAAGCTGAGGAAGCCAAGTTCTCAAGGGCATTAAGATCCATGGCGAGAGTCGGGGCGCCGCGTCGATGAGTCGATAATGAGAACGACCCGAGATAAACAGAAAGGGCACAAAACTACGATCGAGACAATGATCGCCAATCGCCGGCTCAGCGAGTGATAGAACGCAGAAAGCTACCACAAGCACTAGTAGGCCACATACTCAGGACGAAAACAAAGGTATACACGACAGCAACGCGAACTCCAGCAGGCCACAGCACACAGCCCGCCAAAAACATCACCAAATTACCAAAACAAGGAAGGGGTTTTCTCCTCCATGCCACCACTGAAGCGGTGATCATGGTGAAAAAAAGAATTCCCGTTCGCGTTGCCTGGAGAGAGTGTAATACCTGGGACACTTGAGGACAAGTAGTCCTCTTGGGCCAAAGATTGTAGGCCGCCTCAGCAATGTACAGTACATTGCGACTCCCCGTAAACGTGAGAGTCGAGGCGGCACAGAGTGGCTTCCAAAGATTATGGCCGCAGACCCCCTCGGGTTTTACCCCGTCCGAGGTCTGACGCAGTGCACTCTGCTCTGTGCAGTGCACTTTCTGCAACGCAGGGGCCGCTAACGTGGCACAGGGTTTTCTTGATCTCTCCGGACCCAATCATCCTGGCGAATACACGCCAAGCATGAAAAAGAAAAGAAGAAAAGGAGCAGATTCGGGGAGGGCACGAGACTAATTTATACCCAGGAGAGTGGTACGTGCACTCCTGCAACTTTTTGGTGGCCCGTGAGCTGGCGGTGTGGGTGCTAGAGAGGGTCTTCTCCGGCTGAGAGGGGGCCTGTTTGGGCTTAGAGCTGGCTGGCTGGGCTGTGGGAGGGCGTGAGCGGTTGCTGGGGCGGCTGGGAGTGTCGAGCCAGTTCGGACGACACCTGGATGAGCAGCCGCCGCGTCTGTCTCCACCCGTCGACCGGCAGATAACAGGTGTTGTGAGTTCAGATCACATGACGTGACATCTTAAGCACAAGCAAGCAAGAAGCATGGTTTTGGGCATGCCGGAAGACAATAACACGCCTGCTGAGGAGGAAGTTGAAGACCTTGGTATCGCGATGGCTGTCTAGTCTCTCCAAGACCGCGCAGTTAATGAGCTCATAGTAGGGTTATCACTTTGGAATGTCGGGGCATTGCCGTTTTAGATAAAAGAAATATCACTAAACAAACATTCCAGCCATGATAGCTGCCTACAAGTACTATGGTCAGTGTTTGTTTGTCAGAAGCATCCTCTCGAGGTGAGCAGTCTCTTCTGAAGATCACCGAGAGCCACTTGATTATCTCTTTTTACTCTGCTGAAGTGGCAGATATTTATACCGTTGCTATAACTCTCTAGTCGCAACATACCTTGTTCACGCCATGCCGACTTTTGCCTCAGCCGAGCAAAACGCTAGAGCCTAGGTAGATACCCGTAGGATGATGGAATAACATATTTAGGACAGATTTACTGTCAAGATATAGTGGACGAGAGTATACCTATCAACTTAAATACCTAGTCCAACACTGTATCTTTTTTCTTGCTTTCTAGACGCTCCAGTGGGAGCATTGCTCTGGAGGCGGGCTTTGCAGACACAGCTATCTGTCAATTCCTCTGCCTTCCCTGCTAATCCTCGGTTTCTCCTTGCCACCCTATCGGACAGCACAAGTGCGATCCATGTTAGTCAGGAAGATGGCCGTTGAAGAAGAGGCCATTGGGATAGCTAGTCAACGTGCGTTCTTGAATCGGAAAGTTGTTTATCTGTTCTGTTCTGCGATGGAGAGTTTCTTAAAATTTGGAGAACTTGATCCGCGCGCGAGCTTTGGATCGTCCAGTTCGCCGCCTGTGGCTCGGCCGTTCAGGACGCGTCTTGAGATACTGGACACAAACTTGGAGCCCGTAATAATCAGTGATGATATTTGTGTTTCCTCTTTGTCTAACCCTATCGTGAAGCTGTGATGTTTGATTTCGATCGTACTCAAATTGCGCAGAATTTTTTCGAAGGGGACTCGCAATGGGAACGGAAATTCTGCCACTGCGCCGCGTGTATCTCGAGGTAACGTAGCGGTGAGCTGTCTGGGAATGAAGCCCGCGTTCGCAGTCAGAAAACCAGAGGGCATCGTCACGATGGCAGAATTGCGTATCTCCTTCAGAATTTGCAGAGGAGCTTATTCCTTCTCTATAACACTACATTTGAATAGTGATCATAGGCAGCAAAGCAACGCCGAGCAGGAACCAGGTCTCTGCGTCCCAAAGCACATGTCCATCACGTCAAGAAACAACAGGCGCGTCACAAACCATCATCACCATAGCATGCAACGTACTTAGCAGTCATTTTCTTCTCCATGGCGCCACCAAGAAGCGGCGATCATAGCGAAAAAAAAAAGGATGCCACGAATCCTGGAGGTAGTGTAATACCAGGCTCATGGGGTTGGTTACAAAAATTCACCTGGGAAGATTGAAAAACCAGATACTAAGGACTTGAGAGCCGCTACCCCGGGCATTGACGTCCCCCTTAATGACCGAAGGATCTCTTCTTTCGTGGCCAGCGCCCCTAAGAAGAAAAAGAAAGAGGAATAAATTTGAGGGAGAGCACAAAGCATTTTATACAATCGTTTGGTGGTACGTGCATGGTTGCACTTTTGGTGGCCCATGCTCTTTTGAGTTAGGGTTAGGGTTATGGTTAGGATGAATGCCGGCGGCAGATAGATTTGGACAAGTTGTCGGCTGTCAGTGCTCCAGTCTGTTATCTGTGGTTTGTTTCTCTTGTCCAGTCAAGAGTTAATGAAGTCCCAGGGGATTAAAGAACAAACAGATCTCGATTACGGCAGCCATCGGAATTCGAATTCACCAACTCTCAACGTAAATCTCTAGGCCACCGCACTAAAATCATACTCTTCTAGCAACACATATATCAGTTAATTACCACATTCTGCAATCCGGTTCCCGTCGTAAGACATGAAACCAGATCACTCACTGATTTTCATGGTGAGTGACGACAACCCATAACAGCGTGGCCTATCGACTTTTTAGTCCCTTAGGATTTGAGGCTACCCTCCTCCCTTTCCAATTATCTCGGGAAGGGCAAGAGCAAGGAGCTTCGGCTTTTATTTCTGTTGCCCCAGGTTGTGTATCTCCCTAGCTGGCGTTCTTCCAAAGGTCTATACCCCCCAGCTCGGAATGGTTGCCGTTCCTCATCCCCGATACCCAAAGACTCCTTCAAACAACGCAAATCGGGATATCCAACCATATTTATTGCCTTGTGGTCCATGGTTCAGGCGCTGAATTTCAATCAATATGCCCGCTCGGGGCAAGCTGGGGCCATTCGGAAATCAGAGTGACTCAGAACGAGTGACGAGAGCAGAGGTCGCAGATGTCGCCGGGGGCGTTGACAGCGGAGCCACACTCGCAATTCTGACAGCCACACAGGTAGTTGCGGTCCTTGTTGGTGGTGTTGTTCAAGTTGTAACGGGCAATTGGCGCAGCTGGGGCAGGGACCTCAGTCTCGCGAGAAGAGGCGTCGGACTTGATGGCTTGCTTGGTATCCGCCATCTTGTTCACGGCTTTCCTATGTTTGCAAGCAAACATTAGCGGAGACATCAAGGAGGAGTGGGAAACAAACATACTGGACTTAGACGACGGCTTCGGGCTCAGTTCGTGGCTACAGCAAGGCGAGGTCGAGAGCAGTCAGGACCGTCGATGCGGATCTGCTCAGGTCTCCTTGTATGGTTTTCGGAATTGGTGCTGCAAGGGGAGGTTGGAAGCTGTCAGGACCGTCGATGCGGATCTGCTCAGGTCCCTTCGTCTGATTTTCAGCTTGAAGTCGGTGTGGCAAGGTGAGGTCGTGTCGAGAGCAGTCTGGACCGTCGATGCGGATCAGCACAGGGCTGGACCTTACTCCCCGAGGACCTGACGGTTAAACCGATCCCGGCAGGGGCCTGAAAGCAACTCTGGTTCGATTTGAGGTTCGTCAAAACCTCCCAACTCAGCCCTGGTCTCACGGCCAAGTCACTTGATGTTGGTTTTGATGCTGAAGAGAGGAGAGCGAAACCAAGTTGGCGGACTGGGAACAAGACAAGGAAAGGATCCAAGATTGAAGATTGGACAAGGCTCCCAGTTTGTCATCTGGGACTGGATCTAACAGACGGTTGGCAACAAACATGCAAAAGTCCCGCAGAAGGGACAAAAGAGACGGAAGTTGGGCAGGTACCTCTGTCCTCGCAGTTGCCTTGCAAGGCTGAGCCAAGCTTGTCGGTGGTCAGGTGGACTTTGAAACCTGCAACTGTCCAATCTCAGGAGCTAGCAGATATGCATTGTAATACTGGACAAAAAGTGAAGCGAGCATTGCAAAGTCGTAGGGTTCCTAGGCTACTTATTTGACGACTTCATCTCGATATGGCTTGAGGATTCGCCACGGCCAAAGCCATGACGAGACGTCTTTGCAGGGGTGGTGGAGCAGCAGCGCACACATTTCGGTAGCGGTGAGGCCAGGGGCCAAGCAGAGCCCAACCTTTTGGGCCGCCTCGTTTTTCTCTTCTTTTTTACAAGGCATCATGACTCACCGAGAAAAAAGCTGTGGAAACTTCCTGATCAAACCATGTCGTCCTTCCCAGCTGCGCCCGGTGAGGAAGAACAAATGGAGGTGGATTCCTTTTTTCGGCCCAACACCAATCCAATCGCTGGCCGTCAATGCACTGTAGATAATGTACATGAAGTACTCATCGTCAATCCAAGACGCAACCCCTTGCTCCTTTGCTGTGCCTTGCATTCAACCCCATCATGTGTGACAGCGCGTCCAATTATAAACCGTGGATATCTCAACCTAGCATGGCTTTGGGCCCAAGGCGCAGAGAGCACAGCATCCAGACGGTCGAATAAGACGACCGGCACCTTGATAAGTCCTGGCGTAGCACCAATCATGGGCGGGGTGTTGAGGGGACCACAGGCGAAAGGTCACGCTAACAGGCCTACCGCCTCATCGCCAGCGATCACCATTACACGGCAGCATGCATGCCACCCTCGGTCAGCCAGATAATCAACTCTACAGCAACGGCCAACCCTGAAAGCCCTGAAAGTCAGCACACCACAGCAGCCCAACAGTCCAATAATTCGCACTCTTCAGCCTGCGCGTTGAGCGGGATGGCGCCCCCTCCGAGAGCCCTGCAGCAAAGTCTTCTGTCGGCCGTTTCAACTTTCCGAGTCAGGCATCAGCAATCATCATATCATCGCAATCAAACCAAAACACAATGATCGGCCGCTGTGCAGCTGGCCATCCTCTACGCAATGATTAAACCCCTTACGAATCCCCCTTTTCTCCTTACATGTCCTTATCATTCCAGCTCTCTTTCCTGTCCCGGGTGACACAACCACTTTCTCGGCCGCCGGGAAAGTCCAGGTCTCAAAGCCGAGCTTTGTGAGACATCGGTTCCAAAAGGGGGAGCGACCGATGTCAGACGGTAGCCGCACAAGCTGTCTGTCGTATGCGAATGCACGGCGAATTTGAAGCACATCATCCCGCCCTGGCCTGGCCTTTTTGGCCCTGCCGAACAACCGATGCCGTCTGCACATCGTTTCCCAGGCCAATGCCTGCTTCCCTGTCCTGCCACTATCACTGGCGAGACACGGTTACACTGCACGCACGCCCACGCACGCACGACGCACCGACACCACCACGCAACAGCAGCGAAGCACCGCGCGCAACAGCGCACAGGAAAAGCCCACGCACGCTGCAAGCAGCATTCACACAATGCCTATAACACCAGACAGTAAGCCGGCCACAGAAACACGGCTGTGGGCCCCCCTGCACTATTACCATGGCCATCCCGCTACTGCTACTTTATCTCTCTCGCACACTGGAGCACACATGTGCCAACTTGGCTTCATTCCCATCCTGGCCATCGAACCGGGCTCAGCCGATACTAGTGTCGTAGTACTGGTCCCCAGCTGTCAAAGTTGACTGACGCCTGCCGTGTTTGGGTCTTAGTATTTTTCCATGGGGCTCCCTGATCTCTTTCCTCCTCCGTACTTTTGGCCGAGATATCAGTGAAACAACAGCTGAGCCAATCTCCAAGTGGATTACGGCAGCTGCTTGCCAAGGGATAGCAGTTTCGAAGCGGAAGAAAAGGAGAAAAAAGGGGGCCGGTAACAGTCCCCCGCTGCTCCTGCGCCATCCATCACTCGTACTTTGACGCCTTGTGCCATGTATGCGTCAACTTAACCCCGACGGACATGGTCGAGGACTGGTATATCCCGAGTGGGGTGGATGCGCATGTTTTCATGCTGGCTCCTTTTTTGTATCATTGGCTGGCCATTGAGGTGCGTCTTTTCTCGGTAAGGGATCCGAGTGACGGTCCGTTCGACTGCAACCTTACCAGAATGCAAGTCCGTTTGGTACAACAAATAATACTCGGGACTTGGGGGTCCCCAAAAGAGCCTTATCTGGGCATACACGTCCATTCTGAATAATAATCGAGAGCAGTCGTGTGGATGGCGCGTGGATGAGTACCACGCATGACGTGAGGATAAGATAGCACCCGTTGGATGCTACTATAGTCAACCGCTGAGTTGACCGCTTGCATGTGTACCTGTGGTTACCTTGACAGAATAAGCAATTGACCAGATACTACACTTTGAGCTAATCACTTGAAGGTATGCCATTGGTTACACTTTTCTTCCATTAATGAACTCGACGACCATGCTCGCATATATGGAGGCACTGATGCTAGAGCTCAATGAGATGAGTTCTTTCAACGCTCAGAAAGTGAGCTTAGTTTTATGATCAAACCTCCTCAAAGGCTCCTCTTTCTTTCTAGTTCCATTGCTATTCACTAGAAGAAAAAGATGAAGCTTAGAAGAAAGAAGAAAAACCACATCAACTCTGTCCGCAAAGCGTCCCTTGCCCACTTTACCTCCACCGATCCATCGTCTCACGTCCTCCCCATTAGCCATCATAACAAACAAACCTGCGTAAGTACACCACCAAACAGCAAATGCAGATACGCACAACAGCTGGCGGTACAGCCACAAACACTACGCCTGCACACCGGCTGATAAGCATTCGTTAGCACAGCAACAAACATCACGCGTGAGCGCACGTCCGCTGACAAATAACGGCTCCAAGTTTTACAGTGCCCACTCCAAAACCGACCAGATCCCACAATCCAACCAGCCCGCTGGCCCGATCCTCCATGTACTCGTGCTCCCAGAAACGGCACGGGGTGACACCGTGTATCCTTTCTCCTTCTAGAAGGCCAGGGTGGAAGCATCTTTCTCGCTCCCGAGCCGGCAGTCGACCAACGAGAAATAAAGGCTTTAAGGCTTGTGTATCCCCTTTTTCGGTTCCGAGTTTTCTCCCTTTGTCATGTCCGTCATGGACCTCAAATTCCAATTTCGCTCTTTTTCACATTTCCTTTACAGTGCAGCTTTTTTCGTATGACTAATATTCCGATCATTACTAGTACACTCTGATTCATCAGTTCCGCTTCAATTCCAAGATTCCCAAAGTTAGTTTCAATATTACTGGTACCTATGGCGGAAGCGCCCACATTGTGACTTTGTAAACAACGCATTATCATTTGCTGGTCGTTTTTACTTTCAATTACTTTACACTCAGAGACATTATAATCTCATTAAATCACCTTATGTACAGGAGCAACACTCTGTGATCAAGGTCAAAAGGGGTCTCCCGCAAACCTAGCTGGGGGGGGGGGTTGGGTTCCTGCCAGTCCCTAACCGTCCCGCAATTTGCGAAAATAGTGTTGATGTGATGTTGATATGAAGACGTCCAGTTTGGGTAACATCATTTCCGCGAACTGCGGGACGGTTATAGAATGCTAGAAAACCCCCCTTCCCCCACGAGGTAAGCAACGTGAGTACTACTACCTACCTAAAAGGGGAAGTGAGGAGTGGGGATCGATGGCATGATGCTACAAACTTGCAAAACACCTTTCGTCACCTGATTGGCTTTCACTTTGTGTAAACATACATCGCTATCACATTCTTGATTTAGTAGGCTCTTCAATCTGTGAGGCAAGGGGAAAAAACCTGCATGTGACTGCGCGAATAGAAATAAGAGTCATATGACTTCCAATAAAATAGCTTAAAATGGATGGTTCATGTTAGTGATGAAATGAAATACGCTGCGGAACGACTTCATCTAGCATGAAGAGATGATCTTCACCATGAGAATTCACAATTCCCAAAAAAAAACCCAAAAAACCTTTTTTTTACCCCGGGGAGCAATGAAAGGCGAATGTGTTCACTTTGCATATTCAATAAGGCCCGTTCACGTAGGTGCACAGTTTTCAAGTCCAAGCATTTTTGGGTGAAGCTCAACGATTTGACTCCATCCCACCCGCATCCCATCCACCCATCCTTAAGGCGTGCATCAACGAGACATTCGAAAAGAACACGAAACAGATATTACCGCCGCCGACCAGAAAAGAAAAGCCACGTTCCATGACTGATGAATATACTTTGCTATTCGTTCAGCAAAATGATCCACCCAGATACTGCTTTTGCTTGCTAACTCCCAGGCCGGTCTCAAAAACCCCGTAACTATTAAAATGAAACAAGAAAAAAAAGAACTATAGAAACCCTGGCATAATATGTATCCCCACCCATTGGCCTTGGTGTTCTTCCATCTGTCTGGCATGATTGCCATAATGTGTTCTCCACTGACGCCGGCCTTTCGATGATACAGGAGGCGTAATCACAAAAGACTAGAGGCATCTGTGATATGCTACTAAACCGTGTAGAAGAAATCAGGTCTCCGATCGCCCAGCATCTCGATCTCCTTCTCAGTAAGGTCTTGCACCCAGTGATCTCTCTCTCCGCGGCGTCGCTTGCCATTCTCTCTCCGGAGCAGGATGGTCATCAGCACCGACCCGCCAAACAGGAATACAGCCATGAATCCCATCACGGTGCCGTGACCCTCGCTGAAGCGCGGTGCGTTGAAGTATATGTTGCTGCTGACGACGCCGCTGAGGTTGCCCCAGCCGATGACAAAGCCGAGAACGACGCCCCGCTTGTAGACGCCCTCGATGTTGTTGGCCATCCAGCTGATGGTGTTGGAGATGCAGGGGTAAATACCGAGCGCGCCGAGGAAGGTGCCCGCATACTGGATGGCGGGGTCTTCAGAGCCGAGGAGCATAGCGAAGCCGGCGACACCTAGAAGGGAGACAAGAATGTTGCAGAGACCACGGGCGCGGGTGCGGTCCGCCACAAAGCCAATGACTACCGTTAGGAGAGCGGCAACGGCGTAAGGCGGCACGGACATAAGCTGGGCTCGTATAACGGTGGAGTTCCAGCCCAGGCCGGCGATGATGCTGGGGAGGAAGAGCGAGAATGCATAAAGGGGCATGTCACAGCCCATGTAGATGGCCATGCCCAGCCACATTTTCCAGTCCTTGAGTGCGGACCAGAGGTAGGTTATCTTGAACGACTCGTGCTCGGCCGACGATTGCATATCGAACTTGAGGCGGCGAATGACTCGGGCGCGGTCTTCTTCCGAAAGGAACGTGGCCTCGTCTGGGAAATCGTGCACCATCCAGAAGGAGGCCAGCCCAACTACCACGGTCAGCAGACCTTCCAGGATAAAAATCCAGGCCCAGCCTGGCTTGCCGCCGATGCCGTCCATGCTCTCAATGGCCGCAGCCAGCAGCCCGCCGAACGAGCCCGAGAGTGCAGCGGCTGAGAAGAAGACGGCGGCGCGGACGCCAAACTCAGAGCGCTTGTACCAGCACGATAAGTAGTAATTGACGCCGGGAAATAGACCAGCCTCCGTCAGACCGAGGAACCAGCGCGCAGCCATAAGGCCGGACCAGTTATAAACGAAGCCCATGCCGAGCATGCTGCACCCCCAAAAGATCATGATGACGGGGATGAAGAGGGACGGGCGCAGCTTCTTGAGCAGGATGTTCGTGATGGGCTCGAAAACAGCATATGAGACGAAGAAGATGGTGAGCGTGGCATTGTAACTTGTTGTGGTAAGATGCAGCGACGTTGACAGGCCTGCAATCTTCGCGTTGCCGATATTGGTGCGATCGAGAAACGCCAGCAAGTACAGGAAGCACAGCTGCATGTGCCGTCGTTAGCGGGTTCATCCATAACGACCTACCTAACCCTTCCATTGGGATGCGGGGTTTGACTTTGAGGAGGATGGTACGTACCCATGGGATCAGCATGTAATCAAGACGTCGAACAAGCTTGCGGTCCTAGATTTTGGTTTGCCGGTAAGCATGTATGCATCGTCTGCCGATTTATCCGAGGCCAACCGGGGAGGCCCTTCAAGACACAGACAGACAGCAGGTTTGCTGTGGGAGGAGGACGATTGGCAGAGGGGAAAGAAAAGGAAAAAAGAGCCTACGATTTCTTCTTTCTCGGCTGCGGTGAGATGGGCATCGGGGTCTGGTGGCATCTCCATGAGTCCTTCGTCATGGCTCTGTTGGCCATCGGTTGAGTTGATGTCCTTCTCATCAGTCATTTTGGCGATGTGCTCGAGGGCGAACCACCCGTTTGACTTGGTTGCCCGGACTGCAGCAGATCGTAGGGGTGTTGGTCAGCGCGTGTGGGCTTGTAACATCGATATGGCAGATACCATCTGTACGATTTCAACCCTGGAGGTGGAAAATATGGAAGGCAGAGAGAGATGCAGATACTCCCGCCAGATGTGGGAAACTAAAATGGCCAGAAGAGGAATGTGCGAGTCACGAAAAGGAGAGATATAAGGAAGTAAAAATTAAGCTAGGTGGGGAGAAATTGGCGAGAACTTATGCTCTGGCGGTAGGCTTGCACACACACTCACCCATTGCGCATGTTTTGATCCCAAAACGGCCTCTTATCGGAACTCGATGGCATGCGCAAAGGCTCAGACTAGTGAAGCCCGAATCACACGTCGGGGTTGCCGTTGACGATGACGGTGCGGGAACAGAACGAACAGGGTGGCACTTGGGGGGTGATGGGTCGTGCGGGGAGCAACCCCTCTTGGTGGGCGGGGAAAAAAGGGAACAAGCTTCTAGGTTGAGGAGGGAGCGGGAATACTGTCGTCGATGATGTCGGAAAGTTGCAAATCCCGGCCCAATTCGGTCAGCAGGCGCAGTGTTGGTGTTGAGAATGAAGGGATGGAAAGGTGGTGGTGCTGGTGGTCAGCTGGCAATTGGTTAGGAATTAGGGCATCCGAACGCTAACGTAGAGCGTGTAAGAGCAGGGGCAACGCAGTACCTTTCCAAAGTGCGGAGAAGCGCCAACCTATGTAATAATGAACCTGCTGAGGCAGGATATATGTGGTCGAGACGTGGGGCTGCTGCTTGCTTGCGTGCTAAAGAACGCCACGCTCCACCTGCCTCTAAACATGGACGAAGAGGGATGTCTCGAATGGTCTCGACATTGGATGGCGAATAGTGTAAGGCCTGGTGTGATGGGTGGGTGGATGCGCAAACTAAAAAGATATATTGGAAAGGGGCTGCCATCCCGGCACCTGCTGCTGCTGCTAGTGCCATATTTTTTACGAGAAGGCACCTGGACGGGCAATGTCTTTTTTCTCCGTCTAGTGTCCGATGGAGGCACTGTTGAGTTCACTAGAGCACTTGTTCTAGTGGCCGCGGCTCGCTGAATTTGTCAGACCTTAGCATGGTAGACAGCCGGCGCATGCGTCAACACAGCTTACACGCTGCCAGGGGCTGTCCATTACTGCCCCACTGCCTGGACGACGCACGGCATCCGAAGCCCGAACGCGGTGCCATGTAATGAGAAATGTAGGTAGCAGAAGCAGTGCCGTGTAAAGCTCTGGCATGCAGGTATTCAATGAGCTTTCTAGAATCTAAAACCGTTCTGGTAGCGAGACCTGCCTTCCACCGTCAACTTCGCTCGCAGTTCGGACGAGCAGCACACTGTGACAGGGGTAGTAGGCGAATTAGGTTGTGTCCCTGTCCCGAACCGTCAGTCAGAACCAAGCCTGTGTCCTACCCGGGGCTGCTGGTGCTAACCCACGCCCCCCATCCTCCCAGTCGGGATCTTGTTAGGTCTCCACCGTTTCCGTTTCCGTGGGGCTCGCAGCAGGAGCATCTTAGATGCATGCCAGATAGATGAGAGGTGTTGCTGAAAGATGGGATGCTTTGCTGCTGTGGCTTGGCGTCATAGGGTCTCAGGTCCTATGTCGGACTGAAAGGCACCGTGCGACCTAATATTGTGCCCTGTCTCCAACTTGACTGAACATGTCCTCGAGACACGGTGCACTCGGCCCATTACGGCCTTTACGCGACGTCTACCGCCGACTATACCGATACTGGATGCCAAAAGAAAGTCCGAGGGACGGAGTAGAGAGCACGGCCCGTCGGTGCATCGTCTTGTGCGCGCCCAGGCATGTCGAGTCTGAGAGGAGCACGCACGGACTCAGATGGTGCGCGTGCCACAGTGGTATTGGTACTGCCATCAAGAGACGTGACAGGCTACTTTGATAACAGGCATAACTCACCACTCAAGAATTAACCAGATCATGGCCCGCCAGAACGCGGTGATGCAGCACGAGACGACAAGACCCAATCTGGATTGTCATCCCCCCCTTCGAATGAAGATGGAGTTTGGGTTTTGCTCGGGAGGGGATAGCTGGCTCGACAGCATATGGGGGTACGCGCGTGCCGAGTAGGTTTAAGAGACGAACAGTTCATGGCGGCGAGCCCGAAGAGACTTCAGCCTCGACGGGGACCGGTGTGTCGACGTCGAATCATAGGCCGGCCAGCATCGGGAAGTCGCTCTTTTGCCGGCCACGCTGGCTTCGTCTAGCGTCGATCATGAAGCAGGTAGGCAACCTGAACGCATCTCTCGTGCGGGCATCCGTGGAATAGCGTTGTCGACGGGACGTGTGTCGATGCATTGGGCAAAGTCCCCGTCTGCAATGGCAGTCCGCAAGCACGCTAGGTGAGGTGCTCCGGTTCCATTGGACTGCCAGCACAATGTCCACGTGCAAACAAAAGAGGGATGCGCCGGATCTGTCCCTGACTTGCCATGTTCTGGACACTAGACCAGGGAAATTGTCACGGTGTGGCGGGCAGGGGCCTTGGAGCTATCGAGATTGGTGGGGAGAGAGAGGGTGACACAATGTTTGCTGCGGGCACCCGGGTCAACCGCCGTGTGCGTGTTTCTCCCAGCTGCCTCATCGCCGCCCGTCTGGTTCAACTGAGGCTCAGGCTGTTCAACCGGGGTTTCACGCCCATCCCGGACAGTCTCGCTGCCTTCCCACCACTGTCTGGGACCGTCTCTGGCGTCGAACGGTTGTCGAGGGCCTTCTCATGGCACGACCCTGAAGGCGTTATGGAGAGCAGGGCGCTAGGCATGTGCGCGGGGAACGGTGGGGGACATCTCGCAGGCCGATCCCGGAAGGCGTCTAGAAATAGACTCGTGGAGCTCGCAGGCCAGACGACCGACCGGGACGGATACATTACAGGACGGACTGGAGGTTACGGAAACACTCGGCGGACAGGGACGATATCCAAGCTCTTGGCTGAGGTCGGCAAGCGGTCGCCAAGGCGGGAAGGGTGGGCAAGTGAGTGCTTGGCTCTGTTCCGTAGCTTGGTTCTCTCCAAAACTTGCCTCCAGTCGACAGCCCGCCACTCCGCTTACCAGGTTCGGAGCTCTCTTGGCTCCCAAGTGGAGGGTAGGCTGGGGGGAAGAGGGGAAGGGGAAGGGGAAGGGGAAGGGGAAGGGGAAGGGGGAAGGGGGAAATCAATCGGCTGTCTGTTTGCAAGCCACACATGTGCGCTACTGCACAGCCGCGCTCGTTATTCCCGTGGGCCAGCTGTTGTCCCAATTAGGGGCCAATCTGGACTCGGTCGGGGGCGGAGCGGAACTCGCACCGAGAGGCGCGTGAGCAGCGGTATTGTGCTGTGCTGTGCTGTGGTAGGCGTTGTGCTTCAAGGTTCTCTGGTTATCGTGAAGGGCTGCTTCCTGTGCTGGCGCTAGACAAGCAGGCCAAGAGGAGCTGTGTGCCCTGCTGGCTGCAGACGCAATTAGGAGAATTCTTTCTGCCATGGATGGCACAGGAGGACGAAGTCGATGCTGCGTCCCGGATGGCCTCTGGATAGGCGCATAGGGCGTTCGGAGGAGAGCCCGCCCTCCAACGCAAGGCAACGCAGGTGGCTGCTAGTGTATCTCACGACAATGAAAGGCCTGCTTGCCTGCCAAGGCTGCATGAGGAGGTTTTTATCTTTTCACCGCTTGATGGGTCAAGGGTTCCCTTTCTTGTGCAGCTGCTGTGCTGCCGTGGCGTTTCTCCTCCCAACGGCAATCCCAAGCTCGCCCCGTCTCTCGTCCTGGTGCTTCTCGTCCCGTGCCATGATCATGAAGGAAACATCGACGTGTGCTTCAAGTCGCCGGCTAGACGACGCCATTGTCGATCTCCTATTCGGCAATGCTGGGCGGGGCGGTCTGCTAGGGAGCTGGGGTCATCGTTGAATGCGCTTCTCGACGCGATTGGATCTGGCTCCGAGCGGCGGCCAGCATCCACGAGGAATCAGTGGGGAGGATTGGGAAATCGGGGTAACAGAGCGTTGGGTCGGATTGAGATGCTACGACGGCATGTATTTCTTTCAAGTCTTTGGATCATTGTTTGCGAAGGTGCTTGTTTGCTGGGTTGCTGTTACCGGTGTGCCGTTTGTTGTTTGCAGCTGGTGAGCGGAGTCAAGGCACTGAGGCTGACTCCAAACAACAGCAGTCCGGCGCTGCCAGCACGCCAAAAGTCAATTGCCAAGCTCGAAGCTCCAAACAGCTCCATGCCCCCCCCCTTCCTGCTCCCCATTCGGGGCTGATTAGATAATCTGCCGTTGTGGGGTTGAAGGTGCCAGGGGGCAGGCAAGAACGACCCATCCAGAATTCCGATCCTTGCTGGCTGTCAGACTGCCAGCAGTTTGGCTGAGGTAATTAATGGCCTGTTGGGTTAGTTACGTCTGCGTTTTAGCAGCCCAAAACTTGGCAGCTAGCCAGCTGCAACCAAAACACCAAGCTTTCAAAGGTTGTCTGTTGGACTCGCATTGTTTGGTGGCTTTCACCCGGCGTCCCACCCCTGAACCTGCTGTTTGGCTGTTTCTCTCAGCCCCGCATCCTGGCTACGGTCCGACTCCAGGCTCGGGCAAAAAAGGGAGGCGTCTGGTTCGTCTGCCGGGCAAGCCGACGACTGTTCACCACCACCAACAGCACCATCATGCCGCCCAAGAAGGTCTGCATCGTCGGTGGGTTTGCTGGCGACCCCCCTTTTCTCATCGGCGACAGAGCATGCTCTAATCCCAAATGACATGATCCAGGTGCCGGCCCTTCCGGTCTCGTGGCTGCCAAGTCCCTCCTTCATGATGTCCCAAGCGGGACCTTCGAGGTGCACATCTTCGATTCCCAGCCCCGCATTGGCGGACTCTGGCCTTCACGCAAGGACGATGGCGATGGCCTGCTGCACCCGCTCATGATAGCAAATCAGAGCAAGCATACTGTCCAGTTTAGTGACTTGGCGTGGGAAGAAGATGGTGTCCCCGAGATGCCTCGCGCCTGGCAGGTTGGTCGCTACCTCGAGCGCTATCTCGAGAGGTACTGCGAAGGAGCCACGCTACACCTTGGCACGCGAGTTGAGAAGACAGAGCTCCTCCTGCGCAAAATGCGCCCTGGCGACCCCGCCTCAGGGGCCAGATGGTGGGTTCGATCTCGCTCGGCTGACAATGGGGAGGTTGAGGAGCAGACGTTTGATTATCTCCTAGTCGCGTCCGGCTTCTTTGGCAAGCCAGCTATCCCTGCTGAGGTGGCGTCATCCCAGCTCCGGGACGTCCCCGTTATGCACAGTAGCGAGTATCGAGACCTCGCTGGCTTGCTCGGCAAGGCGAACAATGGCAAAGGCGGCAAGATCCTCGTCGTGGGGGGCCAGATGTCGGGTGTCGAGATTGCCGGCACCATTGCGTCGCACCTCTCATCCGCCCTTCACTCGCCAGGCCCGAGTCCCATCTTGAACCCCGAGAAATACTCGTTGCATCATATCACCCACAAGCCAGTCTGGGTCTTTCCCCTATTCACCTCCCCAAAGGTGAGAAAGTTTGGACTGAGACTACATCTTGTTTTCAGCAGAACTCAAAGCTCAGACTATCTTGTTCAAATCATGATGCTCAAATCATGCTATTCATCATGTCATTTGACTAACCAATGTTCATGTTGCAGCCTGCAGCCTCGGCTCCGCCATTCTTGCCCCTGGATCTGGGCTCTTACAATCTCGCCAACCGGCCGCAACCCCTGACCAACATTCAGGGGCACATCACCGTCGACGCAGCCAAGATTGTGCATTCGATATATCAAACCGTTGTTGCTACGAACCAGGCCAACTTCTCGCCAAATCTTGCTATCACAAACGACGAGACCAGTAACCCACCTTACCTCGCTGTCAGCGACTATTACCTTGATTTTGTCAGGTCAGGCCTCATCTCTGTTTCATGTGGCAAGCTTGAGTCCCTTTCCGGGAGGGAAGCCACAGTCTCTCCGTCCAAGGAGCAAATCAGTGATATTGCCACTGTGGTCCTCGCTACCGGATTTGAAGCATCGTCATCTATCGAGTTTCTGCCTTCACCCACCCGTGAGACGTTGTCCGTGTGCCCGGCTGATCTGAACAACACGCTCGCCCTCGGCTTTCACGGCACACATCATCAAGATGTGCCCAACCTCGGATTTGTCGGTTTCTACCGATCGCCGTACTGGGGGGTGATGGAGATGCAGGCTCGCTTGCTCACAGAGTTGTGGGCGGCTGGCGGACCATTGTCGTCCTCGCTGCCGCCAGCGCTGGAATCATCTTTGAGCAAAGACACCTCCATAGAGCGGAGTCTCAAGCTCCGGTCCGACCCGCGCGCCTCTCAGTTTCCCATGGGCGACTACCCTTGGCTGATGCAGGAGTTTGCTGCTGCGCTGGAGCTCGAGCGCCGCCCTCCTCTGGGTGAGATGCCCAAGCTGCCGCCCGCTGAAAAGGAGATGGACATCCTCACCCCAGCCCGATATCCCGCCAAGAATCTCAGCGAAGCCCAGCAGACCGAAGTCGCCAAGTCCTTAAAGCAGACCGAGAGCACCGCCTGGGCTGGCCTGACCCAAGGCAAGTTCGTCGCCAAGGCCGTCTTCCGCTCCCTACTCGGCGTGTGGAAGCTCGAGCGCGATCTAACGAGCCGCCTACCCAGCCATCCCAGCGGCCACTTCAGCGGAACGGCCAAGTTCCTGCTCCGAGAGGGAACCCGAGACGGGCGCGAGTCCGAGTTCGACGCCTCGGACGACAACGGTCTGGAGTACTTGTACGTCGAGGAGGGCGATTTCAAAGCCTCCAATGGTCTGACGTTCCGCGCCACCCGCCGCTATGTCTGGCGGTACAACGAGGCCAAGGACAAGCTCAGCGTGTGGTTTGTCAAGACAGACGACCAGTCCAAAGCCGACTATCTGTTCCACCAGGTCGAGTTTAAGGTCCCAGAAGGGGAGGAGGAGACCGGCGGAGAGGGCTGGCGCGCGACGGCTGGGCATCTCTGCATTGATGATTTCTACGATGTCGGGTATAATTTCAACTTCGAGGCCGTCAACTTGAGGGACTGGAGGCTTGCGTATACGGTTCGGGGTCCGAAGAAGGATTATACCATTGATGGGGTGTATCGCCGAGTATGAGGAGAGAAGTTCGGTAGCCGTCGTCTTGGGGATTAGGTCTTGTCGGTCTGATGCCTCCACTTCCCCCTGTGGTAGCTCTCTTTTTGTATATGATGTCGATTGCATACTTATATGGCCATTACGAAGAGGAAGGCGGTTGTCGGCGTCGTCGATTTGCTTGGTTGGGAACTTTCGTCTACGTGATTTCGGCTCCTCGATTGCTTCCCAACACCCTCCTCTTCTTCCTCTTCCTCTGTCTCTTCTGGTATCACGCCTTTGGTGGTGTGTATGATATAGACACAGAGTATAGCCGGTCTCAATGAGTGAAAGAAGCGCTGCTTATTGTTGTCGTCGTCTCGGAGGGCAATTGGTAGGCATGGATTTTATGTTCTTAGATTCAGGTGCGCGGTTGGTTTATGTCGTACTTTCACATTTGACTCTTTCGATGGAATGTCTTGCTTAAGCTTTAGAATCCTAGCGGAATGCATAGCCAGCAGTCCGGGGGAAATTTTTCGTCGTCTCGGGTTGAGCGCTTCCATGCTCCAGGTTTCGGTATTCAAGGTTCTCGCAAAGATTTCCTGTTCTCTTTCCCTTCCTTCTTTGAGTTCCTGCTTCTGGAGCTTCTAGAGTGATTCTACCTAGACGAGACAAGGTGATCTGTAATAATTACCGTTAGGCACCCTTAGGGCAGGCTGGAGTCCGGAAAGGTAAAGTCGAGACAACTTGCTTACTGGAGGTGAAGACTGGGATTGATGTCGAGGACATAAGCCTGTGAGGAGCAGCGCGGTTGATGATAAATACTGAGTAGGAGAAGTAGGAGACTTAGGCGTGTAGGCAGACTGGAACGATAAAAAGACAAGTAGAAGGAAATTGTTCTCCCCCCCCCCCTTGCGTGAGTGTCTGGACATGGTGAGAAGAAAGTTCGGTTCCTGCGAGACAAGAGTGTAGCTGGGCTTAAGTCGAGTCTCGCGTCCTTAGGATCACGACGGAATGACAAACAAATCCCACTGCGCGCTCTTGGATCCCTTGCTCGAACAAATATTTACTCTAGCTTCTACATTCTAGCTAGATAGTGCCCAGATCTCTGTGGGACTGCTCTTTCCAGGGTCTCAGGCACCGAAAACTTCCCCGGGAAGCCCGCCATCCCGCCAAACGTGCCCGTCCGCGTCCCAAATCACCACCACGACTACCCACGGTCAGGACCAATCATCTAAGCAACCTCCCTGCCCTCCTGCCAGAAGGTACAAAGGTACCTACTCAGGAGCACGGGCCCCCCAAAAGTTGTCACCGTGCACGTACCACCTTCCTGGGTATAAAAGAAATCGAACTCTTCGGCCTGAACCTGCTCCTCTTTCTTTTTTCCTCAGCTTCTCTACGCTAACCAATCTTCTTCTACAGGTACTGGTAAACAGCGAGGATTGGCAAGCCAAGATCTTCTCTACAGGTTCTTGACTCTTGCTCCATTGACAATGAATAATGTACTGACACATTAGTTGGGCGGCCGATGAACTGCTCCACCCGCCGGAGCATGCGAGGCCGCCACCCTTCTTCCTTTTCTTTCGCTATGATAACCGCTTTAGTGGTGCCATGGAGAAGGAGATCTCTTGGTGGTTTAGCGATTTGTTTGTCTCTCTAGGTGCCCCGTGTGCTGTGATGGACGCGTTGGGCTGTGGTGATTATGGTCATCGGCTGCCGTATTGTGGACTCTTGTTGCAGCGCGTCTGGACCATCTAGTGCCATTCTCGTGATGTTTGGAGAGGAGGAAGCTTGGTGTTTGGGCATCTTCGCGACATTGCTACTCTACTGGATGCGTCGTTCTCGCGAACTTTGTGACGAATCACCACCCTGCCGACCAGGCGATGGAGGACTCGACTGTCCTTATATTCTATTGATATCGCGGTCTCTATGGCAATTCCAGGAAGAATAGAGAATTTGATTTTGGATCTCACCATGCTCCCGCTGCTTGCCTGACGCGTTTTCCCGGTGCTCGTGACGATGCTGCTCTGTCTCCCACCGACTCGGGCCTCAATGGCCCTTAATCTCTTCGCAATAATCACCGTTCCATAGCACGAGAATGGAAGCCTGCTTGAATTTTAAATATTTTTTGTCGTGACTGCGTTGCTCGGCCTGTTCCTCTACAATGTCCGTGATGGTTTGCCGCCCTACGAGCTACTTTACCTGCGTGCTCGCCGAGTACCGCTCAGCGTCCGCGTGTCTCCACGATGATATTGTCACACAGATAGCACTTCGGAGATAATCTCAGAATCATAGTTTCAGTGGTCTCTGTCCGCCTTGATGAACGCATTACTGCCATCCCCGCGATGATCTGCCAGCTTGCGAGATGGCTTTGCCTGGCGTGGCCGCCCTGCTCATATTTTGCCTCCGAGTGCCTATTACAATCATGGATAGTGCCACAAGAGAAAGACTAATAGTTCTAGATGTGGCAATACCTAGCACAGTTCAGCAATCGGCTGACGGACTCAAGGCAGGAAATTTCCTGCTGGGTTCTCATAGCCCTGAAAGACGCGTCCTCGCGGTTTCTATTATGACTTGGCAAATGTTCGTGAGTTGCCAGTGTCTTAAGCCGTTGGCTCTCTAAACTTTCCTGTCAAATAATTTGAATTGAATGCGCGACTACAGGATACAGAATACTCCAAGTTTTACTATCGATTTGGTGACTCTTGTCTTCTGCTGTGGCAGACGTGTTTGCCTGCATTACCTACAATGGTCTGCCGCAGAGTGACGCGCTGCCTCTCGCGTTCGCGCTCAACTTGCACATGGCCTGTTGCGAAAATCGCATGAAAAAAATAGCAAAACATAGTAAATTCAAGTGCTCTTGAAGTTTGATATGGAAATGCCCCAGACACACTGACAGGGCTGACGAAATCGAAGAAGTAAGCCTGGTAGGTAGACAAATGTGCTGTAGCATTTTGGGCTACCTTGATACTCTGCGACGCGTTTTTGCGGTGCCCGGCAATAGCGTCAGTGTTGGTTCCCTCTTCATGCTGCCTGCCGCCTTTGTCTCACAGACGCTCAGCAAAGCCACGTTTTCTACTTATTGACCAATTGTGTGCTTTTCAATGGTGCCATAATCTGAGGCTACTATTAAATTCACGCCTGCTTCGTTAATATGACAAGTTACCACCTCGGCCTGGAGTACCTGTTATGACAGCACTGGACGCATTTCAGTGTCACTGTCTTTAATGGCCAATTTGGTTCTGCTGCACACGTTTTCACACGATCTGCGGCCACGTTGGTTTTGTGGACGCTCATTTCGCAGTATTATCATCTGGACGGAGTGCTTGACGTCAGTTTGTTGGTGCTGCAGCGGTGAGGCAGTTCGGATTCTCCATTTTGGGTGGCCTTTGCCGGCAAAACTTTTTCCACCGCGATGACATCCCAATCACATTCTTCAAAGGGCCGTTTGGGTCCAGCTATCATGACAATTTGCACTTTCGTTTCGGTTTACCCGGCTTCTGAATTAATTATGGCCCTCAAAATATAAAACTCCATGACATCGTAACGCACCAGATACGCCTCCAAGGACATGAGCATCACAGACATGACAAGTGTCAGTATTGTTCCCATTTCGGTAGAATGTAGAATATCGAAATTCTCAATGCCACCGTGTCCTGTTTGGCTTTGATTTGCAGTTTCTGTGCTTTTCTGGTGCCTTATGAGAGATGGACGCCACGCTACGCAGCACCGAAACGATCTTCCTATGATCACCACTCAAATATCGATCTAATCTGACCTCAAGTTTCTCTTGTGCTCAGTGTGTTGGGTACTCGCAGTATCCCGTTGCTTCTCTGACGTCTTTTCTTGATGAAGGCTATGAGAATCTACATCCATTTTGACACACAGAGTCTGCTAGTTTGGCACAATTTGCATTCTGTCTGTTTAACCTAGCTCCGCGAGCAGGGCGCTGTGGCCTTGTTTGTCTCGTCTTGGGTGTTTCGTGATGACGAGCGAAAGCTAGTTCACGATTTTCAAGTCTTGTTTTGGAATCGCGAATACAGCGGGGTCTTGGATCTGGAAACTGAATCTGCCTGATGCTGCCACAGTCAAGATAACTTCATCCCACCTCTCTGCTCCTCGAAACATGCCCGTCTTCCATGACCGGGTCACTGATGGCTCTCTCGTGGTGTGAGTGGGTCCACTTGCTTGCTGTCTCTCTGTCGCTCTGCCTCCCGGCCTCACGGCCACCTGGCAACCCCGGCACACTCCCAGTCCAGATGGCAGAAAGGTACCTAGGTACAAACGCACGTACCACCAAAAAGTTGCAGGAGTGCACGTACCACTTTCCTGGGTATAAAGCAATCTCGAATCTCCCTCGATTCCTGATCTTCCTTTCTTTTGCATCAACACTAGTAGGCCCCTCCCCTCCTCAGAGATCAGTAGCTAACTTCTTCTTAGGTTCCCAAAAGACCCAACTCTTCTCTGATTCCTGGTTGCTTACTCCGCCCCTTCTTGTGAACTCATACTGACACATTAACAGCGAGGTCGATGAACTGTTCCACCCACAGGAGCATGCGAGGCACCCCCCCCCCCCCCTCTTCTTTTTTTTTCGCTATGATCGCCGCTTTAGTGGTGCCATGGAGAAGAAAATTGGTGTTTTCAACTGTGGTGGCATGCCTTTCTGTGCCCTCCTCTGTGCTGTTCACGATCTTTGCTATGGTGTTGAGTGATCGACGCGTCCATGCCCACACCTAGTCGTGATCAAACACCGCTTCCTTCAAGGCTACACGCAAGACAATTATCTTGTTTCTCTGCGGAGATTACTGGCACAGCTTCACGAGTGCTCTCAGCAGCCGTTTCGACGATGAGATGGTGAGGCCACTCGCGACACTCGACTTTGGTGACGCGCGTAGGAGGGCGGGCAGCAACGCGTCGGGCAACCCACGCTGCGCAAACTCCCTGCCTCGTCACAAAAATATGGCTACACGTCGCTGACTCCATGATCCCATTCGCAATTAAGTTTCCCTCGTTGAGATCAGCATTTGAAAATACCCACAAGTACCCTCACGATACGTCCTCTGCCGCGGCCCTAGGTCGCCACTTGACTGACCGGCTTGTGAATCCAGATCTTGACTACACCTTTGAAGCTACTAGCTGCAAGGATCGCAGGAAGCCGCAAGAATTTGGAAGCAGCAGGCCTCAGTTCGCTCCATCTAAGGCTACACCTCTCCCATCAACCCCCAAATCCGAGATTGAAGCAAAGCCTACTGCAAGGAGACTCCGGGACTCACTCAGGGGAGACTATACCTACCTTGTGTCAAGAGAGACACCGGCTATACAAGTTAAGAGAAGGCTATAACATTGGATATCGGGCTGTGAGAAGTCGTGAAGAGAAATATCCACAAGAAACGCGAGACATCCAGACTCTCGGAAACAACACAAGGTAAGATAAAAGCAAAGATCATGGAACTGCCCCATCGTGAGACACTTGCAAAATTGCGTCGCTTTGGCCAGTCTCTTCGATTGATATCTCTTCATATACTTCAGGCTACACGACAGACTCTTCTCTTCTCGGCAACTCCAGAGATCTATGATGCTTGGGCTTTGGGACAAGAGTCGAAATGGCATTTGAAACGTTCTTCCGAGATTCATCAAGCAGCCAAGACAATGGGGAACAAGGTTGATGAAGGTTGGACCTTTCGCTCATTCCTTCTGTATGCTGTAGCTCCCGCGGTCCCGTCCGTTAAAGTTGGTTTCATAAGTGGGAAAGCTTCGTGGCAATGTATTCCGCATCAAGACACTGCCCCCACCATGGTACATGCTTAGGCGAGAGAGAAGGAAGGAGCAGTGCTCCAAGATTGTCCAGGAGCTCGCGTGGCGGCAGTAACCGGTCAACTCCACCCAAGTGCCTGCAGGCAGGCTTGTTCTGAACAAAATTTGCCGTCGCCAGCATCTCGGGCTTGGGGGCCGCAGCGGATTGATTTCGATACAGTGGTCGAAATTGAGCATGAAAGTGCTTCGTTCCAGGTACATTGACACGCGTGTACATTCTTGCCCGCGATAGGCCTTGCCAGGTAGCCAGCTGAATGCTCGGGTCGCTCGGTTCGCACAGCTGTGCAGAATATCTTCGGATTTGGCTTCGCAGGCGTGGCACACAAGCGGTGCGCCGATGCAGAGTCAACGACACACTGCACTCAGCAAGGATGCACTTCGAGAGAGGATGCCCCTTCAGCTGCTGATACTTCGTCATCTTCTGCGCCCGGAAGAATCGGCGGTGGGAAGACTGGCAAATGGGACGCGGGCCAAAATGGGACGCGGGCAAGTCTCAGCAAGTTTATTATTGAACGGGAAAGGAATCCGGGGGGAGGAGGGGTTATATGATTTTGCTCCTTCCGCTTCTGCTGGTTTGTCTGGAGCTTTGTTCCTTCCCACATCATACTGCGGCACGACAAGCTGGAAGTTACGGCCTTTTTCTTCTGTGACAGGATTGTTGCAAACACCCTCGCTCCTTCTAGTTCTACGACATGACGTGTTGAGATCGACATGTCTGGGGACCACCAGGTCAGCCGTAGCTGCCATTGCAAATTGGAAAATTGGACAGATGAATCAGGAAGTTCCTGCTCGAGAAGCAACCATGGAAGTGCGCAACCAGGACTAGGAGAAAGGGCGGAGGGAAGATTCGGCAGCGACGACATCAGGCGATTCTCGCGAAAAGTCCCTGACCGGCATTTCGGATACCGTGCTTGCAATGATAAGTTCAGGAACGATGCGTGTCAAATATTTTGCCCTGCCATCGATGCATATTGTTGATGGCTGCGAAACAATAAATGTTTGTGCCGTTAACAAACCTTTTTAAAGGGATGTCTAATGCCTCAATTGTGCAATGGTACATTCAAGTGACCAACCCAATGCTGGGTGTCTTTTCGTAGTGCATCCATTCACGTTGTTGCCCTGTTGGGCTACGAAGCAACATTGTCCTCTACTCCTTCTGTTAACACGTCCAACAGCCAGCTTGAATGCATCAAGTAGTAGACTTTGGCAGCAGGTCTCGTAATTTCATGGCTACGGGGTAGCGGAAAATCTTCAAGGCGTTTCGGCTCCGGCAATATGTATGTTATAACTTGGGTAACGCCAAAGAGGTAGAGAAAATGGCATGATACCCTGAAGGCAGGTCAAGAGGCAGATGCGAAACGCACATCGTTGAAAATAATGCACCATTTTTATCCTCAGGGAATGCATATTGATCATGATTCACACATAGGTCAGTAAGCATCTGTGACCTGGGGTCTAAAGATAGAGAAATATATAACTCGGAATTCGTTTATATTCGTCATAAATCTTGAAGAACAGTCTGAGCCCCTGTTAATGATGTGTGTGCAACCATCAAAACCCAGCAACCACGCACCAGCCCCCATGGACAGGGAATGTCATATCTCCTTAACAAACCCAACCTCAACAACTCTGTCCATGGCCAAGCGCAAGTTCGCAATCTTGGCACGGGTGTTGTCCCGAATCCACAGGAAGATGGACAGAACCGCTTTGCGTCCAATGGACGAGGTACTCTTGACGCGCATCTGCTCCTTGCCGACGACGTACATGATCTTGGCGGCATACGCGCGGTCCAGGCGGGCCAGTTCGGCCGCCACAGCGTCGTCGCGCAGCTCGATGGGGACGGACGACTGGGCTCCTTGCTTCCGGGGCGTCGCAGCAGCAGCAGCTCCTCCTGCATCCGTAGCAGTGCTCGTGGCGGTGTCCTCGTCGGTGGTGTTTGCACCATTGCCAGCAGTGGAGGTGGTGGTCTTCTCCGAGTCAACAGCAATCTCGTCTCCATCGTGATCATCTGCCGCTGCCTTCCTCTCTCGTACGGCCTGGTTCTCGCTGGCCTGCCGGATGATGAACTTGCGGACCTGCTCGTAGATGAGCGCGGCGAGATCCGGGCTGATGACCTCGTCCATGAAGCCGTGCTTGATGACGAGCCGGTAGCATCCGGGCACGGCTGTAAAGTGGGACACGGCGTAGCGCTCGTCGGCTGAGACGGTCGGTACCTCGACGGGGTGGAGATGGAAAAACACGGCCACGTCTGGGACGGTTGCGAACTTGCTCACGAAATGGGTGAACACGGCCGGCGTCAAGACTCCAGTCTTGTCGAAGAATATTCCGAATCCGCGAATAACGCTGAGCTGGTCGCCGCCCCATTTCTCGGTGAGGTGGAGGATGTTGTCATTGTCCTTTTGCACCAGCTGGGTCGGCTTGATGCGATCCTCAGCCTCGGCACGCCACTGGTTCTCCTTTCCAAATCTCCAGAGCAGGAACAGACCGGCCAAGATGCCAGCCAGAGTGAGCGTGAACCACGCACCGTCGGGGACTTTGTTGAGCGCAGACGAGAGGTACAGGCCGTCAATGGCGGCGAAGAATAGCCAAGGGAGAAAAACCAGGAACGGTGACAGCTTCCAGACAATGAGAGAGACGAGTGCTGTCATCGAAGTATCGAAAAACGTGACGAACATGACGCACACGCCGTAAGCATTGCCCAGCCGCGCCGTGTCACTGTAGACCGCGGTGACGAGGATGGCACCGCACATGAGCAGCCAGTTCAGGAAGGGAACGTACAGATGCCCGTGGAAGACACGCGAAGTATGGACTACCTTGACCTGTGGGCAATACGACAGCTTCATGATCTGGCTGATCAGCTGGAAGGTGGCCGTGATCATGGCCTGGCTGGCAACAATGGCGGCGAGGACAGCGACAACAAGACTCGGGTAGAGCATTCCCGGTGGCACCGCGTTGAAAAAGGGGTTCGAGAACGCGTCCGGGTTGACGCTGATAAAGGCCGCTTGCCCGATGTAGGCCAGCAGCAGGCATGGGTATGTGTAGCACATCCAGCTCAGCTGGATTGCGCGCATGCTGAAGGCGCCGAGGTCGGCAAAGAGGGCCTCGACGCCCGTGAAGGCAAGCAGGATGCCGCCGAGCATTCGCCAGCCATTCTCCTTGTGTACAACGAAGAACTGGATGGCGAAGTATGGGCTGAAGGCCTTGAGTACGGACCAGTCGAACTTGATAAGGTTGTAAATACCGAACGCTCCATTGAAGCCGAGCCAGGTGATGACGATGGGCGCAAATGTGGATGCAAGCTTGGTCGTGCCAAGGGGCTGGATGAAGAAGAGAAGCAGCAGGATTCCGCAGGACGTGCCGACGATGGTGGAGCTTGAGATGTCGGGCTTGACAACTTTGAGTCCCTGGACAGCGCCGAGCACCGACTGGGCTGGCGTCAAGACACCGTCGGCCATCACCATCGAGACGGCCAGGACGCCGATGGTCTTGAGCAGAGTATGCGTGAATTTGCTCTTCTCGAGCTTGACTCGAAGAAAGCGGTTGGGGGTGCGAAGGTCCTGTGTCAGGTGGCGCTCCATGCGCACAGTGACTTCTTCTCGGGGATCCCGGTTGGTGATGTTGGCCTAGCATTGTTAGTCTGTCTGACATTGCCGATATCAGGGGCTACAGAGATGACATACATATCTCGTGAGGAGCGAATAGCAGCTGAAAGTGCCACCCTCGCCTTCGTTGTCGGCGTTGAGGATGATAAACACGTACTTGAGGGTCACGATGATGGTGAGGGACCAGATGATCACGGAAAGCACTTGCACGAGATCGCCATAGGTGGGCGCCTCCGCAAAGGTCGACGAGTAGACATAGAGCGGGCTATTCCCAACGTCAGCGACTCTGCCTCCCACATCAGAGCAATGCAAAGTTTGGCTGACCTTGTGCCAATGTCGCCGTAGATCACGCCAATGGACTGATAGGCGAGCCTGTGCAGTGTGTTAGCAAGACGCCCAGTCGTCTCGACGCGGGGTTGACGAACCAGAGCAGAGTTGTTCCGCTAAACACCTGCTTCTTCTTGGCGTGGTTGTTGCCACGCCAGTCGTCACCTTCTTCGACATCTTGCTGCTCGTAACGGCGGTGGTCACGCGACAGGCGACCTACGCTCCGCCTGTCAAACGAGGCCCTCGAGATGCTACGGGTGTGGTAAATGCCACCCGCTAGGCCGGCGTCCGCTCTCGCAGTCGAACGGGCGTGGCCATTGGGCTCCGACGAGGGAACACGAAGCAGCGAGTCGTCGGCGATCTTGATGGTGGTCGGCGCCGGCGGAGATGTCGCATCTACGTCCATGGCTGAGGCTTGCCGTTGCGTGGGAGAACGAGGTACAGCTGGAGAACCAAGTGCAGAGCATCCAGCGAGGCAAACGAACTGAAGCTAGGATACAATAGCAGAGCCTCAGACGAGTGCACACTGGCGAAAGCTCAGTGGATGCAGGAGCTGTAAGACAACCCGGGGCGGACGGGGCAGGGCGGGGAGGCGAGAATAAATAGTAGTATCGTGAGATCGATGTGCGAGATATATCTGCAGCTTCCAGGCCCAGGGCTCCCCCTGCCGAGTTCGCTGGCTGTTGGGACAGATAGATCAATGGCGTTTCGCTTTCTCACGGGGGGGAAGGGGGGCGGCGGTGGATGGTGGGGTGACACAATCGGTGCCCGTCCCAGGATCTAGCTCCGACCTGTTCTCGTCTCGCGCGCTGGGAACTACTCTGGATCCGGAATTGGGTGCGTCAATCATGCAGAGACAAGAGCCCCCCAAGCGGAAGGATATTAGAAGCGAGGCAGTTATGGTTGGGACGAACAAGGCAGCCGCTAGACTGCACTTGCAGTGGACCACATGAAGCACTGCTGCTTGTCGTTGATGCTTGGCGCGGGCGCCAGCCAAAGTCCGCTCGTATTGGATATTAAAGTGGCAAATGACTCCCTCCGTATCAGATACACGCTGGTGGCATGAGATGAGCTGAAGCCATGGTAGAAATCCACCAAGGAGGTGGGTGAGTTCACTGGCCGCAGCGACAAAACAGAACGAAAAGGACCGAAGCCAGATATCCCATCTCACCCAGAAGGGGGGAAAGCCAGAGAATCCAGGTGCCAGGGTCATGATCACCTCACAGCCACCATCGCGCCCAGGCCACCTAGCGCACCTTTCCAGAGCTTAATCCGACATGTGCCGCCGCCCAGAAGGCGTTAAGGATGTTGTGGATGGCGTGGATGGATCTTTTCTAGCGGCGAAGCGGGTTGAAACCAAACACCCCCCATGCTATGCCGCCTTTGTGCAAAGCCACTGAACTTTTCAGCACTTGCCTAGACCTTGAGGGAAAGGAATGTGAGAATTCGAAGAACAAAGAGCAAAAAATAGTCAAAAGTTGGAAGGGGGGAAACCGGATGGCCTTCTAGCCTACCGCCCTCCATAGTATGGCCATTGCCCCTCCTCGCTGACCAGCGGACAGCAAGCACCTCGAAGCGCGGGGTTGTCCTGGACCAGCATCCACACGCCATTCCAACCCCGAACTGTAGCGCCAAGGCCACCAGCTTAGCAACCCTAAGCTTTACAGAGTATTTCACTCGTCGTCGCGGGCAAGGAGCTTATCGCCAAGCTGCCAGGCGTTGTAAGCCGCAAGTTTCCGTTGCCAAGAGGTGTATCTGCCGACAGGTAGTTAAGGAGGTATCAACCAGTGTAATTGATGTTGGACAGGCGGGAGAAGCAAGCAAAGAGCCTGCTTGACATTGCAACCCTTGACGGGATGGGCTCATAAGAGGAAAGATGTTCGTCATTAGAGCCAAAAGAAAGTGTTGAAACAATGAGTAGAGAGTGCAAATTTAATGACCATGCGTGAAACGCCCATGGATCGTCGTCTCCGAGAAGAGACAAAAAAGGAGGTCGTGGGCCAGCGAACCAGCCCCGTGACGCAAAGCAATAACGGGACTGGCCGAAACCACAACACAGCTGTTGGAAGCTTGCTTTTTTTACCTACATGTAGCCTGCATCAGCACTGCACTGCATTGGACTGCAGCAGATGCAGCTGAGCTGGACAGGCAGGTCCCGCGTTACCTATCTCGGGGCTTATCGGGCGAATAGGGATCCAGTGGATGGATTGTCCTGTCATATCATGCCCATCGTGTCAACCGCTGAAGCTTCAAAGCTCAAAAGCTCGGACACCGATGGTCGCACCCAACATGGAGAAAAAGAGACAAGCCCATCAACGCCTTTACTCTTTGAGCTTTCCCATCTTTCACAATGCAACTAAAGTTTGTCTTATGCAGGCGAATTCCCCCATCACATCACCGAGATGGTTTGTTTTTTTGCTCTTTTGCCAAGAGTCCTGTCATACTTCAACCTGGCCGTGTGGTTTGCTGAAGACGCCCTGACACAGAAGGGCAGACGTTCCTCCAAGTACTAGCACAGTCCCTACATAGTTTTAGGAGGAAAAGGGTATAGCAAAACATTGCAACCTTCACCGCATTTTTCTCATCCCCAGAACACGACGTAAATATTCTAAATATTCTAGGAGATATTAAGATTGTATCTCGTATCAAATGGGGGGGAAGAAGAAAAAAAGGTCTGCGTTGAACTTTTTTTGCGTACCAATTGATAGAAACTCGCGTGTCCACTCATATCAGTGATGCTCTGTACTGCCCTTCCTCCTGGGGAGCGAAGCGTGTTACAGCGCCCGTGCGTGAGCACCACCATAGCTGAGAGCGACTGCTGCTTGTGGCTCTCAGCCAAAATACGGATACCTTGACAGAATATGTATAACGCAGCTAACAGTTGACACCAACCAAAATCACGGCGAATTCCGGGGTTGGCTACTGAATGGGAATATCTACGACGAAAAAGAAAAGAAAGACGGATCAAGATGATAGTGCTTTTTCCCTCTCCCGGCCCTTCTTTTTTCTCTACTGCTTCCCTCGAACCACCAATAAGATGAAGTGATGACGAAACATGACGGGAAAAAAATTGGATAATAATTCGAGCACACACACACACACACACACACACACACACACACACGACACCCACAGCACCTGCATCGAATCCATGGTGTCGGATAGGGGGGCCAAGACACAACCAACACCCCGCTTCCGGAGACCGGAGAGCCGGCGTCTCTGTCTCTCTGTATGGCTTCCATTGCTTTAGCTTTCGAGATCCTTCCCGCTTTTTTTGCTGATGACCACCTCCTTTTCCGTCTATTTTCCACAGCAGCGAGCAAGCAAGCAAGGATAGTCGCGGCCAAGATCGGGTGCAGAATTGCCTCAATATTGTTGGTCTGTTGTTTTGTTCAGTCGAGCTGGTCCACCGTCTGGTCGTCTCCGTTGGCCTGGCCGCTGCTGCTGCTCACGATGGCCTTCCCGTCGTCCTCGCTGACCTCAAAGCGCCAGCCGAACTCGTCGGCGAGCTTGCCGAGCTGGATCCCCTGCAGCTTGGCCAGCAGCTTGCTGCACAGCGCGCCCGGGTCCTCGACGCCTTCCGCAATGTAAGTGACCGTCTCTTGGCCGTCTTGGAAGACCACGCGAGGGTGGGCCTTTGCTTCGGCGGAAGCCGCGAGAGATTGCGAGGAGGTGGCGTCGGTGATGTGTCGCGTGATGGACCGGATGGGCACGAGCGCGGCCGCAGTTCCGGCTGCCATGACCTCTGTGAAGTTGGGCAGCTCCGAGTACTTGATCTGTGGCATATATAGCGGTCAGCGAAAAGCGCCTCCAGTCACACACCCTCCCTCCCCCTTCCCCCATGGCAGGAAATATCCGGCTGACCTGCCGTGAAACGCTCCTCCAACAACCATAACCACGCCGGCGGGTTGTTAGTGGGTGCACTGCAGGCGCGAACAATCTGGGCCTAGAGCCAAACCAGGGCCTTCCCAATCATCCGGCGAGGATGCCACACTGGAGGGTAGGAGAAACCGAACTCTTCCGAGGACGTTCAAGATCTCGCCGTGGCCCTGGGCCTACGCATTGATAGACCAGAAAATAACTCACCGGCCGCTTCTCTACCTTCCACCCAAAGCTCCTGCCCAGATCCTGGATACTGACGCTCGTGATGCTGTCGATGACGGCCTTGCTGTCGGGCACGACGAGTGTGACATCCTCCCCGTCGACAAGGGCGCCAATAAAGCCGCTCGTGCTGAACTCGTCCACCTCTTCGTGGCGCCTGCTGTCGAGGTGCAGGGTGATGCCGTAGCCCTCGTTGCGTGCTTTGTCGCTCCAGCGCAGCACGGGGGCATAGTTGCCGCCGACCTTGGCGCTGCCGGTGCCGTTGGGGGCAGCGCGGTCGAAGTCATCCATGATCAGCGCCTTGACTGGGTGGCTGCCGTGGTACACGCCCGTAGGCAGCACGAAGACGCAGAAGGTGTACTCGTCGGGCGGGCTCAGACCAAGCTGGGCCGAGCTGCCGTAGATCTGGGGGCGGATGTACATGGCGGCGCCCGTGGCATGGGGAGGCACGAACTCGGCATTGAGGGCGACGGCGGCCTTGACAGCCTCGAGGAAGAGGTCGGTGGGTACGGGAGGGATGCTGATGAAGGCGGCGCTGTGCTGGAGGCGGGCGGCGTTGCGGTCAGGGCGGAAGATGGCGATCTTGTCATCGCCAGGCAGGCGGAACGCCTTGAGTCCTTCGTACGCTTGCTGGCCATAGTTGAGCGCGGGGGCCATGCCGTGGATGCGCATGTAGGGGTCAGCGACGAAGGTCGGCGGCGACCATTTGCCCGTCTGGACCGAGTAATGCGACTCGACGTGGCCGTTAACTGCGGCGGATCAGCCACTGCGTGTGCCTGGTCATGATTAGCAATGTAGGCGCTCACCTTCCCGCACGCGGAAGCCGACATTGGACCAGTCAATGGTGTTGACGGGCGGTGGAGGGAAGGGCGCCATGGCGTTGGTCGAGGTGCGTCTGCTGGGTAACGGAGGTACTTTGGAACCTTGGAGAGGCGTCAAGTATTAGAGTTCTGGTATTGCTTTGCAGGCACGAGACACACCAAACCTAGGGATTTTCCCAAGGGCAGAGGGGCAAACCTTACCGTCTTGACGAACACAAAGCAGTCTGATGATTAGATGAGCCACCTAACTGTCCAATTGGCACGCTACAAGCAGCTTTGGAAATGCAAAAAGACCTGGTGAGTCAACGAGAATAAATATCGGTGTAGCTACAGCGGAGGTAAGGCGGGCGACATGGAAATTTCCCCCCCTGGCGTGCTCGCAGCAGTCGCACACGCTCCGATCTACGGATGTCGCGGGGTAATCGACCTTGACAGCGCGCGCCCTCCCAAGCTGGGGACCGCGGGACTACTGCTAGCCCTGTGCAACAGCGGCCGATCATGGAGATGGCGGGGTTGGTGCCGTCAGCCCGCAACAAAATCAGCTGCGTCATGCTCCTTCGAGTTAACGTGATCGTTATGCAGCTATCGGGACCCTAGAATAGCCTGGACTGGAATCTGGATGAGTTCCACGCTTCTGGATGGAAACCGTCAAATGGGGGTAATCAGGTATATTCAAATTCTAGGGATGACGATTCGTTTATGGCGATATCCAAGTTATGATCAGCCCAGTCTCAAGGACCACGGGAGAAATTGTGAGCAACTGTTTGAGGTCTGAAGATACTGTAAATTCTTGTCTTGAATTACTATCATTTATTCATCAAGATGTCGTTAGGTTGCTCACTGTGGTTGATGACAGATCTGATTACCTGGTACGTTCTTCCTGCTCTTCCCCCGAACGAAAGTTGACCAAGGGAAGGAATTATTGCCCCGCCAAGACATCCGCAATCAAGCTTGATGGCAGCGGAGTCTACAAGTTCCTCGGCGTCTCGATTTATTACTAGGATTCGCACTTTATTTGTATTCTGCATTGCCACGTTTCCAGTAATCGATCATGAATCTGACTGTATTCTTCACTGTCAGCGATCAGTCCGGGGGAAAAGGTGCTTCATATCGCCCCGCCGAGTCTTCCGGGAAAGATTCATTACAGGGATCAATATGAAAATGTAGCAACAAAATTGAAGATGATTCTCGATTTCGGGATTTATAAATGTTCCTAGTCGATTTTTCATAATTCAAGAAGAAAAGGCAAATAGAAGGGTGGGTAGAGGCATGATCAAGGATCGAATGCAGTGTCATTTGTTCGTTTGTTCGTTCGTCTCAAGACTGAAACCCAGCCCACAGAAGCAAAATTGCAGCAGGACAAACGCCCAGGCTGTGCAACCGATATCCCCATTCGGAGGAACGTACAGGTGATGACTGAACCGAACCATCAGAATGCAACCCTAACATATATACACCTAGTGCCCGCAGGCCCGCCAAACACCAAGTAAAGCACGAGGGAACAAACAGCCGCCCACCCAGTCCAGTAAACACCGTTGCCCAATGAGTTTGTTTTTGCTGTTAGCAGTATCTCGTACCTGTGCAATGCCAGTCGCGCGAGCAAATGATTTTGCGGATTTGGAACTTCCCCTTTCAATCCCAGGGAGAAGAAGAAAAAAAGGAAGTCTATGATATCCCACCCCAGTGCTCCTTATGCTCAATTCCCGTCGTTCCGCTCTCGTTGCCGCAAGAGGTGGGACTCGAGAAGTGCTGTTGTCTGTGTCTCGTGTACTCATAAGAGCTTGTGCCGAGCATCCACAAGCACGTCTCTTGTCCATGAACCTCAATGTTTCTTTCGCCAACCAACCACCCAGACCTTGATTCCTTGCTTTGTGTCTCCGTCCCTAATAAAACCGTGAGAAGTTCCGGTTCCCGTCTATCGATACCCGCTGTGGCACAAGACCTCAGCAGACAGGACAAGAGTGAACGGAGGTAAATCCCGAAATGCATTCATGCAGGAAAACAAGGTACGCAGAGAGACGCGATGCGACAAAGGAAATCAGTAATCTAAAACAAAGTCCACGCCCAAAAAAGGGGCGGATGAAAAAAAAACGCGCTCGCGCGTACAAGCAGAGCTATGCTCGCAGAAGGGTGCACGCAAGCATGCTGACGAACCAAGCCTCGTATAGAATGCTGAAACCCAGTGTTGGGATGCCTGACGGTCAGATATCCGGAGCGGACGAGTCGTGGAGTAGTCGCCGAACGTGACAAAAGAGCCGGCCCGTCCTGTACAATTCACAGTCGGGACAATGACCTTGCATGCATGGACTTGCGACTGCTTACGCGGATTGTGCGAGTTTTTGCAGAGTCATGAGGACACCTGGATATCAGTTTCGTTAGCAAAGCCTGGGCGACAAGAGAGAAAAGAATGTTAACGTACCGCTTACACCCTGGGTCAGGGTGGCTGTCGCCTCCGTGTTCCTAGTGCCAAGGCTGACGGTGACAACCTCCTTGACGACCCCATCGGTGCCCAGCGTGTTGGCCCACTTGAACACCTTCTCGTCCTCGCGGCCATCGCCGATCACCATCAGGAAGTCGACGGGCGACTCGTGCTGTGCGTCGGGCGCCAAGCCCGCCTTCAGGTCGGTGAATATCCGTTCTGCGGCGGTGCTCTTGGTCCAGTCGATGGGCTCGACAAGCACACAGCCGTCGAGCGGGATGGCGTGGACGTGTTGCTCCTCGCAGGCATCGTTTATGTGACTAGCACAATCGCTGGCCTGTCGCAGGGCGGCTTCGTAGTCCTCGGCCGACTTGTAGTGGAAGATGAGCGAGCAGCGGCGTTCCTCTATCTCCGCCCCCGGGGTGCGCTCCAGGTAGTAGGTCAAGATGTTCTTGACCGACTCCTTCCACTTGATGATCTGCTCTACATCGGCCATCTCGGTCCACTTGGTCGATCCCCAGTCCTTGAGGAAGCAGCCGTTCTCGGCGATCAGTCCAAGGTTGGGAAGGCGGTGGAACAGGCGGTCCAGCTCTTCGGGTCGTCGGCCAGACATGACGTAGATCGTGTTCCTCTGGTCGAGGAGCAGATCTGTCAGGACGTCGAGCGTCCGCTGAAAACGTGTCAGATCAATAGGGAGAAGGGGGGGGGGTAGTTGAGCACCCAGTTCTTACCTGCGGGCTCACGGGGATGATCTGGTTCACGGGCCCCCAGCTCACCAGTGTGCCTTCAAAGTCCAGGATAAAGAGACGACGTCCCGTGCGCTGGTACTGCTGAGCCAGCTTGGGAATCGAAAGGCGAGGGACCGACGTCTGGTCGCGGCGGTGCTGCTCCTCGTGAACACGGTCCAGGCGCGACATGAACTCGGTGAACCAGTGCGAGCCGGTATGGTGGTTGACCGCCTCGTACAGCTTGCTCCATCGGCGCTCCTTCTCATCATCGCCCATGTCCAGGGCCTTGAGGATGGCATTGGCACAGGCATTGTAGTCCCACGGGTTGACCGAGAGCTCGTTGCCGCCAAACAGGGAAGAGGTACCGGTAAACTCGGACAGGATGAGGGAGCCGTGCTTCTTCTCGCTAATCTTACCGTCTTGGCAGAAGAGATACTCGTGCGAGGTGAGGTTCATGCCCTCGCGCTGACTGGTGATCATGAGGGCGTCTGCGATGCTCAGAAGCGCCAGATACTGTGCGTAGTCGATGTCCTGCTTGAGGTAGACGACGGGCTGGTAGGCCAGGTTGGCCCACGATGAGTTGACACGCGTCACAATGTCGGAGACAGTGGCGTCCAGTTCGCTCTTCTCGCTAGTCGAGAGCGCAACCTGGATAAGGACAATTTGGCCTCTCCACTCTGGGTTCTTGTTAAGAAACAGCTCGTACGAGAGAAGCTTCTGCCTCACGCCACGGACATGGTCAAGCTTGTCCCGAGCAACGATGAGCTTCTTGCCGGCGTAGCGTTCACGCATAATGTCCATCCACTTTTGGACTTCTTGCTCCTCGCGATGCTGGTTCAGGCTGACGGGATCGATGCCAATGGGCAGGTTGATCACGTCGACAAACCTGTCTTCGAGCTGCAGGCCGTCGGGCGTGGCCTCAGCGCTCAGGATACGGCTGCAGGTCTGGAGGAAGTGGCGAGTGTACTCGTGGATCTGGAAGCCGACGAGATTCGCGCCGAGCATGCCCTCGAGGAGCTGCTTGCGCACGGCAAGGCAGCGGAACACCTCGGAGGAAGGGAAGGCAACGTGCAAGAAAAAGCCGATCTTGGCGTCGGGCAGCTTCTGGCGCACCATGCCAGGGACCAGGAGGAGATGGTAGTCGTGGACCCAGACCACGTCGCCCCGCTTCCAGTTCTTCACGATCTTGTCCGCGAAGGCTTGGTTGACGTTGACGTAGTACTTCCACGAATGGTCCTCGTACGCCTTGCTCTTTGGGTTGTCGGGGATCTGGTAGTGGAAGACGGGCCACAGGATCTGCTTGCAAAAGTGCGAGTAGTGGCCGTCAAAGTCCTTGTCCGAGCAGAAGACGGGGAGCATGTCGTGCTCGGTAGCGAGTCTGTCCTCGATGTCCTGGAGCTGCTGGGTGCCATTCAGGGCATCGGTGGGCATGCCCAGAGTGCCAACCCATGTGTACTCGCCAAGCTTGCCCTCTCTCGCCGCGGCCTCTGCCGCATTGCGGAGACCGCCGTTGCCTTGGTCGGCACTCACAACTTTCCAGTTGGCGTGGGCGAACACTCGATCGTGGCTCTCGCTCCTAGCCAGAGTCCGCGGTTGCGTAATTCCCATGCGGCCCATTTCCCGCGCCTTGATGTTCATGTTGCGAACACCTTCGAGCAGGGAGGAGGGAGGAGGTGAGTTGGCGCGAGACATTGGCTGGTCAGCCCGGCCTCCCCAGGTGGGCGAGCTCCGATCGATGGGGGCCCGGAGACCCTGCGAAGGCGGCTCGAGTGGAGGCAGCTGGATTCGCAAGCCATCTTCGTTGGTGAAGGGCTCGTTAGGCTTGCGCTCCTCGGTGGGAGTGCGAGGAGGCGTGGTCACGTTGACCTGGGGCTGGAACAAGCTCGGCTGTCTCTGGAGGTTGAACTTGCTGTCGGAAGTAGGGGCCGGCTGGCTCTTTTCGGAGAGGGAGCCCCGAGGTGGCGTCCCTGGGAGGGTGAAGTGAATCGTCTTCGGGAGGAAGCTACACACAAGGAGTTCGAGGTTAGCACAGCCAAGGAGAGGAAGGCAGGCGCGACAAAAGGCCCGCAAGCGCACTCGTCGCAGAGGAACGACCGAGTGCAGGGCGCGCACCTCAGCCAATAGGAGAATAGGAGAGCAAGGGGAAAACTTACAGAGAGGCGATAAAAACCGTCATGATGGGCGATTTTTTGCGGTCGGGTGTGTGCGACTAAGTGCGCGGGTTGCGGGCGGGTGAAGAGGATGCCCTGGCTAGGAGTTGGCGAGAGACGGAGGACTTTTAGGATCGATGGGTATGCTATCGAACTTCTATTGTCGTAGTCATGAGGACAGCGGAGGAAGAAAACAGGTCGGAATTTTTTTTTAGGTCGGGAGGAAGAGTTGAAGTTGCGTGCCGAGCTTCGGTAGGGAACCTGAGAGGAGGGGGGGCTCTAGTCGAGGGGGGATGTTTGGATGAAAGTGGTGGCTCCTGGCAGTTTAGAGGCGGATTGGCCGTTCGACAGGTGCAAATCTGGAATGGACAGGCGCGAGACCGGAGACCATGAAGGGAGCTGCGGTGCTGGCGTTGCTACAGAAGGTGCCAGTGACGCGGGGATGCTATTTCGAGGCAGCTGGCCTGGCTTTCTGGTTTGCGCAACGGCGTGGGTGGAGGAGATGCGGCACCGAGGGCGGAGGGCGGCGTGTGCTCTAGGTCCCGAGAAACAAGCTGGCTGGGCGGGTCAGGGTTGGTCGAGTGAGATACACAAGGGATGTGCTGCTGCTCCTCGGAAAGGGGGCAAGGGGACTTTGACCAAAGGACGGCTCGAGAGAAAGAACTCGGGACAGCAACAAGACAAAAAAGAAGTCAAGAACAGGAACAACCAGAAGGCTGAAGCACGGGTCAGCTCCGCGCCAATCCAGTGGAAGCTTCTGCCTCCCTACAGCGGAAAATAAACGGACAAGGGCAATGACGACGGTGGTGTTGCTAGCGTGTCGACACTAATAAAAAGGACTGGGTCTTCAGTCTTGGAGACAAGACCTCTGACGTAACAGGGCAGGGAACAGCGGGCCAACAACGCCCATGCCAATGCGTGGAACCAACTCGAGACAGGGTGAGAGCAAGCAAGAGGATGAGAGATATCCGTAGAGGGACAAGACCTCAATGTAACAAGAAAACTGACTTGTGATATGATATGAGTGACTAAGTAAACATCTGTCTTCTTGGACTTACACGATAGGGATAGGAGAGTTGAAGTTTGAAAGACGAGGCTGTTGCTGGCGGTTGTGTCTGGCCAATGCCAAAAGGGGCTAAGGAGCAACAGGTCCGGGCGTTGGGGGATCAAATCGAGCTGGAGTGGAACGCAGAAGCAGCAAGCACTTTAAAGCTGACGATCTGCCCTGAGCTCTGGGCAACAAAACGAGAAAAACGAGGACCTCGAGAGAGCACGGAGGATGCTTGAGATTTTTTATTCCGTCCAGCAGCTCGCTTGACTGGGCCAAGGAAGCTCTCAGGGAACCATTGGATGTGGGGCTTACAAGCTGGGAAGCATTGGCAGAGGATTCCAACGTTCTGCAGGTGGTTCGCTGCCCCATGATTGCTGGTCCCGGTCCTGGCAGGGGGGATGGGTGAAGAAGACGGCGGGAACTCTGGGACGCGACGCCCAGCGCCAGCAGGAGCCGACAGGGATGTAAGGTGCTTCGCTTTTTGAAATGACAGGGGACAGCCCAAGTCGCAAGCCACCACCGATGCGTCGACGATTAGGATCGCCTCGACGCCAGTTGACCGAGACGCATCTGCATCTCCCATTCGAAGGACGCAGGCGCAGCGTCTTAGACACCTCGGATGGGCTGGAAAAAGAAGAGTCTTTGTCAGATTTTGGCTTCTCTCTCCTTGCCTGCCGCCCAGTCCAAACCAAGCCAAGCCAAGCTGACTTACGTACTCTCCTGGTAGCTGCCCGAGCTTCCCATAGCGTCCAACAACGCCTTTCAAGTAACCATTACGCTTCAACGTCCTCTTGCCGCACCAGTACTGCCGTCGCATTGCTGTCAAATCACGTAATCTAATGCCTCATGGCACCAGCAGAGACCACATGCCGGCACCCAGCTGATGGCTAGCCTGGTCAAAAAGGTAAGTAGTGTAACCGCCGCCGGCTCGTGGACACCAGCGGATCTACGGAGCAGACATGTCACTTTGACGTTGTCATGGACATGGACCCAGAACAAGCCTCCACTCCCCAAAACATGTTTCGTGCATATCATGTACAGGACAAGTAGTGTACATACTCTCCATGTATGTCAGAGATTAGCCCGAGGTTGAGTTGGATGGAAAGCTCTGTGGAAATGTGGTGTTGTGTTGCATGGGCCATTGGATCAGGCATGTGGTGGGTGCTGAAGTGAAGGAGACGTTTCGTGCTGCTCGCCAGCTGAGCGGCCTCCCACCTAGGCAATGGCGGGGTGGATCCTGCGTCTGCGTCTCTCTACGTACTCTACCGAGCTCGGCATTGTCAGCATCCAGCAAGACGTATCTGTAAATCCCTATGCAAGCGCAAACAACCCGAAAGTCCATCCATATCACTAGAATCGAGCTTTGGCGGATGGGGCGGGCTGTCTGTTTCCAATGTCTATGGCCACCAGTGAACTGTCTCTAACGCCAGGATACAGGCCTGCCTGTCAGCCTGTCCTGCCTTGTTTGCCAATTACTTTTGTAGGGCCCCTCTCGTAGAACTGCGATCCGTCATAAGCTCAAAGTTACAAAAATACTAGGTAACTCAAAAGTCGCAATTGGCTTTGGTGCCAAATGCCAAGGCTATAAACAGCAGCCCATGATGTCTTGTCGTTGGACGGCTCCGAGTCCGTCGATCCGGCCAAGGGACCTTATCCGGCCCAGAGGAGGGGTTGGTGGGCACCCTTCTGCTGAAGTGTTGCAAAGTCAGCAGTCTCAGCACACAATACACCCTCGAGGGCGGCCCAGGCCAAGGCAACGGCGTCGGCAATTTGTCCCGTGGCACGCACCAACCTCCCCTCCACTAATCCGTATGATGACAAGAACTCTATGGACCGATTTCTCAGGCCATGGATGCTTCAAAACGTACAGCCCGAGCTCAAGCCACGCGGCAGAGACTCAACAACCGTCTGGTACAGTACCAAACTTGAACTGGTTCCCCATATCATCACCAAGCTTTCCGGAAGTCTATCCCAGCAGTGCCGGGTACCTTGGAGCTCTGGACAATTCTAGAGCCTGACAGACAGACCCCGCCGGTTTAAGGAAACCTTATTCACACTCGACCAAACAAGAAACGTCCGTCCATCCATACTCCAGAAGAGCTCGGTCCAGTAAGAAATGAGGCCTTGGGAACGTGCCTGAGCTTTATACTTCAAGGTTCCCCATCGGAGCAACCACCAGCGACGACCAGCGCGACAGCCGTCATGAGGCATATGCAGCCGGCCCTTTCTTCATGCCGCCGATTGATAACTGGAGACTGTCTAATTCGCGCTTATTTACAGATTACAGGGGCTGAGCCTTTTGGTTGTATTTCTCGTCAAGCCTGCCGCCGCCCCCAACAAAATGAAGGGCGGGCGGGCTGGAAGGAAGCAAATGTGAAAATTTTCGCGGATCGAACCCGGCCAACAAGGTGTGAATTCCACCAGTGGTTCCCAGCGGCATGGGCGGCCGTTTGATGCGCGACATGGGCTTCATTCAGATGGGTCATGGAGAAGGCGCCCGACCCGAGATCTCCCGAAAACGCCATGGGGCCAACGACAGGCTAAATCGAAGCGCCCTTCAGTGGGTGCCTGGCAGGTGTCACTGTTGTGTCTCTCTGGGGGCCCCGTCTTCGACGTAATCGAGCAGCATCAGCATCAGGAAACGGGAAGTGCTCATGCAATCGACTGCCATCACAATCCGTCACAGCACACCATGCTGGCCTCGGCCGTACTTATTCCCCTCTCTCCTTTCCCAACCAAAAAAATAGCTCATACTCGGACTTTGAAGCCAGTCCGGCATCAAGTGAACAAGCATCCGAAGAATGGAGATATTTTTTGTAAGTGACCTGTAACAACTCCCTGTCCTTAACCCTGGAAGTGGCTCCAGCGGGGGAAGCCCACTGTAAAAAGAACACCGAGAGAAGGGGGGAAAACGGCCGAGCTTGTTATGCTGTCTCTCCGCAACCAAAAGGGAACGTGCCCAGTGGAGCAGTGATAAGAGAAAATGTAAGAAAAGAAAGAAAAAGCAAGTGGCACCTTGAACTCTCGGGGCATTCATTGGACCTTGGGCTTGCAGAAGTTGCCCAAGGTATGGGACGGCCCGCAGTGGTAGCCCACAACTGAATTGGAGCTACCAACCGATTTTCTTTTTCTTCCGATATTGCAAATTATTTTGCCTCCATAAGGCGTAGCGGGGATTATGTATTGGATCTTCAATGACACGGTGAGCTGAAAACCTCTCCGTTGGGCTTCATGTTCCTATCTCCTTGTCTGGGAAGTTGAAAGCGAAGCACATACAAAGTTAGAGTTTATTCTATCTAATCAAGTGCGGGCGCACAGCTAAAATGACTTGGAAGGATAAGTTCAGTGAGTGAAAGCCACTCTCCCACTGCGCACCGTCAAGTGTGGGGAAGATTCACCTCCGCCTTCCCTCCTCCAAACTTAACGACACATAGCATCTCGTCCAAATCTTGCTTCCATCGTTCCATGCTTACTTTTAATAACTTTGACGCACCGAACCTTTCCACGCATATGTATAATACCTACATGCACCGATAAACACGTTGTGCAGATCATTCCATTCTTTTGGCGAGTTGACAGCCAAGCAAGGGGGATCGGAACCGCCGTTGCCGCTTTCTTCTGTCCGTCGAACCACACCTACATCCGTTTATACAGTTCTAAACAGTCACATCACATCCTTCTTTTCGTCTTGCCGGCCCAAGCGCACACTCTGACAATAACAAGTTGGGAAATAAAACAAAAATGTGCCCTGTAATTATGAACTATCCGATCGGTTGTTAGCCCCGCCCCGCGGTTTGTTTCCCAGGTCGTCTCCTCCCGTCATATTCACGCAAGCCAAGAAGAACGTGAGGGGTAGCAAGAAACATAATAGGGGTGTCAGCACTGAACTGACCGGCACCAATGATAGCATCAACACCGTTCCAGATCAGAAATAAAACATGCAATCGACGATTTCTACATGCATCATGCTACAGAAGCTCGAAATCTCCTGATAGTTACTGCACATCAGATCACGCATATCCCTCGAATATCACCCACATCACCGGCATACGCTGCAAAATATGCCGAGGCTAGTCCACCCCAACTCACGACTACAACCGCAAACTAAGAACCGAAGAGGCATGCCACATTGTGCGGGGAGTATTACCGTTTCCGACCCATGAACTGCAGTGGTGCGGACGTGCGTGCCTTGCGTGCGTCCATACCTGCGTGCATATTTATATAATTTTTCTTTGCTTTTTGCTATTTTCGATCCCATCCATTCAGAGCGCAAGGACCAAGGACCAAAGACCAAGATTAAACCTGTCAACCTGCTTGCTTGTCTGCCTGGTGGTGGTGTTGCAATGTCTGTCTCGGCTTTCCTGATCGGTTTGCCGTTCACCCCTCACTCACTCGCACACACCCCCTCCTTTACCAGCGGCAATGCGACGATGGTTTCCTGCCGTTGCTGGCGCGGTACATGCGTTGGCGTGTCCGGGGAAACATTGAGCGCTCGCTTCGGCACGGCTGCTGATCGATATAACAAGACGACGAAAAATACGCAGTTGCGATTTCCCGAATTTTCTGCGAAGAAGGGTATCATTTGCTGCCGTCTGCCCCCTATTCTACTCGGGCGGGCACTATCTAGTCGTCTGGTGGGCCATCCCTGTGAACACAGGACGCCCTTTTCAGTTTTTCCACAACCTGACCGCCTTGTCTTTTCCTCCCGACCCGACAGCCTTGCCGTCGGGGGACCAAGAGACCGCATAGACCTATTGGGGTTTAGTTTGCTGGAACTGAGAAAAGGGGTGAAGAGTTCACAAACCTCGTCGTCGTGCCCTGGCAAGTCCTTTGCCAGAGCGCCAGTTCGCACGTTCCAAACCTTCAAAGTGCAATCTTTGGATCCGGTAACGAGCAGCCTGCTGTCGGCAGACCAAGAACACTGGTAAACCTGGAGTCGTATATTGTGAGCCAAAGTTCACCGAAACATGCAGGAGTCTAAGGAGAGGTGGTCTTACCGGCGCAACGTGACCCCTGAGGCTCTTGAGGAACTTTCCGTCCCGGGCATTCCAGATCTTGGTGGAGTTGTCCCACCCCACACTCGCGATAAACTCTCCAGAGGGGCTGAACTTGACATCGTTCACGCGGTTCTGGTGCCCCAATAACCGCGCAACGTGCTTGTTGCCGTTGTTGGTAGGGTCCCAGAGGAACATGGTAAAGTCGTCGCCTATTTGTCTTGGTCAGTGCAAGCTCGGAACGCGGCGCTGAGTGGGATACATACTGGCTGAGACGAGCCGCTCTGCTACCTTGCCGTTGATCTTGGCAGCCGCCTCAAAGCGCCCCTTGGCCTTGGCTCTCTTTCCCTCTTCGGTCGCGGGCACCTCCTCGTTGTGGGCGAAGTAGCCTGTCTTGATCTGGAAATCGGACGACAGGGCCAAGCTGTTGATCCAGTGGCCGTGCGACGTCATGGTGTGCACGAGCGTACCCTTCACTGCGTCCCACACGCGGACCGTCTTGTCGTGACTTCCAGTGTAGATCATGCCCTCGCCGCCCCACTTCACGCAGGTCACCGAGGACTTGTGGCCGCTGAGGGAGTGCTCGGTGCGCCCTGTGTTTACCATCCAAATGCGAACGGTGCCGTCTTTGCTGGCACTTGCTAACCGGGGACCATCCTCTCGTCTGACTAGATGGGAGTTAGCGCCATCGCTGAGAAGAAGGCAAATGATATTTTGGAGCACTTACGATGATAGGGCTCCCATGCCAGGGCCAATACCCATTTTGCGTGGCCGGTGAAAGGGGCGCCTACTGCTTTCCCTGTTTCGGGGTCCCAGATCCTAACCGTCTTGTCCATGCTGCAAGTCGCCAGCTTCTCTGCGTCCGGACTCCAGCTAACGCCCAACACCCAACCGGTATGGCCCTTAAGTGTGTATTTGGGGGTGCCCGTCTCCGTGTCCCAAATTCTCGCAGTGTTGTCTCCGGAGCCCGTCGCGAAGAGCTTGGCAGAGGCAGGAGAGAATTCGCAGGAGAGAATGGGTTGTCCATGACCGGGGATGCGATGGGCCATGCGCGAGACGGCCTGTACCCTGAAGACGGCCTGAGGCTCGGCGCTGAGGGTGATGGTGGTCTCGAAAGGGTTGAGGACGCCATGTTTCTGGAGGAGGCCGAGCAGGTCGGTAGGGTACTGGTCGACGATGATGTCCTTGCCGGGAACGTGGATTCGGAAGCGGTAAGGGGTAAAGTCTTCGCGATCCTAGGGGTCGCGCGGAGTCAGCATCGATACCAAGACAGAGAGAGGCAGGAGACCATGCTTACCCTCTCCAGCAGTGTGTTAAGCAGCACCGAGACATTCTTCTCCGAGGCGTCGGCGAAGTTGATCTCGATCACATCGGTCATCTGGTTGCCATCCGAGTCGATGAACCTTGCCTTAAACGAGCCAAGCTCGTCAGCGAGAAGAGGGGCAACATCTTTCTGGTTCTGGGTGCGCTCGAGCTCCTCTCTCCTCTGGCGTTTCGACGGGGGCGGTATTACGGTGGCCATTGTTGGGCAGTAGGTGTCTGTATTAGCGGAGACGGTGATGGGCCACGGCCTTGGTGTTTTGCGAGCCCAAAATCAACTGCAGGATGAGTGAAAATTTGGGCGGTCGAGGTCTGCAGAATAACCAATCGCTTGGACACCCCACCAACAAGCCATCCATCCAAAGCAAGCCAAAGGCTGAACTAGAACTAAAGTTCAGGGGGGTGGACAAGCGTTGAACCAAAAATTTGCGACCCGTGTCAGACTGACCCTAACCCTGGCTCACGGCTCCTCCCCGCCTTCAAACTCTCAGCCAGCTCGAGTTTCACTTGGGAGTCTTGGTTTCCATCGTCCCAAATCTCGCGTCATATCATACAACATTCATCGACTATCAGGTACTAGTATCATTATTACTTTCAACTCTTGTTGAGATAAGCAATTCCAGATTGACCGCCCTGTCGCCTGGATCCTGGCTCCATGAGTGGCAAAATGTGAACCCGAGGATACGGTTCAAAGCGTGCTTTTCAGAGGTCCTCGCACACTCTGTAAGTTACTATCATCAAGCAACCAGCTGAGACCTCAAGCAGCTTTCGCAACACCTGGCTCTGGTTGAGATTGGTCTAGAGTGGTCCTCTGCCTTCCAGTTATTGGTTGTGGCAATATCTTACAGTATTCCCTGTCTCTTTCTAGATGCCGATGGCCAAATCCAGCCAACGCCATCCTCGCCAACCATCACGCCTCATTGGCTCAATCCTGAGCTGATGGTGTGGTCGCTCACCTTCCCCTACACCCTCTCCCCTGATCAATTGCGACGCTAGGTCTAGAACTTATGCATCTTCTCAATAGAAGCGTTAAAAATGGAATTTTTAACAAACAGTATAGAGCCTTGTCTGTTTTATTTTTCTTCGAGTGTTTTTCTCATTTCCCCTCCTCTTTTCGAATTATTTCCTTCATCTCATCGTTCAGAATAACAATATCTTCATTCGCCTCGATCCACTGTCCCACAACTCATTGATCGCACAGTAGAGGCAGGACTTGGCCTCGGCTTGCTTGAAAACAATGCATCTCACTCCAGTGTCTTCATTCACAGCCATATGCCTTCTGTTCCTGGTCAGTTTCGGCGTTGTCAACTCGAAGCCAGTGCCAGTGCCAGTACTGGACGACCAGCCATACAGCACCAATGACGCAACCTTAGTCAAACTCAGTCTTCTGGGTAAGCGTCTCGACTGCGCCTCGAATCCGATCTACTGCACGGCCTACGCCAACTACTGCCCTGCTGGGACGACGTGCTGTGCGCCTACTCGTTGTTGCAATGCTGGATACGCATGCTACACAGATGGCTACTGCTATCCCGATGTGGTGTAAGCCATGAACATGGTGTTGAGTTTCAGAGTGGCTGAAACTAACCGGCTTCCTCCTGCACAGGTACACATACTGCGCTTATACAACAATGTACTCTACCTCCAGTGTAGCTTCGGCAAGCTATCGCACCGTCTACGAGACAAGCGAGTATACCAGGACGTCTTGGTCGACAGAATACGAGACAGTGCGTGCCGATGTCGCTTCTACAACTGTTTGGGTGACAGTCTCAGTGGCCGTCAAACGCCGGAGCGAAGCGGCTGAGACGGGTTACTTGAAAGATGGTGTGAATTATGGGGCCGTCATGCCGACGACGCCTCCTCGATATGAGATGGTGGGCGGTTCTCCCGACCTGATGGTACGCCGCGAAGTGATGAACGAGGACGGCCTCAACAAGCGTTACGCCTTCGTCACGGTCACCGCCGTGTACACATCGACAATTTACGCCTACTACTACACAACCTTGTACTATACATCGACTATCAACAGCGGAACGACCGACATCTTGCTGACTTACACGTCAACCATCTACGCCGGCGCAAGTACCACCAACACAGTCACGTCAACGACTACAGTGAGATTCGGTCAGGGGAGCTTGAATGACGACTCGTCTCCGTCTCCCAGGCCAATTCCAAAACCAGCCCCAACCCCAGAAAGAGGCTTGTCGATAGGAGCTAAAGCTGGTATTGCAGTTGGCTCAGTTGGCGGCTTTGTTCTTGTTGCCTTGGCGGTTTTCAAGTGCTGGAAGTGTTGTTGTGGCGGCGGGTCTGGAAGCACACAGGACGATCTCCCGCCTACGTGGAATGACGGCCAGAAGAACTCCGGGGTCAGCGAGTCTGGCAACACGTCTAACGGCTTTCATTGCGGCGGTATTGTGGACGACAGCTCGGGTACCAAGTCAGAGAATGCCACATTTCAACAGGAGACTATTGAAACGAAGGGTCCCGTTGTCATAGAGACGCCGTTCACACCCTCTCCTCCATACGACGCTCTGCAGCTCGGGGCAAATGAGATCCGAATCCTGGTAATTCATGCTGGCAGGTTCGCCGATCCCATCTATTGCACTCTCAAGCGGATCTATGTGGGAGACGACCCGCAGAGGCGAGACCTCGGGGATTTTGAGGCTCTTTCTTATGTCTGGGCCCAGAAACGGGATCTTGCCTACAAGCCATTGTCAAAGTTCGTGCTCGACGGCAAGATTCATGTTCGCTCGGAGTTCGGGCCACCCACTGTGGTGCCAGTCACAACGAACTTAGAGATGGCGATACGTCATCTGCGTAAGGAGGGTGCAGCCAGGGCGATTTGGAGCGACCAGGTGTGTATCGAGCAGGAAAACGAAGACGAGCTTGCAGCGCAGATGCCTCTCATGCGCACGATTTATAGCACCGCTTCTCGGGTCGTCGCATGGCTCGGAGAAAACGACTATGGCGTCGATTCGCTCATCTACAGAACACAAAACGTCACTAACATATTCCCGTTAGACCCCGAGCACATAGAGTTCACGAAAGAACTTGCTCGGGGAATGTTCAAGAACATGCGGAGCGAGGAGGACGTGTACACCATCACTCGAATCGCGAGCATGGAGATTTGGACCCGGCGGTGGATCCTGCAGGAAGTCAGCCTGGGTCGAGACGTCATCATTCAAGTTGGCAAGATCTCGTTCCCATGGCAGGACCTTGTGGGCTTGATGGAAATGGTCGACAAAGAACGATTCCACCCCACAGATGACTTCTACGTCGCCTTAGTCGGCAACAAGATTGACGACGAGGAGCGGTTCCGCAACACGATCAGGCGGGGTATCCGTCCCATGCAGCTGCTCAGGACCATGTGGCATATCCGGGAACGTGAACGTCTCCGCTTCGTTCTGTTGGATCTTGTTCAGATGCTCCGGGGCTGGAACTGCGGCGTCCCTTCGGATCGTGTGTACGCTCTCCTTGGCCTCATCGACGACCTCAGCCTTGCGACGAACAAGCGTGCCCTGACCCACGACATCGTTTTGCAATCGGCCAAAAACATGGACGCTTCGCTCGCTCAGGAGATTCATCACGCGTACAATGGCATTGTGAAAGACCCTAAAGTCGACCGAGTCAAAGAATATTGCACCATCATCGAGGCATACGGTCGGCTTGTCGAGAGCTTCGCCAACACGTACGGCCTACTCGACGGGCTAAATAGCAACAACGGTGAACTGTTTAGTTCGTTGCCCCATACCCCGTCCTGGCTGCCTAACTTCCACGGACCCAAGCGCATGTTCTCACTCATTGAGGGCGTCCCAAACAACCCAGCATCGTGGCTCGTCGTGACGCGACCCATCTTCTCGGCAGCTGGACCAACCAGATCCAGACCCAGGCTCAGGAGATTAAGCGCCCAAGGGAACCCCCTAGCAAAGTTCCTGGGCGTCTACGGGCGCCTGTTCGACAGCGTAAGCGAGGTCACCGAGGATGCCTTCGTGGCTGGGACCTACCAGTCAGTGAGCACCGCGACATGGTACCTGCAGAACTGGGCTTCAGTGGCGAGCATCACGATTGACAGCTGGGGCCCGCTCAGTAACTACGAGTCAGGCTTCGACGAAGCAATCCGTTTCATCAGCGTTGGCGGGCTCACGACTCGTCGAGATGACAAGGCACCCAACCGCGCGACCCCAGAGGAGCTGTACCGCGATGACTCGCTGCTGTCCCCGGGGCAGCCAGGCATCTTCCGCCGCATGTCGCAGGTATTCCCTGGCCCCGTTTTCAGGGCGCAGTGCGGCCGCCGACCTTTCCTAACAAATATGGGCTTCCTGGGCATTGGGCCGGCCGGGATGGTTCCTGGGGACTGGATATGCATTCTCGATGGCGGGCAGACCCCTTACGCGATCCGGCCTGGCGGTGCTGGTCAGTGGAAATTCATTGGGGAGTGCTATATTCACGGTATCATGAACGGCGAGACCTTGCAGTGGCCCCCTGAGGCAAGAAAGCAGGAGCAAGAATTTGTCTTTGCTTAGGTTCCAAACGACTGTTTGCCTCTATTGATTTTAGACTGATAATCCCATCTAGTGATGTGTTATTTGCACCTGTCTCGGCTATAACCTTACCTAACTTTCATTTCTATTCCCCTTCACATCTTTGTACATTTAATAACATGCCTTGGTACAATATAGTATACCACCGATCACTGTCAGTCCAGTAAAAGCTTCCAATCTAGTTGTTTTCTCGGTACAATCAATTACACGCCGAAATGAAAAAAAAGAAACTGGAAAGAAAACCTCTTTTCATGTACTTAATCAAAGTCCCAGCAGCTTAACTACTGTCTTCATTATATGTAAGCAAAATTCACATCTCATGGCAAACAACACAATCACGATAGCCGTAGCGAACAGTAGTAGTGCCAACAAGACGTGTTTGCTTGAAATCTAGATACAACGGCTCTAGGTGTCCAATGCTAAATCTTTGATAAGTTTTGTTCTTGGGTTTCAATGTGAGGTGACGCCCTATCTCATCTATTCGCTCAATACTACGTCAACGTTTTTCTTGGCTCTACGCAACCTACTCTTTCCACGCCGTCTCCAGTACAAAGGTATGACTTTACTTATCATATGCACGAGAAGAAATATAAATGGCGAAAAAGAGAGGAGTTGGAAAGCCCCTAATGGGCACTGGTAGTAGTGATATAGCCAAATAACAACGGGTCACTACGTCAAAACGCCCTCGCTCACACAAGGTTGCTTTGCTTCTTCCAATGACCAAGTTCCGCCCTTGGCCTTGCATGATCTCCTCAAATAACTCATCTCGGATCTCCTCCCAGCGATGGATTTTGAACAGAGTTGAGTGTCGAGTTAAACCGCGTGCTTGGCAGTGCCAGCGTTGAATGCCCATCTTCTGCATGTACGCCAAGAAGGATATCACGGATGTTCGGGAGTCGAGGATGCCAGAACGTCGGTGGTCCAAAAAAAAGCAGCGAGAACCGCCTCAGCGGCCGCGCCCTAGCGATGGCATCAAAGTCGTCACATGGCCAGTTGGTCGAGGTCGCTCCAAGGCGCAAGGGACTATCCCATGTGTGCCGAAGTGTGGGCTCTGTGGATGACTGGCCGATAGCCACCACTTCACGCGAAAGGCACCGGGGCTACCTCCCAGCCTGTGACGCTGTTAACGGCTGAACCTTCGTGGGCGGGCCTTTTCTTCAGGCCTCCAGGTGGTTTTGCCTTGAGAAGTCAGTCGAGTCCGACGCACTAGACGGCGGGAATGACGCATACCGAAACTAGTACTCAGACCTTTGTCAAAGGAGCTGACAGGCGGTGCGTGTGGAGCAAGAGGTCGGTCGTTTCTCGTGCCAGGCAGATATTGAGACCGAGGTTCCCGGTTGGGAGGCGGCAGCCAAGGACAAGACCGCTTGGATGTACACAACTTGATACCGCTGCGTCCAGCGAAGGTGCGGCTCCTCGCTCGAAAGACGGCAAAGCGCCCGACGCCCTCTGGCGCGCTGCTCGACGCGGGGCCTGCGGGCTTTCTGCGGAGATTGTATGAGTAGACGAAGAGCACGATTTGGGGACGCATGTTTCCGATTGCTTTGCTACCAGTCAGGGAAGTCGATGCGCGTGAAATGGTTGCAGAAGCCTAGATCCTGACTTTGGTTCGGGCGAAAGAACGTCTGGGTGAAAAAGCAGGAGTTGGGGAGTGCGGGCTGAGGCGGGCTATGACGGACTGACCTGCGTACCGCGGTTCTTCTCCCATTACTGGGCAGAATAAGGGCAAAGAAACCTGTGCCGTACTTGACGTTGGTTTCGTTGATCGAGACTTTGGTGAACCGGCTTGTTGGAGTGTGGGGTGGTTCGGTTGACGACCAGACGAAGGCTAGGAATTTGCAAAGGGGAAGTAGCACCCCTGTCCTCCAGGTTGCTCTAGCCTCTAAAGCTTCAGTGGACGCAGCGCAGCGCGATCAGGTAGGTGTTCAGCAGTTGCAGCCGGGCTGAGCAGCAGTAGCAGATGCTGGATGACGGGTCGAAAGAGTCCCGTACGTTTTTTAGCCCATTTGATACACGAACAGCGAAACTTGGACATAATTTTCGGGACTGCCTGATTGATACCAAAATACTCGTCACTGCTAACATGCTAAATACAGTTGAAATGCCATCCGGCTCCTTACCCATCTAGTATTTGACCAACCATCTTCGCCGAAACCTCCACCTGCGCTTCCGTCGTCAAGACTCACTCAATGATCAATTTGCTTAGCCCGTCGCCCAGTTGAAACCTTCCGCACCTCCTCCTCTACCACACTGCGAGAGCAGTGCGGGTCAAAGTCGGATATCGAAGCTGAAGTGCCTACCTCTTCCGCCCCCTCGACTCCCTTTTCTCATCGTACCAATCATCCTCGCCGTCGCTCTCGTAGCCGCTATACCTGCTGCTCTTCCTCTCGCGACCCGTCTCGAAGTGCACCGTCGCGGCCCTGGTTGGCGGCTTATACTTGAGCGCAGCCTCGGAATACCCGGTCGCCATCGCCACGGGCGGGCGCGGATACGACGCAGTGGCCTGCTTCTGGAGGCGGATGAACTGGTCGGGGTGAGCGCCCACCCTGGCGCCAGGCTCGGGGAAGTACTCGAGGTTCCCGCCGCTGGGCGGCCAAGGGAGGTCATGTTGCTGATAGTACGGCGCGCCGTCGCCATTGTAGGAGAACGAAGACGAGTGCCGTCGCTCTCTGTGTGCGGCCTCGACGCGGCCCCTAGACTCGGACTCGTCGCGTCCGTAGCGGTGGTCGAAATAATCACGGCTTCTGTCCGATTCACGGCTGCCGTACGAGTCGCGGCTGCGATCTGAGGCACGGCTTCGAGAGTCGGAATCCCCACTGCGGTATGAGCGGCGGCCTCGAGACTCGTCACGGTAGCGGTCTTGATGGTCGCGGCCGCGCGATTCTTCCCGGAACCGAGACGACGACGACATGGACGACGAGCGGCTGGACCGGGACTTGGGCGGGTTCTGCTCTATGATGCGCAGATGGGCCCGGATACGATGCAGGGCAGGCACTTGGTAAAGGGTCTTGTTAGTACCAGCATCCTCGAGGAATGGCATTGTATTGGATGGATACTCACAGTCCCTCTCGACCTTGGCAACCAGCCACTTCTCGTACCACTGAACATACTCGGCGCTGGTCATGAGCCGATCGTTGTAGGCTCTCCGCAGCCTGTTGAAGATTCTCGGAGCCTCCTCCTCAGCCACTTTCTCCGCTGCCTTCTTCTTGACCATGCGGCGGAGCTCCCATCCCGACTTGATCGACGTCACAATGCTACCCGTGGCGGCGATGGTTGCGAGAGCGACAGGGACACCCATTGTGTTGAATTTTCCGGTGCCTACTTGTGTTTGCTGAGCTTGCAGCAGAGGTTGCTTTGGAGGGCAGTGTGATGGATGATCAGGGGAAGATCCCCAAGGCGAAGGGTTATAGAGCAGATATAATGATCATTCAATGATCAACAGGTAGAAAACAAGTTGTAGCTGAATGATATGAAGTAGAGGGAGAGAAAAGGCCGGTGATCCTTCATGGATTATCGAAGCCCTTGTAAAGGAAAAAAATCATCTCGAAAGAAACAACAAAATCAACGATGACGAAGTCTTCTCCATACAAGAATTTAGAGTTACCAGCCAGCAACGAAACCGTCTCGGACACTGGGCCGCTTGCAAGAACATGCAACGCCCGAGGGCGCAGTTTCCGACAATCTGGGGAAGATCCGACCGACCGGGGCCATGCCATGCACCTACCACCGGGACTCTCTCACATTTGTATGCACTTGCCCAGGTTTATGTGCCGTTTCATGTTGGCGTCCACGAAACCCGGAGCACGCGGCCGCGGCGTGGTCGGCCTCCTAGGGGGGCCTGTGTAGGTTGGCAACTCAGCTACGGCAGATCAGGCGGGACGGCCACATCGCAGACCGACACACACCAGAATCCAATGGCGGGAGGACAGGGTCGGAATTTAAACCCCCGTTCAGATTCGTCCTTTCCGGGGTGGTTTTGTCCTTCGGACGATGGCACAGCACCTGCGGCGCTGTTGAAAACGCCGCACCGCCCCGCGGGCTCGCACTTCCTGTGCCAGAGGCTTCCATGTTCTATCCGTCGTCTGTTCTTTTTCGTTCAAGCCTGGTTTCTGGCCTGTGTCTGGGAGAGGAAATCATCCAAACAGGGTGGGTGAGTGGTTTTGGAATGTGGTTTGGATATGTTAGTGGTGAGATTTCCACCCCTGAAGTCCCCGTAAAAATGAGCGCCAAGCATGGCACCTTCGGGTCATTTCAGTGAACAACGTGCAAAACAATGAGTCAACTCCTAACACTTCAGTACGACTTGGTTTCCCGCGACGGCATATGATGCAATGCGCAAAGCAAAATCAGCACTTATCGTCTTTGAAATATCGCCTCATATTTCAGGTCCTTTTAGCGCGCTTGGACTCAGAAACCTTGTATCGGATGAGGCGCCCGCGCCCGCCTACTGGCTGGCGCGATTCTGGGCGTTCACCCCATTTGTTTGTTTGCGTGCTTGATTGCTGGGCCACAACCGAACGCACACAGGGTCTGAAACCTTTGGCCCGCTTTTCGATGGGTATGATGGGCGGCCCTGTCCATGGACCACACTACAGGCTACCACCCGCGTCTTACCCCAACCTCATGTGAGGGCCCTCATGGCTGGCTGACTGACTGACTGACTGGAGTGTTGGGGACGAGTGGAAGTGAGGTCGTCTTAGGGAGTCGTAGACTTTCATGTGTTTTGCTTTCGTTAGATAATGACTTTGAGCCGTTTATCAAAACCTTTATGGTACATGGTGCGTGGCTACTAACAGACTAGGGTAAGTCTTTCAGACATGTTGATAAAGCGGTGAGAATGAATGAGTGCACAGTGATGTCATATGAGGGCGTCATTGCCAACATAAAGCAGAGGGGCCATAAATGAACTGGGGGGTGGAATGAGACGTAGAATACTTGATGAACGAAAAAATCAATATGCAAAATGTTGCATTGACTGGCCGAAGCCTCTGATACCATTAATTTACGATCATCGATGGCTTCTAGTCTTCTTCCATTCCGACTTTTCACTGATCACAACACTCCAACCTGTCCTCGTCCGCCTTGGCTCCCACTTTGATCTTCTTGGACGCCTTGAGCTCGGCAAGCATGGCGATGAAGTTGTTGCTGGCACCCTTTTCTCGATCCGTGCTCTCACCAAGCGGGAGGCGAGGTATGGTGACCTTCACTTTTCTTTCCTTAACCGCACTCAAGCATAATCGCCAATTCTCCCCGGTCAATCCCATCTTCGACGAGTTTAGGCTAGTACGGCCCCATGGCATCGGCGCACTGAACATAGGCATCGTTGTAAAGACGCTAGTAAGGTGGACGGACCTTGCGGAAGCTAACAACTAAGGATGCGGGATGCTGAGATTGCGACTTCTGATAGTGTCCCGTAGGCCCGTGGCAGGTATTACTTAACCAGGTGAGATGTTGTTCGATGGAACGCTATGAGTCGTTCTTCATGGACATCAAGGGAGGAGGCAACCAGCATCAGTCATCTTGGAGGCCGAGTTCCTTGATCCCAGGTTGACTCGAGTCACGGGAGTGCCAGGTGGGGCGAGTTTGCCCTGTGGCTATCATTCTCCGAGCCAATGACCCTGCACTCAGTACAAAGATATTCCACCGCATCGATATCAACACCGACTCGCAGCTAACGTAGAATGATGAATCAAGCTCTGTAGCCGAACGGTGCTGACTGGCTACTGAACACACAGACAGACAGGCAGCTGTCCGCTTGGCTTGGAAAGACAAAAGGCGCGAGGTAACAGGTTGCTCGACAATGTCCAGTTACCCCGTGGCCGAGACAGGGCAAGTCTCCTGATCCCAACACTGCTCGCAGGTGCATTCACATTATGGGGCCGCAAGTTATGCTACACTGACAGAGCCAGCGAGTACTTCTCTCGGCGGGAAGACTGGGGGTTGAGTCCTCGAGTGCACCACGACCAGGCAGAGCTCCTAGCGGTTGGCTTGCCATTGCCCGGGGGCAACAGGCACCTTTGGTGGTGGCTCTTGTTGTCTTGGGGTCGTCGACGCTCAGATTATCCTCCTTCGGACCCGTCCCATTCTGGAAATCCGATCTTACACTCCTTTTTCCGAGCCCTCGACTGTTTAAAACTCACCCAACGACTTGGACTTCTCTTCGGCTTGAAGGCGACATTGTCTTCGATCATCTCGTGAGTTCCGTCCAGCGAGGAGTTGGGGTGTTCTGCCAAGCGCTGGTCGTGCCGCCATCAAAGGTTCCAAGTTGAGACTTGGAAGCAGGCCGATCAAGCCGTCCATGGTAACTATGCAGGTGGTAGCTGGCAGCTCCTTGTACATTCCTGGGATCGATGGCATGATGTTGCCTGGCGCGGTCCGCTCTCGACGTCCCTTGAAAATCCGCGGGGAGGAATGATTCTGAAAAATGGATATTTGATGTTCCTCGTCGTCATCTTTGGTCGACTTAGAGATGGCTCTCATGCTCCAAACATATTTCTTTTGCTCAAAAGTCCGCCCGAGTATATACGCTTCGCAGCAGGGAGCATGCTCTCCTGCTCCCATCTCTTACTCTACATGGATTCCCACACATTTTCCAACACGACGGGAACCGGCCCTGGTCTACGGCAAGAATGCCTCTGCTATTTTAAAAGACGCTTAGCCAGCGACGGGGGTATCTGCTCCTCCACCGATTGCATTCGCCGCCGCCACGTCGGGGTAGAAGAAGGCGGCAACGGCGATGATGACGTAGGCAGAACACAAGAGCGCGCCCTCGAGATAGTTACTTCTGCCGTCGAGCACGAGAAAGTTGACGATGAAGGCGCTGACGAACATGCAGATGGTCTCGAACAGGGTGAAGAAGAGGCTCATATCCTTGTCCATGCACCAACCAATGATGACGACGAGGGGCGTGATGAAGAGCGCGATCTGAATGCTGCTGCCGAGGGCCACACCAAGCGCGAGATCCATCTTGTTCTTAAAGGCAACCGACACGGCCGTAACATGCTCGGCTGCATTGCCAACGATAGGCAGCACAATCAAACCGATAAACGCCTCCGACACGCCCGAGTCACCCGAAACAACCTCGTTGATCGAGTCAACCATGAACTCGGCACAAATAGCTACGAGCCCGGTCGATATCAGAAGAAGCAAGACGGCTGTTGTCCGCGACGTCTCCTCCTCCTCGGGCTCCTCGCCGGCGGTCTCTGGTGCGTCAGCTACGATGATGGGGACGACGGGGGGCACGACTCCTCGCGGCGCTGCGCGGTAGGCTTGGTTTTGTCGCTCAGTTGGCATCGATGTGGCTCTTCGGATAGAACTTTCCTCGCCCATATCGGCCGGGTTGAATGGACGGCTGGTAAAGACGTTCGGAATGGGTGATCGGAAAGAAAGGAGCGAGAAGGGAGGCCGCGGCCGAGTCTCTCCCTGGGCTTCGAGAGCAGGGGAAAGTGCAAAGTCTACACGCCGCGCATCGTCTTGGTCGTGCGGAACGGCGGTGGGCTGCTCGGGCTCAGCCTTTCTGCCGCGATGCTTCTTCTGCTTCTTCCGGTCCTTCTTTGACTGTTTTACCACTGGCTCAGTGATCTCCGCCGCGCCATCGCCCTTGTTTGTACTCGCGGGTAGTATACCGTCGGTGGCAGCGGTTGCTTCGTCGGGGGTACTTCCGCTGCCCGAAGCAACTCCGTGGCCAGAAGACGCTGTGTTGGCTCGGCCCCTCTTCCTCCTCACCATCCGTTTGATTTTCTTCGCCGTGGTGGTGGAGTGTGCGCTGTCATCGCTATCCGAGCTCGAGGATGACGACGACGAATCCGACTCGGAACTGGAGGAGCTGTTGAAATATGCCGCTGCTGGACCTGGCCGAGACTCTCGCTCGATAATGTGTTGAGGGGTTGATTCATACATGTATGAATGTGAGTTGAGCTGGAAAAGGAGATACAGGCCATAGACGAGCAGCAGGATGACACTCGTGCCACGGCTGACCTTCAGCACCTTGTCGTCGGCTGTGGCCGTATCGCTGAACGAGGCATGGAAGGCAGTTGGAAGCAATAAACTTGTCACGCTAAGCGACAGCAGACAAGCGCTCATCTGTGTAACAGTGCTGTTGTAGATCTGTTCACGATACCGGAGACCTCCACAAAGAAAGCACATGCCCAGGATCAGAAGCAGGTTGGCCAAGATAGAGCCGACCAGCGACGCCTGAACGATGCGAATCTCGTCCTTGACCAGAGCAATACTGAAGAGGGTCAGCTTATGAGCGCCGGTTGAATTTTGGGGAGGGCCTGAAGAGAGCCCGGAAGACTTACATGAAGATGATCAGCTCGACAGCGTTGCCAAACGTGACGTTCATCAGTGCGCCAATAGTGTCGCCCATCCGACGTGCCACACTCTCGGTTGCATAGCTGAGGAGGCCGGCGAGGGGGATAATGGCAATGGCATTCATGGCAAAAACGATGCCTCCAGGTAGCTTTGCAAAATCTGAAGAACATGTTAGTCCCGGTCCATTTTCCACGGAATAGACGTAAACTTACGCACAGCAATGCCAACCGGTACGAATACGAGAAGGACATTGATGTAGCTCGAAAAGATGATAAGCTTCAAGGTTTCAAAGAATCGCACAGCGACATTCTTCTTGGCGGGTTTGGTGACAGTTGGCTCTGGCACATCCGTCAACGGTATGGATTTCTCCGGGACGGCTTGGCCGGCGACCGGGACTGAGGGCGTGCGACGAGCATCGGAAATGCGCGGTCCGGGGGCCTGCGAGTTGGACCTCGAAGCGAGCGGCGACGACGAGGTGCCGGTGTGTCCCTTTTCGCGCGCCTTCTCTCGCGCCCATGCCTTGACGCGATCTAAGAAGAGAGTCAGAAGAATGTTCTTGTTGGAGGGAAGCGTCTCCATGGTGGCACCAGAGCCGTCAGAGCAAGCCTCCAAGGCAACCCGTTCGAACTCTAAAGGGGCCAAGGCACCTGGCAGCCACTCCCGCTGCCGATCATATGGAGTATCCGTAGATCCATCTAGGGATCAAGGGGGGACACTCACGCATAATAGGGATGATGGGGCAGCTGCCCGACCTCCAATCGCGTCCCGTTCAAACCTCAATTTTGCACCACAAATGTAGTGATCCGATGACAGCAGAGCAGTGGGATAATGTGGGCCGCGTCTCGGGACGACAATGATGATGTGAGCTGCTAAATCGATCGTGAAGGTTTGGTCACACTGGGCTAGTCTTGGGTTTCTTTTTTCCCTCAATTTTTCTGTTTGTTTGGAGGTCCGAGTACGACAAAGGGCGCGTGGACAAGATTTGGCGATCCACGTGTTGAAGTGGCAAATGGGGGGAAATGTTTCAAAAACAAACCGACGGGAATTGGGGAACCAACTTCAACTTTGTTCGAGGTGGAAAACAATAAGGACGACCACGCCGCGAGATTGCGTCACTTGTGGGCGAGTGTGGCCAAGCCGCTAGTCATTTGGACGGAAGCAGAGAAAAAAAAACAAATTTCAAGCTTTTGGGGGCTCGCTCGGCGCTGCCAGGGGCCGGGAGCCGCTAGGAGCGCTAACACTTAGGTTTGCGGGGTGTTTCGACTTGGCATCGGAAATTCGACAGGCCTGTGAGGTCTTGGCAAGATTCCATTCCTGCCTCGAACAAACAGGCTCCAGACAACTTGTTTTTGTGCCCAATTCCATTCCGCAAATAGGACCGCTCAAATTGGCCAATCCGATGCCGCTGGCTTTGAAGGTAGCACTGCTCAATGCCGTGATCCCGATTCAGACAACCACGCTTACGTTGTGCCATTTGCCATTTCTGCCGTATCCTTTTTGCTGCCCATTTCATTCGTGTCGTAACGATACATGCAATCGTTTTTGTCACTGTTTGCCCCACTGTAACTTTCAGGTGTTACTCGCTAACTCCCCACAACACAACCATTATCTGGCAAGGCATACCGATAGGTCACCAACTATCACGGTGAGACAACGATCCCATTTTCATTAATTAGTAATAAATGGAAACTTCGAGTTTCGGTTTCATTTCAGTCTTGCTCTTCACTGGCAGGCATTAACTTTCATCAGTCCTTCCTGCCCCGATCGCGGCACCATCCGAGCGGTATCCAGCCAACTTCCTATCCATTTCACCTCTCTTTATTCTCCTATAACTAAGACGACGAAAGACGAAGGAGATGCTTCCTGACACGATTTAGATCGATCTCAAAAACATTAGGCATATGCCACACATCCGAACTCTGTTCTAACGAGCCCCTTTTCGATCAAATCCAAAGCTCGCCAATCCTTCCTGCCGGGATCGTAGCATCATCCGTGGGCCAGGCTTGTGATGATACTGGGATAAGACGACGAAAGTCTGAATAGAAGCTTTCCGACGGCATGTGATAGACACGAAATGCTGGTGAAAGTGGTGAAGTGATCATCCCCTACCTCGTTGGTGGCGTTCCGGAAAACTCGCCGATAGCTCATCAGGCCACAGTCACTATTAGAAGTTCAAAACGCACACTGATGGGGGGTATAGCGAAAGCGGCGGACGGAAAAACTTTGAAAGTTTAGATGCCTTGATAATCGACGGATTTTGTATTCAGAACATTAAGGGAAGGTGCACAGTAATGAAACGCACATGGTGGCGTCTTCGCTATCTGAGAGGGGTGTCGAGAGAAGTCCCCAGTTTGGGGGGGTTGAGCCCACACAGAGGTTGCTCGGCGCATCCTCATTTTCGTACGCCAACAACCCTTGTCATACACACATATCTCACTATCGGTTCTATCGCCACCAGTCAAGGAGAACAAAGTGTGGTCATTGACGAACCTGATTTACGGACAAGGAAGTGATCATCCCCCTGCTACAAGATACTGATGGCATCAATACAGACCCGGGGGCCCGGTTCCGTCAGCAATCGGCGTTATTCCTTGTGTCCGCTGACCGAGTATATGTGCACCTACTGAGACCGTGTGGCTCACATATTGGTTTTGGTGCGACGACCCAAATAGAAGATATGAGGCTTGCCCATTTCAAAGGTTTCCCCCTCAACGTAGGACTTGGGCTCGCGGCTCTGCTTGTTCCAGATCATGTCAGTGAGAAGTCAATAATGCAATATATGCTTTCCTTCGCTGGAAGTGGAAAAAAGGTATAAGGTTGTTGAGAAATGCTACTCCTCTCTCTCTCTCTCTCTCTCTTTTCCGACTTCATTAATAGATCAGGCTAGCCGGCAGACAGACCCTGATATTGCAGTTTGGTCTTCCCGCGAGTACTAAATGTGGAGCCATCACGCCCAAAGGTAAGTAAGATTTAGATGGTTCCCCTGGCGTCTTTCCTATACTTAATACTTTCAAGTCTTCGTTCACCGAGCTGACTTTGATAAAGTCAATATAGCCTCCGTGAAGAGTCGTTCTGAGTCGGCCGTTAAAGGCCCTGTCGCAGATATATCCGATTTTTTTTTTAAATAATCGATGGTCAAGTTTTCTCAAAGTTCCCAAAGGGCAAACGCGAGTCTATGAACCGAGGTTAGATCTCATTGACACTAGCACTGTTTACGTTTTATCTAAGTCGTCGAGCTGAATTTAACAACGTGTCAGACATCGATAATGCCTCCCCAGAGACTCGCTGTCGAATCAGAACGACGGTTCTCGTCTCCCTAAACGCGAGGCCGTCGCGCCAGAAGGTCAGACGGGTATGTAGCCTCCTTATGCTTTCTTTCATGCGGATGTGCTTTATTCGAGCTGACTTGGAGAACTGCTAAGACGTTGATGAATCCTCGGTGGCGAAGACCCGTTCCGAGCCGGCCGACATGACAGGTTCTATCAAGGACGGGGAGGCTCCAAATATTATCATAAATCTAGACAGACAAGTGGTCTTCAGGTTGCCGCACCGCTTGAAATCTTGCTCAATGATATCGCCTGTAAGATTGCTGTTGAAGCTGTCCAAAATGTCCCCAGCATCATAGGGATTATTGAGAAGGAGGTAAGCGAGTCAGGGGATCTGATGGGGGGTCTGATAGGGGTCTTTGACCTGCTCAAAATGAAAATCTCTACATTTCCTTTCATAATAATAATAAAAAACGGTTTATCCGGTAAGCCGCTCGATGTGAAAAGTATCCAAGTGGATTGTATCTAAGTCGAGGCTTGCATTCCCAACAACCAGCTGCCCAAAGGAGCCAACATGGAAGAAAAACATTGCGAGGACTTCTCACTATCAACGTCGGCTTGGGAAAGGTGTACCTGGCCGTCACCACTCCGAACCATCCGAAAATGTTTTAGTAGATTGTGCCTCGGATTCCCAAAAACCAGCGGTCGGGACCGAACAGCAGCAGGAAAAGGACTTCTGAACAACGAGCTGAGCGTGAGTAAGGATCATCTCAGCGTCAAGGGCTCCGAGCGGCTCGAAAGGGGCTTGGTTTGGGCTTGGATGCCTGAGAACCAGCGGTGAAGACCCGAAGATAGCAGGAAAAGGACTTGTGACTAGCAAACTAAGCGTGAGGAAGGAGCAGCCGGGCATTAGGGTTGCACCCACGGGCCTTTTAAATATTCCACAATGCGTTCCGGTTTTGAATATTTTCTCTCTCCTTCTTTCGGCGGCCAAAGTTTGAATTTTCTGTTCAACAAAGATGGCTTTTCACATGATGACAGACGAGGAAATGGCCGGGGAGATGGCCTGGATTAAGGCGCTGCGCCGGCCAGGCGACGATCCTGACGGTTTCTACCCGGCCGCCATTGAGCGCGTCGAGAGGGCCGTGGCGGCGAAGATGACGGCCGAGGAGGCAGTGGAGGCGGCAGCACGGGTGGCAGCCGTCGGTGACGATGGGTATGGTCCCTCTCTCAAATCACACTATCACTGCAGATACTGACCTCTCTCATCCAAGGACAGCTCGCGGGAGGCGGCCTCGTCGACTTGCAGTGTTGGGGCGCGACATTGCCCCCAGCACCAGCCCAGCTCTTCCGGGCACCGTCCCTCGTCCCGCTCCCGCTCCCGCCACTCTCTCCCTTCTCTCCGTGCTGAGCACGGCTCAGCATCACGTGCCTCCTCGTCCCGGGCCTCGATATCCCGCGAGACATCATCAGGCTACCTCTCTCTTCCCTCTCTGCGCCCGGAGCCTGCCTGGTTGCCCCGTCCCTCCTTCTCCCGGGCCTCGCCCTCTGACAACACGGCCTCAGACCATCACTCTCTCCGCGTGGAGCATGGTTCTTCACCATATTTCTCCTCGTACGCCTCATCCTCCCGGGACTCTCTCTCTGGCAACATGGCTTCGGACTTTCCCTCTGTCCGTGTGGAGCATGGCTCCTCGCCCTATTTCTCTTCTTCGTACGCTCGTCCTCCCGGGATTCACTCTCTGGCAATACCGCTTCAGACTATCCCTATCTCCGCGTACAGCATGGTTCCTCATCCCATACCTCCTCTTCGTACGCCTCATCTTCCCAGGCCTCCCCCTCAGCTGGCGCCAGGCCAGAACATGATGGCGACGAAACAGGACCTGGCACCATTCGCGGTTGCTTTGAAGGGCTCAAGGCCTTTATCTTCACTCAGCCCCCTGGGTCTCTCAAGGACTTTTTGCCATACTCCTTATTAGACGAGGATGAAGATGACGATAACTCCGACGACCAGGATGGAGATCCCTCCCGCCAGTCCGGCGCCATGGCGGAGCCGGAGCCCATCGACCTCTTCGCTGAAGACGAGGAGACCGTTGTCTGTGCCGTGTCTGAGAGCCGGGTCGGGGAAGTAATTGGCCTGTCCATTGTCAACATCGCTGAAGGACAGGCGGACATTGTGACGATTTTGAACGAAGATAAGTATCGTCTGTTTGCCGAAACAGTTCGCGCAATGCCGGTGCTGCCGCAGATCTTCTTGGTCCTGCAGAAGGTGGTCGGCAACGGGGACAACACAATCGCTACGTCGCTGGCCAAGTACTTCCCCGGAATCCCCATCCATCCCTTCAAGAGGAAGTACTGGGATGAGGGCGAGGGTAAGCGGATGGTCGAGCGGTTTGCCTTCCCAGACGAAGTCAAAGCTATCAAGGCCAGCCTAGAAAGAATATTCTACGCTACATGTGCTTTTTCTGCGGTTTGTGGTCCCCTTTCTCATTGTTAGCTCCTCCACTCATCTTCTCATGGCTGACGGGTGACTGTCTAGGCCATGTCTTACGCTCAGTACGAGCTGAGCGTGTCCTTCGGTCGCAACGCTATGCTGACCAAGTGTCGCCAGCCAGCTGACACAATGGGCATTGATCTCGCAGCCATGATCTCGCTCGAGCTTGTTCATAATATCCGTGGTGCGACCTCGAAGGTTTCGACCCTATTTTGCGTGATGAACTGCACAACCACTCCACAAGGCCGTCGACTGCTGCGCTCAACGCTGTTGCAGCCGAGTACCAACAGCGCCGACATAACCGCAAGATGGGACGCAGTGGAGCGGTTGTCGACTGATGTGGAATTGCTCTCTGACGTCTCAGAAGCCCTGAAAAAGATAAACCGCATTGACATTCAGCGAGCCGTCACTTGGGTATGCATTTCCAGACACCCTTCTTCATGGCTTGTGCTAATAATTGGAAAGCTGGGACGGAACCCACAACAGCCTCGGGAACCTTTGGACAACTCTGTGCCAATGGTCCAAGGTCATCACCAGACAATCGTGCCTAACAACGATGAGCTGGCCGATGCCGAGAAAGAGATGAACCAGATTCTCTTGCTCAAGGAATATCTTGATGGCGTTAGAGAAGTATGCCACAGTCTGGCACGAGCGGGATATCCTGGCGGTCTCTGCCGATGGGATGCGGAGATGTGCTCTCGAGAGATCACAAAACTAATCGTTCAAACGATCGACGAATACATCGAGCCGGGTGCCGAGCACTCAAATTCTCCATGTGGAATGAGAGCGAACGGACTATGGGCAGTCAAGGTTCGTTTCTTCGCTTTGTTTATATTGCTATTTGCTGCTTAAACCCACCTTACTCTCTGGCAGGCCACCGATCCCGACAAGAATTTAGCGCGTAGACGCACAGAATACAGGGAGGAATTGCTCAGTCTGACCCAATACGTTAAAGATCTAAACGTTACATTGATTCGTATGTTTTTTCAGCCACCCTCGCGCTCTCCTCGGAGAACCTATGCTCACAACACCAGATTATTTGGGTGGCAGCGGTGCCGATCTTCACCTCGACACCGACCGAGATCGTCAATACTTCTTGCGAATTGATTATGATGATGCGAAGTCGAAAGTTAGGATCCATGAAGAGGCTGGGCGTCGAGCCGTCTTATCAAAATTCTTTACCATCTCCACCAAAGAAGCCAGCGGTCATACTTACCGGTGGAGAAATGAGTACATTGGCAGCATCAAACTCTCGCATATGGAGAGGCAGGGGAAGCACCTTTACTGCCAGACAGAAAGGCTCTTGCAAAAAAGCCGCCAAATCCAGGAGCTCGCCGACATCGTGGCAGTAGAAAGCGACCCCTGCACCGCGGAGCTAAAGAAGCATCTGCTAGGCCACGCCGGAGCTCTAGTGAGGATCGGCGAGGCGATCGCCATGCTTGATATGCTATGCTCTTTTGCTAGCCTTGCCGTCGCAGAGAATTTTACGCGGCCACAAATATCCAATTCACTCGTCCTGAAGGATGCTCGACACACAATGGTGGAGCTCTGGAGGGAAAAGTTCGCCCCAAACGACGTCTATTCGAGCGATCTCGGCGGTAGATTCCAGGTCATCACTGGCGGGAACATGAGTGGCAAGACCACGTTCATCAAGAGCGTCGCCATCATCCAAATCATGGCACAGATGGGCTGTTTCGTCCCGGTCACCTACGCAGCAGTACCCATTTGCGATAGAGTCCTCGCCAGGTTGTCGACTGATGATAAGCCAGAGAAGAACCAGGGTACCTTTGCTGTGGAGATGTCTGAGATGAATGTCATCTTGGGGTAAATGATCCCCTCACCTCTGATTTGCCTCATGATCATCACGAACAAGTCTTCCTTGCCACAGCCAAGCCACGGAGAATAGCTTGGTTATCATTGATGAGCTCAGAAGGTCGACTACACCCAATGAGGGCCGGGCCATCACCCTTGCCATGGCCGAAAAGCTGATTGATAAGCGTGCGCGGATGTTCTTTGCTACGCATTTTATCGAAATCGGTGAGTCCCTGTCAGCTCTCACCTAAGAAAAACTTGATGCAGCTGGCTGACGCATATTCTACATGACCAGGCCGAGCACTCAATGCCTCACGGCCAAGAAAGGTTCTCAATACGCACTTCGAGAGCGGGAAGGTCATGCACAGTGACAATGGCGGCATCCCCGAAATCAATCTGTCGCATAAACTCGAGCCTGGGCTCGTGACCAACGATGACTACGGTATCGAGTTGGCAAAGCGATACCTGCCTGAGAACGTCACGAAAAACGCTCAGTTGAACTTGACCAAACTCCGCGCGTTGCGGAAGCCAATCAAAAGAGCACGGCTCTCAGCCCGGGTGAGACGGAACAGGATGGTGCAGGCTTTGCCCGCCTTTCTGAAGCAGGCCACCGAGGGGGACATGACTGACGAGGCACTGGCCAGCTACGTGGTGATGTTGCAGGATGAGATTCGGCCGGAAATGGACGATGAAATGGGAGACGCGTAGAGTTGTTATTTTTGGGACGTGTCAAGGGGGCCGTTAGGTACACTAATGAGTATGATTATGCGTACGTAGAGGGCCATGAGGCACGTAATAGGCATGATTAGACGCCCTGAAGGGACTATGAGGCATTCAAGCTTCCAGAGCATTTTTAATATGGCTAAAATAGTAATTAAATGCGCCCGAATCGAAGGATTTTGTGCCTTCAGTTGCTATTCACGATTCCTCCAGTTGTATGTCTTACGTAAAAGTTGCCCTCAGCTATATCTATATCTGTCTGTAGCCGTGAACTTTCGTGCCCCAGAGGTGATCCGTGGGTGAGCCTGCCTACACTGTTCCGTGGTTTTAGGATAGCCGCGGGAGTGGCACTCCTGATTGTTGACACTCGCCTGGAGCAGCTGAAGTGGCTCATCATGAACAGTGGGTCAGTCTATTAATTTGATGCTTTGCACCCGCCAATGAGCTTTTGTAAGTCCCATTCTGAGGAAAGAAAGGCGCTGCTGCTCTTATACCCGACCCAGCCCGAAATATGGCCAATCTCGCACGCCCTCCGCTCTCATCCACAGTTGCGCTGTGACAGCCAGAGCTGCAAGTGCTTGCTTGCCTAATTGTTATAATATGGGCTGTTACTGCTCCAGCTGCGATGTGGCCTGGACAGTCCCAATGCATCCTTGCCATGGTGCCCCCCCAATCATTTTGTGCACTCGATGACTGGAAGTATTGGCTATGTGGGTAGGCACGCACTGCTTCGTGACGAGTTTCTCATTTTCTCCTCTTTGCAGTAATATTATGTTTTTAAAGAAACAGTTATAACCCATCAGTCATGTTTAGGAGAAAGCTTGTAATGGCAAACCAACCAGCACATGAGAACAAACTCGAAGTGAACAGTTATGCCGACCTTTTCACAATTATACGTCATATGTTCCTACCCATACATACTACCCATTTAACATTGCATTGACAGAAGCAAACAAAGCCACCTCATTGTCCAGGACATTGACAAACGGATTGGTCATCATTGAACTGTATTACGTTGCCAAACTGAGGAAGCACACTATCTTATGTCCATAGCCCCCAACGCGCGATCAAACTACCAACTGGAGGCCATCAATAATAACAAGCCATGCTATGCCTACCACGAAAAGAGATGCCGAAACGCCCCATGCTAGTACAGAAACAAGGAGAAACCAAAAAGAAATTTACAATTCAGGCGTGAGGACGCTCTACTCCCTCCAGATATGGGTATCTCCTAGACTGACCGAGGTGGCCGACGAGTTACTACTAGCACCGGTGCCGACGCGGGGAGGAGCGGCATTCCTCGAAGGCCCGCGGAGGGATGACGAGGTACCTGCTCCTGTCGTGTCCGGCTCGTATTCGCGTTCGCTGCCTCGTACATTAAACTCCAGGCCGTCACCAGCGTCCGACTCGCTCAGCGGGGGTGGTGGGTCTTGGTATATCCAAGGTTGTTCGAGGCTGCGAAGGGGGTTAGTATCTCGGTAGGACGAAGAACAGAGAGGAAAAATAGAACACTTACGGCACGATCAAATTCGGATTGACAAACCGTAGACCCTTTTCCCTATCTTCGTCAACGGTGCTGAGTCTCCGAATGAGCTCCCTCTCCCGCTCGCCTTCGCCGCCAAAGTCCTCATCCAAGATGGCGTTGCCGCCGGGGTCCTCGCCCCGCTTAATGCTGCGTAGAGAGATGAATCGGGTTAGGGGCTCGAACTTGCCCCTGAAGGCGTATGAATACCACAAGGTCGCCAGCAGGAGCGGAACGATCAGCAAGGCTAAGGTGAAGGCAAATTTCAGCGCCAGGTATCCTGATACGGTCAGCTGGAAGACGACCAGACCTAGCATGATGCGGTAGCAAATCATGCGCCAGGCGCCGCCCGTGGCATGCTGCGGCTGGTCCATGGCGTAAAGGAGCTGGTATTTGTAGGTGAAGTAGCCGAGCGAGAAGTATGCCAGGCCGAGACCCAGCACCAAGAAACCGCCCTGCAGGACGCTGTAGACGAGACAAAGAATGAATACCAGCAGAGCGGTGGGTAGGTAGAAGCTGTAATAGAACATGGGCGGTTCGACCATCTGGGCAAAGTCGCGCGGAGTCTTGGCACCCATCCGGTAGATTGGGTAGAGGGCAACGCTCCCAAACTCGAGCAAGCGGAACGGGAACAGACCGAGACCCTGGAGCATGATGAAGTTGGTATAGAACACGCTCAGCCCCTCGATCTTCCGGGCCAAGGTATAGGCAATGTACGTTGTGTCCTTGAGGCTGTTGCGCAGCACGTCGAAGATGGACGTGACGGCGCCAAAGACGGTAAAGATAAGAAAAATGTTGAAGAAGGTGAAGAAGAAGTTCTTGCTGATAGCCGAGAGCGCAACGTCACCTTGGGAGATCATGCCCTGGTTGTAGGAGAGGTAGTCGTACAGGTACGGCACAGCAACATTGAGGAGAGACACGACGGCGGTTGGGAGGCCTGTCTGGACGAGAGCTTTGGCGATCTCGTGCGTCTTGAGCGACTCGGCGAAAGCCGGGAAGACCTTCCGGATGGTGCAGATGCTGAGCACGGAGGCCAGGAATGCCACCGGGACCAACCAGACGACCGAGAGGAAGGCGACGAAGAGGGTGACGGCCCACGACCACAGGCGGCGGGTGAGGCGGGGAGCATACGTGTTCCTCCACACTACGTCGGAAGGTGCCGGCGCCGGCTTGGTGAGCAGTCTTCCGGGATGGGGGTCGATGAGGGCCTGGATCGCCATCTGACAAGCCGCAATAGAGTCCATCGTGACAAAGGCGAGATCAGCTGCATCGTACTTCTTCTTCCGGGCGACATGGATCTTCTCGTCTAACAGGCGCAGCTTCTCCGAAAAATAATCGATCGCATCTGTCTTGCGGCTCTGGAGACGAAGAAAGCCGTACCAAAACCTCGTCTGGGGGCGAAGTCGTTCCGAGATGAGATGGGAAGATGCACCTCCGCCTCCCACTAGTTGATCGTTCTCGCCTGCTTCTTCGTCTCCGTCTTCCTCGGTCCGGCCGCCAAGGCCACGCCCAGCGTCGTCGCCGTTGTCGTTGCCGTTGCCGCTGCTTCTCCCCCCGTCGACCGCCAGCTTCTGGCCAAGATATACGTTCCAGGACTCTTCGAGCTGGGCAAGTACTGTCTGGCGCTTATCCATCAAGTCATCGAGCTCTTTCCAGTTGCGGCAGAGAGTGACGCTCTCAACCTTGCCAATCTCGAGCCTCTCGACTAGATCCTTGATAGCCTCCTCCGTCCTCAGCTCCTTGGGGATGCCGGATAACCGGAAGGTGCGGTCAGTGATGGTCGACTGGGTGCCGAGGTAGTCCTGGCGCACGCGGATCATCTTGAAGGTCTCCTTGTTTGTGAAGTAAATGGTGAGCCCGGTGAAGAAGTAGGTGAAGACCAGATACGACCAGAGATAGCTCTTGTCCTTGTCAAAGCTGTTGTCGGGGTGATCGCCGTCGTCGAGGAATAGTTTGGCCATCGGATACTGGCGGAACAGGCCGGAGGTGGTCGAGACATTGCTGTTTGGAGGGCGCGTGTCATTGTCGTTGTAGTGCAGGTGGATGGGCTCCAGCACAACGGCGGCGAAGAAGAACATGATGGCGAACAGCTTCATGGACATCTTGAAGAAGTTTAGGAACACGAAGGCATCGAGGCCGGCTGACGCGAGGACCTGCTGCTCCGTAACCTTGTAGAGTGCCGGGATCCAGCCGAAGAAGGTGTCGGGGAGGGCGGGGAGGCCAATAGCCGGGTCGGCATGGCGTTTCCGGGCGGCGTAGAGGGTTTTCCATCGCGGGCGGAGAGTCTGTCGAGAAGAATGTCAGCGGTGTCGTTAAAAGAAGAAAAGAAAACATACGCAAAAGGCGATAAAGGCGGAAAGACCCAAGGCCAGCGAGATGAACAGTTGTACCCAGGTGTCCTTCGCGCCGGGCTGGACCCAGTCATCGCCGCTACACTTGTCCTTGTCCATGTCGCTAAAGAGGTCCATTATTGTTGCCGTGGCTGCTGTCGGTCGCGATCAGCCGCGAGCATGGACGGGCTCTTTGAAAAGGATTGTGACTGGCGCCGTTGACATTGACGCTGCTGTTGGTTATTGAAGATTGGATCGTCCGCAGCAATACACGCGAGCAGCGAGTTTCGGGCTGCCAAGCTCTCCCAGAAGCTCCTCCCGCCGTGGGATGCGTGGTGACGTGACCCGATCCACTTGGGGCTCGCATCCTGGCTTGCGGCACGTGCGTTTCAACTTGAATGTCTTGGGCCAAGACTTTGGGACTTGGACTTTCAGGGAAGCGGAGATCGGGAGCCGAGCTCAACTCGCATTCCTTGGCTACCAAGGAAAAAAGGAAAAAAAGGAAAGTAAAGAAAGAAAAAGATGTGGGTATGATGATGTTTTAAATTCGAATATTAACTTGACGAGAAACCCTTTCCTGGCAATAGAAGCCTGCTTGGCCTCTGCCACAGCTCGAGATAAAGGGGCGAGAGGCCACTAACACGATTTACTGCAAATAGGGGTGGCTTGCTGATATTTGCACTAGGTACTGTACCTAGGTTACGTAGCAACTTGAAAATCATAGTTTCCTGACGAATGGCTAAGGTACTGATGGAAATGAAAAGCCTTGGTATTTACTACAGTTTATTCGAATAAGCAATGTTAGAATCCTGTCAAGCCTGTAAAGAATTTCTAGCATTAACCAGCCTGCTTTCCGTCGTTTTATTTCCCTTGCCGAGGCACACGACGTGGAGACAGAGGCGGCACGCCAAGTTAATTGTGTACTGCGCCACAACTGCCCTGCAAGGCGGCCTCGCCACATGCGTTTTTCCTTTGGAAATCGATGCCCCTCGTTGACTCTTCCAGCTTTCCAGCAGCCTTTGCGCTGTCAATCAGACAGAATTTCAGAAATGCGGCCATAGCCTCCAACCAACTGCTGATCACCCCGCGAGGCAACCAGCAATATGACTACTCCCGAAGTCTGGATGCAACCAAGGAACGACGCACAGTGTCCATTTTGGCTTGTTCCTCGGGCATTAACCAGCTTGCCACTGTGCGGCCCTGCAACACGTTGCCTCCATTCGTCATCGCCAACGTCTCCGTCCAGTCTAGCAGCCACACCTGCTTGACATGTACCACTTTTGACCACGCAGAAAGGTGCTGTTTCGATCCATCTTTGCGCCATGTGATTGGCCACATGAACATGTCAACTGTCAAAATCCCCTTTGCCTTTCCCTCAGCCACGCGGCTTGCGGCCAGGCCATGCCAAGGTCGTCCCAAGGCCGATGTGCAAGTCGCGTTTATTTGATGTCGTCGTTGCCCCACCAGGCTGTCAGAGCAGGCTCCCTCGCCAACTCGCCGCTCATGCTCCTTCCTCTCTAATAAAGCTTCTCTTTCCCACTTACCTCAGCTTGGAGTCTGTCTTGCATCTTTGCCGTACAAAGGTACCAAACTCTCCCGACTTTGCCAAACCTCAACTCCCTACGCGAAACACCTAATCATATAAAGAATCTGTCTATTACTCCTCTAACCAAGTATCAGTCCGATATTCTTTAATTCGCTGAATATTTCTTACCATGGCGTCGTCGCTCGACTCGGCCCTGGACGCGCAGGAGCTCGGCGGCGACCAGCGCGCCCTCCTCGACCTGATCGAGAAGCTGCAGTACGCCCAGCTCGATAATGTCAAGCTCCCACAGATCGTTGTCGTCGGCGACCAGTCGGCTGGCAAGAGCTCCGTGCTCGAAGCCATCACAGGCACTCCATTCCCTCGAGACGCCGGCGCCTGTACCAGATTCGCTACCGAGATCAGGTTACGAAGAGCGGCCGAGTCAAGCATCAACGTCTCCATCATCCCAGACAAGAACCGGAACTTCAAGGACCAGGAGAGACTGAGGCATTTCGGCGGCATGGTCGACGCCAGCATGCCCTTCGAGACGCTGATGCGAGCCGCCGTCGACCTGATCGCACCCAAGAACATTCCTGGTCGCTTCGCTGCTCGGGATATTTTGGTGGTCGAGAAGCGTGGTCCGGACATGCCGTTGCTGACGCTCGTCGATTTGCCTGGCTTGGTCCGAAACGCGAACAACGACCAGTCTCTCGAAGACATCAAGACGATCGAGTCGCTCTCGGACAGATACATGAAGAGCTCCCGCACCATAATCCTCGCCGTCGTCGGCGGCAACTCGGATTACGTACAGGCGCCCATCCTCACCAAGGCCCAGCAGTTTGACCCCAGCGGGTCGCGAACGATCGGAGTCTTGACCAAACCCGATCTCACAGAGTCCATTGGGTTGGAAGACAAGTTCATAGACCTGGTCAAGAACAACGACAAGAGAAACGACTTCCGGCTCGGGTGGTATGTTTTGCTGAACCCGGGGCCGCGAGATCAGGGGCAGCCTTGGCCAGACGCGGTCGAGCGTCGACACGTCGAGGACGAGTTCTTCAGCAGGGGCAAATGGAGCACCGTCCCAGCGTCGCAGAGGGGAGCAGGTGCACTGATGCAGAAGCTCAGTGTCCAGCTACAGCGCCACATTGGAAAGCATGTCAAGGTCCTGCGCAAGCAGATCCAAAAGGCGCTCGACGACTGCGAAGCCGAGCTCAAATCCCTGGGCACCGGCAAGGACACGCCGCAAGAGATGCGAATCGAGCTTGTCGAGCTGTTTTCGGCGTCCAAGGAGCTTGTCATACCTGCCGTCTACGGCTTCTACAAGAACCCCCCAAAGAAGAACTTCTTCCGTGTAACCGCAGATCCCAAGGGAACGCCGGCACAGAACCTCCGAGCCCGTGCCACCGAGGAGAACGACCGGTTTGCCATGAAGGTCAGGGCACATGGGCGCAAGTTTAACTTCTCTGCCCCCACGGGGCGTTCGCCCACCGAAGAGCCTCCGGCAGCCGGCGCCAAACGCGATTTTGTGCGCCAAGAGGTCGAGATGCTGCTGAGACAGATTCGCGGGTCAGAGTTCCCTATGGACCCCAAGCCAAGGGCAGTTTACATGCTGTTCCAGAGTTTCGCCGAGTATTGGCCCACGTTTGCCCAAGAACACAAGGACAACCTGGGCGTCGTCTGCAACGAGTTCCTCGGCGAGCTGATCGCCTATGCGTTCCCCAAGCGCATGCGGGAGCCTCTTCGGCGGCATTTCCTGGACCCTCAGATGAAGGCGCTCATGGCAAAGGCCCAGCACGAGCTGGATCTACTAACGCAAGACATGAACCTCGAGGTGCAGCCTTACGACCCCGAGTACGAGGAGCGCCTGAGAAACTGGCAATCCGAGGCTTCCAAGGAGGGCGCAAGGTTCTCCGAGGCAGAGGAGGTGCTGGAGAAGATGCTCATCTACTACGAGCTGTCGGCTAAGTCCTTCATCAGGAACACCATCACACAGGTGATCGAGCGCCATCTCATGCAGGGCATGTACAGCATCTTCAACTCGGTGGCAGTGCTGAGCATGAGCGACGAAGTCATTGAAGCCATCGCGGCCGAGAACAAGGAGACGAGAGACCGGCGGCAGGCTCTCAAGGTGCAGAAGAAGGCGATCGAGGAGGCCAAGGATATTTGCGCCAGCCTTGCTATGCGGAAGGAACTCAGAGTGGTAAGTACTAGCAGCCCCGTCCCTGTTCCCAAAAAAAAACGCCGCTTACATGTTCTTTCACTGCAGAGCGAGGATGACCAAGACAACATAGACACCTCGGACGAAGAGGGCGTGAATGCCGCCGAGAAGTCAGCAAAGCCGCCGAGACAGCCCACCAGTCCTTCGGTTAGGCATCCTCGACGATCACGGCGCGAGTCTCTTGAGGAAGCGCCAGCGAGCGCCACGCCTGCTAGAGATGGGAGAAACGGGTATCCAGCACCGGCCACGCCCACTGTCGAGACCAGTGCCTACACGGTGCCCAGACTCGAGAGCTCGGTTGTTTCGGACGACGTGACGGATAGCCGCTACTCGGCGAGGGCCCCCCAACAAGCGCCCCCTCCACCACCACGGCCAGACAAGGTTCGGACGGAGGACGCCAGCCACGGGCAGAATCCGTCCTACCCACCAACGCCACCCCGCTCCGCGCCACGAGCAAACCAGGAGCCTGGTCCGGAACATTACTACACTAATGCTACTAATGGCTACGCCAGCAACAACCCATACACCCCCGAGCCGCCCATCGCTCGCGAATCACGGCCGTATGCTTCGGCAAACCTCGACCCGGCCGACTACGAAAAGACGAGCTCTCGGCGACAGCCCTCGCTAAGGAAAATTATCGGGCGTGGTTGAGCCTCTAATCGCATTTGACCCAATGGTTTGGGTAGACAGCGGGGGCACGAGACAACAATCCCTCTTGTGTCGCCATGCCCGTAAGCCCCCCTTTAGCCCTGTGGCGATCCATATACGCCAACCCGGCTCGTGTCCTTCAAATTTATCACCCACCGTGCACCATGTTAGCGGGCTTGGTGGGACGAAGTCTCAGCCTCCCCCGGACCATCGTGTTACCCGTTTCTTGGAGAAATGGGGTTTTGGTTTAGATTTCGACTTTTGGTTCTGGGAATATCGAGCATTTGCGGCCTTGCTGTTGTTGTTCCCTAATTCTGCGGGATGTTTTTTGGAGAACCCCCTTTTCCTACCTTCTTGGCGCATCAGGCTTCCTGTTCAGTCTGTGAAATGATCCGTTATGTTTACAATACAACACTTATCACTACTTTGTTCTTCTCCTGTATGATCACTCTCCCGTATGTGACTTTTTTAACATGTCGTCACTACCATGCTACGCTTTGCACCTCGGCATGATCCAATCGCCATGCACGGGTTGCATTGCCATATTCTTCACCCGAGGCGACCCTAAACGGCGGATCGGGCCCTGGTGTCTCACCAGGCACCAATACCTTCGAGACAGAACGTGTCTTTGACGACCATCACCCGGAGCCAGCCAAACCACCAGAATACTTTCTACGGGCTCGCTAATTTCCGAGATGGCAACTCCGAAGCTCACCAACCAAGTTCACGACCTGGGGCCACCGTACTATCTCGTTGCCTCGGGGCTGTCATGGCTTGGCATTGTACTGGGCATCGTTGTCTGGATTCCGGGAACGGAGATGCCGCTTCAAAAGCTTGTGCAGTTGTTCAGGGGAAGGAGTCACCAACACTTCCTGTCTCCGTTTCGAGTATATATGCTGGCTGAGATTTCCGGATTATTCGACTCTCTTTCTACAGTCTTCACCATCATCCAGCAATCACAAGAGCTTCTTCCTTCTTTTCTTATCCTCGACTGTCGCTACAGCTCTTCGCTGTTTCCTGATACATCGCTCTCGACTCAGTCAACGCCCAAGCTACAAAGTTCTCTCTGCTCTCACTGCCACCTAGGCTGCAAGAACTATGTTGTCCCTGTTCAAAGTTGTGCCTTTATTGCTCCTGGCCGTGGGAAACTGGGTCGACGCAAGCCCTTCCCCCAAGCCCCCAGCAAGATTTGGCAAGTCAACGCCCATCCCGAACCAATACATTGTGCAGTACCACGACCATGTCAACTCGGCTGTTCGCCTAAACCATCTCTCTGAGTTCCGGCTTCGCACCGCCGCCAGCAGATCTCCCAAGTTCCGGGGCGTCACCAAGGGGTTCAGCATTGGCTCATTTGCGGGTTTCCACGGCGAGCTATCTCCTGCCGATGTCAAGCAGCTCAAAGGCTCCAAGCTCGTAAGTCACTCGCATATATCAGTCATAGCCATTTGTCGACTTACACACAACTACAGGTCAAAAGCGTCCAGCAAGATGCCATCATCCGCGTTGCTTCTCCTGTCTTCTACAACCGCAACCTGGCTCGCGACAGTAACATCACCAGCAACCCTCGCCCCGTCTGGTCCGCCGGCCTCAACAACCTGCACACCGTCGAGACCCCGGGAAGCTGGGGCCAAGGTCGCATCTCGCACCGCAACCTCGAGCCCAAGAACTTCGTCTACGAAACCGACCCAACAATCGTCTATATCATCGACTCGGGCATTCGCACCACGCATTCCGAATTCCTCGGCTCCTCCCCATCCAACCCGTCCCCTCGTGCAGTAACAGGCTTCAACTTCGCCCCGCCCAACTCAGACTCTCCCTCCGAAGGCTCCAGCGACGGCCTCGGCCACGGCACGCACGTCGCCGGGATCGTGGGCGGCCTAACCTACGGCATCGCGCCGCAAGCGCACCTGATCGCCCTCAAGATCTTCAACGGACGCGGCGAGGGCACCTGGAGCGGTGTGCTCTCGGCCATCGAGTGGGCCGTCAACCATACTAACTCTTATAACCTCCGCGGCAAGACCGTGATCAACATGTCCCTCGGAAGCGATGACATCTTCCAGCCCGTCAACGACGCAGTCTCCCAGGCCGTCACGCAGCACGGCATCACCGTCGTCGTGGCGGCAGGAAATTCCGATCTCGACACGGGCAACACCACACCCGGAAGCTGTCCGGACGCTATTTCTGTCGGGTCAAGCAATGAGTTTGACGAGCGCTCGAACTTCAGTAACTGGGGACCAGCAACGGCTCTCTTTGCGCCCGGAGAGGGGATCACCTCGGCGATGAACACCGGAGACGAAGATACCGCGTCGCTGACGGGCACAAGCATGTCGGCGCCGCATGTTGCGGGTCTGGCGGCGTATTTCATGGGGCTGTATGGACGGCATACGCCGCTGCAGATGAGGCAGCGAATTCTGGGGTATGCTACCCCTGGAAAGTTGACCGGGGATTTGAAGGGGAGTCCGAACTTGATCGCTTTTAACGGTAACCCGGAGGAGCTCTGAATCGTTTCCTTTCAGGGGGCTGGTGTTGACCGGGACGAAGGAGAAAGGGGTACGGGAGAAAGGTGGAGGGGGAAAGGGTGAGAGTGAAGGGGTTACATATCTGCTTCCATGCAGACGGTTCATGTCTCTTGTTTCGTTGGGGGTCCATTGGGGGTGAGCATATGGGTATATTGACCGCTTGGGCGTGGCATTTCCTTTTGGGTACTAGACTGCATTGCTTTGGTTCTTGGGATATATGGTCGGATGCATATGAATTCTTTTGGCTTCAATCGGAAGATAGATCATCTGTTTGTTCTTTCTACACTGGGTGGTTTTTGTTAAAATACTGAAAATAAACATCATCTCGATTGACGACCTGAATGCCACAGAGTAGAAGCCATTATTTACCCTTTCAAAGTAAACTGAGGGATGATCCTCAAAACGTAAATACACGGCCCTTGCATGAGACTTCCCCTGTGAAACTGAATCCAGAACATAACAGCAAGCAGAGAGAAGAAGAGGAGGATTCTATTGAGTGGAAAGCAGCCAAGCAGCTGCAAATCTATAGTAGGGATATCGTATAACTATATGCATCGTATGCGTGGTTTCGTGTCGTCGTCGTCGTTGTAACGAAGTAGAGTGTGCCTGCCATTCCAGTCCCTTTGCCAGCTATGCCTTTCTCCAGATACGCCCATAAAACAGAGTTCCAACCTAAACGCCCGACCTCGTCGACCAAAACAAAGCCTGCCAAACACAAGAAAACCCATCTACACATAGACAACTCTGTGGCACATCAAATGCGCACAGGAATTGACGCCCGCTTGGACAGGACAAGCTTGTGGTTGCCCGACTCGACCAGCGAGTTCTTGCAGGGATTCCTTCGGATGAAGTCGTCCATGTTGCGCAGGGTGCACTCGGCAATCTCGGTCAGGGCCTCCTCGGTGAAGAAGGCCTGGTGGCCGCAGACGAGCACATTGGGGAACGTCATGAGGCGCATAAGCTCGTCGTCCTCGATGATCTCGTCGCTGTGGTCGGCGTAGAACAGCTGGCCCTCCGCCTCGTACACGTCGAGCGCGAGCCCGCCGAGGTGGCGGCTCTTGAGGGCGGCGATCACGCTCTTGGTGTGGATCAGCCCGCCGCGCGACGTATTGACCAGCATGGCGCCCTTCTTCATCTGCTGCAGCGTCTTCTCGTTGATGATGTGGCGCGTCCCGTCCGTCAGTGGGCAGTGCAGGCTAACGAAGTCGCTCTGTTCCAGGAGCGCTTCGAGAGGCACGAACTCGCCGTACGTCTCGAACAGGCTGTTAGGGTATGGGTCGTAGGCGAGCATGCGGCACCCGAACCCGTTCAGGATGCGGGCGAGCGCGATGCCGATCTTGCCCGTGCCCACGATGCCTACCGTCTTGCCGCGCATGGTCTTGCCGAGGAGCCCGTCGAGGCTGAAGTTGCCCTCGCGGACGCGGTTGTATGCGCGATGTGTGTTTCGGTTCAGTGTCTGCAGGAGGGCCATGGCGAACTCGGCCACGGCTTCGGGGGAGTAGGAGGGCACGTTGGCCACGAAGAGGCCCAGTCGGTCGGCCGCCTTAAGATCGACGTTGTTGTAGCCGGCGCATCGCAGCAGCACGGCGTGGACACCCAGGGTGTGCAGCTCAGTAAGAACATGCTCGTCGAGGACGTCGTTGACGAACACGCACACGGCGTCGGCGCCCTTAGCGAGGGCTACGGTGTCGAGAGAAAGGGAGAATTCGTGGAAGATCAGCTCGACATGGTGGTGGACCTGCCCGCTCGACGTTGTTGCCCCTTCGTCGGCAGCCGTCTGAACGCGGGTCAGAAACAGCTTGTCGTAGGGCTTCGCGCTGAAGACGGCGAGCTTCATGGTGTAAGAGTTCGAGGGGGGGTTGTCGGTGAGGTTTTTCGGGGAGTGGAGCAGGACAGGGCGGTGGAACTCGGCGGAGGGGCGGATGAGGCTAGAGGGATAGGATCGTCGTTGGAGGTTGGTGGAAGTATCTATGACCGTATATGTTGAGGACGAGGTGGAGGTCGAGAGGTTGTCGAGCAAAGGGAAGACAGCTGGAAGAGGAGCGACGTAGAAATTTGACGTCGAGATTGCGAGCCGTAGTCAAGGCGCTTTCTCCCCGGCGGCGCTTGCTTTGTGTCCTCTTGCCTGCCATGGCGCCAAGAGCTTTCTCTGGGCAGGGGCTACAGCTTTGTTGGCCCCGAGTCACCCCTCCAAGGCTGCGGCATCTTGGCTGAGCCCTGCCACAGCGCGCTGCTCTGGCGGGGTTAAATTGCCAAGCAAGGTAGGAGGGCTTGGCAGCTGACCTGTCGCGGTTGTAGGTACGGGCGCCAATGAAGGAGGGCACGATGAAGAGCGCGAAATCGCGGGTTTGGCGGTGGCAACAAGGTACGATGGATGTATTCACTCCCCAACAGGAAGAGGTAATGGAAACTCAACTGGACTGGGTACATAGTAAGGCTGAGTGAAGACCCCGCCAGGTACAGGCAAGGTCAAGGTTGGTCGCTGCAGTAGCGTGACGTTCCAGTGGGTTGATGAGGGGAAACCCTGCTGGGCTCAGGGCCTAAGAGGCACTGAGGGGAACAACCAAGCTCTTCGGGTTAGGGTCAGGGTTAGGTGATTAGGATCATCGTACCGAGCGAAGTGGATGGAAGTAATCACGTTGATGACGGCCATGACAAGAGGTGAGGTACGTAACGAACATCTGTTATCCCTTGTTTATGAACAAAACCTTATTTGATTGTCAAGCATGCTCAGCCGGGATACATGGGATGTTTTTATCATTTTTCACCACTCACAGCTCGTAAGGTCCAGTCTGACTGTACAAAAAGCCAGATTTTGCGAGCAAATACGCCCTCTATGTCCCTGATTTTGCCCTCCAGAGATTCCATTACGCTATACGAACTAAATTCAGGTACACATTTCGATACACAACCGCTTCGGAGATTGCATGGAACCGTATAATTGCGACATGTCTTTCATTATGCATGCTGAGTTGTGGTGCAAAGAGCTCTGGCACTCATGCCTACGTTGGGGTTGATATAAACATCTGGCGGGACAGCTTCTTCGCCCCATCTATCTCCTCTCATGGCTTCCATTCTACAACTCCTTCCGTCTCTCATCTCGCCTCCGACGACTTCAAACAAGTCAATTAATTAATAGTCCCATACCCCCCATCCTGCATCAACCTCTTTGGCGTCTCCCATCTCTCACCGACAGGAATATCCGCCCCGCCATCCTTCAGCTCCAGAGCAAGATTCCACCTCCTCATCCCCGGCCAGAAATTCTCAAACCCATCCTCCGGCTCCGCACCAGTCTCCTCATCCTTCTGGCTCACGTCAATCCACACGAGGCTGGTCCTGGACGAGTACTGTACAATCTCAGGCAAGAAAGACCACTCCATCGTGCCAGGCAACTCACCATACCGCGTCCCCTTCCCCTCGGGTAGCGGGGGATGCGCCACGGCCATGTTGATCCCCAGCTTGGCGAGCGCGCGCGTCGAGAACGGGAACGACGGGATGAAGCGTACCGGTTGCCGAATGGTGCACTGGAAGAAAGGCGTCTTGCTGTTGGGAGTGGACTCGGTGGCGTCGTACGGCACGTGCGTGTCGTGCGGAAACACCTTGACGTGCTGCGAACCGTCGGCCGGATCGGTCGTCCACTCGAAGCGGGCTAGGTGCTTGGGGATGTTCCACACTTTACGCCCGTTGAAGCATGTCTCCTTGGAACTGACGTAGATGCGCGTGACGCGGCGGGCCTGGGCCGTTTTCTTTTTGTTGCTGCTGCTGTGGCTGGCGTCTTCGTTGTCTGGGAGAGGGTACTCGAACACGCCCGGCGAGAAGATCAGCTCGTCGTAGGGTCCCACTGGCGTCTCCGAGTATCGAACCAGCTGGATCATGCTTAGCCCGCCGAGCGGCTTACCGAACTCGGGCGACGCGTACGACGATGCGGCCTCGAGCGGGGAGTAGGCCTTGGCCGGGAGGTTCTGTGCTGTGGCGCTGCTGGTCCAAAAGCCGATCTGGTATACTAAGCATTTCGTAGTCCACGGGGCTGGCGCCAGCGCAATCGCTCCTGTGTCTGTCGATGCGGCCATGTCGCCCTGGAGTTGGATGCGGGGTTGTTTGGTGCTAAGGAACACAAAGAGGCCGGTCTGGTTTGTCCACTGAGGGGCTTGCGATCGACGAATTTGATGATGGTAATGCGGATGTCTCGGACTTGATGTTCATTTGGGCTTTCCGAGTTTAAGTAATCAGTACCTATGTACAGTACCTACTTTTGTTGCCGGAAATGCATGGGGGTGATAAGATGATCCAGTACAGGAAAGCCACTGAAAGGACGGATAAGCGCTGGTCCCATTGTCGGCAAGCGCGTTGCCAGGGCTGTATACTGTATTACAGGGCAGCACTGTGTGTGTCCTGTGCCACAGACACTGAAGCTAGAGGTCGGCGATTCCAATTCCCAGCCCTCACGACGCCAGATGTTGTACAGTGTCGTACGAGCTTGTCTCTATGTGCCGCTTGGCGACAGAATCTCTCGCGATACGAACCATTTACTTTGCATATGCCGAGACACAACCTTGACCGCCCCCAAAAATGTGCTTGGTGGATGCAGCGTGCATTTATTGAAATCAGGAAGGAGTAAACCTGGAGCCCAACACATGGTGTAAGTGAGGAGATTCGTCGATATTTCCACTCTCGCATTACCAGAGCCTCGCACTTGCTGCAGGCGCTGCGTATGCAGGTGAGCACAGTATGGGAGTGAGCGAAGAGGGCAAGAATGTAGGACGCTCGAATTCAGTGCATCTCTCGTGTATCGCACATGGACTACTCAGACTTTGACGCCGTGTGACAAGAGATATATCATAAAGTGATGGGTGATGAGGTGGGAGGTGGTGGGTGGAAGTCAATCAATTGTTAATGAAAATCGTCAGCAGCCTCCACCCAATCAATTGGAGCGAACTTAGAGATTGATGACACAACGCCGCTTAAAGCTGATGTAAAAAACGACCAACATTGTTTGCCATTTCAATCAAGTCGGTTATGGTCGCAAAAATCACAAAAATGATGTGCTGCAAGTTGCGCGACCCGAGATTCGAACTCGAGTCCCTCGCTGATCCAAGAGAAGATGGGAAGCGAGAATTCTAACCACTAAACTAGCCGCGCTGTTGGTTGATAAATTCCACCGCTGAAACCCGCACTCAAATGCGGCGTTTGTCAAACCTAACAAGAAAGGACAAAGATCAAAAAGGGGCATTGTGCATTTGGGCAAACTTCGGATAGCAAATACACAATGTAAATATGACAAAAAATGTCGGGTTTTCTTTCATTGCCGAATTTGAGCTATTCCCTATGCAAAATTGCTAGATTCCAAGACTAGACTTACTAAAAAAGGAACATGTTTGCATTTGATTCCGAAAGAACTCAAATGATAAATCATGAAAACCAGTTCGTAACAAAGCTGGCGAGACCACTCCGTACCAGTAGATACATCAAACTTGATGCTAGTACTGAAACTTCGATGAAAGAAACACAAGTCCATCAACAGTTCAACGGTTTTGAAGTGAAATGAAAGAACCATGATACTACCTACACACCTAGGCAGCGACTCTATCTACCTACTTCGAGGGAACATCAAACTCATCAATCACACTAACCGGCTTCACAAACTGTCCCAGGGGCTTATACTCGAGATGCTCGAACCCAAACGCCTTCGGACCACCGAGCTCAATACCACGTGCGGTGCCCGTCCACTTGTCCGACGCCGCGATGCCAATCACCACCACCCACAGCCCATACCGGTATTCAGGCGTACCGACGGCCTCGCCGCTGAAGGCATCAATGACGGAGATGAGATCAGGAACAATGGCCAGGACGTCCTCCTGCTTCTCCGGCTCTTCTCTCGCGGCCGCCGCCGCAGCGCTGCTGGCATCGTCGGGGATGCGGATGGCGGCAATATTCTCGTTCTTGAACGGGATCTTAACGCGACCCCTGAACACGCCGGCAGTATTGCTGGACGGACCGTTGTCGTCGAGTCCTGTGTCGCCGCCTTCGATGATGCACTCGCCATACACATACCCGCGCCTCAGGGTGCGCTCGACGCCAACGACCTTGCCCGCCCAGAGCACCTTCGCGGCACCAGAGCCACCGCACGCGTCGATGATGGCCTGGGAAAGACTGACACGGTTTGACTGTGCCGTAGCTAAAGCCACAGCGCGCCCGATGCGCCATGCCTGTGATAGCGTGTGCTCGACCACCCATCGCTTCATCTCTACGCCCGTGACGGGCGGATCTGCGCACCCGACCTGCGAGCCCATCTCGCTGAGCGCCACCCGCATGATACGCTCGACCTGGGTGTCGGAGGTGGCCTTGGGCATGGCGACCACGTTGCCGTTGCCGTCAGCAATGGCGATGGGCGACCAAATGGGTGATCGTTCGTTAAACACAACGGGAGTGGTCTGCCACTTTGTTGGGTAGGCCCGGCCCATCCAGTCGCCGTCAACGCATGGTATGTCCATATTGGTGCTCGCGCCAAGCGTCATGCCCTGTAGACCGTTGCCGCCGCCGATCTCCAGTGCGATCATATGCGAGGCGGGCTTGTCGCACATCTTGTAGAGCTCGGTCTGTGCCTCCATCATCTCGTCGCCCTGGAGTTTCTCGATGCTGACCGTCGGGCTGCCTGCACCGCATCCACAGCCGACTGCTGCATCGTCATCGACATCGTGGGGGTTCACGACCCGGACCACGGCACCGCGGCGAAGAAGCTGCCGCAGGAGGATCATGCTGGCGTAGGGTGATCCGCCACCGCCGGTTCCCAGAATGTAGCAGCCCGTGGAGATCCACGACAGGTCAGTCTCGCTGACGTACCACACACGATTTCGAACGTCGGGTTTGTACAGCGGAATTTTATCTGGCTCGACAGATGGATGTTGCGCCGCTGCTGGAGTGTGTGACTTCGTCCGTTTCTCTCGGACTGGAAATGTGACACTGGAATAGTCCTCGACTACTTCCGTCGAGCTCGAAGAGGCTCCCAGAGGAACGGCGGTCAGCTCATTCAGATCGGCTCGCGAGAAGTCGAAGTCTCCAGCCGCACGTATGATGAACCGCGTCTTGTTGGCGATGTACTGGAAAAAAGATGAGTTTTAATGGTACCCAAGACAACATTGAAGAGTGAGGGCGTATACATACAGCCAGTGGCAGGGACTCAATATCTACAACCTTCACAGACGCGGGCGCGGCACCAGCAGCGATCGTCTTCTCAATAGCCTCTTTGCTGATCTCTTCGGTGAGCTGCTTTACCGTCTTCCTCTCTGTCGACTTGACCGTGTCGATAACGGCGCTGACGCGAGCAATAGCCGCGCCGATGGCGTTGGCGACGTTGGAAAACCGTGGCTTAATCACCTTGCTTGCGCCTATGAGCTGGTCAGGAGCAATGATAGCGCCGCCACCGACGAGAATCACGGGCAGGTCGCCCTGGGCATCCTTCATATTGTCGATGGAGCGCTCGAGGGCCTCCTTGATGATGCTCATGCACTTCTGTGCGTAGTCCCCCAGCGCTTCGCGGCCTTTGGCAACCAGAACAGTGTCTACAGTGTCTACACCGTCAAGTTGAAGGCTGGGGTTGGCAAACACCGCGCAGTCCGTTGCGGTAAGACTCAATCCCCCAAATATTTGGCCAGCCTGTAGGAGTCTGTCGCCCTCGCTGTCGGGTCCAACAGTCAGCTCTTTCCCTGGATTGCTGAGCCTGACGATAGACCCGCCACCTACTCCGATGCTCTTGACATCGGGGCAGGAGAAGTTCTGCGTGTAGCCAGTTTGATTAGCACATGCCACGGGGGTAAAATAAATCAAACACTGCCCAATAACATACCATCCTCACACCAGCTAGCTCGCTGTACGCCGCCGACTGCCTCGGAAACCCGTTTGCCTGGAGCAAGCCCACATCTGTCGTGGTGCCGCCGATATCGACCACCATCATGGCCTCCTCTTCGCTGCCATTCTCGCCCCCCTTTACAAGATATGCCGCGCCACGCATACTGTTGGTCGGTCCGCTCAAGAAGGTCCGAATCGGGAGACGCAGTGCCATATCTCCCGACAGAATCGTGCCGTCGTTTTGCGTGAAGAACACGGGACAGGTGAGCCCAAGCCGGCGGAGCGGCGCGTCGAACGAGCAGATCTTCTCGCGGGCGAACTGCAAGATGGACGCATTCAAGATGGCGGCGTTCTCGCGCTCCAGGAATCCCAGGCTGGCAACATCCTTGGCGCACACAACGTCGCAGCCCGGAATCTCAGCCTTGATTATGGCTGCCGCGCGCTCCTCCTGCCTGTGGACCGTGTCGATGGGACTGAACACGCCGTTGACGACAACGGTGTGGATGCCGCTGCTGTGGATTTTAGCTGCCTCGGCGCGGAGCTCGGCCTCATCAATGTCGCTGATGAGGTTGCCGTCAACTTCGAGGCCGCCTTTGACGAGCGCGTAGTAGCCGAGCACCAGGTCCCGCAGGTCCTCCGGCCAGTCGACGCAGGGTGGGACGTGCTTGGAGAAAGGGCCGGAGAGACGCACGACGGCGACGGGCATGAGCCGACTGGCATCCCGCTCGATGACGGCGTTGACGAAGGCGGTTGTGCCTATGGTCACGCTCGCGATATCGCGAGGAGAAATGTCGCCAGCCGCCAGCATCTCAGCGATGACGTTGATGATGCCAACGCCAGGATTGTGGCTTGTCGTGACCGTCTTGTGCCACGCCACGACGCCCTTGTCTGCGTTGCCGGACTGTGCGAGGTCGAGGATGACGCCATCTGTGTTGGTCCCGCCCACGTCGACGCCGATCCGAAGGCTGCGCCGGGTGGCCGGTACATCCTCGCCAGATCCCATCCTGCCTTCACTTTCAATCACGGGTGTGAGAAGGTACATTGAATAATAGCGGAGGAGGGAATGGCTGTGGAAATGCTACGAAGTGGTGACACTGAGTAGGATGCAGTGAGGTGAAAAGTGGAAAGCTGTATGTGAGAACAAGAGAAAAATGGGGTCAATGAGGAGGAGGGAGAAAACTACTCGTCTTTATGGATCTGTGCCGCATGAGTGACGACTGTGTAACCAAACAGAAGTCTTTATTGCGTCTTCTTGAGCCTCAAGATCCAAATAGCAGATGATTCAGTTCTGTTTCGTACAGTCACTCATAAGCAGAAGAAGCTCATGGTTGCGTAACGAAACAAACCCCTCTCACCCTCACTTTTGAAGACCAGAGCCCGTTCTCGGAATTAACCCCTCTGAAGAATATCCCGGTCCTCCCGCGATGCATCATGGCCCACTATTGCGGATCAGATCATCTGATAACGAAGCAGCGGGTCCGTCGTTTTGCTTGGCACACATCCAGCTTGGCACCTTTTGGTTGCAGCTCAGTGCTGGGAGTGGGTGGGGTTCATTTGCCAAATTCCAAAGTGAAGCTTTCGCCCTCGGGCAAACTGGTCATGGCCTATTCGGCTTTCATAAGGGTGTTAAAAAGTCCAGTGTTAGTATTCCCCCTGCACTAGGACGACAGTAGGGTCTGTTAGACCAACACCTAATTTTTTTTCCGAGGCTCTGCGTTCGAACCTCACTTGCACAGCTTCGAATATTTTTTCTTCCTTCCTACTTTTCTTTCGAACATCATATCCCCTCATCTGAGTTGTAGGCAGACACAGAATTTTTCTAAATACATTTCCTTTCATATACCTACCTATCTATTTACTTCTAGGTCATGCATGAAACCGTCGGGTTCTTACCTTTGGCATTGACAGAGTAGGGATGAAGGCAACAAAGCTTGCGACATCCCACTTCTTGCTACCCATATTATTTTCGAAACTTCCCAATACCGACCACCTATTATGATGGACAACGTTGCAACCTAATGCAAAGCTCAGCCTACCATTCACTTCGGCGCCACAAACTATCAACGCACCAACTATAGGCGGCACTCAGAGCCTCGGCTGGCGATCTTTTGGGGCACACACCCACCTGCGGCCAAGGATAACGGGACAGTGAGGGGTCCCTACAAATGCATCGAAACAGGGCCAAATGAGACTGGGTGTGATGTCATGTACCCCTCCTTATCACCGAATCTGCGTGTAGGGAGGGAGAAGAGTGATAAGTACTCCTATTTTGCTTGAAAATGGGAACATCTGAAGTAAGTTGCCTTGCTTTACTCACGTCACCTTTGGTTTTGGCCTTTCGATCGGTTATACCACAAGTACCATATCCAAAGCACTACTAATCCAGCATGTCGCAACCACTGCCGATCAAGTTCTCCAAACCACCCGCAATCCCACGCGACTCTCTCATTCTCATCACAGGCGTCAACGGCCTCATCGGCAGCCACGTCGCGGACCAAGCGCTCGCTGCAGGCTACCGCGTTCGCGGCACCGTCCGCAGCAAAGAGCGCTGCGCCTGGCTCGAGCCCCTGTTCGCATCTCGGCACGCCGACAGCGCTGACCGCTTCGAGCTGGTGGAAGTCCCCGTGCTCGCAGCAGAGGGGGCATGGGACGACGCCCTTCTGGGCGTGGCGGGCGTCGTATCCGTGGCCACATCCACCGGGATGAGGGTCACCGACGTGGACAAGGAAGTGCAAGAGTCGGTCGCCGAATACATCAACCTGTTCGCCGCAGCCAAAGCGCAGCCCGGCGTCAAGGCGGTCGTCTTCACGAGCTCCGCCTGGGCGGCCTGGATACCCGAGCCAAACGTGGCTACCGTGGTCAACGAGCAGTCGTACAACGACAGGGCCGTGCAGATCGCAGCGGACGAGACCCTCTCGCCGCAGGAGAAAGGCTTAGCGCCGTTCATGACCATCAAGGCCAGGGTCGAGAAGGCGGTTTGGGACTGGGTCGAGCGCGAGAAGCCGGTGTATGCCTTCAACTCGCTGCTTCTGGACACGGTTATTGGGCCGATCCTCGATCCCAAGAACCAGCCGGCCAGCACGGCGGGCATGGTGCGGTCGTTGTACCGCGGCGAGAACCTGGGCCTTTTGGGCATGATCAAGCCGCAGTGGTTTATTGATGCTAGGGATGCGGGTCGTCTGTATCTGGCTGCGTTGACGACGGGGGTGACGGGATGGCGGGTGTATGGGTGTGCCCAGCGATACAGTTGGGCGGCAATTCTCGAAATCTTAAAGAGTCTTTACCCGGAGAAAAAGGATTTTGTTAATCTCCCTGACGCGGGCTGGGATCATACTGATATTCAGTCAGATAAGCACGAGCTTCTCTTGCGGGTCGCAGGACAAGCAGAGTGGACGAGCTTAGAGCAGAGTGTGAGAGATACGGCAGAGAGCTTTTTGTCCAGAGGCTCATCATAATTGCTTCGGTCCACGAAATTAATATGACGGATTATTACTCTAGCAGTAGTTCAAGCGCCAGTTCAAGTATTGTAATATCCTTTCGATGTATTCTAAAGTATCAAAACGGTACTAGAACTATCGTGTCTTTCATCGATGTGATCCTTCCGAAACGGAATTCAGGACCCCCATCCACTCAATCTCTAGTGGACCTCCAATATCTCTAGTTCTCGCTGCACAAGTTCGGAAACTAGCCCAGCGTCCTGAAACGCATTATTCATAAGCCCATCAATGTAGGCCAATCCAACCATTTTCAGGCGCTCACCCTGGCCTCCGGGCTCCCGCATATCTCGCAACACCAAAGGCCAGTTAGCACGGCTCGACACCACAACCTCATCACCTGTGCACATATCTCTGTTACCAACTCCGAGGCAGCCCATAGCCACGAAAATGACCCTGTCTCGCAGTTGCAAAATGTCTGTTTCGAAAAAGCACAATTCGTGTGAGTGATTGAGGTAGTGGCTGGTGTTAGGGTTGTTGAGGGTATGTGGGATGTCTGCGATATTTCATGATAGGCCTCCTTAAGGCGAGATAGGCTGTCAAGAATTATTGCTTTTCTCCCAAATTTCTGACTCGAACCAATATTTACAGCAGAAAGTGCAGCGACAAGCCTGTCGTCCCAGTCCCTTGTGCCAACTCCTTGTCGCAAACAATCCCAGCATGTGTTCCAGAACGCGGTGGAAGTTGTAGTCGAGTCATGGTTGCGGTTTTGGTTTCTTGGAATCCAAGTGAGTAGCTGGAGCAATCCCTCTATAATTTCAGGGACTTTTCGGCCAAAGCGATGAAAAATATGGCACTTTCCAAGCCTCCTAGCTGGGAGAGGCATGATTCTTCCACAGGGTGACATTGTTCCTTGATCGCGGTAGGAGTAGAGTGCTGGCGATATAGTATTCTTGCAAGCAAAATCACCAGGTGGTGTGGTGAGAAGCTTTGTTCTTGTGAAGTCTGGCACCCAAGAAGGGACCGATTGATTGCTGTCAGCGAGAAGCCGATGCTCGAAGAGATGAAAATAATTGTAAAATGTCAAACCGCTGGCCTCATCCTCGTTGCGAATAATATACACAGCTGTTTCGTGCATCGCCTGGGCAATTGGCTTGTTGTAGTCTGGAGGGCACATCGCTTGTATCCCTGGCACCAGGCCGTAAAGTCCGTACACCGCCTCTCGAGGGTCGCTAGATTTTCGATTACAAAAGAGAGTACTACAAACAATACTCTCCATTGTGGTTAAACGCGTTTTTTCCTCCCCAAGCATAGACTCTGTGACGCTTGAGACTATATGGTTCCTATCTGTGGTACTTGCGTCGTGTTTCTCTCGTCGACATTCTCTTGGTTGAAGCAAAGGGCGTCGGCCTAAAGCGAGCGTGTTGCGAAGCGGCGGCGTCGTAGACGGCGGAGGACACCCTCGAGGCTGACAGTCACGTCATGTCGCTGAGCGTCTACGAGAATACTGCATCTGTCATTCGCATCGCCCCAAAAATAGGACAATGCCTCGTACTTGGGCGGGTCGTTGAGAGAGACGATGCGCAGGGTGCACTGAACAGGTGCCAGAAGTTTGCCAGGAAGGATGGTCAACAGTCGGATCTCGGCGTTGGCGGCATTCAGCGGCTTATACGTGCACTGAGGCGGCATCGCGCAGAAGCGAGAGGCAGGAGGTGTGAGGGTGCTTTGTGGTAGAAGGATTGTCGTTGTCGGCCTCGCTGATCAAGTGCGTCTTTTTGGAGCTGAAGTCCGCCAAGAGGTCGTCGCGTCAAGGAAGGTGGCTTGGCTTTCAGGCAGCCATCATGCCATCGCGCTATTATACACCTCAACCGGGGAAATAAAGGTTAGTGAAGTATATCCTGACACGCTGAAAGCGGATATCTAAGGGTATTTGATTTATCTATTACGCCTGGAAGATGCCGATTAAGGCTTTTTTATAATCCAACAACGCATGCTTGGCTCCGTAACAAGAGCTATTATTTTAACTCGCGGCCCTAAGTTGATTTAAGTACACCTTGCTTCAATTCACTTCCTAACATGTATTTCCCCGCCAGATGGATACAGGCAGGCCACATGGCATAGGGAGGCCATTTTCTACGTAGGTAGGGTATGTAAGTCCTAACCAGGTCGATTCAAGGAACATCTGCTTTGAAGCCAGTCCGGTCTGGTAGCCGATTTGAAGGAAAGACATAGCCCGCAAGACGAAATCATAAAGCAGCAAAATGTTTCATAGTACCTAGCTGCCTCATAAGTCATTAATGAAAGTTCTTCCGACATAAATGCTCAGACATCTTATAATTAATGCTCTAGCTATCATCATTGGAGCGTCAATTTTCAGTGTCTCTGGTGAGCATGGCTCTTCGATCCAAGGTGTGTTTGTATGTGTGCGTGTGGTATCGCAAGGCGGCGTGTGATCGACGAGAGGGTATCGTTCTTAGATCTCCTTCAAGCTGTCTACTCAACATGCATCGGCAGAATGCCACATGCCATGTTGCAGTGAAGCAAGTAAACCCCGCGGGTCTTTTATCTCTAATGCTTTTCCTGCAATCTTCCAAGTCTCTGATTCTGTGCCATCCCTCAGAGCCGCCGCTCGGACTTGGCAAAATAGCGCTTCCACTCGAACCCAAAAACGGCGATGGAGGCGACCGCCAAACCGAGAAGAACACCGATGGTGACGATGATAGCAATTCCGATGTTCATACCGTCTGTGGAATCAAATATGCTCCGCTTCTCGATGAGTCGTTTTGTGACTGGTTGAGATTTGTGATTCGTGGCTTTCCGCTTTGCGATGGGCGCTGGGTCTGTTGACGGTGCTACGGATCTTGTGTCTTGGGGGACTGAGCTGATAATATGTCGCACCGCAGCTGCCAGTGGTGTTTCTGCCCTCGACTGGGGCGTCTCGTGGTTGCCATCTGCTGGCTGTGGTATTCTCCTGTCTAAGAAGGATGGCAACTGAGGAAGCTCTGGTGTGCGAATTGTGTCAAGTGTTATAGCCGATAACGGCACCGGCCAAGCACTTGCTACTTGTGACTGGCAGAGAAGGAGTGCTGATAATAATGCAAGCCATGGGTTAAAGCTGCTGGAGGGACGCATGGTTGCGGTTGTTGAGTTGTTGAAGACAAAGCCTGCAATGGTTCCTTGGGAAATGAAAGGAAGCTTGGTGTTGTGGCGGTTGACTACTGAACTGCAGGAGGGATGACGAGGTGAGTAAGACAGGTAGATACTTATTTGTTCGTCTGATTCTGCATAGCAGAAGGATTCGCTGCCTGGCAGCGACATAAGCTCTTAAAACACCTCCTGATTGCCATAGTTCGGATGTACAATCCCAGGCTCTGACCAAAGTCCGAGCCTGTCGTACTGCGAAAATTTAGACGACGGGCACAGCACAGGGCCGCTTCGTCGAACACTGCCAAATCACTGCCCCGCGACCCCAAATCCTTCCATGCAAGATCCCGGGCTGTAGGGGCGGTAGGCATGCAGCCACCTGGAGGGCAGGGCTGTGTCTCCCATTTTTGGTTTCGTCCCAGCAGACAGCACGGTCCAATCGCAACAGAGGTTCGGCGTTAGAGTTTCTGCAATCGAGCATGCTTATTTTCAGCCCTGATTCTTGACGCCTGCTGCAGATGTGTTCCATCGCTTGGCATGTGGCAGGGGACGGAGAGTTTCTCAGGTTGGCAATATCTTGGGACACAAAAAGGACCCCTGACAGACGACACAAGCTATATTAAACGGGTTGAACCGTAACCACTCGGATCTGATTGTGACTCCCGTTCTTATCATTTGGTCATACAGAAACCAATACGGGACCCAAATGCACAAGCAGACAAAGTGCAGCACGGTACGGATGACGTAAGATGCACTGTGGGAGAGAACTCATGTGCGGGGCAGCTTCCCTTACCTGTAATGGGGGATAAGCTCCAGGCAGTAATGGCAGCCCTACAAAGTCAGTAACATCGCAACATCAACAGCTAGACCTATCATGAAAGACCTTACCCCAGTTCTCATCCTCGACGGCGGTCTGGGAACGACGCTCGAGGACAAATACCACGTCGACTTTTCGAGCGACAAGACGCCTCTCTGGTCCTCCCACCTGCTTGTCTCGGACCAAGCCACCCTGCTCGCGTGCCAGTCCGAGTTTGCGAACGCCGGTGCCGATGTAATCTTGACGGCCACGTACCAGGTATCGATCGAAGGGTTCGCCGCGACGAAGACGCCCGAATGGCCTCGCGGCATCAGCATCGCGAATATCGGCCAGTTCCTCGAAGATGCCGTTCTCATCGCAAGCCAGGCCGCACCGCCAGAGAGTCAGATTGCTTTGTCCCTCGGCCCGTACGGTGCGACCATGATACCCTCAACCGAGTACAGCGGGGTGTACGATGACGAAGGCGTGAGAAACCTGAGCAGCTGGCACTACCAACGCCTTATGCTTTTCGCCAAGGTCCCCAAGCTCTTGTCACGCATAAACCTGGTCGCACTCGAGACAATTCCTCGAATCGATGAGATCATTGTCGTTCGCAAGATGATTTCGGAGCAGCGCTCTCGTTTCTCTGGCAGCTCGGGGGATAAGATCATCGGAAAACTTCCCCAAAACTGTCTGCCCATGTGGATCTCATGCGTCTACCCAGGAGAAGACGAGCGTTTGCCTGATGGCGGCTCCGTGGAGGACGCTGTTGCCGCCATGTTGAGCAGTGAAGTCTCCGCGTATGTTCCTTGGGGCATCGGTATCAACTGCACAAAGGTCGGCAAGTTAGCATCGCTGGTCAAGAGGTACGAGAAGGCCGTACAGGGTCTTATTGACACCAATATACTCGTTGACTGGCCGAGTCTTGTTCTTTATCCCGATGGCACGAACGGCGAAGTTTACAATACTACGACCAAGACATGGGAACTACCTGAGGGACGTAAAGCACCCGAGGTATGCATTCTCTTCCCTTGGCCAGACGTCACATGTTGAAGGCATTCTAATTATTCTTAGGTGCCATGGGAGATTCAGCTGGCCGAGGTGGTCAATGCAACTATGTCACGTGGAGAATGGAGATCGATTCTAGTCGGGGGCTGCTGCAAGTCGACACCCTCTGATATCAAACGCCTACGGGAACTATTTCCAGTTGCTCAGGACGGACTTTCGGACGCTGATACCCAAGACGAGAGAATTCACGATGGGCTGGGTAGCGGATCCGGTTGATATCAGTGGGCTTTCTGGAGCAATGATACTTCGAGCCACTGCACGGTGTTCCCCTCAACGCACTGACGTTGCTTGCTGGCACGTTGGGCTCAGTGAGCCATCGACGACTGTGGCTCCACGAGACATCGGAACCAGTGGTATGGCACACGGAAAAGGAGCTGAAGGAGCGAATTAAGCAGATGGGATCCTCAAAGACCGAGCATGACAATACTGGGGCGAACGGAACTTCAAGTTTCTGATTGCATCATTTTATGTGAGTCAATAAAATAAAAAACCACAGTTACCACACAAGACATCCTTGCCGACGTATTGCTTTTTGACGGAGGTCAAGATGTGGATTTCGGGACGTAAGCATTAACCCAGAATCCTTGCATAATTATTGACCCCGTTTAGCTAAGAAGCCCTGAGATGACTTAGGTATAATTACCTAAGTTTCAGTCAGATGCAACAATTGTCCTTTGAGAGGGCGATGAATGAAGAAAAAAGGCCTTTTGCACTGATCGAGTTCCCTATGGAAAATGCAAAGATGCCTCTTGATGAACAAGATACGCAGTGGAAACTTCTAGGGGTGCGTATTTGAGATCAAGGCATCCCTCGTACCTGAGCATTGAATACATGACAAACATGTCAGGAACCCCCAACAAATAATCTTGTGGCACTGGAACCAAATTTCCCCAGCTCCGCTTGTCAACCCGCGAAGGGACATTATTCGATGCGGCGGCCACGCCGAGACTGTTTGCATGACGACGGAGGTCGCCGTCTCTGTCACGGTCTCTGGTCAGCAAGTTTGTTTCCTCGCCGTCGTCGTCTTGCTCACCTTGGTCTCTTCGTTCTTCCCATCAAGAGTCAGTGTCCGCGTGTTATTGTGTTCCTGGTCTTTAAAACTTTCCGCGCGCAGTTCAAAAAAGGGAAAGGCTTTGGATGTGCACGCAACAGCCGGACCATAGGAAAGCGAGTCAGTGCACCTGGTCGGAAGGCATTAAGAACTTGCGCATTGGAACTGACAGCAATTTGCTCTTTTCGGGGTTTAATTACACGAACCTACCGTTTCCCCCCCTTAGCTCCTCCTGCACATATGTCTCTTCAAACCCTGCCATGTAGGCCTGTGGCACTTTGAACTGGAAGAGAATGGTGAACTTTGTCTCACAAAAAGCCATACTGATTGTACATGCACTTTCATGGAACCATGGAACCACAAAGTAAACGCAAAACAGGGTTCTCCAAAGCCTACATCTATATAAGTGGCTTGTGCGCCTGCTAGTGCAAAGTTGGACAGTTCATTTAGTCTCACCCCCGTTCAAAGTTGCAAAAGATAGCTAGGTAGGCACCTTTCTTCGTCATGGGCAAAGTCTCACAGCAATTCCGGCCCTGGTTCAAAAGGACACGAGGTGAACCGGCGGGAAGCAGCCTTCAAGCCGATTCCCACTCCGTTCCAGATTCCCAACAGCAGCAGCTCAAGCCCACGACCGATATTACAATACCCGCCGAGGTCCATCAAGCTCCTCCTCCACCATGCCACATCAGCCAGGAGGAGGAAAATGCTGACCTCCCACCCAATGTCGACTCACCACCGGAGTACGCCGGGCTGGTTTCGAACGATTGGGCGAGCGCGGCCACCTTCGAACCAGCGAGGACCGTCCCAGTCTGCATTGCGGCCGCCATCTGCACCACGACAGCCGCTCTTTCCGCCTCCAAGGCCACGACCGCGCCCCACCTGGTAGCCTCGGCTCTGTACCGCATGGGCAACGCCGTGGCGCCGTACTTTGCCACCGCGCTGACCACCGTGCTGACCACCGTCGCCGATGCTGCTGCCCCAAGTCCCAAGCTTCTGACTCCTGGGGCGGAGATCTCCATCATCGGTAGCTTTCAGGTCGATTGCTGGGCTGAGACGTTTCTCGATACTATAGACAATCTCAGGCTGATGCAGAAGTGAGATCACCGAAGAAAGTCTGCGGCCGCCGCCGCCGACGCGTAGGTCAAAGCACGTTTTTGTCGAAAACTTCGGGATGATCACCGAGGAAACTTGCAAGGTCATCTTTGCTGCTTCATCACTCTCGTCTAGGTTGTCAGTCGTCGCAGGACTGATCAATGCCGCAACTCATGTCGCGAATGAAGTTGCAAAAGCGCCAGAGATATCTGGGTTGGCTATTGCTGTTGGATATGCTGCTTACGCTGGTGACATTGCTGACGGTGTTGGCGGAAACTCTGGAGCGCATCATGATTCTCAGAAAGCTGCTAAGAACTCATCAACTCATGTGAAATTTTAAAATCACTTATGTATGTACTAGAAAGGTGTGGCGAGTTGTTCCAAAAAAAAAATATTGTCTTACTTATGCGGTGCTGACCATAATGAGACAGGATAAAGGAGGATGAAAGTAAAAAAAAAAACGAGGTGATAAAGAAAAGAATAAGCTAGCAGAGTGACTGCATACGCCTCCGTTGTCGGCATGAAGGTGTGCAAAGTGCGTTGGAGACAGATCGAAATGGTATAGCTAAGAGCTTGGGTTTCATTATTTATGGGGAAGCGTGCCATGTAAAGACGTTTTTATCATTCAAGAAGGGATTTGAGAGCATGTGCTGGGGATTACTATTTATTTGAATGACCGTCAAGATGCCGTGGATCTGTAGCAAGGAGAAGCTGCAAGTTTTCTTCCTGGGAGGGGTGGAATTACTCGGCATCGGCGCATATTTATGGATAAAGTAGACCTTCCTGGCTTTCAATACCACGTATATTGTACAACAGAACGGCCAAAGATATAGTGAATAGGGGTACTCGCGAGACCGAAACGCCGTGCATGTTGTGTAGAAAGTAAAGATGCAAAATGGTGCCCTTCCTCCCACGGTTCTCACCACTGTTGAGAGGGTTCATTCCTCTCCTTTTCTGCATTTTCTCTCCTCAGTTTTGATGTATTGCAACTTATCGCTCGGTGGATGTGTCAGCAAATGGTCGATGACATCGCTGAACCCCTTGCTCAGCTCCCACAAAAGATGTTGGCAGACTAGCCCGACAGTCTATCTTGGTTGTTGCCAGGGAACAGGCTGGTGGCCCAGAGCCGCGGAGGACTGTGCTGTCCACGAATCCGAAGCACTGTTTATTTGCAATGGGGATGAGGCTGCCGCGGTGGTGGATGGACCTATTCTTGAGCTCAGCCGTGAGACGTCGAGCTCGCTTGGGTGCCATCCCTCCAGCTCCTGCGGCGGAGATGTGTCCAACTCGTATGCGTTTGCGTACGGATGGTGTCCCAACGGAATGGAATCAAGCTCTTGGTTGTTTGTTGTTGTGCCGTCGAGCTCCTACTTTTGTGCTGATGTGCCGTCAAGCTCCATCTTGCTTGTCCCCAACGAAGCATCGAGCTTTGGCTTGTCCAGAGGATTGAAATACTCGGTCTCGAGTACTGGTGTGATAGCGGAAGCTTGTTTGCGGCGGTGGAGGAAGAGAAAGATGAGAGCGGCGAGGATGGCAATTGCCACAACCCCAACCCCTGCGCCAATGCCCGCCTTGGCTCCGACCGAGAGCCCTCCTCCTCCATCTTGACCTTCGGGCAAGTCGGTCAGATTGGAAGAAGCCCCAGTTTGAATAGGCGCCAGACTCTGGCTGGTCGAAGGGAGCACCTGGACGGTACGCGTCTCGATATATGTTGTCGCTATTGTCAGCATCTCGCTGCCAGGAACATAACCAGCGGGGAAGAGAGACATGTCTTTGCTTTGATAAAAGACGGCGATCATGAACTTATGCCGAACGCCAGGGCCAACAGAGGACATTACTGATTGCCCACTGATGGAAACGGCGACGAGGGTCGGAGTCGTATAGGATGTGGTGCACTCTGCGACATCCCCATCAGAAGAGACTCCATCCCACCAGTATCCGCTAGCATCAGGTCAGCAACAAGACAGCTAGGCGGAATTCTCATTCGCAAAGAGTCGACGAACCTGGGGCAGCATTGTGCGGCGGTAATGGAGCTCTCGACTATGGACGTCTGGACTGTCTTGTACCCGTTCGGGCACAGACTTAGGCTGTAGGTCCCGTAGCCGTCGTACATACTGGAAGGGAACATTCTGAACCGGCGGCACCCGCAGACGCAAGATAATTCTGGTGTAGCACAGTCGATCGCATTGACAGCTGGCCTGCCCAGTACCAGGAATTGGTCGCGCAGGATTCCGGCGCCGTAAAAATGTTGTGAGAGGACGCAGCGCGATGCTAGTTTTCGAGATGGAACTTGAAGAGCTTCTTGAAGCCATGGCGTGCGCAGTTCCACCAGGTCATGTCACCATTGCCAGGCACTTACTTGTCACAGGTACTGTGAATGAGAGTTGTAGATGCAAGTTCTCTGTTTGGGATCATACAGAATCTTCCCGTCAGGTCCGAGTCTGACAACCACCTGCCCTTCCCGCATCCTGGGTGCATTTGAAAGACGCTTATTCTTGTTAACAGGGGATTCTTTTGGTTGGCGTCAACCAACGTTCGAGCGATGTTGATCCCCCTAGTCACTTGAGGATACTGTCATTGGACAGAAAATATTTTGACGGGCCTCAACGCACATATGATCCTTCTGAGTGGCAATCCAGACGCTCATTGGGCAAAACAGAGGTTGTTGGTTGTGATCTGTAACGGACCAGCGATCTCGATTCCCCCAAAAGACGTTGCATGGTCTGGGCTACCTAATTTCCAGCCGCTGCTCCCTGTAGGCTGCCCAGCCAGCCCCATGTCCCTGAGCTGGCCGCGCGCCTGCCCAGCGCCTCTCTTGATTGGCTACCGTGACTTCCATCGTCCCTGACGACCACGCCTTTCTTTGCGACAGCGGTGGCGATTTGGCTTTATTGTTGCTGTCAGATACTGTTTGGATGTGCGAATGGCCTCACGGCGAACGATCCTCAACTTCCTCCTGTCACTGGCACACCAACATGATGTTCTTACGGCGAGAGCCATCAGCTGAGCCTAGCCTCCACAACACAAATCTCATACTTATATCCTTATTCCGTCCACGGCATTGTGTTTGTCAAACCGACGGGATGCAACGGTGCCGGCCAGGCTTGTGTGTATACCGAGGTAGGATATGCTGGAAGGAGAGCGAGGTGTCGGCTAAGACGAAGGCAGCTCTGTGGTTGTTGCTCTGCGAAATTCTAGTTGAGATACCAGTGTCCGACGTTGCCGTGGAGTTGAAGCCGCTTGATTCTTGTCCGAGGTTTGAGACCAAAACGCTATTATCTGCAGGATGAACGTTTGAAAATGATTCGTCGCCTAGGAATAATTTCACCTTCAGAATCGAGAGGTTAGTCTTTGTCACAGCTGAATGCGACGAAAGCGAAGAAAGGCAGATGGAGGCTCATCAAGCAAGGAATCCAGTGAGCTGCGCGCAATGTGCTGATATCGAAGCCACCTCCATGCAACAGATGTTCTTGAAATGAATGCGCGGTGTCAGGTGTGTCTTCGTCAGGACTGCAGGGGCCAAGTTATCGAGAACGACAAAGGCTCTGATTGTTGACTGCAGTGGCTGAACAAGAATTCGTGCGGGGCAAGCCAGGACTTGTTAGAAGAGCCAGAGGCTCCTGGTGCCGCGCGGTGGTGATGCCAATGTTGTTCGATAGGCATGGCGGTCGATAGAAATGACGATTTGTTCCTCGAAATCCGACTAGCTGTTGCCTCCTCGTCCTCTTTCGGTCAGCATTTGGGGTGACCACGACGACCTTTGATGAAAAGAAGAAACTCGGAGGTGCTAACCCAGCAAAAGACACTCTATATTTCAGTGCCTCTGATATGATTACTAATAATCAGTGCTTGCCATAGCTGGAAGTCCTATCATCCCATCACGGGGCTCCATACTTCCTGCCCAAACAGGCCCCGTAGAGGCAGGTACGTACCTACGCCAACCGAGAGTGCTCACTAAAGGTCGCACAGCAGGAAAACACTCTGAAAATTAGGCTCTGCAGGCTCTGCTCCTTTCCTATAAACGCCAACCCGGCCACGTCCTCCGCCCTCCTGGCGCTGACTTCGCAACTCGCCGCAATAGGGTGCGCTATCGCCACTCTAGAATGTTTCCGCCAAGATAGCGTCCTCCATTACCCATTGTCGCCGTCCCACGCCATTACCTTTGATGGGAGTCACAGACTCGGCATGTGGTGTCTTTCCCGGAACTTACCAGCAACGAGGCGATGTTCTGTGGCATTTCGGCAACACCCTGTGCAACCACGTCAGCGAAACTGCTGGCGTTACCCAAATTTTCGCGATGGCATTACCCGATCAGACCACCGCAAAAACCAATCATCTGAATGGCTGAGACAGGCAACCTGACCTAAACTGACTCCCCGAGAACAGGGGTGGGTTGTATATGGACCAATGTTCAAAAACTGCATAGGCTTTGCACTCTTCTAATCCGGGGAGAGTATCAGTGGCTAACAGTACAAAAAAAGCAGGACTTCTCCGATGGCAGCCTTTCCTCAATTCTACACCCAAGATTTTAATAATGTCTGGGGAGATCACACCCAAATATTACCCATCCTATGTCTGGCCCTACGAAGGGTGCCTTGGCGCTCGTCCCTCAGCCCAGGATCAAACTGGAGACCGATCTCGCTGCCCCGAGCAAGAACAAGGAAACCTGGACGATACCGACAAGATGCCTCTGCCGAAGGCTGATCGCAAGCGCTTCTCTTTCAACAATTTCAAACCGGAAAGGCGGTTCTCCTTCGAAGCGACCTGCACAGGAACTCCTTCCTCAACATAACGAGGACTAAGGCACTCCTAACCTTCCATCCGCAGACCTTAACTGAAACACTGTACCATCAGGTGTCCCTCAAACATCCTGCTCAAAATATCAAGCCTCGACGTAGAGCGCCGATAACACTGTACCATCAAGTGTCACTCACACATCTTGCCCAAAATGTCAAGCCTCGATGTAAAGTACCTTAGTCAAGAACGATAGTCAAGTCTGTATGGAACAAAATTCTTTCGAACTACTCCTTTCCTTGGTGATTTTAGTGCCTGATGTTGATGTTCATAATACTAGTGATTGTGATAATCATTGTGCTACAGTTCAATCTCACGGTAGGTCGTCGTATATAAAAAAGATTTGGCAGGCCTCTTTTGTTCGAGGGATGTTTTTCTTCTTCCTGAATTATGTTTCTTACATAAGTCTACCTTATAGCGTATAATGATGCATGCCTGGTTATCAGTTTGTTCCTTGCATCGACGAGACTTTAATTTTGATGAGTTTTCAGCAAGGGCTTTTTGCCAGATTTGGGGTGACATTCTGAGGCTGCGCGCCAAGATTTCGAAAGTCACCACCGCTGCGGCCTCCCCAATTGACCCCTGAAGAACATCAACAAACCATTCAAGTGACAAGCCATTCCAAAGCACAATGATTTGCAGCCGCCATTCATGAGACACCTCCAAGGATTGCCATTTCCAGGATTACAAAACTCGTTGAAGGGAATAACTATCCCAACCTTCAGCAAGGATACCTTGCCCTAAATGAGTGAACCCACCCTCGACTACGTACCGTGGCGTGATCGCGATGGAGGCACCCCGCCAGCCCGCGGTTCTCTTCCCGCGAAGCGGCTCCTTGCGCACCCAATGATTGAACCCAAGAAGAACGCCACACCTTTTTACTACCACATACAATCAATTCGAAACCCGTCTCTCCTTTGTGGGTGCATTGCAACCCTCCCTCTCGGCAAGTCCATTCCAAATCGTTGGGATTTCTGTTGTGTGTGTCGCTCGTTCGCAAAACGTAATACTACCACGACCAAAAAGAGTCCGACCCGTGATGCAATGATGTTTGGGTTCTTAGCCAAACCCCCCCCCCCCCCCCCCCCCCCCCAAAAAAAAAACCCCGTATCCCGGCCATTGACAAGGCAGTCACGCGCACCCAAGTGACGAGATTTGTGGATGCCACTGTCGTACTGCACCAAAGCCCAAGCCGGACCATGAAAAGAAACACACTGAGGGAAAGGAACAGCGTGCCAGCAGCTGACGTGAGGAATTGGTAGTCTGGCAGCCGGCAGATCACATCACTCATCACACATGCTGGGGCAAAAAAGAGAGAAAAGAAAAACTAACAGGTAATGTGGTGATGGTGAGATAGTCATCATCACCAAATGCAGTGCAGTGCAGCAAGTGCACAAGTTAAAGGACCGATTCGACAGCCAACCGGAACCGATGTTGAATGCAGGCAGCGCGTGGGCAATAAAGCGGCGAAAGGGGGACTATGAGCCGTTGAGTGTGCAAACACACAAGCCACATGCACTGCCAAGGCCGAGCGGCCGGAAAGCCAGCCGAGGGGGGAAGGATAACCACCACAAAAGGCGCGGCTGGGAGGGCGGGCCGATGCGCCTATCGGTCGCCGGCGGTTTCTTTCCTTCTTTTCCAAATTCCTTCGAGTCTGGACTTTGTTGTTTGCAGTTGATGATCGCCGAGGAGGAAGGAAGGAAGGATGATGGGATCGTCATCAACTGTGCTTGATGTTGGCAATTAATTTTTAGCAAATGCAAGGGCCGCTCTTCATTCTTAGGTACCTTGTAATTAATCCATCCAGTTATTTTGATCTCCCTCTTCAGGGGGTAAAGCCAATTACCACAGGGCAGACGAACCTCTCGCTGCAGGTACTGCCCTTCTTTATTTCCACATCTTCTCAGCGGTATTTCTTCCGCTTCAGTGGTCCCCAGCTTGTTTAGGTGAACATGCACAGACAAAATTTGGTAATGCAGTCACCAACGTGTCCAATTATCCAACATTTGTTTCCTCCACTTCCCCACGGGCCACGCGTAGAAAAAAAAGCTGGAGAGGAGTGTGGATTTTCCCTCCACAACCCTTTTTTTCCGGTGGTGTTATTCTTTAGCGTTCATGCTCTCCACAAAGCAATGGGGTAAACAGATCTCATGGTTCAAGGATCCATCGTGATTGAAGGGGCAAGCTAGAGCGGCCACATGGATGTTTGGGTTAGCGTTGATTTAGACCGCATGGCGGGCCGTCAGAGAAACAGTCCATTCTTCTTGTCTTTCTTTGCCAAGAAAGAACGCCTTGATGTTTATGCATGTTTACCTGCCTTATGCAGGAGCAGGGGGCGAACGATGGCTGCACGATGAACAGCGGTTCGATGGACCGGTGGTAGAAAATGTGTGGGATTAAAAAAATCGCTACCAAAGTAGACACAAATGAAAAAGATTACACAATGGCACCAAGCTGCCTGCACGTTGCGCCAGCTGCTTGTCCGCCCGCCTGTTCCCTAACTCTTCCGCTAGGCATTTAGTGTGACTCGCCCTCCAACGCCGTGTGAAAGCCAGTATGTAGGTAGCCTATGCACACGTCGCCGAGCCACGACCCCTTGTTGTACCAGCTCCAATTTACAAATCTGCTGCTCCCTCGACCTTCTCGATGACCCTGCCATCGTCCTGGATGATGATCTTGTCGACCTTGAGCGAGGCCTTGACGGGGTTGGGCTGCTGGTAAACCCACTCCAGCTGCTCGAGGGTGCGGCCTTGAGACTCGACACTGTGGGCGGGATATGTATTAGTAAAAGATTACCTTAAATAAACAGAAAGTTGATTAAAACGTACCCAAAGAGGAACCAGAGAAGGGCCTCGACAATATCCCAGGCCACAAAGACGTAGATGTACTTGTATCCGATGTTGCCAAGGGCGATGGGGCCGGCGAACTGGTTAATAAAACTGACGGCGCTGACGATGAAGCCGGAAGCGGCGAGACCCTTGGCACGCGTGGTGGTCTCGAGAGCCTCGGTGGGGATGGCACCCTGGAGCGGGGTGTAGGTGAAGGAGAAGAAGACGTTGAACAGGAAGTACGAGGCCAGGGCGCCACGAGCATACGATGGCTGCACGTTGCCCTGCTCAGTCTGGGTGGCAAGAGCGGCCGAAAGACCAGAGTTGACGGCAAGGGCGGCGGCGCAGGTCAGGGTGCCGTACACAAGAACGGCGCGGCGGGGCATGCGATCAGTGAAGGCCACAGCGGTCAAAGCGCCAATGGCCGAGATAACCTGGTTGAGGATGTTGTAGGCGAGCTGGGTGGGGACGTCCTTGATGCCCAGGTTGTCGAAGATGACAGTGTTGAAGTAGCCCAGACCGTTGCCAGAGAATTGACCGAAGATGGAGATCATGAGCACCTGAGCCATTCTCCAGCGGCCGCTGTGGGTGAGGAGGAAGGGGCGGTAATCCCACCAGTTCTTGTCGATGCCGTCCAGCTTGATTCCTTCGCGCATCTCCTCGACCTGTAGCACGACCAGGGGGGCCTCGCGGTTGCCGTTGCCGTGGTACTTGGTGAGGAAGGCGATGGCCTCCTCCTCGCGGCCGTTGGCCATGAGGAACCGGGGGGACTCGGGGAGGAAGAAGACAGAAGACATGACGATGACGCAAGTGAAGGCCTGCAGGATGAGGGGGATTCTCCATGAGAAGTCGCTGTCGATGTTGTTGCAGCCGAAGGTGATGATGGTGGCGGGGATGGCACCACCGAACCAGCCGCAGTTGTAGAAGCCAGTGCACCGGCCGCGCCAGTGGGGAGGCGCGATCTCAACGGCGTAAGCGGGCGCGGCAACGGTCATGACCGCAATGCCCAGTCCGAGAACAAAGCGGCCAACAACAAACTGAGGGACGTGGTTGGCGGTCGAGATGATGATCATGCCGACGATGATGACAATAGACCCAGCAAACATGCCCTTCTTGCGTCCGAACCGATCCGAGAGCACGGCAGCGAAGGGGGCGCCCACCATGGAGCCAACAGTGTACAGAGAGAAGATGACGGAAACCTGGGTGCCGGTGGTGCCGGTCTGGAAGACGTTCTGGAAGTGCTTCATGGCGAGAATGGACGTCATCAGGGAGCCATCATATCCGTTGGCACACGCGCAGAGGAAAGCGATGAAGATGGCGACTTGAGCTGCATGTTAGCCACGAAAAAAGAGACCCGAGGTGAAGAGGGCTCGACGCACAGTACATGTGGATGGACTCCTTGCTCCAAGGGTGGATGTTGGACTCATTGACGGCGGCGAACAGCTCGGCCTGGATTTTACAGTTTTGTCAGTTTCACACTCGAGAGATTCCATCGAGAGAAGACTGACGTTGTGAACCGTCTTCTGGTGGCCGTGTACGGCCTTCGAGCCGACATCTTGATGAAGCTGGCCGGCGGGCTCGATATCGTGAGAGACAGCGTGCTTCTCGCTGCTGCTCGCTTCGTGCGACCCGTGGGACGACATTGTCAAAGTCGACTCGGTTGTTGGCGGACTGGGAGTCGAGAGATGATGGGATGTTGTGAGCACGCTCTGACAACTTCAGTGAGACTCTGGAACGCGGACAGCATCGCATCTTTATCAAAAAAGTCGTAGCAGTCGACAAGGCGTCTCCAAGCTTCTCTAAGTTACCCGATTCGGGACGGACGGGGTTGCTCCGTGGCCCCAAAAGGGGATGGGAGGGGCGCGCCATGCCCCGGTCCCATCGCTTTGGGGTGTCCTGGCATTGTGATTTGGCCAGGAATTCTCCGATGGCCTTTTGGCTCCAGGGTGCACCGGCTCCAGAGTCCCCAACCCGTCGTGGCGACGGGGAAGAAATCCACCAAAGAACGGGTGGTACGAGGCCCTATTCCTGGCGAGCTTGCTGCTTGACGGCCACGAGCATTGAGCATCCCCTGTCTTGCGGACGTCGGCCCTCGATTCCACGACACTAGCATGCAGGGGTGCCCCAATCACCAAGGCTCATTCATGGCCCCCACAACCACTGAAGAGCACCCCCTGTCGACCTGGGCAACGTCTTTCTCTGGCTTGGCCTAGCCCCAGCCTCCAGGGGCATTTCGCCCACAACCCGAGGCATTGGGACAAACTCGATGGCAGACCGGACCCGATGGACTGTTCATTGATTAATCCGAGCAATATCTGGAATTTCATATAGCTCATATGAGAGGCTCGCTAGCAGCCGCTGGGCTCGGCTGGCCTATACTAGCCCAGACGGCAGGTTTATATCAGCTGGTCCTGCGTGTCCTTTGACACAATATGTCCTGAACCGAGCGCCCAGTCGAGATGAGACCTGGGTCCGTGTCTCGTGCCGCCTGAACGCTTTCGGGTCCCGCCCTGGGGCCTGCTAGCGGTACGACAGTCTCCACCTCCGCGCTGCCATCGCGTGGAGAGTGCAAATCTCCCACCAGCACTTCGTTGGGTAAGGAAATCTGCGCCGCATAAGGGTTCCGGAGCATGTTCCGCGTCTTCGGGGCCTCATTTGCGGACAAGTCGACCACAACGGACTAGGGAGGCCCACCTACATGCTTAGGATTCTCGAATTTGTTCAGGACGGTCTCAGCAGTCAGCTGCAGCGCCCAGCGCCTGGGATGTAGGCGAGCGACTCCCGCTAGCGGCCGAGGGAGTGCCAGATGCCAGATGCACGCCTGTGGAATCTCCCCAGACGCTAATGTCGTCAACATGTCCGTCCTGGGGTTCTGGGCTACTGTGTCGAATGATCTGGCACGCCTAGCCCGCCGCCATCTTCTGAAGAAAAGATCACACCAGGGAGCAAGCTAACCGCTCTTGGTTCATGTCGGTGCTGGCTTCCGGACAACGTTGTTGGCGAATTGTGGCGCATCGCTGGCGCCGGGTGCGTTCCATCTTGGACCGATAGCTCAAGTTCCAGGTATGCATGGTTTTTCAATGCAGTAAAAGAAAGATATGTGATGGGTGGCTGATCAGGTGCAACGAGCGCGTGCTGATGTCGGGTTTTCTTCCCGAGTCCCTGGTAGCTGGGCTTGCAGGCCGACGGCCGCCTGGAAGGATTCCTGGTCCACAGTGTCGTGTGCCATCCCGCAAATGGGCGACCTGGGGAAATGGAGTCATGAAATCTTGGGTCCAGGTAGGGCAGACGGTCTAGAATGCCCGAGTGGGTGGCTGGGAAGAGAGTCCAGACTTGGTTTACGCATGTTGATTGGCTTCTCTCATCCCCTATTGAAAAAAAGAACTCGTCCTCGTCCTGGATCGACGGCCCTGAAGGGTTGAGGGCAGCATGGGATAGTCGGCTAGTAAGTTGAGACAAGATAGCGCAAGTTCTTTCATCGTTCGACAAAACGAGGTATTGGCGCTTTCTCTGTCATCCATGGTGTTGTGTTTTCGACCTCCCCAGCCTGAGGTTCCTTCACACTCATGGTTTTCGGATTTTTTGCCCAGAGGGTGTGTCTAACCGTCCGTCCACATCACTTGCCAGTCGTGGCGTTCCACAATGCGTGTGTTTTCGAGGATGTGCCAATGATTAGGAATTAGTGGCGCATCGTTCTGTGTCGTCTTCCTGCCTGCACTGGGAATTGGAAAGACCGAGAGGAGGAGCAGATACGCGTCGATGTTCTGAACATAGCTGGAAACTTTATTTCTTCTCTTCTTAGGACGTTTCCGCACGCATGTTCTGCTCGATCAGCAAAGTCAGCATGTCTCAAGTTGACCGCCGACTAATTAAGAGAGGCCAGGAGAAATGCGCAGGCAGAATGCCAATTCGATCCAGGAGTTGACAATGAGTTGCGCAGTTGGCGTGTAATAAGACTTACATGTTATATCGAGCCTTTTTTCCGTCCGTTAGATATCCAATTCGAGTGCGGGATGTCTCTCAGTAGGTGAAGACGGGAATTACACTGTTCTTAGGTCGTCGGCACGAGGGGCAGTCAGGTATTCCGCAGTCAATCCCAACGCGTTTCCGCGGTCTAATGAAAAGTAATAGTTTGGTGCAATTGATTTTATGTAGTTTTGAAACCACAACAAGCAAGGCGTGGGCCAGCGTCGCCGAGCATCGAACATTGCGTGCTCTCCAAATGGCAAAAAGTGAGGTCCAAAAGAATTCAACTTCGGAACCAAAACCCCAAGACTTGTCCTGGAACAGGCCCGTGCTTCGGCATCCGCAAGTCTTCTTCGCTCCTGCCTCTTTAGAAAACTGAGAGACCACTTCTGGGTGGAGACTAACTGCACCTTTGAGGCGATGTCGAGACTTGGACAGTACAGAGCTCTGTTGAATGGCCAGCAATTTGGGCCCGAACGTCACTCTCCAAGTCTTACATCACACCTTCTACCATCATTAACTGTCTACGACAATATAGAAACGTAAGCTGCCGTACTTCTATGTTGCCCCTGAATATTGCCTTCACCAAGTTGAGTTACATTTTTCTGAAATTGACATAAGCCGTTAGCCCTACTGTTTGCTCATCGTGTGTTTTTGATATTTCCATTTTGCTAACATGACATTGGTCTACCAAGAAAAAGAAAGAAAACTATGACCGTAATATAGGTACTTATCTCCCTCGCCTAGCTTTTAGCAGAAACGTAGCTAGTATGAGAATGATTGGCTACGTGTTTGACGACAGCTTTTCCATAACACAACAAAATTAGTCCCATGAGATATAAACAACCCGAGCAGTATTTCATCCTCATTCACGAGTTGAGAAAGCCGCACAGAGCTGCAAAAGTTCAACGAGACTCTTGGGTCGTCGGTAACTGATGGACGCCTTTTATGCTACTGTTCTCGCGGTGTAATATTATCGACAAAGAACCAAGCGGGCAGAGGGAGCAAAGAATACGTTAGTTCTGCCATGTCCTTGACCTTCACCATTCTAATGATCTTGGGGGAGCGTAGTAGGTAGTACTAGCGAGTAAACGTTTACATATCACTTCCGTCAGCGCCACTGTTACTCCTGAGACCCACAGCAGCGTTGCAAAATTCATCCATTGTTTTCATGTCTACTGTCTTCTTCTATTGTTTTGTGCCTGCCTGAGATCTCTCTACAGAGGCCGTGCTGACATAATTTGGCCTACTGTGGAAAGCCCTCGTGCATACAGTCCCTTCTCTTTTTCTCTCTTCTTTTTGTCAACCAACGCACGCACACACAACACACCATACACCACACACCACACCGACCGCAAACGTAAGTAAAAGTCCCTACCTATTGGCCTTGTGCTTATTAGCATCATGATAACACTCCTGCACACGCACGCGTCTAGACATCGACCTTCCCAACTCGAGCAACATGGGCTCAAAACCGCCGTTTTCTCTCGACCTGTCCCTCTGCCTCTGCCTGTCCTTCTGCCTTTCCCCCTACCCGTCCCTCTTCATGTCCCTCTATCTTCCCATCGAACCCAAATACGCAAACTGGGAAAGCGAGATGACTACGTGCAGCGTCCTCTTTCCTGTCTGCTCATATCCCCGGCTGCATTACTTGCTTTCTGGTGCCCTTTTTCGTAGTTTGATTTCGAACACACACACGGCCATACCACCACCCGCCTACGCAATGTCCTGCCGAAAAACAAGAGTAAGCTCGCCCGCACGCACCCGTCGCTTTCTTTTGCCTTATATACGCGCATCATCACTGTGCCTACCTTCCCATTTCTTTGTGAAGCTGCCGATTTGTACAAACTGGACCCTTCAGATGCCCACCGTGAAGAGTCCTTTCCAGCAATCCTCCCCATCAAGATGTTTTATTACGTGAAGACCTCCCCAACTTTCTCCTGAACGGTTGCTAATCTCTTTTTTTTCTTTTTTCAACAGAATGACACAACATGTACTTGGGGTTCGAATCCCCAGCCAGCTGGCTTGGCACAACCCCCTGGCCACGGGTGTGCCATACCACTGGTTCCGAGATCTCCCGATTATGGGACCCGTGGAGCCACGGATGCCACCGGCTCAGCCGGCACGGCCGGCCACGCCGTGGCCCCATGTGAACCAGCCACTGATCGAGGAGATCGGCCGAAAGCAGTACCGGAAGGGGTACTGCGCGGCGGCTCGGGACTGCGGGCTGGTCGTGGTGGCCACCCTAGCCGCCACCGCGGCCTTCCTGTGGGTCCGCAGCCGCCGCCAGTAATGGGTGCGCCAACTCACTCTCTCTCCTATGTCTCTTGCTCCTGTTGGACACCGAGACTCACCCAAGTCTTTACTTCGTTGCCAACCACAAACACCTACCCTCTTACCAAATACGAACTAACATCTTTCCTTCTACAGCTATCGACACCGTCATCCCGCCTTGCCGCCGCCTCCCAGCCGCGAAGAAGAAAAAAAAAGGAGGGTCTCTTTCAGAGCTTCTTTCCCCACGAAAGGAATTTTTACCCAGCTAGCGAGCCCGCCCCCGACAACACTAAGATACAACAAAGAGGCATGGGTTCTAGACTAAAGAGCGACCGTGGCCAATGCATATACTTGGGAGCCAAGTCGCCTTCTTTTGGTCCGTAGAGTGGCACGAGTCAAGCGGCTAGTTTGTCATCGTGGCAAAGGTATGTGTGATTGACACGAAAAGAAAGAAGATAAGCATCAAGCTAACATATGATTTTGAGGCCGTACCACTCCGCCGGCAACGGTGGCAGCACAACAAGGAGCATCACCACAACTACCAGCAACAATATCCCGGCCCGGCCTCGCTCCTCTCAATACCTCAATTTCCTCCGCTCCAACGGAGCAGCAGAAAGAGGACGAGGAGGAGTCTCTGGACAAACAACAACAGCAACGTGAACAACAACAAATACTAGTAGAACGAGCACTTTGCAAACCATGTTTCCCAGACGTATTATGCCACCTGTCTTGGATACTGAGGAGATATCCGTCTGAAACAAAGGCATGATCATATTGCCCAAGTTGTGTTTCACTCCCACACTACCTACGTTGCTAGAAACCGCCCAGCGCATGTCGTTTCTCGTTACGACACCCTACGAACTGCATAATCGCAAAGTCATGGGGGCCCCAGCATCACCATCTTTCGACCCGCAGTTTTTTGTTTTTGTGGCGTTCAATGATACCCAGGGGCATCATGTTTTAAAGGGAGTCATGTAATACCGAAGACAGGCGTTACATCTTCTGACTCACGTTAGAAATGAAGGGGAGAGTAGAAGTTGGAAGGGGGATTTCATATCATTAGCGAGTGTAGCTCACTTTCCCTCGTTTTGAAACGATTCTTGTCCAACCTCAGTACATAATATAAAGCCCAAATCTTCACATCGAAATCTGCAACAAGTTACTTCATGCTTATATCGGTTACAAAAATGGATCGGTGATGATTTTTTTTGGTGACACCGAGTCATCGTATGTACTAAAGAGGGGAAGACTTAAACTTCACGGACCAACAACCCTGGACATGGCACGAAAGGTCTTTTGTGGTAGGAGTCATGCTCACATTCATCGTCTTTGTATCTATATGCTGTGCTCATTGGATCTCCATCTCCATAATATAAACGATCCTGCCAGTCTATTGCCTTTGCCCATGTTCCCATTAAAAACAGAACCCTCTGACCAATCCATTCGCTGCCAGTGCCGGTATCCCCATAAGAGCGAACCCCGACCTTTCGTTCCCTTCCTCAAAAGAACCTCCAAAGAGAATCCGGCGACTTTGTCTGCTTGAATCCACCATACCACCGACAAAGCGGATAAAGAATGCCTAATGCCAACGCCAAATGCCCAAAATAGGCCCACAGATTATCCACCCCAAAAGCCAGTCCGTCCCCAAAGGGCTCCTTAAAGTTCATCGTGTGCCCAAACCGAGCCCGCACAAATCCTCCGATTGAAAACAAGAGAGGAATGTGCAACACATAGAAGAAGAGCGCCGATGTGCCAAACACGAGCAGTACCTTGAACAACCGAGTGGCGAAGCGAGCGGGGATGGCGCCAAACAGGGCAAGGAACAGGAAGTTGCCGGCCATAGTGAAAGACCAGAAAGCGACATCAGGCGGGTACTTGGTGATGTAAAAGAACGAGGGTACCGATGTGAGGTACTGATTTGAATTAGGAGCCTTGGTGTGCTCGGGCATCTGAAGGCAACCTTCGGAAAGATTTCCAAACCGAAACACCCGTGTCATGGCGAACAGAAGGAAGAAACCTACGGCGGCAAAGGCATTACCCGTCAAAATGACCTTGGCAGTCCATGAGCGAGCGAGGATGATGCGGCCATACAGGAGCCCAAGAATCGCAAACGAGAGCCAAGCCAGCGGCGGAAACCCGGACAGGACGTGCGGGCCTTCGATAAAGTAGAACCACAAACGATACCAGTTGCTGTTGGGAAGCTTGGGAACTGGCTCAACGCCACAATCCCCGTTCGTCGGGCTGAACCAATGATTCCACCAGATGGTGGCGAAAGACAGGCCAAGCAGCACGGCGTTGTGCAGATGCCATGAGATGTCGGCTGCACGGATGATGGTCCTGTCTGGTGCGACTCCGTCCACCTCACCCTCGCGGCTCTGAAGCAGAGGCTCAGCCGCGTCGTCGTCCTTCTGCTCAGGCAAGACCTTCAGAAGCAGGGACGCAAGAGTCTGCTCGCTGCTTGCCACGGCCAGCCACAGCAATCCGGCCACCAGGTAGTCAAAGGCCAGGGCAAAGAGCACGATATTGAAGAACCAAACTTGGCCCATGGTTATGCCAAGCCCCATGACCTCGGTGACAAGTGTCAGTACGAAAAACCTGGTCAAGAAATGTCGCAGCATCCTGGCGGTCGACCAGCCTAGGTTCGTGCGTGACTGACCAAAGTACACGACACCCATGCCGAGAAGAAAGGTGAATCCAGGGGCGCAGAGGTGAGTGAGAGTTCGAATGACATATGCGATTGGCCGGTTCCATTCGTGCACGACACCAGAGTCGACCTCCCCATCGATGGCGGTCCCATGTGGCCAAGAGCGCAGGCCAAGAGAGTTGTGGTCCATGGCCATCAGCACCATCAGCAGGCCTCTGAGCAAGTCTGGCGCAAGGGCACGAGCTGAGGATTTCGAAGAGCCTGGCTTGGAATCCTGGCGACCCTGGCGGCGGTCGTCATCCGGGAATGGGCCATAATCGCCGTCGCGGGGGCTTGCTAGCTCTGCGTCTCGCTGTTGCTGGTCTGGGATCGCCTCGGGCTCGAGAACGTCCAGTTCGGCTCTGGAATCAGCGGCAAATGTTGTCTCCTGAACCGCAGGATCCGGTTGAGGGGGTATTGTCACCGGCCCATCTCCGTGGTGCTTCATCGTTTTTGGGACCCGACAACGCGGAAAGTGATCATGAGGTGTTGTCTGTCGCAGACCAGAATGCACGCAGACAACGATTGTTGTGGAAATGCTGGCTAGGTCTAAAAGAAAAAAAAGAAAGAAAAAAGCCCCCTCAAGTGTTAGTTTGAAGAAATCACGTCCAAGACGTTGTTGGGGAGGGTGGGAAAGACGGGATGTGGATGGATTGAGGCTTGGTTGGACTTGCTTGTTTAGTTGTGGCTTGGCCACTGGTAAAAAATCTTCGCCTAGGATCCCCCCTGGCGCTGGCGCTACCCTGGAGGGGGCGTCATGATTCATCCCATTTCATCCCGCGGCGCTGGTGGTATCCACTGTGCCTGGACGGATTCGCTGGTCCCATATCGGCTGGGGTGACACCGGGAAAATTGGAGATTAGTCGAAAGGGCGTAACTAAACCCTTTCCACTGCCACACAAGCGACTGTCCACGAGCTTTGGCATTTCTGGCTAGGCTCGTCCAGCACTGAGGATGTGCAATCAGGGTCTGATCCCGTCAGCACTTATGGTAGGAGGCATTCCTGGACAGGATCGCAACATCGGCTTGATGTCCAAATGGGCCGAGCGTGTAATATAAGCTGGATGTTGTTGATCCGTCGGAGAAAGAATTGTTCGTAGCTGACAGGATGATAATCCTTGTTCGGTCAGGAAACGGCGAATGGCGGAGAGCGCTCTCAGACCCAATGCAGCGGATGACGGGACAGTTATTGTGTTGTGCTGATGGCGGCCACGAGGTATCCTGCTGTACCGTCGCGTTTCCGGGCTCGGCGACGTGGAGAAAGTCTGCTATGGCCATGTGAATCAGTCAGGGTGCGACACAGATATGCTGAGGACATGACTTACCAATGAACGTGGCAGAGAAAACGATGCCAAAAAGGCAAGTGGCAAAGGCAGTCCACATGTAAGAGAGGCCATGTCTATTCTTGTGCGTCATTCCAATCGAGGCTCAAGATGGACGAAAGGCGTCTGGCTGGGATGGCAGGCAGCGGCTCTGACGTGCAAAAGGACCTCGAATGTAACTGTGGCGGCGAGAGAAGGATATGTCCGACGATGGGGGCTTGGTCAATCGAGCTGACGATGTGGAAAGTATGTGATGCTCTTGAGGCCCGCGTGATTGTGGCGTATGAATAGATGGAAGAAAGAAGCCGGTCTTCATCATCCACCGATGCCAGGAGTCATGAGAGGCGACGGTGTTTGGAGCCTGGGACGATGGGTGGTTAGCTTGTCTTGATGGGTGATGGAGTGATGGGAAGCGACAAACCTTGCAGCCGATGAGGCCTGGAGCCGATGATGCCGCCGGTGGAAGAAGGAGGTTAAGTCGGCACACTCAACCTCGCCAAGCATATACGACTCCGCAAATCCCATGTCGGCGAACAGGAGCCGGTTCCGCTGCCGTTCTCGGGCTTGGTCAATATTGCCCTGGGCCACCCAGGAAAAAGGAGCTGAGAGGCGGGTGAGACGATCTCAGGAGCCCGGGGTGGCCCAGGCAGGCCGCGATGGCAGACGAAAGCCCTGGGCACCCAGGTAAAAGGAAGCCGAAGGACAAGAGACGGTGTCGTGTGTCCGGGGTGCCCAGGCGAGGCCATCGCGGTAGCCCTCGGCACGCCCAGGAAAGGTGAAAGAGCCCGGGGCGGCCGAGGCAAAGAAATTCGATTGAGCAGCCCGAGAACGGCTGCGGGTGTCCCATATGTTGTCGGCGGTGGGTGTGGATAAAGAATATTGCAAATAAATATTTGCAAAGAATACTGAAACAATAAAATAAGAATGCAAAAGTGCTGGCGAGAAAGCGTTGCAATCTTGATGCAGAGAGGGAAAGGAAATTTTCTGGGACAGAAATTTTTGGACTGGCCTTATCAAGAGGGAACGCCGTCACGTGTAGAAACTGGCACTGGAAACCACCAACCTGGAATGCACTCTGTTTCGATAGGGCCCTTCAAGATGTAGGAAGGAGAGCCTGTGGAGCTTTTGATGACTTGGAGACAGGAGGCACTTAGATCAGGTACGTAAGGTACCAAGTAGCCGTGAGAGCAGCGGCAGGATACAGCCAGTTTGCTGGGTACAGGTACTTTCCCCCGGGTTACTCGTGTCTTAACTCATAAGCATCTTCCAGCTTTGGCAGGCCCGGCCTCTGGACTTTCCGCATCTCCTAGCGCATGCTTCGTTGACGCCATACTTTTGACAATCCTAACTCCCTCTGCCTATTGTCCTTGAGTTCTCTTCCGCTTCCTGCCTTGCAAGCGAGCAATCATTCCCCCCAACTTTCCAGACCTATCCAACTAACCGCACCCACGCATTTGAGCGAGAGTAACTCCCCCCGACTTTCACACCGCCGTGCCTCTCTCCAACCAAATCAGCAAGCAACATTATCACCGAGTTTCCGTTGCTCTTCCTGCGCCAGCAAATCAGCCTGAATCACCCGACACCCGCCTGCTCCATCATTCCCGTCATTCAATTGCCAGCCATTCAAGTCCGCATCCCCTGGTTCCTACGACGCGAATATGAAATGTCACTCGGATCTTGGCAGGACAGGGAGAGACAAGTGGTAGCACCATACAAAGAGAAGGTAAGGGGCAGCAGGCACAAGAGACAGACAGACACTGGATTTCCAGGGCCATGGCCTCTGTAGATTCTTGGTAAGTACATGATCTTCTCGGCACTCACCAAACCTCACTTTCCTCGGTCTCTCAGCTCGTGGCTCGACGAGGTCGGTCCCGAAACACTAGTTTGACACGACGACTCCGACTCTGAGCTTGCCTCAACTTTGACGAACCCTTCACGCAGGTAGAATCCCACATAAGCAGTAGAAGCAGTCGCTAATCCCTCGACTCCCTGAAGCGAAAGAGAGAGAGCGGTAGCCGCCAGGCGATGTTGCCATTCCAAGTACATTCTCTGCTTCCTTCGCTAACATTGAATTCAGCTAGTGCAGACTGCCCAACCAATGTGCATCTGCTGAGTAAATGCAATCGTGGCATCGTCGCCCGTCAGAGTCCCCGAAGCGTTCGCACTGCCCCCGCTCATGTTGATCCTCGTCTTGATTACAAGCGTCGCGTTCTTGCCACACGGAGAAGCGACCCTCGACACGGTCGGAATGAGGTCTTGCTTGGTATACACCGTGCCGTTTTCGTACACGCCGCCACCGTCGATGGTGCTTTTGGTGCTGCAGGACTTTCCTTCGCTGCTGCCGCGGCTATCAAGGAATGAATAAGAAGAGCTAAACGAGCCCGTAATGCCCGAGTCGAGCTGCGCAAAACCGTGATACACTGCGTCGACGACGGCGAAGGTAAAGCCGCCTGGGTAGTGCAGGTTCAAGCGGATCTCACAGTTCTTATCGCGATTGTCGTTGGAGTTGCCGTACCGACGGCCGAAGTAGGTCTGGAACTCGTCGAACCCCAGCGTCACGACGGTACGGTCTTCGCTGATGTCCGTCGTGACAGTACGCCGTGGGCAACCGCTTCCAGAGGTCTTCACTGAGTTGATGGTGATCTCGTCCGGTGATGGCAAGGCATCGGCAGACAGGAAGTCGGCGGATAACAGGGGTGACGCCAGTGCGGAAAGAGTGATGACAAGAGCGCTGATGAGATTGGTGAGCTTCATGGTGGCAAGAACACAAGGACCATCGTCGCTAGGCATTCGCGAAGGTGAGGGAGGAAGATTTTTGACAGCTTATAATCAAGTGAGCTTCAAGTTGACACTATGTCATGACTGCCTGTTCACAGTTATTCCAAGACACCCCTAACCCAGCCCTGTGGTTGCAATTTAGGACGGATGCACACGGGAAGCAAAAAAAGCGGGATAGTCGTCAATGCGACAATCCCAAGCTGCTCCGCGGTAGATGAGTGGTCGGAACCCCCAAAGGATCGACGCATTGGGACAGGAGATCCATGCAGCTCGGCCGTGGTAATTTATAAATAGGGCTAAACTCATGCCGGCAATTACTGGATGTCACGGAACGAGCCGGATCTACTAGAAAATCTCCTAGCTTCGAGAGGCAGACAGTGTCGCATTTAGAAGGTGTCACGAACTTTGTCTTAGTCTTACTTCACGGGCTGTGAGAAGGAGCGTAGCTTTGAGAGGCGGAGTTGGTTTCATCGTGGTCAAAGAGTTGCCTGGAGGAGATACGCGTCATCATAGTCAATTTCATTGGACGTAAGAATAATCATGCATTACCTCGCTGGGTATTCTATGACACAGAGAATGTCTAAGTCAGGCAGGTCGATGTTATATATATTCCCACATTGAAAAATAGTGGTTAGAAGTCAACACGGGACGGGATACAATGTGATTTCGGACGTCTCAAGGGCTGCACTTGTTACGGCTCACTCAACTGCCGCTCACTCACCTGCCGCTCACTCACTTGGGTAGTATTTCCTAGTAGTTATATACGACACCACAGAGGGAGTGACATGCAGAGAAATTTGTTTTGTTTGGCAGATATCAAGCGATTGTAAAAGTAAGTTGGTTGGCTTCATAGTGCTGGGGGAGACTGTTGACATACATGTATGGAAGGGTAAAAGGGTAAAACAAGTAAATCCCGACTTTTTAAACGGACCATCCGAGGAGTGAGTGGTTGGGATTATAAGCTGAATTCAAACGTTTGTTTTTCGCCCTCGGGCAGACTGGTGGCCAAATGGCATGAGACAAGGTTCAGTTAGACCAACGAGTTCATTATAACCAATTCTTTTTCTTTTCTTATCTCTTCGTTCGAACCCTCCTCCGCGCACTTTCCCGCTTCCTTTCCCCCTCTTTTCCCCTTTCTAACCTTTTATCAAATGAGAGGCATGCTCGTGCAGGTACCCTATGTAATGAAACTGCTAGTGAGAGGCGCACGGCTTGATTTTATGCCCCTCGCTGCCTGTTGCCTCTGTAGCCCTTCCATTTCCTGAACGAAGCCCGAAGTAAGAGTTTCTCAGTTGATACGCAAAAGCAATTTATTACAACATTCTTCAGTGTCATATTGTCTCGCTAACAAGCCACGTTTACCAACTTCTCATGCTCCATCGCTCCTTGTTTTCTCACTCATGACATCTGAAACCTAAATTAAGCCTTGAATGGCTTCTCTCTCACAGTAAGGAACCATAATATTCTGGTGAGTAATCAGAACCTTCTTAAGTACAGTAATATTTAAGAAAGTTGATCTCAGGTAGTCGATTCATCTTTACAATATGTATTGGCAATAATCATCTGTTTTGTCCCTCATGAGATTTGCTCAAATGAGAATCATTACCTAGTCCCCACTACGGTTTCATTTCAGAGACGCTATGATAGAGGGAAGTTTGTGCCACCGAACAAAGTTTGCGTACCTATGGAGTCAACCTAAATTGAACCGCATGCCATAAGGTACGAGCGTCACGTCATTGTTTAATGATCCCCTCTATGTAGAGAGCTTTTCTTGGTACTGCTCCTGAAAAATGCGCGACGTGTAGATGCATAAAAGCTGTCTTTTTCTTTCATGGCATGGCGCATCAGTGGTCTTGATCACATGCAGCATATGAAGTCAAAAGATGTGATGAAATAGTAACTGATGTGAACATTTTAGGTTGAGTTAGAAATGTACAACAGAATACTGGCATGATAAAGTGATGTGAGATAAAGAGCCTGCCTGGTGTTAAACTACCAACTTGTTGGTCATTAAGTTCAACACCATTCATTTGCAGTGAATCACGCTATGGTTGTCAGTGGATGTGAAGTCATTTCTGCCCATCTTTCATTCTCCCATATTGACAACTCGTAAAAGAATACGAGGCGAGATAGGGAGCTAATATGAGTATCAGTAGGTACGAACGTGCGAGTAATGATTAATCAGCCCTGAGACGTTTCTCAATGACGACCGTATCTGCACGAGCAACCGGTTCTGGATTTCACGACTTCTCACGTTTCCCTTCATGCCAATAGCGTCCCTTCCTTGGTCAGTGCTGCTGACGCTCACTTCAATAGTCTCACTGTGCGTATGCACTGACCGACATTCTTCCAAGGGTAAATACAGCGAACACTTTGGCCCCAACAGGAGTTCGACAGAGGTGCAGCCAACGTGTTTAAGATATTTTCAAGGAACGAAAAAGCCGCTAAACAAGGGCCCTTGGCAGTGTCAACAGCACACCATTTACCGAAAGCTGGTTGTGTTTGGGGAATAATGGGAATGCAGGTCGGCGGTCCAATGAGATGGCCAGGACACCCGCTACGCCGCAGGTGTGCGGCTGCAGCAGGCAAGACTTGGCAGGGAAGGCCATCCTGCAATATGGCAATAATACCACGGTATGCAGGCGTCCTGGGCAGTGGAAGAAGAGTCGAAGAAGCCCGCTCGGTCCTGTTACCGAACCCCCGCACGTGGCAATATCCATGATGGTGGCATGTTGGCCGCCCGAGTGGGTTTGGATCCGAACACTTGGGATTCATCTCCATGTTCGATCAAGGTACGAGAAGAGGGGATTTCCCTACCCTTCTTCATGATCAAGGCCTCTTGCTTCCCCCCAGCATCAGCACCAGCCATGCACAAGGTGTAATTAGTTGGTGCTTCCGGGGGACCCTGGGATCTGGTCCCAAATATCCGCCGCATATAGCCTCTCGCGCTTGCAGCGGTTTGTCGGCACCGTTCCGTTTTTTGTTCTCTTTATCTTTGTCGGCTTTGGAGGTTGTTGGGAGCTTGAGGTATATTAGAAAGAGAGTCTCTTTCTGGTCTTCTTTTTCTTTTCCGCTCTTTCCTCCCATATCCTTGGCTAGCCCCATTTCGTCTACTTGCGCCCCCACCAGACGGACGTAGTGAGGAGTTGCTGCTGTATAGCTCCAAGTGCGGGGGATCCCACTGTAACCGTTAGCAGATATGCGGCTCACATCTGCCACGGTAGCTCTCCTTAGCTTTGCCGTCACATCAACGCGTGCCGCTGCCGATGGCCCGAAATTCGCATTTGAGACGGTTCAGCTGACGGTCGACGACATTGCCAACTTCTCCGCCATCGCTCCCAAGCCGATCAACCCTAAAACACCTGGCACGGTATGCAAGCCACGGCCGGAATGTAGGGCGTTCCCGGGCTCTAGCGACTGGCCAGCAGACGCAGAATGGGAGAAGCTGGGAGCCGCTCTGGGCGGTGGTGCCCTCCTCAAGCCGGTGCCCCTCGCAGCAGCATGCTATCCAGGAGTGTATCAGGATGCCGCCACATGCACCGCCTTGGTCAACAGTCAGACCATCACAAGGGCCTACTTCGCCGATCCGCTGTCGCTCTCGACCCAATGGCCTGCCGGCAACCCGTGTCCCCTCGTCGCCAACCCGACGGGCGAGTGCACGCAAGGCGGACTGCCCGTCTACGTCGTTAATGCCACCTCGGTCAAGCAGATCCAAATTGCCGTTAACTTTGCCCGAAACAAGAACTTGCGGCTGGTTGTCAAGTATGTTCTTTCTATCTAGTCCTATGCTCCATGTCCCTAACTGACAATCTCGTAGAAACACTGGCCACGAGTTTGTTGGCAGATCGACCGGCGCGGGATCCCTCTCTATCTGGACACAATACTTGAAGGGCTTTGAGATTCTGCCAGACTACAGCGTGGGCGCATTTCATGGCAAAGCGGCGCATGCAGGTGTCGGCCTCCAGGCCTGGGAGGTGCACGCCGCCATGGCGCAGAACGACATTGCACTCGTATCGCCCTCATTTGCCACTGTCGGCGCGTTCGGCGGCTTCATGGCTGGTGGCGGCCACTCGACCATGATCTCGTACCTGGGCCTTGCGTCGGACCAGGTGCTATCCCTCAACGTTGTGACTGCCGACGGGTCGTTCGTAACAGCCAGCCCAGATGTCAACAGTGACATCTATTTTGCGCTGCGTGGCGGCGGCGGCGGAACCTACGGTATCGTCACGTCCGTGGTCGTCAAGGCGCACCCGAGCGTCAACATCACGACGGCCAACATCGCCATCTCGTCCCTCGACACGGGCATTGACCTCTTCTGGACCGCCATGAAGATCTACTTTGCGTACGCGGGCACCATCGTCGATGCCGGCGGCATCGATCGCAACTACATCTACCCATATGCCAACATCACTTACTTCAACTTCACAACCCAGTTCGAGTTTCCCGGCAAGACCATCGAGCAGGTCAACACGCTCCTCGCGCCGCTGACCACCTCGCTCACAACTCTCGGCGTGACCATGACCTTGACCCCGCCCAAGACCATCACCTGGGCTTCCGAGGTGCTTGGCGAAGGCGCTCCCCGCCGCGACGAGCGCTTCTCCTCGCGCCTCCTTCCGCGGGCTGTGTGGGACGACCCGGCCAAGTACGCAACTGCCTTTGCGGCACTCAAGAAGATCGTCGACGAAGGCGGCTACGAGATCCACGGCACAGCCATGAAGCCGTCGCGTCAACTGGTGGGCTACCCAGGTGCTGACAGCGCCGTCAACCCAGCCTTCAGAGACACGGTCATGCACATGGTCATCTACGACAGCGCGCCATCGTCTTCCCTTAGATCCGTGTCCAGCGCGGAAGACCTGGCGGCGCGCGCGCGGCTGAGCACCTACACCGACTTCCTGCGTCAGGTAACGCCGGGGTCTGGCTCGTATCTCAGCGAAGGCGATGTGCTGGAGCCAAACTGGCAGCAGAGCTTCTTCGGAGTCAACTACCCGCGGCTGCTTGAGATCAAGAACAAGTTTGATCCTTGGGGGCTGTTCTGGGCGCCCTCGACCGTGGGCAGCGAGAAGCGTGCTGTTCAGAGCGTGGATGGCAAGACGAATCAGAATGGCAGGCTGTGTCGGACGACTGCATAGCTTGAAACAATCAACGCGGGGGACGGAGGGGATCTGAGGTCTGATTTGGATTGTAAGTAAGGAACTTTGTGCACATATTATCAATACAGGTGGTCTATAGCAGACCTTTGGGATCGCTGCCACTCTACGCCATCCGTTCCACGGTAACGACCCAGTTGACGACATTCCGAAACCTGGTTCAAGTGGTTGAAGGCTTCCGGGGGCCAAACACAAATATTGCGGGTGTTTCCGTTTCGTAACAAAGGGGGAAGTCTTGACGGATGTATTCAAATACCAACGTTGGCCAAATCAATGCGACTTTGCAAGCATCCCACAAGATTACACCATGTACAATACGATCCCTGAAGGTTTGCGAGTTCGGAATACGGAACCTGTCTGGCAGGGGACCCCAACCTATCATGCACAGATTATCACGACATAAGAACCAGGAAACACACAAGCTGGAAAAGCGACGACAAGAGCTTTACTTCAGGAGTAAAATAACACCAATGCTCTTATGAAATAATCAAAGATTTTGATGAATTGTTGGAAAGTGATGGCGTTTTTCAAGAACTAAGCTAACAGCAAGCTAACAGACTTCCAAGGATCGTACGGATATCATACGCGGAATGCCCTGCAGCAACTTCCCCGTGGGGGGAGCGGGGGCTCATACAGTGATCGAATGCATTTCTGGTTAGCTTTTTCAGGACCAAGGATCTCATTACAGGGACCCCTGGCAATGACAAAGAATCCTCACACTGTTATCAACCAGCAAATGCTTCATGAAGGCGCACCACACAAGCACAAGTATCGGTCATCTGCACTTCAGCTCGAACCTCGTGATGAATAAACCAGATAACTGCGTTCATTCAACACAAGGGATCCATGTTTACCTTATCTGCAGTATGCTCTCGAAGTCGACATCTGGGGGCCAAATACTCACAGGACAGCAAATGAGATGCGACATTGAGATTGAGGGGAAGAGAGCGGCCGGCCTTCTCGAAGCCCAGCTCCTCTGCGCCGGACAATGGCATGCATTGACGAGCTTTTTCATAGGAGAACCGCGAAATCTGGGGAGTGGAAGTTGCGGCGCAGGTAACAAGAAGGCAAGCCACATGCCACATGGGGTTTAAAGCGTCAAAGCACACACGGGGGCACCGGGACTGCTGGCGGATTTGGGGCCAAACATCGTCCCCTCCTTCTCTTTACCAGGAAAAAGAGTGATCACAGAACACCCCCGCGGCAACCTCCTCCCCGACCCGGTACCTCCTTGCGAGGGGTGTTCAGGGGTTTGAACAATGGAAGGATTCTCACTTCCAAGGTCCAGGTTGCTGCGGACCTGCGGCGCAGAAGCAAAAAGCACCTGGTTAAGGAGATAAAAAGTTCCATGAAGTGGGTGACAACATAGCAAAACGTGATGAGCCAGCAGAAAGCCACACCAACCAGTCTCTCCTAGGACAAGAGAAAACAGGGAGAAACTAATGCAGGAAGAAAACACGGAGAACAAACCGAAAAGCTTATTGGGATTTAACATGGACGGGTGGTCTAACACAGCAGCTGTGGAGTCGAGCTAAGGATTTAGGTCGTCCATGCCCCCCCGTCCCACGGGTTCAATGCCGTCCTCGTTTCCAAAGACTTCATGTTGAACATAGCGTCAGTCTGTCTGTCAGATCCGAGCTGACTTGTCATTTTCTGGATCAGAGAGCCAGAGTGTCGAGACCTACGGAATACGTGGGCTCTGTCCTCCGCTATTCCTTTCTTGTCGACTGTTATAGCAGTACAGTACGTACAACGAACGGGCTCGAGCCTTGATCGACCTCCTTAACCATGTCAACGGCGACAGCCACTCCCGCTCCCACCGCCACTCCTCCGCCCGATGGCGACGTCAACAAGGGGCCCACTGTGGTCATCATCACAGCGGTGAGCACCGCGCTAGCCCTTATAGCCGTGGGCATGCGCATGTTCGTGCGGATCAAAGTGGTGCGGAGCGTCGGCTGGGACGACTACGCGCTGGTCGCCGCCGCCGTGCTAGCCATCCTAGTCATGGGCTTCGAGATCGCGACCGTCGTGCACGGGAACGGACGCCACGAATTCTACCTCTCCGAGTACGACCGGATCGAGGCGTCAAAGTGGTCTCGAGCCACAATCCCTCCAAATCTGGCGGCGTCCATGCTGGCACGCATCTCTCTGTGTCTGTTCATGATGCGTATCGTTGACCACTTCCGCATCTACAAGGTCTTCTTGTGGACCATCATCACACTCGCTCTGCTCACCACCTCGGCCTCCATAATCAACCTGCTCTCCAGCTGCCGCCCCCTCGAGAAGCTCTGGAACCCAAAGTTGCCCGGCTACTGCGCCCCGACGTCTTTCATCGTCGGCCTGGTCCAGGCGTCCACGGCCATCTCATCCGACTGGCTCGTTGCCCTCTTTCCCATCCTGCTCCTGCGGCGCCTGCGGATGGCACGCAAGACCAAGATTGCGGTCTGTGTGCTAATGGGCATGGGTGTCTTCGTTGGCGCTGCGGCGCTGGCCAAGACGCTGCAGCTTTATACCCTGAGCAAGCGCATCGACACGACCTGGGATACGTTTACCTTGACATGCCTGTCCATGTATGTCTCCTTCCTTTCTCCTATCTATTATATTCTTCTTCTTCCCTTAATTCTGTACTCCCACTGACACCTTGATTCCCAGAGTCGAACAAAACGTCAGTATCATTGCCTGCAGCGTCCCGGGCATCCGCCCCTTATTCTCGCGGTACTTCAAGATCGGCGGTAGCAGCGGCGATAACGCCAATGGCGAATTCCGAACACCGAACCTCTACTTTGGCAACAGTGGCGGCTTTGACTTGGGCAACGTGGGCAGCAAGAAAAAGGGCGGCCCGCTGTCGTTTCCCAAGGCCATACACGTATCTACTATCTCTGCTGGCGGTGGTCATGGCGACCAGACCACTGGGAAGCGCAAGAAGTTGTTTGATGAAGATGGAGACCTAATTGATGATGGGAATGGGAGTGAGTCAAGCCTTGTCGGTGGTGGTGGTGGTGGTGGTGGTGGTGGTGTTGGAGGAGCAGGAGACGGGATCACCAAGACGGTGAGTGTGAGTCTGGATCATACCAGCACGGCGAGTAGCCAGGCGTATATACATCACCATGACTCTGGTGAAAAGGGGAATGGGGGTGTTGGTACGAAGAGTTGGTATAGGGGTTGATGGTTTTTATTGGGTTACAAACTTTGCGGGTGGATGGAGTTCATTGGGGGGTCAATCTATGTTTTTTCGGGTCACGGTTACTATCAGGTACCTACCCACCAAGAAGGCTTTCTTGGGCATGATTATGTCTTTTATCTGTAACAATATTTCTTATTGTTAATCAATATTCCATTCTGGACGGACATGGTTTGAGGTGACGGTTAACTGAAGATGTCCACCTTGTCAGGTTCTTAGGACGGAAAGGAACTACCTACCCGCGAAAGGAGGGCCAGACGCGTTTAAGTGCTAGAACCAGAATCCCAGGGGCTAGCAGCCTTACAGCGCTCTAGCTTGCCATCACTACAGCCGACCGCGCCAGTTACTTGTTAACATTGAAATCCAAGGTACCCAGAGCTGATGTTTCCTGAATCAATCACACCGCAGTCGCCTGCGTGACACGAAATCGAATGCGCGACGCCTTTACACAGCACGCTTGTCAGTCAAAACGACGATACCCCATCAAAATGCAGCAGTCCAGACCGTCCTTTACACCCTCGACCTTCGCCGCCATGACATCAAACTGGCACGATAACCCACCGATCCGCTGGCCCAGAAGAACGACGTGCTCTTACGCGACAAACCCCAATCGATTGATTCTTCTACCTGGTCCTGGTATCTACCTACTCTACCTGTCTAACACGCTGCCTACCTACGTAAGCCGTTCAATGAAGTGTGCGGTTTTACGCAATAGCATCATGGATCATCACCACCGAAGCAAACGCTTACTGATACTCGCCGTAGACAGATATTCAACTCCCTTGACGACACCATCCTCGACAATCCCTCGCTGCCCACCCAACCACCTGCTTTCGATGCCTCTGTGACTCCTCTTCCACATGACCTGCGCCGGGCTGGTGCTTGCGGATGCTCTGTGGAAGTGTGGCCAGTAGTAGTTGAAGGTTGTGCGCAGTGCTGGCGCCCTCTGGCGCCCGTCAGGCTGGATGTCAAGAACACAATGTGGGCGAATTTCCAGTAGGAGTCATAGAGACTGGCTCGTCCGGCTCGTGAGAGCAGAGGCTGGGTTGTAATGGCGTTCCAGAGAGAGCCATACTATCGTGGTGGTTTACCTTCAGGCGGTCAAGCCGACGTTGGCAAGCGTTCTAACCCCGTTGGTTCGTTTCGAAGTTTGCCGGGGGGTGAAGACGCTCAGGTAGGTTCATCTCTTGCCCCAATCTTCGTTGGTGGCTCTTAGGGAGTCCGAAGTGAACAATGGTGTCGTATATCTGGCATCGTTCGATATCAGTCGAGTTGTTATGGAGGTTGGAACACAGGGGGTGCTTGGATACGTGGCTGGCGGCAGGGGTGGTGCCATCTGTGGGTCCACGAGGAACAAATATAGTACATACCGTCATGTACCTAGAATAAAGTGATAGGTACTACTAGTATGTTCGTTTGCTGCTGGCGGCAGGCAAATTGCACTCCTGAACTCGTCTGACGTTGGGACAAGTAGCAGTGGGAGTCACAGTATCGTACCTTCTTCATTTCTGTAGATGTTTCGTTCCACTAGCAGGCCCACACTGCAGAGCTGTCCGATGGTCCGGAACATGTTACCAACGGCCATCGTCTCAAAGGTGTGTGCCACTGAAAATTGTATGTTTCCATGTGCCTGAATTTGATTTAGCCTTCAATATTTCAAACGAGTAACATAGGCATCTGGCGACGGCGGAGAATGCTGAAGTGATGCAGTCAAAGTGGACAAGCCGGGTCAGTACCTTTATTGGTCCCATGAGTTACGTGGGAAACTGTAGTAAATGTAGTAAAGTCTTCTTGGATAAAATCGGTACACGAACATGATATGTGAAACTCACACGGAACGCTGAATCAACTTCTCCGTTTTAACTTTTCGCGAACTAAATGTGTTTCTTTAGAAAATCGAGTGGTTTTAGCTGGCAAGCTCATTGACTGCTCTCATTCAGATGAACTGTGGTGAAGGGTTATTTTATGGTGCATGTGTTTGTTTTCATGGCATATTCTGGTTCATGAATGCCGTCCAAACCTACCACGCGAGAGAAGAGAATATTTATCCTTTGTCAAAGAATAACCTGGGAACAATCTTATACATCTGAAGAAGTGTGTGCATTAAAGGCTCACCGCATAGGTAATCTGTAGCCCCAGGGCACGAGTTTAGTTGATATCTTCGTGTCAGGCCTCAAACATACTCCAACGCGTGCGTGTGTAAGAGATCCACGACTGGTTGGCCAACGCCAAGTCATATTTGCCAACCCAGTACCAACGAAGAGACCCTTTCCGGTAACCCTAAAAGGCAGGTAGATTGTGTCGCGAAGGTCCTCAAGCGAGGTGAGTAGGTAGCACTCATGCTTACCAAGGCGCTGATCTTGCTTGAGTAATTTGCTGGCCGGACGGCGTAGCGATGTGTGAGTGATAAACCCCTTGAGGCCCTTGAGGGCTCTTACGAGGAAGGGGATGAAACATGGCGGCATGCAGGGCGGCCGCGGACGAGCGAGATTTTTCGTGTACGAGGCTGCAAGATCCCAACCCTGACTGACCTTTTGTTTGCCCTGATTTTAGGGGTCTTATGGATGATGGACGGGGGCAATCTCAAGGGTGGGTTTTCAAGTGTCTATCAGTGGGTGATATACCGAAGTTGATTGCAAGCATGCAGGGGAAAAAGACCCCTCACCCAGAAGAAAAATAAAGCTTGAAAGACGGAAGTTCCCCCAAAGCACGGAACAAACTGTGCAGCTGTTTATTTTCAAATTCCTGTTTTCGGGGCTGGGTTGGACCTGGGGGGGTGTTGTAAATCTTGATACATGACCATGTCAGGTTAGGCTTGGCAAAATGCCGACATCCGGATTGAATGAATGTGATAAGCAGCAACGCAGCCAGTTGAAGTTTGACCGAGAATGTTTTTCACAACATCATTCATGTTGTAGAGTATATGAGGAAGGGCGTGTGTGAGGCCATGAGGGTTTGGAAAACGTAACATTCTCTCATAATAATGGTTTTAAGTGATATTTATGCAGAGGTTTTTTTCAGTTGATGGCTCCAAGGGCGGATGATCGACATGTACATCGTGAGGGGTAGGCTGGTCGCTCATGTTCCGCTACGTAGAGAGAGATGAAAAGCGCTTGGTCCACCGCTAGACTGACGTTATTCGCACATTTTCCAGACTTCCAGCAAATCAACGGGCGGAGCAGCTAAAACGAAGCGGCAGGTCACACGGTGTAACCACATCGTTTATTTTTTTCTGGCGGAGAAAACGGTAGGCTGATCTGTGTGGTCCGAGTCGGCTGTGGATTTGCTGAGCGGACATTGGGCCGGGATGGTCGGCCGGAAAGAGGTGATCGACAGTTTCACCACAGTGCGACTAAATGGCCGGCCGTGAGATTCTGTGCTTCTCTCGTGAGAGCCTTCAACTGCGGACATGCGATCCTTGGTAAGGATCCTGTACGCAGGACTCGCCACAGACACGGCTGTCGTCGTTGGCAAGTGGAACCGGCACAGCACATCACAGCACAGAACCCACGTACTCGCCCGGAGACGGGACAGAAACTGGGAATAGTCTCGTTTTGATGAAATCCTTGCTGTCGTACTGAAAATGAGTTCGGTGAGCTCTTCTGACAAGTGGGGTGGGATTTTCCAACCGTCTGTGCTACGCGAGCTTGTTAGGCAGCCGTAGCAACAGAGTCAGCGAATTGCAAAAGGAGGGGCGGATGGTTGCTGTTGTTGGACTGTGGGCTGCTTGATCTGGCTGGCCATCATCATGTCACTGGACCCCATGTGCGACTTGGAGGGCCTAATTGGCTGGCGGAAAGCTCGCCGACGTGTACTATTCGACGGTCCGTGGTCCACTGTGGCCGTTGTGGCTCGGCTGTAGGTTTTGCGGAAGGCAAAAACACTGCCGGCTCTGACCACCCACGGAGGTTAAAGTTGAATGGCAATGGGGGCGAAGACCACACGGTGAATAATGCGAAGGTTGGGTTGCCGATCGTGACATAATCGACAAATCCTTCCTCACCTCACAGCCCCGACTGCCGCAAGAGCGCGAGCTTTCACCTCACCTCACCTTCCACAAGTCCCGGTGGTAGCCCTCACTTTCGAGTGCCGAAATTGGCGTTTTGAGCCGACGGACAGCCGCCGCAATTTTCCCGATTCTGGACTGCTGTGCGACCTGCCTGTCTCTCTTCCATCAGGTGAAGAACAGTTCAGGAACACCAGGATGGATTGATTGTGCATACGGATACACATCCGTATGTACGTGCTGTACCCGCACAGTGCAGATATGGAAGTGGGGGTGGGGTCGGATTGGCGCTGGCAGTCCAAAACAGGGAACTCGGGGGCTTCCAATACAAGCAGCAGCTTGCTCCTGCCAACATGACACCGCTCCTCTTCACAGTTGCCTGCCAGCGAGTGCGTCAAGTGCTGTCCGAGGCGAGAAAAGACAACCTGAACCTGGAACCTTGATGAAGAGAGTCTCCAGTGGCAACCGTTCCCGCTGTGGGCGCCATCGTCGTCAGCGCTGCCACCAAACAAAGCGATTATTATCAGGCAGGAGCCATGGGAGTGCATTCCAGATAGTGTTATGTGTCATTGTTCCTGTGGTTCGAGCAGTGTCACAGCTGGCTTTTGGTGGGTCTGCCACTGAAACGCGAATGCAGCAGGCAAACTCGGCGGCAGGATGAGAATGGCATCTACACGTGTATTGCACATTTCCCATCCTCGGCCACCTGGGGATGAGAATGGGATTTGAGAGTTGGGGACCCAAGGACCCGCCTGATTTCAGCCATTTCATCATTGCGTGGCACAGACGACCCCTGCCAATTGCGGGCGCAGGCCCTCTAGCATAAGCCAATCAAGCCCGCCAGCCATAGCGTCATAGGTGGGCGATCGACACCAAGCCGCATTCGGTCTAAACCTTTTCAGGCCTGACGCCCAGCAAAACGCTAAACCATGCGCTGAGCCTGGGCGAGACACAATTATGTGCCACGCGACCGACGAGCGCCGCCTGCCTTCAGCCCTCATTTTCTTACTAAATAAGATCAAGACGCAGATTCCGACTCAGCCCTTTTCCATCCATCCCAGCACGCTGTTCGGGCCTGACGCCACGCACATTCACTGCATCGACGTTGCTGCTTTCGACGACACCGGCCCGCCTGATCGCCCAAAACCCGAGCGTTGGATTCTCGCGACCCTTTAAAAGGCGCTCTCCGAAACCGTAAGCGCGTCCCGCTCTTCCATCCCCCCTCCCCCCTCCCCAGCAGATCGACAGCCAGCCTTCCCAGAATACTCTTTTCTTCCCCCCCGAACAGGCCCTGGCCCTGGCATTCCTGTGACCATACACCGCAACAGGCCCCCCAGAACCACTCAACACTCGTCGTCGGCAAGGCACAGCTTGCTGATCACGGCAGAAACAGGACATCGACCTGACCTCCTGACCAGCCTCCTACACCCCCGACTCCCCGACCCTATTCGTTCTGCCCACCTGCGTGGTACTTTCCCCGAGACACGACACGAACCCCAGAAATCGCATCCATCGACTGCATATTTCCTGAAGAAGATCGGAGCATCCCGCCTTTTCTTGCCTGCGACTGTCGCCCGGCGCATCGCAGCTGTGCCGCCTGCCTTGACAGTTAACGATTTACACTGTGACGCTGTCCCTGGGGAGAAACTTGCAACCCCGACCCAGGACACCCCACGAACCGTTTCCTCAGTCGCAACTGCCACCCTCTCTCTCTCCCACACGCCAACTTTCGCCCACCACGACCCTACCGACATCCAGCTAAACTACATCTCCCACTTCCGTCTTTTTCACACTCTCGCCCCTACCAATCTCTTGCTCCCCGTCGACGCAGCTGTGATCGCCTCGTGCTTCGTATGCATGGTGGCCACGACAAGCCTGCTAAGTTGAAGGAGACGGAGGGGGCAGCATATCTGTTCAACACATTCATGACATCGCTTTCTTCATAATATCGAACGGCTTCTTCCCACACACGATCGACCTTCCTACCCCATAGCCGTCAAACTCGCGGTCTCTTTGCGGGAAGAACAACAATATCTAATTCATAATGGAGGACGAGCGCTCACCCACTAGACCCGGGGACTGGTCGGATTCGTCTTCAGGGTCATCCATTGACCAGGTCATCGTTGCGCCGACCCCTATTCGCCCTGGTTTGCCCAGTCGTAAGAGTAGCGGAACCATGATTGTACCCCGCGACTCGTTGGACGTTGGGCCTATCGAGATGAAGGTTGGCCCAGACGACGTGCGAGCCATGAGCCCACGAAGAACCAGCGAGGACATCGAGAACCTAGGTAAAGAGGCTAGGGAAGAGTTACAACGGTGAGCACACAATCGACTTCTTTTTGTGGGCGGAGAGGAATTCGGAAGAAGGCATGCTGACAAGCATTCAGGCATGCGAAAGCACTTCAGGATTCTCTGGTCAGTCTCTTCAACCGGATCGAGGCAGTCAAAGAGGAGCATGACAAACTCGACAACAACAACAAGTTCCTTCAAAAGTACATTGGGGACCTGATGACTACGAGCAAAATAACGGCGACCAGCAGCAGATCCAAAAAATAAAACAACACGCCTGAATGGCCAAGGTTGGGTGAGCGGTTTCTGGTATTTCCGAACAACACGCCGCCGCTTAATATTGATGCACCTCCAGAGCATTGCTGCTTCACTGGAGGTAAGGGCACCATATACCCGACACTTCTTTGGCGGGATCGCTGGATCCCCAGTACGACTTTGGTTATATTGATCTTTCTCAACTCCGACTCGGATCTGTGACAAGATCCACGGCCGGCTCCCACGAGCGTTAGAGCGGGACATTAGCGCGCAGGGTCTCCTTCACCTAAGAGACGACACTTTTTTTTTTATTTTTTATTTTTACCTGGTACGGCTGCATTACATTAAATGGAAGGCGTTTATTCGTTCTGGGCATTGCGAAGAGGATACCACTACGCGCGACTCGGATTCATCGTCGGCTCTGGGCGAAAACAAAAACACCACGGGATAACGGACTCAGGGATTGTACGAGAGGAATTTCCGTCAACGGAATCAGCAACCGGATCTAGTTGGACACCATGGCGTTGGTTCCACGGATACTTTTCGGAAGGTCACACTACCCTATGATGGCCATTGACAAACTTTGTGTAAATAGGATTTGCCTTCTCGGAGGCCCTCAGAATGGAATTCCTTCTGCCACTTCCGGTGACACTGACAGCTGTGATGACATGGGGCCGTTTTTGCTCGCCCGCCGCTGCGGTCAGCCAGTCAGTATTCGGTTCGGAGGTGAACTGGCCTGAACGTTTCACGTGGCCGTGGTTGCGCCGGCTCACTGACGTCAATGCCAACGAACAAAGTGGTCGCGGGCCGTGGCCAGCGAGTGTCAGGTACGGCCTCCCAACCAAACGGCCTCTTCTGCCACGTTTCGTTTTGTGTCAATTCTTCGATGGTAGCATATTTTCTCCCTTTGTGCGATCGAAGCAAAAGATATCAGGCCACTCTCCACTCTCGTGATACCTCGTATTTTTGTATTGTTTACTCCACCAAACTCTTTAACATATCCGCTGGACCCCTTTTCAGGCGGATTCCTTTCTTTTGTGAACCCTTCCGTCATCCCCCTGTCTCCCCTCGTCCCCCCACCTTCTTTTTTTTTTGGTCTCTAAATTCTCCACTCTTGGAGCGGCACATCGGTGGGGAAACGAGCTCCCCCAACCAACGCAAAACAATGTTTCTTGCGGCCGTGGAACCCTTTTCCAGGGGCAAGAAAAAATTTCCACCTTCAAGAGGCAAAGAGAGGAGTATAACAAAGTTGACTCCGTTTTTGCGGCGTTTTCTTTTTCTCTCAACCAAACCACCCAACCAACATAAAGAAAAACCCTTTCTTTACGAACAAAGCAAACAAGCAGAAAACAGAGAACGCCGGCGTGGCGCAATTGGTCAGCGCGTCAGACTTTTAATCTGAATGTTGCGAGTTCGAGTCTCGCCGCTGGCGGTGTTCATATTTTTATTATCTTGTACTTCTCACGGGTGCAGTGGTAGGTTTGTCCTTGTAAAGTTTTTTTTGATTGGTTTGCGTGCACGCGCATGTTTTTGCACACGGAGGGGTTGGGCACTGAATTAACCCTGGCCACAAGCCTGTTTCAACCAGTACGTACAAGACAGTTATTTATCATATCATTTGAAGTATTTGACGTTAAAATAAACAATAATAGTATCCAGATGAATGGAAGTCATTTGACTCGTCTTTGTATGGCATTTTACTCTTTGCCGCCCTTGTCTGTCTTGAAAGGGGGGGAAATCTTGGCGCTTGTGTTCAAGTTTGTTCAGGGGTCTCCGTACCATCAACACCAAACTTTCGAAAAATAACATGTCAAGCCAACAAGTGGCTAATTGCTGTAAGCTCACCGTACGTAATGCATGTAGTCTGAGAACAAATGATGAGTCCCAATTGGTACCTAGTGAGATATCCTAGTTAACTGAACCCTTAAAGAGGTGCCCTCCTCGTCGTCTGCCACTCGGGCTTCACTGGTAACCTGCAGCTTAGGCACCTGTTTTCGCCGTTAGCTTTAGTGATTTGCGAGGGCATCTTGAAATATTCATGATAAGCTCCGGCTGCGCCATTACATGAAACCTCAGAAATATGAGATATCACGGCTGAAGTCACAATAGACAGTAATTAGCAACACTCAAATGTCAAATAAGTACATGACGGCTAACAAGTCACAAGAGAGAAAGGGTGCTGAATGGCATGAGACATAAACTGCATATGAGGCTTGAGAAAAAGACAAGCAATGCATTCTTTGCGTAAAGAAAGAAAGAACAAGACAAAGAAGAAAAAGAACCCCCATAAATGCTCGCTCGTGGCCGCCATCGTCCCCATGAACACCTCGTATCATCCTGGCCTCCAATCCGCCCACTTACGGGCACCCAAACGCCCAGCTTGCTGAACCATGAGACATATCCTTTTATTATAGGCCAGATGAGGGATCTCGAATCCACCACGTGATGTTGAGATGTGCGACGTGAGTTTGACCCTTCTTGCCAGCTCCACTCTCACTTCTTCCGCCCGTACACCATGTCTATTTTCCAAACTAGCATAATTTCTTGTCCAGATTCAACACTGTGACAAGTTCGAGGCGTTGGATTGCTGCAAAGGTGCGATCACGGACAGGTTCTAGGGCGTTTGAGTATCTGATGAATGGCGGTGACAGTCCAAGGAAGACATAATTATACGACGGAGAGGTATGCGTTATTGTTGTCTGCACGCAAATGTGGTTAGCAAAGGGATAGTGTATCAATTGACACAGCAGTCACAGGAACTCACTAAGGCAAAGAGACTCGGCAGGCGGATCGCCACATGTCGCTTTGTGCTGTCAGTTCCCTTGTTATGGTGGTCCAATCCCCAGGCCTATGGTATCTATGATCAATCTGCTCGGCTATTAGTCAATTGCGTCTGGCGAAGGTGCTTCTGGTTGTGGCGTGACGGTCGAGACGAACCTTTTCTGCATGATTTCGCTACCTAGTTAGCCAAAGCCATAATCACTCATGGGAACCATGAAGGCAGCTCACCAAGACGAAGCCAACCCAGTGAAAGTCTTGCACTTTATGACATCTTAGTGCCACGAGTCGAGGGAGACGACGAGAGTTTGAGATGGTGGACGACCCCAGCGATTGCGTACTAGGCGAAGAAGGACTTTGCCTTTAAGGCCGGCGGGGCCGAATCCAGAAGGCATCGCTCTTGACAACAAGCTCGACGCGGGAAGTCATGGTAGCCTTGCGAACCCTTGACTCCATTGGTGAGAGTCTCCAAGCTATGGCTGATGGTCAGGTTGTCGAGCTTGCTCGGCGTCAGCTTCTGACCGTACGCAGAACGTTGACCTGCCGGCTCATCCACGAGAAGGAGAGTGCCGACCTCAATAGCCGCGAAGAGGGACTGGATAAACAAGGCCGAGGGAAAGATGGAGGGCAGTATAGAGGGCTGAATGGCGGGCCGCACGACGGAGAGTCCAGGACCCCAAGTAAGGCTGCCGAGCTTGCTCCAAAGATAGGCTGTGCCAGTGTAAATAAGGAAACTTACTTCAATGAAAGAATGAAGCATGAAGCATGAAATTTTTGAAAACGAGTATAAATAAGAGCCAAAAAAAGAAGAAAGCACCCAAACAAGAAAACACCCGAGAAAAGGACGACGAGCAGCGGCAGCAGCAACGAAAATAACGAACCCTGCGAAGATGTAAGACAAAAGTGTTCGGAGAAGAAGCGAAGGCGGCTCTTTAGTCGTGGTTGAGGGTGGAAAGGGTAAGGAGGGAAAAGCTGCGAGGGAACAGTGTCGGAGAGTGATGTTTGAAGAACGGCGTAGACAATCGATGTTGGAATCCCCAAGAACAGGAAGAAGACGAAGACTGAAATGACGGCTTTGCGGGGGTACGGGAAGAGCTAAGACGTACCATCTTGAACTTTTGGTGTTTTGGTGACGCGCGAACAGAATTGCGAGATTCTTACTGTCGAATGAAGTAAGAGAAAGGTTGGAGTTCGGGGGGGAGACCAGCAGAAGAACAGGTTTGGCTGAATGGGGAGTTTCCACTTTTTGGCTGTTGTCGTTTGATACTCTGGGCTCTAAAATAGGAAAGAACAAATGGCTGTCGCAAGTCCAAGCATGCAGGCAGGGCTTGGATATCTTCCTTGGTACCTAGGTACTTTTTTGCCGAGGAAACGTTGCCATTTCAGTCTCAAGTTCAAAGAAATTGCAGATTAAGCTGAGGAGCAAGAGAGGTCTTACTGAGTCTATTGTCATTAAAATAATAGCCGTATGTTCAAGTTCGCTCTTCCCTCGGTGTGCTGAAATCCATTAGTGGTCTACGTGCAAAGATTGGAAGTTGGGTTGGCAATCCAATGGCCCACACGAAGGCTGCTGCATCCTGAACGATGCGAGGATCGGCTGAGATGGTCTTCGATCGTCGATCTGTTGGTCCTGCTCTTTCCCTGTGGCTATATGTACCAAAATTTACTGATTCTAAAGGAAAGAATCTACCCGGAAGATCAGGCACATGGAAGCAGTGTCACAGCACGAATGTTACGATAAGACCTGGGCGATGGCTTTACATGAGCCAAACCTGACAGCACCCCTTACAAAGCGCGTTGTGAAGGAGGAGCAAGTTTGCCTCGCGGCTTGCCCTACGTTGGTCTCCTTCCGTGCAAGCCAAAGAGCACAGAATGTAACGTGATGCAGAGGACTTTGTCCAGGCCGACATTGCCCAGATAATCGATTCCTACCTCCAAGTTCAACTGACCAAGTCATGTCTAACATCACCCTTCCCAATTCAATTTCCACCCTTGGGGGTCCTTCTTCAACCAGTGTGAGGTAGGTGACCTTCCATGAGTGAATCTTATCGATCCCGCCCTTGGCTTCACTGATGAAGGGACGGTCACTAACAACAAAATTCCTAAGAAAGAAGTTGGCCTGCCAACGCTGGTATATAGTAGTCCTCCCTTTGTGCCAAATCGGAAAGAGTTTGAAGCTGGCGATGCATCATAATTACGGCTTGTTTTCATGCCAGATTGTGAAAGCCACCGAACCAGGGCTGAAATCGGAGTTGCAGCACCACCCACATTTTTGCCTTGATCGGTCGAAAGCACGCGGTTGTCTGCGAAGAAATCGTCACTTTGCAATTCCCTTCCCGACCCACCTGGTTTGGATGCCCATTCGATCGGAACTTGCGGTGAAATGATTTCGCGTCTTGGTGATCCGCTCTTTGAAATTTTGTCTCCACAACTAGCATCATCCCATTGACACGCACGTCTAAAGTTGATCTGGCGGAAGAGCAACCACAACCTCCCCACACCAAGACACCAGACACATTTGACATTCAGCCGACATCTTAGGTACCTGCATGAGCTGCAACCGAAAAAGGGGACCACCAATCGTATCCCCTCCTCGGGGCTTGGAAAAGTTGGAGACAGACCCCTGAAATTGCGTGCTAGCGTAAGAGGCGCTGCGTGGGCGGGGCCAGGGGCGCTCGATTGCCCAATCCCAATGGCCGCTTTTGCCACTATGGTCACGGGGAGGATGGAGAAGTTCACATCGTCCATCACCTTCTTCCCTCCAGTCTTCACGCCACCCGCAACGCCCCAGAAGAAGACAACATTGAGGGGCGGCCACAACCTACACATAGGACACAGCGGCCTGCAAAAGATTATGGCCCCCACCGAGTCGAGATCCGCTGGCGCTGCCGAGCAGCAGCCGCTATTGGGCTCTCCCATCCGGATAGCCCTCCCGCCACCACAGGTCACCGTCGACGGCTGGCGTACGGCGCCAAACGGCGATTCTGGAGGAAACCAGGAGCGTGGGATTATCACCAGTGTCGGCGCGTTTACACGCAATCTTGGCGCCCTCGAAACCTTCGCCATCATCATCAACATCGTCATCGGCAGCGGCGTGTTTACCTCCCCTGGCGCCATCGACACCAATGTACCCTCCCCTGGCGCTGCGCTTTTCATTTGGCTCGTCGGAGGGACACTGGCTTGGTCTGGTGCCATGACAATGGCTGAGTTGGGCACTGCGATTCCCGGCGAAGGTAAAGTCGGACCGATACTCCTGCGTTGACTCGAACCTCAGCTAACCTCCTTTGATAATTACAGGGGGTATCCAGCCGTACCTCAAGTACATGTTCGGGGATGTCTTCGGCTTCCTTGCGGCGTGGACGTGGATCATCGCCGTTATGCCTGCTACGCTGGCCATTCTCAGCATCGTGTTTGTCGAGAGCGTCTATTCAGCGGTTGGTGTCACAGGCCAGGGGGACAGCATTTCGCATAAGCTCGGGTCCATCCTTATCCTTGCTGCGATCAGTACCGCGAATTCGATCAGCACCAAGGCCAGCACTCGGCTCAACAATTTTTTTGTCGTGACCAAGTTCGTCACCATCTCTGCAGTTGTCCTAGCGGGGATCGTCGTTGTGTTTCTGCAAACATCGGATCCCGAACGAGATATCGGAGGGAGAGACTGGATTACCAAGAATTGGTTCGCATTCAGGGACAGCATCAACCCCGATGGCAGCACCACCGACTGGAATCAAGTTCATCCGTGGGAAATGCTTGGCTACTCTTCAGCCGCCCTCTACGCAGCCTTGTGGGCATATTCGGGCTGGGACAAGGTAAGCCTCACAGGTGTCAACTAGTCCCATGTGAGCGACTCTGACAACAATTTTAGGCAATCTACATCTCAGCAGAGCTTTCACAGCCGGCAGTTCAGCTACCACTCGCCATCAACACTGCTCTACCTACCATCATCCTTTGCTTCCTCGCTGCGAATGCTGCTTACTACATTCTCTTGCCCTGGCATATTGTGTCGACAACAGACAGCGTCGCTGTGGTGAGTGCTCCCTGTCTGTTAGTTAAAAACTGGAATTGGGCTGTTGCTAATGATTCGCAGACTGCCATCACTCGTCTCTTGGGCTCAGGCTTCGGAATAGTAGCTGCTATTCTGGTCTGCCTGGTTGTCGCTGGCTCTTTGCTTGGAAACTCATTTGTGGCTGGTCGTATGGCGGTCGCAGCGGCGAACATGGACTGGTTTCCTCGAATTTTCGGTGTCGTGGGCCGCATTGGACCCAAACCGAATGATAATGGCACAACCACCCCTAGCGACTCCTCAATCGAAGGCACAAAAGCGACATCAGACGCCCCTATCAACGCCCTCATTCTATCGACGGTTCTTTCGGTGCTATACATCCTGCTGGGCAACTTCCGCGCCCTGCTGACTTTCAACGGCCTGGGCGAGTTCACCTTCTTCTTCCTCACGGTTGTTGGTGCAGTGATGTTGCGGTTTCGCGAGCCTGAACTTCACAGGCCTTACAAGCCCACCATTCTGATCCCCATCATATTCTCGTTGGTGAGCGGGTTTGTCGTCGCTCGCGGGGCCGTTTTTGCTCCCACTCAAGCTGTTGTCTTGTTGGGGCTGTGGTTCTTGGGCTTGGTGTTCTATTATGCGCGACAATGGTATCGGGGGCTTAGGGGTGATGTCCGATCATAATATGATTGCAGACGCCTTGTTCTAGAATCAATTCGTTTTTCATCGATATTTTCTTGGTAATTACCGGGCCAACTGGTCATTCTTTCATCCATCTTGCTGTCGTTGCATGAAATCAGTGCAATCCAACTCCAGTCCATCTGTATCCATGATTGGTCTTCATAATTCTGGGCATTGATTGCAGACACCTTCGTTTTGTATATGTGGCAAGGATATGAGACATTGGGACTATGAATACGAAGTCAAGGTTGGCGCAGTTCCCATCACCCCTGCCTAGTTTTCCCACTGCACGTATGGATGGATAGCTAATCATAGGACCTTGAATTTCTGTATGACTGTCTCCGCAGCTGACATCTCACTGCCTTCCCCACCGCCCCGGCAGATCTGGGCCATCTTAGACACAGGCAACTTGGGTCACTCGATCTGAAACACATGACGAAATATCCGCTCGTTCTGTGAACCACAGTGATGTGTGCACTGTGCTGAGGTCTAGATTTCTGTTCCACCTTGGCCGGCTTGCAGTATGGTGCTACTTACTGGGGTCCCCTGTGCAATAAATCGAGGTGCTGTTAGTTGGCAATCTGAGTCAGAACTTGGTAGGACGAACACGTCATTATGTCTTGCAGTACGATGAGTCTGAGATCTCGCTTGGCACTCAGCGGATCTGGCTTGTGTAACCGAAGATGGGATACACTGCAGACCCGAGCCGACGGCTTATCTAGAGAAAAAAAGTCCCCTCACTCACTCCATGCACTTGATCTGCTCCACTCAGTAAAGTGCTGAATCTGATTGAGGCTCAGGGGTGAAGTAAACAACCTCGCATGTGTAACAACGACAGGCACACTGCCTGAACGTCCAGAATCATGTTTGCAGTCTCCAGACGGTGAATGGGTTCTCATACCTGCCTCTCGGCGTTAGCCATTTTCGGCTCACTCTCAAAGCCGAGCGCTTCGGACATTGAGATAACGATCAAGGCAGTGCCGTATATCTAACAGCTGCTAGGATGGTGCAGAATATTGGCATCTAATATCACTAGGGATGGTTATATTATTGGACATTTCGACAGATTCGGATATAAGAAGATACATTATGATGGCATTGGGTGTGATACGCCTTCAATGCAGAGGTCCAAAAAGGGACCATTATCCCGATTGGATCAGCGAAAATCGATGATGCGATAAGATCACTCCAAACAGGTCCCTTCTCACGAACTAGGCAAAGTTCGGAGTCTTTTGTAAATGCAGTAAGTTGAATAAAGGGAGGCTTATAATGAAAGTTTGCCTCACCTCTCTTTCTCTTTGACAGATGGAGTGAGTGAGCGGGACAAGGTCACAGCAATTCAGTAATGTCACCCAAAATGGAACTAATTGATTTCGTCTCGGGGTTTTGCTCTCAGGATAACAATGTCTTCCAATCGAGAAAATATCCTCGCTCTGATTGAGAAGATCGAAGGCATTATTGCCAAGCCGGAGACGGCTACCCAGCTCAAGGATGACACGATCCGCCGCAAACTGCGCGAAGCAGGACGCAAGCTCAGCCTTGCCATGGAAGTAACAAACGATACCGCACGCAGACTGGTCAATGTCGTAAGCAGCTTTCTCATAATTACTCTGTGGCCGTCATGAAGAAACAATGCTCACCTGATAGCGCAGCCTCTGCAACTCCCGCTCGCTCATGTCAGGGTGGAGAAGTGCATCTTTGCTACCTTGGCTGAAGCTGAGGGCTCAACCCTTATGAATACGGAAACGGCAAAGAAGACCGGAGTCGATCCGGTGCTGATGAGTACTTCATCCCTCCTCGTTCTGGATATCTCTTGACGGCAGTGGGCTGATGAAGTGACATGGAATAGAACGTCTGCTCCGCTACTACCAGTCATATGACATGATCGCCCAGCCGGGAGATGACGCCTATGGCGCAAACAACATCACCAAGAACTTGGCAAATTCCCAGCACTGGTGTCGGCATCGAATACTTGTAAGCCTTCCTTCCTGTCTCTCATCGCCCACTTATACCCAATGTTCTAACCGACGCCAGCTTCAACCTCGTAACTCCCACTGCCATGACCATACCGAAGTTCCTTCGCGAGACAGGTTACATCAACCCAACCAACCCAAGCCCGCTGCCCTGGCATATCGGCAACAAGAACTCCCTACCAGTCTTCCCGTACATGAAGAGCCATCCAGAGGACACGGCAAACTTCATCATGTGGATGACTGCCCACCGCAAAGGCCAAGCCACGTATCTCGACGCGCTGAACTTCAAGGCCGGGCTGGCGGCCAACACTGACGCCTCAACGGTGCTGTTTGTAGACGTTGGCGGCGCCCAGGGCCACCAGTGCGTCGGGCTCCGCCAGCGGTACCCTGACCTGATGGATATCAGGCGCCCGAGCATACTACGTGCGCAACATCCTGCACGATTGGCCTGACGAGACCTGCTTGAAGATCCTCGCGCAGATCAAGGACGCGGCGGTTGTGGCTTTTACTAAGGAATGGTGACCAAAGAACTGAAGGGCAAGCAGGGAGAATGGAAGTGGCTTTGTTAATCCTGGAGAAGGGAAGACTCATCTTTTCATAGCTGTGGCTACCAGTAGCTGTACCCTGCTTGCTCAGCTAATAAAGAAACAAGTACACAGAGTTAAGCATGTGACCTCCGTTTCATCTCCTGATAATCAGGAACACAATTCAGTTGGCTAGACAAGATGTTCGGTACGAGATGTCCATTCCTCTACTCCAACAATGACAGTTTCCTCCTGCTCCTCTTCCGAGACCGGCCACTTAGACCTGCATGATGGCCTCTTTGAGGCCATTTCGAATCTCCCCCCAGTGAAGGTAGTACCAATGTATACAAATTGCTCTTTGGGCTGGTTAGGCCATCTCGCCACTTCCCAGTGACTGCCAACCATCCCGTCGAACGCTCGCAGCCTTCGCCCGGTCAAGCATGTTCTTTCCAGCATCCAGCAATCTGCGGCATCGCCCAGTGACGGGGACCGGGATATCGAGAACAGAGGCGAGGGAGCCGGACACGCCCCGGCGCAAAGAGTCGGCGACATTCACCCTCCCACTCGGGGTTTCGTTTGAGGAGCCTAAAAGGCTCCGTCTGGCGGCGACGGGAACACTGGTATCGGCATTGTGCAGTGCCGCCTGCTTGCTCTTCGCTTCTGCTGGAAAAGGTCAGCCATGGTTGACGGCAGTTGAGGGTTTTAAATATCAGATGGAACTGATTTTGGTCGTCCGTGGTTCTGGGAATTGTCGACTCCCGGGGACAAGCGTCGCTGACGTTAGAGGCTTGGTCGCTCAAGGGGCAGCGCAGGGTCGGATGCAGAGCCAAGGGGCTGCCATCCTGCCCCGACCGCCCTGCTGTGACGTCGCCACGATGACTGATGGCGATGTGACCACCAATGATTCCCCTTTTCCTTTAATTTCTGCCAAGGACGCTTCGGGGGTCGATCGAGTTTGGTTGTGTCCTGCTTCGCTTAATTAGTGCTGTCATGATGCCACAATGTTGCTATCATACCCGAACACATACTGGCTTCATGGTCTGTCACAAGAGCTGCCGGCTCACGCAGAGCAAGCGGATTGGGGATCCGAGTGATGGTGTTCTGCTTTTTCTGATTACCAAGATGCTCTGTGCAACAAGTTGGTAGTGGGAGAGCCGACTTGCGGGGAGGCCGAGTGTGCCGCGTTTGTGAGCGTAATTGAATGCCGGCCTTTGCAGCCTTGAAAGGGCATTGGCACATCTTGGTCCAAGACGATTGAGGCTCGGGGTGTCTGCCAAAGGTACCTTAAGTACTTAGATACCCTTGAAGCCCCTCGGACGGCATTGTACTCCTTGGCAACGGTATCTGGGTACCTTCAGAGCGAGCCTGCCACTCCCCATTCGATGAAAGGCAGGCACGTTGGGAGGACTGGTCATCTGGAACAAGAAATACACCGCGTGTTCCAGGACCTTTTGCACCTGATTGCGTGAAGGTCTACAGGGAACCGGCGGGAACTTCCATCTCATTCCATCTCTTGTAGCCAGGGTAGGTAGTCTTAGTCCCAACTCCTTCCTTATTCGGCCACCCTTTCGGACGTGACTCGTTGCCAGGTCGAGTTCTGGGCTGATCGATCACGCATCAGGACCTTCCGTCCCGAATTGTGGTTCCCTTATCGCTGTCATGTTGCATTCGACCTCCTTCTAGGGGTTTCTCCTTCCCGCTGCCCAAGTCCTGGCTCCACGGCTCTCTCGCCTACAAATAGACGCGTTCCCCCTCCCATCTTGAGTGCCCGCTTCACAGATGAAGGGAGACAGGAACCACGGGGTCCGTTACCGCCCAACTCCATCCCATCCCATCGTCTTTACGTCGGCAACCCCGAGAAGGTGCCGCGTCTACCGGCTGCGTAGCCGAGAAGCGTGGAGCAGGCCTAGCAACATTCACTTCTCCATTACCGAGCAAGAACTCCAAACTGCCTGTGAGTCAGCATCCCGCCCACCCACGACGGCGAGTTGTTGTCAATGCCTATGCTGACCCCTTGGTTTCAGGAGATGAACCTCTGTCTGACCCTCTCGCCTTTCTCTCTTTCAGCCTCTCTCTCTTTCGGTCTCTATCTCTTTCGGTCTCTCTCTCTACAGTCCTCTCTCTTCAGCACTTTCTCCTCGGCTCTCTCTCGTCGGCTCTCTCTCGTCGGCTCTCTCTCGTCGGCTCTCTCTCTTCTGCCGTCTCTCCTCAATCAATCGCCATCAACTCCTCCGCCACCGCAGTGTACCTCAGCTGCCGCGACAACAGCCAATGAGAGAGCTGCTTTCTCAATCCCACAATTACGCAAATCAACTGGTCCATCCACTGGCCATCATGCTGCGATCAACTGTACAGCAGATGTGGATTCGCAACTGCAACAAACGTAAGATAACCCTTCTCTTTTCCCTCTTTTGTGTCTCTGTCTCTAACGGCCGCTACAGAAGAACGGCCGCAACAAAATGGCTTGCCCTCAGACCCTCTGAAGAGGTGGAAGATGGTGGGCCGCGCGGAAATGTAATAGAAAGTCCTACGCGACGACGGCGATGACCGCGGATAGGTATTGTAATGAGTAGTGGGACTTGCCCGCCTCCCCTCTGATCATTGAGAGGGGCCTTCGGGGGAATGGGTGGCAGGGGGAGGGGGAGGGGGGATGTCCGGGTTTCCTGGGCACCTTACCGCTGGTATTGGCCGTGCTCCATGGTTTCATGTCAGTTAGTAACAGATCACTACCTTAGCTAAGACACATTTGCAGACACAACAGAGCCTTGCAATTCTCCTTCACATCGCACTTTTCTTCATTTTGGATGTGTATGTTATGAATCCGGAATGCTGCCTCACGCCAAGAAACAAGATGTAAATGCCATGCAGACCATCTAAGTTGCTTTCTCTCTCTCTTTCTTGCCATCTTTGACTCTGGTCGTATCACCAGATTGATATCGGCCTCTATCGGCTGCCTATGCCGGAACGCACCTAGATAATGTTGCCAAAAGGCTGCTCTGTCTTTCAAGGCCAGAAAGACCCCAATTTGGTGATATTTGCTTCACATATGATATCCCAATTGGTTGTGGGCATCCGCATTGTGGCAGTGAAGTCCTCCATGCTGCCCTAGACGTAGGGCTTTCGTCAATGGATTTAACATCCATCTACCTAGTAGGTAGCTAATTCATGGAGATGATTAGGTTTTGTATCCAGTTCCGTGCTAATTACGTCTCAATGCAGTCCTCATCCCACCCACCCCATTCCACGTAACATTTCAGCTTGTCTCACCTCGGGGAATGATCAACACTCAGAAAATCCCTTGATTGGCCAGGCTTGAGCCACGTTCATCAAGAATCCGGAACACACGGCGGGATCGAGCAAACATTTTCGTAATATTGGTTTTCTTTTCTGACTTATTCAAACAATACAAGCCTGGTCTGTCGCTTTCTGATTGGCCTGCATTGTCTTTGTGATTTAAGGTTACTGGTGTCGGTGTTGAACAAAACTTCGATAGCCGAGCTGCCGATGTATCTGCCCCCTCGTAGGTTGCGCGATGTTGCAATGACACCTAGACCACCCCACCGAAGAGCATTTTTCGTCCACAATCCACCCCCACAACCCTCGGGCTTGACTCTCCGTCTTCTTTTGCCAGTAATAATTCAGGTTAACCGTTGTTCAAGCTCGGATATTCAGATGCCTGTTCCGCGAACCTACTTTCGTACACTGCTGCCATCACCAGATAGCCAGCCACCTCCCCCTTTAAAACTCTCTACGCACAACTCGCACGCTCATCATGTCCTCTGCCAGAAGCGGCACTGCCGTGATGGACTCCTCGGCCGTTCCAGACGACCCTCTTAAGGCGCGGTTCTCTGAAAACGACCGCAGCATGTCCGATATGTGGCAGGCTGCAGACAGGGCCGCAGAGGCCGCCGCTCTTGCTAATCTCCAGCGCCGCATCCGACGCAAGGTCGATTTCCGCCTCTGCACGATTGCTGCTATTCTGTGCAGCCTGAACCTCCTCGACAGCGGTGTCATCTCGAGCGCGGCTGTCACCAGCATGCCGGCCGACCTGGGCCTCGACCAGGGCAACCGCTTCTCCATTGCCATCTTCATCTTCACCATCTCGAGCATCGTCTTCCAGCTGCCTGCCACCAGCGCCGTCCGTCTCGTCGGCCCTCGCCTCTTCTTCAGCGTCTCCACCCTCCTCTTCGGAATCATCACCCTCTGCACCGCCTTCATTCGGGGCTGGAAGACCATGATTGCCTCCCGCATCCTCCTCGGCGCCGCCATGTCGGGCATCTACCCCGGCCTGACCCTCCTAATCAGCACCTGGTACCCCCGAAAAGAGCAGCAGCTTCGCTTCGCCTTCATGCAGAGCGGCGAGGTCATCATTCTCGCCACCGGCAGCCTGGTCAACTACTTCCTCAACCGGCTCGATAACACGCTGGGGCTGGCGGGCTGGCGCTGGATATTTCTGGTGCAGGGAATGTGCACCTGTGTCATTAGCATCGCGACGTACTGGTAAATGGTCGATTTTCCTGAGCGTGCCCGCCATAGCTTCCGGTTCCTGACGGCCGAGGAGGGCAACGTTGTCTCCCTGCAGATCCTCAAGGACCGCGGCGACCTCTACGTGACCCGGTTCGCGCTGAGGGACGTGCTGGTGCATGCCAGAGACCCCAAGGTCTGGGCCTTTGCCTCCCTGTTCTTCATGCAGAATATCGTCTCGACCGCCCTGGCCTACTTCGTCCCCATCATCTTGCAGAGCGGGCTAGGGTTCTCGTCCGACTCGTCCATCATCCTCTCGGCGCCGCCCTACTACTACGCCGTGGTGCCCGTCCTGATCTCGTCACGGTTCGCCGACCGGTTCCAGAGCTGCGCGCCCGTCATCACGTTCAACGCCCTGTGCTTGATCACGGGCTTTGCTGTGCTGGGCTTTGCTGGAGAGTCAGGTGCTCCCTACTTTGGTGTCTTCCTCGCGACGGGGGCGTACGTAGCGAATTGGGCTGCGCTGAGCGCGTATCAGGCCAACAACGTTGTCGGGTATGTCATGGCTGTGTCTCTCCTCGGATTTCTCATGCTAATGCACATCTACTATTGCAGACAGTGGAAATGGGTGCTTACCGCGGCGGCGTGCGCCATGTTCAACGGCGCAGGCGGAATCGCGGGCAGCTTCATCGTCCGCAACGTTGAAGCGCCGCTGTACACGACGGCCATTTGGGTTTCGATCGGGTACGTTCCCGTTTCTGGAACTATGCATGGGGTGTCAGCTTACACGTCTCTTTAGGTCCCATATGCTCATGATCTGTGTCGTGGGCGGTCTTTCCGCACATTTCTTTAGGGCCAATAAGGCCCAGGATAAGAGCTCGGTAAATCTGGAGAAGACAGGAGGTGACTCAATCTATGCTTTTTATATTGGAAATGAACGCGGTTAACCGAATATAGGAGGGCTTCCGCTTCACATACTAGGCCAAGAGATTGGCCGGGATGGGACGTGGGGTGAAGAAAATACTTCTTTTATTGTTATAAAATGCCGTTATTATTATGAGAAACGAAACAGTTTTAACCCATCTAGGCACCGCTGGCTATCTTGGGACCCTATAATATGTACAATAAGAGCTATATTGCGGAAAGAACTTGCTTTTGCAAAGAAGAGACGGGCCTGAGAGCCATAATCAAGCAACAACTGCCGTCAATTTCGCAAATGCACCTCGGCACCATTACTTGGCTCCATCAATAACTCATCGGTTGTTGGCACTGGCATATCCCTGAAGACCTGTCAAACATGACTCGTCTACTTCCTGTCGCTTACCCTGCCTCCTCAACATTCTATTCAGCCATGATAGCACAAGGACGACTGACGGGCTGATTCAGCGCCCTGCTTGTAAGTGATTCAACTAAGCTCCGTAATGTATCATTAGCTGTAGTGATTATTACCCCAGCCAGTGAACTTGGTAATGCTGATTAATGAAGCTATCTCCATGTAATGTACGCGGCTTAGTAACGGACCTCCCACATACATGCAAAGATCCGGAGATTTGGTAGTGTGGGTAGATTTAACGCGGGGAGCGTGCGTGTGTGAGGGGAATCTTATCATTATAGCTGAGCTCTCTATATGTGCCAGCGCCGTGCTAGGCAGATAGGGAGGCAGTTGGGTGTCTGGGAATGTGTGTGAGTAAAATGGATACTGACTTTTGAGTTCTCTAAAGATCGTAGCTACATTGCGAGGAGGATGAGGAAAGAATATGCGATGATCTCACTCTACTTTAGAAAAGGAGGTTATTTATGAACAAAATAGAACGTTATTCTATCCATTCGTTTAACTAGCCAATGTTAGTGGGCCATATGAACCAGCCGCTCATCGAGAAGATTGGCCAGAAGCAGTAGTACCGAAAATCAATTAAATTACAATGTCCTTGTAAGATCACTCCATGACAATAACATTCCTGAACCTCGGCTTGCCCGCCTTCATGAGCTCAAAGGCATTGGACGCATCTGACAGGGGGAACCTCTCGACTAGGCACTTGATGCCATGCCTCTGCGCAAACGCGAGCGTTTCCTCGCCGTCGAGCGCATGCCCAGACGGCCACCCAGCAATCGTCAGACCCTTTACAATCAGCGGCGTCGTATCGAACTGCACGGGCCCGACGGGAGCCAGCGGCACCAGCTTGCCGCGGGCCTGCAGACCGTTCAGCAGCGGGGAGACGGCCGCCGGGTTGGGCGCGGTCGAGACGATCAGGGCGGCGCCACCCAGTTTTTGAAGGGCTTCTGCAGGATCCTCCACGTTGGTGTCGATGTATTCGTGGGCGCCCAGCTCAAAGGCGAAGTCGCGCTTATCGGTGCCGCGCGAGATGGCGATGGTGTGGTAGCCCATGGCGCGCGCGAACTGGACTGCTAGGTGGCCGAGTCCGCCGAGCCCCTGAACGGCCACGATGTTGCCCTGCTCGACATGCATCTTGCGGATCGCGTTGAAGACGGTCGTGCCCGCGCAGAGGAAGGGGGCCGCCTCGGCGGCGTCGAAGCCGGCTGGGATGCGCACTGCGGCTTCGGCGCGCAGGAGGGTGTATTCGGCGTAGCCGCCGTCGCGGGTCACGCCGTTAACGGCTTGGTTGTCGCAGTTCTGGAAGTAGCCGCGTTGGCATGCGCGGCAGGTACCGTCGTGGCCTGGTAGTGGTGTTAGTGTGTGTGTCTGTCACAGCATAAGAGGAAGACGGGCAGCGTACCTCCGTGCCAGCCACCACCAACACGGTCGCCAAGCTTGAACCTTGTCACCTCGTCACCGACAGCGACAACATCGCCAATCACCTCATGGCCAGGAATCAATGGCCAGCTGCTGCCTGCGCCGCCGGTCTGGACCCAGGCGTCAGAGTGGCAGATACCGCAGGCAAGCGTCTTGATGAGGACGTGTCCCTTGGCGGGCTGCTGGAGGGGAAAGTCCTGGAGCTTGAGGGGGAGGTCCGCGCCCGTGAAAGCAGCGGCCTTGAACGTCTTTGGGAGGGAAGACATGTTGCGATCGGTCGAGTTGCTGTTGTTGGCTGTAGAGCTAAGTATGTGGTGGGTGCAGATACTCGGACAGGAATTGGGGGGGATCAACCAGCCTTTATATAAGCCACAGCTCGCGCCGTTGTCGCTGAGGAGCTTGAACCAACGGTTTCTCGGGTCCATTATCAGGGAATGACTAAGGCCATGCGTCCGCCCATAGATCGCAGCTTCTTGGCAACGCGGTGACTCTTGCAGCATGTGCATTTCCGAAGGTGTTCCCGGTTTAAGAGCCCGCCCGCCCATTGGTCCATAGCGCCGTTCGGGGTTGATTGGGCTCTGGAGTCTGTTCAGACCTCCGAGAATGCCGTAGTAAACAAAGGGACATATTTCCCGAGCACGCTGCAACACGTTGTCGAAACTTGGTTGAGCGAACTGCATCCGGTTACGTTTGGGACGATACGGATTTGTTCCGCTGGGTTGAAGTTCGAAGATTTAGCAGGGGGCGCGCCCCGTCGGAATTAGATCCCTGAAAATGCCCCAAATCCGATGGGCAGGATATGGGGGACAGGGCGGGGGGCTTACCTAAACCCGAGCGACCCCGCGCACGACCGAGCCGAGACTCGACGCGGCCTTATCGCGATGCTTAGTGGCGCTAGACCCTAAAAGCCCCTAAACCCCGACTGCTGAGGACGCGATGGGAGGACGCTTCTTGCTTCGGGTGCTGTGGCAATAATTCGTCATGGTCAACAACCTTTTGGCATTTTGCGCCCTTCTTTCTTGCTTACAAAATCTACCTTGTCGCTCCCGTGTGAAGTTAAAAACTTGTCGTTCCCAAGAATCCAAACCACATGCTGGATTAGAGATCAATAGGCCGCGGGCCCCGAGAGGCTGCCAACTTACCCCACTCTAGTCCAAGATTTCAAATGCGAGTGTCTCGCACTTTCATGCCGTGGGCTTGATTTAGTGTAGACCTAGATGACGAAATGGCGCTTTCATATGTTGCTGACTGATCTTCGTCCCTTGCAGGATATAAAAGGCCTTTATCCTTCAATATCTCGTCTCAATATCATTGCCCTATCCGAATGCCGAGAATGACCAACGCCACTTATACTTCTCATAATGAACCATGAACAAAATCAGGACCCCCAAAGACTTGATGTTTCAACTTTTTGAGACGATCGTTCCCAGATTCTGACATTTAGATGCGTCTCAGGAACGAGACGCCTCACGTAAAAGCTTCAAGAACCTCCAAGTTAACAAAACTCCGTTATAACATAGCGATTGATGCTACTAATAAAAAGGCTTGACAATGTAGTGTGTCCGTTCTGAATGATAACAAATTTTACAAAAGAGCTATTAGAGGTATGGAGAAGCTTAGCAAATGAGACTATCTTACAACCCTTAACGTCCCATATCTCTCGCAGTAGGCCCGTAGACCTGACGAATAAACCGATCTGCATCGGCAATAATGCGCACACTCTGGTCGACACTCGGCGAGCTCGGGTCGCCCGAGACTTGCTGCCACCCCTCAAGTAGGGTGCGGAGATGATCGCCCGCAGCCAGGACTTCGGGCCCGATGAGATTTCGAAGTGACGGGATTCTACATGCTGCTAGGAGAACGAGCATTGCTCCGGCCATTCTGTTTTCCCATTTCTTGTTAACGCCTTGGTGTGATAGAGAGAAGAATGTTTATTCCCGGGTGAACGGAGGTGAACGAAGCCTGTACGGTAGAAGGGGAAAAATATAACTTACGACAACGAACAAATCCACGTATCAACCAAAACCGTCTGCGCAAATCCTCTCAGATTCAAAACATGCAAAAGACACGCATCCAGACACGCCTTGCAGTTGGTCAAGACCTCCGGGCTGGCGGTGCTGATGATCCCGTCGCCGCCACCGCTGCCGTTGAGATTATTTGCCGCGCTGCTGCTCCCGCGCCGAAGCAACGGCCCGTCGACGAGTCCTGCACCGCCGGCGGCTCCGCTGAGCATGTACATCAGATATCTGCGACCCATCATCAGCATACTCTGCTACTTTGTTCTCGGATGCAGGGAGAGAAAGAAAAACTTACGGCCGATATATCACGCTCCGACAGGTCAAATAACGCTGCCTCAAGAATCCACCGTGCTCAGTAGCTGTGGGCTCGCACTCGAACCCCACAGAAAACGCAAACGCGGAAGGCAGCACATCGCGCCACTCGTCGAGCTGATGGTTCAGCTCGGCGACCACATACGGAAAACGTGCGTTGTCGAGCGAGGCGCCCGTATCCCGCGCGTAGAGCAGCTGGTGAACACGGTTCAGGAGGCGCCTCATAGAGATGCAAGCAAGAAAGTATAGCGAGGATTGCTCCTCTTCCTGCGCGGTGGTGTGTGTGCAGTAGTAGTAGTACTCTTCGTTATCTGAGTCGGCGCCGTTATCCCGGGTGGTGTTGGTTCCTGCGCCACCTCCTGGGAGGGGGATGGAAGACTCAATTCTCGCGATTCCGGAGAGAGGGAGGCTAGAGAGTTCGGCTAGGTAGTCACTTTCGAGAATGTAACAGGCCCAGAAGATGCGGCGGATGCGTTCTTGGTCTTCAGCCGTCTCATCCTGGGGTGGGTAGGAGAGAAGCAGCAGACATTTGGCGGCCGCGGCGTTGATGTATTCCCACGCTTGAAGGGGTCGCCTGAGGAAGGCGAAGTACATGCTGAGGAACGGCTGTCAGATTGAGTCTTTGTGATGGGCCTCACTGCTTATATATGAAGCGTACTCACGCAACAAAGAAGAGGCAGTGTGTCGCTGTTGAGCTAACTCCTGTATGCGCGACATGAAGTTTCTTCAGGACCCCGTCAAAGTATACGTCACCCATGGCCCGGCGCCTTGCTCGGCGTTTTGTCTCTTCGTCAGAAAGTTGTGTCGTGCCCGGTGTCAGGCCAGCTGTGACTTGGCTCGCACAGCCGAGCGCCATCGTCAGGAGGGCCAGACATGTATGCGGCCCATCCTCGTCAAAAACACCGTCGGTGACAATGGCCCGCGTTTTCTTAAGCTGGTTCTGCGACATGGTTGGGTACCAAAAGTTGACGGCGTGCTCAAACGAGTCGATGATGCCGTCAACGTCCTCAGCGGTGACGTATGGGTACATGGTAGACGTGCGTGTCCGCACGGGAGTCCGGGACTGTTCGAGCTGGAAGATTGAGACATAATCGTGCCTCAAGCTCGGAAATACGTCAAAGTGCGGCCATTGCAGCAGCGACTCGGTCGTCGAGGTGTGCCAAGAGTCCAGCACGGCATTCTCGAGGCTGCTTGGATTGTGCGGTTCGCTCAGGGGCGTTCGCTGACGATGGTGTTGCCTTAATTGGTGGATCTCGGCCAGCGGACTCCCTGAGAAGCTTGCTCTGCCAACAGATGACCCCACGGCAGCTGGAGAGATCATGTGTTGTCGAGCGGTCTCTCTATACGGCGGAGCAGTCTTTGCTCAATTAGTCAGGGGCACGATTCAACGGTAAATAAGCCCGGAAGAGGACAGACAATGGCTGCATTCATCTCATGAAGAAACCTCTCGACACGAAGAACGCCCTCGAGAATGAGGTCGCTCTTACCCCTTCTTCACAGTCTTTGTCAGAAACGCTGTTGTTTGTTTACTTCAGGGGGTGGCTGAAAAACTTACGAGTTCGCCTCCGACCCATAGGTGCATTCGTTCTGAGTTGCAGCGCACGATTCGCAAGGTGTGTGTCCATTGCATCTGAGGCTGACTGTCAGAGGCTGCAGTGTGTGATCTGGTTCGTGGAATCGGGGACCCAGAGGGGCCCGAGAGGACGGATCAACGGCGAACCAACCTTATTTTCCTGGCACGACAAACATCGCACTGCCAAATTTCAGCGCCAATAAAAAAAAGGGGGTGGGACGGTGAAATCCACTCACTGCATGGCTAGTTCTCAGCCTTTTGCGGCTAGGCTCGCTGCTGATGGGTTCGTTCTCGAGTGACATGTCTAACAGTGACTGCTGCCATCACTAGGAGAGACGACAGGACACACGATCCGAAGCGGACCGACGAAAGATCTGCGGGTGGTAAAGAGGGGGGCCAGGGGGATTGGGGACTGGGGAACTGGGGTGCTGGCTTAAAACCCTCTCGACAGGTGCTGCGGGGAAGCGGAGACAACAGGGGGCTAATGGGGGGGGGGGTTGTAGGGAGGGATGGCTGTGGAAGATTTTGATGAGACGCTGGACCATCCGGACTCATTCGGTCCGTCTCGACCATATATACGGTGACTTAACCCGGAATATTTGTAGCGAGGTTTCATGTTGTATTTACACGGGCGGCATGAAAAGGTATCACTGCAACAACTTCCGTTGAAAACGAACTCGGATATGGCATTTTTTTATGATAGCGAGCTAAATTAGGGGTCATCATTCCATGCCAGCTCAAACATTTGAGCTGGTGACAGTGGCAAGCTTCTCATTATGAGCCACGCCCACCGTGTTCAGCACAGTCTCTGCGCTTCTCTTTTGCAGACTCTTCTTGACGGGGTTCGGGGCGGAAAAGACCTCCTCCAGCTCTTCCAGGGTGCGGTCCTTGGTCTCTGGGAAATAGAAATACATGATGGCGCCTTCAATGAGATCCCAGACCACAAAGACAAGATAGAAGTAGTAGCCGAGCTTCTCGAAGGCAGGTCCGGAGGCGTACTGTAGGATGGTGGACGCGACCGAGGAGGAAAAGTTGCCAACAGCAGTGCCCTTAGCACGAGTGGCAGTAGGAAGGGTCTCTGCGATGTACATGCTCTGCAAAGGCGTCCAGCCAAACGAGAACACAATGCCAAAGATGAAGATAAAGGCAATGGTCGTGTTGGCTGCTGCGACCTGGGTCGGGTCGTCGGTAGCCATCTTAGAAGTTCCTGTAATGATGGCAAAGCACATGGACGAGAAGACGATGGAGCCAAGCAGCAAGGGCCGGCGACCAACGACATCGGTCATGCGGGCACCGAGAATGGCGCCAAAGAATGAGAGGGCCGGGTTGATGCCGTTGAGTGCCAAGACCTTGTGCTCGTCGGTGATGCCAGCTGACTTGAGCATATTAACCATATAGTAAGACGACAAGCTATTTCCGCTGATCTGACCAAAGCAGGCCATGCCGATGACGCAGATGAGCCGGCGGCGCGCGGAGTGGGTGTTCCACAGCTCATGATAGTCCCACCACTTCTTGTCCGAGGCCTCGGTCGAGATCTGGTTCGTCATCTCCTTCATTTGCAGCTGCACAATGGGATGATCAGGCCGCCCGTCGCCGTGGTAGACAGCTAGAACTCGGGCAGCCTCCTCGTGCTTGTCTTGTGCCATGAGCCATCTGGGGCTCTCGGGCAGGAACAGGACTCCTACGAGCACAATTCCTGACGTGATCATTTGGCACCAAACAGGGATTCTCCAAGCATCCGGGCTATCCAGATACGAGCATCCATAGACGACCCACGAGGCTATGATACTACCGATGTACCACGTGCAGTTGTACAGACCAGTAAGTGTGCCGCGCCACTTGGGATGGGCCATTTCGCTGACATAGCAGGGAGCCGACACGCAGCTGAAGCTCACGCCAAAACCAAGCACGAAGCGGCCAGCCAGGAACTGACCGCTCGAAGTGGCAGGTGCTTGTACGCAGGTCCCAATGATGACAATGAGGGCGCCGGTGAACATGCCCCAGCGACGGCCAAAGTAGTCGTTGACGGGACCGGTGAAGAAAATGGCGGCTACCGAGCCGATGTTGTACATGGCAAACACCAGGCCGGTGCCCGAACCAGCCGTTTCCCTGCAGTTAAATGTCAGACTTGGCCATGAAACAATGCAGGGGAGTACGGAAACAGATCTTACATGTTGAAGTAATGCTGATAGGATTTCATGCCGTTCAAGCCACCCATGAGCGAACCATCAAAGCCGTTGAGGCAGCCAGACAGGTAGGCCAGGGAGAGAACGAAGTAGAGACGGATCATCTTGATCGACCAGGCCGAATAGACGGTGTCGTCGACATCATGAGCCAGCTGAACGGTCACGTCGGCCTCGTGGAGGTGGCTATCGCGGTGGTCGACCTCGGCGGCAGCGGCGGCAGCAGCCTTCTCAGTGCTGGCAGCCATTGTGGAAGTCTCAGCCCAAGACGTCGATGGTGGTGATGCTGCTGATGTTCAAGTTGTTGTCTGTGGCCAAGAACTTGTCGTGTAGATCGGGGAGTATCACCTGGATATTAAATGTAGCAGTCCTCTTGACGGATCCTATCCCAAAGGAGTCGAGGCCTGCTGCTTCCAGTGGCAGTCAGACGCTCAGGGAAGCGAGAGGCGATCGAGTATCCTCCATCCCCAACTTCGTCCTTCTTGCCCCGCACGCGACATGTCTTCCCGGTGCCGCCATCCTGGTTCTTGTGGTGTGGTTGCTCCGATATTGCCTGTATGCGACGTGATTTTGCTGTTGTCGGATCATTAGAATGGCACTTTGCAAGGGACACATTCCAGCGGGTGGAGGGCCAAATGGTGCGCCTGTGGACAGAAAAAAGGGTGGAGTCTCTCGAAATTAGGGAACCTAGGGAGCCACCCCCATGCCAAAAGGCAAGTGCGTCAGGCTCCGACATCCCCGCCAAGGACTTGCACTGTAAATTAGCGTCTCATTCCCATCACCTTGTCCATCCCGCTACGGTCTTCCTCGGGACGCACTTGGCTTTTACCCCTCCGCTACGACGACGTTCTCCAGCCGATTGGACGGACGCACAGTTCGAACCGCAAACGGCCCGCCATGCAGCCTCGCTTCTTCGGTTCTTCGAAGATGGTCAGATTGACCATGGATCGACCAACCCCGCACGCCACGAGGAAGGTCGTCTACCCAGTCAATTGGAGATGCCTTGCGGGCCAGTCGCAGCTGCTCCAACCTCCAGCGGGCACTTCAGTGGCCACAACCTGAGTCCACAAGTCCACAACCCCACAGCGCCAGCCCCCCAACCTCCAACAACCGGTAGCTCCCAATGGCCATCGGGAAGCAGAGAGACGCAAAGAGACGCGTGGAACCTGCGGGCACTCATTTAAGCGCCAATTCGAGGTCACTCCTCCGCGGCCGGCCACCAGGAGATGCCTTTGAACGTCATGTTTGGTTGACGTGGCGGCAACCAGTCTCGTCTTCTCCCCGTCCAACATAAGGACTGCCGCCTCAGGAACCCCGGCCAGACAATCCGAGACAAACACCTACCTCACAAGACAGACACCAGCCAGAATCAGCAATGGGGTCACAGCACAAGGGTATTACTCCCCAGGAGATTGAGGACACGCCCGACTACTCCAGCGAGGCTGTCTTTCGGCGAAATACACTGCGGCCACGCTCCTACTACATTCCCAAGACCTCTCTGCTTCTCAATGGCCAGTGGGACTTCCACTATGCCTTGAGCCCGCTGGAGGCACCAGAACCAGTCCCCGCTGAGCCCAGCAGGGACGACGGATGGACGACGCTCCAAGTCCCCGGCCATTGGCAACTTCAGGGCCACGGCATCCCGCACTACACGAACGTCCAGTTTCCCATCCCCGTCTGCCCCCCGTATGTCCCGACAGAGAACCCAACAGGCTCCTACCGCCGCACTTTCCATGTCCCCTCTTCATGGGAGTCCGACTCACAGCTGCGTCTGCGCTTCGACGGCGTTGACAGCGCCTATCATGTCTGGGTGAATGGCGTTCTCATCGGATACGCGCAAGGGTCGCGGAACGCCTCTGAATTTGACGTGTCGCCCTATGTGGACAGAAATGGCCCCAACGAGGTGTTTGTGCGGGTATATCAGTGGTCAGATGGCACATACATCGAGGACCAGGACCAATGGTGGCTCTCAGGTTTGTGACGCTAACTATTTCAGCATGGGAGCTATGAGGCTAACATCAGCAGGCATATTTCGCGATGTTCACCTCATTGCCCTCCCAGCAAAGAGCCGGCTTGAGGATTGGTTCCTCCGCACCGATCTCGATGGTGACTACAGGAATGGCACGCTTCACGCAACGGTACATGTGACAACCGAATCAGCAGTCGCCGTCAAGGTGACTGTCAGCGAGTTGCCCAAGAACGGCGGAGGCGAGATTTCCAGTACCGAGGGCACCCTTACGTCCAATGGGAAGATTGAGCTCAGTATTCCTATCCAAAGCCCCCATAAGTGGACTGCCGAGACCCCTTACCTGTACCGCATCGACATTTCGCTCTCCAAAGATGGCTCAGAGGTCCAGGTAGTGCACCTTAAAACCGGTTTCCGCAAGGTTGAGCTGAAGAATGGCCTGATCTGCGTAAATGGCAAGGCCATAAAGTTCAGCGGTGTTAACCGGCACGACCACCATCCCCGGTTTGGACGAGCTGTCCCGCTTGACTTCATCGAAAAGGACTTGCTGCTGATGAAAACGCACAACATCAACGCCCTCCGTTGCAGCCACTACCCCAGCCACCCTAAACTCTTGGATATTGCGGACGAGCTCGGGTTATGGGTCATTGACGAAGCTGACCTGGAGTGCCACGGCTTTTACGACGCCATTGCACGCCCTCAGGACATCCCGGAAGAGATGGACTACGAGGAGCGGAAGAAGTTGACGTTCCCTCCCGCCGCCAAGTACACGAGTGACAACCCATCCTGGAAGGATGCATACCTGGACCGTATGGTGCAGATGGTGCAGCGCGACAAGAATCACGCCTCCATCATCATCTGGTCTCTCGGCAACGAGGCATTTTACGGCCAGAACCAAAAGGCCATGTACGAATACACAAAGGAGTTTGATCCAGGCCGCCTTGTGCACTACGAAGGCGACCCCCAGGCCGAGTCTGCCGACATGTACTCCTTCATGTATCCCCCAGTCGCTGAGCTGATTGAGCTCTCCAAGACGAGGGGCGTGAATGCTGACGGCACTTTTGACAAGCCGGTGATTCTCTGCGAGTATTGCCATGCTATGGGCAATGGACCCGGTTGGCTCGAAGACTACGAAGAAGCGTTCCGCACGAACCCCCGTCTCCAGGGCGGCTTCATCTGGGAATGGGCCAACCACGGCCTCTGGAAGGAGGATGCCGACGGGAGGAAGTACTATGCTTATGGCGGAGACTTTGGGGACACCCCGAACGATGGCGCTTTCGTCATGGACGGCCTTCTTTACAGCACACACAAGCCGACCCCTGGGCTGCTCGAGCTAAAGAAGGTAATCCAGCCTCTACAGCTGGGCGTCGAGGGAGAAGAGATTGTCATCCGCAATCTCTACGACTTTGTCGGGTTGGACCACCTGACAGCAACGTATAAGGTGGAGGAGTTTGGAGAGAGGTAAGCTACGTTCTGCATTTTTACTTCCAGGGACGAAGTGCTGACTCTTCTGTTTGCAGCGCTACCCTTCTTGCGTCGGGTACCTTGGACTTGCCGGAGATTGCGCCAGGGACGAGTACCAATGTTCCGTTCCCCGCTGCCATTTCTAGCGTCTTGTCCCAGAAAGAAGTCCATTTGACTGTTTTCTTTCACCTGCGAAACACAACATCGTGGGCTGAGGCTGGTCATGTCATTGCCTGGTTTCAGCACCAAATTTCCAAGTCTGAGCCAGTGCCACTCACCTCGTCTCTGAGCCGAGTCTCCTCACAAATTTTCTGCGAGGACATTGGCGCCAAGACCATCATCAACGGCCATGACTTCTCCTTCGTGTTCGACAGGGCACGTGGCTATCTCACCAGCTGGACTGCCGGAGATGAGCCACTTCTAGAAGCTGACCCCGCCACCGGCGCTGCTCTTATTCCCTCATTCTGGCGGGCGCCAACCGACAACGACAGGGCGCTCTCTTTGACATACTGGAAGCGATTCGGCGTCAACACCCTCACCAGCCAGCTGCGATCCAGCAGCATTACTTCAACTGAAGATAGCGTCGAAATTACCACCATCATCTTCCACACTCCTCCAATCCTCTCCTGGGGCTTCCTCGCCACCACCAAATACACCATCTCCGCCACCGGCACCCTCATCGTCGCCGTCAGCCTCAAGCCCTCAGGCCTTGCTCCAAAACACGTCCCCCGTGCCGGTCTCAACCTTCGGCTCCCCCGCCGTCTCGATGCTGTCAAGTGGCACGGCCTCGGACCGGGCGAGTCCTATCCCGACAAGCAGGCCGCGCAGCACATTGGTGTGTGGGCTGTGGACTCGGTTGCTGAACTCCAGACCCCTTACGAAGTTCCACAGGAAAATGCCAACCGCATGGCAACGCGTTGGGTGAGCCTCTCCGACGCTCGCGGCAGCCAAAGCGGTGGGCTGCGTGCTATTGCTGGCGACGCCGCGGACTGGTCTGCCAACTCCGAGAGGCTCTTCAGTTTCTTAGCCACAAGGCATAGCGCTGCGACGCTCGAGGCTGCGTCGCATCCCTGTGATCTCGTGGAAGGGGCAGAGGATGCCACCATCCTGAGGCTCGATGCCAAGGTGGCCGGCGTGGGCACCGATGCATGTGGACCAGGAGTGAGGGAGGATCTGTTGGTTGCGGTGGAGGATATGAGCTTCTCCTTTGTCTTGGAGGCAGTATAGGTTTATTATAAGGTTACTGGTTAAATGATAGTGGAATATATCTAGCTCTTACGTCTGAGCTTTTACGTCTTTAGGCATAATGAATATGATGTTTATTGTCTATTTCACTTGCGGAAAGCGCTGTGTAAGTCCGTAAGGCCACCTTTATGTGGCTAGTCAGCTTGCATGTGCCTCTTTACGGGATATGAAATGATTCAGTATTTTGGGCCAAGATGCCAATATCTAAATGCCCCCCAGGGAACTATGAGTTGATCTAGTAGTCGCTCAGTACAACACCCCGTTTCCAAAATAACTTTGAAGCCCCCATGAGAAGAACCTGACCCGCCAGCCAAACAAGTCCAAAATAATCAATGTAAGCTTCCTGCCCGAGGAACTGCCAAAATCAGCGCGAAAAAGGGGGGGGAACAAACCCGAAAAATAAGTTGTTGGAAAATGGACAGTTCCAAAAATCAAAAGTAACGTCGAGGTTAAGAATGGAGGTTAAACCGAACTGGAAGAGGCCGAAGTCTGGATCTCTTTTTAGTATCATCTTCCCGCCAACGAGTTAGCAAAATCGAGCGCATCAAACTAGAACTTAGCCAGATCCATCGCCGGTGTGAACATCCTGTCAAGTTGTTAGGCTATCCAAAAAGAAGAAGGAAAAAGAAAAAGAGAGAAAAAAAAGGTATGTGTGTGTCCATTCCCCTCCAAAAAAAGACTTCATCCGCAATACAGTCGTGCCAAAGAAGTTGCCCGCCTCTCTTGTGTTCCACTGTCGACATTGAGGAACGAACCGACCTCAAGGTAGCTCATGGTAGTACTCGGAGCGTCGCATGACCTGTCCGCGCACCGTCAAGGTGGCCTCACTTCCCGGAGCAAAGGATAGAGCGCTGTTCGGGGCAGAAGCCGAGGCTGGGGCCGCCGCTGGGCTCTTCGACGGGGTTCCGGGGGGTGGAATTCAGCAGGGACGGTGTGAATGTGCCGCGGATGCTTCCAGGGCTGTTGGGGGACAACGGTGATACGGCGTCGTCTTTGCCGCCGTGGCGCGGAACGGTCAGCAACGATAACGATAATCCCAAGTTCCTTTCAATGGGCGGTATGTGCACCGGTATCATATCTGATTTTCCGGGTTTCCGCGTTGCGTCGCTCCTTTCGAGTTTCGATGTGCCTTGAGCAACGGAGTTATCCCCAGATGGCGTTGAGGCCCATTTGTCTCCGGTCGCTGCGTGAGAACCCGACGGCTTGGCTGGTTGGGTTGATGCCGAGTGCTTCTCAAGATTATTGGTGCTCTGCTAGGAAGGCACGTTGGCGGTGAGGGATCAAGGAAAGGTGTGTGGAGGGTGCTGGAGAAGAGAACGAACGGGAATGGCCATGGGGGGCGGAAACAATGAGATTTTATGATTGAGAGGCAACTGCGGAGGTATTAAGTCGATGAAAATCATACATTATCCGACAGCCATCCTTCCTAGAACCACATGATATGCAATCGATACTCTACACCCCGAAACCTGACACTCAGTCTACAAACAGCCAGTTTACTATGCAATACCTCTTAGTCCCAACTTCTACTGCGGCTCCCGCACTCCGACATCATGACAGTTCATGTCGCGCCTAGCATATCCAACGCCTTGCGCAACTCTCTCACAGCAGTGGGCACGTCTTCAAAGTTGAGCGCTGAGATGGCCCACTTTGCATGTTTTTGAGCACCGGATATAACCGCCTCATCCAGAGCAATTACTGGGGCAGCTTGAGCCACATGTCTCACCGGTTGGGCTACAGGGGGGGCTACAGGCCTTGCGGTGTGCGCAGTTGGAGCCATATTCCTATAGTAGGGATCAACTGGTGGACTGGTAGGCGGAGATGCCACTGCGGCTGTTGGTGGAGGGTTTGAAGCAAAGGTTGGAGGCGCCGTAGGGGATGCAGAAGGTTGATGAAAGCTCGGAGGGGGAGCCCATGCCGTCGTCGGGGGCGGAATGCTTGGGCCTTGTGACCACGCAGGGCTCGGCTGACGCTGGTCCCATCCGGCAGACGGAGGCGGCATACTGGGCGGACCTTGATGGCTGAGAGGGTGGTGTGGTGGCGGCGAGATAGGGGATGGCAAAGGCTCCGTGTCGAAGTATCCTGCCGGTGGGCCAAGCTCCGTGGGCACACCAGGCAGTTGTAAATCACCCTCAGACACTGCGGATGGCGCTGCAGAAGCTGGGCTGTGAGGTAATGACACTCCTGCGGCATCTCTTCGCAAATCCCTATCAGGAACCTCCTCGACTGTTGCTGGGCGGGGTGCTGTGCTTGTGGGAGGGCCAGCTAGACCGCGGACCTCAGGGTCATTGGGGTCCAAGGCCGGCGGCTGGGGCTCCTCATGCTTCGGATTAGACTCGTTTGGATCTCTACCATCCCGTATCGCCTTGGCTATGCGTGCGGCGTTCCACTTGGCGTACTTGATCTTCTGCTGTGTCTCCTGGTCTGGTGGTCCCCAAATATTGACGAGGTGAAAAAAGGTTGCGGCCGCGTCGAAAGTTGTTGCAGTTTGCCTAGTGCACTATCAGCATGACCGACCTACGGCGGGTGAAGCGAGGTCATCGGAACGTACTGCGTGACTCGATTGGCTTTTACGACTTTCTCGGCTCGGTCCAGCGTTTCTTGGGCGAATTGTTCCACATAGGCCTGTCCCGCTGTGTCATCTAGGATTGCGTCCTCGTTGGAATATTGGGCTTTTGTCTGCAGGCGGCGCTGTCAGCCAGTGTGTCCTACGAAGGGACGGGACTTGGTGGGGTGCTTGCGGACCTGCTCCAGCTTGTCCATCAAGCCTGTGGTGTAGCGCAAGGCCTCCTCGTTGACAGTATGGAGCTGCTTGGCCAGAATCTGGTTGACAACCCAGTACTCGCCTGTCGCACGTTAGATGTGACGCTTCTGGGTGCTAGTGGGGACATACACCAGTAGGCGATGATGGGTTTCGCCGACTGCAGCTGGGCCGCCTTCTGGGCACATTTCCAGATGGTGCTGTCGGCAGCCTTGATTGCTGCGGGGATGTCCGCCATGACCGACCGGCGAGGATGACTTCGCTGTTATGTTCGAATGGTGGTGCTTCGTGTGCTGATGTGAATCGTTTTTGGGGTGGAAGAGAGCGCGAGTCTAAGGGCGAGTCGAGTTTCGTTGAGTCGTGATTGTCGCAACCGGTCCCAGTTTCCTGTTAGGGAGGCGGACAAGCTTTGAGGGCTCGTCGTCACTATCTGGGCTGCCGCGACACCCAACCCCACAATCAGCGCGTGAGGGGCCGAGGAGCTTGGGCCATGGTGCAGCCAGTGCATTCAGCCATCCCCTGGCCCCTGGTTCTGGCCATTCTGGCAGATTCTGGATTACCTCATGGCTGTTGGCAAGGTGTTCTTTTGCCTAACAAGGGAAGATGCCAGCTTGTAATTCTCACGCCGCCGCTGGGATTTGACCTTCATCACGCGACGATTGGAAAGATATATGCCTGTCTAGCCAGCATCCACGTCGGGACTCGATGAACTAGCATCCACCCTCTATTTACTCTCCTTTCCTCTTGTTCCCTTGGAATCGAACGTGGTCGTTACCCCACACCAACACCAGAGCTGTCTCTCCCCACACATTCTGCCAAACCGTTCGAGCTGGCATCATGCATCACCCCACCCTTTGCGCCCTGGCAGTTGGCGTGCTCTCTGCGCTCCCCGGAGCCCAGGCCGCCATCTACACCAAGAGTTCGCCTGTTTTGCAGGTCGAGGCAAAGGACTACGATAGATTGATTGCCAAGAGCAACTACACCTCTGTAAGTGGGATGGAAACACCAATGTGGCAACTATGCCAGTCAACAACATCCTGACTCTTCGTTTCCCTCCAGATTGTCGAGTTCTACGCTCCGTGGTGCGGCCACTGCCAGAACCTCAAGCCAGCATACGAAAAGGCAGCAAAGAACCTTGCAGGTCTCGCCAACGTTGCCGCAATCGACTGCGACGATGACGCGAACAAGCCGTTCTGCGGCAGCATGGGCGTCAAGGGCTTCCCAACGCTCAAGATTGTCCGCCCCAAGAAGGGCGGTGGCAAGCCGATGGTGGAGGACTATAACGGCCAGCGGACAGCAAGTGCCATTGTCGAGGCCGTTGTCCAGCGCATCAACAACAATGTCGTGAAGCTCGAGGACAAGAACCTCGACAAATTCCTCAGCGACAAGAACGACACAGCCAAGGCAATCCTCTTTACAGACAAGGGCACTACGTCGGCTCTGTTGAAGAGCATCGCCATCGACTTTTCGGATGTTATTACAATTGGCCAAGCACGGAATAAGGAGGCAAAGACGGTGCAGGCATTTGGCGTCGAGAAGTTCCCGACCCTCGTGCTGCTCCCTGGCGGCGATGCACCCGGCATTGTCTATGACGGCGAGCTGAAGAAGGAGGCCTTGGTCAAGTTCCTCTCCCAGGCCGGAGAGCCTAATCCTACCTCGCCCCCAGCTAAGAGTAAGGCGGCGAAGAAGGAAAAAAAGGACTCCAAGTCATCCTCCTCCAAGACCACCACCTCCGAGACATCGTCTGCGACAACCGAATCGCAGTCTGAGACCGTGAAGGCACCGGTTATCGTGGAGACTGCGTTGCCGATTCCGACAATCAACACGCCCGAGAAGCTGATCAAGGAGTGCCTGACGGCCAAGTCTCACACCTGCGTGCTGGCCTTTGTCCCATCAAGTGAAGACGAAAAGGCCAAGGGCGCCCTTGCAAGCTTAGCTGAACTAGCATTCAAGTATGCCCAGAGCAAGCGGCACTTGTTCCCATTTTACGAAGTCCCCAAGAGCAACGAAGGTGCGGCATCTCTTCTCAAGGCGCTGGATCTCAGCGGCGACGTAGAGATCATCGCGATCAACGCCCGGCGGGGTTGGTGGCGCCACTACGAGGCGACCGATTTTGATCACGTCAGCGTGGAGAGCTGGATCGACGCGATCCGCCTCAGCGAGGGCGTCAAGAAGAAGCTTCCTGAGGGAATTGTTGCCATTTCTGTCGAGGAGCCAACGCCCGCTGCAACGCCTGAGGAAGCGCCCGAGCCCACGCCCGATGCCACCGAATCTGTCAGCAGCGAGGAAGCCACCCCCGTTACCCCTGAGCCTAGCAGTACCGATGCTGCCAAGGAGACTGTCGAGCCGGACGCGACTCAGACTACCGACCCCACAGCGGAGCCCGAGACTGCGGCCGAGACACCCATCAAGCATGAGGAGCTGTGATGAGCGTTTGCAACCGGTTTGTATTTTACTGGGTTCATTTGTTAGCTGAGATCTTTGGGCATGACGGTGCATGTTTTCGGGCACAGAAAATGTTCGCCAACTGAAAGCATAAAAAAGCCACATACAAGCGGGCACAAAACAGGGTATTCGTTTTGGTCGTAAGAATAGTAATAAGAACAAATCTTCTCACCTGAGCATGATGTCACGGTAGCTTCTTGTCCATCACTTCTCACAGTGCGAGCAGCAACCAGGCCGAGTACGAGTGCAGGTAATTAGTCGATTTCCATGTCGTTGACACCAACGCCCTTCTCAATGGTTCCCTCTTGCACCATCCGCCGGCCTTTGTCCCGGACGACGCGGTCTAATATCTCTCTGACTTGCTTACAACCGTCAACGGCCACCGCTAGCATGCCCTCTAGCCGGCTCACCTGCACTCTGCTCTCGCAGACCAGCACAGCGACCCGGTCGCTCTCGCCGAGCGTCGCCACTGTCAAGCCTGGCAGCTCCTGCTCCTCCTGCTGGTTGAGATCCAGCAGCGGGTCGGCCGCCTCGTCGCCGGCCGCATATGTCGATGTCGATCCCGCCGTGCACGCCGCCACGTAGTCGGTCATGGGGATACCCGCATCTACACAGGCCAGCGTGGCCGCGTTGATCAGTGCCGCCAGCAGCGATCCGTCTTGGGACAGAACATGTAACGAGATGTTGATGGCGCTGTGCGGGTACAGATGGGTGTGCAGGCTGCCAGCGAGTGCGTTACTGATAGTAGACTGCATCTCGAGGATCCGTCTATCGTACAGAGGCCAGCGGTTAGTAAACAAATAGACGATAAGCGTGCATTAGGACATGTTCCATGTAGGGGCACAGCAATGTTGGGGGAGGAAAACGAGGTAGGTACTCACTTGTCACCCCGCGCCGTGCGCTTGCGGTCGACCGAGCTGAACCCCGCAATCACAATGCTGACGGCCACCTCGGCCTGGGCAGCTTCACCACTGCCGCCGCCAACGCCCGTGCCGCCTGATGCGCCGACCGCGCTCCGCCGCGGGCCAGGCTCGCTCGGCCCCGTCACTACGCACATCACCTTCGTGTGGCCCATCTCCAGGTAGCTGGACCCATCCGCGGCGGCTTGCGTCCGGATCTGCGCGTGCATGCGCCGCAGCTCGTTCCACCGCCGCCCGTCAACGCGCAGCAGCGCGAGGCTATAGGCCGATGTGTCGAGAGGCATTGTGTTGTTGGGTTGGTTTGGTTGTTGGTTGTGTTGTGTCGTGGGTTTTGTTGAGATGGGAGTGGTTGGCCTCGGTATCAAACCTGAGAAGGGTATGCCGGGCTTTGCTTCGAGGTCGTCAGCAAGATGCCTTCGAGAGGAAAACGGAAGTAATTCGAGGTCGGATCGATGGGCCGGTCTGGATGCGCGCCACTTAAGAGGCTACGGCGATCGGTCGGTCTGGGGACGGTTGTGTTTGTTGGCGCCGGTATGATTGGTCCCCTTGGTAGGAGTTTCCGAGGTCGCAAATACTAATTCTGCTATAATGGTGCCCGGTTTACACCTGGAAAGCTTGTCGCAAGAGTTGACGATTCAACTTTTTCATCTGCGGGTTCCACCAACAAAACCAGCAACCCCAAATTTAGAAAAGTATCCATGGTCGTTGCGGGGCACGGCTAACAGGTTGCGCCACAGGAGCTTCTGACGGAAAAACGGATGAGTAACCAACTGTGGCACAGCTTATAACAGGGCTCGTCTAGTGTGAGGCGTCGAACCTTTTCTGCTTGGGCACCGCCGGCCGATAAGGTTATTACGGATCCGTGCTCCATTCCCCCCCGCTCATCACCTTCCATTATCGTTTGACAGCATTCTTCTCTCCTTTTTCTCGGCTAGCAACCATATGAAACCGCGCTTGCCAAGTGACGCCCCCCCCCCCCCCCCCCCAAAAAAAAATTTTTTATGGCGATGCAATGTTTGGTTTGGACTTGGATCTCTTGGCAATATCAATTGGGCACGACAGACTTTGGACAAAATTGTGCATCGGGAAGCTCGCGCGGCTAAAGGGAGCAAAAAGGCCGCGGCCCAGTTTGTGGTGTGTGTGCAAAAAACATAAACAAGAAACATTCCTCTCGAATATAACGCTGTGCCGCTGAATGGAAGATCGGACGGAAAACATAAACAACAACCATTGGTGTGTGTAATGTGCATGAATGAGATCTCCGCTCAGTGGGCTTGTAAAAGAAGAAAAGTTTTGATTTGCCTCTCTCGTGGAGTCTGGACTGGACTCTAAGAGGTAGAGAACAACTTACAGGCTGGGCGGGTAGTATTTCGCATAAACGGGCCAAGAAGCTAAAGTAACGCCTACCGGATTGACAGCGCCAACGGTTGGTGAGCGTGTTAGTGTCTCGCTGGCATTTTCGCCCAACTCATCTCGATTCCCGCCGCCGAGATAACGAAACCAACGCCGGCGGGAGGATGTTGGAACTCGCGCACGCAGTACAGGGGTACCATTCCGTTACCTACCACAGAAGAAAACCAGTTGCGTACCAATAAACACAGCTCATGCGCTCACATGGGGATTTCGGGTTCGAGAACCAGAGGTCTGCAGTCGTCGACGTCCACGACAGGACTTGGCCAGGGAAGAAGCGGTAGGAAAACTTGGCCGACCTGCATTAGTCGCGGGAGAGGTGTTGCGTGGCAGTGATCCACCGACAACACGTACCCTCCCGGAGTCGATGGGTTCGATGGTGAAGTGAGGAAGTGGTGCGGATGCAGGTGTGTGCTCGTGGATACATTGCCAGCTGTTGTTGTTGGCCGGCATTGGACAATCAGGTTCAAACTAGGAAGGTGCCGCCAAAATCCTGGTACCAAACGCCAGATACCGGCAACTCTCTGCAACTGCACGGCTCGTGCCATTCGTGGCGGCGGGACAAACCCTGAGCAACGGTGGGCCATCCTGCCAATCACAAGCCACTGGGACCTGCGCCGGGCTCTTTCCATGTGGGCTCAAATTGAGACGGATCGCCCGCTCTCATTGGCATGGCTGGCATCCAGATTGGCAAGGGCGCTAGACCACACCAGACCAGGATTTCTTAAGTAACCCTCCCAGACGCTCATTTCCTGAACCCCCCTGCCCATCCACACTCCGTTCTTGGCCAGCCCACACACTCTCTTTTCCGGCACCAACCCATTTTACCTAACCTCTGTCTCTCCTTTCCCTCTTGTTTCCCTTTTCGAACGCCGACGCATCCTCGCCGTTCCATCCCACACTCTTTTGGAGATATCGCATCTCACGCCGCTCTTTACGCATCGTGCTAGTCAACACGATCAGAATTGCTTTTTCAAGTCATTACCTGATTGCCAGCATCGATTGCACGCATCACCTCGCAAACAAACTACCACTGTCTCTCACGCTCGCTCGCTCGCATATCCGGTTTGAAACCTGGTCACAAGCAACCGTTACGCGATAGAAATCACAAGCAGCATCAGCGCTCCCAAGCATACATACACCATACATACACGCTCGAAACGAATCGCAACGAGTTATTATAGACTTTCTGGACAAAATGCAGCTTTCTACCTTCCTCTTCCTGGCCGGCACCATCGCCGTTTCGGCACACCCGTCTGGCCATGCCCACCTGCACCGCGCTGCTCACACCAAGCGTGACGAGCCCGTCTTCGTCAAGGCCATCCACAAGCCCATCGAGGTCCCTACTGTAGCCGCAGCCTCCGTGGCTGCCCCGTCGTCATCTGTCGCTGCCGCGCCCAAGGCTGCCCCTTCAGCCCCGGTTGCTGCTGCCAACGCAGCATCCAAGCCCAGTTCCAGCTCCGGCGAAGCCAAGCGGATCCCCTTCTGCTCCGAGGGTGGCGGCAGCAAGGTGAAGCGCGTGACCGAGGCTCAAGTCAAATACGTGGGCAACATCGGCATGAAGAACGGCTGCGCGTGGAACTCCAACATGATGCTTGTCGACAACACGGCTGCCAAGTTCTACGACTATGTGCAGACATACACCAACGTGGCCGGCACTTCCTATGAGGTCATCTGCTCCAACAAGATGGGCCCGACGGGCGAGAACACTGGCTCGTTCAAGGTCGCCTCGCAGACTCCCCTCACCTTCACCCTCGCGCCCGGCGAGACCAAGACCATAGTCACCGAGGCCAACACGCAGGGCGTCTGCGCCTTCGCGCCTGGCTCCGTCCCCACCACCCCCTATGGACAGTACGCCGGCAACTGGATCGAGTTCGACACTGCCAACCAGAGCAACGGCGGCTGGTCTGGCGCCGACGTTTCGGCCCTGGTTACTCAGCACTATGACATGGACGTTCCCGGTGGCTCCGTCTGCGGACACGGCACCTGCTCTACCATCTATCCCGGCGGCCGTGGCGTCAACGCGTACACCAAGGGCATGGAGGAGGTGGATGGTGTTGGTCTCAACATCCCTGCCGGCGCTGTGACTCTCGAGATCAAGGTCGGCATCAGCTAAACGGGTGCTTTTTTTTCTTACCCAACTTCTCAACTGCCGACGGTGCAAAATCATGAGCACCTGATAGGGGATGACGTTTTTCTTGGTTGCCTTATTTTTTGGCTAATTGTGCCTGGACAAAAGTTTCTTGAATGGAGGTGGAATTTTTTTGGGACACAGCATACCCATGGGCAAGGATTGGTGGAGCCCTCTCTGTTAGAAATCCAGGCACAACACTGTCGAATGAACCTTTTTTTGATACTTGCTCTACTATACCTTTTTGATGACCGGGGCATGTTGTGACTCTTTCGGTGCTTCTTTAGGCAAAAAGGTCGAAGTATGGCCCTGCCTGGTAAAATTGAATGAGTAATCCCGGGATTTTTGGCAACCAGCCAGTACGTGGACGCGACGATCACTACTATCGTCACCCCCTGCATCTGTAGACTGAGATGAACGATTATTTCTAGGGGTGTGTCAACACCACTCTTGTTTCAAGTAGACCATATAAGCTTAAATACGTCGCCGTGCTGTGTGTTTTTGTGTGTAGGTGATGCATGCAGTGCATGCGGTGGTCAAAGTATGTGGTCAGCTTAAAGCTTTGTTTGGCGTGGGTGGGTGCGGTGTCAACCCGACAATCCTCCAAAACTTTGTGTTTCGCCGCTTCGCGCGCCGCCAGATCGGGATCGGGACGATCTTTTTCTGGGGTAAGGTAAGAAAGAGTAAGGTTGAATACTCTTTTTCGGGAACGATGGAATGGAATGGATGAATGATAGGACTTGAGTGGACGAGTGAGTGGGCTTGTACCCGACTGGTGGGAAACATTCTCTTCTTTCGCACGAGGGGCTGAAAGTCCGAACATGCTCGCATCATACGTACATGGCCTAGCTTGAGTGGATGGACGAATGAGGAGAAACAAACAGGTGGGAAGGGGGTTGCAAAGAAGGTAACACACAGTATGACAAGTATGACACCGCCTTCCTTGGCCATGACAAAAGGCGGGGTGGGGGAGACGAAAACTTACCTTACCTATGAGTTGTTTTGATTTCTGGTGAGAGGGTATGACAGCGTCTCACGGAATCGGCCCGCGCTGATTTTAAGGTATCTGCAGTCAGCCGGCCAGCCAGCCGGCTTCCTTGCTTGGTTGAGCCTTGACACCACCGCGGTTTGCGGGGCGGGGGCTCGGTTCCAGATGCTCGGACTTTTCGATCATTTATTTTTGTCTGTTTGTGTTTCGTCTGTCAAGGTTTCTGTATTTTGTCTTCTTAGCGTCGAAATATGTTTGAACGCTATTTTCGTTTTGAGGTGCTGTGATACCTAGGCTTTCTGTACTAATATCACAGAACCTGTTGTTTCTTTTTCTTCAAAATTCTGTCAGTGCCTCTTACTTACATGGGGCCGATCACTCAGGGATAATGCTGATTTCGAGTTTGAGGGTCAGCATGCCGATATTAGTTCTCGCCTCCCTTTATGTATGCATGTCGCCATGAAACGGGACTAGTTGTCCCCCCCTTGCTTACATTTCAGGTATTATCTAGCTTCTATGGCACAACAGATCCGTCCCTACGTATAACACCGCACTAGTGGATGGACAAAACGGGGAAAGGGGCGAAGAGAACCACTACGTGGGACACAAAGTACATGTATGACCAGCATGACTCATTGGCCAGTAAGAGGTATAAGATAAGGAGTTTTAAGAACAAGTCTGACACGACTTTATTTGGCCCGTGTCCAACTGCCACTTGAGATTACGCTGTGCAAATAAAGCCTTGCCTTTTCAGTAAAAACGCAAGCTAAATAAAACCTCCAAGACAAGCAAGAGGTTCAAAAATAGCGAGGCACTTCTTTTCATTGCGAAAAAAGACTACTCTAATAACTATGTCTCCGTACCTTACTAAAGTACCCGCGTATTTGTGTGACTTCTCTTCCAAAAAGGGTATCAGGCAACTCCATTGAGTGCTGGCCGGCAGCACAGTATGTACCCAAAGCTCAAAAGATTTGCCAAGATATGCAAATGTAAAAATGTTTCCTGAAAAGAATGACAGGAAAAGAAGAGTCCAAAAATAGGCCTAAATCGATATTAGGCGTTCAAAAAAGGGGAAGGAAATATTGAAAAGGTTGAGGGGGGAAAAAGCCTGCACCGCAGGGGGCAAACTCCAAACGCCCGAACTCCCAGCGGCTGCCCAAATAAAAGTCCTCGAACCTTTGCTCAAAAAAGAAAGAAGAAAAAAAAAAAATAGAAGCTCAGCTCCGAGTCCAAGACCATGTTACGTCCAAAGGACCTAATACGGTAAACCCAAGATCCATTGGCACTGACCCACGCGCCCTAAGTTGCTCTTTCTTCTCCAAGATGACATAAAGCTAAGTGCAGCTTTGTTCACGAAGAGAATCGGGGTTTCTTGTCGCTACTCCTTGCAAATCATAGATTGTTTCACGTCTAAGTCTGTTTTTCTTCATCGTCAGGAACGAAAAACTATCCTAGCTTTCAAATAGCCTGGGCGAAGGGGCACTTGCGCGAGGAGGACTGGGCGGGCAACGGCGTAGAAGACGAAACGGGCATCGTCGAGGAAGCTTGGAGTGAAAACGGCGCGGAGACTGAACGGGAAACAGCGCGGAAGACTGAACGGGAAACGTCGCGGAAGTCTTAGAACTAAGTGGTGTACCAGACCCTGACCGTCCAACCCATTCCTTCACTTTTCCCAGTTTGCTTGTATTCTTGCTAGAACCAGACGTGTGGCTCTTGTCGCTCTTGGGATCCGTGTGGCTGATCTTTTTCTCCGGTAACTTGCTCAACTCAGAGCCTGAAGCTCTAGCATGTCTAGATGCGGTGCTATTGGATCCGGAGGCTCCAAAGAAATTATTTACAGCGTTCTTCTTGGACTTGCCCTTGTGCTTCTTGACATTTTCAGGCGCGGCGCCGGCTGGTTCAGAGATCCCTGCGACTTGTTGATGACCGGATGCCTGCTGATGGCCCATAGCCGTGTAATAGGCCCCTGGGTGTTGTTGATAACCGGATGCCTGCTGTTGAGCCGGAGGCGGATAGTGGTGCCATGCGACTTGTTGAGGGCCGTAGGTCTGCTGTGCACCCGTAGCCGTGTTGTGGTGCCCTTCGGTTTGTGTATCGCCATATGTGCTATGCTCATCATGAGGTGGATGGTCTCTTGTGTATTGTCCTGCGACACTTCCTCGATGATCATCATTGTCTGGTGATACAAGTGATGGGTCACCTGTACCGCTGCCCGCCGCAGATCATGTGTTTTGTGTGTCGCGTCTGTTGCTTCGGTCAGACATGTTGAAGGCGTGTTCCGGAGACTTGAATAAAAGATTTGGTAGGGCGGTGCAAATTGGGAACGGCGATGATTTGACTTGAGCCGGTTGACTTGCTTTGCAAAAGCTGTTTCTGTACTGATGGTTAAACTGAGAGAATGAAATATTGATGCTGGGCCTCCAAGGCAGGAAGTAGTGAGTTTGTCGATGGGGAAGAGGAAATACCAGTGGCCATGGGGGAGGAAGCAGCGGGCTTTATAATTTGAGAGGCAGCTGCTGAGGTCTCGAGTCCGCGAGGAGTTGTCCTTCACCTCTGACAGCCATCCTTCCCGCAAGCTCGCGAAAGGCGAGCCATCCTACATCCCGACGAGCTTATCTGCGCTAGACCCCTCCAGTATTGTCCACATGATGGGTATCGTGCGACTTTGGCAGAGATAACGCGCAACTTCCTTACGTGCTCTGTCTCAACGTGGGCGGTCATGGGGCTCGGGGCTTGTTGGATGTGAGAGATAGCAATCGATTTGAGTGGGCATTGCGAGTTGGGTGGCTCAATTGTCAGAGACCATCGATAGAGTGACGATGAGGGGCTGTTGGGCGGGCTGGTTGTCAGAAAAGGGACGAACTGTGGTGCTGGGGGAGTTTGTAACAGACGCTGGGGAAGCGACACGCTATCGCTCAGCATAGCGAAATCTGCGGCAGAGCTGGAAGATCGCTGGCATCGACCTTTGGATGGCGATTCGGGCGGTGGGCGGTAATTAGTAGCAAAAGGGTGATCCACTTCGTGTAGTCATAGGAGAGATAATGGCTTCATCTGAAGCCTTTGCGAATCAAATCGCCGAAGAAGAGCGAGGGTAGCCGAAGCGGCAGGCCCTTTACCCCAGATTTTGAGACTCCCTCGCAACACTTGCAGCTCGGCGATGAAATTCGGGACCCTTGGCTAAACGGTTGAGTGCGTCACGGTAAGTCGTCATTCCTTTCCTCCCCTTCTCGTCCCAGGAGGCCGTGGGTTGGATTCCCACCTCAAGCCCGTCTGGAAATGTTCTCTGGAGAGACACAAGGATCGCCTTCACCCGGGTTCCGTATTTTCACAGTGCGCAGGAAGACCCTTACCAGCCTTCGTCAAAGAGCTCCCCCATTTTTGGCGGTTCGATCAAGTAAATATCTTTTCTGAATTTGTACTTTATCTTCCCCGTGCCGCGAAAGCAGTGCAAGTTTCGTGTTTTTTCCCACCACGCCGTAATGAGCCAAGTTGTTTCTCTCGTTAATGGTTTTTTGCTTCTCTTCTTTCCTTTCTTTTTTCCTCTCTTTCCTCCTATAACTTTGGCTATCAAAGCTTGAGCAGCCTCTTGCAAAATGATTCTACACCTCAACTAAGAATGACGAACCATCTTTTAACGTCCACGATCCCTTAGCAACTGCCTTATAACGCAAGCCAAGATCAAAATTGAGCATTACTGGACATGACGAGAGCGCGGAGAGAATAAAATAAGGCGTAGAGAAATAATTCGAACCCTAGTAAGACTTTTTTTGACGCTTATTCGTCCCTAATTTACCCGTCTTTATATGGCTCTTTCAAGTTAGGTATTCTAAAGGGCCCAGGCCCCGACTCGTCCTGGCATTGCCAGGATTGAACAGGTATTTACTCCTCTGAGGTGTCATCTCGATGACTTGAAGAACAGCAAGAAATTGCCTAAAAACATTTCATTTCTCAGCTGCCTTACGCAACCAACCTTCTGCCTCCTCTTCACATTATACATTTCAAGCAGAAAGTGCTGGCCCAAGTGTGTGAAAATGTAGGCATATATGACATAATGCTGAGCAAAACCAACTTCAAGTCATTGTCACATGCCAAACACTTTTTTGTCACTGCTACGATTGGATTTGAAATAAATGTTGAATCTTTTGTATGATCAAGCTAAAACAGAGTCTTGTCTATGGGTATTGTACTCTAAAGGATAAAAAAAAACAAAATCAATCAATCGCCTTGCGGCGAAAGACACTCCTCAGCCTGCTCCAATGCTCACTGATGGAATGACGGGCGGCCAAAGTGATTCTCAAAAAGCAATATTTTAAAATGAAAGATTGCACGGCTCCGGTCCGTGGACTTAGCCGCGATCAGCGCGGTTAGAAGTCTTGACTCCGTCCCCGAAGCCTGCCTCGGTACCGTGCTCGTTAACGACCGTTTCGCTGGTGGAATCTTGGGCCCTCTCGCTGTCGCTTGCTCTCGCCTTCTCCTCTTCATCGCGGGCGTGTCGGTTTGATGCACCGTTTTCGGCTAGCTCGTCAATGAGACCATAGCGAAGAGCGTATTCCTCGACCTCGTGCGGCTCCAGATGAGGCAGTTGCTCGGCGGCCTTGACGTATGAGATGTTCTCGACAAAACCCTTGGCAAAGATGATGTCGATCTCCTCCAGCGAGCGCCGCGCAGTCTCAGGGTAGAAGAACCAGATGATGGGGATGAAGCATGCGTTGATGGCCGCGAAGATGACATAAGTGCCCCAAGAAATCTCAGTGATCATGATTGGCGTAACCATGACGACAAGGAAGTTAAAAAGCCAGTTAGTGCATGTGCTGACGGCGTTCGCCTTTCCGCGGGTCTTGATGGGATTGACCTCGGCCGGGTACAACCAGGGGAGCGGCAACCAAGTGGCACCAAAGCTAGCCATGTAGGTGAAGAGACCAACTCCAGCGCCCTTGGCCGTCTGGGTAGATCCAGGGATGAGGCAGGCGAAGACGATAATCATGCTGATCATCTGGCCGAAAGTGCCGTAGAGAAAAAGGCGACGTCTTCCAACTCGTTCAATGGCATACCAGGAGAATGTGGCGGCGATCGAGTACACAATCATGTTGAAGCCTCCGAGCAAGAGACTCAGTTGGTGAGAGACTCCAATCGACTGAACGAAAAGGAGAGGGAAGAAGTAAATGATGGCGTTGCATCCTCCGATTTGCTGAAACAGCTGTGAGCTGGACCCTAGCAGCATACGGCGGAAATGCTGTGTCTTGCCGCCGGTGAACAGAGCCTTGATCGGGGTGCTCTTCTGGCCGTATCCTTCAGAGGCGCGTAGGGAGTCGACGATACCGGAACGCTCCAGGACTGTCTCCGGGCCCTCCAACTCGTAGCCTCGGATGGCTGCGATGACCTTGTCGGCCTCGGCCTGGCGTTGGTGGCTCAGCAGCCATCTGGGCGACTCGGGGAGGAAGCACATGAGCACGATGATGATAACGGCGAAAACAATCTGGAAGGCAATCGGGAAGCGCCAGACAAGGTCGTCAGGTCCGTACGACGCGCCATAGTCGATCCAATATGCGATGAGGGTTCCAAAGGCAATCGTGCTTCCCTCAATGCAGATGAGTAGACCTCGATTGGACGTCTTGCTGCATTCGGCTTCTTGTGTGTCAGAAGCATGTCCAGCAGCGAGTGTTGAAGCGGGTTGATATGCTTACCTTGGTACGTGGGAATTGTGCTCGTGTTGATGCCGTTTCCGACACCCATGACGACTCTGCCGACGATGAGTTGAGCAAGCGGCGTAGCGCCGCTCATGGCTGTTATTTGTATTATGACGCCCAGCAACATGATGAAGCCTCCGAGGAGGATTGCCTTTCGTCTGCCAAGCAGATCGCCGACTCCCAGAATGAACATGGCGCCAAACAGGCAACCGATCTCGTAAATGGCTGTCACGAAGCCTTGCATCGTGGAGTTGTCCCGGGTCGCTTCGAACACATTGTTGAAGGCAGGCGCGGTGATGATACCGCTCATGACACTGGAGAGCCATGTCAGCACAAAATGTTGCTGAAGTAGTCCCAGCAAGAATAGGGAGAGGGGTAACATACCCCTGGTCATATCCAAACAGGAGGAAACCCGTTGTCGCAACTGTCGTGATGGCAAGGGAAAGTGGCCTGCCAGATAAGCCCATGTATGTTGGAGGAGCCATCTTTGCTGAAGTTTGCATGAGACAAGGCAAAACTGGAGATGGATTGCTTCGGTCAAACGTGAGCCGGGGCGGCGTCTGGCGTGTCTTATACCCAAGCCGGGACCGAAGGCGAGCCCAAGACAAATCAAGGAAGATCGGAAAGCGGCAATGGTGTGGATGCCTGGCCGTCGACCGGCGCCAGCCATCGTGGAGAAAGGGTGTGTCCACTCCATTGCCCGGTTACACGTCCACCTTTCTTCCGAAGTAGGCCCATTAGGGGACACGAGGGTGAACGGCCGAGGGTCTCCCTTGTTTGCACCGTCGGAGACCTCCTTGTGTGCCCAAGACTCCCTTGGCGGGGCGGATAGGAAAAGTCGGGTAGCGCCGTGTGGGAGTACCACATCAGGATTGTGATCACCGTTTTGTTCAAATCTCTGCTGATAGTAACGCGGTAGGCCGACCCTAGGCGGGATGTTGTACAGTGTCAGTCAGTCGCTGGGCTCCACAGTGAAGTCATCGCGGGGTCTCTTTTCGGGGACTCTTGTTTGAAGTTTCGCGCCAAGAGCCCAGAGACTCCAGCAGCCGCTGTCTGGGAGAGGAGAAGATCGTCGCCAGGAACTTCTCCTAGAATATTTAGCCGCCCCAGTTGGGGCAAACCTTGAGAGTGAACAGATAAAACTGTGTTCTCCTCTCCATTGCTCGAGCACCAGTGGCCAATGGCACCAAACATGGCAAGCATGGCTGCGCCGTCGCGTTAGGGCTCGTTTGGGCCCCAGAAAAAGAATCAGACGAGAGATGGAATTTCGCAGGGCAAGATCCATCGTACTCCAGGCACCTGGGATGGTTATGTCGTCATCCCCGTCCCTGCGAGACCCTGACCCACTTCTTTAGGACATCCACTCCTTGGAACTCGAATTCCCCCACGGCAACAAGCATGGGGTCAATTCGTGAAGTCGAAAGGAAAGGAAGTTTTCATGTGAAAAAATCGATCTCTCAATTTCCTATCCCGGTCCTCAATGATTATTGGGGATACTTCTTGTTGGCCGAATCAGGGATTGATGTTGTGTTCTTGTGGTCCAGGCGCGCCTTCCCGCCAATGCCCTGACCGCCTTTCCCCAAAATTCGAGGACCCTGAATTTCGGCTGCGGCGGCTGGGTCTGCCTTGCGCCTGCGGCTCCAATTTTCACGCCAAGACTAGAAACATTCTGGGGAATGGGGCAAGCGAGGACTTTTTCCATCTTTGTTTCCTTTTTCCTTACAAATCGACCCCTTTCAGTGCTCGGCATTTTTATTTCTGAATGGAACGCTCAAGTCAGCCAAAACGCGCGAGTCAAAATCCTAGGGCGGTGTAGCATTGCTTCCTCCAAGATGGACTGGTGTGCTGGTGTCTTTTACTGTAGTGCTACGTCACGAGACTTCAGGTTGTCTTTGTCTCAGTTTCGCCATCGTCATATATGCCAAAATATCTATTGTCGCTATAAACGGGCATTCGGAACGTCGTTGGTCTCATAGAGCTATGATATGACTTCATACAATCCAAGGGGGTGGCAGCTTGCCTTTACCTCTCCAACCTCTGCCTGCTGAGCTGAACTGACACATCAGCCGTTGCACCATCAATAAAGTCATTCATTACGACAACGAGCTGGTCATTCGAGCAAGCATTTAGCACGTTATCTCTGACCCACGGCAGAGTCTTGGAGTCGCAGATACCCTTAGTAGCGAGGATGCAACTGGTCGTGACGCCAGCCTCGAGGACAGAGTACACAATCGCCCTTGGAATGTTCGCCGCGGTGGCTTGGCATTGTATGTTGACAAACGCCTTGCCACGCGCGTTGTCGTGGGTGAGCACACGCGGAAACGCTGCAACGAGGCTGTCGCCGTCGAGCGTCGCGTTACCCTCGTCCGTGTACGTCGACAGGGAATCGACGTTGACCATGACGATGAGTCGCTTCTTCTCGCGCCGTAGCTGTCCAATAGTAGCCCCGCGGAGGTCGTCGAGTCCGCCCAAGGCAAGCTCGCCGTTTGCTTTCCCCAGGGCCGCGTCCAGGTACTCGCGCTGCTCTCGGTCCGATGGACGTGTGCAGTCACCTGGCACACCGTCCCAGCGAAGCTGCACCACGATGATCTCGCCGGGGTGCTGAAGGAGAAACGACACTACGCCGTCCAGGAAGGCTTCATACGCCATTCCTGGGATAGCAGCATGCTGGAAGTACAGCCGATCAGGCAGCGCACCTGTAGACCGAACGGCGTTATGACTGTTTTGAGATGTGTCATCAGCGGGCTTACCCCTCCTCTCCCATACTGACTGCAGATACATACCAGTGAGCCGGCCGATACTCAAAATAGCGCGCCCCAACCTTGAGCATCGATTCGAGGCTGTCCTTCTGTGTGATGGCTAGACTGAAGATGATATTGGGAGCGATGAGGGCGATGGCGGGTCCGGACACCTTGTCGGCAATCTGGCTAATGACCTCGTTGTTGTCGACCATCGTCGACACGACAGCGCCGCCGACACGCTTCAACAGAGCCTCGCTGCTCTGCATGCTGTTCATGCCGACATCGTGCGCCGAGGGCAATACGAGCCGGTTCAGGGGCTTCTCCTCGAGTGGCGACCCCAACGGGACGAGGTTGCCGATCCAGTCGGCGTAGTTGGGCGCCACCGCGATGTAGCACTGGTGGCGGTTCGGCAACAGGTCGTGGCCTTCGCCCGCCTCGTACATGCCGTAAGTGACGACGATGTCGTTGCCGTAGAAGATGGCCGGCGTGTTGACAATGGATTCCATGGTGCCGCCGCTCGCATTGCCAGTGATGGCATTGACGTCGATCCACTGTTCTGTCACCAGATTGCCGTGGTGAAACACCTTGAAGGTGAAGCGGCCCTTCTTGTCGAAGAAGCTATCGATGTTGCGGGACTCGACCTCGAGCGTGCCATTCCAGAACTCATGGAAGCCATTGCGGGTGATGGACTCCTTGGGAACCGACAACTCGATCGAGCAGCCTTCCACCCCGATGTAGGTAAACGCATGAACTCCTTTGCTAGGCATTTTGGAGGTCTCTTTCTCTTCGTCTGTGGCGAAATCAAAGAAAAGACTCGATGGTCCAAAACACTAGGTCCACACCAAACAACCAGGGGGGTGCCTGTGGAGACGTTCGGGTTTCAGTCCTCACCGGCACTCACAGCGGTGAGACAAGGAACGATAGGAGATAGCCAGACAGACAGCCAGACAGACGACTGCTTCATGCGCTCCAATGCTGTGCGGGAAAATCGGACGACGAATGAGGGGTCAATTCTGTTTTCTCCTTTGGGGGCTGGGCCGAAGAATGGTCTTTTGCATCGCCACACGCGCGCGCATCCACGCTGCACGTTCTACGAATCGCGAAGAGCTGAAAAGCCATCCAATCTGCAAGCCAAGCGCCAAGCCCTGCAGGTGATGAGAGACCGGAGTGAGGTATGAGCTGAGTCCATCCCCGAATGCTTGCATTTTCCCTCATCACACCACATATGTCCTACTTCATTTCACGAGAACAATTATGTGTTTGTTTTCATGAATTTGATTGAGTCTCAGACGGAAAGGGGCTGCAGAGCATTTGCCGTCTTCAAAACTGAGGCGCGAGAGCGGCCAAGCGTTTCGGATCTATCGACGGGGCAATGTTTCCAGTTTCGTTTTGTGGCACCCCAAAATACAACCCTTAGGTAGATTGCCAGTCCCGCAAAGTATAAGCTCCACTGGCAGTTGCGAGAGAACTCCAAAGCTGGAAGGCTGTTGAAGCATACTACGGCATGAGGAAATCTACTAAATGCTGCTTCACCATCTTGTAGCAGTTTCGGCGTTCCAGCCTCCCATATTACCGACGTTATCACTGTTGAACTGGAGCGAAGGACAGAGCAAATGCATCAAAAGAACACGAAGCCTACCTTATAGAGTAATTCAGACTGGACTAATGATTCTTCCTTGTCGTCATTGATTGATAAATTGCTTAGGCATTGACAAGATGTTTCTCCCGAAGTGGTCAACCCATCTCCCCTAGTTCTAGGCTTAGGCATCAATCTGAGCATCCCAGGACTCGTAATATTAACAAGGTGCGGGGTTTTCTTACCCAAAGTGCTTGCTTGCTGCAGTGTTGCCTGCGTATTGTTGCACTTATAAATTTCGAGACATGTTCATAGGCTGGATTACAATCTCTTGCCGGCGGGGCAGTGAAAAAGTTGGTGTGTCAGCTCAGCGCCTCCCGGCCCAGCCAACATGAGGAGCAAGAGGACGAGAGACTGATAAAGCCTGACAGGCCCTATTTCTCCGCGCCCCATCATTCCTTCCCCTTCCATCCACCTTTCTCACCCATTTGCTCTCTGCCTTTGATTCAAACATTGCCCTGAAAGTCATCGAAGAAGAATCAAAAGCTACGAAGACAGCTAAAAGGTATTATTATCTTCAGTCACCAACATCATTCTTGCCTCTCTGTCCCACCAATTCATTCCCATCCTGCAGGTTGCCTCCCAACTACTCGGGCAGCCAGCCTGACAAAGAAAGTTGCAGTGGCTAAACCTTTGAATGCCTCAGCTTAAAAAGGGAACAACAACACTGCCTCACTCAAGCGCTTTTCAGATCAATTCATCACTAGAAAAAGAAAGAAAAAAAGGAACCCTCCTCATCGTCTAAGAAGTGTTTAAATCCGGGAGGGCTTATCCCCTTCTTCTCTCGTCGGCAATAAAGAAAAGAGCAAAAACCCAAACCCAACGTGAAGGCGGTGCTGCCAAGCAGTCCTGCGTATTGGTGGCGAGGATTCCCGAGATCACCGATCCCGAAACGCCAGTCTCCAAACAGGTGACGGGCAGGTGACTCATCCCACGCACACGTATTCGCTCTCATCCGCCACACACCAACCATACATGGGCAGGGGTGGTGAGTGAGGGATAAAACCGCATTAGGCTCGAAGTGGACAGAAAACCAGAGAAACTTATAGTGTGAGGATTATTATTTCTGTTAAGTGTTTCTATTCTCATCAATCAATCGAAAGCTCACACCTCATTTTCCATTTCATCAACAGTCAACCCCAGCACAGATTAAAATCATCAAAAAGATGGGCCTCGCCAGATTTCGCAAATTCGGCGCGACAGATCGCAACTCGTCAATATTCGGCGCCGACGAGGCTGCTCGCCAGGCGGCCGAGATTCTGTTGAGTCTCTGGGGCTCGGGCGGCTCGGGATCGCCGTCGCCGGCCAGCCCGAGTCCAAGCACGCAGTCAATCGACAGCGACTCTTCTTCCCGTGACAATCATCATCACGATCACGATCACGATCACGATCACATTGCCGCCGCCCAGCAAGCGACGACATTGATACTCGCAGGCTACAAGAACGGCAAGCCGCTATACAAAGAAGACACCGAGGAAGTAAAAAACGAAATTGTCTACTCGTTCAGTCGCAGGGTCAAATAAGTGGCCGCCGACCAGCAAATAAGTGAGTAAAAACTTAAGCGACAATGTCGCTTTCTCTCGACATGACACTGTTTCTCAACGCCGACCCAGTGCTAACAAGCTGATCACAGCTCCTCCTATCCTATCCCTTTGATGAACGCACAGGCGAAACACAGGAAAGGAGCCCGATTGATTTTCTCTTTCTGCCTGCCGTGACTCTATTCTGGCAACAGACGCGCGCGCTTTCTCCCTCACTCGATCCGTGCGAATTCTGCCCAGCACCAAAACCGCCTGGGCTTGCGCTTCTACTAGTCAGGGTTTGCTGCCGCCCTCGGACCTTTTCTAGGGCGCGCTATCTCCTCCAAATTTATATCTCGGACTTGTCGCTCGCTCTTTGCAACAACCCAGATTAGTCGCTCCCGAGGGAATAATCCTCCAGCGCGTATGGCACTCCCTCAGCCACGCCGGGGCGCAGACTCAACTCGGAACTCAAAGCTCAGGCTCAGAACTCGTCAAACCAATGCCATCAGGGACAATATCCTCAGCGATACCGGTTTCATGCTTGACGAACATTGGAGTTGATGCGGAGAAGAATCTCTGCGATCATGCTTTCGCAGCAAAGCAACGATGCTCCTAGTGGCTGCTGCCAAGCAGACGAGAACGACGGCAGCGGACTCGCGCTCACACTCTCAATGGGGGAAGGAAAAGAAGCCAAACCTTGGTAAAGCCTTTCTTGGTAAAGCCTTTCTTGGGCGCATTGCCTGCGCGCCAGAGCTGGGGGGCAACGACCTTGAAAGCTGGTTTGGCACCCTCCTGTACTTGGGCCTAGGGACACCCCGGGCCAACCGTTGTTCGACAGGGTTCGGCGACAAGAGCCCTTTGACATCACTGCCGGATTTTGCCGCCGCTCGTGGCTTTCACACGCCGAGGTCCTCTCGGTCGGGCTACTAAGAGCGCGGCTCCGAAGCGCACGGCGATGGAAGGAGGGGCGCTTTGTTAATGTGGATGGTCGTCAGCTGATACCTTACGGGCATGGGGCAAACTATTGGTAATGGGTGGAAGAGAACAAGGAGGGTAGGATTCGGGATATACAGCAACGAGGAGTAAAAGGTTTTGTTCCATTATGAATGGAGTTAGTGGAATGAAGGAGTTTATGCCCGCGCCATAGGTAGTCACATAGAATTTGTAGGCTGCTAGATTAAGGCAATGCGAATGGCTTATACATAAAACTTGGTATCTCAGAATGTCCCTAACAAGTCTTCTGATTGCGAAATCAGTAGTAGTACACCGTCCCCTATGCCGCTGATCGCTAATTAGAAAACACACACACACACACACACAGGAAGAGAGAAATAGGGAGATTATTAGAGAGAGAAACCCGAAAAGAGTTTGTATCTATCTACAGTAGCAAAGGGAATCTGAGCAAAAGCCTGGGCGGGGTGCACCCACGCCCTCTCACAAGTATTAGGCATGCCTACAAGTCCCACGCCAGCTAGAAATTCGCCCGTATTATCGTTCCTGAGCGCCGCTCCTTCGGCGACGGACACCATCATTTACCCCAGCTATTACAGATACCAATACGATGACCAATGCATGGCGTTTCGGTGTGCGAATAAGAAACGGTGATGAGAATACTCGCTTGGATCAAGCTATCCTAGATACCAACGCGTGCTTGATCCCTACCAAGACGGCTCAGACGTAGATAGTATTGTCCTGATCGCCTCTCCGATATAGAGCACTGACTATTACCCTGGGCTATCGCGCATGCTAAAACGACGACCAGTAAATGGATTTTTTTTGGTGCGAATAAGAATGATGATGGGATCTTCGCTAGGATCAAGCTGTTCTAATCAACGCATGCGTGGTGATCGCAACTCAAGCCGCCTTGGCAGTCGACTTTGTCTGGGGGACAGCAGCAGCCTCGGGCTCATCATCAAATTTATGCCACCATGCCACGTCATTGGCGACCGGGACGTAGCTGACGTCCATGAAGTGCCCGTGATGTATCTCCAGCCCAAACAGCTTCACATCGCGGTATGTGAACTTGATGCCCTCCAACAGAAACAGCTTCTCGACTCCGTCGACGTCGGTATCAGTCCAGGACGCCCACCTGGAGACGGTTGCGGTCCAATCTTGGTGCCAGAGCACGACCTCCTCCAGGCACGGGAAGCGCGTCTTCGCGTCGAGGGAGAGGACCTCGAAGAAGTTGTAGAGCTTGACCGACACCGACATAGCCTGCTTCGTCTTGTGCCGCAGCCAGCGGTTGTCACCCTTCGTGTCCTCGATGATCTCCAGCTTGCGCAACTTGGGTGGAAGCCGGGCACGCCACGCCACCTCCAGCGTCTTGTCTGGCTGGTCTGGGTTGCCGCTGTTGGATGGGTTGGCGAATTCCCATCTCTCCTGAGACGAGTCTGTGGCGAGCTTGGCTCGTAGTAGAAGGTTGACGAACGGCGCGCATCGTCAAGGACAGCCACACCGAAAAGTGGCCCGAATAGAGCATACGACGGCGCCACAAGCAGCTCCAGCTCGGTCAGCGCCGGCAGGTCGGTGAGGCGTTGCGGCGGGCCGAAGCGCGCAATGGCGAAAACGGGCATCTCACAGTTGTCGTGGATGATGAGCTGCTTGAGGGTCGACGCCAGCTTCGGGAAGCTGGCGAGGAGCGGCAGCATGTTCAGGGGCGAGAACCGGGCGTTGCCGGACCCGGAGAACAACGCGACGTGGGCGATATTGTATCCAGGCAGGATATAGCCCTGCCTGGCGGCGGCACTGGTGGCGGCATCGAACAGTTGGTTGATCAAGAGGAATCCGTTTACTTGGATCGAGTCGTCAACCCGGAAAATAAGCTCCGTCACGCTGAGAACACGAAGTATTATGTTAAAGACCACGACCTCGATGAAGCCGCGACCCAAATCAGCCCGAGTCGTCGTCAATTTGACGTCTTTGTCGGCCAGGCGCATGGGCGGCACCTCGGCAGCAATTCTCTCCCACAGGAGAGCGGGAAGCGGCCAACGACGGCAGGCTGGGCGGCAAGGACGGCGGGCTGGGCGCCAGCGACGGCGAGCTGGGCGTCGGACATCTTGCCTCTCCATTTTAGGAGGCGAGGCAGGGAAAGAGAAGAGGGAGGGCGGGCAGTTTCGTCGATGCACGCGGTCGACCGTCAAGTGTCGGAGGAAAGTGAAAGAGAGGAGAGAGATCATGATACGCTTACTGTAAGCAAATTAGTTAGTAGGTGGTCAAAAGAATGCATACTAGTAGTTATCATGGCTATGTGGTGAGGTGTGTTTGCGATTTTGTTCTGATGTTGTTGAAATGTTTGACTAGGGCTACTACTAGAACTGCTAGCAGCATGAAGAGCGTGGGCAATGATGTCCAAACTGAGGTGGAGGAGAGTGTAAGTCGACATGATGGCAGAATAGAGGGCAAGATAGGTGGCAATATGGATGCTAGAACTGAGGGCAGAATAGAGTGCAACATAGATGGCAGCTTAGGGGCCAGAGCAGACGTCTGAACAGACGCTAGGATAGAGGCCAGAACTGATGGAAGAATAGAGGATAACAGAAACGGCAGGGGAGGGGTAATATTGACGGCGGCATTGGTGGCAGAAGAGAGGGCAAGATGTATGACAACATGGATGCCAGAAGAAGCGCCAGAAGAGACGTCAAAACAAATACCAGAGTAGATGCCAGAACGGACGCCAGAACAGAGGCGAGGATAGAGACCAGCACTGCTGGCAGGATAGAGGATAAAGGATACGTTAGGGCAGAGAAAAGTATCAATGGCGGCATAGTGACCAGCACAGAGGCAAGCACAGAGGCCAGCAACAAGGGCAAGAGTGAGGGAAGAATAGAGGACAGAAGAGTGAGCAGAAGAGCCAGCATTAATGATAGCATAGAGAAATATGCATAGGAAAAGACAAAGGGTCAGACAGTGGGCTAGACAGAGGAAAAAGAACGGAGCAGCAGAGAAACTGAAGAGCACATGCCACACTCAGCTCTTCGGAAAAGCACGCGTAACAGACTGCTCAGTAACGAGCAAAAGTCTTCACTCGTGGATGTTTGGTCGGCTGCAACGCCTAGTCACCTCACCGGATACTCGCCATAATTTGAGCATGGACTATCGACATGACACAGACATGCCAAAGATAGTCCGAGCCTCAGAACCTGGCGGGCAGGCAAGGGCTGGGGCAGGGGTGTGCGATCGGGAGTGGGTAGAAGGGTCATTTCTTTAGGCTTGCGCCTTAAGACCCCAACTTGAGGCGGCGAGAATGTCCGAAACAGAAAAGAAGAGGAATGAAACTGTACTGGAGGTTTGGGAATATGGACGGAGGGTTTAAGGGCATATAATATTGCGTTTGGGGATTGTCAGACTTACTAGGTAGGCTTTGATCGGCGGTGGCGGCGCGAAAATTCTGCGATGCGTGAAGAAGAGAGAAGGAAGGAAGGGGCCGCTCAAGTCTCTTAAATATTTGAGAGCAGCAACTTGTCGAGCCGCACCTCGCGCGGAATTGGATTAGCTAAGCCGCGAATATGGGATGAGGAGGGTTCATTGGCTGTGCTGTCACTCTCATATCTCTGGCACTGCTTTGGCACTGGCAGCCAGTCAGTTGCGGGCGACGCACCCTCACTGTAAGGTATAGCTTGACCAATTACAAATGTAACCGGTTTTGCAGAGGTTAGCTATGTCTAGATGAAGAAAGCTATGGTTCCCTATGCTTGGAATCGGCGAGGGATATCGGTTTTTTTACATGGAGCATACTGGTCTTTTTTTCTGGCCCAATCTCTAGCGTCATAGCCAAACTAGCTGTTGTTCAGAAGCTTTCTAACGGCTTTATCTACCGTCCTCGCCCAAAAATACGAGTGCAATATCATGACATTCCGCCTGTCTGCCCTGTAGAACGAGCCCACCACACGATTCAGACGCCCCAGTACCTGACTCTGATCGTGGTGACCAAGGTATTGCTATCTCAAAATCCTGAAGAGGGTGCTATGAGAAATGGCGTTTAGAGTGTCAAGGAGAAAATTTCAACAGAGAAATACCCCAATCTCAATGCCTGATTCCTGACGTGGCCAGAGGCTGTTTGTTGCTTTGTCGAGAACACAAAAATGAACTACTACTCCCTCAAGGAAGCCTGAACAACTGAAATGAGGAAACAAAAGTGAAAAATTTGCCAGCAACGCCACCAATGCCAGCGCAAACTACTTATCGCAGCGGTGGGGGTGCGGGAGACAGAATGTAAACGATTTCACCTGTGGCAGCCGACCCCCTCATCCACGAATTCCGGAAGCACGAAATAGTTTCCCAGGTTAATTTTCGGCAAAGAATGAGATGTGCTCCGCGTAGGGGATATATAAGTCCTAGTATCTTATCACATCAAGCTTATGGTCTGGCCGATCGCAGTCTAAGCCTTTGTTTTTGCCCTTGGTTCGCACCGCTATTGGCACCTGAAAAGTAGAATGGGCAATACGCGTTTTTCACTCGATGAGACGGATGACTGACCGTCGTGGTAATCATGAAACACTGCTCTCCCCAAATTGCACCTAACAGGTGAATATCAGCAAGAAGACCAGATGGCGAAATTGGAGAACTGAAATTACCGCGGCGCAGGCCACGACTAGCTCCTAGCTACAGCTGGCTACAAGTTGATGGCAGTACGTATAAGTTCCCCATACCCCCGCAGAGGCGAGCCTGCACAATCTTGCACTGGACAGTAATTTCCACCATGATTTCAAGCCTCGCCACCACAGCCCTCTGCCAAACAAAAGAGCATCTCCGATCCCATTTTGCGATACAAACACCACTGCCTCTACTGAGAGTACCCAGGCCCTATTCGACAAAAGCTCGCCGACGTCGTCCGCAGCATGATGGTTTCAAGCGTCCTCTCCGCCGGTTGCGCTGCTCTGCTACTGGTCGGCAAAGTGGGCAGCCATATGGTCATGACTGACCCGTACCCATACAACTTAGCCGTCTCCCCCTGTCTCCAGGTCGAACCCCTCCAGGTCAATAACAACCCATATCCGTGTCAGAACAAACTTACACCTGAGTGGATTACCACAGTTGAGGCCGGCAAAGTCACGCTCGTCAAATTCATGGGCGGTGCGCAGCACGGCGGAGGCTCTTGCTAATTCAGTATCTCGTACGAGGATCCTAGCGCCAATGGGTGGAACACATCGGCCAAGTTCAAGACCATCTACAGCATCATTGGTGGCTGCCCGGGCCAGTTCTCGCTGGGGAGAGAGATAAATCTTCCCATTGAAACTCATGATGCGCAACAGCGCAATGATACGAAACGTCGCCCCAACGACAGTGACCTAGACTGTACACGGCAGTTTTTGATCCCCATTCCCAGTTGGTATGTATCAATCACCAATCGCTACACAACAATATAACTATGCAAGCTAATCTGTCTGGATACCAGCCTCAAAAACGGCCCAGCTACCGTCGCATAGACTTGGATAAACAAACTAGGAGGCTACAGAGAGTTTTACATGTGAGCAGAGCTTGCAGCACGAATATTTGCCTCGCATGCACTAATGAGAATATCTGCAGGAACTGTGCACCCGTTAACAGTAACAACGGGTCCGGCGACCAGAATGCGATCGACGAGTTGCCCGACATTTTCGTTGCGAACTACTCCAACGACCCAAGCGTTCAGAACTGTGTCACTGCCGATCGCCAAATCGTCAAATATCCCAATCCGGGGAAGTACGGCCATGTACTTGAATCACCTATCGACCCTGCCGACAGCCAAAAGCAGACCAACTATTGCTCGCTGATTCAGCCTGCTTCGAACACCCCGCCGTTCGAGACGAATACCCAGACGATTCAAGTCGCTGGCAGCTTGCCAACAGCAGTCGTAACCAAAGCTGGGCAACAGAGTCAGGGCCCTGAGACAACCCAGACCAGTGTTGTTACTTCGCTAGTGGCCTAGCCTAGTCCTGCTACTTCGCCAACAGTCGGGTCCGAACCTGTCGGCTTCACAACGGGTACATCCAGTAATTTTAGTTCAACATATTGGGCTAACTCAACCCCGTAATCAGTTTCGGCTACTTCTTCAAGCGCGGGTATGTTTACCATGGCAACTGGGACCGAGACCTCAAGCACAGGCACAAGCACATATGTTCCAAGCATAAACACCGTCAACACAATGACTAGAGCCGAGACGACAAGCTCTCCGACCCCTCCCTCGACTCAGGACACTAGCACGGCTATTTCGAGCGCGAGTGGTGCTGCCCAAGGCTCGTCAGGACAACAAAAGATGGGCGACGCAGAAGCTTGCACTACAGATGTCGAGCCATGGCCCCTACTGGTGGTCCATCTGCAGCACCAACGTAGCGGTACTGATGCCAGTACCTCAAGGCACTGTTTGCGACCCCGTTGCTAAAAACAATATCGCTGCACCGGTTGCGGCAGTTCGGCGCCGCTCTCATGCTAGAAAGCACTGGCAAGGCCATCTACAGGCAGAACATCACTACTAACAGTTCAGCAAAGATACTGGGGATTTCAGAGGCTGGCGTTTTGCGGCACGCGGTATTTTCCTCTTTCATGCAAACAGCATGAATACCAGGGCCATGTATGATAGGGCAATTCAGGTGCGTTTTCTTAATTTTGTTTTTGGAACCTTCGGCCTCGATGGTCGAGGTAATTTTGGACAAACTTCTACTCTTATTTTCACATATCATTCGTTGTGCCCAGCTACACATCGGAGTTGGTACCTACTAGTTTATGGACGACTACTTACACGTTGCTTTTCTCACCGATCCAAGAAGCCTTTCATCTCCCGTATCTACCTGCCTAACCCCCAATCCTGTTGACATCACGCAAACACCTCTGTCATGAAATGATACTCCATCTTACTGCCATCGGTCCTCCCCCTCGCGGTCAAGGCTCGACACCGATCGGCAAGGATCTCGCCCACTGCCGGTGCGCCGCAGTAAAACACGCCAATCTTCAGCTCCTCCTCCGCCGCCGTCTCGTCGTCTTCCGTTAGCCCACCACTGAAAGCCCTGCCACCAGCAGTACTAGCACTCGCCATTGTCGCTGTGCTCTGGTCGGTCCTCTTCCTCATGCCCGCAGCAAGCCTTCTCACTCTCCTTGCGCGCCACCTCTCCCTATCAGCGCGCTTTCCGGCCCGGAACTTCCTCATGTCGTCGTAGTGCTGGTCCAGGATGGTCACGAAGTCTGGCCTCCCGAAAAGGGTCGGGTTCATCAGGCCGGTGATGGGACTCTCCGGGTGGGCGGCGGTGCGGTGCATCTCAAGCAGCCAGCAGTACACGTGCGTGGCAATGCTGGCGCGCTTCTGGGTGACGTGCGTGTGGATGCGGATGTCGAGATGGGGCCGCTCCTCGTGCCGGCGGTGCCAGATCTGGCTGAGGAACACGTCGTTGAGCAGGTCTGACATCCAGAGGAGATAGTTCCGCTCGCGGACCGTCCAGTGGAAGTCAACGCGCCGGTAGTCGTCTGGCTCAGAGTGCACGCCTCCCCCGCCGCCGGAGGTTGCAGTGGTGGTGACGTTGCTGGCGAAGCTGGGGTTGCTTTTGTGGCCTTGCTGCTGAGGCCCTGGTTGATTCTGTTTCCTTTTCTTGAGCTTGTTCATCAGCGGGCAGTTCTTGGTGTCAGACTTTTCGGATTTCGGTAGCGGCTTGGATGAGTCGGACCAGTAGTTGCACATGCAGCTGCGGTCGAGGACGTGGCCGGGGCCCCCATGGCGCTGGTTATCGCGCGCCTGGAGATCAGCCAGAATCCCGGAAAAGGGGGTCACCCCGATGCCAGACCCGACGATGATGGTATGCCGAAAATCATAGAAGCGCTGGGCCGGAGCGCCAAACGGCCCGTTGATGCCTACCTCGATCTTGGCCTGTCCGTTCTCCCCGCCCAGGGCCCGCAGTCGCTTGGTCCAGTTGCCGTTCGTCTTGATGTGCAGCTGCATCTTCTTGCCCGAGCAGACCGACACGGTGAACGGGTGCCACTGGAACAGGCTGATGGCGGGCACCTGCAGGAACACGTACTGGCCTGCCTTGTAACCCCACAGTCGCTCGCTGGGCACCGTGGTGGTGATCTCGACCGTCTCGGCGTCGAGCACTTTCAGGACGGCCTCGATGCGGTAGAACCCGACCATGACCCGCACCACCCGCTCGATGACGATCAGGAGAGTCGGGAAGGCGATCCAGTAGCCTAGCATGGGGTACTGCAGCATGGCGTTGCTACCGTGGGCGATCAAGAGCGCGATGATGGGGAACATGAGCAGGTGGCCCAGCTGGAACACCTCGTAGTTCCACCGCCTGACTGGGGGCAGGCTCAGCAGCGCAAGAAGGTAGATCAGCCCCAGGGCGGTGAGCCCAGTCCACCCGGGCCGCGACCTGAGGTACTGGTCGTACGAGTGTAACACGGGGTTCTTGCCCAGCACCTCGTCGACGGCAGCCTGGCGGCTATCCTCACTTCCCGTGTAGAACGTTCCCGACAAGTGCCCAATAGCATGCAGCGTGGCCAGCGAGACGAAGACGACGGCAATCTTGATGTGGAACGACTGTGACAGGTCCCAGTTGATGAACCGCGACAGATAGTACGACCGGCGCAGCAGCGTCGAGCAGTACCGCGACATGCTGAAGATGAGAAAGAACATGGTCGGGTACAGCGCGCCCGCCGCCGCCTTGGCCATGACCACGCCCCAGCCGAACGCTGCCGTGTAGTATTCCCCCCTCAGATACTTGGTCAGCTGCCACGACCCAAACGCCGTCTGCGACCACACCACCAGCGCCAGGAACACAATCTCGGGGCCGTGGACAGCCCAGTATGCCCGCAGCCGACGGTACACCGACATCTTGCGCACGTACGTGCCCTGCTGCTCGTTTTTCTGGTGCTCCAGTTCCAGGGAGGGGATCTTCCACTCTTTCACCCGCTCCGCGAACTCGGCCCGCGGGATTGCTCTCGAATCCGACCCGATGATGCTCCGCAGGAACTGGTGCCGGAGGTCGCTCTCGGGCGGAATGTCCAGCGGGGAGATTTCTTCCTCATCTTTTCGCGTGTTATTGTTCCTCCTGGCGAGGAAATGGTGCTGGCTCGGCGAAGGGACGAGCTCGTCGTGCGCCGCGTCCAGCTTGGCGGCCACCTCCTCGTAGTCGATCAGCCCGTCGCCATTGTGGTCCAGGTCGTCGAGGAACTGCGCGATCTCGGCGTCCGTCAGGTACTGCGTCTGGTCGGCCGCCACCACGTGGTGGTGCTGGTTTGAGATGCTGTCGGCCCGGGTCCATTTCTTTCGAGCCATTGTGCTGCGGACAAAGAGGCAAGGACGAGACGGGAAGGGAAAAGCGGGAACGTCAAACCGGGATGACTGGCTGACAGACAGACACAAGAGATTCCGCGGCAAATGTCGGAAGGGGTGTCAGCGGTGGATGATGGGACGAAACAACGAGGTGCAGACTGACAGCGCGTGTGTTGAGTGCCCAAGGGTTTGATGTCATGACAACGAGACTAAAAGGGACCGGTTGATGAGCGAGGCACATAGCGCTGACTCGATAACAAGGAGGTGGCTGAAGCTATGGCGATGTGGGCTTGGCGCTAGGGGGGAACGGGGAAAAGGGGGATTTTTGTTTACATGATGATGGTTTGGCATCACGTGTTAATAACAGAGGCGACCCGAAAGGGTTGAGTATTGCTGGTGGTAATCAAAGAGCAAGAAGAGAGAGAGAGAATTTGCGGGTTGCATACGCGCACCTGCGAGAATGCTCTACTTAATGATCTTGGAGCCAAGGCAGTTAGTAATGTTTGACCAATTCAAATCAAACTCAAACTTGTTGAGGTGCCTTAGGGAGGTTCAGCGTGGGAATGAGAGGTCATTCGTACGTACTATTTAACGGAGCATCTAACTGAGGAGAAATCAAAATCTCACAGCAGTGTAGTGTAGACTAAAAGAGTTTGAAGACGTGTCGTTTATTTAAAGGAAAGTTTGGTGAAGAGCAGTTTTGTAGGCGCGCTTGGCACGGCTTTAAAAGCTTTTTATAGAGTGTAGAGTGTAAAGTAACTTTCGTTTTGAAGAACCGGGCAAAAGACAAAATTAGAATCTGACTCTAGGTAACCCACCCAGGTTTAGAAAAACAAAGAGGCATCGACCGATAGCCCGAATTTCTGGGCATAACAAAAGAAACTTTCACTAATCATTCATTCATCCCTCTCATTTCAATATTCATCTACTGCCAGTTGCGGAGCAGTTGACACGCAAATGTTCCACCTTTCAACCCGGCAGCCGTACAGTCAATCTCCAAGCTAATCAAGGAGTCGTTCTCATTCATGGTATTTGTATTTGGAAAGGAAATCGTAAGTTCCACTACAGAAAAGAAAAAACAATTAGATTTATTTGGTCAGCCAGTCAGCTATCGGCTGGAAGAAATAATGTTACATCAACTCATCAGGTCTATTTGATTCACACCCAAGACTTCTCGGGCCAGAAATACTGATGATAGCAAGGATGTTGGTTCGGGTACCAGCCAGATTCTTCTACCTGCGGCTCGGCAACCTTGCGCACAACAGAAGAGGTGAAGGAGGCCTGTTTGCTAACAGATGGCCCTGATAGACGGCGCGATGATGCTTGCTGCTGCTTCTCCTCCTGTTGTGTATACAGCGTCCGGATATTCTCGGACGATGATGGAGGAGAGGGCTTATGGCGCAGGATATGCCGGTGTTCAAGGGGCGAAGGAGGCTTTGCTAATAAGGGACGCTTGGGCTCGTGTGCAGGTAGAGGTGGCGGAGGAAGGGGCTTGTCGCGGTCTGTGGCCAGGGGATCTGAGATAGGAGAGCGCAAGGAGTTGCCTGCGAATAGTGGCTCTGGGACAATGGGCTGGACTCTGTCTGCTAACAAGGGCCGTGGGAAGAGGCGATTACGGCTGTGGTTGGGAGTGGACTTACCAGAGTTCTCATCGTCATCGTCGTCGGTCTCGTCATCTCCTGAGGAGACATTTCTGCTGGAGGAAGAGTAAGGGGCTGCCGGGCTCGTGGACCCCGAGGATGTCTGCTGTGCGGGTGCTGCTCCCGGCTTGTAACGAGCTGGGTGCGATGCCAGTGGAGCAGGGCCGTTGGTAGTCAGGGGCTCTTGAGGCAGCCTGTCCCGGTATGGTACTCTTGGAGACGTTGGCGTACTGGGCAAGTCATATAGACCGCACGCTTCCATCAAGTCCAGAAATTCAGGGTGGTCAAGCATAAAGTCTAACCAGAAGTCTTCAGCCAAAATACCCGGCACGCTGAATGGAGTCAAGCGCGGCCCGAAGCCGGCGGCAATGTGGTTCAGAATCCAGAGGATCCTTTCCGCAACATTGGAGGTTTCGAGCTCGTAGTCGCGTGTATCACCCTCAGTGACAAGAGATGGGTGAACAACGCGAGCGTGGTTGTACACCCAAGTGTAGGTGAACTGGTCCAGCAACGAGGCCAGGCTCAAGATGCGAGCCTTACAGTGAAACAATCTTGCTGTTACCAACTCGCCACTACCGTCATCGTATCGTGCAGGAGGAATATCTTTAGCACGGACGCTGCGCTCGAAGAGTGGTTCAAAATCGACCGGCGGGCTAATAGGCCGGATTCTGATTTTGCAAACGCGTCTATCCGAGGTGGGCACGCCATAGACATCCGGCTCGTCGGAATATGTATACCATCCCACCGTTTTGATCCACGCCTTCCACAGGGCCTGGTCACCATCGGGGATCTGGATGCTCAGGTACTTGGGCAGACGATCAGGGAAACCCCAGACAGCCAGCGAGGCGCGGCCGCTCAAGACCCAGCGAAGGTGGCCCAAGTGCTTGTCGAGTAAACAGAGGACATCTCTCAGGACCTCAGGGGTCATACGATCTGTATCAGGCGGCGGCGGTGGAAGCAGTCTCGTCTGGCGTGGTCGAGGCGCAGGGCTGGAGTTGTTATCAGAAGACCCCTCCTCACTATTCTGCACAGAACCATTGGTTATCTTCAAGTGCAGACTTACCGTTTTCCAGTCGCTATTTGCCTCCGGGGTTCCATTTCTGGGAACCATATGTAACGAGGTCGCAGCCGGGGTATCTCTCAGTCTGGATCCTGCTACGTAACCATCGTAGAACGCTTGTGCTAGTGCGTTATCTGGAGTGGTTGATACGGCGGTTGCGACAGGGCTCGGGTTCGGGTTGGCTGGGCTGGCTGAGTTCGCTGGGGGTTCTCCCGGGGCGCGTTGTGTTAGATGGAGCCGACGGAAGATCTTGTTCCAAAAACCCATTTTGATTCTAGGGGTCTTTGAATATCACAATTCTTGCTGTCTGACCGACCGGCGAGATTATAAAGGACAAAGACCAAAGGGTCTATAGTTCCCAGCTGTGATTGTCCTCCCTGGGGAGATACAAAGGGGGCTGAAGAAACTGTTTCGGACAAGGCTTTAATACTTTCTCTTTTATATGCTGCTGCAAAATCCCCCGACAGTTTCTTGATTTGTGACAAGTACCGGATAGATCTATTAACATCAAAGCCCTTCCGAGGCAGGGGACTCAATTTCTGTATCAATGGTCTGGTGCACTGGAATGGCCGTGAAATCCAGAGACAAAGCCATTTAACCCCGGAACAACGCAGATTGTGCGGGACGAACAAAGAACCTGGGCCTTTCACACCGCTATAGGCAGCTAGCGAGGGGAACCTATCTGAATAAGCACGGTCCGCGCTGCGAGAGTGCTGACGACAGAGCAGCGGCAGAACAGCAAGAAAAAGCCATCTGAAGTTGGGCAAAATCAATCCGAGAATGGCTGCTATCTATCCCCTTATCCTTGCCCAACGCCTAGTCGTACAAGCCCGGACTTTGGTTCCAGCCGAGGGTATTTTGAAGACTGCAATGCCTATCTACTCAAAGCTCCTCCTCCACATCCATCTCATCGCCGTTCGGGTGCCCATTCGAGTCCGCTGGCCCATCCTTCTTCGCCATGGTGGCCTCCTTATCAATCATCTGTCTCGATACCGCCACAATGTTGTCCTCGATGAGCTGCTGGCCAACATCCTCCAGGTGCTTCTTGGGATCCAGCTTGCCCACATAGCGTGTCTTCAGCTGTTCCTTTGTGAGCTCTGTTTCCTCCTTTACCCGCTTCTCGTAACCCTCGGCCAGGCTGACCAGACGGTCGAGCCGGTCCTTGGTGCGCTGCCCCTCTGTCCGGAAGTCCTCCATCTGCAGCGCCTCGGTCCATACGTGCTTGTGTAGGTTCATCAGCATGTTCTCCTCCAGCGCCGTCTTGCGGTAGTTGATGCCGATCGAGTAGTAGTGACGGTTGAGGCCGTGAATAAGCGCTTGAATAGAGGGCTTGTTCAGGTGGCCCAAGTTGGACGTGCTCTGTCGGGGCTCCTGCCCCATCATCAGAGACTGGGGGTTGATGAGACGGAAGGCGTCAATCACGACCTTGCCCTTGACGGACTGGATGGGATCGACCACTACGGCCACGGCACGGGGCGTCAGCTGCTCGAAGCTCTGTTGGGTGTTGATATCAACCGACGAGAGCCAGCAGCCGAAGCCGGGATGGGAGTGGTACCAGCCGACAACGGATTCGGGTCTATTTCGCATGGAAGGTCAGTTATCCGCGAGAAAAGCTAGCCATTGCAAGAAAGGACGACAGTTCATACCTCCCCGTTTGCCGCAACATGTCCATCATCTTCATCTGGAACACGGGGTCGACGGCCTCTACACTGACACCGGTACCGCTCTGGGGCATGGCAAACACATCAACGACGCGGACGGTGAAGTCGTCCACAAACTCGCCCAGCATCAGACCCATGACTTCCATGGGCACACCGGCGCGACCGTGTCGCAGCATCTTGAGCAGGGCGAGGGAGGAGATGTAGACTGTCTCGGAGTTGTCGATCAGGTTGGTGTTATCCTGGGAAGCGGGCGACCGCCTACGTCAGCATTTGTTCCGCAGCACGAGCATCCTGACGCGCAAATGCGGGGTCCCGCCGACGCAAGGCCTGAGGCGCGATGCGATACGACAGCAGGGATTGTTTAGGATGGGAGAGGGCATCTCGAAGCGCACGTACAGTCCCTGGGGTAGGTCCCATCATGCCGCCTTGGCTCGCGAGCATGTTCCTAAAACGCTCCATGATTGCTGTGGCGGCAGAGGAGGATTATGTGTGGTAGAGGATGTTGTTGACGGGAAGAGTTTCGGGGATGTGGGCGTGAAGTCGGTCGAATAATTGGCGGCACGTCGTCGTTGGGGAGGGTTCGTGGTGGTGAAAGATGGAAGGTGGAGGATTTGCTTTGGATGCTGAGCTGACCGAGCTCCCCTGGCAGGCCAAAGCGGTTCACCAACTGCCCGGTGTTGCGAAAGCTCTGGCAGCCTACAGAGAGATTACATAATGAATGTCTGTGCTCGAATGAGGCGAGCTCAGCCCGATTTTTAACCGAACCACCAAGGCACAGCAATCTTATCAGTGGTGAATTGAGAGATTGGCCACTAGGAGGTGGCAGCTTGCCCCACATATGCGCGATTCCTCTTCTGGCTAGCCCAGTCGGCATCCGCAGAAGGCTGGGTGCATTGCGACAAGAGGCGTTGATAAGTTCTCCGCGGTAGATCTGGTGTAGAGGTACATAACGACAGCAAACAAATGTAAACGTCGCAAAGACACAACAGACAGCCGCACCTTAACTGGTGAAGAAAAGTCATATGACACTCATTCCCTCCTGCCACGAAAAGATCAATCTTTACACCTCGGAGTATTGAGGTCTTCTAGTCATCTGCTTAGCACCAGAGTTGTACCCGCTATCTTATATACATGGACGCACTTTTACCAGGGGGCAGCGGCCCCAATGGCTCCCCGCGGTCCCCAAGTCAAGTCGAGAGCTCTTCTTCGCCGCCGTCTTTCATCCCACGGTCTGCAATTCAGCAACCTAGTGACCCTGCGACTACAGTGATTTCCGATTCACAGCACCTAATTCTGCGGCGTTCCTGCCAACCTGCCCGCGCGGGAGTGCTCCAAATCGACGCTTCACTTCGACTTTTAAATCAACCTTTGCACCTTGCACCTCATACTCCCCCCAGGGGCGCAAGCTTCGACTCGACTACGACTTCCAGTTCCACAGCTTCTGCCACACTTCGGGGCGCCAGCATGCCCGGCTCGAACTCGACGACGGACCCTGCTGGGGTCCAGCGTTCTGATCCTCTGTATTCTGTTGTCAACAACGACAAGAAGCGCGTGGCCTACTTTTACGATTCCGACATTGGCAACTATGCCTATGTCACTGGCCACCCCATGAAGCCGCACCGCATCCGGCTTGCCCACAGTTTGGTGATGAATTACAACGTTTACAAGTTTCTCGAGATCTACGTATGTTTCTTCTTCCCCTTGCGCCACCCTCTCAACTTCTAAGATTGCAGCTACTAATCGATCTTTTGCTCTAACAGCGCGCGAAGCCGGCAGTCATGGCCGAGATGACCCAGTTCCACACCGACGAGTACATCGAGTTCCTGCAAAAGGTTACCCCGGATAACATGGACGGCTTCATGAGAGAGCAGGGTAAATACAACGTGGGAGACGATTGCCCTGTTTTTGACGGTCTCTTCGAGTTTTGCGGCATCAGTGCGGGCGGAAGCATGGAAGGCGCCGCCCGACTGAACCGCGAGAAATGCGACATTGCCATTAATTGGGCTGGCGGTTTGCATCATGCTAAGAAAAGCGAGGCTAGTGGCTTTTGCTACGTGAACGGTAAGCAGCGACCGCTCTCTGGGGACCAAGGTGCGAATCCTGACCTTTTCGCCTCTAGACATTGTCCTGGCGATTCTGGAACTATTGCGCTTCAAGAAGCGCGTTCTGTACATCGACATTGACGTACACCACGGCGACGGTGTGGAGGAGGCTTTCTACACCACGGATCGTGTCATGACCGTGTCTTTCCACAAGTACGGCGAGTACTTTCCCGGCACCGGCGAACTTCGTGACACCGGCATAGGAACCGGCAAGAACTACGCCGTCAACTTTCCCCTCCGCGACGGCATCGATGACAACGCCTATCATACCGTTTTTGAGCCCGTCATCAAGGCTGTCATGGAGTACTACCAGCCAGAAGCCGTCGTGCTGCAGTGCGGCGGTGACAGTCTGTCGGGCGACCGCCTTGGTTGCTTCAACCTAAGCATGCGTGGCCATGCCAACTGCGTTAACTACGTGAGGGGGTTTGGACTGCCTACGCTGGTGCTTGGTGGCGGCGGATATACAATGCGTAATGTCGCGCGTACTTGGGCTTACGAGACTGGACGGCTGGTTGGTGTAGAGATGCACCCAGTCTTGCCCTTTAATGAGTATTACGATGTAAGCCACCCCGGCGCTGCCCTTAAATCCGCCTGCGTTGATCTAACATGGCTCCTAGTATTATGGCCCCGATTACGAGCTCGACGTTCGCTCATCAAATATGGAAAACGCGAACAGCAAAGAGTACCTCGAGAAGATCAAGATTTCAGTGATCGAGAACCTGAAGAAGACTGTTCCTGTCCCATCGGTCCAGATGACGGATGTACCACGTCAAGGTTTCGGCATGTCGGACGATCAGGATGATGAGCTCGACGATCTTGACGAAGACCAGAACAAGGACGTCAGGATGACCCAAAGACAGTGGGAAAAGCGCGTCGAACGACAAGATGAGTTCGAAGAAAGTGATGACGATGAGATGGCCAAGGATAATGGAGTGTCGAGGTCAGCACACCGTCGGTTGCAGATTACAGACTTCCGGAATCCGAACGCGGTCGACGATGCCGATATCATGCAGGTCGATAGTGCCATGGGCACGCCTGTGATGAAGGCTAACGATGCGCCGGCTGTTGACAACGATGACACAATGCTGGACGAGACAGAGGAGCTCCTAGTTGATGGCGAAGAAGAGGCGCCAGAAGCGGCCACTGAAGTGGCTGCCGTCTCTGAAGCAACTGAGACAACCACGGTGGATAATGATGGTGATGTAAATATGGATGATGTGGCCGAGCCGAACCCCCCTGAGACGACTATCAAAGAGGAGGACGTTGAGGTTGCGTCTGTGTCTAAAAAAGAGCGTAAGAGCCCCGCTGCGGTGGCTGAAATTGCCGGGGAGGCTGTCACAGAAAAGAAGGCCGGCTCAGCTTCGCCCGAGGGGGATGTTGCAAAGAAAGACAAAGAGGCTGTGGTTGATGGCGACAAGACAGACAAGGCAGCGCCGGCCGAGGCGGCACCCAGCGAGATAGAGAAGAAGGACGGCGACGAGGCGACACCAGCTTAGATATCGAGACTTCGTTCTCGAGTGGCTAGATGACGATGGAGGTGTGGTTCTCACCTGGCTGCGCCATCTATATCTTCTTGGGATTGGCTTTGCACTGGCACGTCGCGGCGTTTCGGGAGAGGGGGGAAAAGGATTGTTAGGAGCTTGTTTTCACACGATTATAGGGGTTTACTGGCGATTTTACTTCTACAAACTGGGCGTTGAAATGGCAAGTGGTTGTGGCACTTTTTTCTGTCATCTAGCCCAGCATGTTGAGCGAGCCAGCCAGCGAGTAAATAGAATTATTTATCTATCCCAGTTTTGGATGGATATTATTCTTGCCACAGCAGCGCAGTTCCCTAAGGTATTTTCCTTTTCGAGAACCTTTGCCGTGCAGCGTGACCGTTCTTTTAAACGTTTTATCACCATCGAGAGGCTCCGTCAGTGGGGGAAGAGGTAGCCAGGCCATATCGGCACTTGGTCGCAGTTGCAGCGATAAGGACCCCACTCCCTTGTGGCCTGTGGAGAAATCCAACCACTTCTGGCAGCCCAGACATTCTGAGACAAGACAGCAGCAACCAGAGCGACGTTGACCAGCGGTCAAGAGAGGGGTATGCGAAGAAAGAGTATTGCAGACCCTCTACAATGACCTTCTCCCTTTCTTGATATCCATAATCGCAGCACTTATTGCATGCAGAGTCTTTTCCCGGCTGCCAAATCCTGAACGCCCACCAAATGCCAAAATGGATCCAAAATCTCGCAACGACCGGGGCACCCTAGCGAGCGCCTCCCGCCGCCACCACCACGATCGACGCCAACTCAAATGGCGGGCTGTCTGGTTGGCTACCGCGTTGACGACGCTTGCTGTGGTGGCGGCGCTTTTCTGTTCTGGCCAAGGGAGAGGCCTGTTGTCGATATCTTGGTTATGGTACAGTTCCTATACACAAACCACTCCCAGGGGAACGAATCCTCCGGCGCAACGCCAGCAAGACACCATCAAATGGGTTGACATCCCCCCCAGCCGGACCATCCAGTGGCACCCATGTGACGGAGGGTACGAATGCGCTCGGCTCGATGTGCCGATGGACTGGCTCGACCCCTCGCACAAGCACCGCGTCGTGCTGGCCGTGGTCCGCCTGCGCGCTGCCAGGACCGCCCACGGCGAGTACCGCGGCCCCGTCTTCTTCAACCCGGGCGGCCCGGGCGGGAGCGGGGTGTGGTCCCTCCGCCATCACGGCCGGGATCTGCAAACCATCGTGGGCGACAACCACGACATCGTCAGCTTCGACCCCCGCGGTGTCAGCGCCTCCGTTCCGCGCATCGAGTGCTGGGGCTCGGCGCAGAACAAGCTGTTCTGGAACTTGCAGGACGTTGGTGTCGTCGATGCTCACCCCGGTGTGCTGTACGACTCGTATGCAAGGGCGGGCGCCCTCTCGCGCGCCTGTGAGCAGAATCACCTCCTTGGGGCGGGCGGGGATGCCGAGGGATCCATCTTGCGTCACAGTAGCACGTCGTATCACGCCCGCGATATGCTTGCGATTCTGGAGAGCATGGGTGAGACAAAGCTGAAGTACTGGGGATTCAGCTATGGGACGGTTCTCGGCGGTACTTTTGCTGCAATGTATCCGGACAAGGTCGAGAAGATGGTAAATGATGGTGAGCCGGTTCATTTTCCACTCCTTTGTTTGGTTTGGGGGTCGGGGCCTAATGTTCTTCCATCAGGCAACGTCGATTACAAAGAGTGGTACTATGGCGACGTTAACTCATATATCAACTTTCTTTATGATACCGACAAGGTTATGGATGCCTTTTACGAGTTCTGCCACAAGGCCGGTCCGTTGCGGTGCTTGTTCTACGCAACTACGCCGCCACTGATCAAGGAGCGTCTCGATGCTCTTCTTGCCCAGATCCGTGTCACTCCTGTGCTGATTCCTCCCGCGTCGTCAGCCGTCGACGCCTCTGGCCCAGAGATGCCGGAACTCGTCACATACTCCAAAGTCCGCCGCATGATTTCGACCATGCTGTATCAACCAATTCACAGGTTCAGGCCTGTGGCTGAGGTTCTGGCGGGCCTTGAAGGTGGAGACGGCATCCCGTACTACAAGTACGCATACGGCGGTGGCCCCAGCCCGTCCGCTTTTTGCCTGGCTGAGACAGTGCCGCCTACTGTCCCCATCTCGGGCCCTGAGGAGGAGGGTACAGACGACGTGTTCCCAGCTGTCATGTGCTCAGACGACGCGCACGCTATCAACGAAACCCTGGCCGAGTTTGAAATGTACGCAAATCGGCTACAGGAGGTGAGCACCGCAGCCGGTGTTGTGCAGATCTCCATGCGGATGTCGTGTGTTGGCCGCACCGTCCGTCCAAAATGGCGGTTCAACGGCCCCTTTACGGCGCCTGCGAACGCCACGACCTACCCACTCCTGTTTATCGCCAATATTGCAGACAATATCACACCGCTAGTCAGCGCGCGGAACAACTCGGCTGGATTCCCGGGGTCTGTCGTGCTGATCCAGAACTCGTACGGTCATACGAGCCTTGCTGCCGCATCGACCTGCACGTCGAGGTATATCAGGGACTATTTCCAGCATGGGACGCTGCCTGCACAGGATACAGTCTGCGCGCCAGACGCTGACCCATTCGAGGCAGCTTTTTTTATGGGTAACGTTGGTGGTATGCATGATGCTGATGCTGATGATGATGTTGATGATGTTGATGAACTCACACGCGCGATTCGCAAGCTTTCGCGTGAAGCGAACTTTGCGTTGAATTTCAGGGCTCCAGGGTTCTAAGGGAGTGATTTTTACATTATATGTGTTGCTATCCCTTCTCTTTCCTTTTCATCGTCCTTTCCCGACTTTCCATTGGACTTTGAAGTCGTGTCACTATCATATTCTGTTTGTTCTCTTTATGTTATCATGCCTATACCCTATAGTTCGCGAATGCTTTTGATGAGGTTTTTATGAGACAATTCCCTCTTATCCTTGCCCTTAGCTGGGCCTTTCTACAGTTTATCGTCAAGCCATTATTGCAACCCTTTGTATCTAATCCACGTTTGACACCTCTTCGTCCTCGATTTCAGTGCCTCGATTCATCATACCATTTACCCCACGTACCGCTAGTTCTACACCATATTAGCCTCGATGCCCCAGAATAGAATCGTAAGAATTATCAAAGTCACACCCTCATCCTCAAGCTCTAAGAAGTGAGGGCAATCCTAATTAAACTCGTCATACGCATCCAGCGGTTGTCTCCCCTGCTCTCATCGTCACCCTCGATGCCTTCGGCAAACAGGCTAGCATCGTCCCCGATATACCAGTATGGATGGAGCACAAGCTTGATTCCGTGTAACTCTGGCAGACCCAAGGCCGAGCGAGGTCAAGTTCGAGCAGGTCACCAGGCTCATAGTACACACCTGTGCACCCGGACCCTTTCTCCCTCCTTCAATTAATCTACTCCGTTACACGCTTCCAACTCGTTTCAACAACCCAGACCGTTTCTCATTGACGAAATGGACGGTCTCGAGAAGTCAAAGAAAAGGCCAAGCGATTTCCGCCGCAAAGCTATAAAGCACTACGCTTGCGAGGGCGACAACCAGAACCTCCTTGGTGTCATGTCATGTGGGCGGACGGCCCCGGGAGGGTTAGGAAGGGATCTCTATAGCAAAGAACTCACCTTCTGAAACAGCAAGCGTCCAGATTCCCGGTTCCTATACTTTCAATTCGGGATGGATTTTGTCCGTATAAAGGACATCGAGCGGGTGATCCTGAATCGAGGTGGAGAGTTTGTTTAGACTCACCAAAGGGGGATGCCTAGGGAGTGCTAAACTATTTATCACGCCTAGATAACAACGTTTAAGGCCTCCCATAATCTAACAAGCATACTTAGCTCTTGAATAAAGGCTAATGTGTCTTATGGAGGTCCTATTTGGTAGAGGTATACCCCTGTTTCACTTCACTCACTGACATGTATTTCCTGGTGGAGGTGTAGACTGGAGCCGATAACCTCTTCGTTCAATGTCATAGCCAAACAATTCCTCCCATGTGCACTGACCAGACTGGGACATAAACAAAAATAATTAAGAAGAGCGACTTATGTCTTAGCTACACGACAATGAAGATTCCACCTGAGTAGCTTAGTGCATGACACAACTGAGCAACCTTTTAAACTAAGCTTCAACCAAGAGTCACTTCAATCTTCTCCGTAGCCAACCTCTCCCAAGCAGTCTTCTCGACTCTGCCGACAGCTGATCTATATCCTACCCCTGCCTCATGCCAAAGAGCCATGACATTATAGAACTCATAACTTCCATGCACCTGCCGCGGGCACCCTGGACGAAACCACTCATCAAAGCTCACCGCCTCGGTCTCCTGATCAAGCACAGAACCCGCCGACAGCTCGATCAACTCCTCAAGCCTAGACCAGGGCAGATGTCCGACAGGCAACATTTCCTCTGACGGACCAGATGGGTAACGCAGCACGCCAACCCAGGCGCCATCATCGTCGACGAGGTCTGCGCAGAGGCAATCTACCCCAGTAGTGGTGTTGGTAAATGCCTCGCCGGTGCGGACGACAGCGCGGCGTGTCTTGCACCACAAATGTTTGGCGTAGATATTTGGCTGAGCCACAATTGGTTGATTTTCATCACGACAGAGAAGGGGGATAGGATACCAGAACTCCTGGAGGGGATCGCACTTATGACGGAAAAACTCCCTGCCGGACTCTTCACAAATGTGGCGTGTCCAACCCTCGGGCAAAGCCTTGGTAATGTCGGAGCAGGTCTCACGGTATCGATGCCCACGAGCGGTGGTGCCGATGGGATGTTTTGTGCCCGTACTGTTGTCGATGTAGAACCAGTCCACGGTCGAGGTTGTATGCCATGATGCGGGCTGCCAGCCCACTGAAGCGTCGCTCTCGTGGCACTCAAACGCGTTCCTCCTAAGGTAGTCGAACCCGCTGCGCCAGCTCTCGGTCTTGAGCGTGCCCTGCCAGCCGACCCAACTCCAACTGGGCAGACAAACGTCCACTGCGTTACCCCTTTTCGGGGCACGGCGGTGCATGGGCGTATAGGGCTGCCATAGCAGGGCGCTGTCGAAGAACATCTGCGGTATGCCACTGATGAATCCGCCGACAGCGGAGCTGTGGTTCAGTTTTGAGATAACGCCCGCGAAGGCATCGAGTATGTCTTCGGGGTAGGTGAATTCGCGGGTGTTGTAGAGTGTGACGAGGCAGGTGAAGCGGTAGAAATCCATCCAGGGGCTATCATCGAGTGCCGTGAGATTGTCTGTAATCCCGAGTCCTCCTCGTCGCAGTGGTGGCTGATCCCCTGGGAGAATAGCACTTTCTGCCTTGAAGTCCTGGCCCTCGTGCCAAGCCGCACACTGGCACTCCCAGTTCACCGTCTCCCCCTGGAAGATGATCTTGCGTGTCGAGAACATGTATTCTTGAAAAGTCCACCCGCGCGAATACCAGTGGCTTTCCATCAGTTCATTAGCTTGCTCGATCATGATATCTGTATTCGCCTTTGGAGGGGCGAGACCCTGGCCAGAGGCCACAGAGACATTTGAGTCCCAGTCGTCCCACTCGATGTGTGCGGCGGCAGGTGAAGTTGCTTCGGAGTCACCTTCGCAGGACTTTGGAGCTTCTAGAGCCACAAAACACGAAAGAGACAACCTAGCCCCAATAAAAGGTGATGGTTCTTGCAGTGGACTATGGGGAGAGTCTCCGCCAAAGGCCGCCTCGTCTAGTGCCGGCCGTGACGATGCAAAGTACCGCCTCGGCGTCACCCCAGGGATACCCACGAGCCCATGCCTTGCATCTTCTCCTGCGGCAGCAATAATCGTGATGAATGCTCCAGCATAAATGTCGCCCATGGCATCCAGCTGCGCATGCTTGTCTGGCCCGTCGTCGTCCTGTACGATGCAGAACCTGTCGACCCAGAGATATCGCTCACCGAGAGCCTTTGTTAAACCGATAGCATGAGCTACAGTCCCGGGGATCTGTACAATGTTCGATTCCAGCGCGCCGCGCTGCTGCAGGAGCTCGAGGTTCGCCATCTCGGTGCACGTCAATGCGGCCGACGGTCCCCAGACATAGCTTAGCGCGAGGTATCGCATCCCCAGCTCGTCGCCACGCACAAGGGCCATATCGTCCACGTCAATCAGCCACAAGGGGCGGCAGCTAATCCTATCCCTATCCTCTGGTCTCTCGACACGTCGGCTGCAGCGCTGCCCATGCTGACCCTCACACGCCGTCAACCAGCCGCGCAAGGTATCCAAATCAACCCAGGCGTCATCCGTAACTACCCTCGCCCTCCCAGACAAGACACGACGAGAGCGATCCTCGTCCCTGGGCGAGAAAGCTGCGGCGGCGGCGGCGGCAGCAGGTCTGTCGACATAAGGCACGAATGGCTTCAGCCTCTCACGGAGTGTCAATCGCTGCTGCCGAGGCGGAGGAGGTCGGGATTTGGTGACCGCGACTGCAGCGTCAAGCGGCGTCCCAGTTGTCGCGTTGAATTTCGAGACGAAAGACCCAAGGAGGCCGCGATCGTCGTCTTCTGGCACAAACATCGAATGCTTGCGTCGAAATGGCTTGCTTGGTGGTTGTTGTCCTGGCTCCTGTTCCATTCTGGGTTCCGCTTGCTTAATCCAACCCTGTTGTACTCAAAATCGGTGGTGGGACAGGTTGGACAAATGCAGGATACTTCATCCGTTGATGCCTTTCATCAGGAGGTTGCGCAAGCTTACTTGTTTCGCGAAGCACTGCCTCTTTCGCAGGTCCCAGTTCTGACCAATGCCAGCCAGCCAGTATCAGGTGGTGACCAAATGAGGCGCAGCGTTGGACGATGCAACTGCGCATTATGCAAGAAAGGGGTTTGTTGAAAAACGTGGGATTTGGAGGTGAAAGAATACTGATGATCAAATATTATTATTCATATTTTCGTCAAACACGTGCTGAAAGAAAATTATTCGTAACAGGATGAGAATCAAACCATCGCTGCTGAATACAACATCCATCATTATCATACAACCAAAAGCCCCATCCCAAGACACATTACCCCAAAAGCCCATACCACGGTCGACCGCGCGGCTTTTATCCCCTTGCTTCCATTCTTCTTCTTTCCCGTCGTCTTCGCAGGACCGCCCCCAGCACTGTCTGAATCTAATACAGCTCCAGTTGGCTGAGTTCCTCCTGCCGCCGCAGGCCCAGCTGTAGTAGCAGCAGTAGTAGTCGTACTCGACACTGCTGTCAACCCCGCCGTCGGTCTTGACGTCGTCGTCGTCCTTGTCGTACTGCTGCTAGATGAGCTCTTACTCCTCGACGGAGTATCACACCCCATCGTCCACAACCCATCGTCAATCATCGACGTGAAGAACTCCACCCCGACCCTGCTCCTCCCAGCCGTCTCGCTCGGCGGCAACTTCTCCCCGCCCCCCGTTACAACAAGGGGGATAAACGCAGACTGAGCCTCGCAGCTCGCCAGCTTCGTCGTCGTGACGCCCGCACCTATCGTGTACGTGCAGTCTGCCGACATACCCCACTTGCCAGGGTTGCCTCCCAGCGAGCACACAAACGTCGTCGTTGTCCTTAGGGCAGCGCCCGTCGCGATCGTGCCGCCCCAGACGGACCCTTGCGTGTGGTACAGCTGCCCGCTCGGGAAGGACGGACAGCCGCCTGCGAAATTGTCCGACAGACACTGCACCGCGTACGTGAGGACCTTGTTTCCCGCGCGTTTCGGGTCGTCGTTCACGGCGAGGATGCTCGCACCCATGCTGGACGGGTGGGCGGCGCCGGGGTAGAACATTGTTGTTGGGAAGGCAGTGGTCTGGGGGGCTATCTGCGCGACGGCGAGTATTGCTTGTTGGAGGAGGCAGCCGGCGAGGAGGGCCACGGAAGGGGATTGTGGTCTCATGGTTGCGGTGTTTGTGTTACGCTCAGTTGGCGATTGCCTAACGATCAAAGCAACAGTCGCTACAATTTGGCACCTTAAATGGGCTGGCTCACCGATTTGAAAAAACAACAACAAAGAGATAGTATGTTTATTTAAGTAGCAAAATAACGGCCAAGATCTCCATACCGGTGGCTGGTTTTGGCTCATAAACCTTGGAAATGCCCAGGCGGAGGCCCCTTTTTCCCCCAAACAAGCGGCCCAACCAACAACTTCCAACAGCCCGCGCTACTGTTGCAAGAATGCAACCCTGGCGGAGATTAGCATCCCCTCCCTCTTTTGGCATTTGGTACCTAGCTTCTTTGTTCGTATTCTACCCAAACAGTGGATTCGCATTGCACATGGTGAGGAGGTTATCAGTTCGAGTCGGATAAGGAACATAGGCGAAGAAAAAAGAAGAAACCAAAAAAGAGAATCAGTTGGTTCAAACTTCAAGGCAAATCAGAGAGGATAATCAAAAGATACACCAAACGAAAAGAACAAAGAGAAAATGCTGCTGCTGGTGCCGTTGAAATAAAACTTTCTACGTAACGTGTTTGATAAGCGAGCCGTGGGTACAAGCGAGGCGTGGCTTTCTTAGCGCGTACATCCTCTTTACCCTAATATCATTTTCCTCCCACAATCCAACATGTCTCCTCCTTCAAAGGAAGCCAGGGTAATCTTGGCCCTTGAAACTCTTCCAAACGACAAGGAACTAAAGCTTGAAGCCATAGCTAAGCTCTACAACGTCGCATTTTCAGCCCTCCGTGACCGACGCGCTAGCAAGCTTGCACGACGCCATATTCCAGCCAACTCAAGCAATCTAACGGATCTAGAAAAGTAGACGATAGTTCAATATGTAATTGAGCTATATATACGCGCATTTCCTTCTAGATTGTATGGTGTGGAAGATATGGCCAACCATCTGCGATGCGAACGCGACGCGCCTCCTATCGGCAAACACTGGGCATATAACTTCGTTAAATGCTAGCTAGAGCTCCGGACGCGTTATACGCGTAGATACGATTACTGAAGGGCTAAATGCGAAGATCTAAAGGTTATTAGTGAGTGATTTGCGCTCGTATAGAATGTTAAGGCCATATACGGTATCGTGGATGACGATGTCTACAACTTCGATGAGATTGGGTTTATAATGGGCATTATCTTCGCGGGCATGGTAGTTACGACCTCGGATGGCCGTAGCAAGGCGAAGCTGGCCTAGCCTGGCAACCGTGAATGGGCGACGGTAATCTAGGGCGTTAACACATTCGGCTAGGCCATTCCTCCGTTCATTATCTTAGCCGCGCAGTACCACCTCGCCAATTGGTATACCGAGTGCGACCTCCCAACCGACTAGCGCATCGCAATAACCGATAATGGCTGGACTACCAATACGGTAGGCCTCGGTTGGATTAAGCACTTCGACTTTTATACGGTACCTCGTACGAAGGGCAAATACCGGTTATTAATCCTCAACGGCCACGAGAGCCACCACTCGACGGAATTCGAGCTCTACTGCCAGGAGCACAACATCATCACGCTCTGCATGCCTCCGCATTCCTCCCACCTCCTCCAGCCACTCAATATTAGCTGCTTTGGGCCACTAAAGCAGGCGTACGGTCGCCAGATCGAGCACCTGATGCGCATGCATATCAACCGCGTGTGCAAGCTCGAGTTCCTCTATGCCTTCCGTGAGGCTTTCTTCGCCTCTATAACGGAAAAGAATATACGCGGTGGCTTTGTAGGTGCTGGCCTTGTGCCGTACGACTTAGAGAGGGTACTTTCCAAGATGGATATTAAGCTTCGTACGCTAACACCTCCGACCTCACGGCCTGGCATTGCACAACCTTGGGTCTGCCAGACACCACACAACCCTCGAGAAGCCAACTCGCAATCAACGCTTATTAAGACTCGCATTGCCAACCATCAAAATAGCTCCCCGACTTCGATGTTAGCTGCTGTGGATCAGCTTACTAAGGGTACGATGGCTGTGATGCACCAGGTGGCCCTCCTTCGGTCAGAGAATGCTTGGCTCCGCAAGGCCAACGAGGCACTTAGCAAGCGCCGGAGAGCTGAAAGAACACGTGTACGGCTTGGGGTGTCACTTGCTGTACAGGATGCACACGATCTACTAGATCAGAAGGCAGTGAGTGGGGAGTGAGTGCAAGAAGCGCAGTTAGATGGTAGTAGTATAAGGAGAGTTCGTACGAAGGTTCGATGCTCACGGCTCGCTTATCAAATACGTTATCCTAAATAGCCATTCATTTATACCCACTACCTACCTTATCCTACTGTGTGTGGCCTAACCCCCAGCCTCCATTTCTGCCATTGGGAAAACTCAACCAATGGCATCGGCGAGTCCTTGCGTGCAAATGATGTGCTGTAGCAAGTTACGACCAGGATAAGGCTGTTTCGAATCACAATAATATTTCAACGGTCGTCAGTTTGGAGAAAGGCGAGTGTTGAGCGAAATATCAGAACAGACTTCATAATAAACGCCGTATTTTACCTAATTAAATGCTTCGTGAATAGGTGTCTCGGCTGTCCGTTACCCTCTCTAGTACATCTATCTGTTCCTCATATTTTCTTCTGCTCAGCGGACTGGTATCGTCTTTACAAAGCCGAGCCCGAAGCTGCGAAGCCTGTCTCTGAGTACTCAGGCCTGTTTTCCTGTGTGTTCCCTACTCCGTCCTTATTATCGCTGAAATACCACACTGCTCGGGGGAAGATAGCACCAGGGCTCAATCTCCCCATATACCACACCATCTAACAAAGTCTTTGGTCATATGTTCATTACAAACCAGGATATTTATCAAGGGCCTTGAGAAAGGCAACGCCTAGAAACTGGCCAACCCGCTTCTCCTCTTTCCGAAAGGATACACGATTAAAGCGCTCAGAGAAAGCCCAACCGAAATACTGATGGCAACTTGGATGACGCTGAACAGAACATTGAACGCAGTGCTGTTCAGGTCTGTCGAAGTCGACGTGGTTGCAGAGCTCCCACTAATCGACGTGCCGTTGGTAAGCAGGGTTTCGTTGCGTACAATTTGGTCCGCGCTCGTGACACCGCTCAGCAGGGATCCGCCGACGGCCAGCCCGGATGGGACCTGCACAAAAATTGCAGGCAACATGGCAGCTGCCGCAAGCCCATATCCGACCTGGCGGGCGTGCCGAGTGATTGGATTGGTGCTGATATTGCTAGTCTGCCGACCCATTTCAACATCATCTTTTGGGTTCAGGTCGCTTGACTCGGTTTCTGTCTTGTTGTAGTAGAAGTCACGGCGCTGCTGTTGTCTCTTGCGGGACAGAAGGCGACGGGTTCGCGGCTCTATATGCTTCTCCCAGGTGTCGAGAAAGTGGTTCTGGATGGTACGTCCGGTCCGAGAATACAGGTTGGCTAGCACACCGATACACAACGCACCAAGTGAGTTGCTCAGCGTGGTATTCCCCTGAAAATGCCTGGACGAAAAGTTGTTCACGCAGTACCCTGCCAAGGAAATAAACACCATGACTACAAAGCTGTAAGTGTTTGGAACCAACGGCATGGGAGGAAGGTTGTGGGATAAAGCATACCTGGGGTTTGCTTCCACTTAGCTTGGTTGATGACACACAGACATAGCGTAAACGGTAGCACAAAGAGAATATAGTAGTCTTGGCCAGGCCGCTGGTTGTACCATTCATCGCCCACGGAGCAGTGAACCGCACTGACAGCGTTCTTGTCAATGTACCCGTAAACTACCGATCCAATGGTTATACCATAGCCAAGGAACAGGGTATAGATGAGGGCGTAGACCATCCGGACGGACCCGGATATGATTTGGTGGCTTTGAAGTTCGAGGCTTGCGCAAAGAACAATGTAGCCGGGAAGGATCAGTGCTATGGATGACTGGGCAAGAGCTGAAAAACAGAATATGGACCCGCCGGCGATCGAACCAAAAACACGAGAAAGGAAGGATGTCAAAACTGATGCAGTGATTTCAAAAACATTGGCATATAGCTCGTTGTTCGGGACAAGTTGGAGCTGCAGAAATCCCACCATACAGCCGAGAATGAAACAGATGGGCAAGTCGATATAACGACCCTCGAAGCCGAATGGCGCGACAGCAGCAGACGCGATGCCAAAAAGCAGGATGCGAACCCATACGGGAAACTTGTTTCCACGGTTGATGACATCGTTTAGGCGGTTTGTAGCCTCATCGACACTGATCAGATCGTGCACAACCTCTTTGTAGATTCCGTGGACGTCGCGAAGGCGGCCGAGATCGACGCCCTGAGGGGCGCGGACAATCTTGACCTCGGTGGTATGTGTGTTGCTATCATCGAATGAGATGATCATGGACCCAGGCAGGTACATAAACTGGCCTTCTATGCAGAGCACGCGAGCCGACATCTGCATGTAGGCTTCGAGTCGGTGGGTGGGTGCGCCGTACATCATCAGTGCGCGACACAGCTTGATCAGATACTGATGCCGGCTGATGATTTGAGCAATGTGGACTGTGATACGGAATTCTTTCAGGTTCTGTTTCGATTTCGACGACCGTTTCTTCATCCGTTCTCGTTCTCGCTCCAGCTTTATCTTTTCTGATACGGCTTCGGAGATGTCATTGGATCCGGGCGCCGCAAACATGGCGGATGATCCTATCAACCCGGCCAGAGTCGAAGCCGAGTGAGACCGCAGCCCACGAAGTCCAGGTCGGCCTTTATCGGGTTTTGGAGTCCCGGGTCTCGATGTTGGTGGGCTGTTCGAAGGTGTCCAATTAGGGGTTCGGCAGGGAGTGCTGAGAGCGCTCGAGTCGTAGCCGGTGCCCGCCTGCTTCTCGTCGGAATTGTAGAGCTTGAGGAGGCTTCCGAGAATACCCCCTTTGTAGGCATCGGGCTTTGGAACATATTCTTCGTCGATGGGGACGGGGGTGGCCGTCCCGGACTGGTGAGCTGGCGCTGGCCGACTAAGAGGAGTGATTCGGCGTGTGTGCGACCTCACAAGTTCGTTGGCTGCATTCTGGACACCCTTTCGTCGCCTGAGTCCCGCTGCGTCTTCTGTAGGAGCAAAGTCTTGGCTTTGCGTAGCTGGCGTAACAGAATCAGAGTCGTCGAGCAGAGCCTCGCGAGCCAAGGGGCTGTCGATTCGAATCTCGGGTCCAGAGCCTCGCCTAGAGGCGGGAACCGAGGAGCTCCCTACGGCATAAGCGAGGCGATCCGCGCGGTTCTTGGCCTCGACCTCAGACCGATGAGCACCAGCGGCAGCAAGAAGCTCGGCAGGGATCTCGCCGATCGTCTTGTTACGTAGAACGGGACGTGGCTTGCTGGGGGGTACGGGGCCTCCATGGTGTTCTGGCTGAAGAATCTTGGCCAGCGCAGCGGTGAGCTCGGCCTTGTTGAAAGATTCCCGTTTAGCAGGACCGCCGGTGGCTAGCGGCGTCGAGCCCGAACCGCTTTCGTTGGCCGGGGACATGGAGAAGTAGTCGGGGCCAGCATTTTGCGACTCGTTTGGGGTGACTTGAGGTTGGATGTAGGATGAGCCGGAGGCAGAGGCGGCGAAGGGGTCTGACTGCTGAGGTGGATGTGTGTCGCCAGCGAACCCGACCTTTTTCTTTTCCTTGCTCTTTGGTGGCTGGAGACTCCCCCGATTCGGGTTCCGAGGCGGTGTCTGGAAGTTCAGTGGTAATGCTTCCTCCTTTTCGTTGTCGCCGCCAGCAGCGTTTGGGCAGCTCGACCCGAAGGGATCTTCAGGTTCCCGCTGAGAAGCCATCTCGCTGTGGCACGGTGTCGTCCGCAGGGGGCCGTACGAGAGGCGGTGTCTTAGTCTTGGTTGTCGTCGGGTGCAGAAGGTCGAGAGGTTGAACAAGAGTCAAGGGCCGCTTTGGAAGAGGACTAGCTAGGCTACTCTTGCCTCTCAAGAGCGCTGATCGCAAAATATCGACTTGGCAGTGGCAGCAGCAGTTGTCGTCTGTCAAGCACACAAATTCGGCAACAAAGAGGGCGTGGGGTGAATCGAGGGGCCTGCAGTGCGGCGACTCGGGATAGCAAAGAGACTCAGGAAATGGGCCCGTAGACTTTTGTCCCTCGGGTGGGCCTGGCAGCCAGATCATCTCAAAGAAAACTTGAAGTCGCCTTGAGTTATGGAGGCCGCGGGTGGGGGTTCAAGGTTCGATCCTTGGAGTTGAGGAAGGTGCGGCCTGGAGAGGCGGATACCATTGGGTTGGCCAGCGGGACTACAGGGAATTGTGGGACATGCGATGCATCGAGAACCTGGAAGAGGAGGTACAAGGCAGGAGCTGGTGGAGATAGCGAGTCTAGCTCGAGCCTGGATTGCCTGGGCAGCCCTCTTTACGAGGCCTTCCCATTCTGTGTGATCTCGATGCTCCATGGTCGAGATTGAGTTTGCCGTTCCTAAGGATGCGGCTGCTCTTGCAGCCCCTCAGCAGCCGGCAGGTACCTGCACACCAGTGACAAGCTCCCGTGCAAACACCGAGGACCCATTCCATTAGCGCGCCTTCCAGGGAGCGACAGAAGTACCTGCTGCTAGAGTCGGCCCTATCTCGCGAGCCATTGTCGCTTCCCGAGGAAGGCGAGAGCTTTCTGGCAGTTCCGGCCAGTCTGCGCGCATGCGTTTCCCGCCACTGTAGCCACTTTAGTGGGCCGTCGAGTTAATTTCTGAGTCTTCACTCTTGGCTGCGGGCCGGTGGATCGGATCGGGGTCTGGTGTCAGCGGCTGGCACACGTCACCGACAAGGACGACGGCTTCTGCTAATCTTCAACTATCTTCTATCTCAAAATGTCCTCTTTCCGGCCGTAGCTCAATGTGCTGGGCTTCTGAATGCCACCGATGCAAGGTACCCTGGCACGACACGCCGTTAGACTTGAAGATACGGATGTTCAAAACGGATAGGCGACCGACGATGACGACGAAAAGCTTGCTTGGTGCCTGGGCCACAGCGCCTGATAAAGCATCCGATCCCGCGATGTCGGGCGAATGCCAATACCGCCTGAATTGACTTAGCCCAATCGAGGGCTCACGGTAATCTCGAGCAAAAACTGCCAGGAACCGATACAACCCGGTTTAGAGGTCGCTTTCGACTTTTGGCAAAAGGAGCTCGATGGCGGATCCAAAGCAAACCACACGTGGGAAGTGGTGCGATGTGGCATGATTGGATGCACGCACAGCCCATGAAGACTTAGGTGAGCCGGGAGTCCTCTGGACTTGAGGCATTGCAGTGGGTGGCAGGTCCTGTAGCATCCCGACACAGGCCCTTCCCCCAAGTCAGATCGCCGTTCCCAGGTTAAGTTCTGCTTGGCAGCTCCCCGACCGCTGGGATGAGAAGCATTTCTCGGCACAGTCACTCAGTGCAGTTTACAAGTACAGTACAGTACCTACAGCACTCGCCCAAAGCTGGCACGGCCGCCGTCATCGTTTTGCCTCAGGTTTGCACGAGTCGGGTCTTGACACAGGTTCGAAACCTTCCATTTTGCCCAAACATCCCTGTGCACTCAATCCGTGCACTTGTTCTCCTCTCTGCGTCCTTCCATACTAACAATAAGCGTATTTGACATAAGGGTATCCGCATGTGGCCCAGTGTTTCTCTCTCCCTCATCCATCGCAACCTCAACGGCCGGCCGCACCGCCAAACAATTTATTTTAGTGGGACGAAACAACAAATATGGAGTTGTCGTATTTCCACGGCGTGCATACCACGTCGCCATCGGGATCTTGGAGATGGACCATGGCCGCCCCGTCGATGCCGATTTTCTTTCCGTTCACTGTTGTCGCCTGCGCTTCCTGGAACCAGACATCGGAGAAGCTGGCAAATGCGACCTGCCCCTTGGCGTCGTAGAAATCCTCCACGATCCACTCAGCATCCTCGCGACACAACTTCGGCCCGTTTGTGATGGTCAGGACCATCATGTACCCTCGCTGCACATTGCTAATGACGCTGCGCGGCACTGGATTAGCTGTCTGAGATACTTGGGCTGGCATGCGCAACCTACATCTTGGCCGTGGTCGGCGTCGTCGCCGTGATGTTGACCGACAGCCAATCGCCTGGCTTCACTGGGAGGTTGTTGATGGTGTAAGCGGCCTCAGGGTACCACTCCCACCACGCCGACGCACTCTGGCCGCCGTTCGAGTTGACCTATGGTTCGGGCATGTCTTGTCAGTTGCGTCCCGTCTTTCTCGGATGCAAAAACGGCTGGCCTTACAATGGTCGTCACGCCGGCCTGCAATAGCGTCTTCCGGCAGTTGGCTCCGTCGATGCCGACCCACGCCGCAGCAAACTGCGGGGCCGGCGTTTCGGTGCGCAGCGTCAAATCCGGCGCCGTAAAGTACGCAAACACGTTGCTGATGGGCTCCGACGTGCTCGAGTGCTGCGATGCGCCGCACCAGTTTCCGCTATAGCTGACATTGTCCCGGTCCCTCCTGGTATTGACATCGGCATGCGAGGTGGCGTTGACATTGGTATATGGGGGCCCGTGTCTTCTGTGTTGTCGCGGCGGGATGGCCGAGAATTTGATGTCGGACCTGTCGACCTCTCTTCCCCCCTGACGGGCTGTGGCGACGAATGTCAATTCCGCGCCAACTGACCACGCCAGAACCGAGACCATGGCAAACGAGTGTATGAGTGACCGCATATTAGCGAGAGGCAGAGAGGAAGGTCGAGCCCCTGTGGCCTAGGCTCTGAAGGCTTGGCTTGGCTTGGTACACTGGCTTGTCCGAACATCCACGGTCGGTGAGCGTTTTATTATATCGCAGTCCTGGGCATACCTCCTGCTTTGTAAAGGGGAAACCAGTGTGTGATGCATGAGCGTCACAGAAGGCGGAGATGACAGCCACTCTTCCCTGGCTGCCGTCACCATCAAGGAACGATGTTCTTGTTCGGTGGCCACTACTCCTCTTCGAGGCTTCCCAAACCGTCGCCAGCCCGCTGTCACCGGTGTGTCGAGCAGTCCAATTTCACAACCTCACGTCCTGAACCCATGGTTCGCCGCTGGTCAGGTCGGCTGGGGTGCAGGGTTTATGGGCGCCCACGTCCAGTCAGAGCGGCATCCACTGGAAAATTCTCCCCATTAACCATTCCACCAGGGCGGGGCTCGCCCGCAGCGTCGCAATATACAATTTTAGCGATCTCCCCAGACTCGACGGTTCGCGATCTAGCCATGGGCCAGTTCCTAAAATAGCCCATCCAACCACGGCCATAGCGGGCCGGTCAGGACCAGACAGCCGAATGGGGCATAAACCCCTTCATAATACTCATGATATACCTAACTCGAGGTAGCCTAACCACCTAACCATCCAGAAGGAGTGGCGATTCCGCAGTTCCATTCTGGCTTCATTGGAGAAGATGTGCTGCAGTGATCATCGAACCCTCAGAGAGCGTGTCCTGTTGAGGGGTTACCGCACCTCTGGCGTCGGTTTTGGCCCGGTCCTGCTTGCGAATTTTTACCTCAACCGGATCTGGACACCAAGTGGCTGATACCACGTTGTGGAAATATGCATTTCGCATGTCAAACGCGTTGTCATGGAAGTAACGTTAGCTAGTTTGTCCGACTCCCTGGTGTGACAAACATGGTTCCGACGAGTAAGGTGAGGTTCAAGCCCCCACCATTTAGATTCTATTTCACTCCGTCTGTATACACTTTGTTGTTGTTCTGTATCATTGAGTTATGTCACAGAATATTTTGATGCAACTCAATGCAGAGAGGATCAAGAAGATGCTGCACAGTTTCTGAAGGTTGTGGCTATTGTTTCTAGTCTGACGGTATGACGTTACCAAACCTAGAAGCAAAGCTCACTTTCGCCTTTGTTGGTTGTTGGCACTAATTTTGAAGCCCCTTTAAACCATGCTGTAGCTAGCTTCAGATCTCATATGTTTTGTTTGCCTTATCCTTGGCTTGTCATCCCGTGCTAAAAGGATAAAGATTGCAAATACGACTTTCTTTCATGGTTAAAAGAGAAGCGATGAAGAAAAAGAACCATAGCACATTGACTATTGTAGCGTTTGCGCAAACGGTTGCCAGTAACGGCACGCTCTCACACAAAGCTATTCGACTTGGGAGGGAAAATGATCTTATAAGATCTACAAGTCTCTGGCATAACTTCCCTGCCATGATTCAACAACGCTGAAGGCCAAACTCCAAACAATGCCGCCAAAACCCAAACTGCCCCGGGGCACCAAGATACCTGGGCAAGAGTGCGGGGTAAATACTCGACCACATTATCAGGCAGTGCGGGAAATATATTCTTAAAGACAAACAGCGAGCACGGTATGTCGTTTTGCTCTGACTCCCTCGGTGCTATTACGTGTTGCATTTCTTTCGCGAAGGCCATGGATCTCAGGCAGTCATATGCTTCCACCAAGTATCATGAAGTTACTAATTCGTGCGCCGCGTAACCAGACCAGGACTGTTCTTGGATATAACAGGTCCGACCTACCGCATCAGAGGAACCTTGCAAGAGAGATGAACGCGCTGAAGGCGTTTCTACCGCCGGCAGGTGACGGCGACACCCTCAAGCACCAAAAGGCGCGAAAGCGCATTCTCGAGGCCCTGGAGGCGCTGGGGTATTACCTCCGCTTCAAGCTATACACGGACAGGCAACTCGGCCTAACCACGACCCCTCCTTTTATTGAGTACGACAGGGAAGTTCCTTGGACGAATGTACCGACGAGTAAGGGAAAGAAGGAGGACGACGTGATACAGCACGCTCAAGGCGTGAGCCCACACAACCATTTCAGTGAGAGTACCGCAGGCCCTGCTGTAAATAGAGCAAATAGGCTGAAGTACGGCGAGACATTTCGGGATTTCTGGAAAGTCAATACGAGATACTTCCCTTATCAAGAGCTTATCGTGGCAGGAATTAGTGACGACCTCGATGAGCATCCGGAGTTCACCGATGATGAAGCACAGAGAACTGATCAGTATGACCTCAACCCAACTCACATTCTCGGTGCGGAGAGTATATCTTTTGACACATATCTCTTTTTTAGCCGGTCTTGAGCAGTTCCGGTTCCAGGCAGGCACGAATTCCTTGTGGCATAGTCTTTCGTAGGCATCATTCCTCCGTCAGCTACATGAAGACGGTCTAGGAATTGAGATGCTGACCATAGAATCCTTTATGACGAATCAGCTACCATTTAGGACGCCGAAATGATGACCATAGACCTAATATATTCTGGAACTGGGAGATCAAGCCCTGTATCTGGGCGTACTACACCCAAGTGCTGGAACACCCTGGTCGTGAGCGGTGGCGGACCTACTGTTGGATGGAACGATAGAGTGAGAGGTTCCACCTCGTGTCCGGGTGGACTAGCATTCTGCGGCATCTTCACTGTAACGAGCGCATCCACGGCGAGGATGTGGCATAGGTCGACCCTCTTATCTTGCACGTAATTGCCGACTACTTTGGCGTGCAGATCATCGTCTTCACGTACGATGGGGACCCTTACAACCAGCTCGACGGTGTTAACAACGCCGACGTCGAGATCGGCCGCAATATTGATCCACAGAGACGACTTTCCGACAGGGCAAACCAATTCAAGGCTCGCCTTTTCGGCCACATCCCGAGGACTTGCAGCAGGCCAGGAGAATGGCTCAGGTCTTCTTAGTCACAAGTAACTGGAGACACTTCGACCCGGTCATCTGGGAACTCAAGTTGAAGAGAGAGCCAGGTGAAGTAGAAACAAGGATGTATGTACTACCCAACGATGATTGGGTTCCTATCAGAAGAAGGACTAAGATATAACGAGAAAAAAGTTGGCAATAATTCTTTGTGAAAGATTCAGCCCCGAGCATAAGCTGGGCAACCGGGTGGAGCAGAACGGAAACCCCGATCTTCCCTGGTGGCGACCGCCAGTGCCCAACGCGCCCAACGCGCCCGTACCTCTCGAAAGATTGGATCGCTTGCCATGGTACGTCACCCCTGACCTTTTTACCACCTAACAGTAGAGTCCTGTTTCACTATTTCGGTCGAGTTTGGTTTCATTTTAGAGTATTTTCCATTATACTGACAAGAGCATACACTCTTTGCCATCATCAGTGAAGACGAGTACCATGGCGTTCCGCTTAGCCAATTTCCGTACACAGCACGACCACCCAATCCTCCGCCCAGGCGGATCTGGATTCCCCAGGACGAGTCTGTACTCGATAAAGCGAAATTCGATCTCTTCATGCACGGGAGGGACATTCCAGGGACTGCTCACCGTGGCTTGCCGGATAAGGCAACTACCATGGCCTGGAGGGTACACATTAGTGCGGCGGACAGTAACATCGCACTTCCTAGAGCACCGGATCCGAAGAACCAAATCCGCTATGGAGGATTAAGGGATCTTCCTGTCGAGTTTTGGGAGGATTATTCCAGGGAGTTCCTATGGCAGCATAGGTACCGCTCTCTGGCAGGTTGAAAAGACAACTGGGGAGGTGTGGCATTTGCTGGATTTATATGGGCTGGTTTATGTGTATTTTAGGAGTTCCAGTTGGTTAAATAGTTTCAATGCTGTTTGCCCAGGTTATCATGAAAGATAGGTGATGAAAATGTGCACGGCCATATCTCCCTAAGCACAAGAAATCCCTTGAGCCCTCGAGCCATATTTCCATTTCCGTCTCAAATAAAGAAAACGAAATAGAACCGAGGAACATCCACGCTACCTAAAAGAAAAAATACCATAACACCAAAGCAGTAGGTGTATCCTTCTTTACCTGCAGAAGCTTTTCGTCGTATCAAAAGCGATCCCTGCTGAACGGAGACAAGTCAAAACCGAGCGAGTCCACAACAACTACCCCGCGCTTTTCATCCCCCAGCTTCATACCTTTCACCTCACTAGCATCCCAGCTATCCCAAACATCATCATTCACCCTCGTCTCCTGGAAAGACGTGGACGAAACACTCGCCGAATCATTCGATACAGAGTACGCCCCACCGCTACCATCCTCCTTCAACCTCTCCTCAAACCGCCGCCTGAACTCATCCCCGAGCCCGAGAAACGCAATCGCATTTCCCGCCAGCACGCCTGCGCGCTCCTCCCAGCTCATGAATCTTCTCACGCTCTCGTCCTCCAGCAACATCTTGCCCGCAACGGGAACCTCGCCCAGGGGAAACGGATAATCACTCCCCAACACGACCCTACTCGCTCCTCCAGGGCCCAATTTCTTGAGGACAAACTCGAGCAGATCCGGATCATGCATCAACGAATCAATCCATATCTGTCCGCCCCCTCCACTAGAACCAGAGCTTGCAGCAGTACCTGTAAAATGCTCCCCGGGGCTCACGCTAAGCGCGTCTTGGGCGACTAGATCCGGCCGGCAATTGAAGCCGTGGGTTATCCTCCCCAGCAGGGCGGGAAACGCGCCGCCGCCGTGCGCAAAGCATACCCTCAGGAGGGGATGCCTGACCAAGACCCCGGAAGACATGAGTGCGTACATTGCCAGCGCGGTTTCCGAGGGCATCCCCACAAGCCAGGAAGCCCAGTACCCCGCCCAGCGGGCTTTGTTCTCGCGCGGGAGGGCGTAGCCTAGCGGGTGGATGAACAGCGGCATGTTCAATTCCTCACAGGCTGCCCAGAAGGGCTCGAATTTGGGGCTGACTAGCATGGTGTCTGCGTCGACGCTCGTGCCGATCTGGATTCCCTTGATGAAGGGGAGGGAGGTGCGGATACGATGGAGCTCTGCGATGGCGGCGTCGACGTTCCGAAGGGGGACGGTGCCTAGCCCGATGAAGCGGGTCGGGTGCTGTGTGCAGATGGCGGAGATGTGGTCGTTGAGTGTCTGGGCGAGGACGATAGCCGGGGCGAGAGGTGCGTCATAGCAGAAGAGGATGGGCACGGTGGAGAGGACTTGCACATCGACGCCTGCTGCGTCCATCTCGGCCAGGCGGGTGGTAGCGTCGTGGCAGTTGGGGGCTACGCGCCGGAAGAAGGTGTCGCCGACGTACATGTCGATGTGTTTACTGTCTGGGACGGGTCGGAAGGCTGGCCAAGCGTATGGGGTTTTGGGCTCGTCATCGCTGGGTGGTGTTGTGAGAGAGACGAGGTCGGGGAGGGACGGCGGCATGATGTGTGTGTGCAGGTCGATGCGGAAAAGGCTGGATCCGGCGGTGGAGCGTGAACGTCGACGAGGATGAGGTTGCACTTCATCCTCCATGAGAGAGAAGGAGGATGACGAATCTGTTGTCGACGAGCAGAAGCTGCACCCATCTCGAGTTGCTGAAGGCGCCATTGCCTGTGTATCGCGACGGAGAACCCGGTGTGTGATGTGATGTATTGGGATTATGTAGGTAACAACAGAGGCAGTGATTCAGACAGTGTTAAAGTGGAGCGAAAGAATTTCGACCGAGTACATGCCAGTGTCGTCCCCTGAAAATGGTGAGCCAAGCAATCCAGGAATGAAGAGCTTCACAGTGAAAATGTTTGGAGACACGCAGAGAAAGCAAAGTAAAATGTCATTCTTTACCCCCCCAACGATGAAGTGCGTCCAAGTTACATGAAGGCAGGAATCCAAGCTAGCAATGTACACACCCACTGACGTCGAGTTTGGGTCCCCCCAATCCGTCGTTTCGGATCGCGGACGGATAGCGGAAACGGCGCGGATGGCGGAACGGATGTAAATGAACGCTTGTGATTGGCCAATCCCCCGAAAGTCTCAGCAGTCGTCAACAAGCGGACAAAACAAGGAAAACGTTGGATCCAACGCTAAATCCACGCCGTTCTGGTTGTCTGCATGGCGTTAATGCAATAATCTCTGAGCACATGATCCTCTAAATATGCGCTTTGTTGTTGTGGAGGAAGTTGCATTGCTGTGGTTGTTCCAGGGAAGGTACCCGGTACCTGCAGCTCCCGAATCTGAATGCTGTAACCCTAACCCTCTTTGAACCAGGGATACGAAAGATGTGCACGGCGCGAGAAGATTTGCCCAAGAATCGTGGCTTCCTTGTTGAAACAAGTAACAAGTGGGTGTATAGATTAACTCTGGGCTGTCACAGTCACTGCCTTTGTACAACAACAGCTTGAGAAGTCTTAGTTGGTTAATTTTGACGGTGTTGATCTTGTTGATGAAAAAAAAGACGACAGACAAACATAAAACGTACAAGGCTCTGGAGGTGTACGATCTCAATTTGGTTCAATTGCATGTCAAACATTTTCAGGTGTAAAAAAAAGACCCCAAAAATAATTGCAAAAAGCTCGGTGGGAGTTACTAATTCCTTCCTCGGAGACGTCTCCCCTCGGGAATTGAACTCGGGACCTACGAAAAACGGGGCCTGGTTTTTCATAGTTGACAGTGTTGGGGAAAGACTCGTTGCGCCAACTTTTTCTCGGACAGGTCGGTTCCTCCCCTGTTGAGGTCAACTTGATAGGTCGACCCCAGAACCTAGGTTATGTACTCTGCAGTGGCACGGGGTTCTAATCTAGCTGGTTGGTGTTGACAGTTGCACACGGGGCAGCGAGGGACCTGTGATATGATAAAGTTCATAGAAGGTTTGAACTATGTGCGGGTGGGCTATCTAAATGGACCTATTTTGTCGAGTCAAGTTTAAACCGTGCTATGACTATCCTTTGTCCATTTTCGAATCAAACGTGAACTTCTAGATAATCTCCTCTTTTACCCTTCAAAGCTTTCTGCCTAGGTACGGCTAGTCTAGAGAGTAATAATCCTTGTCCGTTGCACCGACACTCCCGTCCAGGTACCGGCATATATTTTGTTTGTGACTGAAGGCTGCTGCAACCGGCGTGCTGTTGCAACTGTGGCGGTCAAATGCGTTGTCCCAACCTGCCTCGGCCCATCATTTACCACCAATCCCGGCATATACCTGAGCAGGTGGCCAAGGGACCAAGGTGCCAGTTAAAAAGGTTCACATACTTTTCTCGCATTTTGGTGGTTTCCACGTATCTTCATTACTGGTAGTGTATCTATATTACAATCCTTTTGCTGGGTTCAGTTCGTCTGAACAAAATCATGCATAGAGAAGAGGCAAGTGAATCGTCCGGACGTTGGTAAACGTGTCCCGCGAGTAATCCCCTCCCTCCCTGCCGATGCCGCTCTGCTTCATGCCGCCAAAGGGCGTGCCCAACTCCCGGACCAGCCAGCTGTTAACCCAGACCAGCCCTGCGTCGAGCTGCTCGCCCACCCGCTGCGTGCGCGCCCCATCGGCCGTCAGCAGCACCGCCGCGAGTCCATAGTCGCTGTCGTTTGCGAGCCGGATCGCCTCGTCCTCGCCGCCCGAGAAGGGCGTGACGGTCACCACTGGGCCGAAGATCTCGTGGCGCTGCAGATCCGAGTCCTCTTTCACGTTGGTAAGGATCGTAGGTGCGATCCAGTACCCATCAGCCAAGGGATCGTTATCGTCGTCGTCTGCTGCCTCGTTGTTACCCATCAACTCGGCGGCGGAATGGGCAAGTTCCGGGGGCACACCACCGAGCTCAAACGTGGCGCCCTGGTCGGCCGCCATCTGCAGGTAGCCCCTGATCTTGTTGTAGTGCTCGCGGCTCGCGACCGCCCCTACTCTCTTGCGAAGGGTGTACCGCTTGGTCACGTGCTTGACGAATTGGCGGAGGAAGTCGGCATAGACGGACTTCTCGACGTAGATGCGTGACCCGCACAGGCAGATCTGGCCGGCGTTTTCAAAGGCCGCCATGGCCGCGATCGAGATGCTGCGCACGCGGTACGCGGAGCTCATGGCATCGGCGAACACGACGGTGGGATTCTTGCCGCCGAGCTCGAGGGACAGCTTCTTGCTGATGTTCTCGACGGTGGCGCGGCGGATGGCGACGCCTGTGGATGTGCTGCCCGTGAACGAGATGCCGTTGATACCCTTTGCCCGCACGAGGGCATCGCCCGTCTGGCCGTCGCCGAAGATGATGTTGATTACGCCGGGCGGGAGATGTGCCAGCTCGAAGATTCTGGTCAGGACTATAAAGAGTGTGAATGTTAGTTGACTGGCTTGGTATGTAAGAGACGGGAAATATGAATATGACTTACGAAAGGCGGTCATGCTTGTGGCCTCGCTCGGCTTCGCCACCGCCGTGCATCCAAAGGCCAGGCAGGGCGCGATCTTCCACGTGAGAAGGTAGAGGGGCATGTTCCAGGGCGAGATCAGGGCGAACAAGCCCGCCGGTGACCGATGCTCGTAGGTTATGGCAACACCGTCCACCATGCGACTGGTGGTCTGCTCATGCAAGATGTAGGTGGAGAAGTAGCTGCACGACATTAGCAGATGAGCCATGAGTGAGATCAAGTTTTTGGGCATTCTTACGAAAAGTTGGCAACGGCTCGCTCCACCTCGACTCGCGCCCGTTCGATAGTCTTGCCCTGGTCGATGCTCTCCCACACGGCAAAGAGCTCGGCATGCTCCTGGATCAGCTGGGCCACGCGCTGGAGGTGCTGGGAGCGCTGGGCACGCGTGGTCTTGCTCCAGGCTGGGAAGGCCGCCTTGGCCGCCTCGACGGCATCCCGGACAGTCTCCTCGCGAGAGCAAGTAACCTTCGCGAGGAGGCGCCCGGTCTTGGGCTCGAACGAGTCGACCGTGGTCTCGGGGGGGTCCCGTTGGCTGCGGTACGTGACCGACACATGCACGCCCGATATGAAACTGGACACCTCGATGCCCGAGGTGATGCGGACGCGGTAGAGCAGGTCGGCGGCTTTCTCCAGTGTGTCGCACTCGAAGAGCACGTCGAGGATCTCGCGGGCATCGGTCCACGACCCGTCACTGCCTGGCATTTTGATGGTTGTGGCCTGGGTGGCAGGAAGACTATGGCAGGGCGAGTATTGTAAATAAGGCGAGTGTTGCAGGGAGATATTGCAGGAAGGCTAGCCACTGGTGTAACGGAAAGTAAAACGGTTAAGTGCAGCCGGGGGTGTCGATCTGCAGGGAGCGGAGGGTAAATTGGCGAGTGCCCAAACAGTGGTGGTGCGAGCGGGGGTGTGTGTAAATTCGCGAGAGCTTCACAGATGGATGAAAAGCTGGTGCGCTGCTTGGAGAGTTGAGAAAGCAGGTCACGCACGGCTTAGCGCGAATTTTGGGCAGCAGGCCTGAAGGAAGCCAAATCACTCATCAGCAAAAATCGGTCCTTGCTGATAAGTTAAAAATATTGAGTGAGATGATCCTGATAGCTTGAGGCTCATACAAAGTGATTACTGTTCAAAGGAGTTGAGTAAAAGTCTCAGTCGCAGTGGAATAAATTCAGTTCTTCTACGCAGGTACACGTTGTAAAACAGCACCATAAAATGACAGGCAAAACACAGTAGTTCCAGGCTAACTCTTAGTGAGCCAAAGTGAGAATTTACGGGTGCAGACTGCACCCTGGACCTTTTCCAGCACATCTCGCCCCTGTGTGCGAGGACCAAAGTCACATGGGAAGATAGAATGCAGCCACTGGAATCCACTAATGCATCCCAGACAGTAGTAACGTGGCCGGCCTCAGGGGTCCAGCCCGTGGTGAATCCCGGATCGGATCGGATGGGGGAAGTGCGGAACTTGATGGAAGACAACAGTGGAGATTGGAGAAGCTGGGCGTTTTCCCGTTCCATTCCACCCATGTTGCCAGCACCAGCTCGGCACCGGTAATCAGTACCCGAACCCGGCGCAACAATCCACATCAGGCCGGCATCATTTGACGTATGCCACACATCGCAAGGATTCACATCTTATTTTGCTGTTTTCTCGAAGGTCTAGACCACTCGCAACACCAGCAATTCAGTAATCGTCGAACTTATTTCAACGAGGCTCACGGTCGAAGAACTCTGAAACAGAGGCGGATTCATCAGTGCAGTGCTACAAGAGTCCAGACAGACGTCTTATCAGTAGGCCAGACGACCAGATTCCGCTGAAATACCCAACACCATCATGATGTCTCCCAGTCCCAACGGAACAGCCTTCCTCCTCACCACAGGGCCTCAAGGTCTCGCTAACTACCCGCACGCCCGCACCGTGCCCAGCGCCGCCCGCACCATCTTCGTCTCAGGGACATCCAGCCGGCGCGCGGACGGCACATTTGAAGGCTGTGAGACACGAGAAGACGGCACCTTTGTACTAGACTGCGGCGCCCAGACGGCGGCCGTGCTGCGAAACATCGAGACTACGATCCGCGGCGCCACGGATGGGCGGTGTGGCCTCGAGAGCGTCGTCGACGCGACCGTATTCCTCACAGACATGCGCGGCGATTACGGGGCCATGAACGCAGAGTGGAACAAGATCTGGCCGAACCGCACAAAGGCACCCGCGCGGACCTGCGTCCAGGTTGCCGCGCTGCCCAACGAGCGGCTGAATGTCGAGATCAAGTGCCAGGCCATGGTGTTGGGGTGATGGATCGAAAGTCAGAGAGAGCAATGGTGGGAAATGCCGGGTCATTGAATAGAATCTAGAAACACAACTACAGCTCGGATATAATAGAGAAAGTTCTGCTCCCAGCTGCGTCGAGTTCCCGCTCTTGCTTCTCCCAAAAGAAATCCATATTACAACTCCGTCTTCCCAAGCTGCGGCTCCGGCGTGCCTGCTCCCCATAGAGGAATCCTCGCCTTCTCCCCGTCCGACTCTTGAGGCGACAAGCACGCAAGGACAGACGCCACCCCCATAATACTACCAGGCACCACCAGCCGGGGGCGCCGCTCCCACAAAACCCAGCCCATCAGGACCGATACAGTCAGCGGGATGGCGATGGCCCAGAGCATCCAGAACTTGGGAAGCACCACCAGTTCACCGTCGTCGGGCTGTGCGAAGAACCCGGTGCTAAAAACGCTGGCGACGGTGCCGAGCGGGAGGAAGAGCATGGCCATGACGGACAGCACGCGCACCGTGCGACTGTCCTGCCGCATGATCTGGCTGGTCTTTTGGGCCTGGATGTTGAATGCCTGTAGTACCGTGGTCAGCCGCATTCTGATGGCGAAAGCATACTAGTAGTACCAGCTGATGTCAGGATACCAACGAAAATAAATAGCAGGTCAGACTGGAGGCAAAAAGAGAGACAGGCAAAAGAGGGTCAAACAAACCAGATTGATTGCGTTCTGTAACCGCTTCTCTGTGCTCTCCATGCGAAGACGGAAGGACTCGATCACGTCTCGCTGATATTCCAGCAACTCGCGGGTGCTTGAGGCACATGGACCCGTGACAAGGACCCTTCTCTCCGACGTCGCCGGAGTTCCTGCATATCTGCTGATGGCTAGATTGAGTGAGCGGACTGCTGCGTTGAGGCTTTCGAGGAGGAAGATGGTGCTCTTGGCGATCTGATGAGCCTCGTGCATGTTGGTGCCGTTGATTTCCTCGATGTTCAGGTCGTAAACCTTTTGTGCTTCATCAAAGATGGACTACAGCCATGCCAGTTGGCTATGCATTCAGAAAACAGATGAAGTTAGAAGGGAGATCTTACCCGCTCCATGTTTCTCGCCTGCGTGGTGATGAACACGCAACCATCCACGAGCGCGGCGCACCACGCCTCGTAGTACAGATACAAGAGCATATAGGGGTCCTGCAGGGTTTCCTTCCACGCGGCCGAGGTCTTGTTCGCATGCAGGGCTCTAATGCGGCGGAGGAAGCGCCTCGGGGGGTTGAAGCATAGCATGGTCACCCGCGCCGCCTCCTCCGGTTGCTTCTCATCTTGAGTCCACTGCAGGTACACGGCAGTTGGCACGCCGTCGCCTTTACCGCGGCCGAATTCATTCTTCTTGACTCCTGGGTCCTTGGGGATGACGCCAAGAAGGTGAAGCCAGGCGGCTGGATTTGAAGGGTCAGTGCTGTTTTTGTGCAGAGACATCAAGGGAGCTTGAGAGGATATATACCCTGTTTGTGATCATTGCAATCCTCTTGGGTGCCAAACGAGTACGTCACGTTGGCCAGTCGCTCGGCGACGAAGCAACTCGGCATGCCAAATTTGCCCACAATCTCGCGCATATCGTTTGGCGGGATTGGATCGTGATGGTCCATGGGACCGATACTCATGATTTGTTAGGGAACGTTCAATGGAGGTTTTGATTCCACTCGGACTCGAGGAAGGACTTACAGGATCCTGAGGTCGAACGAGTCTGCTTCCATAGATTGGAGCATCTCTTTTGTTGACTGAATGATCTCAGCGCGCTCCGTTCTCGTCACCGAGTCTAATGTATCATGAGATAATCTGATAGAAAGTGTGTGAAAGGATGGGATGTCCGTATTACCACATTCGTTCCAAGTGAAGCTCGTCCACGGAGCACTGTGCTCAAACTGATACTCGAAGATAGGCTGGCTGACCAGCTTCTTCTCTTCGTACTTGTCGAGGTAGAAATCGTTCTCAGCCAGCGAGGCCATCCTGCTTGCCCTTGAATGATAATCGACGTGAAAGTGGTCAAGAGATAAGAACAAATGTCAAGTTGCAAAGAGCTGATAAAGCGGAAAACGAAAGACTTGAGGGTGGGGTCCGGCACTGAAATCTGGGGTAAAGAGATCTGGAACGCAAATGCTTGATATATACGTATGCCATCGAGGCTATGCTGCGCAATGTGCAAATACGAGGAGGTGCTGCTGCTGCACGAATTTCCATCCATATGGGATGCCTGAAACCAGCCATGGCATCCGCCGTGAGTGGCTATGCGGCCAAGATCGGCCACACACAGGAAGCGGCAATTCACCTTGCCTCAGAGCAACGAGACTGAGTGTGGCACAAGAAAGCCTCAGAGATTTATTCCCAAGGAAATTGAAGAGAGGCGAAAATGAGCGAACACCAGCCCCTTTGTTTAAGGCCTTAATTTCTCGGTTCTTGATTCCATGGAAGTTTTTCTAAGTCCGTGGGTACAATCTGCAACATTTGCCAGTTGGAATCTTGGCCGTCGCCTTTCTGGGCGATTTAAATGTTAAGAGGGGTAGTAGCCAAAAAAATAAGCTCGACTAACAGCGGGTCTTTACTCCACTTTGCACATGAGCGCAACGTGGACGAGGAACGGTGCAAGAAGTGATATGATATTGGAATTGACCCAACTGGGAAAGGGGAATTGAAACCATTCATCATCGTTGCAAGGTACGCTAGTTCGTCCACTGGCAGGAAATAACAAGATCAACCCCACTTTCTGGCTGGTTTGCAAAGTCAAACCCGAACAAAAACTGTTGCCCTCAACCAGCGCGTCATTAAAGGGAGTCTTCCTCTCTCTAATTCGTTTGTTATCTTTTATAAATAATAGCAACTCGAAATCCGCATCATTATCAGTTCCGGGTTGCAGCGGCATTGGGTGGTAACGGCACGACGATGCGGAGCAAACGCGGAGCAATTAGAGCTTGGCAGGTGCCAAGGTCGCATCCAAGGATCGGCAAGCCAACCAAGACGCCCCGGATAGATCGCCGGGCGTACTACCTACCAGTCTAGTCTTAGGCCATGTCTCGGTCAGCAGATCAAGGCAAAAAGAACAGTGTCACCTCGAGAGCAATCAAAACTCGGAACTGTCCCATATTTACGTATTTACTTTCAACGACAGTCCTTGAAGTGCATCGTGTCTTTTGAGGCTCAGACTGTTCTTCTGCCTACCATCAATCGTTTCTAACACAGCTCGCCAAGCCTTTCTTGCTGCCCTATTTATTGCTTGGCTGCAGGGCACTCAGGGGTTCACCGACGGTCTAGACCATGAGATAAGAGACACCTACGTCATCAGTCGCCCGGCAGAGCAAGAGCAATCCACGGAACTGCCGAACCTTGAAAACGACTCACCGCTGCTTATCGTGGAACAAGCATTTTTCCCACGTGTGGTGGCTTTTTCCCCAGGATATTCTTTGGTGCTTCAATTTCCCACAAAGGAAAAACCCCCAACGGCGAAAACCTTCGAAGGACGCACCGGGAAGAAACGACAACTGTGAGGATGAAGGAGGAGAATGGGTACGCCGAGAGCCAAGGCGGCAACACGCTGGATGGGCCAATCCATCACACAAAAGACTCGGCTCCCGTTCTCGATGGCGTCATCACTTTTGACAAGGACTCCCAGCTGCAGCGAGGGCTGAAAAGCCGACATATCCAGTTCTTGGCATTGGGGGGAGCGTAGGTTTATGCCCGGGCGCGTCCATTGGCTGTTGATGCATGTCACTCAAAGTAAGGCAAGCTGACCGCGACATGTTAACAGCATCGGGACGGGCCTCTTTGTCGGATCTGGCGCAATCCTGCACCTCGTCGGCCCCGTGCCGCTATGGCTCGGGTACCTGTCCATGATGGCAGTTGTGTGGATCGTGATGAACAATATCGCGGAGATGGTCACATACCTGCCCATGAAGGGAATCACACTCCCCTACTTCACGCAGCGCTATGTCGACAGCAGCCTGGCTTTTGCCGCCGGGTGGAATTATTGGTATGCGTATGCCATCTTGGTCGCGGCCGAGGCGACAGCGGGCGCCATCCTGCTCGACTACTGGAAGACGCCGGTCCCGACCGTCGTCTGGATCACCATCATCCTCATCGTCAACCTGTTTCTGAATATCATTGCCGTTGAAGTCTTTGGCGAGGCCGAGTTCTGGTTTGCCAGCATCAAGCTCATTACCATCATTGGTCTCGTGATCACGGCGCTGGTGATCATGCTTGGTGGTGCACCGAATCACCAGAGGATTGGCTTTCTCTACTGGGAGAATCCCGGAGCATTCAAAGAGTACGTCGCGACGGGCTCAACGGGCAGATTCCTGGCCTACTGGACGGCGTTCATCCGCGCGGGATTCAGCTTCATCACGTCGCCCGAGCTTATTGGGCTCGCAGCAGGTGAGACTGTTGCGCCGCGACGAAACCTGCCCAAGGCGGCGAGCCGCTTTCTTGCCAGATTGGCACTCTTCTATGGTGTCAGCACCCTGCTCGTCGGCGCCATCGTTCCATCCGACGACCCACATCTGCTCTCCAAGGAATCGAACGCCAACGCGAGCCCCTGGGTCATCGGCATCAAGCGTGCCGGCATTGGTGGACTCGACCACGTTGTCAACGTGGCGATCCTGACCTCGGCGTGGTCAGCAGGCAACGCATTCTTGTATTCCGGGTCGCGTGTTCTTTATTCCATGGCCATGAACGGCCAGGCACCCAGGATCTTCCGGAGGACAAGCAGTCGCGGTGTGCCGTATGCGGCGGTTCTGGCAACGTGGCTGTTTGGCTGCCTCGCCTATCTCAATGCGTCTGACAGCGGAGCCATTGTGTTCGGATGGTTTTCGAATCTGTCGACCATCTCAGGCTATATCGCTTGGATTGTCGTCATGTTCACATACCTGCGGTTCCGCAAGGCCATGAACTACCAAGGGCTGCTGCACACGCTTCCATACAAGACCAAGTTTCAGCCGTGGGCGACTTGGGCTGTTTTGGGCGTCGTGATTCTCCTTACGCTCACCAACGGGTTCCAGGTGTTTGCTCAGGGTCAGTGGGACGTAAAGGATTTTCTGGCGGCGTATATCACCATACCGGCATTTATGCTGCTGTACCTCGGTCACAAGGCTTGGTTCAGGACGCCGTGGAAGAAATCAGCTCACGACATTGACGTCTTGACGGGAAAGAAGGAGATGGATGAGCTGTGTGCGGATGATGTCGCCCCCGTACCCAAGAATTGGCTGCAGCGGATCTGGTTCTGGATAGCTTGAGGGGGACTATAGAAGGATGAGACCGGTGACGTCTCTGATAGATAGCATGGGTTGGGGCAACTTAAACTGTAATATTTCATGTCTTTGGCCCTCGGTACTGATCTTCCTTTCTTTGAAGGGTTAGGGTTATATTAGCGAATACCTCCACTGCCCAGATTTCACGAGTCATACTGCACCGCCCCGCTTGTGAGACCCCACCATTGGGCACCATAGCAGGTATTGCACCAGAAATCAGGCCATCTGCTCACTGAAACGGGCACAGCCGCACCGCATCTCGTTCGTTCTGACAAGCTGAACTTCTTAACACGTGATAAATTTTACATCTCGACCTTCCCCCTTCCTTCTCGTCGGGCGCCTTCTACATCAACGCAGTGACATTAGACACCCGTACACATTTGATACCAGAGCAAACGCTAAAATGTCTCAACTCGTCGCATCAACCCCGGGGCATCTCAAGGTACGTATGCCAAGAAAATGTCTCCAAATTCCCTCACAACACCTCCATGTACTAACTCTCACGCCTGCCTAGGGGATTAAAATCGTCGTTGTTGGCGCCGGCTCGGTCGGCGTGACCACAGCCTATGCCCTTCTCCTCAGCGGGCTGGCGGCCGAAATCGTGCTGATCGACATCGACAAGCAGCGGGCCGAGGGCGAGGTCATGGACCTCAACCACGCCGCGCACTTCGCCCAGGCCAGAGTCGTGGCAGGCGAGTACGAGGACTGTGCGGGGGCCGCTGCCGTCATTATTACCGCTGGCGTCAACCAGAAGCCCGGCCAGACCCGTCTTGACCTCGTCAAGACCAACTACGCCCTTTTCGCTGATGTCGTCCCGCGCATCGCCAAGAGCGCCCCGGACACCATCCTCATCGTAGCCACGAACCCGGTCGACGTGCTCACTCACGCGGCCTATAAGCTCTCGGGCTTCCCCGTCGAGCGTGTCATTGGCTCAGGCACTGCCATGGACAGTGAGTAGTCTCCTACTGAGCAAAGCAATGCATTTCAAAGAGAACAGGATACTGATCGTTGAGATAGCAACGCGCTTCCGCCACGAGCTGAGCAAGGAGTTCGGCGTCAACCCGCGCAACGTCCACGCCGTCATCATCGGCGAGCACGGCGATAGCCAGCTCCCGGTCTGGTCGTTGGCGTCCATCGTAGGCATGCGCTTAAAGGACTTTGCCGCGCAAAAGGGCATCGAGTACCGCCAGGACGCGATGGACGCGTGCGCCCGCCGCACCAAGGAGGCCGCCTACGAGATCATCCGCCGCAAGGGCAAGACCAACTACGGCGTGGCCTCGGTGCTCGTCAGCATCCTTGAGCCCATCATCACCGATGGCGACGCGCTCATGACCGTCTCGCGCGTGGGCAATTATGGGGGCGTTGAGGACGTCGCGCTCAGCATGCCGTGCAAGCTGAACCGCACCGGCGCGCACATTGACGTGCCGCTCCTGTTGGATACCTCGGAACAAGAAGCGCTGAGGAAGTCGGCGCTGAGCATCAAGGAGGTTATCGACTCGGTTTAGCGGATGGACTGGGGTTTCGTTTCTATTCTCCGGTGATGCATAATCAGCCTGCAACTTTTCTTCTTGGTTTGGTTACTTTTGGTGATTAGCGGGCGTTTTATTTTCGAGTCAGCGCGGATACTAATGGTGATGGCGGATTCATAATGAAATTGAAGGCACGGAAGCTGGCAGAAATGAGTGGTGTCACTCACGGTAGCTATCTCCTCTCCATCCACCCACTCTTTGACTGGCATCCCAAGATTGATTATCATGTTTGACATATGTATCGACCCATGATTGATCTTCTCTTACACTAAATCAGCTACTCGCCGACGTGTGTCGTGTACCCTTTGGCCTTCCCCAAGACCTTAACTCAACGGGGCTGGACCGGATTTACACTCTCATGTCGCCTATCTCCGATTCGTCATGGGAGATGATCCTCCGGGTACACATCGAAGTTGTGCAACCCTCCATGTCAGTGATGAAATGTGCAGGGGGCTGCATTTTGAGCCGAGGTAACTTTATGTCGTCAACTTGAACCTGGTCTCAGTGAACGCGCAGGTTCACCAAAAATGTTTCTACTCCCCTCCCTACCAGTGTAAATACCTCGCATAAATTCTCGCATGAAGTGTCTAGGAATGCGAATAACTCCTAAGTCCATCTCTAACACCGCTTAATTCCACCGCCTTCCCTTGCTGCAATGGACGGGCGCCGTTCTAATTCCTCTGGGCTCTCGAGCAGCGCAAAGCTCTTCTTTGCTGTCCCATCCCGGCAGGTGTGTATAATATTTCTAGGCCTTCATGCCTGATCTCTGGTATTATCTCAGAATGCTAAGCACCAACAACCACTTCACAGTTCAGCAATCTCACAACCTTCTTTCCCAGAACCCGAAAAACCATGTCAGCCACCAAGCCTTCGCCCGGCCGCTTGCTACGCCTCACCCTCCAGATCTACCGAAACCAGGCCAGCAACACCGAGGACAGAGAGAAGTTCGCGCGCGAATACCTGGCCAAGGTTGCCGCTCTCCACGCAAAGAACGGCATTGAGATGTACCAGCAGGTGAGCATGGTCTGTCCACAACATCAACAAGTCTAACAGCCACTTCAAGGTATACACGCCAGTCGCCTATCGCACCGTTCTCGAGGAGATGAACCGCCGAAACAACCGCGGTTGGACCATCGACGTGAGTTCTTCCCTTTCCTAACACACTGCCCATCAACCCCTCTTCTCTCATACTGATTCCTCTGAAAATGAGAAACAGGACCACGACATGACGGTGGAGTTTTACTTCCGCACCTTCGCCGAGCTGAACAAGGTCAACTCGGACCCCGAATTCAAAGCCCTCCAGGCATCGGAGGGCCCCTATGTGAACCTCGTCCACGCTGTTGCTACGCTGGGGTGGGTGGAGAAGTACGTTGATGCTGGCAAGGTAGTCAATATTGACGGGAAGAGCGGCAAGTCGACGTACCCGCCGTGGTCGGAGCTAAGTGACTTGTCGACTGCTTATTCTGGGACACTTGCTGGTGGGGAGGCGTCAAAGGGGCCGGCGTATTCGTTGTAGATGAGCGTGACTGTTGGGTCGGTCTGTTTGTTGAAGATTCTGGTCTGATTTTCTCTTGAAATGCTTGCGCGTGCAACAAACACGTTAAATGAACAACGCTGCTTGGACAGAAAACCTCATGGCAAGAAGCGGGTGGTTTCAAAAAGGGTCGTGGGTATGACAAGAAAAGTGCTGTTAAGAGTGGTAGTCGAGAGCATGATTTTTACAGCCAAAATTAAGCTCGACGAACAGCGGCGCACCGCGCTAAAAAGTGATGGCCATGATCATGGAAAGGGAAGTCGCGTCCGCCAGCCCATGTTCTATTTCCAGGTCCAACGCAGCTTCCCATCATCGACACGACATCCAATATGCACTGCATCTTAATGTCAGTCTCCACAATTCTTTTCTGTGGTTGGCAAGAAAGTGTTGGCAGCGGGGCGTTTTGTGTCATGTTACAGCTCCGTCTCCGTCGGAGACGGAGCACTTTTCTTTTCACTGGGCTTGCGAATGAGGCAGAATCCAGCCAACTCGACTACGCCAGCCAATCATCCAGGCCAGACATATGTCGATAGTCCAGGCAGCCTGCCGTCCGGAATTAAGAAGAAATAACGGCGACCTGCTTATAAACCCTCTCTGCGTTCGTGTCGCACAAGCCGAGGTATCTTTTTGTGTGTCGAGATATTGGACTGGGGAGTTCATATCGCGTCTCTTCTTAAGCTGGGATGGAAAAAAGTGTTGACTTAGAGGCAAAGGGCGACCAAATTCCACCCATAAAAAGATCAGCCTTGCCGGCCATGATGTGAGCATTTGCACAATCCTGCTCGGAGAGCAACAAATACTTGACAAACAAGCTCGGTCTCAAAGTTGCACACACCCCGCTGAGCGAATTTCCAGCTCCAGTCGTACAAGGTCCGGCATCGGCTCTCACATTGACACATTGCAAACCTCATCACATAGTTTGTTGAGTCAGCGGTAATATCTGTCTAGATGTCGGAACAAATCTCCGCGGTGCCAAACACGGCTTCGAACCCGACGGTCGACAATTCCACCGCCGTGGTTTCAGCTCCCGAGAAAGATCCAGCGCCTATTAATGGCAAACCGAGTTCGCGAAGTTGGCGGTTCTGGGCAATCTTCCTTTCCTTGTCCATCGCCTCGCTACTTGTGGGACTTGACTCGACCATCACGTCGTCCTCGTTGCCTCTCATCACCGCCGATCTCTATTCTGGCGATAACTACGTCTGGATCATCAATGGCTATCTCCTCACATCGTACGCTTCCAATCCCACCCCCCTTTCACAGTCAACCCCCCTTTCACAGTCAGTGGCTAACACAATATCTCCCCATGCAGAACCGCGTTCCTCCCCCTGTACGGCCAAATTGCGCAAGTTCTAGGCCGTCGCTGGCCCACCATGGCGGGCGTAGCCATCTTCCTCCTCGGCAGCGGCATCTGCGGCGGCGCCTCTTCAACAGGCATACTCATCGCGGGCCGCCTCGTCCAGGGGATCGGCGGCGCCGGCATCTCAGCCATGACGCAGCTCATCATCAGCGACCTTGTCTCCGTCCGAGAGCGCGGGAAATACATCGGAATCATCTGGGCCGTCTTCGGCGTCGGCACGGCCGTCGGACCGCCGGTCGGCGGTGCCATCGCGGAGTATGGGTCTTGGCGGTGGGTGTTCTGGCTGAACCTGCCCATCGCTGGCATTACGCTCGTCACGCAGTTCTTCTTTTTGCAGATCGTGTTTGTGAAGAAGGCGAGTGTTAAGCAGCGTCTCGGGCAGATCGACTGGGTGGGGAACAGTCTGCTGGTTGCCTCGGTGGTGGCCGTGCTGATTGCGCTGTCGTGGGCGAATACGAGGTTCCCCTGGTCATCGTGGCATATCATTGTGCCGCTGGTGCTCGGGCTTGCTGGTATGGCGGTGTTCCATGTTTACGAGGCGCCGCGGTTCTGTGTTGGGCAGCCGACTATACCGCCGCGCATGTTTGGTAACAGGACCAGCGCGGTTGGGATGGCGCTAACGTTTCTGCAGTCCATGCTCACAATGTGGCGGGTGTACTTTTTACCAGTGTACTTCCAGGCCGTGCTCCTGGCTTCGCCCTCGAGGTCAGGGGTCCTGCTACTGCCAACGATCCTGATGGGCATTCCGATGGCTATCATCGCTGGAGGGGTCCTGGCGCGCTTTGGTCGGTACAAGCCCATTCATATCTTTGGGTTTGGGCTCGCGACCTTGGCGTCGGGTCTGTACATCAAGCTCGACAGCGAGTCGTTGCTGGCTGAGGTTGTCGTGTACCAGATTATCGCTGCTATCGGGGGCGGTTGTCTCCTGACCACGATGCTTCCGTCCGTCCAGTCCAGCCACCCACAAGCTGATGTTGCTGTCGCTGTCTCGACCTGGAACTTCGTGCGTGCCTTTGGGGCTGTCTGGGGCATCGCTATTCCGGCCGCCATCTTCAACAACCAAATCGATGCCCGCCTCAACAACAGCAGCAGTGGTGGTGTCATAAGTGGCGCGGTGCGCGAGTTTCTTGGAGGTGGCGATGCCTACTCCCGCGTTTCGGCCGAGTACATATCCTCACTGCCTTTGGAACTGCAGTCCGAGGTCATTGGTGTATACAATGGCTCTCTCAAGGTGGTCTGGGAGGTGTGTTTAGCGTTCAATGCTCTTGGGTTTCTCTTTGTCTTTCTTGAAAAGGAGATTGAATTGCGAACGACCTTGGATTCTGACTACAAGTTGAAAGAGGGCAAGAAGAATGCTGGTCCAGAGGATGGTTTGAAGGAAACTGACCGGTCACCTGCTGATTCAGAGAAAGAAGATACAGATCCTGAGAAGTAAAGGCACGATGATTTCGGTTTTGGTTAACGTTTGGATTATAGCAAGAATAGGTCCATCCAACAGGTCAAAGATGGGTGGAGTAAGTTGATGAGGTTCATTTGCAGGGTGGGTAGATTGCGACGCAGTTTCATCAACTCGAATACCAAGTAAGCGTCACTTTACCAAAGATACTACCAAGGTATCTCGGGTCATAGCGTGCCTATACTTTTGCTGTTTGAGTTTACTCGCACTGGTCTTACCATGCTGAACGTAATCCAGAGACAACATGATTCACTTCAAAATTATGTTAGGTAAATTCGGAACATCAATCACAATATTTGCGTTACAGAAACAACCTCTTTCAGGTCAACCGACAATTACCTGCCAGCCCACTTACACACTGCCTATGGATCGATTACTCCCTGCTGACCCTACTCACAGTAATGCTAATACTAGGTCAAATCTTAATACATGGGGGACTTAAATAAAGAACTATTTCTTTTTGTTGAAGTCCATCCATCCCTTCTACAGATCGATTTCTTTGAGCAGCGTCTCGTTTGAACGTCGTCGTCAAAGACTCAAGAACAAAGACCGGCATACGGTCACAAGACCATAACAAGGGGGTAATTGAGTACCTACTCCCACACAAAGGGCGGCAAGCCGGCTAGCTCAGCATGCCTTCCCCCCGTGAGACTTCGTACCCTCAGACCCGCATGTACCAATGCCACGCCGTCCGCGTCGGCTTGCTCCGGAGGAGAGGCTCCTATTACGACCACCTGCGCCGCCGAAAGGTGCTGCGGCTGGACGAGCTCTCCCGACGTGCGATGAGACAAACGAGGAGCGGATGATTGAGGAGGAGCAATGGCTGCAGGTTTCGCAGCGGTCCTTGCTGACTTCTCAACGAGAGGAGAACGCCCAAGCTCAACCAGCCACCGTTGAGAAGCCAGACCAGCTGGTTGCGCTGAGTCAACTAAGACTTCTTCAAATGATCCTGAGCCGGATAGTTCCGAAGACAGTGAGAATGGCGAAGAAAGCACCACACCTGGTTCAGTCCCGAAGGTGCAGGATCCTACCAGTGCTCTAAAAGGCAAGGAGCTTGAGATTGTTTCCGAGCCTTTCTTCCGATACTAGTTCTCCTGAGATTACAAGTTTGCCATGATTTCATGAAGTGACAAGTCATATGGAAATGGTTGGGAAGGCGAAGGTTCCCGTGCTTAATATATATCCTGTCATACTTTCAACAGCGAATTTCTTGTTCCCCAGGTGACGCCTGTATTCAACTCGTTGTAATGGCTGGTGGCTTAGGGTGACTCTGGTACGGCAGCTACAGCGTGGAGGCAGATGTGGCACAAAGTAATTGCATGGTTTTTATGCTGTGTCTAGGTTTGTGTTTGAACTTGCCACGGCCACCTATTACACGACTGTAAACTCAACAAGCCTTTCCTCGTCGTGCTTTTCCCCTGCCACCCGCGGTATCAGATTTTTTGCTTTTTGAATCCCACGGTCCGGCAGGAATGGTCTTAGAATCTCGAACATCCTAGGTACATACATATCAGGTGTTAGGTCCGAGCTGTTGTTGGCACGAGGGCTTGGCGGGCTTGCAGGAGGTAACGAGGTCGGTCAAAATCAGCAGTCGCATCGTACTGATATCTGTGGTCATCTGGTCCGCCACTCGACTCAGCCTTTCCATGTTTCGGGTAGGATATTCCACCCATACATACATATCAACTGCTGTCTCTTCTCTGTGGTCGAATCTTGGTTGGTACATATCGCATCGATCCAAAGCGCACGCGTCTCTTTCGGTCGTCGCAGGTATCGGAGAGCTTTAGCGCAACTCGGGGCGATGGCAAGACTCGCGTAGGTACTGCCTGATATTTCAACCTTGATGGATGACGATCGAGCGCTTCCTCGTACATATGGTAGGGCGTGGTCCTGGACGGGTTGGAAGATGAGGACTTCCTGGAGGCAACATCGCAAGGGCTGGCTTTGGTCTTTCGTGGCTCGAGGAGCGTCACACGAATAGTGCGAGGCTCGGAGAGGGCCGTGTACACAAGAGGTGAGTTTTGGAGAGGCCTTTTGCGAGCGTAACGGATGGGTTTGCTTCGGATGGTAATGGTGAGACTGAGGGTTGGCTTGACTCGGATGGTTCTGTCCTGGTGAGGTTGGAATCTCAACGCCTTCGCCCCCGCCCGTCTAGCACACACTCGGCGTTACCTAGGCCGTTGCAGCCCCTCCCCTGCCCATGCAGAGAGCTCCTGTCCGTGATTGGCCGCCACGACCACAGCTTCAAGACCGCCAACGGTTGGAATTCGGTCTTGCCTGGCGGGATGGCCACGGAGTGTCAGTAGAATGGTGTCCTAACTCCCACAAAATGAAATCCATTTCGACTTGATACAGCTAGTTGAGTGACATCAAAGCGCGTTCTTGCCAGTTTCGCGGCATTGTCCCGCCAAAATCTGCTCCCTCTGCCAGCAACGGTCAACACAAGTCACGCGTAGCCGATGGTGGACGTCGCGCGGCCAACGAGAGGCGCCCAGCAGCCCAGCGATATTGAAGAGTCGTGAATATAGCAACACAGATAGGAATTTTGAGAAAAGCCCTCCCACGCTGCATTCGGCCCCTGTGATCGTAATATCATCAATGGAATGTACCAAGGTCTAGCGGTTGACCCGACCGCTCTACCGCAAAAGCACTGACGCCAGGCTTTGTGACCTAGCGTATAGTCGCACTTCGAGAGCGGAGTGCCCGCAGCACGAGGCCGGCGTCCTCCAACTGGCTCTCGACCCCGCGTGGGAAGTAGACGACATTAAAGAGTGATTAAATGATCGACTGCCGTGTGATCTTTTGAAAGAGAGGCCTCTCGCGAGGCCGTGACGCGAAACGCGGATAGGAGCAAGATTCACAATGCGTGGCACTGCTCTTGTCACGGACTCACGGCGATACATGTCTTTCAGAGTGAAGTCTAGCAGCAAACAACTACGAAACAACCAAAAATGAACAAAAAGCGCGTGATACACGAGATCTGATCAAGAAGATAGGACGCTGTCTTCGTCGGTCCTCAAGGACAGTCACGCCCACAGAAGATAGAACAGCTAGCATCACATTTTCAGAACTCTTAGGTAACAAAGCTATCAAATTTTCTTCTCCATGGCACCACAAGAAGCGGCGATCATAGTGAAAAAAAGAGGTGGCGGCCCGAGCCTGGAGGTAGTGTAATACGAGGCTCAGACCTATCTGAAAATTCGCCCGCGTTAACATACACATTGCCTCAGCATCGCCAGTCCAGGCAGTGGCGCCTGGGAATGTCCGGTAGTAGGGATGCTACGAGACAGCTACTGGGTGCGTCCTGGGCTGGCTCCCATGAGGAAAGAAAGAAGGAGCATCTTTGGGCAAAAAAGACCAGACTTATATATTGTTTTTGCCGGTCCGTGGACGGTGACAATTTTTATGTGGCCCGTGCACCGTGGGGTTAGGGTTAGGGTTTTCCTTGCCGACTAGTTTGGTGGTGGTGTCAAGGCGCTTTGGGGCCTCGCGGGCGTTGCGCTGTCCTTGTCGTCTCAACCAGCTGGTGCATCTGGCATCCAGGCACAGTGCCCAGCTCACACATCTTCTGCTTGCTGATGTAGTTTGCTGTCAATATACTGAGTCGTCTTTTTCACGACGGTGGCCCGTTACTCAAGTCCAGATCTTAATTAGCTGGGGCCATCAACTACGATCATGCAAGTCACAGGCTCCTGCTTGACTCGTATTGTGGCTGCTACTAGCTTGAGTGTCAGGTCATCTTCTCTATCGAAACACCACAGCCTCGAGAAAGGTAAACACGACGGCGTCTCAAATCACAGCTAGCAGCTCTACATCGCGATAATCGTGACCGCAAAACTTGGGATAGCCTAATCCCTGCCCTTCCGCTTCCGCTCATGTTCTAGGTGTCTAATGCTAAGAACTAACTCATATAAGGCCGATTCAATGAACGTTTTTAGCAATTTGAGGCGTCACCATGAAAGAGTTCAAAGTCTAGCGCAAGGCAAAGCTCCGAGAAAATGCACTAAGTCACGATGATCTAGTCGACGGAGATGAATCTTCTGCGTAGCGGCTTCTTGCTCTTCCTCCTCTCGCAGAACTCTCGCTAGATATCGCCGTTGTCGGGCAAGGGCTGACTTTGCCCAAATGCGAGCTCGCATCCGCTAGCTCTCGCTCAGCGGTACAGCCCGGCATGGCGCTGATCAAATCAGATCATGATTTACGAATCACCGCCCAAGTTTGAGACCAACAAAAAGATTAATCACCAAAAGCAACAGTATCACCAGCGACGAATTGTTCTTTTATGGACTCAATTGTTTGCAACCAGTTTTGTGATAACGGGACGTGACCAAAGACTAATTTTTCAGTCTCAGTGCGAGCTAGCTTGTGTGCACACAAGGCACTTGGACTGCCACCGCCCTGAGTTCATTGAGGCAGCGTAGTTGAGATACGCTTTGAGCTTATCATGAAAGGCTTTTTGTGCTGGACTGTTGGTTTTGTCAAATGGCATTGGTCGGTTTCTCAGTTCTTTGGGGTGTGTGCGGTAAAAGCAAGATTTATCACAAAGTGCAGTGTCCACAGAACAGTCAGATGCTCCTTCCTCATGGAGCAGGTCCCGAGACACAACTCCAAAATCACTCTCCCAATATAGTTGCATGTGTCTGAAGATGAGACCTTTGACCACTAGTTCTCCTCAAGTCCCGGAAGACGTCGGCCTCAACAAGTATCGATGCTGGCGGTTCGGCGCTTCCCCTTGCTGGCGTTCAGAAGGGTGGGTAGCGTGAGCACCCCTGAAACAGCGTCATCGGTGGCAAACGGAAAAGTGGTGGGCAGAGCAACCACCCCATTGTAGCCGAGCCAGCCAAGCCAATGCCGATTGGGCTTCCCTGCTTCCCCCAATTCACCCCCTGCAAACAATGACGTATCACCAAAGTTGCTCGATTGGCTGGGAACACGCATTTCTCCAAACAAGACCCTGAAAAACTACTGCCGCGATCAGCCGGCTTTTGGGAGGTTGCCAATCTTGAAGGTTGAGTCATGATGCGCGACGGGGTGATTTGCAGCGCATTGCTGTCTTCTTTTTACGAGCAGCCATGTCCCTGGACGAGACCCTGATTTTCGACCTTCTAGCTCTTGGCGGGCTGGGAGATTATTTTATCTCACCACCAGACTGCAATCGGCTAGAACGGTGAGACAAGTGTCTTTCCTCTGTAACCCCCCAGCCCTATGAGACCTTGTCCACGCTGGCATGTCCTTTGACGTGTCTGAACCCCATTCCATAAATATCCCACAGTTCCCACTTCTTTGTTTAAAGTGTTTAAAGGTGCTTTTCGACATTGTCGTCGCTTACCCTTGACTTCCATCTCACTAGTCCACCATACTCCTCATCCGGCCAGTCACGATGAAGAACTTGTCTGTGATCTTTCCGATCGCCGCGTCCATTGCGGCGTTCGTCCTGGTTCTGCTCGCACTGCTTGCGGGCCAGAACCCGGGCTTTATGGAAGACTACGATGTCATCTCGGTAAGACAGCTCTCTGCCCACCTTATGCTTGACTACACCTAACCCCTCCACAGTTCAACACATCAGCACTTGGCAAGAATCTTGTCCTAAACGCCGCGAAGGACGACGAGCCGACCCCAACTGGCGGCGGTTTCTGCAGCGACCTTCCGGGGTTCCTCGGGAAGGGATGTGCCACTGCCACGGCGGCGATCGGGAGCATCGAAAGCGCCATCGTTAGCGAGGTCAACGACATCGCCAACGATATCGCTGACCACTTGTCTGCCGAGCTCGGGATCCATCAGTTCTACTCCCTTCATGCCCTCTCCATCTGTGAGGGCAGCTTCTCGCCAAACGCGACCGCCAATGGCGCCACCCGCAATGTGACTAGATGCATCAAGGGCGCGACAGAGGGTACGTACCTCGCGGTAACTCGCCGTACATTTGCTCTTTGCTAACAGCACACCTCGCAGGCTACAACATCTCCGCCATCATTGACCATCAGCTTCAGATCGGGCCTTTCGAGCTCGGAATTGACGACCTCGGTTTCGACGACGAGCTGCAAAGCGCCATGGACACGCTGAATAGCGCGATCAAGGCCTTCGTCATCCTGCTCAGCATCAGCGTCGCCCTGACGGGGCTCTCTCTCCTCACCTCGATCGCCGGCTTCATCCGCTACACGCGCCCCGTGCTCATCGTCAACGTAGTCATCGCCAGCTTGGCTTTCATCATGCTGCTCGCCTGCAGCCTGGTCATCACGATCGGCGCCCGCAAGGCCGCAACTGAGGTGACCGAGAAAGGCGACGACATTGGATTATACGCGACGGCGGGTAGCAAATACACGGCCATCACCTGGGCTGCGGTCGGCTTGATGTTTGTCACCTTTGCCTACTGGCTGTGGCAGGTCATCCGCTTCAAGAACGGCAAGACCGATCTACATCGCCAGACGAAGCGCTCGCCGCGCGATTCCGAAGAGGCGGGTGCCGAGAAGCCCAACTTGCACGGTATTCGGTTCTCCAAGGGCCGGAGGAGCAGACGTTGAAGAGGTTGGCCATGATATGACGGGGCCGAAGCTGGTCTTGGCTCGGTCATTTTGAACTGCCCTTTTTGGATTATTATGGCACAAATTGCGAGCTGCTTTAATGGACACGAGGTCGGCAGTGGCTTGTTTTTTTTGGGTTTGGATACATGACGAGAGGGTTTCTTGGATATGGTTCACATGAGGCGCGCGGAAGATACGGTGAACGATCTACTTCTTCTCATTCTGTCCTTCCAGAATATTTGGCGCCACACACAGCGAAGATACCCAGTTGCATTACACTTCAGTTTAAATAAGATGAACCCATTATTACTGCTTCCCCAACATTACATTGCTCGAACTGCTACTGGTCCTGAAATTGACTCACTTCTGCAGAGATATGAATTTTAACAGACCCTCCGTCTTCCGCCAAGCATCATACAGAACGAGGGGGTGCAGTCTATCAAGAACCAATCTAGGAACTTATTGCTCTGTTTATTGCTTTCCCTTGACCATATTCTACGCATTTCCGGGTCGCTCGAAGTACAACTGACGAGTCCCAGGCACAACGAAACATGCTGTCTCAGAGAGAAGTGATCGCCAAAGTCTCAGTACATGGTCTACTTACCTACTACCCAAGTAGGACATTTACGCCGAACCGAAATCTATCATTTTCCGACCTCTTATCCTTTGAGCGCCTTCACATCCCCAACGCCGCAGTCCCGCCAGAACCGCTGAGTTGAGCCGCATCGGCTTGGCGTGCAAAGAGACGTTACAGTGTACCCCTTTTTGGGCCCACAGACCCCAACAAACAACACAAGGGAACGACGGCTCAGCAATGCTACACAATCACAGGTTATTATCTCGCCATTACTTTCAAACTCCACTCCTGTCTTTGTGCGCTTTCTTAAAGTGCCAATGTTCTGCTATGGATCAGATACGGGCTTGGTGGAGCACCAAGCCGTTGGTCATGGCTCGCGCGAGGAGCGGCAGAGAATTTAGGCAAAATATCGCGAACATGGCTCGACTCAAGGTGGCAAGGCCACGTTCCAACTCCAAGTTTACCAATCTGAAACCACCAAGCCGCATCAGAAAAACGTCAAGCTGAGCTGTCATGATCTCGAAATTCTATCCCACAACTCTTCTACTGATTCACAACCCAGGACATTGAGAATGAAAGATGGCCCGCCTTTTTGCCCTCTTTTTCGTCTTTGTTCTCGATTTTCTCAGCGCAGCATATGCTTGCAAAACTTCTCATGCCACCGATGGCTGTCTCTGGAGCCCACTTGTGACCAAGAACGAGCTGACATGTGACACCCCATGGTCCAGACGCCGTCAAGCAGCAGGAGGAGGAGCCTTTGGCGCGGCGAAAAAGCAAGACGAGCTGCTCTCGGAAGAAGAAAACGACGATGAGGCCAAGCCGTCAGTATGGCAAGGCCCAGCAAACTGCAACGGCAGGCACTGCATCTTCTGGAACGAAGGGCTCAGCGGCGGCATCGCGCTCATCACCACGTCCCATAACGCACAACTCATAGCATCCTGGCCAACCGCCAACGACGTTCTGCCCGAATCACCCCCTTTCTACGCCGCACAGATCCCAGGCAAGGGGACCGGGCTGATCGCCAACCGGACGATCCGTAAGGGCGAGATCGTGATGCAGCGAACAGCGGCGCTGGTCATCAACGTCACGCCGCACTACGACCTCGACCCCGAGACCAGGGAGGAGTTCTACCGGCAGGCCCTGGACAAGCTTCCCCCACGCCGGCGTGCTGCGTTCATGGAGCAGATGGGCGACGACGTGTACGCCAAGGTGGACCGCAATGCCTTTCGCATGGTCATCACCGACACGCCTGGGGCGACCCGCAAGGACGAGAACAAGGCGCACCTGGGTAACTTTCTTGGAGTGAGCTGGTTTAACCACGACTGCCGGCCGAAGTGAGTGTTCCCTTCCTTCTATTGCGATAAACAGAAACAGGGGGCTCATAACTGAATCTGTGTAGCACACACTACCGAATCAACAACATCACACACACCACCGTCGCCGTCCGTGAAATCGCCCCGGGCGAGGAGATCACCGTCACCTACGTGGACGGCACTTTGCGCCGCGCCGAACGCCAGAAGCGGCTCGACGACTGGGGCTTCAAGTGCACCTGCCCGCAATGTTCCTTGCCTCCAGACGAGGCCGAAGAGTCTGACAGACGCCTAGAAGCCCTCAAGATGCTGGGCGAGGAGCTCGAAGAGCGCGTGCGCACCCCCGGAGGCCTGAAAGAGATGATGCCCGAGATGGGTGGAAGGCTCGCCGAGCTGTACGAGCAGGAAAGGCTCGATTCGTACCTGGGGCATGCGTACACGCGCGCTGCGCTGGTGTATTCCATGTTCGAGGACGTCGAGAAGACGACGGAGTATGCTGCGAAAGCGGCGGTTGCTGTGGCGCGTGAGAATGGTGATGACTTTCCGGATGCGGTGGCCATGCGGTCTCTCGCGAGTCATCCGCAGAGTCATTGGTCCTGGGGGATTGGGAAGGAGTTGCCTTGAGTAGGTAGTAGAAACCGATTTTTGGGGCATGTCAAAATGGATTTGGTAATGGAACTTATGGGATGTACGAAAAAGAAACAATAAGCACCAATATTAAGTGCTCTTGCCTACAACATTGGTGTTCTCCGGAGAGCTTGCTATCAGCAGGGTGGGCTGGAAGGTGTTTATGAGAGCCTTTGAAGTCAGATGCACCGCGGTAGAAGTGAACTTCTTCTATACTGCGGACCACTGTGTAATCGTGCCCAGATCTTGATAAATATTGGAAGATTCGGGGGCCTCTTGATCGGGTTTGGTGATCACATGATTGAAAAGTGTGTATTGCCAAGATCAAAGACTCAAATTGTCAGAATCATTTAGAGTCGCGCTTGATTCATGCAGAGTCATTCCAACAGCTGCCAAATTTTCCCTGTGTATATTTCAAAACCAGTCCAAATTCTGACTACCTAGACAATATTGTACATCATCTACGAGCTCTGCGTGCAGTCATCTTCTGAAAGGCACAAAAGAAAAACAATCCGTGAATCAATCTTTGGAGTAGCGTGGGTCGAGATATTGATGTCGTATCATCTGAGGGCCCGAGAGACTGAAGACTCTCTCGAGCTCCAAGGTAATGAGACGGAAGACGATCTCGAGCTCCATGACAATGAGGAACGAAACCAGCTGGAGGGGACGGCGTATTCGAAATACCTTGAAGAGAGGGAGACTGAAGATTATCTCGAAATCCTGTGCCCCGGAAATGTATTTCCACCCTCCGCGGGAGTCATAGATAACGCTAGGCTATGGAAGCTCTGCCTCCCTCTACCGCCGCCCAACCTCGCTCAGTCTCCTGCTATTCCTCTGCTCGGTGGTCTCTTTCTCCCGGGTCTCCCCTATACACCGCCTAAGCACGGTTGGGATTGTTCAAGGTGTTCGGATATGTGCGCCCCATTGACGGTCTACAAGCTCCGAAATCCGTACTCTGCGACTTCTTCCACTTCGAGGCGAGAGGGGGAGCTCTGCTTGAAGGTCTGGTGTGGCGATAGATCAGAGGCCTGCCAGCTACTCCCCCACCCCCCAATGCTTGTATTGTTCCTTGATGCAAGATTAGGAGGGACAAAACAAACCCTCATTGACATAATACTTAAGTATATACAGAATACAGAGAATACAGAACCAAAGCAATGGACTGACCTGTATTCTAGCACTAGATGGCCCGTCTTAGGAGCCCCGCATCCTTTCTTCGTCACGCTTGAGGTGAGGAATCTGTTCAGAATGGTTATGAGTCTCACGAATGTCAGCTTTTGGTTGGGCTACGGCCACCACATGGAGATCTGGGCGGGACGTTACAAGGACAACTCGGGCTCGAGATGGGCCGGCATGCTCGGAGGGCTTTCCCTCCTCCGCAAGACCAGCTATTGGGACGAGCTTGAGACCGTAAACGGGATACCCAGGGTTCTATGGGCTATGGGGATCAAATCTCATCACCGGCTCCTGAGCGACTTGAAATTCAAAGCTGCGGACACTTGCATGTACCGCGACGTCATAGACAACGAGGCGGGTCGCATGTCCATGGGCATCGTCCACGTCTTCCACAACGAGGTCCCCGGACGCGAGGCTATGATGGCTGACGAGGTCCAAGGTATACGGGACTGTTGTGGCGAGCGGAAGGAGGCCCTCGTGATGAAAATGGACGAGGTCAAGACGGCGCTGCGCCGTGGCAGATTTGCGCCGCTTGACGCGCTGCTCATGGTTCATTTCTTCGTCTGCAAGGGAATCATCAGCCCGGATCACCCGCAATACACGGATATCAACAGATGCCTGCACGCGCAGTTGCCCTTCCCCACCGAGTAAGGGACCTAGGAAAATTGTCAGACATATTGTTGAATACGGGTATATCTATGGATGGATGCCAGGAAGTGGTAGGAATACTGTAAAAGCAAATTCATGATTACAACATCGAATCGCAGTTCTTCTTGAGAAAACAATAAACAGGATTTGACAATCACATTCATGGCTTTGGCAACACATTACCAATATGGAAGCAGCATGTCTGTTGACATGTTGCACTTAAAAGTAAAAACGAACACATCTGCAATAGAAATCAGATTCTAGTCACTGAGTCGGAAGTGTCTGCATTTGTACAGGCAGTAGATAATGAGGTGGCTTGACCACTTCAAGTGTGATAAAAGCACAATCTATTGCGCCATCCTATTGAGCAGCGAAATCAACAATGCCAGTGCACAATGCTGTTATCACATGCCATACCTAGGTAGGCACGGCGCCGCTGCTAGAAAAACAGGACCGAAGTGCAAGCATATCGATTGAGATCATTCACACATGGCAAGCCAATGATAGTAAAGACACATCTACAGCTCTGTACCAAGGTGGTCTGATTGCACCCAAAACTCGGCGCGCATTATTTGCGAACCTGAACTGCAACCTCCAAACACTTGTTTTATTGTACTCTCGGAGCTCAATTCTCTGTGTGCTGATCCCGCTTTGGAAAAGGGTGTGCCTTGCATTGAACAGTCGACAGCAAAGAGTACCTACCTTACTCTGCTCGTTCAATAGAAGAGGGCGACTTGATAGTGCAGAGAGTAAGAATATCCCTCGAACCGCATCTGGGACTCGCTTTCTTCAACCATGTGCGAATCATACCATGTAACACTTCCACGAAGACCACGAACCTGGCAGAAATGAACGTTTGGTTGTGAAGATGAATTGGTTTCCCGCCTCTGCTGTTTATGAGCTCGCCTGCGCGGGGGCGACCATCGTAATCGCCACGACCACGCTCACGTTCACGCTCACGCTCTCGATCGTGATCTCCGCCCCTGTGGTCCCTCTCTCGCCCCCGGTCTCGGTAGACTAGTGACCACATTTGACTTATACCGCAGCCGTCTTTGGCGCCTTGTACTCTCCAATCCACTTCTTCATGATCGCAATCGACTTGTCCTGCACCTCCTGGACGTACGGGTTGATGGTGACGCCGCTGCTGGCCAGCCCGCGGGCTGTGAACGAGTCGTCGGCATGCTCGGCGTTCTTGATGAGGAAGACGGCCACGTTGTCGCTCGACTGGAGCGGTCCGCCAGGTCGGATCTGGCTGGACATGGTGGTTGAACGCCACGGGTCGAACTCTCTGTTTTAGTGATTCCATGTCAGCTATGTGCTCCAACCGAAGTCTCAGGGATGAATGCAATCGTGTTTGAATACCCGGTAGTGTAAATGACTCTTGTGGCATTGCGAAGCCACCCGCCCGTCTGCTTGTTGAGCGAGTCGGGTGTCTTTCCGACAGCGCTACCGTAGGCCTGACCGTTCTGCGTTGGGAAATGCATCTCGCACTGAGCTAGGAAGTACTTTGAGTCGATTTTGCGCGAGACGAGAGTGAGGTGGTCCTTCGGGGCGCCTGTAGTCCAGGAAGCAATAGGCTCGTTGCAGAGGAACCAGAACCACGTCCGCCAGGGGTTGCCAATTGTTCGCGCCTCGATGTAGGGGTTGAGGTAGTCGTGCGTGTTCAAGCACCAGAGGGGGTCTTCTTGGCCGCGGACGTCAAAGTAGGTGCATGCTGTTCATAGAATCTGTCAGTTGGAGTTCTCAAGTCTCGACTTGGATATCGGGTAGGTACGCACTAGAATCGCGGAATTTCCGAACAAAGTAGGCCGCATAGTTCTGCACAACACCCGGCACGGTGCCGAGAGTTGCGTCTTCCAGGGGCTTCGTATCTTGCCGGACGACGGCGTCGCACATTTTGAGGATATCGAGATATCCCTGCGTCTCCTGCCAGTACCGAAACGGAGTTGCGATCGAGCTAAAGAGCAAAGATGTCAGAGACGTTGAGGATTGCGAACTGATTTTCGTTTATGATTTCAAAACTCACTAGGCAAAATCATCGTCCTCAATGGGAAAGGTAGTGCCGAAGAACTGCTTCAGCGCTTCCACCGTGGTCTCGTTTCGGATCGGGGCCAGCAAGATGCTGTCAACGAACTCGATGACAGCGTTGAGTGCGGAACTGCAGCCTGCGCCGCCGGCGGTGTCGTTGCGGTACGCATCGATTCCTTGTCTGATGGTGTCGTAGTAGTACCAGTTGTTCGCATTTGCCTCGACAATGGCGCTGCTTAGGTGGAAGGCGTGGAAAGCGCCTGGGTGAAATCGTTCAATCCAGCTGCCGAGCGTGGCCGAGTAGGATGCTCCCCAGTAGACCCATGGCTATGGCAAGTGGCATTAGCTCTTTGAATGTTCTATCCATCTATGGTGGTATTTGGGGGTGGTGCTCACCGCTTTCGAGGCGACACTCGTCTTATTTGTGTCAAAGGGAAACGCGATGTTGTTTGCAAAGTTAACAATGTCAGCAGCGGCTTGTTCCATATTGAGAAACTGAAGAGTATCCGAGTCGAAGCCGTCGAATGGGGAGGAACTTCCGAAGTACCGGTCTGGTGGGCAGAATATGTCAGCCAGAGATATTTCGCACCTATCGCAGTTCGGTCGGCGTACGTACGCTCAAGCACCACTGTTGCCGCACCGATGGCTTCGGCATACGCTCCAACCATTGTCGTGTTGTCGACGAAGGTATAACCTCTGCCAGGCGAGACGGACCCGACCATGGGGACCTCTCCTGGAGTCATCAAGACGACCTGCCGTCGGGATCTCAAGTTAGCTGTTGTCGTCTGCAGCCTCAGTTTTTGAACAAGCTCACCGGAGAGCCTGGCCCAGCCCACCATTCTCTATTGACGCAGTACTGCTGATCCCATGTCCCCAGCGTGCCAGCTTTATCGTTGTGGTCGACAGGCTGCGTGAACCAATCGCAGGTGACACCGGGTCTGGCGGCGATCTTGCTGACGAGAACGTCCGAGGGCGCTACTTCAGGCGACCCCCTCAGGCCTGGCCTTGGCGCGACCCAGGCCACAAAGGGGAGGGCGGCAGTGGGGGAGATTTTCATGGCGGGCAAGCTGGTGCTGAACAGCCAATTCTTTCCGAGAATTTCTTTCGCCTCAGATATCTGGTAGCGATGAGACTTGAAGCACGCCGTTAGGAGGTCATCTCGTTCCCAAATTCTCCAAAGCACAGCAGCTGGAGATGCTTCTTTATCTACCCTAGTCAAGCTGGCGGTTACTCCATTGACCCCAATTCTCCTTTCAAGTACCGAGAAAGGGCTGTTTGTGGGGAAGCTGTGTCACTCTATGGATGAAGGTCATGGATAAGTTGGGACAGCCCACTGTCATACGAAAGGCACTGCCTACTTCTATGGACAAGGGGGGTAAATTCCGGGATCATTGGTCTTTGAACAATTGAGAAACATGACACATCTACTCTGGCTCCAAAGCACAAATATTATGAGTAGAGTTTTCTCGTCGACTATGCTCATAAGATGGTCTTAGTATGATTCCCCACACAGCGCGCCACGAGTTGCTGTTGGACACACCTCCAAGTGACATTAAGCTCTCCTGCAGTGTGAATCCGGGGTATCCTTGGCGGCTTGGGCCTGAGGGCTGTGTGCGGTGGACATTCGGCTAAACTGCAAGCCGTTCACAAACGATCACCTTTCAGTTGCCTTATTAAGTACTATACGAGTATCTTATTTGAGCGCTGCTATATGCTAGAGTTGGGGTATACTTTGCCACCGAAATGTGTGGGATTCTTGCGGCAGATGGAAATGTTCAGATCTTTCACCGAGCGTAGATCACCGCATGCTGAGAGCCCACGTTAGTGAGCCTCCCAGCACTCATATACCTCATATATTGCCTGCATGAGCTTGCTCACGGGTTGCTGAAGAATGCGGGGAAGGCGTATATTGATTTTCTTGTCACCGGCAACCTCCGAAGGTTTTATGTTCGCAAGACCATCATGAAAACGGGGAGAATTTCAGGATCACCAAAGGACTATCAAAACTGTTCATAGTATCCAAGTCCCCTTCAAGGTCGTTAATGATAGTGAAACAATGTTCAAAGATTCAAGTCAACTCAGCGGCTTCCTGAAAGGGCCGCCAGGTTTGGAAGCAAACAAGCTAAAAAGTAGGCAGAGAAAAAGCCCGTATTACTAGTGCTCCCTTCATTCCATCGAACCCATTCTCAACCAGCATTATAGCAGTATATGATTAAAAGACCCTCCGTGAAATGACCACACGAACATCCTCGACAGGCTTCTTCACGCCCGTTCCAGGAACCTGAGCAGGAAGCTGCCACGTCCCGCTCGCCGGGTCAATGTCCCAGAGACTCAAAACCACCGCCGCCAACGAGAGGAGTTCCTTCTCAGCAAAGTTCCGCCCCTTGCAAGACGCTGGCCCGACGCCCCAAGGCCTCAGACGACCGTACTTGGCCGTCAGCTTGCCCGATTCGGGATCAACCTCAAGAAAGCGCTCTGGAACAAAGGTGTCTGGGTCCGCGTAGACAGACGGGTCGCGCTGCGCGATAGCGTGGGGGACGCTGACCCAGGTGCCGGGCTTCAGCTCGTGCTGGTACTCGCCGTCTTTGACTTGGATGGGCTTCTCGACGTAGCGGATGGATGCTGGGTCGTTTGCGAGGCGGTACGTCTCAAAGAGGCAGGCCTTCATCCGCGGGCATTGGCGCGACAGGATGCTGAAATCGATGGAGGTGATTTCCGGGTGAGTCGAGGTGTGAGAGATGGTGACGCAGAATTTGAGCTCCTCGCGGAGCTGGTCGACAAGACCAGGGGTGGAGTACACGTATACCAGGACCCAGAACAGCATCGGTTGCGTATTGGCGTTCTGTCCCCATAACACGGCCAAATCGCACTGACCGCGTAGTTTGTGCGGCCAGTTGTTCTTGGTGTAGATGGAGCTTCGTACCAGGGCGGCGTGGCTGACATCCGACATGTCGGCTCCGAAATCGACGGGTTCGCCCTTCTGGTGCTGCTCGATGCGTTTGTATAGCCCAGCGATCTGCTCGTGCAGACGGGCCCTGGCTGCCCGGGCGTCTCTCATCATCTTGAACGGAGCCCAGGCCGGGATACCGACCATGAGGAGCGGGAACATATCGTTGTCAAAGGTCCAGAAATCATCCAGAACTCTCGGGTAGCGGTCCATAAAATCGTGGCCATAGAGCAAGGGCATGGCGACACAAGCGCCAAAGTCACGCGACAGGCTCTGTAGATTGGCTTCGACTACGCCTGGCGATACGAGGCGGATATTGGCAGAGCGCTCCCATCGCTTCATGTCCTCCGGGCGATCGGATAAGGACACGAACGAAGCGCCTCTCTCGGTGACACGGCTCCTTTCCAGGGCAGCGGTGACGAGGGAGTCGTTCATAAAAAGACGCTCCACAGGCGCAGTCAAGTCTTTCGTGTCTGCTTCCACCCTTGCCTCGAATTCGAGCGTGTTAGGACACCCAAACACGCGGGTGAGAATGGTGTACTGGAGTGGCTCGGCATTGATAGTCTGGTGTCCCTGAGACATGAATCGATCGGCGCCAGAGAAGTTGACGAGGATTTGGTGACCTGATGTCAGACCAAACACAGACCCATTTTTCCGTCGTATTGCTGAGCTGGAAGCCGCGTTAGCAGGTCTCGACTCTTCAACTTCGAAGCGCCCCCACATACTATATGCGCTGTCCGAGTCCACCTCTGCTTCGGAGGAAGCCGGCGAGGGGGATCTCGAGGGTCGCAAAGACTGGGAATCTCTTCGTCGTTTTGGACTTGAAAGCCACGGCGTGGAGCAAGCCAGCGAGCACGGTGATGGCGATGACCTTGTAGGCCAAGCTCAGGTCGGAGAAGCCACCCAGCAAGGAGCGCGGTACCGCCTTGTGCTGGATTGGCGCCTCCATCGTGATGTCCGTAGAAGATGGTAAAGAAAATCAGAATCTCAGAGTTCCAACTCGAATAGCTTGACACAGATTGAGGCTTTATCCAACGGACAACGGTTCCGCAGGTTCGTGTTCGAGTTGGAGGTTTCGTGTTCGCGGTTACTTATCACTCTGTGGCGCATTGTGCGCCAGAGCCAACAGCGAACACGGAAAGATTTTGCGGCGCCAATCACCAAGCCTCTCGGGGGCTCGCCAATTGCCAGCCCCCTGTAACTTGTCGAGAGGTGAGTGGCCAGCTCGCCAGCGTTCGGACCCGTAGCAATCCATTAAGCTGACATTGCTGACCGTTAGTCCAGATCCGGCGTGGTGCAGTCTTGCTGGCGAGGACAATGCTTCTGAAGTCGACATTTTGCAGGTGCTGGTTCTGACTTGGTGATTTGCACAACATTCTTTTGGTCTGCAGAGGCCACGGGGTTTCGATGATCTCCAGAACGAAACGATATCCAAGAATAGGACGTCTTGACGCGCGCGCACGCGGAATATCCTTCATGCGTAAAGCCCAAGCTCCAACCGCTGGCTCGTCAGGACCTGCCTGCACTGAGAGGCCGCTAAAAATGCGACGCTGACAACCGTCTCCACTAGCGAATGCAGGCACAATTCGGCTGCCAAGCCTTTGCAACGCTCAGGGGCTGCAAACCCCAGCGAGGCGAACTAGTCTGTGCGGCACCACCGTCGCAAAGCAGGACCTGGTTCGAACAGCTTGTCGCCCTGACCCCAAAACGGATCTGCTGAAACGAGGGGATTTGGAACCGAGAGTAACTGGGCAAGGCGTGCAAAAACAGCCCCCTTCGCGAAATGGACGACGGTGTGCCAAAAGAGCGGAGCCGCATCGTCTCATCTCTCCGTGCTATCCCACATCAGGACGCACCAGCGCCGACAGCCAGGGTTCTCCAGACCGGGGATTTGGGTTTCACACATATCCCAGTTGATCGTTTCGAGATGCGGCCGTTGTTGTCGTGCATCTTCTGGCAGGAGCTGTTGGCATATAAACCGAGCTGGTTTCCGCGTTGCTTGTGGCTGTTTCTTCTCTCCTCACTTCCATCAACGCCTTTCAACATCTTTCCTGTAGTCTTCTCTTTGCTTCTTGCAGCTGTGCTGTATTATTACTATCCTTTCGGACCGGCTCCATTCCTTTCGCTCAAGTCATCCACTCACTCACTCACTCACTCCTTTGTGTCACCAACTCGCCTTTCAAAACCGACAAGATGAAGTTCTCGCTTGTCCTCGCCGGCCTCGTAGCTTTCGCTACGGCCGCTCCAGTTGCCAAACGGGCCGTCTTCTCAACCAAGACGTTCGACGAGCTCTCTATCAGCGGCGGTGTTGCCGGAGACGCCCAGCAGGAAGCCCTCGATGTGCTCGCCGGCCTGCCAACAGATCTCACCAAGGTGGAGAAGGCCGACCTCGACTTCCTCAACAGCGTCAACCAGATTGCGAACCAGGCCGAGAAGGAGGCATTCAACACAGCCATCAAGGCCGCCACTGGCGAGGCAGCCGCCGCTCTCTCGGTAAACAGACCCTCTGGGAAACAATGAGAAATGATTGAGACTAATCATGTATAAAAACAACAGCGTGGAAAGATCAAGAACAAGGTCCTGAAGCTTACCGCCACCGTCCTGAAGCTGCAGGCGCAAGAGGCTCAGGGCCAGGACGTCGCCGCCAAACTGGCGGACGAACAGAAGAAGCTCACCAAGAACATTGCTACCGACAAGGCCGATGCGGGCAAGGCATCGACGAATTTGCCATTCGACGCCACCACTTCGTAGGAGTTGAGCGATCCGTTTCTGTTGAGGAAGGAAGCTGATGCTGTCGGACTTCCCAAAAAAGGCTTGGGGGTGTGGTGATGAGTGGCATGTACATACCACCTGACTTGGGTTGAAAAATACCCAAAAAATTCTTAAATTGATTGAGGACTATGTAATGTCTGTAGAGCATGACTGTGAAAAAAAATGCTGGCTGGTCATAAATGTCTGTGTTTGGAGTTGTCGCAGTTTACCGGGTTTTCCATCGGGTCATTCCAGTGTTGCACTGGCCTTGGCCCATACTGTTGCCGACCAGGCGATATTATGGTGGCTGTCTTCGGCTGCAGCATCTGCCTGGTCCTCCGCCCACGTGAAGGCAGAGATCGATTTGAGCTACTTGGGGGCGCATATGTGCACGGAGGAATGCAAGGGGAAACGGTTCGCGGCAGGGACCCCGCCACTGCGGACGTCTTTCAGATGTGTTAGAGTCACCTAGTCTTCCCGTGAGGTCGGCCAGTGGCTCGGTTCTTTCTACAGAGGTGAGTGTCTACTACTCGAGAGATGAGCTTGGTCATTCTTTGCCCTGTCAAACTAACATGCCTATTTGGACAACTTAAGTCAGCCTTTTTTTGCAACATTGGTCCAGGATCAGCAGTCTTTGTCATGCTAGACCTATATTGCTGACTACTACTTCTTTGCTTACTAGGATTGTTGATGTTTTTGATTCTTTGTTTGTACGCTTTAGCTTAATAAATAATATCACCATTTCCTTTCACGCCACAGAGATCCGCAGACAGTTGATGTGATTCATAGCGTAGAGTCCTCCGGGAGCAATTCGTTCCGCCAAGGCATGGCGCCGTGCTCGTTGGCCCACTTCAGCACGGCATCGTAGTCTTTGCACACATGTTCTGATCCCCAACCAGGGCCAGCCTTGGTCAACCCCTCGAGGCTTGTATCGGCGGCACACATGAGGGCTTGGCGTATGTAGTCGAAGCAGTGTGCCGCGTGGTGGGCTACCTCTTTCGTGAGCTCCAGGCCACCGTAACCCTGCTGGAAGTGCTCGACGAGATAGGACTGACTCCGAATTAGAACAAAAATAGTCTCAGGAGTCATGTTTTAGGATGATGTTTGCTTACAAGGCAGTGAAGCTGGTGGAAAACAGACATCATATACCCGGGACCTTCTTCGTGGCGAGTTACGGCCACCGTGTACGGCTCGCCGAGGTCGTACGATGTTCGGTCGGGAACTTGGATGTATCCTCGCGCTGCTGCACTGAGCTCTATCCAGTTATGCAGGGTGCTCAGCGTGGTGTGGTTGTTCTCGAACATGTCTTCGTGGAGATATCGGTTATTGGGGACGAACGTATAGGTTCTCCGAGGGACTGTCGGGGATTGTGCAGAAATATCAGCATGATGCGCAAGTACTAATACAACGTCCAACCACCCTAATCAACAGACAATGCACCTACATCGAGGGACCGGTGACCGCCTCCCTTCTATTCTGGAGGCGAAAGGTGGTGGGAAAATCAGGAGACCGAGGATGGTGAGGGCCATGGCACATTCCAGCATCAGCCTCAAGTACTGTCTCGGTTTCCGCAACTCAGATTCTCTGCTGGGAAGCAGGTCTTCGTCTCCCGATTGGGACGCCACAAGGAAAGCGTCGTGCTCCTCATGGTGCTCGTCCTTTGCGGAGTCCATTACGACCCAAAAATCGCCAGCGAATGTCGCGAAGACGATGCAGCAGTGAGAACATGGCGGAATTGTTGCCTTTCGTTCGGGAAGATCTAGGCGGGGAGATTTAGGCTAATATCTCGTGTTCCGTCAGGGGCAAGAGCGACCCCAAATTGTGTTAGGAACATCTCCTTCCGCGGTTGGAGACATGGAGATCTGCGTCATATTGGAATTGGAGAACTTCTTGCACGTGACATGAAGCAAGACCTTTTGAGATACAGCTCGACACCATAACCCCGAAGTCAAATCAAATCTTTTCACAGACAGCCCCCAGCCTAACGAGAGCACGACTAGCGAGGAATGGAAGGGATCGAGAAACGGTTCTCGAAAAGAAATCTTTGATACCTAGATTTGAACGCCCCAAACGTTGGCCCTCTCATATTGTCTCCCTAATCCATCAATGGGATTGATCTAAGAGCTCTGCTGTTCACGAAGAGAGCAGCCTCTGTGTGTATTTCGTGAGGTAGCCTGTGTGTTTGCAACTGCGTGGGAGTCCATAGCATTGGCCAGTCCCATTAGGCATGTTTTGCGGATTTGATTGCGAGACAAACTGAAAAACAACTCCACTTCGCTCACACACAGCAACCAGCGCCAGCCAGCGGGGCTCACCTCATGGAACTAGGGTTAGGGTTGGAGGTCTGACTCCTATTAGGAAGGATGGAAGACGACATGTCGATTGTCCTTACCATTTTTGTTGGATTCAAGATGCATCTCCTTTGTGGAAATTATGGTTTAAATGAGGTACAATCGTTTTCTCGTTTGCAGCTTATAGCAAACGTCAGACCATGTAGCTGATTGTCGTTCCAACCCCTCTGTAGCACCAGACCGCAGTCTGTCTCAACGTCAGGGACTATAGAAGGTCAATCCATGCAGGTTTGAAAGTCCCTACATGCATCAGGTATGTACAGTACTGTACATGTAGGTAGAACATTACTTGCATGTCCATTGGCTTGGCTTTCGTCCTGTGACTCACTCGCCGAAATACTAGTGGTGCCCCGAGGAACATCGTTCGCTCGTTAAAAGCTCTGGTTCCCGTTTTCTCGCTTAATTCCATTTCTGGAACAACCAGCAACTTTCCATCGGGCAATCTCAACCTCAAAATTTACCTCGCGTGAATTTGCCCCGCTTGACCTAGCCATCACCCACATAAACGTTTCTGTCAATCTTCAGAACCACCATGCCTCTCCCAGAAAACGTCGCGGCCATGTCGGCCCAGGTCAAGCAAGAGCTCGACGGAACCGATTTTCAGTGCTATGAGCTCCAACCCCTCAGCGGTGGGTACGCAAATTGGGTGTTCCGTGGCCAGCTCACGAATCCATTGCCGGACGGCACACACCAAGTGCTGATCAAGCACGGCGAGGCATATGTCTCAAGCAACCGATCTTTTGCTTTGCCCACCTCCCGATGTGTAATTTCCGACTTGCCCTCCCTCACGTGTGTCGCATTGGAGGAAAATCGCTGAACATGAAGAGGATAGGTTATCGAGTCTGAGTGCCTGGTCAGCCTCCGCAGCCTGAGTCCTTCAAAAAACGAGTGGTGCACCTTTCGTACCCCGAATCTGTACCACTTCAACGCGACCACCAACACTCAGATCCAGGAGTATCTCCCAAACGCCATCGATCTGAAGAACTACGTCTGGAAATACTACCAGACCAACACGCCGCTGGCCAAGGAGGAGCAGTGCGTGGGAATTGGGCAGACCATGGGACGCTGGCTGAGAACCTTCCATGAGTGGGCGGCGAGTCCGGAGCAGGTGAAGCTGCGGAGCCTGGCTGTTGAGAACAAGGCTCTGCAGAGGCTCAAGCATAGCACCTACTACGTGTACCTCATCAATCTCATCGACAAGTTTCCTGCTTTGCTTGAGAACTCGAGGGACGATTTCGAGCAGGTCAAGGCGATGTCCGAGGATGAGCTGAAGGACGATTCAGCTCTTCAGGTCGTGCACGGAGATTTCTGGACTGGGAAGTAAGTTCTTTTCTTTTATTACTTTTTTCTGTTGTAGCGGTGGTTTTCTAAACTCTTGCTGTTTCAGCGTTCTCCTCCCAGACCAGGAAATCGACCAGCCCGCTCACATCCCAATGTTCGTTGTGGACTGGGAGGTCGTCTCCCTGGGCGTAAGGGCCCGCGACATCGGCCAGATGCTGGCCGAGATGTACATGCACAAGCTCTTCAAGGGCATCAATGCTGGCGGGTGGCTCATGGAGGGGTTTCTGTCCGGATATGGTGGCTTGGATCGTGATTTGGCGTTCAGGGTCATCATTCACATAGGTTGCCATCTGATTGTCATCGGCGGGACCGTCGACGACTGGGGTGGCTCAGCTGAAGACGTTGAACGTGTCGTTGATCATGGGAGAGACTTGATTCTTGGGGCATGGCGTAAGGACGACCATCTGTTTACGAACGGATTGTGGGGCCAGATGCTTAACAAGTGAGTAGCACTCGAGTAAAGGTCAATACGCCAGCCGAATCAATGCCGGTTTCCCACACCTATGCCAATGCTGTTTGGTACACTGCTAGCAACTTTGCTCCCCAGAGGTGCCGACTTGCTAGGTGATTGAACTAAGAACTTGAGTTTACACCTCTTTCTCCTTGCCTTCTGTTTAAGATCTCTTTCTTCCCTTTCTGTTCCTTTATTTCGTCGTTGGAGATTGTTTTCCTTCCTTCTTTGTCCTGTTTTCCCACCTGCATATCTCACTGCAAACTCGCCTCTCCTCTCTTGGTTCGGGCCCTCTTTACACTAAGAATGTTTCCTCAATCCAGTCAGTGCTGAAGAATAAGATTCTTCAAGGTCATTTCCCTACCTGCCAAGTTGTGTTGAGAGAAAGCTGTGCATAGAGGTATATACCAGACGGCATGATGATTCCAGTTCTCTCGGCATGAATATGCATTTTCGACGACCTACTTGGGATTATACTTTTCTTTTGGGCCACGATCTGTGTTAATCCTAGCCTCGGTTGTCACAATCACTCACGAGCATTTGGCATTCGTTGGTCTGGAGCAACAGAGTTTAAAGGCAACAGAAAGAAACGGCAATGCTCACTTTGAAGACTGGCTTTAAGCAACCGGCACGTTAGCCTCGGCTGAACTGGACAACATTATTCAAATAATCTTCAAGAACAAGCCCCAGAACTTTGGTGACTCCCGTTGAGCCGACATCTAACCTTCTCAACGGCGAGGTCAAGGACATGATATCACGGGATAGAAATCCAGTCCAGGATTATGTTTACGCCATTATCGTACGACGTTATTATTTTCTGCAATCGTCAGGGGCTTAATGCAATCTTTCCGGTGGGCAATCACCTTGGGTGTCAGATACTTCCGTTGAGGGTCCTAAAAGAGCCGTCGTGGCTTCAACTTTATCAACAGGGGACAAGTAACCGAACAACTATGGCTAACTGAAACTCAATCGAACGATACAACCTTGGTTGTATACGCGAGCTCGAAAGTCAATCCAAGCCTTTGGGGAAGGGATGATCTCATCATTCATGGGCTGAAATCATGTGCCGCCTGTCAACGGGTCTGCCAAGACAGTGCCAGCCGAACTGTTGACATGCACGTGTAAGGGACTTTTGCTCGTGTCTAACGTGTGAGTGCTGCAAAAACTATACATCAACACTGCTCTCCCCTCGCAATTTCCACCACAGTCTGCCGTCTGGTTCCCTGGAAATCTGTGGTCACGGTGGAGAAAGCCACTGGAGTCGGTGTCCTTACCATACCGCAAGCAAGCCCGATGTTTGTAGCCTTGGAAACGAGGCAGAAGTCGGTGATTCGACTCGACTCGCACGCTGGAATCCGTGTAGTTAATTCATTTTGTTTGCCTACATCTAGCGAGCTCGAGGAAAACCGACGGAGTCTAGGTTCGCGTGTGGGGATGCAATTAAACTAACCGAAAACAGTCAAGACGAGGAAATGGAGTGGAATAAGTATGGTGTTTTCGCCTCGTGTCAACGGCCGAGAATATAATTAGGTATCCGGCAAGTTCTTATATCCACTTTCCGCGAGGTTATATGGGTCGGGTCATCCCCAGACAGTGCAAGAGCACCGATATCCTCCCATTGCATAAGAACTGGCCCGACTCCTATCCCGGCCCAGCCCCTTTCTTCCTTTCTCTCTTGTCCCAGCGCCGCCACTTTATATGCGAGAACATAGTAGTAGCACAGTCGAGTAGTGATTCTACCATGGGTGACCAGCCCATCTTCGGATTCCTGTCCCGCAGACCATCGAGCCAGTCGATGGTTGACACACCGCCGAGGGGCATAAGCACCTTCACTCGCTTCTTCGGTCCCGGTCTAAGTAACGACGGCGAAGTTAAACCTCAGTCGGCACCGGCAGTCATGGTCGGCCTGGAAGCGCGAGACCCGGCCGATGACAGCGAGCCAGAGCCGTTCCAACTGCCGCCACCAATCCTCCCCGTAATTTCAGCTGACGCCCCCTGGTACATGAACCCCCTGGGAATCAGTCCTGGTTCTGCCAATGCCCAGGCATTCGGGAGTGGCATAACTGCGGCTCCCATCTTCTCCGGCATCTGGGGGCGCTTCAGGCCTTCTGGGCGCTCCCGAAGACATAGCGAAGAGCCCCAGAGCAGCAGCAGCAGCAGCAGACGGCGCTTCTTCAACTCAATGGAGCTCCCCAGCCAAGGGCCAAGAAAAAGACAGGCCAGGGAAAACGACGAAGAGCTCGAAGTAGCCCTTCACGACCTCCGGATGCGCCACCTCCCCACTCCCGCCTACACCCCTCCGCCCAACCCAAGCAGCTCGCAACCGCCACCAGGCAAGTACAAAAACATCGCCCCTGACACCATCAACGGCCAGCCCGTACGAGAAGAGGCGCGCACGGAGTGGCTAGAGACGCCGGAAGAGCGAGAAGCCCGGATCCTCGAGCATCTCCGCGAACAACAAAACGAAGAGTTCAAGGATGAAGCCCGGGCCTTCGCCCGCAAACGCCACCAGGTAAAACGCAGCATTAAGAAGAGATTCCTGGCCCGTGCCGGCATTGCCGTGTCGCCTTCGCTGCATGGGTCATCGCTGTCCACGCCAGCAGCATCGCATCTGGAGCTCGCAACAGCAGCACACCACTCAATACCACCGTTATTATCACCTCGCCCACCACCTCTTTCGGTCTTGCCGCCCCCCAATGACCAAGACACAACTCCGAAAAGCCACCTCAAACAATGCTACCACAAAGTCTCGCGGTGCTTCTGGTCCGCCGCGGGTACCATCGCGGCATGCCTCGTCAGCACCCGCATGAAGATCACCTGGCAATGCCGGGCAAACGAGCTGAAGCGCCAGTACAAGAACCAGAGAGACGAGATGCGCCGGTCTAGAAAACAAAAACAGCAACAAGAACTGGCGAGGGAGCGACTCGGACGGCAGATCACTCAGTCCCCTCAACGTGCGGCGAATAGCCCCCGGCAACCATCATTAGCTGGTTCTTCTGACATGGAGCGCCGGGCATCAGACAGGATCCTGCCACACCGACGCTCCCTTATCAACCCGCGCGAGGGCTGTCCGCCCGGCATACCGCCCGTGATCCCTTTACCGCCGAGCATTCGGCGCGCCATCTCGCTTGAGATGATGGACCTCGCGCCCAAGCACCGGCAGAGGGTGACGCCGTACGACCGCGTCTCGACGTGGCGGACTTCGCCAGCCGAAGCCACCCGTGCGGGCCCGTCCAGAGCTTCTGCGATTTCTGTTCCTCCTTCTTCTGGGTGGCATCACGGTGGTGGTGGTAGTTCTTCAACGACGCCGTGGAGAGTGTCAGGGGATGAAGCCACCACGGCTGGCGGCACCCGCCCGGGTCCGTCCAGAGCATCTGCTCCTCCGTCTGCTTCTGGTCATCGTGGTGGCAGTGGTTCGACGTGGCCCAGGGGTGGTGGCGGTTGGCTACATCACGATGTCGAGCCCAGTGGATGGGGGACTTTGTCGCTGTCGGGCAACAACTCACGGATACACATGGCCGACGAGGACGAGGACGACGATGACGACGACGGCATCATGATGAAAGACTATCGGAGAAAAAGAACGCCAAGTCATAGCCGTGGCTGGAATGACCATGAGGGAGCTTGAAACCGGGGAGTTTCAGTCTTGCCCATGATCGAGCGGATTCTCTGTTTCTGCTCTTTTTCTTTGGTGAATGACGACTAACGAGCAGGAGACTTTGGGATTTTGGCAAGGTAGGCACAATGCGGGTTTGGCCGCGTCGTTTCCTTTTCGGACAGTCGTGAAGAAAGCCTGACAGGATCAGGAGAGGAAGGATAAAACGGAGAGCAAACAAACTAGCTATAGCTTTCTTATGTCAGGAATGTTGGGGCATTGGGAGTTAGTACTTGGGATATTGTGTGGCGGCAATTTTGGGTCGACCTCTGGGCAGGGGGTATGTCTGTGGAAGAACACATAATGTAATGATAATAGAAAGAACATAGGTAATAGAAAGAACATAGGTAAAAGGTAGAACAATTCGAATAGCGAACAATCAAATAAAAACCTTTTGCCCTTAAATTGCCCTGAAAATCTCTGTAATGGTCAATCTCAAGAGTCCAACAGACACAAGGACAGAAGTAACAAAGGAGTGAGTGCCCGCTCTTGGCACCAGGCAAAAGGAAAGTTCGACCCACCCAGGTCTCGAACCTGGAACCTCCTGATCACTAGAAATCGTAGTCAGACGCTCTACCATTGAGCCAGCGGGCCTGCATCTTGATAGACACGGTTATTGAGTCGTGTTTGATGGAGATTTGGGCTGTCGTTGTGTCTGAACGAACCAAGGTGTTTGTGGGCTGCAGGGGTCGAGTCTAGGGTTGGCTGTGGAGACAGATGCAGCCACTTACACGCTAGCCCCCGACTGTCGGCTGTCAGGGTTAGCAAGAAAACCTGAAGCCAACAAGGTTACAAGAACTTCTTCAATGGCTTTCAATTACCTTCGCCTTGATTTTGTTTATATTTCATTTCCGATTAAGCAGTTTGAATTTGAGGTTGTGCAGTTTGTGATGTGGTTTGTTTGCTTGGAACAAACAACGATGCTGCTGTAACACACGATCATGGTCTAGGGTCATCAACCCCCTGTAATAAAGTGCGGGGGAGGGGAGAGCACCCTAGAACCTGAAGTGTAAATTGCCTGACCCGTGGTGGCATGAACGAATCCGGTCTCGGAGGGAGGGGTCAATTGCCAGTGTGTGACTCCCGCCTGAGCTTCCCCAATCGAGTCACATTGGCCCCAAGAATTTTTTCGTCACCGTTTAAAGCGCGAAATCATTTCATGGAAGGCTCGCGACTCTCGACGAGCTCTTCACACCTTCAATTCTGTAGCGACAGCTTCTACGATGTCCCAATTACCCGATCCCACGGTCGGTCTCGACTGGTCGGGCTACGTTGGCTCGATCCAGGAGCACTTCAAGGCGCAAGCAGAGGCGCACCCTGACCGCACCTGCGTCGTCGAGACCAAATCGTCTACCACTCCAGAGAGGCGCTTCACCTACCGCCAGATCTACGAGGCATCCAACACGCTGGCATGGTACCTGCACAATGCCGGCATCACAAATGGCGACGTGGTCATGATCTGGGCCCACCGCTCTGTCGACCTGGTCGTGGCCTTGATGGGCATTCTGGTACGTACAGTTCCATGCCTTGCTTGCCGAGTCCCAGAGACTAACTCTTCTCTGCTTAAAGGCTTCTGGCGCTACCATGACTGTTCTCGACCCAGCCTACCCCCCTGCCCGACAGCAGATCTACCTCGAGGTCTCCCAGCCGCGCGCCCTGCTCAAGATTGGCCGTGCCACCGACGAGAACGGCCCATTGGCCCCGTTGGTGCAGAAGTTCATCGACGACGAGCTACACCTGAAGGCTGAGGTCCCCGAGCTGCGCCTTCGCGACGACGGCTTCCTGTATGGTGGCGAGGCGGACGGCCAAGATATCTTTGCGGCTGTTAGACAGTCGACGTCCTCGCCTCCCGATGTTATCGTAGGCCCCGACTCGAATCCCACCCTGTCCTTCACTTCGGGCAGTGAGGGACGGCCCAAGGGTGTGCTGGGCCGCCATTTCAGCTTGGTCAAGTATTTTGGCTGGATGGCTGAACGATTCAACCTCTCTTCCGAGAGCAAATACACACTGCTGTCTGGAATTGCGCACGACCCCGTACAACGAGACATTTTTACGCCGCTGTTCCTCGGCGCCCAGCTGCTCGTGCCTTCGAGGGAAGATATCCAGCACGAGAAGCTTGCCGAGTGGATGCGCGAACACAACCCAACTGTTACCCACCTCACCCCCGCCATGGGACAGATCCTTGTTGGCGGTGCGACGGCCGAATTCCCCAGCCTTCAGAGTGTCTTCTTTGTCGGCGACGTGCTGACGACGAGGGACTGCCGCGCCTTGAGGCGGCTTGCCCTGAATGCCAACATCATCAACATGTATGGCACAACAGAGACACAGCGAGCAGTCAGCTACTTCGAGATTCCCAGCCGCGCAAGAGCGCCAGACTTCCTGGACCAGCTCAAGGACACCGTTCCCGCTGGAAAAGGAATGCAGAACGTGCAGCTTCTGGTCGTGAACCGCGAGAACAAGACGGAGCAGTGCAAGGTGGGCGAAGTGGGCGAGATCTTTGTTCGCGCAGCTGGCCTTGCCGAGGGTTACCTGGGTGACCCAGCTTTGAACGAGCAGAAGTTCCTCATGAACTGGTTCGTCGATAACGAGAAGTGGGTCGCCGCGGACAAGGCGAACAGCAAGGACGAACCCTGGCGCAAGTACTACAAGGGTCCGAGAGATCGCATGTACCGCACAGGAGATCTTGGCCGCTATCTCGAGTCGGGCGATGTCGAGTGCGTCGGCCGTGCCGACGACCAGGTCAAGATTCGCGGTTTCCGCATTGAGCTCAACGACATTGACAGCAATCTGAGCCAAAACCCCTTGATTCGCGACTGCAAGACGCTTGTGCGGAGAGATCGAAACGAGGAGCCGATTCTCGTCAGCTACATCGTGCCCGAGCTTAGAGAGTGGCAGCGTTGGCTCTCGGACCGGGGGCTGGCTGACGTTGAGGACGGGGGTGTTGAGATGGGCTCGGTCACAGTTTTCCTCAAGAAGTTCCGGAGAATGCAGACCGAGGTCCGAGACCACTTGAAGACGCGGTTGCCATCTTACGCCGTGCCTACCATCTACGTCGTCCTCAATAAGCTGCCTCTGAACCCCAATGGCAAGGTCGACAAGCCCAATCTTCCCTTCCCGGATGTTGCCGAGCGTGTCGAGGATGCTTCAGAAGAGGATGTGAAGAACTGGGAGTCCCTTACTGAAACAGAGCGGTCTGTTGCCCAGCTCTGGGCTGATGTTATCCGAGGTCTCAACCCCAAGACCATTAAGCGGGAGAACAGCTTTTTTGACCTCGGTGGCCACAGCTTGTTGGCTCAGCAGTTTCTTCTGAATGTTCGCAAGAGCTTGGGCAGCGATGTTTCCATCAACGCCCTGTATGAGCATCCCAGTCTGTCAGGCTTCAGTGCACAGATCGACAAGCTCCTATCACATGATGGCAGTAGTGTTGGTCCTGAGGCTGGCGAAGCTGCCTACTCCAAATCGTTGGACGAGCTGGCGAATGAGCTTCCGGCCAAGTACCTGTCGGCCGATGGCAATGCCCTCAACTCGGCTGAACAGCTGACTGTATTCCTCACCGGTGCAACTGGGTTTTTGGGCTCTTATCTCGTGCGTGATGTGCTTGAGCGTACAGCTCGGAGTGTCAAGCTCATTGCTCATGTCCGAGGTGTCAAGGAGCCGACGGCGGCTCTGGAAAGACTCCGCCGTTCCCTTCAGTGGTATGGTCTGTGGAAGGATGAGTGGTCAGGGAGACTCAGTGCCGTGGTCGGTGACCTGTCGCAGCCTCAGCTTGGAATGGACGAGGAAACATGGCGGCGGCTGGCGCAAGAAGTCGACGTTGTGATTCACAACGGTGCGACAGTTCACTGGGTCAAGAGGTATCAGGACATGATGGCCTCCAATGTTCTGTCCACGGTCGATGCGATGAAGCTTTGCAACGAGGGCAAGCCAAAGGTTTTCTGCTTCGTGAGCTCCACTAGTGTTCTCGACACAGACCATTACATCCACCTCTCTGACGAGCAAATCCGAACGGGCCAAGGTGCCGTGATGGAGGACGACGACATGAACGGCAGCCGCACTGGACTCGGCACAGGATACGGGCAGACTAAGTGGGTCTCTGAGCAGCTGGTCCGAGAGGCTGGTAAGCGTGGGCTTGTCGGCTCTGTGATTCGGCCAGGCTATATTCTTGGAGACTCGGAGACGGGTGTTTGCAACGTCGATGACTTCTTGATTCGGATGCTGAAAGGGTGCATCCAGCTCTCATCGCGGCCGCACATTGTCAACACCGTCAATGCGGTTCCTGTCAACCACGTTGCCCGAGTGGTGGTCGCGGCGGCTCTGAACCCCCTTACTAGTGGTGTTCACGTCGTGCATGTCACTGCCCACCCGCGTCTTCGCATGAATGAATACCTGGCCATCCTGGAGTACTATGGCTACAAGACGCCCGAGGTTACGTACCAGGCGTGGAAGGAAGAGCTGGAGAAGTTTGTGTCGGCTGGTGCGCTGGAGAAGGATCAAGAGCAGCACGCTCTCATGCCCCTCTACCACTTCTGTATGAACGACCTCCCGGCCACGACCCGGGCTCCCGAGATGGATGATCGCAATGCCGTGGCCATCTTGAAGGCAGATGCCGACAAGTGGACTGGGGTCGATGACAGCACCGGTCACGGAGTTACCCGCGATGATGTGGGGAGGTTCCTGAGCTACTTGACCCAGATCAAGTTCATTGGGACTCCGACAGAAAGAGGAAGACAGCTTCCTGCCATCAACTCCGAGGTGCTGCAAGGCCTGGCGAGCGGTGGAACAGGCGGCCGTGGAGGCGCGCAATAGGTTTCCTCTCTTTGGTTGGGTACGATACTAGGTATACAAAAGCGGGTTCTTGATTTTTATTGTAGATGCATGTTTCTCATATATGGATGAAGGCATAGCGGCTGAGATGCGGAATGAGCTTGGATTGCTCGAAAATCTTAATAAGATTTTATTCAGGATGATGCCGCCTCGTTTTGTTCGTAGCGATACTTGTCTATGACGCAATTGAACTTCATCATGAGTTAAACAATTTGCACATGTCATTATGGCTTTTGACTCACGTTCATAAATATCCTGTGCTTTGAGTCGATTCTCACCACCCCCGAATATTCATGCCAACTTATGCCCCAAATGAAATTGTGACATGCTTCCCCAAGCTCACGTCAATCCGGCGACACAATGAGCCAATCTTTGTCGCAGCTTGCGAAGTAGCACAACACCCATGGTAAATTATGATCTACGTACCTGATTGCTACCGGCCCCCAGGACAAAGAAACGCCCGAAATGGTGCAATGCCGTGGGGTAAGGGTCTGGGCTTTCTGGGCAGCCGAGCACGATGCGGGGAGCTCTCTTGTCACTGGCTGGTCGACAGGCAGCCCCAGGCACAACGTAGGTCGTGAAAAAAAGTGCCAAGCTTGAAGCAACGTCGAAACAGGCAGGATGTGAGATGACCCCTCTTGGCCCTGGGGCACGTTTCCCGCCATGCGGGAGAATGTCTCACTCAGCCCAGCCCGCGAAAATGAAGCCATTTGTGTGGTACTTGACGCCATACCTACTTACTTCCCGCCGAGCTCCCAGCCATTTTTAATTGATGATGGTGATTCTAGGGATCGGGGCGTGCCGTCACCCGGTTCAGTACTATTAATGAGGACGCATTCCCCACCACGAGGCTGATGAAGAGAGCAAGTGGTACGCACGGGGTCCTGCGTCTCGGGAGCTTTTTGCCATTATCTAGGTGTGCTCTAGACTGTCTGTCAGACGATCAATTGCCCTGTTTGGAGCTTTGTCAAGTAGAGATCGCGTGTGACAAAAGATGCGGTTATCGATCCTCACTGCCGTCGCTGCGGTTGCTGTAGGTGCGGACGCAGCGTACTCTGGGGACATTGTCCAGTACTGGTCAGTTCTTTCTCATCGTTATCCCATCATCGTCCCATTATCGTCAGCCACATCGGTCTTAGGACGAGATCTCGCTGACGCCCACTCGTTCACACAGGGTAGAGCAGTCCGCCCTCCTCGTCAACGGAACCATCATCGGCGGCCTCCAGTCGCCTCCATCAGCATGGTACCAGGCCGTCGTGCAAGGCGCCGTCTACAAGGCCGCAGTCAAGTCGAAGCGCGAGAGCCTGGCGTTCCAGCAGCTCGCCGTCTCGCACGCCGCGCACAACGCCATCCTCTGGGTATTCCACGGCACGCGTAACTACAACGCCGTCAATGCCGCTCTCCGGGCTGTGATCCCGCAGATTGGGCTCGATCCGAAATCATCTGATGGTAAGGAGGCAGTCAAGATTGGCCAGGAAGCCGCCGGCAAGGTGGCCCAGGCCAGGGCTGACGATAAGATCACGAACTTTGTGGACTACACCTTCGGTCCCAAGACCCCGGGTGTGTATCAGCAGACGCCTGGCGGGAATCCGCTCCCGGATGTGCCACAGGCGCGGTTTGTCACGCCGTTCGCTGGGCTAGGCGATATCGCTCGCTTCCGGGCCCCACCGCCGCCGAAGACGAACACCACCGAGTATGAAGCTGCGGTCCGATATGTCAAGCAGTACGGCGCCCTCAACTCGACGGTCAGGTCGGCGTATGATACCGACACTGCCTATTTCTGGCGCGAGTCGTCCATCACGTAAGTCTCCTCCTAATCCTCCCTCCACGTACTCTCTCTTTAACCTCGCCTTTTCCACAAAACCAGAGGATGGAACCGCTTCGCCCATTCCGCCATCGGCTTGTCCCTCGCCACAAAGGTCACCGAATCCGCTAAATTCTACGCCCAGCTCAACTACGCGCTCGCCAACGCGGGCTTTGCGTCATGGGACGTGAAGTACGCATACGACGGCTGGCGGCCCGTCACGGCCATACAATACCCCGGCGTCTGGGTGGCTAGCGGAGCTGATATCTCCGACCCGGCCTGGGTTCCCCTCTTACGCCCAACGCCGAGCCACCAGGACTACGTGTCCACGCACTCGACCTTTGGTGGTGCGGCGGCCGAGGTGCTGAGGTGGTATAATAAGGGCGATACGGTGAAGGCAACGCTGAGCAGCAATGTTACCCTCGACGGAAGGGGCGTGATCACGCGGACGTATACGAACATCACGGTGGCGTCGTTGGAGAATGCTGCGAGTCGGGTGTTTGGTGGTGCAAGTTTCCTTTCCCCCCTCTCAAAGAGTGTATAACTAACAAGTCGGCTTTGTGTGTTTGCAGATTCATTTCAGCTTTGCTGGCTCCGAGGGCATCGCCGTGGGCGAGGCGGTTGCGAAGGCAACCTTGAAGAAGTTTGATGACCATTGGGATGAATTTTGAGTAGAAGACAATCGAGAAATGAGATTTCAATGAAAAAGAGCAGCAGGTACTTTGTACAGTTCAATCCAATGACTGATATCTGAGAGATCTGTCAGTGTGTCGTGGCTATTCAACCCGCTCCGACCTGGAAACCGCACGGTGCAGTGTCAGCTAAACAGAAAAAGGGGATTTAGTTGGTCGAATCTTGTGTAGCCACAGCTGAGCCACAACGAAGCCACAGCCATTGGCTGGCCAGCCCGTACACCTGTACCTCCTGTCGTCTCTTGTGGCAGGAACCTTCTGGCGAGTGCTCTCTTAGTGGAACCCCGAATGGTTAGACCAATCAGGTTGCTGGATTAGGGAGCCCCGGGTATGAAAGAATTCCTTTCGAGAACCGTTTCTCGAATCACTTCATTCCTCAACCACTTAAATCCCCTCGAACCACACCCGCAGCTTTTGCCGAACCTCGCACACAACCACACAGCGCAACAATGGCATCGTACGAGGATTTCAAGCCAGAGTGGGTGTGGGTTGACAACGATGGCACCAATGTCTACGCACAGGGCTATGGACGCGGCCTTACCGTTATTTTCTCCTTCTCCATTGACAAAGCGCTCCCTCCTACCTCACTCGGCAACCGGGTTTGCACCAAGTATGAAGGCATCGAGGTCGATGATCCCGCACAAACTTTCCCTACCATCCCAGACATGCGCGCTGCGGTTTGGGATTCGATTCGGCACATTTGGCCACACTGTTCCGTCCACCCCGATCTCAATAAGCTGGATGCTGTTGTAGGAATCGAAAGCATCGACAGCTCCATCGAGAAGGTCGCGTGGCATATATACTCGCATCCTCTCTTCCCCAGGTTCATGCAAAACCTTGCAGATGAGACTCGTAAGTTAAACGTTTTCCCTCATCAAACCCCCTTCAAGAAACATGAAGCTAACCACGTCAAAAGTCGGCCATACACTTCCTGGTCCTGATAGTCTGGGTGCGATGGATCTTGCTAATCTCATTCGCTACGAGCAGCTCGGCGGCAGAGGCTGCACCACACCAGTTCGTCTGCCGAATGGCGAACCCGCAGTATTCAAGGGCACTGATTTCCGCACTGCCCTACACCATAGCGACGACGAGGGCGATAATACCATTCGTAACCTAATCAGAAGCTGGCGCGAGGAGTATAATACCCTCCAGAATCTGCCGCCTCACCATAATATCCTGCCTCCCCCTCGCACGCTCGTCACTATCCAGTGGCCAGATCAGTCTGCCAAGCCAAATGTCTGTGGCGCCTTGTTCCCATTTTATCCGGGAGGAAGTGTTGCTTCACGCATTGAGGAGAGTAACGAGGAAGGAATACGCATTTCGTTGGGTCTCAAGGCACACTGGTGCGCAGATATGGCTGCTGCAGTTTTTCATACTCATCGGCTGGCAAGAAACGTACCACATGGATATCAAGCCTGGAAACTTCATTGCAGACGAGAGAGACAGGCTTATTCTCTGTGACTGGGAGCAGAATGATGCGCCCGCTACAACAATCGCTCCGGAGGCTGATGAAACTTGGGATGTCACGGAGGGCCTCCATTTCAAGCCGGGGCGCCCTCTGCTAGACTACACGCCCTACACTGGTACGGATCTCGACGGTGAGGGCGAGGGCGACGATGAGGGCGAAGACGACGGCGAGGGCGAAGGCGAGGGCGAGGGTGGGGATGACGCGGTCGACGATGCGCCCTGGCACAAACGCAACGTGTTCCCCATTTGGAGCAAAGAGCATCCGCTGGCTGTCGAGCTGGCAGAAGTCTTCAGTCTTGGCAGTAGTATGTGGATGCTACTTCGTCAGCCTGAAGACGACTTTGAGGAGATTGAACTTCCCAATGAGCTTATCACGGACTGGGACGAGTGCGATGATATCCCAAAGGAATGGGTACAGATGGTCGATCGATGCATGGCACCGGATCCGAACGAGAGGCCCGACCTATCGGAGGTATTTGATTTCTGGTCGAACGAGTTGAGGGACCAGAACCATTTTGAGGACTGAAAAAGATGGTAAATGATGGCAAGGAAGTTACTACACTGCAGCAGACTAGTTCTAGCATAATTCAGCGCCCTCTTGATTTTCCCCCCATTGAAACTGGCCAAAGACACCTATTTTAGGTACTTCGATATCAAATTCAACAGCATGACTGTCACATGTAATGCGGTTGCTTTCCTATCCTCAATGCATCTCTTGCTTCTTCTTCATAGTGAGACGTATATGGTCGTGCAGTCCATTGCTAAGCCTGTTTGAAATCTTGTTTTTCTTTGAATGCAACCTGTTGTCTCCGTGCTTGGTCTTATACAAGAGCGAAACTGTGAGGCCGGCAAGCAGAGTGGGGTGATAAGAAGGAAAAAGACAGGGAAATGGAGACAGAGAACTCAAGAGTTGGATTCAACTCGTTTCTTTGCCTGGGCGGGGGTGATGATATACCGCTACTCAGCCAAGGTGCCTACTTCGACCGTTCTTTTTGCAAGGGGATTACAAACATAAATTAAATCACTACATCATAAGCCCCGCGTTGCGGAGAGCATGTGCGGTGATTTAACCCATTGCCAACCAGGATTGTTTTTTAAAAGCAACAAGATATGTGATGTTGATGTCGTCAATGGTCGAGCGGCCGGATTCGACGTGGTTGAACCCTAACCCTGAGTATACGGCGCTGCTCCCTCTGAAAGCCTCTGAAAGGTCCCATCCCCCTGCAACAGCAAGCCCCGCACTTTGCACTCTCACAGCTCGTCGTCCAAAGAACGCCTCGAGAATCTGCGGGTGGCATTTATTTCCCGCGATTGCCATCACCTGCAGACGATAGCCAGATCTCGGCTCATTGCGATGGTCAAGGTCCTGGCACCCCGATTCCTCAGGGACAGCGAGGAATTACCCCGCATTTGGTTTCCATCGAAGCTCCCTGGGCGAACCTTCTTTCCTTCCCCTCATCGCAGAACCCCACCTGTAACCATCGATGTCGATAGCCGACGCGATGTCACGGCAGCCATTAGATGTCATCGTCATCAGGTTGACGATGTCTGAGACCAAACATCCTCAGCTAGTGTCACTTAGACTGCCTTGAGCTTCTGGCTGCATCTGCACATACTGTTCGGAGTCTTGGGAACGGCCAACGGCTTCAATTCCCGCTCCAATATGTTTCCGCTCCCGAGCCTAGCCTGTCTTGCCTGCTGTGCAAGTCTAGGAGCCGGCCGAGATGTCAAAACGTTTGTTAATCCAGCCGTGCCCATCGATGTTCCGATCCCAGGAAACTACACCGGCGACCTACGCCCGCAGGTGCACTACTCTCCGCCGCAAGGCTTCATGAACGACCCCAATGGCATGTTCGTGGACGCCAATGGCACCTGGCACTTGTACTACCAGTACAATCCGACGGCTGTGGTTGCTGGCAACCAGCACTGGGGACATGCTACTAGCCAAGATCTCTACCATTGGATCAACCAGCCCATTGCGTTGTTCCCGCCCGAGGAGCGCGTCTATGTGTTCTCCGGAAGCTGCGTCGTTGATGTAAACAACACATCTGGCTTCTTTCCCAACCAGACGAACGGCGTTGTGGCGATATTTACACTCGCTCGGTACTTCGAAAACGGGTCTGCCGGGCCACAGACGCAAGCCATTGCGTACTCGCACGACGGAGGCTTCTCGTTCCAGTACTTTAAGGGCAACCCTGTCATAGACAGTACCAGCACGCAGTTTCGAGACCCAAAAGTCATCTGGTTTGAGGACCACTGGGCCATGGTGATAGCGTATGCCCAAGAGTTCACCGTTGGCGTTTTCACCAGTCCCGATCTGAAGAGCTGGAGCCATGCGTCCAACTTCTCCTACCACGGCCTACTTGGGGCACAGTACGAGTGCCCAAACCTTGTCAAGATGCCCGTCCGCGACCGCGTTGGGGGCGATGTTGTCGACGAAGCTTTTGTTATGGCCCTCTCAGTCCAGCCAGGCGCGCCGTTGGGCGGCTCCACTACCCAATATTTTCCCGGCTCCTTCAACGGCACGCACTTTTCGCCTTGGGATAGCGCTACGCGCTTGACGGACTTCGCCAAAGACAACTACGCAGCGCAATACTTCTTCGGTGTCACAGAGGGCAGCAATGCCATCAACCTGGGATGGGCGAGCAACTGGCAGTACACACAGGCGGTTCCCACGGGCACTGAAGGCTGGCGTAGCGCGATGACTTTGCCCCGTGCGAACTACCTGACCAAGGCCACGCGGATCGGGTGGATCATGGTCAACGAGATCGTCGACCCATCGCCTGTCCTTGAAGACGTACCGCTCCAGTTGTCCTCATGGGAGATAGGTAGTAACTCATCGTTGACGCCGCCGTCTCCTCTACTTATTGACTATTCTATGGTCGACTCCAACGCGCTATACATCGACGTCAACGTCACGAGCATCAACGCATCTGCCATAACAGGCTCATCAACGCTGAACTTGACTTTCAGTTCTCCCGCTTCGGGCGAAAGCCTGCGTTCGGGCTTCTACTTTGGCGGCGACACCCCTTTCTTCGTTGACCGCGGCGGTACCCGGGCCTTTGACAATATCCTCTTCACGGATAAATTCAGCGTGGCAGACGTCTGGAACACGACAGCAGGCACCTGGCGGTTCCAAGCGGTGATTGACAGAAGCATTTACGAGGTGTTCATCGACAGCGGCATCCACGCGGGCACGATAACCTTCTTCTCGACGCAACCGCTGACCGTGCTGAGCATCAACACTACTGCGTTGCCCAAGGGAACCGAGGTCTTCGTCGCTGTCTGGCCGCTCAAGAGTGCGTGGAAGCCCTTCGAGAACGAGCAGGGGATTGTCGCTGGGAATACGTCAGCCTTGCATCGTAAAGGCAAAAGATACATGGAATATGATCCTCAGTTCTGAGCAAGAGTTACAAGCAAACACCCTACAGCCTGAAAGAAGCTTTGTTTACCTAACCTTCTATGCCTAATGACAAATGCCGACCCCTTTTGTATCATCCATGATTCCTTCTCCAATTCCAATGCTTTATCCCGGGCCCAACATCGCACCCCTTCCAGTTCCCTAGCACGACTTACAATACGAATCGCTATCGTCCGTCGTCAACGCCAAGTTCAGGTCGAGAATACCACTATCCGCCCCGATGAAATACAGACAGTTATCTACCGCCACCGAGCGGTTCAGCGTCGCGCCAAGACAGTCGCTTAAGCTCCCCAACTGCACCGTCGCGAGAACTGCATCAGCCTCGCACTTGAGAAGACATTCAGTCGCGCTAGCAGCTGTTGTGACTTGCTTGCTGCTGAACCGACTAACTCCGCCTCAAAGAGGGAGACTAGAGAACGACCGACCGCACCGCACGCGGAACTGCTGGGTAATACCGTCGTGGGGGAGGGTCCGCCGCCGAGTAAGCCACTCAGGAGGTTGCCCACCCCGTTGAAAAGACCCGCGAGGTCGAGGTACAGGTCCAGATCGATGTTCAAGCCTAACAGGTCGACTGACACTGCGAGCAAGGGGCTGGCTTCTGTACCAGATGCAGAAAGGACTGGTGTTCCGGCTGTTGGCGGCGGGTCCTGCGTTGTTGCTGTTGCTGGAACAACAACGTCAGAGGAAAGAGGGAATGTCCGAGGCGTGGTAGTTGAAGCTACGGAGTACTGAGGCAGAGGAGTCCCTTGAGTGGTGGCAGTACTAGGTGTTACTACTGGCGATGCTGAGGGCGAGATGCCTCCGCCGCCAAACCCACCAAAGCCGCCGCCACCGAAGCCTCCTCCACCAAAACCACCGCCTCCAATACCACCACCCCTGACTGGGGCTTCTTGCGCAAAGGTGTTTTCTGGCGATGGCGGTTCAATGCGATTCCGAGTAACTGTGACCGTTTCAGCAGCACCAGAATCAGGAGGCGGCGGCAGGAACGGTGGCGGGCCGCCCCAGCCGTGACCAGGCCAGCCACCACCAGTCGGCATGGCTGGGTACGGATCAGTGCAGCTACTCTCTGGTAGGACCTGAGTGTCATGTATCTTGCAGTCAGCGCCGGCCTGGTACATCAAATATCTTTCTCCGGATAATAAAAGACGTACAGATTGCACGAACGTCGTTGGCGCAGCCCATTGGATGAGACTCGAATAGCTGGACAGGAGGGAAAGAGGATCTTTGGCATGGGATGATGATGGCAGTGGCGGCAGCGGGATGTCAGGCGTCGGGCTCGGTATCGTTGGCGTCACGCAGATAGTTGATGGATGAACATCAACCGAGTGCGGCTGGGCAAGTTGCAGGTCACTCGAGCCGCAGCCGGCAAACAAGACAGTCAGATCAACTTGGCAGACGTTGCCCGGGCCGGCGGCGACGTTTAAACTTGGCATTCTAGGAATTAAGGTGGCCATTGTGAAAGAGATGAGGTGGGGGGAAGCTCTGCTTCGGACAGACCGCTCGAGAAACTTGATCGTGATGATGGACGTTTCTGAGCATGACGAGAAGTCGAGCATGCTCATATACCAGCAAGATACAGTATATTATTCTTCAGTTAATCGTACTACGCAGGCATGGCATCCCTTACCCATCCATCCCTCTAGGTCTAATTCTTCTGGCATTTCGTCGTCAAACTTTGCTGGCCCAGTTATGTCACATGGCAGGTGGTGGTAGCCCACAGCGCAAATAGCGGACGTGACGTATTGACAATATCCCGCAGTTCAGGGCGTTGCATCCCCTGGAAAACAAACTGAGTGAAAACCCACCTAACCAAAACTGCGGGAACTACTTTCTTCGCCCCTTCATCCAAAATCCCTTTCCCAGCTACTGATCTTTTGGGTATTATTACCTTGCTCATTATCTTTTATAATTGAAAGGGATGGGGTGTCAATGTGGGTTGATAAATGCAAAGGGGGAGAACAGTGTGCGATAATTGACACTGCCCGAGCGGGCAATATTTTGCTGCCCTTTGGTGCGGCAAGCGATGGAAATATTGCCCGCTCGGGCAGTGTCAATTATCACACATCATTGCTGCACAAGAGGCGGCATAGACAATAAACCAATCATCAATAAAGCACAGGTAGGTGGTAACTTGGAAAGGAAGCTTTAAAGGGATTTATTAACATCGCCTTACCCATTTACACTGCAGTGACAGCAAGGGCATCCTTTGAGGCTGGATCCCTTTTTTTCGTCCAAGACATTTATGTATCTGTCTATCCGCACCAGTGATCTAACACATCCAGTCCATTGCCAATAGTTGTCACCAGGGGTGCCCGTGCATCGTATCCGATCAAGTTGATGATTGGGAGACTGCCCAAGGGTGAGATCATTCAGGGGTTCGTTCCTCCATCCCTGGCTTCGTCATTCAGGAGACTGGCCGGCGTCCTGTTACACCATCAAAATAATGTTTAAAAGAACCATGGGAAGAAATAATGGCAAACATGCTTAATGCTGTAATATAAACCGTTCAAATGTACCTCTTAACACCTTCCATGGGAAAGGGAAAGGAAATCATTGCTGCATGTGCCATTAACTCAGACCTCCCCAACCCAAAACAAACTTATGACCGTCCCTAGACATCCCTCTTGACACCTTGAGGATGCAATCTCCCATACAATAAACGGGATTGGACAATCAATAACAAAGGGAAAATATATGCTGTCGCCGACTCTGTCTCCACCCAGCACGCCTGCACCCGAAAATGCACTCATACCAAAACGTTGATAACCCCCAGGGCCATTAACCTGAGCAAGCCGATGACTTAAACAGGAACACTGTCAAGATCCGAGGTCTTAGGGCTCTCTTTTGCTGCTGAGGTCGTCGAAACCTCCGTAGAACAACCATCAGACCGACCAGTAGCATCCTATGCTACCCGGGCAACTGGCTTCGCTCCACGCCGGCCAAGCAGGGTGGCGCCATCCATGTTAAGTTCGAAGGCGCCCTTCTGTCGTTGCCTGTCGCGCACCTGTTGCCTAGCAGCTGCAGTGACAGTTGCAGAATGTTGACCATATCCCTTCGCCTCGAGAGTAGAAACCGGGGGGTGGGCTTTTCTCTCGCGGTCCCGGCCACGAGGTTCGTGTGTATCTTTGATTTGCGCGTCTCGCATGCTTTGCTCAAGGTGTTGCGTTCCCTGACCGGCAGCTAGCTTGCTCTCGTCTTCCTCTTCATCAGACGCCTCGTTGAGGCCAACCAGTCGAGATACACCAGCCTTGCCTCCGACTGCCTTTCGGCGCTTGCCCTCCTCCTCCTGCCTGTGAACGGCGTAACCGACATCAAAGACCTCGCGAAGGTTGACCGCACCGGGTGACCGGAAGTCGTAACGCTTCTCGCCGTCCACAATCTTGGATACATCGAAGGCACGCAGAGGTGTCTCCTTCTTCTCCTCGCGGGGAGTGGGGCCAACCTCGTTGATCCAGGGGTGGGCGAGGAATTCCCTAATGGTGTATCGTTTCTCCGGGTCCACGCAGAGCAAGTGCGAAATCAGGTCTTGGGCGGACTTGCTGATGTCGTCCCACCATGGCGATAGGAAGGTATACTGGCCCTTGGCTACCTTTTCGGTGAGGACTTCGATGCTCTCGTCATAGAACGGGGGGAAACCGCAGAGCAGTGTGTAAAGAACACATCCCAATGCCCACATGTCGACAGACTTTGAGTAGCGTTCGTCCTTTACTATCTCGGGCGCCGTATACCCAACGGTGCCGCACGGGGTCATGGTCTGATTGTCCCAGACGATTTTGGACAAGCCAAAGTCGGCGATCTTGATCTGACCAATGCCACCCGCGCCAACACCCCGGACAAACTCTCCTTCGTCAACCTTGTCCTCGTCGCCAGGGACCTTGGGCTTCGGAGTCTTGGAGGGCATGAAGGGTATCGGGCTGAAAAGGATGTTTTCGGGCTTGATGTCACTGCGATATGTAAGCGATGTAGGCCACGCACCGATGACGAAGTTGCTTACCGATGAACAATTCCCCTCTCTTCGTGCAAATACTCCAAGGCCTTGGCCACTTGGGTAATTACATGCCGCGAGAGGTCCTCACTGAAATATGTCAACCGCACGATCTGGTGGAAAAGCTCGCCTCCGGGTGCGAGCTCGAGGATGATGTAGTAGTATTGCCGAGACTCGGCGAAGTCGACAAGCTTAATAACGTTGGGATGATCGATCTGGCGCATTATTTGCACCTCCTTCAGAATGTTCGCACGCTGTGGCCGACATATTGGTTAGCTACCGGTACCCAAGCAGCAAAGCACAGCTTGGCCACCCCGGGCGCTTGACTCGGGGGGGAGACAAGCTGTTCGACAGTGTTTTGGCAGGGCCCGAAATAGGAGAGTTCCGGGCACGACGCAAAAAGAGACAAAAGAAATTTCTCGCACCTCTGCAGCCTTTGGAGCCTTTGGCTTGAAATCCGGATGGAGGATTTTGTCACTCTAGAGGCCCTGGAGTTGGTAATGGAACTCGGTAGAGGAATGTGAAACAAGAGACGGGCGTGTTCAATCAAGCAAGGAAACGGGGTCGGCAAAGAAAGACGAGAGAGTGCTCAGTGCCCCGGATGTGTCACGTACCTGCATGTTGTTCATCTCGTACTTGCGGACGACCTTTATGGCCACCTCGCCGAGCCCCCCTTCCAGGTCCCTGGCGCGGTAGACGTTGCTGAAGGCGCCGTCACCCATCTTCTCGACAATCTCCCACCGTTCCAGGCCGGGATATCTCGGAAACTTGCTTCTGCTCGCATTTTCCTCGGCGACGAGCTTGGCAATGTTGTCCTCGGGGACGCGCTTGGCAGCTTTTTTAGCATTGACCGCCTGGCCATGCTCGACGTGGTGGGCAGCAGCATGGCCGGCCTGAGCGACGCGGTTGTGGGCATCTCCCTGGGCAGCCGAGTAGGCGTTGTGAACGGGGACGCTGTGGTTGTTGGCAGGGGAGCCGCCGAACGCGGGTTCTGAGATGGGAGCAGCCATGTTCTTGGAGGTCGGCGGATGCTGTTGTGGTGGAGAAGCGTCATGTTTTGTGCGGGCGGCCGCTGGTTCGTCGTGTGCCGTTCGGGCTTGCTTTCCTGTGCGATGACATTGACATCAATCTCGGTTGCCGCAGGTGACAGTCGCACCATGTGCCATATTCCCCCGCGTCTTGAGCACAAGCAAGCAGCCGCAGCCGGGTTGCCTGCGACTGCCTGCCCGTCAAGGCTTTGGGCTAGGACTGGGCCGAGGGAAGGGAAAAGGCAAACATACCGTGGCGGATAAAATTCTTCAACTGCTGTATTGTCGACATCTTGGGCTCTTCGTCCATTTCGGATAACGCTGGTCCTTAACTAACGTTGTCGAGCCAGTGAGAAGCAGCAGGTAATGCAGCTCGCCTTGCGTCGCCAGTCAAGCTTCAGCTACAGCAAAGCAATGCCGGAGCGCGTGAAGCTAGATTATATAGTATTTCTCTGGCCTCCGAAACCTGCTTCGTTTCCAAAGCCGCGCACTATCGAGACGAGGAGCGGGCAGAACAAGTTGCTGTCGCAGGGCGGGGTAATGGAGAGTTGCTGGGTAACTGAGAGCCCCGAGGTGCGCCGACGACGATGACTGCAACAGGTGGTGGCTTGAGATGTTTGCGGGGCAGATATGGAGAACCAGCGACGATGCAAGAAGTTGGGGTGGAAAGTAGGTTGTTTTTTGGAGGGGGAGCGACGATGTGAGGTGGTGACGATGCAGTCAGAAAGCAAGAGGGTGGTGAAAACGGATGGAAAATAGGGGAAGGGAATGGGATTGGTGGGCGCGGAGCTAAGGTCACTGTTTGTGTGGCTGGCCACCAAGTTTTGGGCTTAATGTCCTGTAGCGGAGCGCTGGTGTATCACCTCAAGCACCTGTGTGGTGGGAGGCGGGCTTCTTTCTTGTTAAGAACTGGGAAGGCCGCTTTGCTTTGCTCAAACTCCCTGTTTCATCATCGCTTTCATCATTGGCGAATACAACCTAGCTGCGCTGCGGTGGCCGCGAGGCAAATGACAGACAGGCGGGCAAGCAGCGGCGCAAGCAGAGAGGCCATGGAAAGGCAGCGCGAAGAGCGCAGCAGCGGCCTGATGGACGAACTTGGGCGTGCAAGCGCGGCATGGAGCCGCCTGAGACTTTTAATTGGCAACCCTGAAAAGAGCTGGAACTTTGGCACAAGCCACATCCCTGGTGGTATCCTGGGTCCCGTCCGGAGACGACAGCCCTGTTTAAACGGGGGTTTTACATTTAAGGCCGCGATAACGGTTGTTCGTTGCATGCTTGGAAATCCTAAACAGCCGACTCGAACACGAATGCCAAATGATGCTTAGCAGTCCAATGCAATCCAGGCGGCGATGGGACCGGAAAGTTCAAGGGTCATGGGCTTGGCGCAAAAACCATGGTTTCGTGCCAAAAATCCCTCCCAAGAACTGAAGGTGGGGCTGGGGACCACCGATGACGTAGATATTCAGCGTCATCTGCGCTTGTGCCGGAAGATTTGGGCAGTTTGTCAACGTCACAACCCCACCAACTTTGCGCTAATCTGTCAGCAATGCCCCGCGCCTCCTTTCTTCCATCATTTGTTCCATCATCATCTTTTGTTCTTTGGCGGGTTGAACGCCTGTATGTGTATGTGTATGAACGGCGATTTTTGAAGCTGTTGCCTAGTCTGATAGACCGAGATGTAACTTTAAAATTTAATATACTCAACGGACAACAGGAATGATTTTATGCAGAGGGAAGGTGAAAACTGGGAGCTCGCGGCTTGTGGAGGCAGGCACTTGCCAGGTTGCTGTTGCCGGACATCCGCGAGACCCCTAAATTTGTGGGAGTCGCGTGGCTCATACAAGAGCCGCATGTTCCATGCTCCAGCCATGGTCGTTTGTCTGCTTTCATTCGTATCTCGGCCTGCTCGGCGGAATGTTTCCCCAGTTTGCAATAACCAACCTGCCAACAAATCGCCGCGGCACCTGGCCAGGAATTCCAGGAACGGAGACCTTGGTCTCATCGGTTTCGTTTCATCCCGCTGGAGAGAGACGCTGATGAGTCAGTCAACTCCGTAACTCTATCTGATCCCATCTTCCTTGCGCTGCATTCATTTTCCAATCATACTTGGCCGCTCCTGGTGTTGCAGGACTTTAATTGTCGATCTGGGCCTGGCCTTAGCTCCGGCTCCCCGTTTCCCCGGCTTGTGATTTACATTGCACTAAAATTCACGGCGCCTTTGACGTCACTGTGCGCCAAACGGCTCAGGCCTTGGCGGTCTGGAACATAATTCCCCGCAACATATTTGTCAGATATTCGATTCAAAAATGGCCGTCTCCGAATACCATCACCAAATCTGCCAAGAATGTAATGTATGTTTGGCGTTGAGGCCCTCCTATTTTCCTTATCAAGCCCTTTCTCGTGATGTTAAAGGTTGGAATCATAACCAGACCTGCTTTTCTGGTACTCGGAAATATCTACACATCCACCGGGGATATACATGCATACATGCTAGTGAGTGAATGGAGCACAGATATACTTCTACCAACTAACCCTTATTCGATAGCCAGGTGTGCCTTGTTGGATTGTAAGGAGGCTTTGATCGGTGTTATTTAGACATAACAGACAACTCCGAACGCCCTGAATATCCCTGTCTGAGGCGTCTGAAGGTACTTCACTAACCTTTAATTCCCTGTTGGAGATATAATAATTTAAGTGAACTTGATGCAATATTGTACTATTATCCAATATCCACGTTATATCTGTCTCGTTGCAAATTGAAATGCGTTGCACGGTCGTCTGAAGTTGTGTCCCGCAGCCCTGACAGCGTGTGAAAGGGTAACTCTAACGTACAGTAACAACCATAGTCCTCCCACTTCATCTACGTCTCCAAAGATTTTACACACATTATCAACTTAGGTTAATTAGATCTGTTCGAATATATCTTGCAATCTCGTATTCTCATAGTTTGGCTCAGTAGTCACGAAAAAGAGGACTAATTGTAAATGGTGATGCTAATGTTTACATCCTAACATTGCTCAACATAGCATAACATGCTAGCGAACCTCGCAATGGAAACACATAACACCACTACAATAATCAGTATTAGCCCATATTCAGGCGCGAATATCTTCATTCATAGCGAGATTTGCTACAACAGGTTCTCAAAAACTTATCCGCATTTTCTACCTAATTTGCAGCTTGACATTGTATGGGCATAACGACTGGACTCAGGTGTCATCATGTCAGTAGGGGGTCTTCCCCAGCCAGGTAGTTCCAAACCAAGTGTAGGCTCATACCGACTATTGAACCTCAGTGCTCTCACTATAATCAGAGTCCAACTGACCATCGTTTGCCTTGGTGTAGACTGTGGTTTAGGCGGATGCGGCCCGGGCCGCAGATGTGTTGCACAAGGGCGGCGCTTCGGGTAGTTGCCGACAGGACTGGATTGTCAATGGCTGGTCGGTCAAATCGACGTTTTTGGGAGAAACTACTTGTATTGAAAACAGTCGGCACGCAAATTTGATATATATCCACCAAGATTTAACAAGGGGAGTGGATTTTGGTCTACAGCCAGTCCTGATAGATTCCATTCGTCGTCACTACCATAGGAGAGGAGACTGGTAGTTCAACGCCACGGAGAGCCGCAGCTCGTAGTGGAGGAGGACTGGCACTTTATCTCGGTGAGCCTCACTCTAGACAGAAAATCATTTCAAGCCGCGGTCGACGCATAGCTCGGCCTGTCCTATGTATTCGAATTGCTGTTTCTTCACTCCTTGCGTGAACAGCTAGACCCCCTATTTCCAAATGGCCAGCTCGTCGTCCAATTTCAGGGTTAATTCCAGCCTGTCTGCTCCGTTCTAAGGGACTGCAGACGCATGAAAGGGAAGGTATATAGGGGTTTGGGAAACTAACCAACACCTACAACATCGGGATCCCGTCAAGGAGCCAGCCGCCTAACCCCAACCGCTGTTACGTGATCCACGAGATCTTCGGCTTATGACGATGACATGCTCTTTCCAAGCCATGCATAACGCACCCCAAAACCATGATACTTGGTTTGCGAATAGTATCTTGAAGTTGTGTGCCGTGTAAACCATGACAGTTGTGTGTGCGGGACAGTAGGTACCAATAATGATGACTGGAGAAATTGCCAAGCATGGAGGCTTTGTCGCGGCCCACAAGGAACATGATGAACAACGCGACGCAATCCTTTAGTTTTTTTCATGGTCAGCATACCAAGAAATCCAAGATAATAGTCTCTTGGATGTCGTGATGTTCCTCTCCGCTATACCCTTTTCGGCTCGTGTTCGGGAACCATATTCCTCGGTCTGGCGTCCTATTAGCTACTGCTGCGGGGACCATCCGAGCAAAACAAAACTCGTGACAATGGCCTGATGATTTGCAATCTAGATTGATGTTCAACTGTGGAGACGAAACACTCATAAATACCCGACTTCGCGATATGAATTGAACGTGTTGGGATTGGAACAAGCCATCATAACAACAGCTTATACGCAAAGCGGCAAGTGACCAGCTAATATCGATCAAAATGTCTATCCCGCGCGGTGTCATAGCCGTCATCGGTAGCGGGGGCATGGGCCTTGCCTCTGCACGTCGACTTGCAAACGGCCGTCGCATTTTTGTCGCCGACGCCAAGCAGAAGAACCTCGACTTCGCAGCCAAGAGCCTCCGCGACGACGGCCACGACGTTGAGACACAGATTGTCGACGTCGCTAGCTTCGCCTCGGTGCAGAATTTCGCCGCCGCCGCCGCCAAAGCGGGACGGCTCGATGCCGTCGTCCACACGGCCGGCCTGTCCCCCGCCATGGCGACAGCCCGACGCATCTTCGAAGTGGATCTTGTCGGGACGGCTAACGTGGTGGATGCGTTCCTAGAGGTGGTCGGGCCCGGATCGTCAGTGGTGTGCATCGCGAGCATCGCTCGCTTCGGCGCCTCTCCGTCGCCCGAGCTGTCGCGCCACCTCGCCTCGGCGCCGCGGGATCAGCTGCTCAACAACAAGGCGCTGCTTGATGTCGATGCGGCGGACCCTGCCCAAGCGTATGCAGTATCCAAATCTGCCAACCTGCTCCGCGTGCAGGCGGCGAGCCGCGCATTCGCCGCCAAGGGGGCGAGGATCAACACCATCAGCCCTGGCGTCATCCTGACGGCGATGGTAAGGAAGGAGTTGGAATCGCCTAGCGGGCCGACGATTCAGGGCATGATCATGGGAAGTCCCATGCAACGAGGTGGCACGGCGGACGAGATTGCCAGTGCCGTTGCGTTTCTCGCGGGGCCGGATTCGTCGTACGTCACGGGGGCCGATTTGGTGGTCGATGGAGGGTTCATTGCCGGGAGTGGAGGCTTTGGGGTTCTGAGCGGGAAAAAAGAAGACTGAGGGCAGGGGATGGCTATTTTTTTAGGAGGCGGATCATTGTTGTCGGATTTGCACATACCGTTGCAGGAAGGTGTTGCTTTTTGATTGCCGGGAATCACCCAAGCCGACACAAGGGATGTCCTATGGCATCTGGGAAATTAGACAGCGGAAAATAAACCGCAAGTGCTGTATCGCACGCCCTTAAATTGAATGACTAGAACCCGCTTCCAATTGTCATGGTTGATTTCCACTAGAGTTCAAGATGAAAACTGAAGTCACAGAATCCTGCTAGCTCGCTCCTTCCCCTCAAGCCTACTTAGGTAGGTAGGTTGTGCCTTCCTCAGCAAACCGAAGTCCAGTCACGTTGTGTCGTCTGTTTTGAGCGCCAGCTGGCTTCTTGTTTTGTGCGATGAGTTTTTTCCTGCCACTTCCCTTTTTGTTCGTGTCTTTGAAACCGGCCTTGTCCTTTCACACGCTGTTCGGCCAGAAATTAACTTATAACACGACAATGCCTCCTTTCTCCATTTTTTGAAGGCCAAGATTTTTGGCTCGTTCGAGGCCTTACACGAGCAAATGTTCCTGGTTGGGTGTGATGCCAAGTCCATCGCGCCGGCGCTCCTGCGGATTGGTGGAGTAAACCCGCCGGGCAGCCAAGACGGCGACGTTGCGCTGGCTCCGAGCATGCCTCTCATGGACTAGAGATTTCCCTTTTTGGAGAACATCCTCCCCATGCCAGCCGGATTCCCGGGGAAATTAACCGCGCTACCACCTCGTTTGATCAGAGGCAACGGCCGATACCACCACCGCCCAATTGGCACCCGGCATGACAGCAGGCCTTCTCGGCTATGGTCTCCGAGCCAGTGACGGTCTCGAGCAACCCTCCAAGATCGGGCAGGGTTATGCAGGTCCCTACGCGTTCAGCGATGAGTATCTCGGCATTCGTGGCGAGCGAGTGTCTCCCAGTCTGCCCAGCAGACGCTCGGAGCTCCCTGCTCCTATCGGGATTTGGCTAGGGCACCCAATAGTGGTACTTTGCTACCGGTGGTTGCTCATCTCCTTATATCAAGCCTTGACTCGTCATGACTGCAAAAATTGATACCCTCCGATTCCATGACAGAAAACCCCAGAAGTGGCTGACCACTTGGCACAGCATGGCGGTGATAAACCGGGCCAAAGTTGCCGGCGCTGCGGCTGCCGCCGTCGTTCTGGCGTTCAACATACCGTTTCTGACCGACCTACCTTCTCTGCGACTTACCTCTTTTATCGGTGATTTTCTCATACTAGACTATCCATTTACCCTGCCATTCTTCAGAAGCCACGATGGCTCCCACGTCGAGGATCCATTTATCTGCGATACCCAACACACGTACAGGACGGAGCTGGTGTCGCTGGACCCTCTCATCATCTACATACATAACCTCATCACTCCCGTCGAGATTTCATCCATACTTCGCACGGCAGAGCCACTCTTTGCGCCGTCACAAGTAACGAAAAACGGTCGCCAACTTCACACTTCGGACCGAACATCGAGCTCGGCCGGCTTACCACGCGATGACCCGGCCGTCGTTTGCGTGCTGGGGCGGACACGCAACTTCTTGGGCACAATGCTGCGTAACGACTATGATGAAATGGGCCCTCCACAGCTCGTGCGGTACAGCGCTGGGCAGCGCTTCAACATCCACCATGACTGGTACGACACACCTCGTGTGGCCAATGACGGTACTTCGAGACGATGGAACCGTATTGCTAGCTTCTTTGCCATCTTGGAAAGCAACTGTACCGGCGGAGAAACACACTTCCCGTTCGCGAAGGGGGTAGCACCACCAAGTCCTTGGGGCGAAGAGCAGTGGCAAGGTGGACAAATACAAGGAGAAATGAAGACAGAATCGCAGCCACTTTGGAGGGAGCACGAAGACGGCGGACTGGCGTTCAGACCTGTCGCAGGCAATGCTCTCTTTTGGGTCAACTTACATGCAAACGGATCGGGCGACACACGAACGAAGCATGCCGGGCTCCCGCTGCTGGAAGGAAAGAAGACGGCCATGAATATTTGGCCAAGGCGTTATCAGCCAGATGACTGAGATTTAAGTGACGTTCATCCAGTACCTTGCATCACTTCTCTGGAGCCGACCAAACTTTAGCCCCATCATACCAAGTCTCTGCTACTCTTGCCTCCATCAACTTCTCCTGGTCCCATTCCATCTCCACAACCACGAAATCCGCCTTGTGACCATTTTCCAACGCCCCTATTCTGTGGTCGTCGAAACAGCTGTACGCGGCACCCTGGGTCCCCGCGGCGATAGCTTCACATAGTCCCAACGCAAAGCGCGGGTTCACTGCCGTTTGCATCTCAGGCTCGCGGTAGGACTTTCTCGTCGTGGCAACATACACATTGCCAAGAGGTGTATGGGGCGCAGTCGGAGCGTCACTTCCAAGGGCAAGCGGTGCGCCACCGTCCGCAAACTCGCGGTATGCGAAGGCACGGCCACATCTTTGTTCGCCAAGCAGCTTCGGCCATGCCCGGAGGATAGCAGGGTCTGCATGGACAGGATTAATAGATGCCGTGATACCAGCCTGTCCAAGACGGGCGGCGTCAGCTTCGCTCGCCAGCTCGAGATGCTCAACACGAGGACGGCGGTCAGGGCTAGCATGCGCTGTCAACACGTCGACAACCATCTTGATTGTGGCGTCACCAATAGCATGCAAGGCAACCTGCAAACCCGCCTCATTTGCTCGACGCACCACGGGTTCCAGCTGTTCAAACGTCCACAACGGCACTTCGACATGGTCATTATGCGCGTATGGCTCTGAGAGGCCCGCCGTGCACGCGTCGATAATACCGTCGCAGATCACCTTGATGCCAACGACACGGCAATCGGGTGTTGTCATTGCGTTGTATTGTCCAGCCAGCTCGATGGCCCGGTTCACTTGTGCAACGTTGTCGGCATCAGAGTGTAAGGGACGAATGAGCCAGTATGCGGCTATGCGTATGGGAATGCTGCCATCGGCACGAAGTGCTTGCAACGCGGCCCAAGACTCTTCATCCATGGCCATGTCGATGAGCCCAGTATAACCGGCTCTGTGGTATGCCGAGACCGCTGCCTGTATGGCTGCAGTCCGCTGATCCATGGATGCTACGCTGGACAGAAACGGCCAAACGTACGTGATATTGGCGGCCTCAGTGAAAACTCCCGTTGGCTTTCCCTCGTCATCGCGCTCGATCACGCCACCAGGAACGTCGACCCAGTTTGCAGCTCCAAGCTCTTCGATAGCGGCGGTGTTACACCACGAGGAGTGCAAGTCCTTGCTGTCGATCAGAATGGGTCTGCTCTTTTCTCTGCCGTCATCGAGCCCATCCAAGTCCACCGCTGTCACATGTGCCGGCGCCGTCATGCTATGCATGTACCCTCTGCACAATATCCGGGGGACGTCCGGGTGTGCAGCTGCGTACGTGCGGATCCGGTTCTGGATGTCTGCCAGCGTCTTGCACTTGCCAATGTCGAGCTTGTTCAGCGACTGGCCAAGCAGCATGAGATGCATGTGGGCATCGACAAAGCCAGGGAGAACGGTCTTCCCGTCGAGGTTGCGCAGATGCACGATATCATGTTTGGCGGCGGCGGCGGCAACGTCGCTGTCAGACCCGATAAGCTCGATTTTATCTCCCCAGATCACCATACTCTCGGCAAAGGTTGGCTGTCGGTTGAGGCCCGCGTTGGTGCCTGGACGCACTCCCGAGAGGAAGATCTTGCCATTGGTGAAGAGGTTCGCTTCAGCCGGCATGACTTCGATTATGACGCTTACGATGTTATCTGCGTTTTTGCAGGTGTGTGTATTGTTTTCTGGGACTTGATGAAAATCAAACTTGGGAGTATATGGATGAAGTATGAGATAATGATGTTGGGCAGAGATTCTCAAATTCTCAATTCATCAGGTGTCAATCCAAGGGATGATGTGCGATCTGATAAGATAAGTCATCACCCCATATTTAGGTAAGAAGAACAACAAGAATACGAGCTAGTATTTTACATCACATGTGCGCTAGCAATTTGCGGGGTGTTGTTTGTCTTATGAGAGATAATTATACCAGTTAAAAACCGGGTTCGTGGCGAGCGAGTGGGTCGAGTCCCGGCTCGGTTGGAGATGTTGCGATCCCGGAGTGGCGATGTCTCGAAGCTTAGCTTTCGGGGTTTGAACCACGGCGAAAACTCACTAGCGCGGCATTGGCATGCCTTGGCGAATACATATGCGGTGGATTGAGTGATCTGGTGTATTCCGTTGAAACTGTTGGAATTAACTATTCAAGGTCTGTTCAATCACAAAATGTCTTGTTTACACAAGTGGGGTTTTGACTTTGGCCCTTTTCAGCCTTGTGTTTGAAACGAATCGAAGACCGAACTCTTAGTCAACTTAAACTTAGATGTTCAAGCGACAAGATGAGAGCAACATTTGATGGAATATGGTCCATATTATAATATTATAGGTTACCGCACAACTTTTCGTCAAGTCCCTTGACAATGCACAGTTTTCAATGTGAGTCTAAAACCATTAAGGAAAAGGATGATGGCATTAAGTCCGTTGACACTCGTTGCCACGAACCACACCATCATGCCGGCATCTTTGAACCCCTGAGAACTCATGTTGAACAATTAAATAAGTAGTCGGGGGTACATAGGAAAGTGTTTAATAGTATCGACTGATGGCGGGCCTCTGGATAGGAGAGATGGTACGATTCAGCTTGCCAAAGGAAAAGGAAGCCGGATAGAGAAACACTAGTTACAGATGAAGAGAATTTGGGGGAAACTGAACAGATCGCATCAGTTGGTTTTCTTATTTCTTCCGTCAAAGCCATCTTGCTATGGCAACCTCAGCCCGTCAGCCGTTTTCGTCTCCCTGTACTTGCTGTCTACTCGTCCTTGACCGTACAGATGGAGCTTTGTTGGTTGGCTCGCCACCTTCAGCTGGAGGATCAGTGGCAGCTTTTGACGATTGAGCAGCAGCATGCCCACCCACTGCTCTCCCGTCCATACTACTGCCAGTTGTTCTAGCTTTCCTGTCTCTGTCACTTTCTGTCGATGCCGGCAATGCGCTAGCCATTATCATGGCGGCCCGCATTTTTTCCCGTTCCCTCACTCCCCGCCTATGTCGCTTTTCTTTCCGCTTTTGTCGCCGACGCCGTCAGTCATTGAGTATTGTGGACTTCTCCTCGTTCCGTGTTTTTTCGGAAGTCCAATATGCCCACTCGGCGATCCGCTCAGCGGAAGCCCCGGGTCCGAACCCACAGTCGGTAGAGCCCAGACTTGTAGAGCAGGATAGCCAAGAGCAGCCTGTAGATAGCAAGGCAAAAACTTTGCAGTCGGGTGCTGAATGCTATAATTATGGTGATGATTGTCACGGCGAATGATATGGGGACTTCTTTTCTGTTAGTTTGAAGAGCATGTTTCAACCCCGGGTGGAAAAAGGACATAACTTACCACGCAGGCGAAATTGCCCAGACAGTGACCACGCATTGTCGCCAAATTCAGACGCATTCATGCCAAAAACACTGGACATGAAAGACAAAGGAGCCTATCACACGCCGGTGGCTGGTAACTAGCAAGAGTATCTAAGTCGTTGCCCCATTGGGCGATTCAAATAAAAGGCGGTTTCATACAAAGATGACAGTCACGATGGTGAACATTACGATGGCCGTATTTTGTCTATTGCTTGACGCAGCTTGCATCCTTGAGTGCCACGACTCCAACGGTGCCATGGTGTGTTGTTTTTGGGTAAGGACTTCGGAGACCTAGGTCCCGAGCATTTGTCAGTATGAAAATCCAACTTCATCTTCGCTCCAAGGTCTCTAAATGCCACTACTTACACTTGCGGATAGTTCATCGACAACTTTGACCTTTTCCTCAATTTGGCGCTTCCGACCCAAGATTAGAGAGGCCACCATGTTGGCTTTCATCGTGAGCTTCTGCAGAGCGTCTTCGTTCGGCCATTCGTGCAACATCATCTTCTATTTCTCTTTCCTCAACATCAGGCCACTGGAATTTGGTTGTAATTGCTGCTCAACTTGCTCTTGCTCGAGCCTTCCCATGAGAGTCTTCTTGAAGCTTTCCATGAGGTCCTGTAAAATCTGTTCGTGGACCTCAATTATTCCTAGTATTGTCGTAAGCTCATCTTGAATGAACCCTTCTGGATAGATGTCGAGGGAAGTCCAAGACATAAGACGATTCTGAGAAGATTGAAGTCCAAAAGTTTTCCGTTTCTGGGCAATGCGAGCGTAATTTGCAAATTGCAACAGTTTTTCCCGTGACAGCAACTGTTGTTGCCGCTGCCAGTCATGTCAGCAACAACAAGACCTGAGCTTTTTCTTCTTCTTCTTTCTTTGATGGATGAGGTGTCCATTCATGATAAATTACCAAGATATTGAGAGATACGTCAAAGGCCTCAAAAAAATTGGAGGGTTTTGGTCCAGAATTTTGGCTTCGTTTTCAGGGTGCATGTCAAAGAAGTGGTTGGAGCACTCTTCCAGGATGACCAAAGCGACATCGAATGCCGACTTCTCGTTGGATGCCCTGTTTGCTAGTAATAGCCTTGATCGAATCGCGTTATAAGGCCCTGTTTTGTTGTTGTTGGCGTCAATGCCGTAGCGGCCTGGGAAGCAAGTGATGATGGTGCTCTCATCGAGAACCCACATCCACAGTTGGTCCACCATGAGAATTTTGGGCAGCATGCGGACGTTTCGAGCGCAAGAATCGCAAGGCTCACGACCTAGGGTTTCGTGGGCCGGCCAAGTTCCTGCCCATTCATCGTACTGTGTAGGTCCAACGGCTTGGGTGCTGTCCAACGGTATAGTGTCTGCTGTTGTCCTTGCTGCCGTCTCCTTGCGGCTCTGCTTCTCGCGTCACCAGGTTTGAATGCGCGATGTAGAGATGTCCTGAGGCGCAGGGGCTTGTCGGCCATCAGATATCTGTCGATCAGCTTTCGATCGCGATATGTCATCAGCGCCTCGTACAGTCTAGCGCAGTCCACCAAGTACTTCCCGAGTGAGCTGCGAACATTCAGTCTTCCATCCCTGTCAACCACAGCAGACACGCTGCGTCCTCTTCCCAATAGATTTAGTTCTTCTACAACATCCCCCACTGTGATAGTAAAGGATTTTGGCCTCTTGCGTCGTCTTCTCGTCGGATGAGGTTTCCTTACAACATCATCCACTTTGTGGTTGGCGGATTGTAGTCCCATACGCTTAGGCAAACCCGCAGACTGCGCTTCAGGTTCCTCCGTCTCTTTATAACTCCGTGCCGGTTTAGGCGAGTCCTCAGGCTGTGTGTCAGGTCCCTTCGTTTCCGTATTGCCCTGTGTAGGGTCAGCAGGCGAGTCCTCAGACTGCGTGACGGGAATCTTGTTTTCCGTATGGCTTTGTGTAGCCTTAGACAAGCCTCCAAACTGTGCGTAAAGCATCTTGATGTCTGTATAACTCTGTGTAGCCTTAGGTAAGCCCTCAGACTGTGAGTCAGGCATCTTAGTTTCTATACAGCTCTGTGTAAGTGGCTTGGGCAAGAAATCAGGAACTGGTGGGCTGGTTGTGAGTTTCATTTACTACTAACCAAGACGTGACTGGTGTGTTTCCTGGCGAACTAACCCATCCCTTCGTCGCGCGATTCGGTCGTCTCTCTGTTCTTTTTGCTTCTTTCTTCTTCGTTTATCGTGGTCGAAAAGCTTGAATTCCGTGTCTTTCGAAATGATTGTGTGGCGCCTGAAGGTCTCCCAAGAAAGAAATGGAGCCCACTCATCATCAGCATCGCAGGTTACTTACTCTGACGTGGTATTGCCTTTGGGATATGGCGACTTACGAACAGTGTTATGCAAGTTGACAAATCTCCGGATTTCGTTGTACCTAAGCAATTTGTGAGACAAAGAGCAGCCATAGCAAAATGATAAGACAAGTCAACTTACCCAATTCTGTAAATTTGCAGGTCGGACGCAGGGAGCGAGTGCCAAGGTCAAGCAGGTCGGGTCTTTCTCGAAACTTTGCCTGCCATACTTCTGGGCAAAGTGCCAGTTGTGTCAGATATATAGTACTCCCAGTACTATTGGCATGGCTGAGTCCTGGTATCGCTCTAGCAGCGGGTATCAACAGCTCGCGGGCCTGCTCTAGCTATCTTGAGATTGCCACCTTCAAGATTGGCCGCGCATGGGTTAGCAACCGACATCAGGGGATGAAACGGAACAAAAGTATTCCACCGGCTTACCTCGGCCCACTAAATGGTGCTTGGGTGTCAGCAGGTAGCGTAATTAAAAGCAATAAGACAAACATCACGCTGGAGACTAATGTTGACGCACCTCCATATTGTTTGCTGGTAGGTGAAGCCACGTAATTTCCGCAGGTGTTTGCAGTCCTGAATCTACAGAATGGTTCTGTTTCAGGTGCCATGCTTGATACAGGTCCTGTATAGATATCTCGAGCTTTGTGTGCGATCGAGGCCGCGAAGCAGAAGTCTCGTTCTCTCCGTCTCGCGGTTGTGTGTTCTCAAACTTTAGGACATGCGCCTTTGAGTCTTCATCTGGGTTGTAGTCGGATTCAATACTGCCTATCAAGGGCCTGTAGCCTCTCTTCCAACGCTCCCAGCTCATATTCACATGTCAACCAGAACGCTGAGACGGTATTCTCTGTCACCAGAAATCGCTACTCGAAGCTGGGCCAATCGTTGCAACCTCAAGTCAATAAGCTGCTTCCAGGTTTCCAACCTCTCTGCAACGACTGACCGCGCGGTGCTACCGCGGTCCGGACCCGGTCCCAAGATAGCCTCCAAGTCAGCTGTTTGTTTTTTCCAAAGTGGACTGGATATATCGAATAACGTATCCCTTTCGTCGAAGCGGAGACATCCCAGGTAATGAAGGACAGGGTCCGAGATGTCGTGGTCATGAGGCTCGGAGCTCAGGCAAGTCGTGGGGCCGTCATCATGATAATCCATGTTGGAAAAAGCTTTTTGGTTCGGCAAAAAAAGGGGGGGGAAAAAAAAAAAGATGCGGGCAATTCTTCCAAGTTTACTAATACTAGAAGACCAATGGTATGGATTTTTTTATGTTCAGTTTGACAAGTGAGCGTTGTCCGGGGAGAAAGTGCGGCTGAAGCGCTGGTTTTGACCCTGGAAGGTACCACCATGCATTATCACACCACTTCGACATCGGCAACATGGTTATCCCTACACCAATATCTCACCCACCCACCCTTTAGCCCCATTGGAAAGAATCACCATGTCGATGCTTATTGCTGCCTCGCGCTGAAAAAGATAAGACGGATAAGAGCAAAGCATCACCGGCAGGCGCATTTAGCTCAGAACTCAACGCACCAAACTGTCATCACAAATCCCAACCTTGCTCATTTCCTATCCATTTGTATTTTGGTTTAGAACGTAACAGGTCTCGACGACGTAACAAGTTCGACCATCCCTTTTATTTGAAAGAACCACTTCCCCAAGCTCCGCCAGTGTTGATACCGACAACCCCACAGTGGAAGCTGGCAAACTGTGTGTCATTTCTATAGAAGTTGGCGTACAGGTAACCCTTTTTCGGCAATGTATTAGAAGCCGTCTCATCCTCCGGGGGGGAACTCGGAAAACGAATTACTTACTGGAGCCGCGCCAATAAAAAACTTGCAATCACCGTTAACATCACCCTTGTTATCGAAGAACAATGTTCCACTATGCATGTATTGTGTCAGTTGGGAGTTTATCGTGAGAGAGCAAGTTTGAGAAATCCCAAAGGCAAACGGAGAAAAAAGCATACAAGAGAGCACCACCAGGAAGCCCAGCGACAAGGCCATACGAGTTGCCAGTAAAGATGCGCCCAAGAGACTCGACCTTGACTTGGAGCGAGACATAGACCCAGAGGTTGAGAATGGAGCCGACAGCACCGGTCTCGTTGCTGAAGCTGCCGTCCTTGGTGGAAACGGACGCAGTGGTGAGCTCGCTGGTCACTGTCTTCTCCTCGGGACGGACGATGCTGTCGAGAATCGCGGAGCCGTTCTCCTGGGCGAGTACGAAGTCGTAGAATGCCTTGAGCTGGGTCTCGTCCTCTACGCTCTGTTCCTTCTGGACGTGGGAGATGAAGGAAGAGTACTGCCCATCGTCGCCCTGAGGAGGAGAAACGACATCTGTGGAGGCCATTGTGAGGGTGATGGGAATGCGGGTGTTTGTAAGATTATTGTGATGGAGAGAGTTCTGGTTTATGAAGATGGGGAGGGAAGATTGAGAAATGGCTCTGGGGTCATGGGAGTTTTATACACCATGACTTTCAATGTTTTGATCTTGACGAAGTCAAATGGGTGACTATGGCATCCATTTGGGATATGATCCCGTCCTTGCATGAAGCTGGTAGTCTTCTTGTCTCGTTCCTTTCTGGCGTTGACCCGTTCTTGCATCGAGCTGATATTCCCGTCATGTTTTCTTCAACTGGCGTTCTGGTTCTTGAATTAGCCAAATCCAGAAGACTGCATCCACTAGTTTGCGGGCAAGTTGCAACAGAAGCGGGGCTACACAACTGACTGGCTGAGGCAGGCTGGAGGGCCGCTCTAGCGTCGACTCGCTGGAATTAGGGGTCCGCATTGGGGGAAATCACACAAGGTGTGATCACAACGGGCAGCTGAAACCACAAGCCTGGTTTAATGTCCTACACTACAGGCGGCATTTCCGCAGTCTTCAAACCAATAGTGAAAGTATTGAACATGACTTGTCACCGCGTAGAGCACTCAAGCCGCTAAATTTCTTCTCGACGTGAAAATGATCGTCGTGTGTTGGGTGGTCGTCTGGTTCGATAAAGTATGGACCCTAAATTGTGACTGTCTCTAACATAAAATTTCCCCAAAAGGGGCAGCCTTAAGTTGGCTAAAAGAGGGAACCAATTTTTAGAAAGTTGAATAGCACAGCACAAAGTCACAGCATCACGGGGTGATAAAAGAGAAAATTGCCCGGCATACAAATCCGGCCACAACAAACCCAGCCCCTGAGTCAAATTGCGTCTCAACTGCTGGGTTCTGGTGCATATTGCTACCGAAACCTCATTTTGCACCTTGTCCAACAGATCTGTTTCGAGCAAGTCGTGCTAAGGTCAGGCTCTCAATAGACGATGATAATCACGTTTAACCGAAACCAAATCATACTCGTGACATATTCACAAAATGGTCTGTTCATCCAAGACTACCTACTAAGCCCCTAAAACAGCCTTAACCAACTGCATGCTCAACCTTTTGAGAGAATGATGATCGAATATCACGTGTTTGAACATGTCCCTCTCACACGTGTTCCGTCACGATATATCTAAACACCCTCTTCATTGTAACAGAAATCACACAGCCTCGGAAGTTCTGCAAATGTAATCAATGTAGCCAATGGGCCTCAAAGCAAACAACAGTGGGGCGCGGCAACAACTTCCGTATTGAGCAACGTACAGACGGGAGCTGCGGTTCGCAACCGTAGTTCAATGCTTGACAAGGTGCCTGACGCTTACGTACTTTCATTCAGCCAAGCCTTATTGCACGACGAACAATGCTATTGTGGCACTTTGAATACATTGAGTGAGACGGACGGCCACAATATAGTAGGTACGGATAGTGTTATTAATATCCTTGCAGCGGAAAAGGGCAGCCAGGTGCAGGTGGGATCCCGCAAGTTTCCGTCCGCCAGAGCCAGTGCGTGCGTGATACTAACTTCTAGGTAGTGCACCCATCCACTGCAGCGTTCCGGCAGGCCGGTCTCTATAGTTAGTTGTTGATGAGTTTCAAGAGCCTTGTGAGGATATGTGCATTGGTTGCCAGTGCCCGTCTCTGCCGAATATACCTAGGTAGGTACCTGGTAAATACCTAGCCTACTGATCACCAGCAGCAGTGAACGAGATTGTTGACCTCGGTCTCCTCCGGTTCGCCACCTCGTATTCTCGAACTTCTAAAGCACGTTTTGGACAGGAGCTGCAAAATCAACGATTTTGTTAGAAGTCACCTGGCTTGAAAAACCTGACGAGCATTTATCTAAGACGGCAAGGCAGCATAATCAAGAACATTCGACTGACGGTGAGCCCTGCAGTGAGCACTTCATTGCGCCTCGCGGTAATACCGCTGGGTGGCAGGGTGGGCGGTAAGTTGAGCCTCATGATTACTTGATACCGAATCGTGCCGCCGTGACATTGCATACATGCATGTACGGAAATTTTGTTTCTCCCGGGGGGGGGATGTGCATAGGTACGTATGTTACAATGACGCGCTTACCTATCTACCTGCTCCCCTCAGCAGGACAGGACAAGGCAGTGAAGGGTGGCGAAAGAAATCATTCATATTTTCTTCCAACCGGATCTCCGTGGAGGACAGATCATGATGGTGGTGGAACGTTGCAAGGGTGTGTGGCTTGCGGTGTGTCACGACTGACACGGCAGACAAGGAGGCGACATCCGGAACGCGGTGACTGTTGCAGTGCGTTACGCGAAGGTTGTGGAAGGGAAAGCAAGAAAAATGCCCATGTGTTGGACAATGGCCGAGCTAGGAGAGCCTCGGTGCGGGTAGCTGCTGCCTCGAAGCATGCCATCTTCCTGACCACCTTGCCACACCACGCTGGCGTGTTCCATCGAGGGCCCAGACCCCGACCCCGATCTCCATTGTCAACGCATGCGGGCTGGCACACACGTACGCAGCCGACGGGATGGTACTCCTGACGATTAATTCTCCGAAAATGCCGATGAAGGATTGCCGGTATGCCAAGGTTTCTGCCTATGAAGGTGCCTGTGATACCGAGCACCGAGCACCAATCAGCCCGGTTCTCAAGAATTGGGGAACAGGTTGCCGTCATCGGTTAGCCGTCTTTGCAGCAAAGGGGTCTTTAGTTCACGAGGCAGCAGACTCAAAGTGATAGCAATCAAAGGTATCAATTATCTTTTGGGGCTCTCCAAAAAAGACCTTGAATCAGTTTGCCAACCGACTATCCAGCATGTGTAATGATACAAAATTGTTCCCAACCGAAGTATCCCAAAAAATACAAGGCCAAGGGTCTGATGACTCCACTGCCTGAACTCCTTGACCGTGTGCCATTCCTGGTCATTATGCATCCGTGAATTGGGGCCCCTCACGATTGAAGCCCGGGTATTTTGCGTGAAATCTAATATCGATACAAGAAGAAGAAAGAGAAGAAAGAAAAGGAGCTGCAAGGTGAAGTTGTTCGTTCACCGAGGAATGAGGTGCTTGACAAGCTTGTTGTACTTGTCTTTGGTGATGCTCCTCTCCTTGTCCTTCAACACCAGCCTGTCGCTCTCACCAAAGGTGATGGAGTTGTAGCTGGCTTCTTTCCCCTTGAGAGGCTGAGCGCTGCTGAGGAGGTCCCTGAGAAGTGACTTGTGTGGCACGCCAGAGCACTCGGCCTCATAGAGAATCCACTCGCCCAGGCTGTCGAGCGAGGCCTTCTGCTGCGGCTGGATCGAGTTGCCGTAGGTGCAGCTGAGGCGGGCGAAGCAGACGACCATCATGATCCACGAGATGACATTGGACGACGAGGTAGCGCCTGGTGGCTGTCTGAACTCAATGGTGCCGAAGTGGTCGCCATCGACCAGGTTGGAGAAGTTCCAACGGAAGGTATCATGGACAAAGTCGGAGGTGCGGCCCAGTGCATCACCGGTGGCGGAGTTGGCAGCGCACCAGTTCATGGTGGCGGCCAGCTGTGGCAGCGTCTCCTGGCTCTCGATGCTCGCAAGGCATTCGGCTGTAGACATGCCAGCCATGTGGTGGTTGTATCGGTTGCTCTTGGCCCAGACGGAGCGGCGGCGGTAGGGAGGCACGAGGGCGTCGAAGCAGCGCTCAAAGTAGATGGCGCTCTTGGCGAGAGCCTTGGCCTGTGAAGTGGTCCAGAAGCCAGTGTCGGGGACAACGTGGACGCGGGTGCTGCATTGATGTGTCGTGGTCACCTCGAAGCTGTGGTCGAGAAGGCCCATGACATCCCGCATGTGGCGCATCCATTGCGTGTGGTTGGAGAAACGCCAGAAGGGCGAGATCAGGCGGATGCCAAACTTGTAGTCAACCGACTGACCGGCGATAGCCTTGTCGGTGGAGAGAGTCCAGTCGCGGTGGCTTTCGGACTTGTCACCCTCGATGTGGTTGGTGATCTTGACCTTATTGGTCAGACGCTCACTGAGCTCGTCGAGCAGGTTGATGGCGCTGAGGTGGTTGAACTGGCGGCTCCTAAGCACCAAGCCAAGCTCGATACAAAAGCGGAAGTCGGGGATGGCATTGGTCGACTTTGGCTCGCGGTGGCGGTGGCGGTGGTGGTGGTGGTGATGGTGGGGAGCGGTGTTGGCGTGGACCTCGCGGACCTCGACGGTGGGCCGGAAGCGGACCTGGTGAGGCATGGCGAGAAGTGACTAATTTGTTTGAATTGGGTTTGTTGAAGTGTCAAATTGATTGTTATTGTGGTTTAGGAAGATGACTGAGGTTGGGAAAGGAAGGGGCGATGGGATGGGATGGTCTTATACAGGTTGGGGACACATAAGAGACCGAGTTGCTCAATTGTGCATTCTAGAACTGTCCTAGGTACCTTTTCAGGCAGTGAGGACATTGGCATAGTAGTGTATTGTAGACAGGTGGGGCCATGGTTCTGCAGTGCCGCATCTGCCTAGAATTTGATGTCATTCTCCTCCCTCTTTTTTGACACGCCGGCCGACTGTGGGTGCGGCCGGGTGGGGCTCCGGTGTGTGGCTCATCGGTGCAAAAGGGCGTCTTGGCAGAGGCATCCGGCGAGACAGCGAAGGAAAGGTCGTGGACGGGAAATTGGTGGGGGCAGGACGCACAATGGTGGAGAGAGAGGACAGCCAGCGGTAGCTTCCGATGAGGTGTCCTGGCCAATGGGGAAGCCGCGTTGGATCAGGCAGAACGCAAGGTGAAATGCCCCAGGCCTCCACAATGGTCGCTTTGGGTAAGCGCGAACAGCAGAGACGCGGGGTTGAGGACGGCAGGACACAATGCAAGGACCAACACTGCCCCAAAATAATACCTCCAACACTGCACAGCACTGCAATTTGCAGTTGACAATCATATTATTTGCAGCGGCCGCCCACCATGAATGGCGGCAATTAAGCAGTGGCCTCCCGTCGCTGGTTCCCCACCATCGCCGGTCGATCCACAGAGGCCGCCAGGCGGCTATGGCGACACTCTCCCCAAACCGAACTTCACCACGCCGGCTCTCTGGGATTGGCCCCCAGCCTGCTCCGCTTCTGTTTGCCCCGGCTTTCTCAAATGGATTGGGTCTCACGGTCTCCCGACGCCAACCCTTAGCGAACCCGACAGAACGGAACCGGCTGCCATAGGATCGCAACGGGAAGCTCTTGATATCTCTGCCACCTCCGACCATCTCCTGATTATCCCCATCTCCGTGGTGTAGTGCCACAAACGTCTATCGCTCCCGCCCAGACGCGCGACTACCCCAAGGCCATAAGATCAGCCCTAGGCTGCCGCCTGGTCGGTTTGCGGCTGCACCTGCCACCGTGGTCAGTGACTAATGTGACGCGTAACCCAGCAGCCCGGCAGAGAAACAAAAAGACTGGAGCCTGGCCGGCAAGACGAGCCAACCACGCCATTCAGTTTCACGTCTTACGTTGAAGTCTAGATTCTCGACAGGTATTGGGATTTTCTTTTTGTCCTGATGAGAAAGAAGCGCTGATTGCAATGGTGAGAGCGCCAAAGCCGAGCTCGGCCCACTGACTGACTCACCTCGTCTTTTTGCTGTGCATATGCGGGCACATGACGCAGCTACTGCAACCGAAGTCAAGTCATCCGCCGGCATAGAGTGTCACGATTGCTCAAGATGCAAGAACCCATCCATCAATCAAGTCCTGGTCCAACGGCGCCATTGTATGTACATCAGTACAAGTCACACCCAGGCAGTTGCCAATCAGTTTATTACGCGACAGCTTCGACGCTTCCTTCCTGGTAAGAACAAAATTCCTCCCCCGCACACATCATGTCAACTTCGGTCAGTAGGTACCTAGACTAGATGCTTATTATTTCTTGCCACCATTTGGCGATCCCGTCCATCATCCATGCATGGCATGTCGCTCGCACACTCGTGATTCGCGTCATCTCCGTTCCTCCTCCTCCAATATCTCTAACCGAAAAAGTCCCCGGCATTGTCAAGGCCTCTGCCGCCTCCTAATGCAGAGTTTTCCGCGCGCTGTGATGCAAAATCCCCAAATCTTTCAATTTGGAAGGCAATCAATCACTGGGGAGAACAACAGAGCCAGCTCACTCACTCAGACCTTTTAGCAGTGATGTTTAATGACTGCCTCACACACTTACAGACTCATGGGTGGGAGCAAAAGATACGACAAGTGTCAACCTGAATCACCGGGTAGAAAGGAGAGGGCTCATTTCATGCGGAACCGTTCCCACTGCTCCCTCATTCTTCTCCTAATTGGTGTTTCTTTGGTCAGCGATTATTCCACAGCCAACTTTCCGAACTTGAACAAGAAACTCGAAGGCGTTGCATCAACTTAACCTTGCCCCTTGGTGAAGTGGGATTTGCAACGACTGTGCCCAATATTTAAATAGCCTGATCCAAGTTGGAGAGAAAAGGCATGCGCCACCAAAAGCAGCCGCCTGAAATGAAGCTCACTCACTCGCTCGAGTAGCCCATAAAGTTATGGATCGGGTCCAGGCCCTTGCGGTGAGGGCACGAGTTCCGGTTGTACGGGCATCCAGGGGCAGGGCCCGCTTCGGCGGGGGTATCATCCACAAAATCCCCGAATAGGTCATCACAGCTGGCTTGGAACGTGTGGAAGAGGCCGAGCCAATGCCCGACCTCATGGACCGCCACAAACCCTTTCTCCTCTGAACCCAGCGGCTTACCGCTAGGCATGGAACTACTTAGCACGAGGCAGCCGTCGAGATAAAAGGCTTTCGAGCCGGGACGGACGTCATTGGGGAACCTGCCTTCCCCGGCGATGTCGCGCTCGAACGCTTCCTAGAAGTAGAGATTCAGGGCTCCGTAGGTGCCCTTCCGCAGTTTATTCTTCATCCCGAGCTCGTCGATCCCCTTCGCCCACGTCTCGTTGACAATCCGCTCGGTATCCTGGAGAGTGAACGTAATACCGTGCAGCGCGAAAGCTTTTCGAAGGACCTCGACCTGGGTATTATCACGTTCATCTGTAAAGTGTGGTGGTCAGTTTTATTTACTTGCCCTTCTCATTGGGCTTTTTGTTTTGGCAGACTCGTATATTTCCCCCCCAAGATGAGCACCACTTAGGACAGTATTAAGTGTTGCAAAAAAGAAACACGCACCGTGATTACATTGGCCTTGGATCTAGAGCTCGCGATTATGTGGTGGACATAGGTATCGATGTCAATGATAGGTATCCTACGGTCCACCGGAACTTGCAGCTCCTCTTTGGACGTGATGTTGACCGAGACGGCGATTTGATCCGGAGATATGGAAGTGCCGCATTGGAATCCAGCCTCACCTCTCGGGCACTAAGAAAAGGCCGCTACGAAAGCGAGGAAAGGGAGTGCTAGAGCAGCGAGCATACTGCCGACATGAATGAAGGAGCCGCGATGCCAGACGGGATGGGGTGAGTTTTTTCTAGCTAGACTTGCGCTGGTTCGAGCTTGGGGGGGGGTGCGGGCTGGGCGGCGTGGCCATTATATGTATTTTTAGTTCTGGGGAAAATTCATCGTGGGATAGATTGAAGATTTTATTTTCTGGTGTCAGTATACAAACTGATCGTATCGTAAACTTTGTGGTAATGAGTACCAGAGTCCAGAAGGCAGGAGACTCGGATGGTCTCTGCGGTAAAGTTTCGGGAAACAGGTGAGAACAACGATAACTAGCATGGATAGGCTGCATACTGAGACCAGTAGGGATAACGTAAGTTATAAGCGAGCTAGCCATATAAGCGAGTTAGCCACTTTCCACCACTCCACAATTATCCTCAATTACATAACCACAACACTAGGAAATGACAATAACTGAATCAGAAATAAATGAATCAAACGATTCTGCATCCTCCTTGCACGTACGTGCATTATGGCCAGGCTTACCGCATACGCCACAGCACCGAATCTTCGTACGAGACGCCCCTACACTACCACCATTTTGTTGTGTTTCTAGATTACCTGCTCCCCTACAGCCTTCTGATCTAGTAGATCCTGTGCCTCTTGTACAGTAAGTGACCCTCCAAGCCGCACACGTGTCTTTTTGGCTCTCCGTCTCTTCCTAAGCCCCTCATTGGCCTTGCGTAGCGAAGAGACCTCTGCGCGGAGAAGAGCCACCTCGTGCATTACTGCCATTGCTCCTTTAGTAAATTGATCCATAGCAGTTAGCATAGGGGTTGGAGAGCTGCTCTGATGGTTAGAAATTCGAGTTTTAATAAGCGTTGACTGTGAGGTAGCCTCTCGACGGTTGTGTGGCGTTTGGGAGACCCAAGGTAGTGCCGTGGCTGGGCTTGAGGCTGGGGGTGTTGGGGTCCGAATGCGTACATCCAACTTAGATATTACCCTCTCTGGGTCGTACGGTATAAGGCCGGCTCCTATAAACCCCCCTATATGTTCTTCTTTGTAATTGAAGTAAAAAATGCTTCTTTAAACGTGTAAAGAAACTCTAACTTGTTAATGTATGTTATTACAATCTACACACGGGGTGTCTGAACTGCAAGGCGGTACGCCGTGGGTTGGGTGGTTGAGTCACGTAGGGAAGGTAAGCTCCTTGAACAAGGTCGGATGGTTGTCTTGATACACACGTGTGGAATGCCTTCACAAGTAATGAAGCAGATGAATGTGTATTGCCTACCTGCCGAGCTCCTTAAGGGAGGCTCGGCCTGATTGTTTATATAGACAGTGGTTTGGTGAGTATTCTCGCCCAAGCGCAGGGCCCGAGATCTCTCCATGTTTCCTTCGGGCCTTGGCCCGAGGCCCGGACAGAAAGGGTTCGGGCCCCGGGCCTGCCTTGATTGGCTTCGTTCCCTTGGGCCAATCAGGCAGCTCGGCACCTTCCCGCTTGTGATCTGATCTGTAGATGAGAATCGTAACATATGTATTATTCATCCGCACTAACTGTTCAATCTAACTGCTATACGCCTTCTTTAATAGCGAAAAATAGCCAATGTCTAATGGCTGAAGTAGGTATAAGGAGTGCGGAGGCATATAGAGTGTAATAATGTCATATTCCTAGTAGTAAGCTTCGAATTCTTCGGAGTGGTGGCTATCGTGGTGTAAGGAAGAGCACCCCAAGCACCTGCACACGCGCACCCTGTGCGCGCCCACCACCTGTCGACAACTGGCCCAGCCATCGCCAACCGGCCAGGACCTCGGCGCCACACTGTGGCACCAAGCCCTCACAAGCACATGCCAGATGAAACCACCACTAGGTATATAGACCGTGGCCCTCGTCCACCTTCCTTTGCGAGGGCCAGGTTGAAGTCTTACACCTTTGCCAGTCACTGCTCACCTTTCTTGTTACCTGCATTGTGACCACCTTGATCAGGCGTACATGCCTTCCTTTACACGTGGTCGTCAAGGATTAGAAGCCGATATTTGCCCTTCGTACGAGATATTATATACAAGTCGAAGTGCTTAATCCAATCTATGCCTCTCTCATTCGTAGTCCAGCCATTATCGGTTAGTGCAATACGCTAGGTGGCTAGAAGGTTGCATTCTTGATACCAGTTGGTAAGGTGATATTGCCTAATGTGACGATCTAGATCCTCGCCAAGGGGTATGGGGTGAGGCTCAAGGGGGTGAGTGGTCACACACAGTAACCAAGGGTGGATAGAGTTATTACAATCCACACACAGAGTGTAAACCGTAAGGCAGAACGCCTGGAGCTATTGGGTTGGGATCACGTAAGAAGGGTAAGCTTTCTTGAACAAGGGGAATTGTCTAATACACAAAGGTGAATTGCCTTCACAAGCAATGAAGCAGATGAATGTGTATTGCTTACTTACCGAGCTCCATAAGGGAGGCTCAACCTACTATTTATATAAGTGACAACGAGAGGGACAGTACGTCCCTGCCTTGGTGGCCCGAGACTTCTCCTTAATTCCTCCGGGCCTTGGTCCGAGGCCCAAACACAAAGGGTTCGGGCCCCGGGCCTGTCTTAATTGGTTCGCTTCCTCGAGCCAATCAAACAGCCGTGTCCCTCCCCCCCCCCCCTTGTGATCTGCCCCGCAGATGAGAATCGTGACATTTGGATCTTCGCACTTAGCCCTCTAGTAGTCGTATTTACGCGATAAACGCGTCCGGAGTTGTGGTTGACCTTTGACAAAGTTGTAAACCTAGAGCTTGCTGACAGGGGGCGCATTACGTTCGCGTAGTAGTCGGTTGGCCATATCTTTCACGTAACAAAGCCGAGGGTGGAATGCGCGTACGCATAGCTCAGTTACGTACTGAACAATGGTATTCTCTTCTAAATCCGTGAGTTTACGTGAGTTGGCTGGAATATCGCGTCGTGCAGGCTGACCCGCGCGTCAGTTTCGAAGTGCATCCTTATTAATGTTGTAGATCTTTGCTATGGCTCGGTTACTGAGTTTTGGGTTCTTTTGAATAGCTTCGAGGGCTAGATGTACCCTGGCTTCGTACGAAAGAGTTTCCATTTCTAGTTGTAGAGGAGTTCGTTGTTTTGTTCAATGGGGGCGCGTCGCGTCGGAAAGTGGCTAACTCGCTTATATGGCTAGCTCGCTTATAACATACGTTATAGGCTTTTTGAAATCCTTTTGACTTTTTCTTCATTTTATGATTATTTCTCTCGTGGATCAGCACTTGTGCCAGAGGAACCGTGGAAATACGAAACTATTTGTTCCTTCTAGGAATAACCTCAGTCTTCAGCTGAGACAAAAATCTCACAATATTTTGCTCTCCCTCCCTCCCTCTCCCTCTCTCTCTGTGTGTTGTGGCCATATCATTATATTCGACTCTAATGAATCAGAGAAGCAATACGCTGAAACATACTACATGAGGAAGAATTCACATGATCAAATTAAGTAGTTGAGCATTAGCAGGGAATGCAATTGATAATTGTGTCTCTTTGGCGCAGTAGTAGTTTCACTCTTGATAATTTTGTCAACAATTTTCATTTTCCTTTGCTGCCAATTGAGTGAAGTGCAGCTGCGTACTTGATTCTTTCTTTTTTTCCTCCCAGAAATTTCCTCTTCATCTTCCTCTCACTTCTCCTTCATTTTTCGTAGTCTCTTAGCGGTCCTTCCCTTCTGCTTTAGGTCCGAGTTCCGTCCATAACGTTCGCATGTCTCCTCCGTCCTCTTGGACGAGGCCGTCGAACTGAAATCAATAGGGGTAATCATGGCATAAATTAGGCTTTAACTACAGTAGAATAGCAGTTGAGCCTCTCAAATTGTCTCAATGTGGGGGAGCTGCATCTCACTGACATAGCGGGGGCCCCACGGTAGAACATCATTGGGCAATATGATTGCAGCCTCGGGAACATACCTAGCTATCATGCCTTCTTAGCACTGCACCTACACAGTCGTCACCTCCAACATCATTCAGTTTGGGATGGGGTTATTGAAGTGAAAGGATGTGGGGTACGGGTGGTATTAAAGGCCGTTTGCAAGGTGCACTTTTCAACAAAGCCGCAGTCAGTATGTTGATGGCGCATGTGGGGTGGCGTAGGTTTTCGTGTGTTTGCCTTAGGATCTGCAGTAATCCGCCGAGAGTCCCACCTCATGCCTTCGATTCCCGACTGAGCCTTTGTTATGTCTTTTCTTCCTCCATAGGATCATAGGTTCGCGGGCGAGTATTCCCGACCACATGGCCACAACCACCTAGAGACGAAGCTCATTTGGCCTGCTTCAGGCAATTGAAAAACTGGCAAAGGTTTGTCTTAAGCAGAGACACTTGTAAGGGCTAGAACCTTCCGTAAGGCGTGAAGATGTTTGCAGATAATTTTGAACAGTTTCAATGCCGAACTGGACATGACTTGCCTGAAAAAACGTAAGAAGGATAAGAACTGCAACACTTACCCAGAATAAGCGCCGAGCCCTTCAGGGGTTTTGGCCCCCACAGTCCACCCTACATCAGGTCAAGCCTTTTTGAAGGGTGGCACAGCTGCGGGGAAGATGAGATTCAAGTTCTCCTTTCCCTCACTCCTTCCCCGAACTGGAATCCCGCAGTTTTAAGAAACAGACGGATTGCACTCTGACACCATGTGGCTCTTGCATTGTCGCACCAGGAAGCTGAAATATTTTATGTCTGATACTCAAGTGCCGCCCTACGCGATTCTCTCCCACACCTGGGGTGATGATGAAGTCACGTTTGACGACTTTCGACGCCTCTCGCTGGAGCCTAAGCTCATTTTCAAAAAGAGCCCGGGGTATCTCAAGATTTCTTTTTGCTGCGATCAGGCGCTCGAAGACGTCGCCAAAGATGGCAAGCCTCTCGAGTGGGTTTGGATTGATACGTATGTTTGGTTCACTTTTTCTTAGCCTGTCATTCTCTTATCTCATTTTCTCTGCCTTTCATTTTCGCTTAGTCCAGCCACAAGCATTATTCTGACACTGGGCTTGACCATTGGCAAGCTGCTGCATCGACAAATCCAGCAGTGCTGAGCTTTCAGAAGCGATCAACTCCATGTTCCGCTGGTACAAGAACGCCGATGTCTGTTATGCTTATCTATCCGACGTCAAATTCTATGATGATCGCTCCAAAATCGAGCTCGAACTGAGAAAAAGCCGCTGGTTCACAAGGGGATGGACCCTCCAGGAACTACTGGCCCCCAGCAACCTCGTTCTCTTTTCCCAAGACTGGCAAAAAATTGACACTAAGGCGGGCCTCTGCGACGTTTTGAGCGACATCACCGGCATTGAGCAAGGGTATCTTCGTGGACAGAACATTGCGGGCGCCAGTATCGCGAAGCGCATGTTTTGGGCTTCTCGTCGGGAGACCTCGAGACTTGAAGACATTGCCTACTGTCTTATGGGTATTTAAATGAATGAGCCACGCCACTGAAAGCAGGATGTCAGCGCTGATTGGAATTATAGGCATTTTTGACGTTAACATGCCGCTGTTATACGGCGAGGGGACAAAGGCGTTCCGAAGGCTCCAGGAAGAAATCATGAAAACCAACCCAACAGACCATACTCTTTTTGCTTGGGGCAAGATTGTCACCAAGCCAAGAAGGCAAATCACCGACGATCGCCAACTGAGAGGGCTTGACCCAATTCCCTGGGACGCCAAGGAAGCAAACTCTCTTCTTCTCGGCCTCCTTGCGGACTCCCCCTTGGATTTCAAGTCTTCTCGCGACATTGTGCCTTGGAAAGGAGCTCTCGACAACTTCTACCATGGCTATTCGCTAATGCCTGACCCACCAACAATATTCGGAAGAGGAATTCGCCTGTCATTGCCTCTCGTGAATAGAGGCAATCTGCACTGTACCTACTCGTGGACAACCCCCAAGATTGCTACCGTGCGGAGAATGCGGCTTGCCATCATTCTTTGCGGGCACAGGGATGCGCAGGTGGTATCAATTCTAATCCCACTTTACGAATGCAGCTTCAACATCTGGAGCCGGGCCGATGAGATTCTCAACGAGGACGTTTTCGAGAAACTTGGGCCTGCAGCAACCATGTACAACACAAGAATGACGATCACGGTTGAGCCCGAACGGCGCCACGAGGCGGAAAGAGGTGATCTTATTTTCAGCTTTCTTGGCCAGACGCGGGACTACTACTACGATTACAGCTTGGACAACAGGTTCCATTCCTTTACGGGAGTTTATCTGTTAAAACCTGGCCCAACCAAGACGGGGGGCAGAATAGTCGTGACGCGGTTCAAGCTCTCAAGGTTCGAAACAACACCGACAAGGATGTTTGCCCTTGTCTTTGACCGAGGCCCTAGTCAAGAAGAAGAGGATGGCAAGTCCTCCTCCATTCCAACCACGTCGGTGTCTTTGCTGCCGACAATGTTCAAGCAGACAGAAGGCAAATACGACCTCTTCATCGACGGGGTCGTGTGGCATCATGTATCGAAGGGACAGCTTCTGACACCTTCGATATACCGGCGAACGATGACCGTACCTCAGGACACTTGGAGGCTCGACATGCACCCCTTCCCGCTTATTCGAGTTGTCGTCACAAGAATTCCCCTCAATGGAGATGGCGACATGAATAATGCCATTGATCGAGTTGAAGTAATGATTTCTGATCGGCCTCAAGCGGCGGCGGCTGGGCAACCAGCGCCAGCAGCACAAGCAGCGTCAGGACAGCCAATGCCGTCACGTCCAACGCCAACACAGCCAACGCCATCACCGCCAGATACAACCCAACAAACGCCAGCACAACCGACCAAGACTCCCGTAAATTACTGCGCGGCGTTCCCACTACCCAACGCAACGAAAGGGCCGGAAACAGCCAGCGCAGCGCAAGCTGAAGCCCCGTGAGTTGGTAAGTGTTGATGTCTTAACTTAGAGCAGGGGTTCGGTTATGATTGGATATAGTAGCTGGGATGTTTTAAACAGATAGAATTTGGATGATATATGACCAGACACCCATGTCGTGCTCGTGGTCGACCAGGAAGCGTGGTTGAAATTGTTGCCGCACTTTAGGCGCCAAGATGTCGTGATGTGTGTCGCGTCCAATCAGATCAGTGCCACACCAGTGGCTCCTTCCTGCTGGCAGTTACCACTCGGCAATGGTGGGCAGATAAGAGATCGAATGACCACTGCGGGGGGCTTCGCTGCTCCTCGCCCGTCTCATCTATCGCATCTTGCCTTCCTACACCAAAAACTGCTACTTCAACCTGGTTGATTAACTGCCGCTTACGATGCTATCGCTGCAAGGATTGGTTGGTATGAAAACTGTTTTGTCGGCGTGTCGGATCATGGGATCTAGTGTGATCTTGGTGCGACAACTCCCCTTCCTGACACGATAAGACCTCACCGGTCTTTCAAGCTCGCTACTAACAAGACATGCAGGCCCTAGTATGGCAGGCCCTAGTATGGCAGGCCACTAGAATGTTATATAACCTCCTTTTCCACCCGCTGCGAAGGTTTCCTAGCCCAACACTTCGTCGCGCATCATCCATCCCGTGGGCGATCAGTCGGCTGCGAGGCATCACCCATCTCGAGACGCAAAAGATGCACGAGCAATACAGCCCCGTCATACGAATTGCGCCTGAGCAGCTGTCCTTTACGGACACGCGTGCGTGGAGGGACATCTTCGGGCCCAGGAAGAGCAAAGAAATGATTAAATCGCCAGACATAGCCAACACCATAGATGCCGTGCCGAAGTTCACCATCAACGCCGACTGGGGAGAGCACCAGCACACCCGCCGCGCCCTGGCCTAAGGCTTCTCTGACGCTTCGCTGCGACAGCAGGAGCCCGCTATTCTCAGGTACATTGGCCAGCTCACACAACAGTTACGCGACAGGTCGGACGATGGCAGGAAGGCGATGGACATGGCCAAGTGGTATACCTTGACCACCTTCGACATTGTCGGCGACTTGATTTTCGCCATGCCAATGGGCGGCCTGGACAGAGGCGACTTTCACCCCTGGGTCACCTTTGTGCTGCGTGGCACACGCGCCAACAACGTGACCAGCACCATGTGCAATCTAGGTATGCGCTGGCTGGTGCAGCTCCTCTTTGGGCTCATCGGAAATGCGGCCATTGTGCAAGAGGGCAAGTTCTCCGAGGACATGGTCCGCCATCGGTTGAGCATCGATCGGGGCAAGGAGGACTTTGTCCAGGCCCTCGCCGATTTGGTGTGTTCCCTCCCTAATACCTGAGTGCGCCTCCGCACCAGGAAAAATACATGCTAGTGCACGCTGTATTTTACTGACCTTTTATTTCCCTGGTGGATGTGTAGATATACACTTCCATTGGAAGAAGAGTCGGAAATTCGAGGACTGACCAGTCGTACCTATAGGGTCTTTCATTTGAGGAGCTAGTTTCAAATGCCTTCATTTCTCGCTTTAGCAGGGTCGGAAACTACCGCAGCCGCAATGGCTGGAATCACGTTTTTTCTGTTGTCCAATCCGGAGACCTTGGAGAAGGCTCGGAAGGAAGTGCGCAGCGCCTTCTCCAATGCAGTCCAGATCAGCGTGGCGTCGGTCACGGACCTTCCATACTTGGATGCGGTCATCAATGAGGCGTTACGCCTGTATCCTCCCTTACCAGTCGATCTGGTTAGGGTCGTACCGCCTGAAGGCGCCCACATCGCAGGTCATTACATTTCTGGGGGTGTAAGTGGAATAGAAATGCTTTCATTGACCCCTCTCCTTCCTGATATATGCATGCGTGCAGGCCACACGATGCAATACACGAAAATGCTTTATTGAATTGGCGCACAATAACAAACTTTGGTCAATCAATCGTAGCCAGGACAACTGGGCTGAGCCTGCGGCGTTCAAGCCGTAGAAGAGGAGCACGAAGCCCGAGGGGAGGCAGGCAACAAGTTGGAAGCTTCGCAGCCTTTCAGTTATGGTCCGAGGGACTGTATTGGCCGAAGGTATGACGCCACCTCTCACCCTGAAATCTTGCAAAACAATACCGAAGGCTGGGGAACATATTAGGCTGACAAAATCCGACCATATGAAAGTCTTGCTTACGTCGAGATGCGCCCACAATCTCGCGCATTCTGTTCGAATTTGACATGAGACTCGCCGACAACAGCCAGACCTGGCTAGATGGGCAGAAGTCCTATCCCCTATGGGAACGGCCGCCGCTGAATGTTCATTTTCACCCTACCAGGATGGAGTGAGTGACAACCACGTTGCGACTGCGGCCACACGAGCCTGGGCGAGTCAGAAAGGATGGGTGGAGCGGATGCGGGCTTTTCCGCATCAAGGCACAACGAATCCAAGGCTGCAAGAAGGAAACAGGGAAACAGTTCCGAATGGCTTCTCGTGTCTTTGTCGATCAGAGCCTGACGGAAACCATGAGAATGGACTTGGCTAGGAATAAAACTGACTGTGCATAACTGCCTTTCTCAGCCAATTGTCAGGAACAGCTGCTATCACATGGGATAATCTCCATCTTTCCATCTTTGGTTTGTCCTGGTTCTGTCCAACGCACACAAACCAGATACCATAGCCCCCCTGGTGCCTGTTGTTCAGCCCTAACAAACCCCAAACTAAAGAGGGGGGATATGACCCGTCACTTTCTTCTTTTAATAGCATAGCGCGGCTCCCTGCCCCCTCCGAACAACCCCCTTCACCGAATCATCTCGTCAGGTGAGTGAGTGGCCCTTGGGAGGGGAAGAAATGGAGGGGAGGCGCGGCTTGTATTACCTCGTCGGAGAAGAGGGGTTTGCCAATATTGTTAGCCAACTATGACCTGTATGGCGTTCAGGTTTTCGCAAAAGGGGGCCCGAGCTGCAGCCCAAAGCGAACGAACAAACGAAACGAACAACCGGAATTCACCGCGGATTTCTGTGAGGTAAGAATAACTGCAACTACCTCCCATTGGGCACACAAATATTGAATGGGCTTGCTGACTGGCTTTTATTGGGGCTCATTGCCAGCTTTAAACCCGCATAGGAAAACTTGCTGACCAGCCAGTCTTCGGCTGTCGCTGGCTCGTCAGCCCCGAGGGGCTACATATGCGAGGCGTCGGGCATTTTTATGTGATGTGTATGTACGTGCCGACATACATTGGCCCCTCGCATTGAGAAAGAACGCTGGTTGCATTTCCCCAGATTGTCAGACCAACTTTATTGGTAGCCCGCTGTCGTGGGACCAACGATCTCGGAAGCCCATGTTATCGTGTCGCGTCTTGATTCGACGAGCCTCAGCCCTAATTGCCCCTCCGCTTCATTTCTCGTTCTTTTTTCTTTGTTGATGGGATGCTGCCTACCTACATTACCAGGTATTGATGTCAACCTCCAGTCGTTCCACCTCGTGTTCAGCTTCAAGGCAAGTTGGGCGCAGCGCCGACATATGCTGTGCGAGGCTTTGTGCCCATTCCATCGACGTCCATATGTGGAATGATGAGAAGAAATGTTTGCTGTCGGAGTTATTCCAGCCCTTGGCAGCTGTCATTTGTTGAAGCACTGCTCAGCCTAAAGCTGTGACTCGGCCTCCTGATCCTTGACTAAGAATGTCGGGATATTGGTTTCCGCGCAATCTATGGAACGCAGCCTAGAAAGTGGCATTGGCTGATGTCGCTTGACTCTCTGAGAGAGGCCTGAATCAGTCCACGATTAGATTTTCTCATATATATATATGAGTCCAGTCTCCTCGCATCATATCTGGCCTCAAGCACCTCATCAGCTTCTTCCTCTCTTCAGCTCAGACAAGCCTCACATCGTCAGCTGCGAGCCTTTCTCAACCAATTACAAACACTCCAGTCTTGTCAACCAACTGCACACCACTCATCCACCCACTAGCCCAAAATGGTCTCCTTCAACTTCATCTTTGCAGTCGCCGCTGCCTTCGCCGGCACCCTCCCCGTCGTCCTCGGCACGGAGCTGGTTGAAGCCGACACGATCGACATCCTCGATTACACCCCCGAAGTCAGCAAGCGCCACCCGGTCGAGAAGGACCCGTATGCCGGCTGGTACTGCAAGAAGCCGTACCCCACCCAATGGGTGAACCCCAACCCATCGTGCAACGCCAACAACTGCTACCGGTATGTTTCCTCGGTCACTACCACAAGCAATTGGTTTTTTTGGCCGGCATGCTGATACTATGAATAGTGCTTTCCTCAACGCCCGCAAGGGATCCGATGGCTTCGTATGTGTTTTGCCCTAATATCCTCTCTCAAGCTTACACAGTTGTGCTGATATCCCTCTTCCCCTCAACAGCACTGCCCCTCCGTTGCCTTCGGATACTGCTGCCAGTGGTATTCCCTGAGCTACAAGGAGAAGTACTACGTCACCGAGAAGGGCATCCTCTACAAGTACCTTCCCTGGACCGACAACTGCGGCGCCGATGGTCCATTCAAGAAGCCTGGCGATGTCAAGGAGGTCATCGAGAAAATCGACGATGTTTGCGCATGCACGCTCAAGCACAAGGTCCGCGTCACGCTGCCCAATGACTACGCCGCCCTCAACCTGCTCAAGCCCAACAACCCGGTCTGCAAGCAGAAGATCAAGAACTAGATCCCAGCTGGCAACCAGTTTGGCCCCTCGACGCTTCCTATTTCGGAGTGTGAGTGGTTGAAGGGATCGTGGTTGTGATGATGATAATGATGGAGCAGGTAGGACAGGGAAATTGCTGCAAACGAAGGCTAGGAGTGTGCTTGACGATTTCTACTTGTCTCATTTTAATTCTCGACATTCCTTTTCTTCTTTCTGAGAATAGTCGGCTAGTCTTCTCAAGTAGTTCAGGTACCTATCTAGGTACTAGTTAACAACCAGCCGGTTTTTCAATCCGAATGAAATTTATCTGCCATTTTTCCGGCAATGTGACACGAACCTGGGCCCAGAATTGGCCCCGTATGTAAAAAGAGAGCGTCTTCTTCCACCATAAATTTTGCACTTAACACCAAATAAATGTACATCACACCAACCAACCTTGTCATTCCATTAAGTTCTTAGCAGCCATTCCCACATGAGTAACGATCCAGTCAAAGACTAGATCGAGTGGAACAGCAACCGCGAAGAAACAAAACAAGGAGAAAGCAACCTCGCGATTCCCCTTGACGAGAAACCAAACCGAGGTCATCAATGAGACTGCAATCAAACCCGCGAAGATAAGGGTCCGAGAAACCTTGTACCGCATAAAATCCATATCATAGGCCACAAAAGTTGTAAGCCCAAACCAGCACAGAACATAAGTTGCGGAAGCGTCCTTGAAGAACCAGATCCACGGAAAACAAACCCACGGCCAGAAAAAGTACCGCGCGCCTAGAACAGCGCCCACAGCAGTCCCAGCACTAGCGAAGACGACGAATCTCCAAACCCACGTGCTGGCAGTTGTGAGGAAGGCAACAGTTCGATAGAGCCATGATTGTTTTCGTTGATCCAATGAAGATTTACTCGCGTCGTGCTGAATTTGAATGGTTTGTCGTGTCCTTTCTGGTAAAGCTGGAAGTACTGCGCAGGTCTCTGGACGGATAGTAGGCACAACTCTGCATGCTGCTTCTCCCTGAAGCCCATCATTGTTTGGCGAAACAACGGCAGAAACTAAAAAAATAAAGAAAAAAGCACCAGTTAGAGAAGAGTACACAAGAAAGCTTGAAGTGAGAAGTGAAAGAAAGGCTCACTGAAGTCTATAAACTCGGCATCAAGGCTCTCTTGGGGCAAACCAACCAAAGCAACCTCTGTCCAATCTTCATCTTCGAACTTTGTAGCGAAGACTGTCTGGCAAATAGTAGAGGGTTGTATGTACTTATTGCCGTGTCAGTTAAACTCTCTGAGAAATCAATAGTAACTACACACATACCTCATTGTTCGAACAGAGGTGTGTCAGTTTCTGTGCCAAGCTCTCTGGTGGCTGGGCTGCGGGTACGAACCGTCCAACAGAGACGCCAGCGCCAAAGATCGCGATTGCGGGCAATACGGATATTTTCCAGTCAATCTTCCGTTCGGCCATGTCGAAAGTCAGGATGTATTCCACGAATTTAGCTCGATGCAGAATTTTGGTCCTCAGGGACAAAAATATGATGACCCGCGCGGCTCTCACTGATGGATTTCCTCGAAAATATCTCCGCAGAGAAAATGGGAGGTGTGGCTTGGCAAAGTCGCAACGTCTCAATGCGGAAAGGACTGCGCTAAAAATAAAACTTCAGGCGCCGTAGGACGACATGCACCCAATGAAAATAGCCGAATCACCAGCGCTCAGACACTTTCTGCAACATCAACTCAGCCGCTCTTCCGGGCATATCTTCTTCATGAGCTGAGAGTGAAGACACAACCTGGAATTCGCGTGAAGCGGTCCATCAGTTGGGATACGTCCCTTCTTCTCGCCTCACACTTGAGCTGGTTCGATCTCACACGCTCCGATTCTCTGACGACAGCGTTGCCAGGATGCCCAAGGCTCTGAAAGAAGAGCATGTGCCGGAGTCATGGAAGAGATGGAGAGAACGAGGACAGTCACAGCAAGTACTAGATGTAACTACGGCTGATATCAATGTTCCAGTTGAGTAAGTACCTGCACACTAAGCCCACCTGAAGATCGAAATGCTTACAAGAACTAGCATCATCGCGGTTCAAGGCTTGGGGTCGACATATGAATGGACATGGAACAAGGAACTCAGCGATGGCTCTTCCGTCATGTGGTTGCGAGAATTGCTTCCGAAGGATTTGCCTGATGCGCGAATCATGACTTTCGAGTACGACTCCAGGTGGCTGCGTGATTCCGCGCTAGTCACACTCGAAGATTGCGGAAATCGGTTATTGGAGTCTGTCATTTGGGACCGGACTCACAGGGACAGCGAGCTGATGTGCCCAATTATGGTAATGATCTGTGCCTTGAAAGGACTTCCAGTGCCTGTTTGCTAAACCTTCGAAAGGCAAGACGACCTGTCATTCTTCTTGGCCACAGTTTCGGGGGACTAGTAATAAAACAGGTACAGAACAAGCTGCGAGAGCCTAGGATCGATCGATAGCTGACCTACTCCTAAAGGCTCTGGTAACCGCTGCAACGGCCGAAAAAGAGGACCCAAAGTATGCGGATTACCAATCATTTATCACCGCGGTTGCCGGTGTCATGTTCCTGGGAACTCCGCACAAAGGGTCGTCGTTTGCATCTGCAGGCCTAATGCAAGCAAACTTCAGCAAATTTCTTGGGCAAACACCAAACTTGGACATACTCAAACCTTTGGTCATAGACTCAACCCTTGAAGTCCTGCCCGGCTTGGAAAAGAGCTTTCAGTATCTGCTGGACTACAACGACCGCCTTTCCAAGCTCTTGACGGCATACTTTTATGAAAACAAGCCACTGAGGTTCGGTGTAGGTGCTCCCTTTCCTCTCGGCGGAAAAGCTGAAAGACACTAAGACGTCCGCGATACCTAGCCCTTCAAAACGAAGGTAAGGTTTTGCCATATCTCATAGGCAAACCAGATGGAGTATATGTGGACTGACAACCTCTAGCTGGTCGTGGAAAAGGACTCTGCGTGTTATGGATCGAGGGCCCCAGTTCAGCAGGTCGAACTGGATGCCAGCCATATGGAGATGAATAAGTTTGGCAGCCGGGATGAAAGCAACTACCAGCGGCTGGTCAGACGACTCGCCAATTTTCATGATCAAGCGGGTCAGATTGCTGAAGCTCGATTGGGCAGTAAGTACAGTACAGTACCATCCCCCCAGTCTCGACAGCATAATCATACTGAGATTCGACAGGGCATCAATACGACACCGACCACCCTGGTGGAGACGTGATGGAAATCAGGCATTGGCTGTCGCCCGAGATTATTTTGAATTGTGTCTACGAGAGGCGGCAGGCTGATCGTCTCGACGGAACTTGCGAGTGGGCCGATGACGTTGACATCATTCGCACATGGCTAGGCATGGACAGCTTGCCACCCGCGCCTTCCTCGCGTGCTTCAGCGGAGGGGCACACCGTTTGGGTTTCTGGAAAGGCGGGCAGCGGCAAATCTGTCTTTGCTGCCTACATCTACGACCGGATATTCGAAGCGCACCGTGGAAATAACTGGTCCGCCACAGATGTCGCGCGCTGCTCTGGGTCCTCTGAGACAGTCGATTGCCAGCACTACTCCGTCATCAGCAACAAAGCGGTACTCTATGCCCCGATCTCGAAGACGTCGACCTCTGCATCCATAATCCGAACTTGGATCCATCAACTTCTCTCCTTCCAGCCGACGCGAAGCAGGCTGCAACGGATCGTGATAGATGCAAAGAAAGGGCTCGAGGAGTGCACATCGCGGCAGGGCAGCAAGATTTTGAGAAATCTTCTTAAATACTTTCCCCTCACGCAGTAGGTTTCAGAGCCCCAAGCCGCGAGAGACGCACGCTCACATTATTTTCACCAGTATCATCGTCGATGGCCTAGATGAGTGCGAGAAGCCGAGAGATATTGTGGATCTGTTCAAGGACATCAGCAAACAACCCAATGTCCGCATCTTGTTTCTGGCCCGGCAGGACGAAGAGTTGGAACACATGGCGCTGCGGGGTATTCCCAGGCTCCAGATGGTGAACATCACCGACTACAACAGCAGCGATATTCTCAGCTTTATCCAGAACGCCGTTTCCGAGCTGGCACTTGTCAACAATGCGGTTGCTGCAGACGCGCCCACCGTCGTGGAGCGCATCTCACGGGACGCGCGTGGCATGTTTCAATGGGCGCATCTCGTCCTCTACGAGCTTCATTTTGCCAAAACGAGAGACGACGTGCTGAGGACAATGGAGCGCTTCCCTCACGGACTGAACGAAGCTTATGCCAAAACATTTCACCGGCTCAGCCAAGCCCCGGCATTCGAACCAGATATTCTGGCGCTGGTCTTCAAGTTGCTCACGGCATCCTACCGCCCCTTAACTTGGGAGGACCTTGCCATGGCGGTTCAACTTCAGAAGGAACTGGACAGTCGAAGACGACTAGATGTTCAGAGTCTCCAAGAGTGCATCAACGATGCTGTTGAGAAAACTCGACAACTACCAGCCAATTACTTCGCCTTTCTTGGCCCCTTGGTCGATATCAGGCAAAGCGCAGCAAACAACAGTCGTGCCGCGGACCCTGGCACGACTGCCAGCCGGCCGACGAGAACTGTAGCACTTTGTCACCACTCCCTATATCAGTGGATTGATGGGTCCGAGAAATCCGTTGACTCCGCAGCGCCATGGTGGAAGCACATGCACTTCACGCGGGCCCAGGCCGATGTGACTTTATCAGGCCTCTCCCTTGCAATGATCAGCTCGAAGTTAACACTTTCTGCTCATCTCCAGGATTTTTACAGCACATGTCGAAGTACTACCCCCTTTCTTAACTACTCTGGGGAGTACTGGTTCGCCCATCTTCGCGCAGTCGGTGCCTCCGCAAACCTGCCCCGATTAACGGCTGCAGCGCAACGCGATGTAAACGTGTCCCTGATACCGCTGTCGAATCTGGTTGAGATGGTGCTGAACAACAGCATGGACCTTGCGGCTGGAGTATGTGCTGCGCTCGCTTCTTCGCTGGGTGCTGTCAGCATGGACAAGGTTTCGAGTTTGTCAAAGGTCATGGCCTTGAGGGGCCTGGAATCTGCGCTATTGCCTGCAAGTCAGAGCATCGCTTCTGTGAAAAAGGCACTTCCTCAATTATTCGAAGTCGACCAAGAGAGCCAGTTCCAGACCACAGCCATGACCAGAAATCAGCAGGATTCAACTGCACACGACACATCAAGGGCTCTCGGTCCGAAACTCGATTCGGAAATTGCTCTTCATATTCTTGCCATGATACAACGATGGGGTACCGACGCTAAAGGGGCGAATTCCTCAAAACAACTGTCCCGGAAGCGCCATATCGAGCTCCTTTGTCAGGCTGCGCGGAACATCCGCCGACTAGCAATTCTCGTGGCAGTAGATCCTGTTCGCGGCTGGATTTATGCACAAACAGGAGATTCCGGAATCAGCCCTCTTGCCGCTCTGGCACACACTTCTGAAGCAATCGACACCTTTCTGGCTTCATTATTACTGGCCCCTGAGCCGCTCTCAAGTTACGATATGGCGGACCAGTTCAACACACAAGTCGGACATCCATACCACGGTCTCGTCTCCGCTGCACGGTACGAATTAGCTACCAGACAATATGATGGTTTCAACTCCGAATTTTACAGAGAACACATCATGGAGCACTATCGCATCTCCAAGTGGGAGTGGAGCACAATGAGGGTATTCCTCGCGGCTATGGAAATGTCTTCTGCCAACTCGTACCACATGCATACGGTGCTCAGAGGGTGGGTTGCGCAGCACAGGCTTTCACACAACAAGGATGACTCGAGTACAGCAGTCGTGGTGGTTAGCAACCTTCGCTTTCAGAACTTTTCTAGCCGAGCCATCACTCTCAAGGAGTCAGTAGGACTTCTGATGAGCGCAACTGCAGCGTTTCTGTTCAAGTACTTGACATATGTATGCCCGTCACTGGAGAACGTATTTCTCACGATGCGAGGGAACTTCCTCTTCATAACGGGGTTTCTCCGCCCAACACTCGGCTATTTGTTCGCAAACCTCAACGACTTTTTAGTTGGCTTCTGCATCTATCTTGTGAGATGTAGGTATGCGCCCTGGGTTTTTCCCAGCCCGAGGACTACCCCCTGGACGGATCTTAAGGGAGTTATCGAAAACCCCGAGGGCTATATTCCCGACTCGTCATCGCCACTAGGAGTTGGCTGGATTCCTTACATCATTTACTTGGTACAAGGGATGCTCTTGCTGCTTCTTACGATGATCGACACCGTCAACTATTTAGACTCCGAAACCGGCGACGCATTAACAAAATCGCTCCATCGACGAACATCCTTCCGGCTGGGCTTTACAAGCGATGGCACTCCGCCGATTCTCCGGAAAGTTGAGCGCTCTCTTGAAACGTACGGATTCTACTGGTTTTCTAACTTCCGAAGGATTGTCGTCATTGAGTGGATTATTCTAACGCTGTCATACTGGGTCTTTGACCTGATCCGCTCAGCTGCAGTGGCAGTCGCGTCTGCACTCTGGTCCTGGAAAAGCGCCATTACCTACGGCTTCCAGCTCGTGGGATACTCGTACGGCCGAACCGCTGGATTTTTCGAGGTTGCCAAGTTGTACGCGAGATTTCATTTCTGGGTTTACCTACTGGCCCGCTATCGAGACACATCCTTGGCTGGCTACCTCTATCGATATGTCCTTCTCCCGGCTTCGACGTTTCTATGGGACCTCCTCCGATGGCCTATGCAAGCGGTAGCAGCCCGACGTGACGACTTCCTGGCACTGCTCGGATTCCTTGAAGGTCTGATGGTACACGCTATCAAGCAGGTCGACACTAGGACTCTAATATTCTCAACCGCTTTCGGGATTCCCTGCTTTGGTTTGCTTTTTTGGTACGTATTGAGCGACCCGCTTGGCTTGGACTCGGCGGCTCGATCTTGCGCGAAGGCGGGGAGGGTATCGAGAGAGTTGACAGGTATTGAGGATCCGGCCGGGTTCTTGGAGTGGAAAGGGGCGAGCCATGCAGATCCGAACGCGATAATTGCATTTACTGGTACTTTGGAGGACTTAGAGGAGATATGACTGGTCTAACAAGTAGCTCAACATGATGATGATGTATCTTTTCGTAATATCAGTGCTCTTGAAGAGTCTTGTGAACGTGCTTAGAACTCACCAAACCTTTCCCTGCCTCTTCCTATCAAACCGCATTCGTACGAGCGGAAGCCCTTTTCTTCCACAACATCCCAAGCGCATAGACAAACTCGCCCAGTATCTTGGTCACCAGCACCACTGACAACCAAACCACAGCGGCCAACACCACAAAGATCGCCGCCACTGACGTCCACTTAGAAACAGACACGAACCTCTCCCACGCCCACTCGTCCACCGACTCCATCGCCACGGCCGCCAGCCCAACCTGCATCGCACTGAGCAAGACACTCAGCGTGCCGAATATGAATAGCAGCGGCCCAAAAAACCTCTCAAAGTAGGTCTCGTACTGCCGCGACACATTGAAGTAGTGCCGCTGCCGCAGGAATACCACGGCCCAAAAGTTGAGTCTCGTCAGCCTCAATTCGCCGAATGAAAACCGCGGCGAGGCTTGGGAGTTTGGAAGGTTCTTGAAGCGCTTGATGAATTTTGCGAAGGGTTCGAATCTTATGTCTTCCGGGACAAGGCCGTGGGAGAGGGCGATGCGGAAGTCGGTTTCGCTTTGGATTAGGTGCGCGTAGGTGCGTAGGAAGCCTGTTATTGCAGGGAGGATGTCTTCTTGATCATGGTCATGGAGTTTGCCACTGGAGGAGAGGTGGTGGAGGTATTCCCAAAAGGCATGGGAGAGCAGGTAGCGGGGTAATGGCTTGAGGAAGATGCGCGAGTAGTGCCAGATGAGATGTAAGTCGGCCGTGTCGGAGATGAGGATCTCGCGGCCGAGGATGCGTTGCTTGTGTAGCGGGGAGATGGAGGCGCTGGATTGGGTCGAGATGAGCCAGAGGTGTGGTGCCATGGTGTTTAGCTTTGTGGTGAGGACGGTGGTTTGCAGCTGCGACTGGATGCTGGCGGGTGAGAGGTCTACGGAGGCGTTGCCTGGAAGGGTTTGAGGGGTTTTATTAATGTTTGGGTGGGCGCCGCGCTGGAGTTGTGGGAGGGTTTGTTTTGAAGAGGACGTCGTGGTGGTGGTGGTGGTGATGAGGTAGAGGTCGGAGGTTAGTTCTTCGGTGGGGAGAAAGGGGATGGGGTATTTTGGAGGAGGGGGCTGAGATGCTGCCATGATCTCTGGTTGTTTATTTATTAGTCAGTTCTGAGTTAATTAGAATCTCTGATGTCTGATGCCGGGCAATGAAGGGAAGCCTTATGTGAGAGGCCTCGTGAGAGCTGAGAAGCGCCCCACAACAAGAAGCTGAGGTGACCGAGTCACGTGTTCTTGGGGAACTCGGGCGGACTAACTTGACACTAACGTAAATTTGCGTGCATCTCTCCCCGCCGTGTTAGTGCGGTGTCAGCTCGCCCGTCACATAACATCGATACAGAGTAGCTCATCCCAGCTCAGGACGACGACAGGTAAAAGGGAATTTCGTGAGCCCAGATTTCTCTCAAATAACCAGGCTGTGCACTCCCTTTCTTCGTTGCCATATCGATAGGAATATTTGTGGTCAATAATTGTATTTCTTTGCTTATTTGATTCCCCTCCGAGGTTCAGCGTGGAATTTGGTTATGCCTCTATTTCTAAGGACAAATCCTAAATGTCAAGGAATAATTCCATAATTATTCAACATGAAGTAGGCAGATTAGACGTCAGGCCGAAAGAAATAATCACACATGGGCAAGCTGGGTTATATGATTACCATGGACGCATGGACTCTGTTCCAAGGTTTAAAGAATACACTCTTGACATAGGCACCCACCCATCCGTGGTAGATTATGGCTGGGGAGACAAGGTTCTGTGTCAGGTCGGAATGGCTTCATCTTCAAGTTGCAAACTTTGTCGCACTCTTTCATATAATAAAACCCACCTTCCCGCCGTTGCTCTGTTTAACAGTTCTCAACATATTTTTCATTGTCGCCCTCGACATCTCATTCTCAACATAATTCAAATTCCCAACTATTATATCCGCCCTCACAGTCATGTCTTGTCAAACTCAACTCAAGGGCAAGACCACAGGACTCGACAGGGATCTCATTTTTTCCTGGAGCGTTGGCTCGGCGGTGGCCCTCCTGATGATCGGTGGCTTATGCACCTTTTGCTATGCCGTTTCCAGAGACTCAGAGGGTGTGGGATTTATTACGTGGATAATGACGGCATTTTTTCGGGCCGCGACCCCGTCCTGGTTGATGCTGGTGTCCATCTACTACGTGGCGCCTGCGCTTCAGGCAGTCGGTATGGTCAATAACGTGGAACACGCAGAGGGCTGGCTGATTCTGATTTGCCTGACCGCCGGCATGATGGCTTTCACGCGGACCTTCCTTTAACGTCAGTCTTCTCACTCCCAGACATCGACGTGTCAGAATTGCCTGAGCCGACCAAACGTTCTTACTGATGCTCATGGACAGGCTGATACCGACACAGAGTCATAGACTGGGCACCGGAGAACTGAGGTTATGATTGATGGACCAACGATGTATCAAATGATGGGACTTTGGGCAAGTGGGGGACAATATGTACACAGGTTCGGAAGAGGAAGACATGGAAATAGGGAGCGCTCACAGATCATCATCACCAAGCATTGCGTAATTCATCTCTTGTTGAGGGTATTAAGTAGACAATCGGCAAGGATTGTCAAATTAGGTACACACAAGAAAGCTCTCCCAACCTCGTTGGCAATAACCCTTGCGTAGCTGGGCGATTTCCTCTCTTCATATCGTCCAAGAAAAAATGTGACCCAGCATATATCCCTCCTCCTCTTCCTCCTTTCTGTCTAGCAGACACAGCTGTCGGCATCGACCTCGGACAGGTCCTTGTACACGGTGGTGTAGACGGTGCTCGTGCTGGCCTCGGCATCCTTGCTCTGGAACGCGCCGGGAGCCGGGGTGGTGACGGGGCCGGCGGCCGGGTTGTGGGGCGGCTTGGACAGAGTTACAGGAGAACCGTAGCCTGAAGGTCCCCAGCCAATGGTGTCAGGACAAACACCAATAGTAACGGTGACGTGCGAGGTCACGACGGGGACAGGAGCGATGGTGGTGGGGCTGCCGGTCGAGTTGCCAAGGGAACGACTCACCGTGACGGTAACGGTGGCCGCCGCCGCGCACGTAGGGGAACTGCTGATCGTGGGATCCGCGCAGGCGCCACCGCTGATATAGAATTTGGGGGTCTGGGCGTAGATGACATAGGTGTTGGTGCCGTTGATGGCGTTGCTAGACACTCGAATTAGCAACGGCTACTGGCAAGCTTGGGAGCTGAAGGGAGAGTAAAACTTACAATTGGTAACCGTACGAGGTGTCCACGTCGCAGGGGATGGTCACCTCCAGCTCGCCCGACGAGGTCTCGACATCGTAGGCCAGGGGGGTGTAGAGAGGGGGCCAGTTGACAAAGTTGACCAGGTAGACGCTGAAGACGCCGGGGTCGGTGTCGACGGTGGACCACTTAAGGTCGTAGGTCGATCCCTTGGCGAGGGTCGAGTTGGCCGACGGGTCGGTGAACTGGATGGCGGCAACGAGGGGGGCCGTGAGGGCGAAGAGCGAGAAGAAACGCATGATTGCTAATTATTTGGTCTTAAGGCGGCGGACTGATAAAAGAGTGACTGCTGCCGAAATGATGTGAAGTTGGATGATCACAAAATCAAGGAGTGAAAGCGCGACGAGTAGGAAAGCCACCTCCGGAGGGGGGGCGTCGTCCGGTCTTTTGTACACCCACCTCCTGGGTTTGCTTCCCCTGACCGGGCCATCTTCTGACGTTGCATGGCGTGCCTGGGGATTGGGGGATGTGCCCTGAATCGGGGTGTGCCAAGAGGCTGCAGGGGACCGAATATGACAAAGACAGGCTAAAGCTCCTTCGGGGCGCACAGGGAAATGCGGTCGCGGGGAACGGCCAATGGCGCGCAAGAGGGCCTAGCAGGGGTCGAGATTTGACAATTTAAAAGCTACGGCAACCACGGCACCCTCGCCGCCGTCTCTCTGGTTTTCTACTTGCCAGACGTCGCTTCTGGGGGGTCACTGGACGCCGGAAACCACCAATTGACGCTGCACTGTCTTCCCATCCCCTCCTTCTGCCTTCGGCGTTCGTATTCAGCTGACAATGAAGCAAGCCAGCCTTCCAGCCCTGGATGACCCCGAAGGAACTGACAACAAATGAACAAGAAGAGACGATAAATATGATCAGGCGTCTGCAAACTCGGGGGACCGTTCGGCCGTGTGCCTTTCTTATCCTAGTAGACGGTGGAGTCCAGAAGGTGTCCCGAGACACTTTTGCGCCCATTCCCGTTTTCCTGGGATTAAAGGGGGCGTTTCTCCAGGGTCCAATGCTGCAGGTCACTCTGCAGTGGGAGGATAAGCGAATGGGAACGTTCTGTTGCCGCTGGTTCGCGAGATGCACCCCGCAAAGCACCATGCCTTGTCCTGTCAGCCAAAAACGCCTTCAAACGCCCGTCCCGCAAGTGATCATCGCTGCAAAAGAAAATTCAAGAAACCGGGGAAGAGGAGTTCGTTGATCAGATGATTCGGAGGCGTCAACCATTTTTGGTCCAAACTTTCAACTTTCAAGTTTTTTGTTCGTTTGTTGCTGGCCAATTTATTTGCGCAAAAGTTTAATTGTTTGGCATATGCGAGGTTTTTCTCGTATCAGGAAAGTACCTTGGACGAGGGTTCGATTCAAAATGGATCCTGCCAGACCAACAGCGCCCTCCCCTGCTCATTCAACGTTCAGTAGAGGTTTAGTGTAGGGCTCAAACAGACCAAGTGCTGATAACTAAATTTGGGACCCGCAGTCGTTGAACCGGTGGAATCTCTCTCCGCATCTAGGAAGCGCCACACGTGGATGTCAATGATCGGGGTTCAGGAGAGATTTGTTATTTGGTACCTATCTCGACTTTTATACTCCTAAGCAGTGGTCATCACGCGATCGTTACTCATTAGATAAGAAAATGGTTCAAATAAACTCTTGGCCATTTTCCGGTTTCATTTGTTTCTGGACCTTCATCCCAGTTTCATACACCTGAGGTGTTAATCTGACTTTGGTTTCCATTCAGGGTTTCCAACAATGGGATGGGTATAGTCATGACGTCGACAAAACAATGAATGAAAGAAATGCAAAGCTGTCGATTTTGTTCAATAAGATTGCTAGGTAGGATTTGCGTACACTGCCTGTTGTGGATGATGAAGACAGCATGTATCGGATGGACAGCCATGTATATTGCTAGAATGGGGGAAGAAGTCTTCAGATTGAAATGATAAAATGAGATCATAGCGGTTTCAAATTGAATACAAAATCGTTCATTTCTATGTTCATGTCATTTCCTATCTTTCTGTGAGGCTATATCATCTCAACTCATGTATATGTGGGGGCCGCAGTACCGTCACTGTCAATATGATAAGAGAACAATGAATTTATATAGGCACGCTTATAGGCACGCTTTCTTTTCCTACTACACTATCTCTCAATGCTACGGTTGTCAGTGTTTTAGAGACCGCTGGGCTAAAGGTTGAATGAGCGATGATTTGATCAGAGCTCATGTCTGTCAATTTTTGGTAGGTTCAACGTTCTTCATTATGGAGGAAAGTGTTCGACCCAAAAATAGTGGGATGATAAAAAAACACTAGGGCCGAAAATTCTACGCCCGGCCACTGTCAGGTCACTGGCAGGCTTTGGCCGATCATTTGGCTGGCACTATTCTGAGATTTTAAGTCTATCCCATACCAGCCTGTCCACTCACCAACATGACTCTCAATGAAATAAAAGCTGAAATGAAACCGGACTCACAATACTCCACAGAGCCATCCGCTTATGTCCCTTTGTCTCGGTGATAGTTTGAGCCTGTCTCATTCTGATACGCTCAGACGATAAATTAAGAGACAGTTGCCCAAATACTTATAAGCGTGTGTAGCAGTGCCCGCGCCGCCACGAGTAGTAACTATTTTATGCTGTGTTCCCTTGGCGACGCCAAAAAAGGTGGCCAAAGCGATACTGGCCGGGGCGCCGATTCGCCCGGCGTTACAAGACCATTCTCGTTGTGGCTGGCTCCAAGTGCCATAGTAAGAGATCGGCGAACGGTGCCGTTCGCCGGACTCGCCGCTACGGACCACCGGGTGGCGCCGATCGTTGCAGCAAATATCCGCTAAAAGAACCCGACGTAAAAGAAAAATATCGTGGATTTTAAGATGTGACGGCATCCCCTTTCCGTTGTTCAAATGAACAGACTCCCACCTGTTTTACTTTCTCACGATCACGATAACAACTTTCTTGATTGTGCCCATCGGGATCGCCGTGCCAGACGACTCTCGGTTGCGGTTGCACATTCTCCGTCACATCTCTCATCCTTCTTATCGTATCGACGACGTCCGAACCAAAGGATGCGTTTCTATACCCTTCATGAGTTGGACACAACGGAGGGGACGGTTCAACTCCGCAAGGCCGCCAATGATGCCGGGTCGGACGCCTCTTCGCTAGTGCTGGTCCCGCGCCCGTCCCAGAACGATCCCAACGACCCCCTGCGCTGGCCGCTCTGGAAGAAGCACGTCGCCTTTCTTTCGGTGTGCTCCTTCACGTTTCTGACCAACTATGGCATCGGTGGCCTGTCGCCGGCCTTCTACATTCTTTCGCTGGAATTCGACAAGACCGTGTCCGAGACGAGCGACCTGCTTCTCTGGCCCATCCTCGTTCTCGGCGTCTTCAACTTCTTCTGGGTGCCCGTGGCCAACTACTTCGGAAAGCGGCCCGTCTTTGTGGTCGCTTCGGGCTTGCTCTGCGTGAGCCTGCTCTGGGGCGCCGTGTCGACTTCGTTCGAGTCGTTGCTATGGTCCCAGATCATCGGCGCCTTCGCTGGCTCCTCGACGGAGGCCCTGGGCGCGAGCATCGTCAACGACCTCTACTTTCTCCATGAGCGCGGCGCCAAGATGGGCCTATACATGGGCTTCATCTCGGGCGGTAACACCATCGGCCCACTGATCTGCGGCTTCGTCATCACGAGCCTAAGCTGGCGCTGGCACAAGTGGATCGCTGTCATCCTGACGGCCATCAACTTCCTAACTATTCTATTCCTCGTTCCCGAGACGCGTTATTACCGTGACGAAAGCCAGAACATTGCTGGAGGCGAGTCTGGGCCAAGTACCATGGCGTCATCGTCCAGAGACGACATCGAGGCCACGGCGGAGCAGTTAGAGAAAGTGTCTGATACGCCAGAAGGAGGACGAGGCGAGAACTCGACGAAAGCTGATATGGCCAACGACGGCGCCGCCTTATCGGCAATCCCGAAAAAGACCATGATACAAGATCTAAGCCCGTGGTCTGGTCTTGACCCCAACATAAACTTGCTCAAGATGTTCCTGCGGCCGCTTCCCATGTTCGCCTACCCGTGCGTCATCTACGCATACCTGGGCTACGCCGTTTCTCTGGTGCTCACGGTGGCCGTCAATATCCTCAACCCATTCGTCCTGCAAGCTCCGCCGTACAGCTGGTCGCCCATGATCAACGGCCTGATCAACATCCCGGGCCTCATCGGTAACCTTGCTGGCAGCTTCGCAGGCGGCTGGCTGGTCGACATGTTCTGTGACTGGCGGACCAGACGCAACAAGGGCGTATTCGAGCCCGAGAACCGGCTGTATATGTGCGTTCTGCCGCTGCTCATCACCGGGGCGGGTTGCGTTCTGTTTGGATACGGAGTCCAAAATGCCCTGCACTGGACCAGTCTCTTCTTTGGCTATGGTATGGTGTCATTTGCCTTGACGGCCGTGCCTACCATCACCATGGCGTATGTGTCTGACTGCGTGCTGCCGGTGAACTCGGACGCTTTAATGCTTGTTAATGGTAAGGTTTTTCTGTTTTGCGAGAACGATGGAATAAGAACACCCCCGCTGAACTTTGGCTGACTCCCAAAATCAGGATCAAAGAACATCGTAGCCTTTGGCTTTCTCTACGGAATTATCCCCTGGGTGGACGAGGCTGGATATGTGGGCTGCTTTGGGGCCCAGGCTGGCATATTCGTTGCCATTATCGCCATTGGCATGGCGCTGTTGATCCCGCTGGGAGGAAAGATCAGACACAAACAGGCACGGTGGCGGATCATTATGTGAGAAGGTGAAAGGGTGAGGTCTGGGGTGACATTGCAGCTTGCAATTAGAATCAACCGATACAAAAACCACAATGTGTTTGTTGGCTTAAACGTATGAGTTTTACGGTGGATGGCTGATCCGATCTTGCGACTCAACGAAGTAAACAGGTCATCTTGTCCATGCTCGAGCCACAGAGTGACGTCCAGGTTCATCCATTACCCAATGTCGTCGGGTTCTATTCCGATTTTGGAGGCAGAGTTGAGAAAACTGAAGGAGAGCCATAAGAAAGAAGCTGCCGTGAAGAAGGTCAATTGAGACCAGTGGTTTTTTTTAAGGTTCTTCATGCCAGACTTCCCTTCCATGTTAAAAGGGTACCTCCGCAGCTGCAAGGCTCAAAAGACCCTGAAGCTCGCCATTGGCCACCGCTTTAGTGGCGCCAAGGTCCGGCCAATTAAAAGCGGAGCGCTTTCCAGGCGCAAGGCTGTGATGGAGGGGCAGGCAAAGCGGCTGGGAAATTTCGTGGCCAACCGTCAATTCTTCGAAGGCAGCAGAAAGAGTCGCTCGCTTTCACCCGACGGTACCACCTAAAAAGTCTAATCGCCTGCTCACCCCTCTTTCTCTCTTCCGATCCGGAGAACCTCTAAGGCGACGGTTAATATCGAAATCGAAACCAACTCTCCCAGCCCCCGCGCAGGTAGAACAATCGAGACAGAACAAGACAAAAAAAGAGCAATGGCGCCCGCCAGCGGCGAGGACGCAACTGCGAAGATCCAGATCCTCAAGGATGCCCTCTACGAGGAGGCCCGCCAGCATGGCTCCGAGTCGCGCCTCTTCTCGCAGGCGGACCTGCAAGACCTGGGCGTCGTCCCCGCGAACGACGTGATGCTCCTGTTGAAGGTCATCCAGGCGCTGACCGATGACAAGCTCTTTGTCGCATGCCAGGGCGCCGCCTTGGCCTGGCGATGGCGCAGTAGGGAGGAGGCTAAGAAGTAGGTTATCCGTTTTCCAGCCAGCACTACACCCTCGTGAATGGCCTGTATGCAGATGGCCGGAAAGACACGCATGCAGAGAGAACCCAGTCAGCTGACCACTTGCTTCTCCTCTGCTCAGATACACCTCCCTGAACGACGAGACGATGATGGTCTACTCGGTGATCGACGAGGCCGGCGCCGACGGCATCTGGAACCGCACGATCAAGCACCGGCTCAACATGCACGAGGCGGTAGTCAAGAACTGTATCAAGACGCTCGAGACCAAGGGGTACATTGTCAGCATGAAGAATGTCGAGCATCCTAATAAGAAGATGTACATCAAAGCCAACCTTCGACCCTCGGACCGCGCCACCGGTGGCCCCTGGTTCACCGGCGGCGAGCTCGACTCAGCTTTCATCGAAGAGCTGCAGAACATTGTGTTCGAGTACATCAAGACCCACAGCGCATATCTGGGCTCGCAGGGGGGGCGCATTGTTGCTGGAGGTGCTGGTGGCATTAGCAGCAGCGGAGGAGGAGCACTTAAAGTGCCAAAAAAAGTCATCCGGGGCACAGCTCCCACTAGCACCACAACAAGCGAAGCAGCAGATGCGGCGTCAAGGGGCGTCAAACGAGCAGCAATAGAGATATCCAACGACGTCGAGGGGGTGACAACAAACGGGGTCGGCTCCCATCACCCCGCCGAAGCAGCTGGCTCCAAAGGGAGCGCGAGCGCCGTGGCCGGGAGCCGAGCCAGCAAGAACAAGGTCTACCTGCCCTTCCCCGCCGGCTACAAGCTATATCCGACCGTATCCGAGATCGCCAAGTTCATCCACAACACGGGCATCACCAACAACACAACGCTTGGCGAGGCCGATATCCAGCAGCTCGTCGACGTGCTGACCTTTGACGGCCTGGTGGAGCCCATTAAGGTCAACAGCCGTAAGGGGTACAGGGTGGTGCGGCCGACGAAGCAGGACACGGTCCCCTACGCGAAGCGCATGAAGGAGCGCGAAGAGGGCATCGGGCTGGGCCTGGACATGCCGCTGCGGACGGGCGCCAAACCGCTCAGCAACGGCCTGACAGAGGCGCCGTGCGGGCGCTGCCCCGTGGCTGACATGTGTGAGGAGGGCGGGCCCGTCAGCCCGAACAATTGCGTCTACTTTCTACAGTGGCTGGGCCTAGAAGAGAGGGGGAGCGGACAGGCTCAGCTTGTCCCGCCGTCGACGTCATAGGCGTCTCAGCTAGTGGATGGTCCTAATGGGGCTGCCATCAAGGCGTGTAAGGGGGAATGATCAGCTGAGTATTTGCATTGCACGGCGCACTGAGGGGGAAAAGGGGGTAAACAATTCATCCCAAGATGGCTTGGGGCTTCAAAATATTCATTTACTTTATGGGATCAACGTGCAAAGAATCCATTCGAACAGATAGGTAGATCAAAAGGGCATCCAAGTCGATTTACCAATGGCAAGTAGTTGAGATAGAGGCCTTCATGTCAATGTGAGTAGCAATGGCGAGCCGACACTCGGGCCCGGACGTCAACATGCGCGTCATGTCACGGTCACCAGAAACAAGGCACATTGATTGTAATGGAAATGGCCTGGCGCTTTTAGATTCCTTTACCAACCACGATGGCTGTCTCAAGCTAACGTGAATACCTTCAGGTCACTTTGGCGTTGCATAAGTATGTCTCCATCGCCTCCTAAAAAAAACCTCTCATCTTCAACATTTACTCGGCACCAGCATCAATGATGGTGGCCTTCTTGCTGTAGTTGATGGAGCCGCTGCCGGAGCCAGTGGCCTCAAGAGCCTTGACAACATTCATGGACTCGTCATCAGCAACCTCGCCGAAAACGACGTGGCGGCCATCGAGCCAGCTGGTCTTGACGGTGGTGATGAAGAACTGCGAGCCGTTGCTGAGAGAGAAAACACATGTTAGTTTCCATTGAACGATGTTAAAATTGGCGAGGTAAGCTTACGTGTTGGGGCCGGCGTTGGCCATGGAGAGGAGACCGGGGCGGGTGTGCTTGATGGAGAAGTTCTCATCGGCGAACTTCTCGCCGTAGATGGACTTGCCACCAGTGCCCTGCAAAAGTTAACTTCCCGTCCAGGAGGAAGAAACAAGAATGCGCTTACGTTGCCACGGGTGAAGTCACCACCCTGGAGCATGAACTCAGGGATGATACGGTGGAAAGAAGATCCCTTGTAGCCGAACCCGTTCTGGCCAGTGCACAGCTCCTTGAAGTTGCGGGCAGTCTTGGGGACAGCGTCATCGTACAGGGTGAAGTTGATGCGGCCGGTCTGCTCTGTGGAAGGGGTTAGCCAATGCTGAAAGAGGAGAGGGTAACGGGCGATGGTGTGTAGCATGCAGAGATTTCAGAGGATCGGGCTGGGGTCGAGAGAACAATGAAAGAATTTGCTCGAGCTGTTCCAACAACAGCTGTCCGGCGAAACGGTGTGTATCACGAGGGGAATGAAGGGATTGGCAGCATTGGGGGTGGTGGGATTGCTGAGAAATGGCAGATGTTCTTACCCTTCACCTCCCGGGTAGGACGGCCATCAGGACCGAGGACGGGACCCTCCCACGCAACGTCAAAGAAACTATTTTGGCGATGTCAGAAGAGTGGCTTCGACGAAGCTGATCGAGGCAGCTCAAGCAGGAAGAGTTAGAGAGTACTTACGCCTTGGTGTTGGGAGCCATGTTGATGGATGATGCAGAGAATGCTCGGGAAGAGATTCTGATGGTAGATTGCACAGATGGCGAGCAGGTAGAAGAGAATGGAGTAATCGGAAGATTATGAATGAGGGAGGAGGGTCGAGGGAGAGTAAAGCAATGGCGGGGTAGGAGGGGTCGAAACATTTTCCGCTCTGAGAGGGAGGGGAGTTAGCGCGCACGATCAGCCAATCACGACAGGAGAGGTCAGGGTGAAATTGGAGGGGGCAACGGAAAGAGCGAGAGTACGAGGGTACTTCTGGCTTTTCACGTGAGGAAAAGAGGGGCCAGCCCAGGTTGCCCAGCACCAGCCCCCAGGCTACACCACTTTCGGCCTAGCACAGCAAGCTCCAAGCTTCGCGTGGCCAAGCTTGAAGCTTGACGAGCGAATTGGCATTGGGGGTGATCAAGGAGAGTTTGCTTTGTCAATCCAATTCACCTGTTTGAAAAGGCCTCGGACGAACGCCCAAAGACCTCAGGAGACACAGGAAAAGGCGGTGGGGTAAGGAGTGGCGGGGTGTGCGGGCTGGTGGTTGCCCAATGCTTCTGTGAGATTGATTGCCTGTGCCTGCCCGCAGCAGGAAGGACAGGCGCCTGCAAATGTCTCTCGATCCCAACACGATGGTGAAAAAGAGACAAATGCGGGACATGATAGCAAGGCGCCAATTGGAGCAGCGAAACCAGGTTTGCCATGCATAATTGCCCTCAATGGCCGCATGGCCGCCAGACCATCCAGTTTGTCCCCACCTGTCACCTTTTGGGCCATACAGCGAGCAAAAGAGATCTGGGTGGCTGAGCTGGCCGAAAGCCCGGGTGCTGTTGCCCCAAGGGAAGCAAACAGCTGGACGCAAACTTTTGCCTCTGCTTTCTGCATTTTTTGCCCTGCTCTGCCTCTGAGGCTCTCAAGCTGGGCAAGACCAACTAATGAACGCCCCAGGACCTCGCTGTTGTCGGTCTGGCTGGCTGCTTGCTCGCTCGACAGATGAAGCGCTTGCTGGGCAGCTGGACCTGGGCTGGCAGCTTCAAACGCAAAAGGGGGGAGCAAAGGCAGCTGCTAGAACATTAAAGAAACACACGCACCTTTTTCGGGATTATACACACACGGTTGAACAGTACAGAGAAAAGTACAAGAAGAATCGAATGGCGATGGACAATGGACAATGGAATGGCGAGTATGAAATGAATGGAATTGCCAAATTTTCATCGCGTTCTCCAGCGCTGTTTCGGGCACAGGCCACACTCTGAGCTAAAATTCTTGATACCTGAGGCCAACAAAATGCTTCAACGCAGATCCAAGGGATTTAACAAAGTGAATACCGACCCAAAGACTATGGCAACATCCTTCTAACAGAGTGAACTACTAAACCTAACTCTATGTACTCTTAGACTGATGATTCTTGGATCGTGGGCGTTACCTACACACCAAACGCGTCAGCAACTTTCAGACTTGCGTGACCCCCTTCAATAAGTACGCGCTAGACTCGGCACTTTGCAGCACGTGACCGGTATTTAGCACGGCTGCTAGGGCGGTCGCTGTCAGCTCCCGAGCGCCTCCGACAGTCCAAACTCTTGGCACGAAATCGCAAGGTGTCAAGGTGCCTGCGGCCCATCCTCGTTGAACATCGCGATCCCGGAGCGCGCAACCTGCATCCTGCCCTCGAAGCCACGCAACAGCACAACGACAATCGTCGATCTGTTTCAGACACGCATCATCTCTACCTACATTTCCCGTTGACGGCTTTGGCCAACAAGGTACCCCGCAATGGATTTCAACAGCCTCAAAGACACCGTCTCGAACCTGACGCTCTACGACCTCAAAGCCAGCGTGCGCAAGGTTCAAAATGGTGGGCAATTCAGGGGATCAGAATACGGGCTGGCATGTCGCTGATATATTTTACGACAGCCGTCATGAACTATACCGAGATGGAGTCGAAGGTAGGCCGCCAGCCCTTGAGATGGTGGCCCGCCCATCGCCAAAAGTCGACCCTTGAACTGACACGGCCCAACAGGTGCGCGAGGCAACAAACAACGAGCCATGGGGAGCGTCTTCGACCCAGTTGCAAGAAATCGCCAATGGAACCTTTAACTAGTACGTCTTTGTCCGCAATTGCTCCTGCGTGAGGAATGCCACTCACCAGTTTCACCCCGCAGCCAAACTCTTAGCGAAATCATGCCCATGATCTACCGCCGCTTCACAGAAAAGTCGGCCGAGGAATGGCGCCAGATTTACAAGGCCCTACAGCTGCTCGAATACCTTATCAAGCATGGCTCCGAGCGCGTTATTGACGATGCCCGTGGCCACCTTACCCTCTTGAAGATGCTGCGCCAGTTCCATTATATCGACCCCAACGGAAAGGACCAGGGCGTTAATGTCCGCCACCGTGCCAAGGAGCTGGCCGAGCTCCTCGGCGATGTTGAGCGAATTCGAGCAGAGCGGAAGAAGGCACGAGCGAATAAGCAAAAGTTCACGGGCCACGCCGGCGGCACTGCTGCCATGGGCGGGTTTTCAGGCGGAAGCAGCAGCCGCTATGGCGGATTCGGGAGTGACACCGCTGGATTTGGGGGTGGCAGCGGCGGCGGCGGCGGCGGCAGCTCTACATACGGAGGATACGCAAGCGAAGTGTATGGAGATGGCGGTGGCTTTGGAGGCCAGCAGGCCAGTGATTTCCGTGATACCCAGGCGCGAGGGGACAAGTTTGAGGAATACGACGAGTTTGATGAAGGAGAGCGACCCGCAGCCACACCTGTTAGGGCCAGAGCTGCTGCCGCTGACCCAGAGTCTGCCCGCAAGAAGAAGAGGGAAGAAGATGCTGCGGCCGCTTCTAAGAAGAAGGCGGCCGAGATCGACTTGTTTGACTTTGATGAGCCGGCCGCTCCCCTCGGCGGTCCTTCGAAGGCCCCGGCTCCGGCATTGGCTTCTCTCTCGGCCGCCGCTAACGACGACGACGAGTTTGACGACTTCCAATCGGCGGCCCCACCCACCCAGGTAGCTGCCCCTCTACCTTCTTTCGGCGGCGCTCTTCCGCCCCCCCTCGCGGCGACGGTCACGGCCACACAGTTTGCAGCTCCCAAGCCGGTATCTGCACCTCAGCAAGCGAACCTCAGCGGCATGGTGGCTCTATCTTCCATCTCTCCGCCCCCCAGTTCTACGGCAAGCCCGGCGAACTACTCAGCATTTGCTACTCCGTTGGCCACCACCCAGGCTCCAAAGGCCAGCCCCTACCAAGTTGCGAAGCCCAACTACTTTTCATCTGTGCCACTGGCGACGCCTCAACAGACGGGACCTGCAACAGGATTGGGAGCGCTGAAGCTCGCCAGTTCAGTAGGGGCGAAGCCAGCTGCGAAGCCAGCAGCCGGCGGAGGAGATGCCTTTGGGGCACTATGGTCTCAGGCTAGCGTCGGCATTAAGAAGAGCACCCCGACGGGGGCTGGCCCGGCGCTGGGTCAGTTAGCCAAGGAGAAGAGCAGTGCCGGAATATGGGGAGCGCCTGCGCCTTCGACTGCTACTCAGCCCAAGCCTTATAATGGCTCGGGCAGTGGAAGCAACGGACTCGATGACTTGCTTGGCTAGGGTTGTCCCGTTCATGGGTTTCTAGTGGATCGGGCGGCGATCGAGTTTGTTGTTGGTTGGTATTGGGGTGGCAAGAAAGAAAAACGCTGTTCTAATTGTGGATCAGTTCACCCATCGGTACGGCGCCATAATATGCATAGTCCTTAGTTTTTCTTTGTTCTCTCGTCCCTTTTCTTTTCGTGGCGGATTTCCAATTGGCATGTAGGAGCAGGGCGTAACGAATTCCAGACATTCTTTACCGCATCTATACTGCTGGTGGAAACATTGACTAAATCAAGCGTATTCATCAATGCACCCGAGATGTCGGGTAGATGGACAGGACTTCGTCTCATTTTAGAGTCCTTCGAGCCCGGCACAAATCTGACGCGCCAAGCTAGAAAGAGGCACGGCTGGAAGTGCGGCTTGAAACGCGACCAATACCTCGGCCCGTGACAGCGACCCATTCCTGCCAGGAACACCATAATTTATACCGTGGAGTGGGGGGGAAGGGGGTGGTCACCGGCCGGCCGACCGGGCCCCCGGAGGCAAAGTCCGGGGTTTCGTCTGGTCTTTGCGAATCACCCCAGCCCTGTATACAGCCTGTGGCTCTTGAAGATGCAGTGCGATTCTCTCGGATCGCGACAAGATTTGGAGGAGAGGAATGGTGACATTGATGGCCCGATCAAGTGGACTCGTTCAGAAGAGAGATTGTGCTGAGTTGGGGGCTGGACAAGTGCTCGCACTTTACTTCAAGTTACGCCAGTAAGTAAAAGAGACGTCAATGAGGTAGATAGGTACCTGGGTAATAACGTGCTTGATCCACGGGGGGGTTGTCAGCTCAGTCGCCGTGCCGCGCGCGCGTTCCCGAGATTTCTTTACCTGGCTTACATACACCCACCTACCCACCAAGCCGATCCGCGGAACCCGTCGATCGGCAAATACCCTTTTCTCTGTTGCAAGATATGCTCTGATTGCGAAAAGAAACAATTTCACTACCTAGGTATGCTGAGCTTTGGAAATTATGCATTTCGCATTTGTCAACCTAGGCGACATTTACCCGCGGCTGCGGCGGTGGCGGCGAGGCACCCTCCTTGTGCGGTGCTGCGTGCCTGGGAGCGGTCGTCCGATCACGCTGAGGTGACATGATACTCGTTTCTGTGCCACCGGAAACTAGCAGGGACCTTATTTTGTTCCTTCGCAGACCTATGGTTCCGAGATATACGCGATTGTTTACTTCACCCCTGACTCGGTTCTCTATCAGCGCACCAGAGTCGCAAAAATTCCGCGATTTCGTCTAAGCTAGTAATTAATCCCAAAGCAGAAATTATTACCACTGACACTTCACAAATTAGTTTTTGAATGCACCAGCCGCCAAAGCAACAAGAAAGTAGACCCGATCCGCGACCCTCCCCCAATCCCGGCCTCGGATCCCACCCCACACACTCGGCCGGGCCGCCACCAACACGGACCCAGGTATTACAACCTTGAACAGGGGCTTTTCACAGCGTACAAGGCAGAAAAAGGGGATCGGCCGAGTCGGCCACATCAAGGGTCGGTTACTGATCGCAGCCCGAGACACGCACGACACAGGCCCCATCAATCACGTTTCCCTTTCTCTTCTCTTCGATCCTTTTCCCACCACCGGAAAGCAAGGGAAACATTTACCTCTCTACCTATCTACCACTTACTCACTTACCTACCCGAACCCTCCCCATAGTTACCAAAAACCTCAATACAAGCCACCCCCCTCCCCCAAGACCGAGAAACACACAGTATGATCGACAAGCCAGCCCCCCACCCACGGCCCGATCCCATAGCCCACCCACAGACGGTACCTTAGCCGGGCTGTCTCATCCTACCATCTACCTATCACCTCCCTACCTATCTCAGCTACCTCACCTACCCAGACACGGACACACTCACATATGATAATCCCAATGGGCTGTGGCTCTCCTGGCTGAATACCGGGCCACGAACCAACAAGGGAGTCACGAAGACTTTCCGGATTCGCAACCAAGCGGACAACCGAGCAGACAACCGAGCGGGCGGGCAGGCAGGCAGGGCCGGGCCCAATTTGATATTCTTTTCTCTCTCTCCTTATTTACCTCCCTTCTCCTCTTTTCCCTGCTTTTGTTTCTCTCTAGTTTGTTTCTGTACACACTCATAGACAGACTGACGCACCACTCTCTCTTTTCGGTCTGGGGGACAACAGACAGAGTCCAAGTCGCCTCCCAAACAATTGCCACCAAACGTCCCTGTCCTGCAGTCAGTCTCTCATACTGCTGCTACGACGAGGGACACCACGCCTTCCCAGCCAACCTCACTCTTCCAACCAGCAGCTAACTTGCACACAACCATTGACCACCAGCAACTCAGAACACGACACGAACTGATACCACTCCAACACACAACAGCAGCCAGATAGAACTTACGTTGCAACGTACACTCTTTTGTTCATTCTTTCTTTTCCCAGCTCGATATCGTACACATACACCAATAGCCACCAAAATGACGGAAAAATCACAACCACCACCGCAACCACCGCGGTCCCCACCGCCCGCGACGATACAAGACAGGATGTCTCTCCGACCGCAAGGACCCTTCAGCTACACCTTCATCGTGATCCGTCTCGTAACCATCATCTCGCTCATCGTCATCACGGGGATAACAGGCAACTTTGTCACGCAGATGGTAGAGTCGGGGCAAGGCGGCAGCTCGACCCTCAACGCCATCCTATTCTTCGTAAGTCTTCTTCCCCGCCCTACATCGCCCCTCTTCCAAATCTTAGGACTGCTGACACACTGGTGATTTGATTATAGGCGATAGTAGCCTTCCTCTGGGCAGCAGCATCCTGGCACGGGTACAGCAAACGCATCCTTCCCTACCGCGTGACCTGGATCGTCGACCTAGTCTGGATCTTCCCCTTCGCCGTCATCGCCATGATCCTCAACGTTGGGCTCTCAGGCATATCATGCGCCGACATCGCGAAAGGGGACGACTTCACCGTCGTGGCGCCCGTCAATACGCCCTACGGCAAGATGACTCTAGGAAAGGGGTCATCGGGCTGCTTCAAGCTTTCCGCGGTATGGGGCTTGTCGAGCGTGGTATGCATCAGCTTCGCTATCAGCGCCATGATGATCACTCTTTTATTCCTGGGCGACAGACAGCTCGCCAAGGCACAACGGGAAGCTGCGGCAGCAGCAGCCGAGAAAAGCGGCAAGGACAGATCCCAGCAACTGCGGCGCGGACAACAAAGCCCAACCCGACACCCCCCACGGAACCAAAGGCCGGACTCCCAAAACTCATGGGACTCGACCAGCAGCTACTTCAACGAAAAGGACGCAGAGAAGTTTTCTCGAGATCCGTACGCGGGCACCACCGAGGCAGGTCTCTTCCGCAAAGACACTGGTCTCGGCCAACCACACCCACCTCCGTATCCGACGCGGCCCGCGCACGCGAGGATGTCGATGCTGCGCGACCATACCGAGTACGACGAGGACGACGAAGGCCCGTACGCGCCGCGGCACCAGACGCGCAGCCGTTCGGGACGCAGCGAGGCGGGTGGTGTTGGTGGTGGGTATGGCGGTAGACCTGACTACAGGGTCGACCCGAGAGATCCCCGCGCAGGAGCTCGTCCCAGTTAGGGGCGCGGGGCACCTAGTCGAGGAGGAGGAGCGGACAGCGAGGCAGCAGGAGCAGCAGCAGGAGCAGGAGCCGCAGGGCAAATGCTACAACAACAACAACATCACCAGCAACATCACCAGCAACGACCACCCCCCAACATTGGCGAGAATAACCGGTACTCGCGCATGACGACGGCATCCGCAGCAGGAGCGAGGAACCTGACAGGAGGAACCTCGGCCGTCCTCGCCGCCGTCGCGCACAGTTATTCCCCCCGGGGCGCTCGGAGGAAACGCTCGAGCACCATGTATAGCATTGCTGGTGGCATGTTGCCCATTACTGCCCTAGCCACCTCACTGTCAGCAGCTTCTCATCACGGCCAGGTGCCCATAGGAGAAAAGAGTGGTAGACCGGAAAAAGGAGGAGGGAACCCACTGTTCCAAGGCAGACTCGGATACGAAACACCGCCGCCCGCCTATCTGGCGGCCATGGGCTCACCCAACTCCATCTCCCAACAGCAGCAGCACCACCACCACCACTCCAGAGATGAGAAAAAAGACCAGACAACACAACAAGACTACTACGGCCCCACGTTGAAGCCGGGGCCGATGACGGGTAGAAACCCCCAAATCAGCCCGTCCAACTACGAGACGGATTATTATTCGAGCCCGGAGCACAGCCCGTCCAGGATTGCGAGCATGTACGTGTCCATGGACATGTACACGCCGGGCGTTATGCCGCCCGCCACTCCGGGAATGCCTCGCATACGGTACTCCCATTACTCGCAACACTCCCGTCACAACCATCCCCCCGAGGGGGGCGGCAACCACAACGACCACCGGAGTCGGGGATCCTTCGAGAGCGTGCCCGTGACGCCTATACCACCAAAGAAGGGCACCGGGCCCGACGTCGGCAGCTTGGGCATCAACCCGGAGCTGCTCAACCGAATCAAAGAGTCACTTGCTCCAAAGCCACGGGCATCGCAGCTCGAGGTCCCGAAGCGCTCGCTGGAAGTACCCCGTGATGCAGCAGTCGAGCCAACCAGGACGCCGGTGTCGGGTTGGTGGAGTAACATCTTCTCCTCCAAGGCTGACGACGACTCTCGCTCTCGGGCCGGCGCGTAAGGTTCCGCCGGATGGGATACAAAGAAATTGGCAATGCCATTCCATTCACTAATAATGAGGAGAGAGATTGTGGTCAGCAACATGTAACATTAAATTTGCATTGATAGATGGTGCTGTGCTGTGCACGAAAGAGAAACGAAAAACAAGGACCAAAGGCGGTTGGTGTAGGAGTGTAGGATCTAGGTATGTGCAGAAAAGGCACAAACAAGCAGCAGCGACTGACAAGCATATTTGAACTTCCTTTCAGATAACATAATAATTCAATATTTCGACATACCTTTTTGGAACCGGAAGTAAGATGTCGAAACCCCTGTGAAGTAGCCCACCGCCCCTGAGCCTGACTTGGCCCAGGGGCATCATGCCTATACCAGGAGAGCAGGGCGGCCCAGGCACCTGAAGCACGCCGCCAGATCCCAACTATCGGCATTGGAATCGATCTGGGCGCGGTTTGCCCACACATGCTCCATGATGGCGAGGGCTTCCCTGATGGTACCAAAGAGTTGTAGTGGCCCCATAGCGGCCACCATGTCGCGGAACGTCTGCTCTAGTTCGGGCCCCGCAAGACAGCCCGTGACGGTGAACGGCCACACCAGGGCCCGCAGATAGGTCAGGTCGGGGAAGCTCGAGAACAACTGCATAGTCAGAGCCACCGAGTGCCGCGTTTCCGGGCTCGCAGGCTGCCAGCCCGATACGACGACGCTGAGATAGGTCAGTGCAGCCTGCGCCCAAACCCTGGAGATGCTGGCCGTCGCCTTGAGCATCAGGGGCGACTGAAGTCTCCCGCTGAGCCCAAACTGGATCAAGGGATCGTGATCGTGGGTCGGATTGGAACAGTTGGCCAGGTCATTGCATTCGGGCTGGACCTGTGGGGCTTCCAGCGCCAGCAGCCGGACGCGCAGGCAGCGCTCGATGGCCGCGGCGCGAGCCACGAGCACCGTCATCGACAGTGATCCGTTCTTCTTCATCTCCTTTTTCCACGCGTCGAGCGCTGCGATCTCGCCGAGGCACATGACAACCCAGTTCTGGAGGCCGAGGAAGTGGTGCATGTCGATGTGTGGGAGCGCGTATTCCCTCTCGCCGGCGGGGAGGCTCCTCTTCTCCTCTTCGCTGATGTCGGCTAGAAGAGGCTTATGCAAGTACTTTAGACGAGGTGGCCGGTCAAGGGCGGTGCTGGCGAGCGTGTCGTAGAAGAGCAGGAAGGCGGTGAAGAAGCGAAGCGAGGCCTGGTCCGATGACCATGGGTGGTTCATCGGCGTCATCTCCCACGGTTTGTGGCCGAGCTGGGTGAGCATCATGGCGAAACAGAACTTGTCCCCATCGGCGATACCGTGGTGCTTCACCATCTCGGTGTACAGTTCGGTGGCAGCATCGAGATGCATAATCCAGTTGCCCGTATTCGCGATGGCAACCTCGAACGTCAGGAGCTGGATGACAGATGCCATGACCTGATTCGTTTCCGAGAGGTAGTTCTTGACGCCCCGGGCCACAATGTCGTTCATCTCCCGCTGCAGTGCGTGAACCGCGAGGTCCTGCTGCCTCTGAAGGTTGTCCCAGTTGTGGGCCCGGCAGTCTTGATGCGACTGGGTCGCATGGCTCAGGACAACGTTGAAGAAGTATGAGGCCAAGCTGAGGGCTGTGTGTAGGATGGCTTTGTTCCGCCGGAGCATCGACAGAAGCCATCCCCTTCCGGCGTCGAGGAGCGGAGGCTGGTAGAAGGGGAACAAGAAGGGAAAGACATAGTCTAGATATGTCATGATCATGGTAAGGTCGAACTCTTCGAAGTCGCTCATGAGGTGGTGATCATCCCTAGCAGTGGTGTCGGCCGAGCTGCTTGGGCCTGTGTCGGCCTGGGTGCCACTAAACTCGGACCCAGAGTCTTGAGGCCTGGAAAAGGACGAGGGCGAGGACTCCGTCCCCATGGGCAGTGCGTGAGAAGGGCCAGGCGAGATGTGGCTGGCTTGACGCTCGTCGGGGCTCTGGCTACCATCGGCCTGCATGTCGGCCTGCAAGTCGGCATGGGAGACCTCGAGGGCTTCGAGACCCATCTCAAGTCCCTGCAGATAACGACGCTCGCGTCGATGAGACGCCCTCTGCTTGACCTCGAGCTTGAGCTGGTCGGCCTTCTCCTTTTGCTTCTCGGCACCGTCCATCCAGTCAGGCTTGTCGTCGCTGTACAGACAGTCGATCTCAAGGGCGCCGCACGCGTTGCAGAGAGGACGCACTTCGTCACACTTCTTGCGCCGGAGTCGACAGGTCCAGCAGCCGTCCGAGCTCCGCGTCTTGGTAGCCATTGTATCGACTGGTGAAGAGTAGGTAGGCAACGAGCGTAGATGAGAAATGTGAGGGTCTGATGAAGGATGTGATCTGGACCGTGCCAGATACACAACACGGTGGAAAAGGGGGGCCCAGTACTGGATAAGTATCCCTCCCCTGCCGCCTCAGGTACACATTTACCTACGGACTTTTCGATATGGATTAATACCCGGCCCCTATCGGTCGGTATCTAGGCACCCGTATTATGTACCCGCTACCCCGTAGAACTACCCCGTATCGGCAAGTCTGTGTAACCTGTGGGCGCCAACCGAGTTCAGAAGGAGATTGCTGATTGGCTTCCTTTGACGCAGACGGGCGTCACAGTGTTTTCTCCTTGCTGGCGTTCGTCTTGGCACAGCGGAGGCGGAGTAGGCTCGCTTGCGCGTCTTTCATAGCGAGGATGAATAAATGCAACTGACGATGATAGACATGCTGATGCTGACACTTGGCTGTTTTTTGGTGGCGGCAGTTCACGTCTGACAAGACCCGCAATGTGCGTGCTGAGAGTCCGCCTAGAGAAATGCTTGGGCTTCCTCTGGGCTTGGAGACCCCCCCACACCGCCTACCCAAGTTGCTGGGAACGCTGAAGATTTGTAAGCCTCACGCCAAACCCAACCCATGGGCCTTGGCCACAGCTGACCAAGAGCGACCAGAGGCTCTCATTGTTCTCGAAACTTGCCATGTGCATATGCACATCTACACCAGAGAAATAAGCACGCGATCTTTTCGTAGATCCTCCACATCGTTGGAACCCACACGGGTATAAGTCATAGTGGCCGTAATTGATCAAATCAGAGGCACTCGAACTAAGGCTGCAGAATACTCGGAACGATTCACATCCGTACTGTGCCTACCTGAGGCATGCCACTTTTCCTGGCTGTCCTAGCATTATTCTACCTGTTCAACTACCGCCAAGCTGCCGTTATTGGTTGGCAACATCGTGGGAAGAACAAACCTGCATAGCCACCCCCGACAAGGTGGAGAAGGCAGTTGGCTCCCGGATGTGACATGATCATTTCTTGTCGCTCGCCGACGATTGGAGTGTTAGGAATACGTTCTCCATGACTCGTGCAGTGAAAATCCCTCGAAATATCTACGCCGCGATGACCCAGCCAACTTGGACACATTGTCTCTATTGTTGCGGTAGAAGCAAAAGGGAAGTCTGATCTCCACAAGCAATGGGACACAACCCAGGTAAATTGTTGGCTGAGAACGCACTAAAAAGATCACTACAGGAATATCTAAACATAATACATCCGTGGCATCATGACACATTATCCGGACATTCGGGAAAACAACTTACACGACAAGAGGAAAGCAGGCTAACTTTACGCTTTGGCCTGGCCCTCCCTCTGTGCCTTGATATCAGCGGCATAGAATGCCCACAACTGCTTCGGCTTGCCAGCAGCGTCGCAGGAAGCAAACTTCCACCACCCAGAGTGCAATGCACCCGCGATATTGATCAGGCCCCACCTGATTGGCGCCGGCATGGGCGGCCAGTTGGTCCACATGCCGTCCTCGGCCGTGCGGTCGAGGTTCAAGAGGAAGAAGGGAACGACATCTAGGACACCTGCCTTGGTCACTGTCGCCTTGCCCCAAGCCTTGAAGGTGGCCGACGCCGCGGCGTTCTGGGGCGTACCTTCCTTCGGCGCGTTCGGGTGGTCTGAGAGCTTGGAGATCGTCGCGATCTCGCTGTGGAAGTGGCTCTCAAACGGCTCTTGGAATGTCCCCATGATCCGCAGCAGCTCGTCACCGGAGTAGTCGACCGGGGTCTTGAGCCCAGAGAGGTACTTTTCGAATTCGAACAGGCCGGCGAGGAACGCATCTGCCATCATTACACCATCAGTCAGCAGGCGGACGGCGGTACGACGAGGTTGGTTTTTGGGCCAGCAGCAGTCTCTTCCTTACCGTGCTCCTTGTGCGTCTCCTCAAACACATTCTTGTCCTGCAGAAGTTCTTCGATCTTGGTGAACAGCGTCGCCTCCTCGTCGTCGTGGTGGCTCTTGACAAACTTGAACCATGTCAGGCAATAGCCGACGAACTCGGCCTTGTCCTGCTCGAGGATGTGCGGCGCCTGCTGGTAGATGGAATTGTAGCCTCGGAGGATCGAGTTGTGCAGCAGGGCCATGTGCGTCGCGCCAGAGGTAAAGATGTCGGTCTTCTTGGTCAGGAATTGCGGAGTGGTGATTAGCTTCATGGGGCTGTCGGCCCAGGGCTTGGACGGCGCAATAGAAGTCATCATGTACGGTGCGCGACTGAGCAGAAACCCAATGATCATAAAGGGGAGGGAGAGGATAAGAGTTGTTCGAGGGCCCGCCATTTTTTCGGCGAGAGGAGGGGCAAGAGAGGGAACGATGGACGACGTTCTGTCGTTCCGTTTGGCTGCTGTCGTACGATATCCTCAGCTGACAATGCCGCGAGCTCCAGCACCTTTTCCAGCGCTGGCCGCCAGGTGGGAAGCTCCAGGTGGGGCCAAAAGGTCATTCCTTAAACCATGCAGGTGATTGGTTGGTTTCTCGGACTCGACCCCTGACAGTGCGCTGGTCTGCGGGCTTCAGGGCGAACCCGACTTCCGAGTCTCGGAGAGTTTCAGGTTTTGTGCTACCTCATCATACTAGATCTCGGGGACTGACTGCTTACCAAAATCTATCTGTAAAAATAACCTCAAATAGGGATCCGGCTATAGTATTGCTAAGTCCATTATTGCCGACAAGGTCAAAAACCTCTTCCCCCAATGGCACCTACGTGGATGGGTTGACTAACACGCAGACTTGGCGGCGCCATGCAGCGCTAGGGCCAAGCAGTGGACTGTCAATGCATGTTACCCCTCCTTACCTCCAAATTCTAGAGCATATGTTCCGGGTGGTCGACCAGCTATTTGTAACTCTACTCTACCTGTATTGTTCATAGGTACGAAGCAGAATGTGTTATGCAATGAACTCTAGTAAAAAAAAAAAGAAGAAGAAGAAAAAACCTGGCGTTTGGGTAGGTCCCCTACGCCTAAATAAGTCCCAGGGGTTAGCAGAGCAACAACTTTGGCTCCGACGTCATACGGCACTTGACATTCGACTTGAGCTTATCGGCATCTCGTATCTAAACGTGTAAAAGAAGAGGGCGCGGCCGCAAACTTGCTGGTGAAGATGGCTCAAAACTTGGATGTGGCTTAATGAACCGACACGCTGGTTGGCGGTTCCAATGGCGCCATTGCAGGATCAACCTTACTGATCACCAACACGTATAAGAGAGGGTGTAGTGTATAGCATTGCGCCGCAGCTTGCTTGGTTCTTTTGTTTCCTGGACGCCAGTCCATAGCAGTAAGGTGCCTTTTAAGTCGGTTCCAGAGGATCGTACGTACCCGTAAATATTTATCCGTGGCTGAATAAATGAAAATGACTCATTCGGCATACGTTCATTCTGAGATTTTCAAGTAACTGTTCTTGTAAAACTCTCAACCAGAACATTTTTGTCGTTGATCTCACTCGGAAACTTTTCACCTCTCCGTAGATTAGGGGAAAGCCGGACAAAATCAATAATATGTCTGCCAACACCCCCACCTCCAAACCCCGCGTTCGGGTCCGAGAAGCCACCCCCGCCGACGTCGACCAAATCATCGACGTCCACTTCGCAGCCTTCGCAAACGATTCGTTCAACCAGCTCATGTACCCAAACGGGGTCTCTGCCGATGCCCGGGCCAAATTCGCCGCCTCCTTCTTCCCGCCTGAGACTCCCGATACCGCTGCGGCCGCCATCAAGAAGGGCGAGAGCCTTGTGATGGTCGCTGAGCTGTTTCCAGACGGCAATGGCGGCCACAGCTCTGGAGAGATCGTTGGCTTCGCGAGGTGGGTCCTTCAACGGGAGCAGCGAACTGAGGAGGAATGGAACGTCGTCCAGCCTCCGCCGACGGAAGAGATGCTGGGCAAGGGCGTCGACGTCGACGTGTATAACGCCTTCATTGGCGAGCTACACAACTGGCGCCGAAAGAGTGCCAAGGGTGATCCTGCCCTGTGTAAGTACCTACATCTTATCTTTCATGAGTAACAAAAGGGGGGGCAGTAGTAAAAATCCTTGATGTTTAATTTTTGGTCCTTAGCTAAACCCAACACAAAACAGTCCTAGGTCTCATCGCTTGCAAGCCATCGAGACAGCGCATCGGGGCTGGAACCGCCCTGCTGAGCTGGGGCGCCCAACTGGCCGACAAGCTCGGCCTTCCGACATTCCTCGAGGCTTCGCCCGTCGGATATGGGGTCTACCGCAAGTTCGGGTATGAAGATATCGGTGTTGTCGACTTTGCCATCACAGAAAGATGGGGCGTCGTTAGGTCCGAGGGAATGTACTGGGGTGCCAATAATGCTGTGGAAATCGCCGGAATTGCGCCGGAGGGGATAATGCGGTCTGTGATTATGAGGAGGGCCCCGAAGCCGGCAGCTGCCAGTGTTGAGACTGCCTAGGTGATTAATCATGTCTCCATTCATAAAATCTTCGATGACTCATTTTTAATGAAATAATTGATGGGATGTATGTCATTGTGAGTGATAAGTGATGAAGCACCTAAGACATATTACGCACAACAATCCTTCTTGAAATCCAGTTGGAGGGTTTTTATGGAAAGAAGAGGGAAAATTTTTATTTTGTTTGTCTTGAAACGACTTCATGATGGCGACGCCAGCCTGAGGAACTATCACCGTTTCACCAGGTGTGAGGCCTCTACGAGCACCCAGGCATGGTAAATGGATGGTTCGGAGCTCTATGATATACTAAATGAAATGGACGGGTCAAATGAATAGTGACAGGCTAGTTATGGGGCTGGTTTCACATAACAACAAAGTCTGTCATATGAGTTTCATATCACGGAAGTTTAACTTGAAGTTAGTGTGTTTCATTGTGAAAACAAGCGCGGGCGCACATGACATGTCTACTCTTCGCATTCACCTTGCAAATATTATATGGAAATATCTCCTGAATCAAAGCTCCCTCATTCGCGCTTTATCATTCCACCAATTGCAACAAAAAGAACCCGGTCTAGCCCAGCCAGATTCAATATTTGTCCACGTCCCCCGTATTCAAGCGCTAACGACCCGGAAGCGAGGCGAAGCGGCCCGTTTGCTGGGACAACCCACCGTCGGTAGCGACGGGATCTATGGCTCTCAAGCCAGAGTCCCAAGTGGCACTTGGATTGACTGTGCATGAACGTTCGGCTCCTCCCATACCAAAGTTGTCAGGTAGTTTTAGTCTCGCCGAGAGAGCGGGCGGGCATGAAAAAGAAATCTCGGCTGCGCATTTCCGATTGGCGACAAAGTGCCCATAAAGGCCACTTATTTACCCCAGACTCTCTCCACACTCGCCGACAGCTTGTTAGCTCCCGCGGCTATTATGGGCCGCCGCCCAGCCGGCTAGGTCCAATATAGCATTGCGGCTCTTTAGTCTCCGAGAATGCCACCTTTTGCTTAAGGGCACAACACAAATACACTGAGAGATGACCTCAGCTCTCTGACCTGCTTCTGTCTGAATGACTTGAGCTCATGTAGTGTCCGATGTAGTACACTGCATATGCAAAGGCAGTTTCTTATCTTCGACACAACATAACCAGACCGACCAAGCAACGGAGACAGAAGTCCTAACTGGGTTCAAGATATTCTAAATGGCCGTTGTTGCAGCACAGAACGGGACGGAGACGTCAGCGGTAAGCGGTCGCGTGGGACAGCCGCCCCCACGGAAGCTATCCAAAGAAGAGCTCGTCAAGACACACAAGGGGTATCTGAAAAAGCAGAATCTCTCGCCTGATGCGCCGCGGCCAGTCAAGCAGCCCGTGCTGTCTGAGGCGTACCCGGCATCGACCAAGTCCATTCGGGATGTCGAGATTGTATGTACCTGCCCCTGTCGATTTGGTCGCCTGAGCGCTGATTGATTTTTCGTCTTTTCAGATGCCTCTGAGTGATCTCCGTGTAGAGACTCACCACCGCGGGAAAGGCATAATCGTCAAGGTGATTAGCATGCCGTTCATCGGCGCCGGTGCCGTGAGCATCGTGGAGGATGAGTTTGGCAATGTCGACAAGCTGGCCATCTACAACCAAGGAGACTCATCGATTCTGTCCGGCGTTCCGGAGGGTTGCGTTGTTGGTGTGAAGGAGCCCTACTACAAATATAACGGCGCTGAGAACGACTACATGATCTGCGTCGATCACCCCTCAGACGTCATCCTTCTTCGGTTTGCAGACCCCATCATCCCCGAGTCGCTACAACTGGGCCCGTTGTTGAAGACTTCGCTAGAGTGGCGAACTGCGGGCGACACAGCGTTTATTGAGAGAGACTATCCAACAGCAGTATTCTGGTAAGCACCTGGAGGCTTTTCCTGCCACCTCGAACCTGTAGAGTCAACCAATGATAAGTTTTAACGGGGAGACTGACCCGTCGTTCGCAGCTACACGGAGGCCCTGGAGACAGCCGAAGATGACGCGTCCGAGGCACCCATCTACACCAAACGCGCAGGGACAAATCTGATCCTGGGGCGGTATGACACGGCAAAAGCCGACGCGCTGGCATCCTTAACGGGGGGTTCATCCGACTGGAGAGGGTACTACAACGCTGGAAAGGCTGCGTACGGGTTGTGCGAATACAAGACGAGCAAGGAGCACTTCGAAAAGGCGCTCCAGCTAAATTCCAAAGGCAGCGGCATCCAGAAGGAGTACGAGCGGTCGCTGGCACGACTGAGGGAGGAGGAGCACGGCGAGTATGACTTCGCGGCCATGGCAGCGTCTCTCAGCCCCCAAAACGTCCACCTCGACAACGGATCCTTCCTTGGGCGGACGCGAGTGGCCGAGTCCAAGCACCACGGCCGTGGCTTATTTGCGACACAGGAGCTCAAAGCGGGCGATATCGTGTTTGTCGAGAAAGCGACGCTGATGCCCAACCAGTATGAGCCTGCCCGGGCATCGGCTGCCTTGTATGCCATGATGGTGCGCCAGCTCTGCGAGAATCCGTCCCTCGCACAGTCTGTCCTCAGCTTGTATCCGGGCAAGGACACACCTTATGAGCGGACGGGCGCCGAGGGAACCATCGTCGACGGTGTGCCTGTCGTGGATGTGTTTTTGGTCGAGGGAATTCGCACAAAAAACTGCTTCAGTGCACCCTTATCAACGCTCGAGGACACGAAGCCTACCACGCCAGCCGGGCGACTGGCAAAGGGTCTGTGGACGCATGCTGCTCACATGAATCACAGCTGTGTCCCGAACACGATGCGGTCGTTCCTGGGGGATATCCTCATCAGCAGAGCCACGCGCGATGTTGCCGAGGGAGAGGAAGTGTTTCAGCAGTACGTTCCTGTCAGTTCCCGCGTCGACGAACGAAACCTGCAGTATAAGCACTCCTGGGGCTTTGAATGTCGATGTACGCTGTGCGAGGGAGAGCGGCGCAGCCCAGCGGCGATGCTGGAGAAGAGGAAGGAGGTGCTAATCGCCGTCGAGAAGGCCTGCGACAAGAGGCTGCCAGGAAGACATGGCGAATCCGAGAAGTTTGTGCCCGATGCGGCGATCCGCAGTGTCGACCGTTTAGCGAAACAGCTAGAGGATCTCCACGAACCCGAGGTTTACGACAAACTCCCACGCCTAATGTTAATCTATCCCTGCAACTGGTAAGTTTCTGCATCCAAACTGCTGCTGAGGAACAAAGGGGCAGTAAACTGACATATCCAATAGGCTCGTTGGAGCCCATCGGGGGCGGAAGAATCACGCCAAGGTGGTCAAATATGGCCTGAAGGTGCTGAGGAACTTTGGCTTCCGAGTTCCGGCAGGGGACGACGATAAGGAGGTTGCCGCTTGGGATCCGCGAAACATCTTCTCCAAGTCGGGCAACATATCGCTAATGACAATCCATGTCGTCGTGGCGCTGAGGAGGCTGGCCGAGGCATACCAGGCGCTGGGGCAACAAGAAACGTCCAAACGATGCACTGAGGCGGCCGACTTTGGATACCAGATGGTTACAGGGTTTAAGAACGACTCTAGTGTCATCGAAAAATGATTGTGGGGACGGGCAGTTGGGATGTAATATCAGCATAGCGGAGTTATGGATTAAGCGGATCAAGATTCAGAAAACAATCTAGGCACTTCTTAGCGGTAACGCACTGCATTTTCCGAGTTGAGCCTCAGCGCGCAACAACACCAATTCAGACTTTGCCAAGCAGACGAGCCAGAGAAAGCCGGATAGGAAGATTGAATGATATGATGAGAACGCAGCGTGGAAGCGCCTTCCGGAGTGGTTTGAATTATGCACACCCCAACTAATGGATGAGGCGCTAAACTGTCCACCTACCTGTTCGCTTACTACATTATATATCTACAATACATATCTACAATACAAGCCCAAACTATTAGTGGTCGTGAAGAGTAGCCCTATCCTACCTGGCATGCTTAAAGGCAACTCGGGATTCTTACTACGAAACTCTTCGGGTTTTCGAGGGTGGGCGGGACTTTCCTCCGTTACGCACGTGGACGGCTATGACAGAACATACTTTGTTAGCCTGGTTAAGTTTGAGAGATAGAAGGTGGATACGATATGGTCACATACCTTTCGTAATGCCTGATCATTTCGGAGATGGTGGTGGCCTCGGATCTATCGAGCCTACGTAGAACGTACGGCCGGGACGGGACGGGATACGAGGTTTATTCAGACACGCATTCTGGTCGAGTCGCTCGCTCAGCCCAATACGGGGAGAGGAGGAGGAGGGGGGTGGTGGCCGTCAGCGTGTACTCCCCGAGCACACCTCAGGCACAGCTCCTAACGTTTGTCCTGTTGAAGCCTCAATATCTCGTCCTTTTTGCTTTTGTATAGGTCAAGGTGGGCGAAACTGCTGGCCCCCAAGCCGGGCCTGCCAAATAGGGCTCGATCGAGGTGTCTGGTGCTTGTCTCCAGCCGGTACTCACCAACCTTTTCCGCCAGCGTAGCTGGAGTTTTGGAGAACGACAAGTTAGCAAAGACTGATTTGGACCAAAAGAAATGAGTAGTTTTCTCTCGTGGAGTTAAAAAGTTAAGAGAGATTAGTAGTCGTTAGTAGCAGTAGTTCTTTCTATACCTGTCAGAGGCCACACAATATCGTGGGGGTCGTTGTCTCGAGCATGGTCTCGACCCAGCTGCACGAAGGAGGATGGGGCGTTGAAGATGAGCATCTTCGCGGCTAGGGCAAATTCCTTGGGCATGCTGGAAAGATCCGCTGCCAAAACCAGGCGGAAACACTCTCGGTGGAAGCTTGCGTGATGCTCGAGCATCTCTCGCACGCCTGCCAGCCAGTTCCTGACGATGCCCTCGGGAATGCCAGCCACAAAGTCCCACTTGTCTGCCACCACTGCGATCTGGTGGCAGACAGAGGCTGCCTCCTGGTAGTGGTGTCTCAACACCGTCTCCTCAACATCGGCTCTGCTCTCAGGAGCGGACACCACGGCCTAGAGGACGACCTCCAGCGCCTCTACACGGTCGTCGGGGAGAGGGATCTGCACGTGTCCATCCCTCCGCAGCAGCCGGCCCTCCAGGAAGTGCGGCCCCAGCATCCTCCCGAATACCGGGGAAGCGGCCGACAAAATGTCCGCGTGGACCCTGAACTTTTTTTGGGCCCCGGAGCGGCCAACGACGAGTTCGATGTTGCCCCCGAGGCCGAATTCCTTGAGCTCGACTTCGGTCATTGCTTGCGTGCTTCCGCCCGTCTTTACCAGTATGCGTGTGTGTGCGTGTGTGTGCGTGTGTGTGTGTGTGTGTGAAAGAGAGGTCGAGAGTGAGGTCAAGAGTGAGGTTGGAAGAGAGGCACATAGAGGGGTTAAGAGAGAGGCAAGGAGAGAGATAGGCGCGCGTGCGCGCGCTCGCGTTCCGTGCGTGTGGATATGTATGTATATGCTCGAGTACGTGTCTCGAGCCTCGATCGTGCTGCGAGACAAAATTCGGATTCATTGAAATTAAGACGCGAAGCCTGGGATAAAAATAAAGGCGCAAAGAAGATCCGGATCTGATTCAGGCCAGCAAGAGAGGTGTTGCCGAGGTCGAACAAGGTACATCAGATCAAATTGCACGCCCAGTTAATACTCGGCTCGGTTCGTTTATCATCTCAGGTAAGCATCACTTTAGTTTGAAATTTCCATTCGAAAATTCTATACGATCATTCGTCCAATACATTCAGTTTGGTGTTTGCTCGTGGGGTTACCACCGGTATCAGTGTACTTACTGCCTATCGTTCCTTCCTATATCACAATACCTAGGTAGGTAGGTACTAGCTTGCGGTTGCCTCACGGGTGATTGGGTGAGCAACCACCAGGCTCCAGCAAAGCATGTCACCACCAAGCCCCTGATTACATTGCCATTTATTTTATGCAAGCGTTCATGGATTCCTTTTTGACCTTTCGTCATATAGTCAGTGGAGAGTCCTAAATGCTTTTTGCTTTTGCTCTTCCGAAGGTTGGTAGGGACCTTAAGTTGTTGGAAGAGACTTTGCGTGGTGGCAAGAACATGAGAGAGAGACCCTACCTGTCGAGCAACTCTCTCTCCAAGGCCTTGTTGTCCTGGATATCCACCAGCTGCTTCCCCTGCCATCTCTTCATCTTTCACATAAATCCAAACGGTTAACATTTCATTAGCAGCTAACTTATGACATATTTTCAATACCAGGCCCATTGAAATCGCGGTAACGAAAACGGTATGACCAGCATGGAATAGCCATCAATTGCAGTTCTTCAATCTCCTTGGTGGGAGTTGGGTAACTCTGGCATCGTGAACTTTGCCGTTCTCAACTGTTCCGGCTGCTCTGCACCAGCTACATTTGGAAGTGCGCTGCAATTGGTCAGTTTTATGTCAGTAACACAGGGCGCGCCTACCCCTCCATTTCCCGATTTTGCACTTCTCAGCAACATTGCTTTTTCTTCTTTCTCCGTCTTCTTCTTCTCAAGGCCGATATCTCCGTGCCCGCCTATTTCTCCGTGCTCTCCTCCCCAGCTGTTTCGAAGCCGCTGAGTGAGTCGAGTTAATGGACCTCTTCCGGCGTTGGCGAGAGCCTCATGGAGCCCGGCAAGAGAGGCGCAAAACTGAGACTTATCCGCCCGGCCCTCAACAAGACATCTTTGAGGGCTCATCGGACATCTTCCCAGATGAAGTAAAGGTTCTGCACGACCTCGCCGGCACTACGGTCGATATCTGCTTCGTCCACGGGTTGGCTGGAACCGAGAGACCACGTGGACTGCCAATGCGGTGCCTTGGCCGAAAACCCTCATCCCGTCGAAACTCGACAAAGCCCGCATTCTCACGTTCGGCTACGACGCGTTTGTTGTACAAACCACAGTTGCATCGTCAAGATCGGCTGATTGACCATGCGGCAAGCCTCCTGAATGACCTGACGACAGAGAATGTTATCATAGGCATCATCTCGACACCTCATCCTTGTTGCCCATGGTCTCGGCGGTCTTGTCTGCAAGCAGGCACTTCTATTCTCGCGAAACAACCCAGAGCCTCATCTCTGTGGCATATTCGACAACGCCAAGGGTATCATCTTCATGGGTACGCCGCAAAAGGGGTCATGGATGGCTCATTGGGGCAAAATACCGGTCTCGGCTCTTGGCATTGTTAAGTCTAGCAGCAAGCTACTCGACATCTTCTAGACTAGCAATGAACACCTTGAAGCTATTCAAGTTGCGTTTTTGGCATTGGTGCGACAACAACGTGAGGGCGGCAGACCTATAGAGGTCACATGCTTTTTCGAAGAACTGCCTTCCCTAGTGGTCGGGACTGTCGTGTCTAAAGACTCTGCCACTTTTGACAGCTACAGTCGCATGGCTATACATGCTAACCACAGTGATATGGTCAAGTTCTCTTCCGCAGAGGAGAATGGGTTCAAAAGACTGCTTGGAGAGTTGGCCAGATGGGAAGGGGAGATATCCCGAATGCTGCTCTCTTCCGCCGCGCGGGATACCTCTACTTCTGAAGAGGCCCAAACCCCGCTCGCAGCTCTGAAAAGAACGGAACCGCCGCGAGACGTACTCAGATCCTCATCGTTTCTGCAAATGCTGGATCGCGCCCATGACATCGAGACCCCTTTTTCAGGGCCATCCTGGTGGGTTCTCCAAAACAACGCCTATACGAGTTCGGTTGCTAATGGCCGAGGCTTGCTTTGGATTCAGGGACACTCGGCTCTGGGAAGTCAACATCACCAAAGTTCATTCTCAATAATCAGCGCTGTGACGTCAGCGCTGTACCCGAGAGCCTCATGTTGTCCTTTTTCTTTCATGGCTGCGGAGGATGAACTTCAAAAGATTCCACTCGGCCTCTTCCAATCTCTGCTTCATCCGCAGCTTGGGCAAGCTCCTGACGCACTCTCGCATCTCGTCGATGCCTCCAACCGGAAGTGTCAAGATTTTGGCGAACCCGCTCAGAAGTGGCAGTGGCATCTGAGTGGGATCCATAACCCAAAAAAAAATTTTGGGGGGGGGGGGGGGGGGGGGGGGGCAGATTCCACCTTCCGAACAATAAAAGAGTACCAAGATGCCGAAGTCTACATACCCGACGACGGAAGATTGAAGAGACACGTTTAAACACTCAAAGAGCGGCACTGGAATGGTCTATCAGGGAAGATTACGAGGGAATCGATTTGATTCTCGAATCTGTATAAATGACCGGGCTGATAGTCACTGCTTCCTTAAGACCTTATCTCTTTCCTCAAAAAGCTTGGTGAAAAACCCCTGTTTCGACCTGTCCACACTAGTTTGGCAGACTATGGTCTTTGTAAGTGTCGGCAGTTGGAAGGTTTGAAGTCTCTGAGAATCAGACACTCCAAACTCACGCGAGACGACGCGCTCGTCTAAAGATCTGAAGCTTAGACTAAGTATTCCACACCATCCATTGAAGCTAAGCCCTCCACCCCTTTTCAGAACTTGTGTACGTAGCCTGCTCACACACGCAAGACTCCTTTAGCGGACCGGTCAAACTAGACCTCTGTTATCGCAATTGAGGAGGATTACATCTCAAGTTACCCCGAGCGATTCTAGCCAGCGGCAGTTTCGTTGGCAGACTTAAAGCTCCAGAGGGTCAGAGACACCTTGAAGCAATCCATCCGTACGGCGAAGCCAACCTATCAACTGCTCAACTGCTTTCCGCGGTTTCTCCCGCGTCGTATTTGCCAGAATGTGCAGCTCGTATCGTTAAACACTAGCTGATATCTATACGTTGGAGTATCAGACATGAACTCAATATTTGGAAAATTATCCTTCATCACTTCTGATAAAAAGGGGCAGATCAACAGCGACACCATTTTATCTCTTGGGAAAGAAGGAAAAAGAGACTCAATTTAATATGCGAGAAGTCTCTAAATAATCAAGGTGTTACTTTTTAACATACGCCTTGTCCAAATTAGTCTTGACGCGCCCCCAAAACCCAGAAGTCCTTCTCCCAGGCACTTCCCCGTTCTCGCTTTCCGGCAGCACCGCTCGCGGTGTCTCTGCATACGGCGGCGGTGGGTAGCGCGGTGAAGCATCGACCCAGTCAGTCAGACTCTGCACCACAGGTATCTGCTGCTGCTGTCGCTGTCGCTGCTCGGCGACCACTTCCTGGTCTCGTCTTGGTGCCGAGTGGACCTGATAAGCGTTTGGTGCCGAGTGGACCTCGTAAGCACTGTGGGGGGAGGTGGGGGTTGACGACTCCCACTGAGGCACAAACGACGAGGTCCCGCCACCACCTGACCCTGCCCGCATGCTGTTGCGTGGGCCGGCTTTTTCCTCATTGAAGCTTGCTTCCTCAACCTCAAACGGTCTTCCCATGTGACTTGGCGTGGCGTGTAACTTCCCAGAGGGGCTTGGTGCGACGATTGTTGGCTTCCCCGCCGACGATTCGTCAGGCTCGGAAAGGTCACACATGTTTCGGACTGGCTTCCGAGCCGGAATGAGCGATGAAGCTCTCGACGATTGCTGGTGAGCAGCTTGAGTGCTTCCATAGTCCATGACGGTAGAGGATAGAGACAGCTTGCTACCAGCAGGGCGTTCCGGAATCCGCAGCGCCTGAGCCGTCTTGTACCCTTTTCTCGCATCCGTGCCGGGGCTTGTGCTCCTTTTACCGGAGGTGGGTTGTATCCCCGCGCTTGCAGCTATCCAGCTTACCAACTGGTGCCCTTTTCCGCCTCTGACACGATACGGTCGCTCGCGGAAGTTGGCCTCGTACGCACGACCGACTACCTTGGCAAGGTCCTTCAACATCCGCCCATAGTGTTTCATGCCATACAGTTCTTGTATAAGGGCCGCAACTCCCCGCTCATTGAGTGCTGGTGACTGTTGATGGGACGCCTTTCCCCGACCCCCGCTCTTGTTGCTCTCAGAGTCGGCTCGTAAACCAGCTTCCATGGCATCGACAAAACTCTGGTATTGTGCCTTATCGCGTTCGAGGGCTTCGAGGCGAGCGCGGCTAGCCCCGATACGCAGTTTGGAGCGCTCATCCTTGATGAGATGATCCATGTACTCGATTGTAGCGTCGTTGTAGTGCGTTATGGAGTTCTTCTTCATGTAGATGCTGAACTTGGCAGCGGCCTTTTGGAGGAACTCATGCTCGGCCTTTAGCTCAAGCATATTCAAGCGGAGAGCGGCCAGGGCAGCTTCCTTGGCCTTTGCCACGTTGCCGTTGTCGTTGAGTTGTCTTTCCACTTCCGGATCCTTGGTGGAAACCGAGTTGCTCGAATATTTCACCATGATGTGCTCGTGTTCTTCCCAATTATGTCCGCATATCTTGCAAGGTGTGCCCCCGCTAAAGGCCGTACAGTTCTTCAATCCTGGTGTCCCAACCCGGCCGACAGGGACGTTCGTGAGGCAGCACGGGTTATGGCCTTGAATTGGTTAGAAATGAGTTTGGAAGTGTCCTAGATAAATGAGAGAGTTCAGTGACACAAAGAGAAGGTCGACCTACAGAGGTTCTTGCGGAGCAGTACGGTGTTTCCATCATCCGAGTTCACTATGGGCTCAACGCATGCTTCATTAGAGCACACCGTCTTTGGTTTCTTTAGTTGCGTGGCTTCCACAACCACCTTCTGGATGGTTAACCGCGTCATTAATTCCTTACCCGTCAGCTTGGTATTTTTCAGCTCCTCGGCTTGCTTCTCGCTCGATGCGAGGCTGTCACTGATGGCACGTGAGATTTGCTGCATCGGGGCAGTAAGCTGCGATATTAGATGCCGTGTCTCATTCAAGCTTAGGGTCTGTTGGGTGTGATGCGGTTGCAACGTTTGGAAGTACTCAAGAAGCCTTTCGGACTCGCGCGTCGATTGCCCCCAACTCCGCCGATAGTCCTCGATATTGCCCATGTCCACACCTTGCTTCTTGGCTGCGAGATACCTAAAGCTTTCCGAGTCGAAGCAGTACACATTGTAGTTGAACAGACCAGGGATGACATCGCTGTAGTCGGACAGTAGGGCCTGCAGCGGCTTGAACGTGTCTCCGGGCTTGTAATTAGAGCCCCGGGTGTTCGTGAAACCAAAGGCAATATTGCCAGCAGCGCTTCGATGCAGGCTGCTCAGAAGCTCCTTGATGCAGAAACGAAACATGACGTTTAGCCTTGGATTATTTGGCTTGAGGAGAATGAGGATGCCGTGCAGGGATGGATAGTTGCGGAGAACAGACAAGACGTTGGCCAAGTTCTCCTTATCTTGGTCGGCACCGCGGGTGTCGCCGATCCCAGGAGTATCAATGAGGCGGACCAGATTACTGCCAATGTAGAGCGGGTAGACTGTTGCCTGTTGGGTAGCAGACGAGCCAGCGGATCCATCGCGCTCGTCCTTGTCATAGCCGACTTTGACGTCTTTGGGTATAAGTCGCCCAGTGCGCGGCTCGGTGACCTGGGTGGTGAAAGAGCAGGGAATGACCCAGTTGAGCTGCCTGGCCTCCAACCCCTCGTCGAGCGAAGAGAAGGTCAGGTAGTTGACGAAGGCGTTGATGAACGTCGACTTTCCTACTCCACTTTCCCCAAGCACCAGGATGTTCATCTCTTGTGGCGCCGGCAAGTTCTTCAGCATCATGCTCAGATTTCGGCTGCTGTAGGCTGTATATTTCAAGCCGTGCGTTGGCCTCTGGCAGTTGAATACCACGGCATTGATGGGAATCTTGCCGCAGTCGCAATAGAAATACCCATCAGATGGGCAGAAGTCCATTGCTAGGTGGCACTGGAAGCAGGTCCATTGGATGGCTGCACTTTGCGAAAATCTCGAGTTGCAGTTCTGACCAGGGCACGGGATGATGACAGACTTTCTGGCCATGGGCATATTTTCAACCTCTGTGGCGCTCCCTTCATAGAACCCGATGAGGTGCTTCTCAGCAAGGACCTTCTTCGCTTCCACCATATCCTCTGATACGAGCTCCATGTACGAGTACGACGAGATGAAGGGCCGGTCCATCTTCATGTCGGAAATGCAGTCGGCGACTATGATCTGCTGACCATCTGCCGGTGCGTTGAGAAGCCCCTCCAACAATTCAGTGTTGATGTCCCATGCCTCAGCGTTCTTCATAACAGCGGTGTTGAAGAAAAAGACGTAGGCGATACCCCGCTGTGGTAGATGATCTTTGATACCCTTCCGTGCAGGGCCTTCGACAGGCAAGTATGTTGCACCGCTTGCCATTGCCATGGAGATAAAGTCCAACTTATCGGCGTACTCCTCCCTAAGCTCAATGAGTTTGCTCGGAGCGACGTCTCCTCCCAAGACTTCATCAGTCAGTTGCCAAGCCACTTGGCTGCCGGCATCGCCGCTGCGGATCTTATGCAGAGCCCGAGTGAAGTTGAACATGAGATCCGAAACCGCCTTGGTGGCTGCCACGAGTTTTTGTTCCACCTCCTCCATGTGCCCCTGACGAATAATGTGAGCAAACGGCTGGAGGGTTTGGTGATAGGCTGTAAGCAACTGCTGTGCGATGGCGAGGTCGTCGACAAGACCGATAAGTCTCTCGATGCACTCGGAGCTGAGTTGTCCGGCCGGCGTGGTATCCGCGACTGCGGCTCCGAGAGTGACAAGGAAGCCAATGGGGAGCAGTGAGTAAGCAATAGGCTCTCCTTGACCCCCTGGACTGGCTTTGACGAGTTTCTGGAGGCGTTTGGCGAGCTGAAATGCGGCCTCCAGGCTGATGGAACCATCATTGTCGTCGTCGTCAGAGTTTTCGCACAAGTCGGAGTAGAGTTTAACGTCCACATCGTCGTACACGTCGAAGGGATTGCGTTCCCCCAGCTCCGAGGATTCATCACTGAGTGGTGACTCCGTGTCAAACCCATCGAACGAAGCGGCCATCTCGGCTTCGATGGTTGTCGGATCGGCCCCTGGTTGCAAACGGCGGGATGCCGACACGACAGCTTGTCCTCCCCATGTGATTGCGGTAACAACATGTGTCGCGGCGGTGTTGGTGGAGAGACGAGACAGATCCAGAGAACCGCTTAGAGCAGGGCTGGCAAAGTTCATGCTGCTCTGGCTTGTCGTGATGGTATAATGCAAGGCGCGGTGGATTGTCGGGAGAGCATCGCACTCCTGCGTCAAATACTTGGCCGCGCCCAGGACGGGAACCATGCCGGCGAGGAAACTGGCGCTCAGCTCTGGTCCCAGTCCCATCGTTGCCAGTTTCTCCTTAAGCGAGTCGCTTTGGCCAATGGTATGTTTCACATGGTTCAGAGGCACGTTGGACAGTGCTCCATCGGCCAGCGGAACGTTGATGATGGATTCTGGGAGCAAGGCATCGCGGCGGGCATCATAGAGCGTGCCGATTTGGGCATGCTGACCAAGAGCAGGTCGCTTGAGAGCATTCATGATGGTGGATCCGCCCAGAGCGCCCGCTGGAGAGCAACGGCAGAGCGAGAAATAATGGCACAACGGGAAGCTGAAGATCGGACTGAGTGGGAAAATAGATGGCGAGCATTCTGGTAGAAAAGGAGAAGGCTGCAAACTTGCGCAGGATTGCCCCCGCGCGAAAGCCGCTGGAAGGCCTCATCGCCAACCAATGGTCCATGACCGATAAGAAACTGCACATTGGATTTGGACGGTTGATAAGTATTCACGGAAACAGGGCTTAAATAAAGGCACCCGACAGGGCTTTCCGAAGCTCAAAAGTTTAAGCCATGGCCAATGGTAACGAGGCTAAGAACGCCATTTGAGGCAGGCTACCTTCATGTTGGCTCTTTCCTGTGCGACTTGTGAGGCGGCCCATGCCGGAGGCCCACAGCTGACCACGGCCGTGGTGCACGTCGACTGGAGGCAACTGAAAGAACGACACACGCCATAAATCAAGGCCCAAAGCTGTCGTCAGCTCCCCAAAACGGCCTGACGACATTCACGGATGGCGGGGTGTTCACGGCCTTCTGACCCCCCAGCCACACCATATTCCCACCGTCATCGTTGAGGCCAGTGTTCAGCTTGATGCATTGCTGATTTTTGAAGAACAAAATAAATAAATATACCTCTGGTCTCCGTCTTCGATTAGCTTGAAATAATTCGGCTGTCCCGTTACTAAAAAAAAAGAAAGGGGCTGGCTTTATTGACTTTCCGATATGGAAGTGCTGAGAAAATGCACGTCCCAGTGAGTGAGTGCAATGCAACGGAATGCGCTTTTGACGTAACCAACCGCCCTTTTAATAAGGTGGCAATGCTCTTTAAGTCCTGTTCTTGATAGACGCTGTTGAAGGAAGTGTTATTACTCATAGTTTCTTTGGATGCCCAAGGTAAGAAATCTCTGGGACAGTTAAGTGATGACCTTGCCGGAAGTTCAACTTGCGACCCCTAACACCCTGAAGACAAAAATGGGCTAGGGTTAGGGTTATATGATAAGACTTCATCCTCGCTTCTTCCACACCACTACATGTAAGAATGGGAAAGAGATGAAGATTTCGGGAGAAAATCCCAAAAGAAATAAGAGCTGAGACAAGAAAATTATCTTCAATACGGTCGAATAAAAGGTGACAAAAGGGGGGGTGGCTGAACTCAAACAACGGGCAACATACCATGAAACACCGCCAAATGTTACTTTTATTCTTTCTTTTTCCTTTGTCTCTATCGCTGATTTCAAGGCACCTTTGCCTCGACTACTGCACATACAACCTAGCTGCCAAGGTTGGTGTTCGAAACTTGATGTTTCCAAAAAATACTACTTTCCATCTGGCCCGCATGTCCAACAGGATGTCACCATCTCACTATCTCGGGGGCCCATCGTCAACAGCAACAGGAGGTAACAACAGTAACTTATCACCACACCTTGAAAATGGCCATATCGTTCGATCCCAGCGCCTGCGACACCAATGTTCCCGTCCCATTACGCCCGCTGTACAGCTCCGTCCACGAGAAAGATCCCTCGCCCAAGCCAGGGACATCGGTGAAGTTGACCGCCAAGGTCTCGGCCCCGTCCGCGGCGACCAATCCCACAACAACGCCGCCGCCCAAGAGGGGTCCGGCATAGTACTTGTACAGCTTGCCACTGGCGGGACCTGCCTTGCCCTTGGGGGTAAAAGTCGTGGCGGCTTTGCCTAGGGGGTCCTGGTTGATGGCGAGGATCGCCTTGGTCTTGTCAGCATCTGACCGTCTTAATGCCAAGTTGGACTTTGCTAAGCGACAGACCTTGTTCTTGATGATGTTGAGAGTCGAAGCCTTCAACTTTGTCATGTCCGTCCCCATAATAATCGGGGACTTCATGATGGCCCACAGCCCAAAGTGTGCTCGCTCTTCAGCTTCGGTGAGTTTTCCATTGCCAAGTTCCTACATTCCCCCTTATTAGCACACCAAGTCTCTTCATCATGACCGCGTAAATTCCAGGCCACCTACCATCATGTCCAAGTCATTGAACCCCCCTGGCGCAGAATACTGGTAAATCGTGGCCGCCTTGGCCGCTATGCTCGCCACCGACGCCCAGCTGTTCTGGACATCCTCCGACATGCGCCACGAGTTCCCGACCTTGGCGCCCCAGGTCCACACCTCGTCCCTCCCCCACTGGCAGATGGAAAACAGGATGGGCTTGCCCGTCTTCAGGAGCGCATCGCGCATGATAGGGTAGTACTGGCTCGACTTGATGCCGCCGTTGATGTATGGCTTCTCGGTCAGGCAGTTGTCGAACTTCCAGTAGTCCACCCCCCACTGCGCGAGCGTATCCGCGTCCTTTTGCTCGTAGCTGTACGAGCCCGGGTAACCCGCGCAGGTGAGTAGGCCGGCATCGCCGTACAGGCCCAGCTTGAGGCCCATGGCGTGGATGTCGCGGGCGAGACCGTCCATGCCCTTGGGAAACTTGGCCGGGTCCGCGACGAGATGGCCGGTGGCGTTGCGCGTCTTGGTGGACCAGCAGTCGTCGATGTTGACGTAAACGTATCCGAGATCCTTGAGGCCTAGGTCGACGAACGCTTTGGCGGTCTGCATCACCACGGACGCGGTGGCAGCATTGCACTGCGCTTGGTTCTATTGGTTGTTTTGCTTTGTTAGAGGTTCGTAGTTTGTGTTGGGTATATATGTCGGATTTGCCGTACCCAAGAGTTCCAGCCAAGTGCTGGCGTTCGTCCCACTTTATTCTCAAGTCGTTTCTCTGGAACTGCGAGAGACAAGACCCTTGAGGGCAGCGTGGTGCCCAGAAGCAGTAATATCGGGGCCAACATCGTTGCTTTGGTGTATGCGTACGCCAAAGGAAATCTGTACGATGAGAATCGGTTGAGGTCGGACCATCCCCTCGGTCCAGACACGTAGACATTTATATTTCTGTGCCTTCGTTACATATCCTCCTTTTTTTTTCGGGCGGCCGACTTGATCGGGCCGGGCCTCCACAATCCGTATACGCGAAGCACTGTAGTTCAACTTAACTCGAGGGCCCAGACAGAGAAATTCCATCAACCACAATACTTATAGGAAGCGCATCGAATTCCATGCGCAAAGCGCGCCAATCGCTGTGCCGAGGAATGGTTGTCGGGACATTGATCCGAAAGCGCGCGAATCAGACCTCCTTGATGAAAAGGAGGGGAATAAAGCAATCCGGGTTTTTGGATCTCAACCATGTATGGGTTCGGGTCGGGTTCTGGTAGAGGTCCGGCAAAAGTAGTCCCGCTCCGTGCCACCAAACCAAGACAGATAGGCGTTTGTCTAAAAGGACTACCACCCCCGATCAGACCATAGGACACCTGTCGTCGGCCATGGCGCCATTTTACAGTCGCATGCCTATGTTATCGTCAATTTTGAGACTGTATCTTCACCTTAATATACCAAACTTAGGCGTCGCGAACTTACAAAGATGACATGACAAGTAGTCAGGTGAGCACCGCAAGTCTCGGTCTAGTAGAAAAGACCTGAAAGGCACGCAAGACGGCGCGAGACGGCGCGAGATCTCTGCCATGGCCACCCAAGCGCGATTTAAAAACGAAATCCTCAATACGGTCTGGCGTACCATTCCTTCCAAAGCCTTTCTCGAGGTTCCACGACATCGGTTCGATAAAGCCGTGTATAGCGCGAACCCATGACCGTTCGCTCGGCCCATTCATTCAACTTTCGCTCCCGGGACTGTACCCACGGATTATCCCAGTTATGCTTGAACGCCGGAATCCATTTCCAAGGCAACTCAAGTTGGGCATAAAACGCGCGCAGGCCCCGTTCGCCATCGTCACTACCGCCACCCAAGAGACGAAGGGGGCGTATTATATAGGCGTATCCGGCTATAACCTCCCTCCCTTGGGCTTCGGTCATGTCGCGGCGGAGCCTAGGCCACTCCCCATCACAGGGTTCGGCCATAACGATGCGGATGGTGAGACCGAGTGCATTGATCTTGTCTTTAAGCCAGTCGATCGTGCTAGACCAGTCTTTTATCGCGGGATGATCATGACGAGGCCAACGCCGAGACGAATAGGCGGGGAAAATCAGCTCGAGAAAGCGAAGATGGCGAAGGGAGTCGTTTGGGACCGCCTCACGTATAAACTGGCTCGCGGCGAGGCGCTCCTCTGGGTAATCGCCGTCTTCAGGGGGTGCCTTGAAGGGTTGGTTTGATTTGTAGTCATGGATGATAAAGCGGTTGCACGAGAAGAACACGGCCTGGGCATCTTCATAAAGGGTGCGGCATATCATAAATAGGGAAACCGGCGGAGCCCAACATCGGCATGTCGATGACACGGCCGTGTGCTCGAGGCGACAGAAGCAGCCGAGTGACGGTTGGTAAAAGACTTTAGCCCAGCACCGGCGGAGCCGGCAGCCGCTGTGAATATCTGGTGGACAGTCCATCGAATCGCATCGTTCGAAGGTATCAGTACTGCAATGAGCTACACTCTCGTGATAGTGGGCGCCGTCCTGCCTGCCCCATATGACTTCCTTCTCGGGGGTGACTAGGTCGGTGTATTGGAGAATATGAAAGCGCAGCTCGGACGGGAGGTCAAGGAGCCAACTGCATCTCTTTTGAAGTGCCGATGGTGTCGGTGCTGATGTTGATGCTGCTATTGAGCCAAAGACAGGTAATGGTGTCGCAGCATGGTGCCAGGGCCACAGCACCGCATCTTGGACTACCTGCTTAGCCACTTGCTGGAGCTCGAAATTTCGCGTTCTGCAAAGTCGCAGGTGGCAGTTCTTGAGCGGCTGCAGAAGACGGAGCGGTGCGACGGTGAGCTCGACCACGTCTGGGTCACCACAAACCAGGTCGCAAACCAGAGCAGCTCAAGACGTTTAGCCCCGACGTGCATCGAGAGGTGTGGAGCTGCCACATGCCACTCGGCGAGCTTGCGGTCGCTCGCAGGTCGTTCCTGTTGAGTGGGGGGCGGTGACATCTTGTATGGTCACGGTCGCAGCGTTCTCGAATCTCATCTTCCAAGGACTTGGAATCTCTAGAGTAGGAAGGCCCGGTGAACCAGTCCTGATCACAGCACCCAGCGTCGCCTTCTTCCGTGGCTCCTGGATGGCAGGAATTCTCGTTGAGAACAATCTTCAGCGTGGTTAGGGCGGCAAGCGAAGCTGCGGTCAAGGCGAGCAGAGGCTGGAGGGAGCGATTGGGCCAGTAGTGCAGGACAAAAATGTCGGCCGAGTAGACGAGGGTAGATACTTCGGCGTAGATGGTCCGATAGCATAGCAGCAAGCCATGGACACATCTGCTGGGTGCGGAATCGTTGCTATGCGAAATGAACTTAATGTTCTCACTGTGTAAGTCAAAAAGAAAGGTGCTGCCAGACAGCGACGCCACGCCAGCGTACAACTGGATGCGGTGTCTGATTTGCGGCGAGAGGCGCAAAATGGGAGTAGCAGTCTCCATTTCAAGGAATGTTTCTGCTCTATGGCTCGCTGCATTCTCGGGTGTTCCTACCACTCCAACCAGGTCGGGGTTAAGAGGAAAGATCGAAGAAGCGGTGAATGATCTGAGAAGTCGGTATTCCAATCCAACAACAAAATCCGATGCGGGCCTGAATTATTGTGAAAAAATACGGAATCAAGTCTCTGCTGTATGCGGTTTACCAAATGTAGTTAGGGGGATGACTTACGACTGCTAATTAATGGCTCTCGGGGTGCTGATAGGTGCTAGGTACCTATGTAGAAGGGGCAGAAGCGGTCTAATACCCTGACCCTGACCCTTTTTAGGACCTTCAGTTTGTCACCGCCATCCACGTCACAAGGTTGTCCTTTGATCTCTTGTGTTTTTATGTATATTTTATTATCAACATCTGAACACCAAACGATTACAATGAAACATTAAACACCAACCCAATCACTCCCTCGTCTCCAACCCACTGGCCGCCCAGTTGGCACACACCCTGCGCATCTCGCTCTCCTGCCCAGAGTTGGCATACAGGGCCTTGATCTCGCTCTCGGGCCGCTCAATGATACTCATAGCAAAACCGTCGTGCAGATGCCACTCGATGTGGCAGTGGAACAGCCACGAACCGGGATTATCCGTCTGGAACGCCACGATGACGAACCCGTTGGACGGCAGGTTGATGGTGTCGCGGCGCGGCGGGTTGGCCGTCTGGATCTCGATGGCGTTGGCCAGAAACAAGCCCGCGCCGCGCGCGAGGATGTACGAGTCGTGGCCGTGCAAGTGCAGCGGGTGCGGCAGCGGCAGGAATGACTCGATCACCAGATAAACCCAGTTGGCGCCGCTCAGGTGGGTCAGGTCGATAGGCACGAAGTCGGCGGTGATGTTGTCTGCGGCATCTTGGGAGGGGCCAGAGAAATCGAAGAGCTGTTTGGCGATGGGGCTAGCTTTGGGGGGTTTGTAGGGAGCGGGCCCGCCGACTTGCCACCGCAGCGCGAGGCTGTCGTTTGCGGACGGGAGGAGCAGGGCGTCGAAGTCCTTGGTGATGTCGGATGGGCCGACGTCGTGCGGGATGTAGGGGACTAGGCTGGAGAGCGACTCGTCGCGACAGGTGTCCAGCATGGGCCAGCTGATGCTCTGGGTGAGGGTGGGATCGGCCGTTGATGCGGAGTTGTACCGCACGATGGCGCGGATGTCGTGCGCCATCAGGTTGATGGCGAAGCACGTCAGCATGGGCACGCCGCGCGCCCAGTAGTCGCCTATATCCTGGTCGGCTTCTACAATGACGTCGAAGCGCTGGCCGACGGCGAGGAGGACTGTTTTGGTTTCCCAGGGTTGGATGGGCACAAAGTCGACGGCAACGACGGTCATCTTGTGCTTGTCGATCCCAAACCGGAAGATGACCTCGGATCCGGTGTTGACGAGCCGGAGCAGGTGCTTTTTGCCCTTGGTGAACTTGAGCTCATGGCGCTTCCCGCCGTTGTCGAACTCGTTCTTGCCGTTGATCAGCCCATTGACGGCGATGGGCGGGATGCCGAGCGACTTAACAATGGGTCTTTGGGCGAGGTCGAAGACAGACTCGTGGTAGTAGTCCGTCAGCAGCAGCGGGCCCAGGTCAATGTCCCAGTTGGAAGTGCTGGGGCCGTGGATGACGATGGGTCCGAGCAGGCCATCGCCGTACTGGATGGAATAATGCGAATGGTACCAGCTGGACCCGTGCTGGGTCGCCTTCCACCTATACGTGTGGCAGTCTCCCGGAGCGATGGGGCATTCCGTCTGCGAGACGGTGCCGTCGGCATAGTTGGTGTTGAGCTGGCGGACACCGTGGAAGTGAATTCCAGTGCCGTTCAGCGGGAGGAAGTTGCACACTTTGACTTCGACATCGTCGCCCCAGTTTGCTTCAATGGTTGGGCCGGGGTATTGACCATTTGCGGTCATCATCAGCTTGTTCACGCCATCGGGAGCGAGAGTCTTGAGCTGGACATCAAAGTTGAACTAATTAATGACAAGCCCGTCAGTCAGCATCCGATCTTCATATATGCCATACAATAGTAAGAAACCTACACGGCGAGTCACCCCAGTATTGGGCCACGAATGGGTAACATCGTCGTCGATCTTGAAGTCACCCCAGCAGCCTCTGGAGGTGGGGGTATTCTCGCAATACCCTCTCTTCTCGTCCACGGGAGCGGCAGCCGTGAAGGAGCTCACCCCAGCGACTAGGATCGCGAGGAGGCTGGAGGTTCGCATCTTGACTGCTTTTCACACAGAATTGAAAGGCGATGGAGAGATTCGATTGTTGTTTTTTTTGGACCAGACGCCTCCCATCTTATAATACATTTTTTTATCCGCCTCAAGGTCAAATCTCACGATGTCATTCCGTGGAGGCCTTCGCTGTCAGAGCCAAAACTTGCCCGAGTTTGGACAAGATCAGCAGGGACATTTACTTCCTGGTATTTGAAGGTGGGCAGGTCTGCTTATCGTTCCAAGTTTTTAGCTTCCAAAACTTTCAGTTCGAACAGGTCTCCCCTAGTTGGTTGCCTGCTTGTCCCTGTTCGTCTGTTGGTTTTGGTGTGGGCTCATGGGCTCGTGGGTTCGTGGGTTCGTGGGTTCTACCCCATCCCCCATAGTAAACAAACCGGACAGGAGAACGGCAGGCCCGTATGCAGCTAAAACATGGCATTTAACTCTGGAGTCGTCTAGCACCTCCTTTACCTGACAACTTTAGCAGCTGAACTACGGGAGACCTGAAAGGAGAATATAGCGACGTAAGGACAGCGACGAAGAATACAATATTTATATTTTTGAGAGTTACCCACGAAATTCAGTTGGCAAATGAAAGGTTTGTGGAGTTTATCCCGACAAAAGAGAGCCACAGTTGAGTCTAAGGGGGCCTAAGTGGTGGATATGGGAAGACGCGGCCTGCCTGGCCTGCCTTGGCGCATTCGATAGGCTCCTGCACAAGAACCCATTCCAGCCCACAAACCGGTTTGTTCTCTTCTTTCCCGTCTTTTTCGTCCATGGGGGAAAATAGCACGTGTTCAGGTTTCCCTTGGCTTTTTAGTCAAGGGGGGGAATGGACAGGTTAGCCTGCGTTGTTCTCTTAGTGTACTGCAAGTCAACGCGTGGATGTCCCATGCACCACGGCTGGCGAACCACTATCTTCCATGCTCGCTTATGCCTGCCTAGCTTTTTTGTATTGTACATGTTAGCCTTGAAGAGTTGATATCATGTATGTCATTTGTCCTTTTGTTGTCGCTGTCGCTGTCCCGTTCATGCATCTGCTTGTCTGCATGTGGCTTAATCTCATGCGGGATATCAGATCATGGACTTCACACTTTCTTGGAGATCTTGGCTTGAAGTACAGGGAGTTCAAAAGCGTAAATGATTGGATGCACGATGCCAGATGGAATTATATCCAAAGCAAGTGGTCAAAAATATCATTTGTTCTCGAGCAGGAGTGACGTTGTTTCTTACCAGTCATGTTTGTTCATCTCTTCGTTTAGACAGCTAAACTGTGAAAACCGGTTGTCCAAATGGTACACGATTTAGAGTGCGCTGGTTTCCGAAGTCGGTCAGGCATCGATTAGTCCGCAGAAATAAATTCCAATGCACATATGAAGAAGAAAGGATCGCGATTTAATACCATGTAATCCGTATTTCGCCTGTTGTGAGTCCCAATTTGTCTAATTCCGTCAGTTAACCAAGCCCCTTTTCCCTTTTCAACTAGCCTCGGAGCTTCAAAAACCTCCCAACAAAAACAAAGCCTTTGAGTTCCTCAACCGGCCGTGTTACCGCTGCGGTCAGTCGCCGCCCGTTCCTGCCATGCCTCCGATTGTTCCTGCAATGTTTGCCGATGCATGCCCGGCCAGATGCGGCGGCTGACCGAGCTCCGCTCTTTCCCTCTCCCTCTGCCTCTTCAGTTCCTCATAGTCGGGCAAATACCTGCTAACGACAGTAAACCCAAGCGCCATAATCACCATGAGCGCCCAGATCGCATACCCCCAAAGCCACTGGTTCCCAGCGCCGAGGGCGAACAGGCTGGAAAACAGGGCGGGCGAAAATGCGCGCACGCCGCTGACGATGGACAGCGCCACGGCGTTGAGGGTGCCCAGCACGGCGGGACTAGGCGATACGTCGTTGAGCGCGAGCTGGATGGCGGTGAAGGACATGCTAACGCCGCAGCCGATGCACAGCACGAGGGGCGCGAGGACCCAAAACGACGGCTCGAGAATGGGGTTTCCTGAACGGAGGAGCATATTCATCGCCGGACAGAGGGCAAAGAAGACGGGGTATGCGGTCGAGCAGAGGCGCATCACACCGTTGGTACCGATGCGGCGATGCAGTGGCGGGAAGATCAACAAGATCCACGTCGCCTGGGCCAGTCCATTGAGGCCGAGGAAGAGCGAGATCTGGATGGGCTCGAAGCCGAAGCCACCGAATTCCACTGGCGTAAACCAGAACACGGGCACGATGGCGGTGAAGGAGAATGCGAGGAGCATGATGTGCCCGTAGGTGTATAAAATGATGGACACGCCCGGCGACTTGACGAGGTCCCACGTCGAAAGGGGGGCGGGCTTGGCGAGGGCTCCGGGTTCCGCATCGCCGTTGCGGGGGGCGGCGATGAGCGTCTCCTCGGCCAGAAAAGCCGTGACCAGCACGGCAGAAAAGCCAATTATACCCACCAGGAAGCTCGGGAGAGCATAGGGGTAGTCGACAAAAAACTGAATGTTTTCAAAAACGCTGGGATACTGCTTGGCTGGCTCGGCGAGAGCACCGCCGATCAAGGGCCCAAACAAGATGCCCATATTTCCAGTAAAAGCAAACCAGCTAAAGGCACGGGCCTGCGTCTTGCTGGTGCTGTGCTCGGATATCATTGTCCGAATCGTCACTATGGTGCCGGCAAAGACACCAGCGAGGCAGCGGAAGAGAATCATCTGCCAGATGGTTTTGGCCATGCCGAAGAGCCCCGTGGCGAGGCTGACGCCGATGAGCGAGAAGACCAGCACGGGCTTCCGGCCGACGCGGTCCGCAGCCCTGCCCCAGAGGATCATCACGGCCATCTGGGTCAGAGAAAACAGCGATTCGACCAGTCCGCTGTAGTAGCCGACCTCTGTCTTGGCAAGGTTGCCGTTCTCCTGTGCCATCTTGTTGATGTACGGGAAGATGGAGAAGTAGGCCACCGGCTCGACCCAGCGAGCGTAGCACAGCACGATGATCTGGCGCACGGGGAGCGGCTTGTCGTCATTGTCGTTGCCATCGCCATCGCCATTGGGCTGGTTGTTAAGCGTGGTCGCCTCGGAGAGGTCGGCGGGGGTGGCGGGCGGGATAAAGTCCTCCTCGGCCGCGAGTAACGGGGTGCTTTCGCTGACCGATGGCCGGCGAGCCGCTGCGTCATCGCCCGCGTGTCGGGGCTTGGCAGGGGCAGTCATTTGTTTGTCTGTCTTGAACAAAAAGGCACAGTCGGTACCTGTGTTTTAAAGTTGGGGCCTGCTTGTTTGAACTCCAATGGCAGTTAGTTACCTCTGCGCGTACCCTTGGCAGCAGCAACTTTGGTTGCGGAGTGTGGCGGAAAGACGGTCTGACGAGGGATTTGAACAAGAAAAAAAAAGGTTCAAGCTGATTGAGCCATGGTACGTAACGGCTAATATATATATGACAATTTCAAGCAAATGAAACGCAAAGAAAAGGGACTACAATTGTAACTGGCAGACACGCTCGTCGGTTTGAACCATGTGCATATCGGACGGCGTGGTGCAAGTACAGGACTTGTTTGACCACTGTGACGGATGCGTGCGAGTTCGGGATTGGGGAAGGAGGAAGTTGGGACGGCGTCTGATTGGTTCAGAGTGCCAGGTGGGGATCTCCTCCCTCGACAGCTTCCGAAGCACGGGATTAAGCGGTGTCACTCCGGGAATAACCTCTGTTCATCGGTCAGCAAGTGATGCCCTCTCTTCTCTCTCTAAAAAGGAAGGTGGAAAGGAAGGAAAAGGGAAGGACTCATTCTACAGTTTAACTCGATCAACCACAATTCTACGGGCCACTGGTCTCTTCCTAACACCGACCCGACTTGACCTATCCACAAGCCGGGGACATAGTTTAGTGTCATCCAATGTCCGCCAGTAATATAAGACTCCCTCAAAGCACTGGCAATCTCCACGAAACCGTGCACCACCACCACGAATAAGGAAAGAAAGACCCATCAACAAGAACAAAGTATCTTTGTCTGATAAGTAAGGTAGTAATATTGTATCTTCATTACTCTTTGCCTTTTGTACTTCTGCCCTTCCTGTGCCAGAAAGTGAGCGGTATATATGTATAGGTATCTCAGTATTAAAACGAGTGAGGTATCTCAGAAACTGTAGGTGCCAGCCTCCTATCTGAACTCCGCTTCGAATTGACGAGAAAGGAAGAAAACCGGTCCGTTTTGTCTTTCGCGCGCGCATTCTTTCGCCAGAAGACGATGATGACATATGTAAAAGAAAGCGACAGTTATAAAACATTGCAACATCGCTTCGCTAACCGCCCATGCTGTACCAAAAACAAAGAACTCAAGACATAGGGATATATACGCATAACTCATCAAACATAACCGCCACGGGTATACCTCCAAAGTAGGCTTGCGCCCTTCAGAGCCGGGACTTGCATCTTCTTTTGTGTCGACGGTTTTGATTTCTCGCCCTCTGGGCATTCGCGGTAATAATCTCTCGGACAACTCGCGTCCCACCCGCCGCCGCCGCCCCCTTTTTGGGACTGTTTTGGCTCGCTCTCCTGGTCGCTGCCGGCAGTATTCATCTCCAGCGAGATGTTGATGGCCCGCTGGAATCGCTTCCTGAATCTGCGCCAGTCGTCATTGGTCGGCCACGGGTCGCACCACTCGCTCTCTTCTTCCCCAGTGTCGTTCAGGTCCCAGTCGTCCTTATCCTCGTCGATGTCCAAGGGGTAGTACAGCAGCTCGTTGAGGTGGGGCCGCCGCGGAGTGTGATTGATGTTGGCCTCGATGTCGAACTTGAACCGGTACGCTTGGTGCACCAACTGTGGCCGTGGTGGACCTAGCGATGACGATCCGGAGGGAGGAGGCGGCTGCGATGGCATTGGAGAGAGCCCTGCGCTCAATGTGCCGCTGCGGCTGCTAGCTGGGGAGGGAAATCCAGGTGATGTGCTCCCAGGATGGGGCGCAAGCACTGGCAGTCTGGGAGAAAATGTGCCGAGTCCAGCGGTCGCACTGAGGCTACCGTTGCTGCTGACTGGGGATGGGAACGGAGCAAGGTCAGGCGGCGAGTTCAAGGAGATGGAGATGGAGGGCGGTAACGGGTTCCTCGGGATAGGGGTCATGGTGCCTGGGAAGCGAAAGTCGAATTCGAACTGGAATTCTTGGTGTACGATAAAGATGAGCGTCTTGAGCTTCGTGAATTTGGCTAGGGTCGAGAGAAGCTTGCTCATGTTCGTCTTGGACACTTTCCAGCTCAGAACAGGGTGGCAGATTCCCGTGTAGACACCGTAGGATGTGCCGAGCGCGAGCCGGTTGATGTTATCGCGCACAAGGGAGATCTGGCTCATAAAGTGCAGGGTGCGGTGCAGCCGCTTCACAAGAAGGTAGGGCTCGAGAAGCAAGATATCTCGGGAGAGGTCGACAAACTTGGTCGTCGCGCCCAAGGTCAGGGGCTTGTAATGGTGAAGCACAAAGTACCGACTCTCTCGACATACGGCCGACAGTGCCGGCGGAGGCTCTGGATGCACATTGGCAAACATCAGACCCTTGTGAGGGGGTGTCTTTTGCTTTGCGTTGGGTGCATCAAGCACCTCGTAGACGCGGGGTTCTGGGAGCGAGTATTCCCAAATCATGGTGCGGATCTCGGCCGGGAGTCGTTGGAAGTTTCCGAAAAGATCCGGCGTCGCCTGCACGGGGCAGCACCGGTGGAAGTGGTGGTCATAATGCATTTTGGTTGTGTCGCGTGGTGCTTGGGTATGTTGAGACAGCTTGAATGTTGCTGGTCCTCCGCGACTGGAACAAGGTAAATATAGCAATCCAGGAGTCGTCAGGGCCGAGTTCGGTCTCGCCAAACCAGCCGGGTCTCTCTTGTTGTCCAGTTCCCTGAGGATATATCCGGCCCAGCCTCCTAGTCGGGGCGGTGGCCACGTCGAAGAATCCCCACACCGTCACTTTGAGCCGCCTCGGAGAGCTAGCCACTGGGAATAATCGAGGGCGATATAAGAGTGCCGGCAATCCACTTGAATAGCTGCCAACTTATTATGTTCTTTCTGCCTTGGGTTGTTGGATCTTAGTTTTGCTGACTTCTAGGTCGGTTGAGAGTCCCCAGAACAAGGCCAGAGCTGCACCAGCGGGCAGAGTTGCTTATTGAGGCAGAGGCTGGGAGGTATATGTGTGTGAGTGTGTGTGCTTCTGGTTATGCGTTGTGCGTTGTGCAGCAACTGGAGGGATTGGCCGTTGGTTTATAGAGGGGGGGGGGGGGGGGGGGGGCTGAGCACAAGGTGTGGAAGAAATTACGAGCCGCAACTCGGGAGTCAATATCACGTCATCTAGTTCTTGCAGGTCAAGAGGACAGGAAGGAAGAGGAAGTTGGAAGGAAATCGAAAGTGCGAGAGATCAGGGCACGATCAAGTTTTGGGGCTGTCCTGTGGCTTCAGCTCCCGTCACTTGACAAGACACGCGGGACGGCGAACCAGAGCTTGAGCTTGGGCTTTTTGGCTTAGGAGAAGCTAAGCTAGGCAGAGCAGATGCATCGAAGCTGGAGCCTGTCGGGAGACGTGTCGGAAACGAGTCTAGGGGGGTGTACAAGAGCAATACTCTAAAACCTGCCATGCGTGTGCTTGCTCGTGCTTGCTTGACATCGACATGGGAGGCGTATCCTTGACAGCAGGAGGAGCAGAGATGAGATGAAAGGCCAAACCTTCCGCAAGAGGCAATCTCTCACACGGGAATGGCCGGCACAGCAGGGTCAGAGCGGGAAAAGGGGGACACGGATGACAACTCGGACGGCCAATTGCTGGACAATGGCGGGCTTGGTCATGTTCATGTCATACTAGTAGCAGCGGTGGCCGAACAGCGGCTTGAAGAGGCAGTTCTAGGAGAGACGAGCGCTGACGACTCCTACTCGTAGCAGCAGCGAGAGGCCGTCAGCTGCGGCCCCGATTCTTGGGTGCGGGATGAGTGGAACCGGGGGTCCTTCGGCAGCGTCGTAGCGGAGGGCGAGTCGTCAGGGAGAGGGACTGTGAGCGTGCAGGACGGTGAGGTCAGAGGAAAGGGAGTGGCAGACAGCAGGCGGATGGGACGTGGGCAGGGAAGGGACGAGCTATTCTTAGCATATAGGGGCCACGCTCTATTCCTGCAGTGATCCAATTCATTAGTTTCCAGGCCAGGCTTAACCGATCTTGGGACCCATGGTAACGTGCCGTCGAAACAGAGTTGCAGTTGAGCGCCGGCTTTGGTGATCGAGGGGAGCATGGCAGTGGAGACTGGGGATGGTATTAGTGTTGGCAGTGGATTGGTGGGTGGTCCGGGAAGGGCAATGGCCGAATTTTGAGCCCAGCAGGACTAGTAGCCGTCCCGCCAGCTCGCTCGCTGCACGTTCTCGGGAGGGCTGGCTGGTTTGGGTTTGGGGGATTTCGGGTTGTTGTGGTTTGTGGTAGGTTGGGGACTCGGAATGGGGTTGGGGGGCGGCGGGGGGTGCTTCAGCCGAGAACGAGATGCACAAAAACCAGGGCGCAGGGCGCTATAGACTGCTGATATTCAGTGGTGGTGTGTGGCTGGCATGAATATCGACAGCGGCATATCCGCAGGACAGCCTCCACCAAAGACAGACAGGCAGACAGAGGTGCGGGAAGGAGGCTGCTGTTTGGCAATGCGAGCAGCGACAAATCATCCATCCATCCATCCATCCATCCATCCATCCCAGCGTGAAGCGGAAAAAAAACCTGAGGAGGCGGGCGGCGAGGCGAGACAGACGAGAGACGAGATGTACAGACAGGAAACAAAGGACGTCCATCGTTCGCTGGCAAAATTCATGATGATCCATCGAGCAAGGGTAAAGGTCCCCAGTTGCGGGCGCTCGGACGCGACAGAACGTGGGATACTGGATAGGAGATCGAACACTACCACATCGACATGGATACAAAACGGCAAGGTAGTACAGGACCACGGACGAGGGGGATTGTGAGACTGAACAAACCGCAGAAGATGCACCAAGCACCTACAGGTTCCAACACCGCAACACGCGGCGTGGAGCAGCATCAGCGAGATCCTCGTTTCCGCAGGCGACGAAACCAAACGCCAACAGCGCCAACCCGCCGGCTGATCACTCCGATCATTGGGGCGTGTTCTAGTTTGATGAGTGTTTGTTTTGGCGGCGAGCCGACGACTAGCTAGCTGCTTGCAATCAGGGCATCGCCGACGTCGATGATGCAAGGCGATGCGAACCTAGCCAGGCAGGGGAGCGCAGAGCGGAGCCCAGGCGGGAGGACGGGGCGAAGGACGAGCCCTGCGTTGGGTGCTTCTGTCTTCTGGCTGGCTGGGCTCTGCATCACTCACTCTTTCTCTCACACTCAAGCTGACGCACACTGCAACAGCTCGCTGTCCGAAGATGGAGGAAATAAAGTGCTCACAAGCCACCTGGAGCCACGGCGTTGGCTGGTGGGCGCCAGAAGGAGCCCTGCCAGGGCTGCGAGGGTTGCGTGACATATATGAATAGGCTCCTTTTAATCAATCGCCGTGGGCGGCGCATTGGCTCTTGAGATGGTGGCTGGCCGGGCGGCTGATCACTTTTGTGCACCGCCAGGAAGGAGTCCGCGGATCGAATGCGGAAGGCACTCCGAAAAGGGGGGGAGGGGCATCCAAGATTTGAAGAGACACAGGCTCTCACAGCAGCCCAAGACAGCATGACAGCGAGCCACAATCCCCAAAAAGGGAGAGAGAGACCAAACGACCTAGCTGGGGCAAGAGACAGCTCGGTAAAGAAACAGTGGGGGAGAGCCTAGCTTTGCTCGGTGGGTAAGAACTAGCCCGCTGGTTTTCCCGAACCGAGGCCGAGCGTCGTGGAGTCTTGGAATTCTGGGAATCTTTTTTCCTTCATTTTGGGTTCTGCAAAATTGCGGGGTCGGCTGAGCAATTCTTCCGGGTGGTGGAATATAGAATCGGAAAAGGAAAAATCCAAGTGAACGGCCGCTGATTGGCCCAATAGCATAAAATTGGAGGCTTTTTGGCTGACTAATCCGGGATCCGCCGCCTGGAATTTTCACCTTATAAACCGGCCAACGAAACGCCCTTTCCTCTCTTTCCTCTTTTCTTCTTCGTGCGGCTGCCACGACTCAACAAACCATCTGGTGTGGTGCTTGATTCCCGATTCCCCATTCGTGGGGTGTCTCCATGGATGACTAGTTAAAGTCGTGGCTCTAGAATAATGAATTGCACGCCGGCCTCTCTTTACCAGTCAGTCCACCGAGAAGTACCCTCCAGGGCTCGGTGGTGGTGAGAGGTTGGACATACTCTCGGTTACTATTGTTGGCTTACTTGTTCATGCGAAGACGCCGGCTAATGTGAGATTCTTAGGGGTTTGAGGCTCTTCCAATCTTGGTTTGGACCCTTCACCCTAAGAGACGAAAGGGCTTACCGGGGATGGGGACAGCACCTACTAGTGTGGTTGTGTGGGTGGATGGGTGGGTGATGCGGCTATTCTCGTCGTCGGTTTTACCTGGCATTGCTGCCGCATGACGTTCAAACAATCTCGCCAATCCTTAATGCTCGGCCGCCCGCAAACCAGGAAGATAGCCGATTTCTCGTTTCGTATCACCAAATGCCCGTGAGTGTTAATCTCCGTGATTCCCGTGAGCGAGGTTGGCAAACACCACCTCCTGTTCGCGGGAGGTGGGAGTAAATTAAGCTGCGTCTCTCACTAACTGCGAGAGACTTGAGGGGGTGGCTCGCAATAAAGTCTATTCCCAGCCCTCCACCTCCCGCATTAGGTGAGGGAATACGTCCTTCCTGTGATTGGAAGCCCGACTCTTCAGCTGCAACAAGCGAGAAGCCCACACCCACCACCCATCACCAGCCTCGCTACCTATTTTGCCCAAGGACCGCAATCCACAAGTTATCTATGTCTCAATGCTGTTTCTTCTTGCCATCCTCTTTAACACCCCTTCTCGAAATACTGGAGCCGCCCGTAGAGTTATGCTTGCCCCAGTCAATAACAGGGCCGAACATCATGGTTGGGTAATGATGGATTGACTCAGTGCCCATGCCCAGAGTGGTCGTCATCGCCAATCTTCTCGATTTTACCCACTCGCTTCTCGCCAGTCTCTCCAATCAGTCTCAGGCGATCCAACCTCACCTTCTCGCTCTCGCCGTCCCCGTCCACAACAAACAGCACCAAGCTAGTGATATTTTGGAACTTGACATATCGGAGGCTGATATTCGCGGTGCCTTCGGTGTTCCAGTCCTTCTCGGTAAGTTCAATGAGTTGCGTAGCGGACATGTCCTCCGCCTCGTCAAACCCGAGATTGTGCGCCTTGTTCGTGAACAGCTTGATTGTTCGGGGCCGCATTGGTGCGTCCTCGTCATCATCGTCGGTCGGTGGTAGGGAAGTAATCTAAGCGCCTGGTGTTAGTAGTCTGCTGCTGGATTGCCCCCAAACACCACGCCAATGTCTGATCTTACCTGGAGAGTGTGCAGCTTCAGCATGGACTGGAAAGGGATGAAAAGGAGCAGCTGCTCATCTGTGTCGCTCTCGACCCAGTCCTTCGCCGTTTCTTTCCCTCCCGATAGAGTGCTCGGTTTTGAGGTATCGAAAAGTGCCCGTACGCCCCCAGTCTCTGTGTCGACATTCAAGAGCTCGCATCTCCCCAGCTCAACTTGGTCCGTGATGTCGGTGTAGCCGCGGGGAAGCTCTGCGCCTCTCCAACTGGCACCGCCGCCGCCACTGCCGCTTGCTCCGCCAGAGCCCTCGAGGCTATCGACCTGGTCGGTAAGCTTTTTGACGATCGCCTGAAGCTTCAGGGGGTTTGCGCCCTGGACCTTCTCCACTGTCTTCCCATTGCGGAAGATGATGAATGTCGGCAGGCTGGAGATGGCGTAAGCTTCAGCAACCTCCTTCTGTGCTTCAGTGTCGATGTTAACAAAGGTTACGAGATTCGGGCGCGAGAGAGCCTGCGAGAGCTGGTCGAAAACAGGAGCGACCTGATGGCAAGGTCCACACCATGCGGCCCAGACTAGAGATCGAAGTCACAATTTAGTAAGCTTGCCCAAGACGCGCCGCGCCAGAGAAGAAAAGACATTTGCCATCGTAATAGAAGGGAAGCAAGATATGCATGAACGACAGGTGGCTGCAACCTGGATGTTTGCGCGACCAACCGGCATTGTAGATAACCGGGCAGTTGCTGAAGAAAAGGCGATCCAGGAAGACAACACCAACCGCGGGGTAACGGGATGGCGCCTTCGACCAGGGCGCGCAGCAATCTATACGTACATTTCGCTACCACAATCTGGGAGGATTGTAGAAGTTGCGTGAAGTGGTCCGGTGAAGTGATCGCTATGGGTTTCGACATGATGGCGAGCTTTCGAGGTGGCGTCTAACTTTGGAGAATGGGTAGAGTTGGTAATGAGAGGAAGGACTGCGAATGACAACAGAGCCAAGAGAGCTTTGCCCCGCGACACTTTGATCCCTGCAGGCCCGCTAGAGCTAGTCTTGGTCGGTCCAAGCGTTCACTGACTACGTCCCCCCACTCTCACCCCCCAACTCCAAGTCTACTTTACAATTACTCTTCACCTGATTTTGAACATTGGAACAGTTTTTGAGCCGTCAATGACGTTTTTGTTATTCACTCGTCCATCTTTTTCTTCGGTGTCGAAGATTTCACAATGTCTCCCCTCAGAGTATCTGCTCGCTGTTTGGATCACACTTCGAGGCGTGGTGCCGCCAACTATTGAAGTTACCAAAGAGACCACCTCCCAACGTGCAGCCAACAAAAGCACTCGACGTAGCACAAGTCCTGTCAGGTTTATGCCCAGTTCAATGAACCTATATATCTGCTTCTAATTGCTTACATTCATACCCATGTCGAACTTTCCCTTATATCTCACACACAATAGCGAGGAATTGAAAAGAATATAGAACTTTTAAACAATAGCGTAGCGTGAGTGCTTTCATGTTGTCACAAGAAAATATCAGATTATATAGGTAGGGGATACAGTTCGGGAGCACATAGCAGATTTAGGCACAGTTAGTTCTGGCAGGGAAAACAACCTGTCTCCCCCTATCTTTTATTTTATTCGATTATCTAGTTTTCATCCTTAAAGCACTAGTGTCATCGAGCCAAACGGTCGCTTAGCTGAGTTTCATGAAGAGCCACTCGAGTCAGAGGGGTAGTCGTCCTCATTGTTTCCAACCAAGTCGACAACTCCTGAGGCGGTGGGAAAGCCGCGAATCGATTGGGGCCAGGTTTCGATGGTCTCAATAGCCAGTCAAAGACCATCCGCTTCCGGTATCCATGGACTCCGCAGCTGAGACTTCAGAAAGCGATCAGCGATCTCGCCGAATGTCAGAGACTTGGTGAAAGAGTCTTGAGGGTAAATCACCAGCGTCTCCGCTTCTTTCCGGGATGCCTCGTAGAAGACGATGAGAGGGTTCCTGTTAGGATTTAGAAAGTCAAGGTACGCTGCCTTTCCAGGGTTATACCTACTCGGGACGACAAGACCCTGGGGGCCGGAGAGGGCCAAGTTGCCACACTCGTGAAAGATTCCGCGCATCGGGGCCGTGATTGGGCAGTTCTCTGGGAAGAACTCCTGCCAGATGGCTTCACGGTGAATGCGGAGTAAAAGAATGTCAGCGGCCGGGCCAATGCGGTACTTCTGCAAGTTGTTGAACTGGTCCCTCCAAACCGGGCGGTGCTTGTGATACATATGGCGCATCAGTCTGCACGTTGCCCGAAGGGCTTTATCCAAACCCGGAAGTTGAACTACAAAGCGGGCCTCGGAAAGCACCCTTCTCTTGAATTGGTCGACGGGACCTTGTGCGCCACCCAGGACCTCTGGGCCATAGATGTCAACGTAAACAAGCTGTGTTTGCTTCACCATCGCCTCGGCGATCATGAGTTGCAATTCCGGGGGCAGACGAGCCAAGCTCAATTTGGCTAGGTCCGCCGGTCTCATAAGAGCGAGAGAGTTATCAGACGTTTTGTCTGTTGATCTTTTCGATGGTCGATAAATCGGAATCACTCTATTCTGGGTTATGAGCCAGCTTTATATACTAATTAGGGACTAACTGTTACGGCCCTAGCACCCTGCACTAGCACTGGCGCCTAGCACGCAACGAACACACCCATTGAATGCCCTCATTGAATGATGACGGCATTGGTTAGCCGCCTTCACTACACCCTTTGTGTACAGTAAAGGCCACAGGACCTATTGATTACAGGACCTCTTGCATTAGCCTAAACCTAGATATCTTAGATCCATTCACTACAGCTGAGAGGTCTATATAAAGGACCTTGGGGCCCGGCCTTATGCCACCCTTTTCTCCTCAGCTTAGAATTACACAATACGGATCAGTCAACCTACCTGCCCGTGACACTAACAAGCTTTCTCGAGCAAAAACTTCAACGGTATCGTGAACTAGCCATTCGATGATCCGTTATTTCGTTCTCACTAACATTGAGCATCGTATAATGTTCCGCATTGTCCCGAATTTCCTCCTTCTTATAACACAGCGAAGGCGTAACCCTATGTTAAGTAGGTAGATATATTACCATCCTTTTTCTAACACCATAAGTCATTAATGTATCGCCCAAATACAAAAGTTGAAAGTGATATAACAATTCTGTATGTCTTTGTCTACGCTGTTCCATTTTATAGCGGAACATGTTGACTGTCAAACAATTAGTTATAGCGAGGAAGTTAAAGGTAAAGACAGCTTAACTTACCTATTATTAGGGCACCCCATAACATTTTCAGCAATTTAGAAATAAGATCCGTCTGGGTACTATTTTGAGAGTGGGAACAACATACGAAGGGTGGAAGACTCTAACTGTTCGCTGTCCTTATCGTATCGAAATCATCTTGTTCTATCCTTAGCAATACCAATACTCTGTTCGGCGGCTATCATTATTCACCCATTTCAAATACTGTGTATTACTATCTCGGAAATCTGCTTACCCATTCTCTCTTATTCTTGGAAACAAATCTGGGATATTTCCGTCTACCTAACATGGAAAAAAAGTGTAGGCAACTCTGAATTACCGAAAGTCTTAGTGCCTTACTGGGGTGAAGTATATGATTGCTAGGAACTCAGTTGCATAAATCTTCGAGTCCTCTAGCCTTCAAGCCTATCTTCTTAATATACGAAGCAAGGGAATCAGTATTTAGATTTTGCATAGGTATTAGCTTATGGGAATGGTCATTAGGGGTTCTGGACAAAGAAACAATTATAGCCAATATGGCCAGAGTGGATTCGTTACCAGCTGGGGAGTTCTCGAACAAAGACTATTATTCCGCAATAACAAAGACTCCTGTGCCAGAATTAGGGTCTGGTCTTTCGTTGCCCCGGGGGCTGCAAAGTTGCTTCTCTATGAACAATCCATTCACAAGCTACCCAAAGAGGACCTCATTGCATACCTTTGGCAGGAAAATGCCTGCTCGTGTGTGAACTAGGGTGCGGATACCTAGACTTTAGCGGGATACGGTATCCAAATGACTTTAAAGGCCTCCATTAGTACTTAGTAATCCTCTTCGGGTAGTATGAAGGCCTATCATCCATTTATTCATCCACTACAAACTATGGAAAACGCCTGAACTATCCCGCCTTCACGCGTCTTAAGGTATGGATGGCGATAGTCTTTATTTCGCCATTCAGGTGTTTATAAACAACATTGAATACACGCTTGCTCTAGCGTATAATCAGTCGGCCTAGCACTCCGCTCATCAAAATCATTATAGCGTTTCGGGGCTTTTCCAGCTTTCACTTAAGTCCCCCAGGCGTGTTCCTACAACCCATCTTCACAGGGGCGTCTATATATCATCATCAGCCGTACCATCATCGACCGTGCCGTCATGCCAGAAAAGCTTCTCCGCAAGGTAGCCATTGATTTCAGGATGAAATCGATTCCAGCCATCCTTTTTGAACCCAGACAGGATTTCTGCAGCCCATTTGTTGAGGTGATACTTGACCACCCACCAGAGTTCCATGCCCCCGCCTGGCGAAGCAATAATCTGCTTGTCGGGGAGATCTCTGAGGACAAGATTGAACATCGGCCATGGTGGTGTGGGAGTCTGAGGCGGGCCACTTGGAACGAAGAGATGAAGCTCCCTCATTGACGGGAAAAGTCCCCAAAGACAAATTAAGGCGGGACCCCTGGGGTACTTTCCCATGGACTCAAAGTCGACGGCAATATTGCGTATCATTGGGCGCCTGTCGTAGGCTTCAGCAGGTTCGCGACGGTGGCTCGGCGGCATGTGGTCGTCGTGAAAGTAAAATATGTCCAATCGCGAATTGACCCAGTAGTTGCCTCCGCAAGAACTTCGAAATAGCTCCTTGTTTTTTGTATAGGCATCTCGCGACAGTCTGCACGTCGCTGCGAGACTGTGGTGAAAGGGGGGTTGTCTAATTTTAATGTCGGTCTTGTCGGCCTCAATGAAGAGTATCTGAGGACCGGCGGCAGCCTCAAACACAGCCTTTTGCATCTCATATGGTAGTTTGGCGAGACTTCATCGACTCGGGTTGGCTGGAATGACACCGGTTGCCATCTTAGGACAGGAATGTTGGATTTTACCTAGGGTTCTCGCAATGGCCCTCGGACTAATCAAGGGGTATTGTATGTATGTATGGATATCGGATATGGAGTAGAAAGCGTGCCAACTGCGTTCTCGCCGCGTGAGGTAGGTTGGGAAGAACTAAATATACTTTTTTTCAACGGCTTGAGACACTGGCGATAACTGAGAACGATGTTTGAGAATGGAGGACAAGACATTAGTCGTTTGAGTTGTCGCTTTCCAACGAGGGTCATCTAGACTGCATTAGACTCGACCCTATGAATGAAGGTTGATTTACTTGTGGATCGGTTTGAGGACTGCAGGTTCTTTTGGGGTCCTCTATGGTAAACTGCGGGAAGAGAACGATGTCTTAGACGCCCCGCGCTCTCGAAATGCACGCCATACTGAATGGAAGCTTGGAGCCTACCTAACTTGGTTTGATGATTTCGGTCGAACTTGCCTTCTCTTGTGAGCAAAACAAAATAAGTTATGAGTTCGAACATGCGATGGTAGTCTAACTGAGCGGCTTCTAGCGCCCCTTCAAGCTCAGAGATACAGAGTACCAGTCGGCGATTTAGGTTCGGGAACGTGCGCATCCATCACAGTGCGGAAATGATCGTCACTGTGACAGGGTCAAGGGAGGCTGGTGTAACCCTATATTTCCAGCCATCATACGTCATCGGGTTAGAATTGGCGATACCCCACCACCGACATTTGAAGGGCAAGCAGGTAAAGCCTGCTAATGTTGGCAGCAGGCTTGAGTCAATTCTGCCGCAGAATTACAATACTAGACCATTCGTCCACGTTCTTCCTCTCTTTTCCCCATTCCTCACCATAGGCGGATTTAAGATTAATAAAGGACTTCGCAAAGTCATAGATAGATCTACACTTCCCACCAGCAGCTCGGTCCTGCTGCGCCGCTTTTGCACAATCCAGTGTTCCTTTCTTGAAACGTCGGACTTCAACTGAAAGTCGACATTGTTTACACAACTCATACATCTACCACCAGTCCCTTCCCCATCAGTGAGTAACCCCACCCTGCAATCTCCCTCGAAGCAGAGTGCTGATCTTCTCCACAGTGCACGAGACACGACACCGCCACGCCAAGAAGAGGCTCTATCTCGAGCCTCCCACAAACGGCTTGACTGAGATCCGGAGGAAGATCACGACCATCGTGCCGAGACAACGTTCCCCGTCGCCTCCTCCGCCTCCCCCCGTTATCATCGAGGCGCCATGCCCACCACCTGTCGTCTACGTTCCTCCACCCCCGCCTCCTCCCCCTCCTGCGCCAGCACCTCCTCCTCCCCCTCCACCCCCACTCCCTAAGCCTGTCGAGGAGCCCGACATCATCGATGTGATCGCCGTCGACATCGACCCCTCCGAGAAGAGCAGCAAGAGCTCCAAGTCGTCCCGGCGCAGCCGCAGCCACAGCCACAGCCGCCGGGAAGTCATCATCGAAAGGGACCGGTTCATACCGGTCCCCGTCCGCGTCCCCGTTCCCGTGCCCGTGAGACAGGAGCTAGAGACGTACCGCTACGTCGAAGGTCGTCGTCCTCCGCCCCCGCCTACGCGCTACAGGTCCCCTAGCCCGCCGCCTAGGCCACGCCAGAGGAGCGTTGATCGCGAGAGAATCAATATCACCATCGAGGACAGGCACAGGGGGAGAGACTACTCTGACGACGGCAGACGTAGCGAACGGGGCTATTCTGTCGACAGGGGCTATTCCGTCGACAGGGGCTATTCCGACGACAGGCACAGAGACGTGGACTATTCCGACGACAGGCATAGGGACGTGGACTATTCCATCCACATCGACGAGCGGCATAGAGAGAGGGGCTACTATAGGAGATGATCTCCTTCCCAGTGGTTAATTGCTGCAAGATTGTGGCCTCTCTCTACGCCAGCTTCTTTACTTGTGATTTGGTTTTGTGTTGTTTTGTTTTGCAGGAATGGTGGGCTGTCTCCAATATTGGGCGTCGCCAATGGGACGGGCCGGTAATATCTCCGTACTTTCTTTGTGTTGATTTTTTGCCCATTTGTTTCAGAATTGGAAGTCGGCCCGTTCATTTTTGTGTTGCGGGGACCGATTGTCGTTTTCTAACTTGGGAAGATGCATGCATATGCTTGGATGGAAGATCGGAATTGGCGAAAAACACGCGGGACGACTGGCGCTGATTACCTTTGTTTCTATCTGTTTGGCTTATAGCGAGCGTTGATTTCTACCTGCATTTCCTTGACTCTAAGCGTTCAAACACATATTACATGATAGGGATTTCTACATGAACAAATGTCAGTCTGTAGAGTGCATCGGTCAGTTAGCTTTCCCCACTCCAGTAATTCTCAGGACAGAGATCCGTGAAGATTGTAACTGGCGGCTGGCTTCACTCATTTGCATTCGATTACCATAAATCACAGATGGTATTTCTGCTTCTTTTCCAGAGTCTCCATGCCAACTCAAAATCATTGTGGGAGCCGCTTTGGAGGTAGACTATTTCTTAACAGTCCCCATGAAATAAAATAAAAACCTCACTTTACCTTTAATAATATTAATCACTTTGCGTATCGAGTAAAATGGGACAAGCAGAAGGACAGAGACGACTCCAAGTCTGGGGCTCTGGGAAGTGAGGGAAGTACTCGGCTTATTTCTTTCAGACAAAGATGGCGGCATGAAGGCACACGTGCCAGTAGCCCTGGCAATGCAAATGTTGCAAGGATGTGTATTCCCTTCTACCAAACTACCTGATTCTCGTAGACGTGTTCTTTCTACATAATAACAGAATTTGTTCATAAGCTTAGTCGGAGTGGTGATGGAACTCTTCCACAGTAACAAGTTTTATCCCTGAGAAACAGGCCAAAATACAAATTTAACTATGCCATTAATGACCAACTCAGTCGCCAGCGAGGAAAGCCAATGACACAAGGGTCGCCAATAAACCAACAGGCTCGCACATAGAAAGACAGTAACTAACCATCATTCCCAATCTAAGGTGGGTATATTCCGTCTCTTCCAAGCACTCCAGCCCCGCAACAGCAAGAACAAAGGGCAAACAGACATAGAAGTATGACATAAACCCTCAAACAAACCACCCATCCAAAGAAACAATGAAAACACGGCAAGCCAAAGGCATCTAGAACAGCCCGTTACCCCATTGTCGCACACATCTTCCCGTCCCTGGTCCTTTTCTTGACCTATCTATCCCGTGGTCCGTCCGTCCCAGTAGCTTGGAAGCGCCATACGTAAACGGTAGTTTAGACGCGGGAAGAGAGTCTTCTTGGCTTTTTTCTTTGTATGGTATCTCTCTATCCCTTCCCCTCTTCTTCTTTCAGGGCCCTTTTCTCGGACATCTCGGGGGCACACCGCTGGAATTTTCTTACTCTACTTGTGCGTGTGTTGTAAGGATTCATCAACAGAGTGTGGGAATTTCCTTCTCTGCCCGCGCTATTCAGGGATGGTCAAACAAAAACTCTATTCCTGTGTGTGTGTATCTCGCATATGGATAGGCCAAGCAAGGTTGACTAAGAGAAAAGAAAGAAAGAAGGCGATAACGACACAAACAGTTGAAACCCTGCATTCGAACGAGCTAGAAAAGAGAGAGATCCTTGCTAAAGACCATAAATACCTTTTTTCACCTGGGTCAATGATACAATGTGATCGACCGACCGAACCAACCAACCGATCAATGAAATCCAATAATTAACTTATGACGGGGAGCATCCCTGGAATCATCATGATCACCTGAGCACGCCTGCCTGCCGTCCGTTGTCTTAGACTGCACCACGCCGTCACAGTTAATAGATCGGATGGTGCCGCGGGGCATAAAGTGTGACAAGAAATCCGTCATAGTCCCACCCAAAAATATGTCACAGTTTCTTTGTTCGGACGGACCAATCGCCAGTGTGCCCGGCGCCTGGTGATCGTGCGTCACGGAAGTGATCGACATATTGGGGCGGGTTGCACAATGAAGTCAGGCCAGGTCACAAGGGCGGGTAAATTGCCTTTTGGGCAACTCCGCTGAGTCTCTGAACCCTTGGGTGTCAGAGGCAGAGATCGGCAGCGAGATGGACAGCAATGAGCAAAGTTAGTTGTCAGCCATAAAGGATGATTTTGTTTTCCTAAGCTGACTTGACTATGCCTGTGTTATCGAGGCACCTACCGTCATGTCTTTCGCCAATTTTAGCCCATAATCCCCCATTTGCTCCAATCTGAGTCCGTCAAAGTACTAATCATACACTTTGTCCATAAACTCATGCCATGCGCCTGTTGAATGATCCATGTCATTGCCCATTGCCAGTCTCTTGCGTGTCATAAGCCGCGCGCCCGCTTCGCTCTGGCCCAACGCCGTCATTGACATCCTTTAAAACTCCGTAGCTTTGCTTTTCTCGCCGGCCCTTTTTAGGGAGAAAGCCATTTTCGCAAAGGGCCCCAATCCAGCTGGGAAGAAAAAACTGCCAAACCATAAGCCCTTCGGCCAGAAGGACAAGAAAACGCCACCAGAGAGGCTCCGTAGTAGCAAAATTTGGGGTAAAAATAACAGGTCCCGATCCGGACCCAGCCGGGTCCAAATAGCAAAATTGAAACATGGGGATAATCAGATAGGACGAGAGACTGTAGGCCCTGGATCCGTCATCTCAGAGAAGGGGAACAACCCGGAGAGTGTCGGTTGGACTTGACTCGTGTCTAGACACGCTGATGGCTTAATCCATGTAGAAATCGCCCTTCAGGATGCGCTCCTGGAAGTGGTCGGGCTTCTGAGGACCCCGGGCCTTGGGGACCTGGGCCGGAGGCGCAGGCATGTCGGAGACAGACTTTGCCCGGTCATGGTGGGGGCTGGCGGACGGAGGGGGTCCGCCATTACCACGCGGCGGAGAGGCGCTGAGGCCGCCGCCGCCAGAGGCGAAGGAGAAGGGCCGTGAGCCTGCAACAGTGCTCTCGGCACGAGATCTAAGCTGCTCGGACCAGTTGAATCCTTGGTCTGTTCGAGCGGAAGGGGAGCACATGTCAGAAGCTGATCTGAATTGGTTTGTAGTGCTTGCCTGAGAAGATATCTTGCCGCCCCACGTATAGTTCCCGGAGCCAGCGGAGGATCCAAGCGGGGGAGTGGACGGGGGGCTGCCACGCATTGTGTGGCGGCGAGGCATGGGTGGGGATGGCCTACCATTGTTTCCAGGGCTGCTTCCGCCGCGGATGCCACGGATCGCCTGGTTGGCGCCGAAGCTCATGCGGCGTGTGTAAGGGGTGGTGGGTGCGGTGCGGGCAACATCGTCCTCATCGATGGCATTCTCATCGATGGAGTCAGAGTTGGTGGACAGGCTGCCGCGGCGCATGATGGAAGCGGGGGTGGTGGGCGAGGTGCCGGACAGGCCGAGGGAGGTCGAGATGGACAGTCTCCGGCGCTGGTCACCCAGAGCAGCAGTCGTCAGGGGGGTGGGGAAGCCAGTGGCCTGCTGGGCCTGCGAGATGGAGTTGCTGCGGAAGAGGTTGGTGAAGGCAGCCGAAGTGACCGAGCCTCGTCTCTGTTGGCGCGCCATGTCGTTGGAGGAGATGGAGCCTGTGTTGTTGGCGTTGTTATCTGAAGACATGATGGGCGAGAAGGAAGGGACGGTGATGTCTGGAGCGGTTTTATATCGAGGCGAGTCGTCGAGGTCCGAAGGCGGACGCTTTGGGTAGCGGAGTGCAAGGGTGTGCCTGTCGACGGGAACGGTCTGGATTCGGGGAGACGCGCACGCAGGTGTGGAGCGGTGGTTGCTGGTCAGAGGAGAAGGGCTCGCTCGTATGTTTGTAGATTGGAATGGTTCGGTTCGAGTCGTGTTGTGCGCGGGTGCAGCAGATGCGGTGGAGGGTGAAACGCACTTTAATGGCAGGCAGGAGGTGGGGGGTCGAATGACGAGCGACGAGCGACAGCACCAACAGAGATGGAAATGTCAGGGATCGGGATGGCTTGAGACAACCTTTCTTTAACAACGGCAGTTTTGGGGTGGAAAAGCAAGATGATCGGCAGCACCTCGTTCGATTGAGGAGTCACGGCCCCCTTTTTGGCACGAGATAGAGCCTCTGACACCAGATGCTTAAGGTACAAGGGCGCTGGGTAGTTGCCTGCTGGAGGTCCTTCCTTTGTCTCTTGTGCTCGTTGCGTGCTGCGCGCTGCTTGGAGGTTTGGGGCGAGCGGTCTGGGACTTTGGGGCTTTGGGTGCGGGGTCGGCGCTTGGAGTGCCAGTGGGTTGGAATGACTGAATGACTCGGCTGTCAGGCACCAATGGTGGATATCACAGGCAAGAGAATGGATATTGAGACAAAACGACAAGAGACAGAGGAAGAGAGTGAAGAGAACGGGGGATTTAATACAAGATGCCCAGGTGCTGATCGAGGTCAGGTCTGGTCGACTTGTCCCCTTCTCGACACTCCTCCTCGGATTCCGGGGACAGCTGGGCGACGCGGGCTTGTTCCAACAGCACGCAGCGCTATCAGCTTCCTGGTGCACCATCCAGCCACCTGATTGGCTGCCATGCCAGCAGGCTGAGCCCAGACCTAGCGTCTGGCCAATAAGGGATGCAGGAGGCTGCTCATGGCCTGGGGGGTGCAATTCCCCATCTCGCCCATCTCGCCCATCTGAACCCCAGTTGACAGGGGACCCGACCCCGGCACTAACAGCACTAACAATTTTAAGGCAAAGCCAAGGTCCTCCCTCGACGTCACGTCTCCACCACGACAACCACCCAATTGACGGATTTGCGGGGTAATTGCTTCTCAACCAAACGGTGTTTCTAACCCCAACGGGCAAGAGAGCATGCCCTATATCCTCAGTGCTGCGTGAGCTCTGTAGGGGAACGGAGAATGCGACCAGCAGCAGCAGCAGTAGTATATCATGGCATCTCGACCGCATATAGTGGTTGGCCTTGAGAAAGTGTCTGACAAGCTTGAGTGGCTCGCAGGGCCAAACTCCTCTCGGTCTATCTCATACCAAGTGGCCAACGCAATCGACCCAGAGCGGGAGGCGGACGGACGCCCGAAGTCTCCCGAAACTGGAGAAGAAAGGGCGGTTTTCCTTTTCTACTTCTCCCTCCGCCTCTACGCGACATGGTCTACAATCAGATGCTGGCCTCGGACTCTTCTCAGTCGCCTCCTTTCCATGATGACGGCTTAAGCATGGTGCAGATGGAGCCGTTCTTATCCCGGCGAGCTTTGGCTAGGCTCATTCCCTTCCTTCAGACTTGCTCTCGTAGGTAGGAGCCCGTCTCATGTGTATTAACCAGGGCGAGTCAAGAGCTGACGAATGTCCGGTGGTATAGAAGTCAACCGGGAATTAGGTTCGATTTTCTACGGTCAGCGGTTCACTCTGAAAACCACGTCAGCGTCGTCACTGGTAGCCGCTCTCAGCCCAAATAAACACCCTGAATGGCCCCCCGAAAGTCATACATTGGCTCTGCGCCGTTCCGGGCCCACGTCTCGCCCGTCTCAAAGTGCTACTGGACTATGGATTCTCCTTCTCCGAGGCAGACAAGATGCTTCGCAAGATAGCCGAAAAGGCGCTATGTCTCCAAGACCTGTATTTGGTTATCAACTCTTACTACGGCTTTGACTGCTGCTTTGAAGAAGCCGAAACCGATGGCAGGGCGGTTTTTGAGAAGCGACTAGTTGCTATTTTCAAGCACCTCAAGAGCTTGCGCGTCATCAAACTGACTATGAAGGGTGAGGATGATGGCCAATGGGCAAAAGCTTTATGCCGAGAGCTGAACATCAGAGTGGAGCTTGATGCCCCTTCATGTCCAAACATCGCATCCTACGTGCTGGGTGTTACCGACAAAAAGAAGTCTACCCAGGTCCTTACGCCCGAGACTCTGCCTCAGACGATGGGCATATTTCATTTTGAGGAAGTTAACTTGCACCAAGATGCACTCTACTACCACGATAACGAGGTGCATCGGCGTTTTCGTGGGGGTGAAGACGGCAATGCGATGACATGTGGTGATGTACTTGTTCAAAATTGAGGGACTCGCCAGACGAAAGGTTTCTTGTCGTCGTTGTCTGGTAAACACACACACACGCACATATTCAAGTCGCCACATGCACGCATCCATCCATGTATGAATTCGAGTCCCGCTATATTTCAACTGCAGCTCCAGGGCTCGCTGCAAACGCTCGGCCTCTGCTTAGCCGGATTAGGCATAATTGCTCGGTGCTAACCTGGCAAACTATTTTAATTACTTAGTTCTTAATTAACCTCTTTGCCCCCTCGCCACGACAGCTGTCCATCAATGTCTCAGACACACGAGGATCTACCTCCTAACCTCTTGGACCCCTCCTCGGTTCCGCGCTTTCGACAAGCTTCCATATGAGCGACAGCTGCACGAGCGGCCAGCCAGAGTGCCCAGTGCAGGACCCCTTATTGCTTCTTCTGCCTTCCTGCATCCTCACCGGTGCTGCTGCAGTGTGAGCCTGCAGACGCTTACAGAGCGAGAGAAAGTCCTTCGCTGGACCAAAAAATGTGACCCTCTGCGTCAGCCCATTTCCATTCCAGCCTATAATATCTATATCCTGCACAGATATCCCATTGCGGCAACGAGAAGCTTCAAACTTTCGATTGCTATCAACCAGGACGACGTCGGTGCGGAGACCTGCTCCGCCGCCCCTGGCCCTAGCATGCCTAGATAAAGGGGGGAAGGTAAGATCGGCGCTTTTCGAAAGGTTGTTAAGCCAACTTGGCCACGTCAAGCACAAGCTCCAGCTGAGACTAGGAATTGGCCTGGGAAGTAATCGACACCCCCACAAGCTCCAGGTGACCTCGTCGACGTGCAGTAGTCTGGCGGCGCCCGCATGAAGCTTCACTAGTGGGTTGTGCGTGTGTGGCCAAGGATGTGCCCAGCGCAGTCCACGGTTGCACCTCTGGCCAATTCGACGGCCGAGAGATAAAGCGGGAGGAGAGTTTTAGCTACCACCAACCATCCCTGCCGTCTAACTTGCCTCTCAACTTCAAGAAAGCAGTAGGAGAAGTTCGAGGGGGTGACGCGGTAGCGCAAGCATGCTACCTACATAGACTACTGCAAACTGCATCTCTAGCTTGCTCTTCTGGCCCGTGTGTTGGGAGCAAAACCGGCCAATTATCGGCCCGGAAATATATTATAGGAGGGGTGATCTCTGGCTCACCCTCCCACCTCACCCTCTTCGAACCCAACTCTGCATATCTACCAACCTTCTCAACACGCGTTTGGCTTACTTTCAGATAGGCGAGAGACGCAACAAATCTCGTCGTATCAGCAACGCGGCCTGGAATTAGTGAGGCGCTTTCCCTTTTTTATCTCCATATGCACCTCCGCCGCGGTCGCTTCTGCTGGAGCTTGTTCAAGATTGGCATACGGCCGGCCGCTCTCACTTGGTTGACACGTTGACAAAGCAAACAGAACTTTGTTCTTTGGTCCAAACAGTGGTTCAGACTTTACACCCATCCATCCCGTGAAAGATAGGCACATTTTTGTCAACTCTGTTTTCGAACCGATAGTCACTCGTGAACACGGCAACCCGCCGAAAGAATGATGGATGCCATGGACTTTCCGGGTCACGCACGTACGCACGGAAAACAGTGTAGGGCTGGTGGGGAGAGTAGGGGGCCATGTTACAGATGTACATAGATGTGTGTAAGTCAACAAACCAACCCGACCTCCTTGTCGACCGGCACCCGGACATTGCCATAAAAAAAACCACATGCACCCAGCTTTCCCATTCCATCCAGGCAGGCAGGCAGACTCTGCATAAAAAAATTCTCGTGTGCGCGTCCGTCTGTCCCGGCCGAGGATGTGCAAGGTTTCCAGCCAGCCAACCCCTCCTGTGTTTATGGTGCACCGTCGTTCCATGAAGTTCGATTCCACAGCATTCATCGTGGTTGGCTGACCTAGAAACTTACGACTCGTGGTTTCTGACGAAATGGGTGAACACAGCAGGCAAGTGTTACCAAGGAACACAGACACAGAAGAACAGACACAGAAGAACAGACACAGAAGAACAGACACAGAGCCACGGAGAGTTTTTTGGGGGTTTTTTTTGGGTTGATCTGGTCTGATCATCGTATTCAGAAAGGCAACCTCCGGGTCTCTATCATCGGTCGTCGTCATTCGATATCCCGATAATGAGTGTGTCGGTGTGTAGTACCGGTCTATGTGTGCATCCGACATCAACCAAGCACCAAGCACCAAGCCCCCGTGGCACGACATTTGTCTGCTTTGCTTGTCTACACGAAAATATTCTCTTCCAGCACGAAGAAGCGCAAAAGAAGAATCGCAAAAAAAGAATCGCCGCTGATGGGCCTTGATACTACTACCAGACTTACACCGTGCCAGAAATCCGTTGATTTCCCCGAAATCATAGCACCGCGAAGGGGCATATGCTTGCTTGCATATGGGTATCGTTTGGTAGGTGGGAAAAGACCCCCTTCCCCTCTTCCGGCTAGTGACAGCATCAAGGCAGGTCCTTAAGATAGATAGGCTGAAATCGCCTGAACTCTCTTTCGCTCCATACAGGTATTCATAAACGGAGGTGCAGAGGTGCAGTAGAAGCGCATGCCAGTGAGTGGATGTCTGGAAGTGTACGGGAACGCTTTTTCCCTGTCCACCAGTGTCGACCCATTGTTGCCCGTCCTTTGGCTGGTATTTGGTGGCTCCTGTGTTACCTCTGAAACTTTCCCAAAGTGAGGGGTCCTTTATTGTGGGAACACATGGGTTGGATGGCGTTTTGACACTGAGCTCTCTTATGCTGATCCGTCTTGGTTTGATGGAGGGAGGAGATGGGAGGGAGCGTGTGACAAACTACAAGAAAGGTTTTGTATTGCCCTGATCTTTCTAAGAAGGACACCCCATCAAACAACGTGGTCAAAAAAAGCATCGGCCGATTCCCTTTTCTTCCAGCCAAGGAAAGCAGATGCCTTGCGCAAGTAGAGTATCTGTGGGTTCGTCTCGACTGGCTAGTTTTACTTGGGAAGCTCGGAAGATTTGGATGCATGTGGTGGTGGTAACATGGAACCCGGAGTTGGCAGCACCAAGTTCAGCTACTACCTAAAGCAGGCAAACACCGGCTCGCCCGATTCCCAAGTGATTCATCCCCATGCTTGACATAACTCATCGACACAGTGGCACATGTGTCAGCCAGCCAGTCGGTCAATAAGTTAGTTAGGCTCATGCCACAGATATGCCACCTGAACTTTACCAAAACAATTTCAAGCAAGACGTCAGCACCCAACCTGCAACCAACCCATCACCTCTTTGCCCAAAGTGCCGACACCCGACCACGTGCGGAGAAGTCAAGCCTAGCAAGACAGGGTGGGCGAGCCGCCGTGTCCGGGCTGTCTGCTCCGCACGAGCCGGATGCTGGGTTGAATGCTACCTTACCCACCCACTCGCCCACCCAACCGTGCTAGCCAAACCAGTCGGCTATGGTGTAGTTCATGTACCAACTTCCCTGGAGATTTGTTTGTTACCTGCTTGCAACTTTGCACGCCGCTTCCTATGCCCCATTCAGCCAAGCTCACAAGCAGAGGGGGAGAGAGGGAGAGATGGGAAGAGAAGGGAAGAGGAGTAGGTTAGCAGTGAGGTAGGTTAAGCCAGGCTCTTTCCACCCCCTCATACCCCGCCGCCACGGGGCCAACTAAAGCCATTGGCGCTTCCGGCACGGTCCCGGCTCTCCGCACTCTCAAGTGGTGGCGGCGGCGGGGGGCGGCGGAGAGAGCCGGTGGGGTGGTGTTCCCCATTTTGCCAAGCCTTTTCTACCTGCCCGACGGATCTTGAATAGGTACCTAAAAGTCCCAAATCTGACCCGGCCGAGGAACAGTCTGCTTCTTGTGATGGAAAACCAATGTGGAAACAATATTAAGAGAATGGGGTTTAAAGTTTCAGCTATCAGAACCCCGTGTTTAAGAAGAGTCGCCGAAGGGGAAATGATTAAGAGAAGCTGCAGAGATACGGATACACATGTCATAGATGTTAAGAGTAATAAGGTAGTAATACTACACCCACCCAGAACAGTTGGCATTGTGTATGTCTACCTGTTTGGTACGTAACACTGTACCCTCACGCCATGCCATGCTAAGCCGGTCTTGAAGAAGCCCCTTAGATCCCCCCTACACCAAGGTACCGAAAACGCCTTTCCCACTTCGACGCCGTGGTTTGTTCTATGCTCAACCGCGTGCTCCGCTTCTCCTGGTATTCGTACACACTCTAAACCCAAGACAAAGAAGGACGGACATACCCTAACTCCATGCCAAGGACAGCCAGAAACCCCGTAAACTCCATCAAAGGGTAGAAGAACAAGAAGTGATCCGGAAAGAGATCAAACAAATAAGAACAGAAAAGGGGGGCGATATAACAACATCCGCACTCATTTAGCATTGCGCCTGCCGCTCCTTCATTCACAACAAATCAAACAAGATGAGAAGGAAATAAATGGAGAAAAAAAGAATCAGAAGTGAAACCCACCCATCTGCCCAACGCCGCCATCGCCGAGCCCATCCAGCGCAGTGCCCATGCCCATCTGAAACCACGGCGGTTCCTGCATGACATAGCGGACCCCCCCTTCCTCCATGGATCCGCCGCTTTGCATGCCACCGCCGTTGGTGTCCCCGAACGCGCCGCCAAGGGTCCAGTCCATGACCTGTGCGAAGCCGTCTCCAAGGAAGCTATAGTCGAAGTCGGCTGAGAAGGCAGTGTCCATCCACGGGGTGTTGGTAGCGTGATCGCCCAAGCCGGCTGCAGCGGCCAAGGTGCCCTGGCTAAGATTGCCACCGTCAGGGGCAGTGTACCCAACAAACGGAGTCGGTAATTTGTTATACCATGAACCATTAGGAATGAGGTCTGCGTTATTCGGCCGCAGAACCGGATTCGCCGGGGCGGAGGCGTTGGCTGAGCCGGAGTTGGCGCCGGTCGCGACTTCAGAGAGCAGCTGCAGGGGTGTGTTATAGTCCGGTTGCTCCCGAGCTGGAGTATCCTTCTCGCCAACAGCAACAGTGCTACTCCTCCGGGAGCACGAAGACGTTTCACGCACGCCCGGTCCTCCGCCACTCTGTGCTTGTTTCTGTGATAGAAACCACGAGCGAAGCATGACGAGCACGATCAGAAACTTGGACGCTGGCCTGCTCTTCTCGTCCGCAGCAGTAGCCCGGAATTTCTCCAAAAGGTGTTCCAGATGCTGCTCTACCTTCATGTTGTCCTTATTGATGACCTTGCCGAGTTCGCCCTTAGGCGAGGATGCTGCAAAGTACACCTTGATGAGCACGACGGTGGCGTAGGCGACGCGCACGAGATTGAAGATGGGCAGACAGCGAATCTTCTGAACATCCATCGATAGAAAGGTCTCAAAGATGCCGTCTATGGCCGTTAAACAGGCAGATAGCGCGTTGATGTGGGCAGGTGTTAGGGGAATGTCAGATACAAGAGCCTCGCGAAGGTGCTCAGCGGTGTGAGGACCTAGGGGTGGCCGGCAGTCATCTGAGAACTCATTATGCGTAGCGATTTCGTGCATATATAGACTCAAGACATGAAAGCCGAGCTTAAGAGTAGCTGCAAAAGTTTAGTATATGCCTGTCTCGGTTGGTAGGGATGGGAATCTTACGTTGTTGTAGTTCTGGAGGAATCGAGCTGCTGTACTTTTCCAGCTGCCGCTCGAATCCTTTTAGCGCATATTGGGTTCTCGAGTCGGCAATGTTTGGCGTGGACGAAGGGTCATCCATAGAAAAGGAGACACCTACTTCCTCGGCTAGCCTATGCGTCCATACCAGATGGCACAAATACTTATCGGTCGGCGCGGCATCCGGAGAAGACTCCAGGACATCGACACACTCGCCCATAAAAGGAGTCCACCTGATCAGATTAGGGCGGTGGAGGGCCATGGAAGTGCTAGCAGCCAAAAAGAAGCACGTTAACCATGCCCGTCGTGCCTCAAGGGTGGTTGGGTCGGGAGGGGGGTTCTTCCGGAGTGGGTGGTCTCGCCACGACGTCGGGATGTGCTTTCTGAACCCACCCCTTGCCTGCTTCTTCCTGCCAAGGCCTATGTCAATCGCCATAACGGCAGCCATATGAACGAGCTGGTAGAACTTGAGCTCTTCAAATTTCTCGGGCGGCCAGTACCATATAACGGCAACCTGGAGGGCTTGGACAATTTCAAGCCTCTTTTCTCCCACAACAATGGCCTTCTCAGCAATCACCGTCATCAGCTCCTTCGTAAGGACGCGCTGCATGGCTGGCATCTCGTTAGAAGCGGCTGTCATGACGGCAAGGAACAAAATAGGACGACTGGCCCTGAGCTCGGCCGCCGTTGTCTCTGGCGGGAAAACTACACCAGGCAGATGGGGTACCATCTGTTCAGTATAACGAGCGAAAAGCTGGTTTGCTAACGCCATGGTCATGATGCCCTTTTCTATGATATCCGACCGCTCCTCCGGCCGGTCGTCGGCAGGCAGCGGTGGGGCTGTCATGGCTGCTCCCCTCAGCTCCTCTGCCAGCTCCCTGACGTCATTGATCTTCCTCTTCTTTCCTGCGACAGATGCTAGCGTCGGATACCTGCCGGCCTCCAAGTCCACACTGCTGTATGGAGGCGTGATGTGCGAAGAGGGCTGTTGGAGCGCTGGGGCAGGCCGTTCAGGGGGTGGAGCTTGCGGTGGCCAGTCTCTACTCGCTCCCGACGATGGGGCATAGTACCCGTTCCCTCTGTTGGCTGCACTGGCTGCGCTGCTGTCCTTTCTACCGAGCGTCGGTGATGTAACAGCAGCAGCAACACTGGAAGTTCGGGTTTCAGCAACCTTTGCGCTGGCGGTAGGCGTGGCGGTGGTAGATAGTGGCGTGGCGCCAGCGCTGCCCCTGGTGGCCTGAAGACTGGCGGTCAAGGCATCGATCTTCTTCTCCAGCTCTGCCACGCGGCTGTCCGTCTTTTTCTGGCGTTTGCGCGTGGGCTGGGTTACGACGCATGCGCGGCCGGCTTTGGCGCATCGCCGGCAGGACCCCTCGGAGTTGGCTGGGTCGAACTCGCATCGCACCTTGAGGCCGCGACAGCTCTCGCAAGATCGCGGTTTCTTGGCATCCCCTGGCGTGTCGTCGGCGGCGGGCGGGGTCATGGCACCGCCTGAAGCTGCCGAATTGTGATTGCCATCGGGGGCCGGCGTGGGCGCGGTGGAGCTGGGTGTCTGCGGGAAGGCAAATGCCTGTGCTTGTGTCGGTGATTGTGATTGTGATTGTGATTGTGCTTGTGTTTGTGGCGCCTGGGAATGCTGCGATTGGGGTTGAAGTCGGTGACTCGGTGGTTGCGCGGCGATGGCGATGGGTTGCTGTGACTGCTGTGACTTTAGAGGTCCTCCTCCACCACGAGCACCATTGCTCCCAGCAGCACCAGCAGTGGCAGCAGTCCTGGGCGACACAGCTCGCGCTGCTTTTGCGGAGGCGTCGCGCAGCCGTGGATCCAGCGAGGCGCCATCCATAGCGCTGACGTCGTGCAATAATTAGTCGGTTTTCCGTCAAGCGCGCTGCGATTGTTGATGACGGGCTTCGTATGCCCGACTTGCCGATTTTGCTGGCAAGATCGGTGTCAGGATGTCGGCACCAGAGCCCGAGTCTTCCGAGGGCGAGCTAAGAAACTCCAAGAGGGCGCTGGACGATAAAGGAGGTTCCCACACATGTTAGCTTGGTCCCCTGGCCACTCGGTTTTCTACATAATTAGGGCTTACCTAAGCCAATTCTCCTCCCGCCTAAATACTTCAACCACAGTGCTCGTGCCAGGCTGGAATCAGACCATACTTTCCCACATAGATTCCACATCTATCCGTAGGAAACAGAAAGCTGAATCGAACGTTGCCGTTCTTTGTGGGCGAAAAAGCTGAATTAAACTACGGTAAAGTTAGAGACAACAAGTTTCACTGGAATATATTTTCTCTCTCCCTTCTTTTCTTCAATCAACTTGTGGTCCAACAAGGAGTTTGTGTTTCAAGTTCTGTAATCTGGAGTTTGGCACTGCCGAAAATGGATGAATTTCACTGCTAAAAGGGACGATGATAACGCACGGAACCATGAACCCCCACGCATCATGGTGAAAGGAAGGCGCCGGCGACGTCCATCTCGGTTGCCTTGAGGGTGCGGAACCTCGATGGGGTGTGCCGCAACGGCTTCTGAAGCAAAGTGTACGTCGGTATATGTGTGGCGTACACATATGCACGCTTATGTATGGGGACCCCAGGTTTATATGTTATAGGTTACAGAGCTGCATTTCTGAAGAAGCTAAGAATTGTGGAAGCTAATTGCTGGGAACTATTCTATCTAGGCAGGTAGGTGTCAGGCGTTGTGGTGGGCTAAACTTGGACATGGGCGCCTGAGCCAAGTACCTTGGTGGGAGTCGTGGGACCGTTCCACATTGGTACCTAGGTATCTACAACCACTTCTTGGTTCCCAGATGCGAGGTAAATGCACCACCATAGCCGTTCTCGATGCTAAGCTTCTCCTTGATGGTCGACCTGAGAGTTTTGATGGCTTCGTCCACAGGGGTTGGGCCCTTGAAGTCAGGGGCATAGGCGGCAAGCTTGCCCATGAATCCCATCAAGCCTTGCATCTGTTCCGGAGTGACTATACGTTTTCAAATGTCTGCATCAGTAAAGACGTCCCAGCAAACACAAAACATTTCGAACTTAATTAAGACAATAGGAAGAAAGGATGGGTAGGTACGTACCATTCGCAAAGTGGCCCACTTCCACCAATCCCGGGCTGACGCTCACGAAGAGCACACGGTCCTTCTTGTATTGGGCGTTGAACTTGGCCACAATGACATTCATGGCCGCCTTGGAAGCAGCATACAAGGCACTGTTCTCAACCTCGAGATCGTTGATGAAGTCCAGGTCGGCGTGGCCGCTGGTAAGGGCGATGACCTTCTTGACCTTGCCCTTCAGGACCAGAGGCAAGAAGAGGTTGAAGAGGTGGATATTGCCGATGACATTGGTGTGGAACAGCTCGGCTGAAACCTTCTCCAGCTCCTCGACCTTGTCGCCCCTGCATTTTGTTGAACAACACTGTTAGCGATCACCGCAGCAGAGATAGGGGATCCCGAAGACTGACAAGTAGCTGATCGGGTCATAGGCGTCGAGATGGGGCAGGGAAGCTGCGTTGGCAATCAGGTAGTCGACGCCACGGTCACCGACAATCTTGTTCGTGGCGGCAGCAGCTTCCGTCAGGCTGGCGTGGCTGGTAAGGTCTCCGTGGAGGATGTGGACATTGGCACGGTTGCCCAGCTCTGCCGCTACCTTCTTGTCTGTCGCAGCCTTGTCGCGGACCAGACCGATGACGATGTTCTTCTGGTCTTCCGAGATCTGCTTGACGAGCTCGAACTAGGTTTGGATTTCATGTAAGCCAAAGCAATCCGCAGGGGCATAACGCAGATGAGAGACTCACTCCGATTCCCTTGGACACACCGGTAATAACGTAGACAGACATGTTGAGTGAAGTGATTTGAAGTTTGGTGTAGGAGGAGGTAATAGATAAAAGCTGAGTGCTGATGAATTATGATATGGATTGTAAGTCTGTGTCCGAGTCTTCCAATCTTATATACAGCTCTGCCGTCATATATAGGAACACAACTCAAAGCCACCTCACAGCATCAGTTTGTAATCCGTATACACACTCAGCCTGCCTGAGCAGCCTCATGGCTCTGTTTGTAATCCCAAGGAGCTAGTCTGCAGACCCACAAGTGCATTCCATACCAATGCGAAAGAGGCCCTAGTCCGCTGTCCCGGATGCTAATTATGGTGATTGATTGTAAGGTGTAACTTGAAGCAACATTGTGGTATGTGTGAATGAAGTAGGTAGTTTTAGGCTGTCTCTCCGCTATGGGGGTTAGCGTGCGGGAGGAACGCGGGCTGCGGGCTAGCGTGCGGGCGATTGCCCAATGAACACTCTTCGAGGTTACAGCTAACAGATGACAAATGCGCGCCTACTACAGTACCCTCTCCGTACCTTACCCTCGACTTCCGCCTCAGGACAATGATTCTGCCCTCGAAAAGGATCTGGCCCTCAACCATGCCACCGATACATGCGGAATCAGACGCTTGCTTGTAATTCCTCATAAGACAAAAGCGAGCGGAAATGCGAGCCCAGCTCATGACAAATGCGTGCCTACAGTAAGTAGGTGATACATGGACCTGGTATGATTCCGCTCGACTTCCGCATCGCAGACAAAGGTCCGGAGCCAGTTCTGCATTTCCTCGTCGATCATGCCGACACACATGCGGGAGCCATGCCAACAACATACGCGGAATCAAACGCTTGTAGTGCGTGCGCAAGATCCAAGCGGAAATGCAATCGGCAGGTGCCGTCGTGCGCTAGGTACGGGGAGCGGCGCACGTCCTGCGCCTATCCGCCGTCGCGGAGGAGCAGAGCAGCAGCAGCAGTAGCTTCCTCGTCATCTCGGCCACAACTGCTAGCGGCCTGAGATCCTCAGCGCCGGCAACAGAGGATGATGGACTGCTCCTCGCCGAGACGCCCTCCCACCACACCGCAAACCTACTCCTTGCCGACGGCGACGACAACCACGACAACGACGACTTTGTCTTGGACCTGGCATTTCCAGCTACGGACATTGACTTCACTGCCCCAGCAGGAGGAGAGACGAGTGCGCCAGCGAAGAGCAACAGGGCCGACTGGTTCCTCGCGCCCGAGACGTGGGCGATATCCCATTACGGGGCAAGCACCTCGACCTACGTCGCAGCTCCCGGCAAGGCGGCCATGAACAAGTACATCAGCAGTACTGCAGTCCTGGTTCGAACGCTGGGTGACCACCGGCAGCAACCCATTTATCCACGCCCGTCTGTACTCGGCCAACTTCCCAGTGTGCGTGCAGGTCGCATATGCCACACTGGCTAGCTACATGCACCGGACGCCCGTCAACACAGGCACCGTTCTCCAAATTATCGAAGACAGGTCCAACGACTTGCTCCAGTCGAACGGGGCCGTGATGAGCATGGCTGCTGGCGGCGGGGGTGATGAAGAGTGGACCGCCGACGGAGGAGGGGCAGACCAAAATGTTGATCTGTACGCGCAGCTCACGAGGCTGCACGCCCTCATGGCCTACCAGATCATGGGTCTCTTCGACGGCGACATCCGCTCGCGCCACGTCGCCCAAGGCCACATGGCCGTCCTGGATACCTAGGCTGCCAAGCTCTTTCGCTCGGCCCCAGAAGCCTTGTCAAGCACGCACGGGTCCGCCGCTGCCACCCAACAACTTCTCGGCTGTCTCTGGCCCAAGCCGTCCAACTACTCGCAGAAACAGTGGTCCCTATGGATCCTATCAGAGAGTATCCGCCGCACCTGACTCGTCGCCGTGAGCCTCTCCTCCGTCTTCTGCGCTCTCCAGCGGCGCTGGGCGGGATGCCCCGGCGGCATCATGTACACCAACCGCAGCGGCCTTTGGAACGCCGCGAGCGCCGCCGACTAGGAGAAGCAGTGTTCGAGAGGGAACGTGACCTTACAGCGCTTCGAGTGCGCCAGGCTCTTAGACTTCGCCGAACCCCAAGACATTGACGAGTTCGGCACGGCCGTGTTAGAGATGACTTTCAATGGGGAACTGCTAGAGAAGTGGAGGGACAGCGCGTTTGGGACTGCCGACAATGGATGAATCCTTTAAAAAGGATGAATACGACGCGCAGCGTCAAACTGCCATGAATCCGCGGAAAAATTAACACCAATTGGTTTTTTAAACATACCTCAGCTTCCTTTGCTGGATTCAGGCTACACACCTTCATCATCTGTAATATTGACATGAAATCAATTTCGATTATGGCTTTCCACTCCTGCTGAGACAAGTCTTGACCAGTACCCATAAACCACCAACGCCGATAAAGTTCACATGCAGACAGACAGTTTATGTTACAGATTATCTTTTGGGGCCTCTAATTCCCGTTCGGCTCTGGTATCTCCTCCGCGGTAGCCATTACATGTTCCCGTAGCCCTCGTTTGTTAGCCATGACATGAAAAATGGCATGGCCGATTGGGCCAAATAAGTCATATATATATCATAGAGAAATGGAGACAGTCCAAGATGACTTCACCTTAGGAGACCGAACAACAAAGAAAAAAATAAAAGCAATCATGGAATGGTATCTTTTGCTTGCCAGTATGAAACCAAAAAAAGTTGCAAAGAACATGGCTCAAGCCCAACGCCCAATAAGCACCCAAAAAAAAACCCCCCGTGTCAAGTTCAAGTAGGTGCCTACGACTCTCAGAACTGGCTGTCGTCTCTCAGGCGGCTATTGGAACCTTGGTGGGTGAGATTGCCCATAAACATTGTGCTCTCACGTCGGCTTTTATACGGCTGTTCGTAGGGAGCTGGAGTCAGTCCGTTTTCGTAGTTGGATCGGTCGTATGCCGGAGCCGCCTTGGGTGCCGCGAGCGCTTGGAGAGATCCACCCTCGTACGCTGGTCTCATGGGCACATGACTGCCCGGCTGAGGAGCATATTGTGGCTCATACGTAATCGGTCGCTGCGGTGGCGGAGTGGGCGTGCTTCGCGAATGCATCGTCGCCGCATTCATCGTTGCCATCTGCTGCATACTCATAATCGGTGGCGGAGTGGGTGTGCTCCGGTTCGAATGCCCCTCCAAGACCGCCTCCATTAGGCGTTGCCTGTGAGGTGAATCGCTGTGTGACGTTGACGGACGGCCATCAGAAGGGCGCCTCTCCTGTTGAAATGAGGGTCGGTCTGTGGAGTGTGAATGTCGCTCCTGTTCTGATTCGGTAACAGGGGGTTCGTACTCGGCAGGATCGATGTTAAAGACAGCTTGGAAGTTCTGGAGAAACAGGGCGAAGACGGGAGCTGGGATGTTTAGAGTCGGCGAAAACACGATTCCAACATTGCGGACCGTCATCTTGTTGACATCCGCGTGGCTGATGATCTTGATCAGGAACGAAATGAGATACTTGAGAAGGGTCGCATTCGCTTGAGGAAGACGTTGCACAAGCTCTGAGAGAGTCGCAATCTTATCCCTCTGGCTCGTCATCTCCGTGATAGCGATAAACTCCAGGCGTAAATCACTGGTCAGTATCGTCGTAGGCAGCTCGCGGAGGTAACCCTTGAGCAGGGAGGCGACGGCGTGGATGTCGTGATATTGCTCGTCTGTGATCAAATTGATATCGCCTTCGACATTGAAACGCTCTCTGAGCTGTTTGATGACCAAGTTCGACCCACTGAGGCGGAAGATGCCTTCCTCGAGGAAGGCATTCTTGGCATCAAGGAATTGGATGCATCGGTAGACGACGGCGGGCAACGGTACCCTGACATCAACCGGGGCGTTGTATCTGACGGCTTCGGCAAGAGTTGCACCGAATACTTGCCGAACGGGACCGTTATAAAGATTGACTCCTTGCCCAGCTCCGTTATTCTCGCCAAACAGCGACTCCTGGCCGTCACTGGAAGACCTCGTCTTGGGACCGAAACCAAAAAAGCTCCTCTTCCTCGCCTTCTTTTCCTCCTGATTCGGTGGCGCAAGCCCCATGCCCAACTTGCTCCCATAGGCTTCCGAGTTGGAAATTACCTGTGGGTCGCGAGGAGCGGAAATAGTATATGCTGGCTGAGATGGCGTTGTTTGCCCCTGAAACGGTTCGTTATCCTGGTGTTTCCCCTTTGACGGTGCGCCTTGCGGTATGTCGCCCTGCTTCGTGGCTTCATAACTTACGCCAATCAAATTCTCTTCCCCGCCACCTTGTTGCTGCTGTTGCGGCTGCCTGCCTTGGTTTTGCATCTTCTTTCTCGTGTTTGTGCTGTTTACCTTCTCAGATGCGCCGGAGCCTTGGCGGTCATGGGCGTGGTCTTTCTTTTGGCGTTGTTCTTCTTTCTTGAGACGCTCCTCTTCTTCGGGGTCCTTGTAATCGATCCAGCGCAGCAAAGCGTCAACCCATTGGTCTCGCTCCTTGTCGCTCTCTGCGCACAGGACATGCTTTGTCAAGCTGTTCGGATCCTTCTTTTTCGGTTCGAGGATCAAGAAGGCGTGGCGATACTGGTTGTCAGTTTCGTCCGGCCCGGAGCCACGTGCAGGGGAGCCTTCATTGTTATGCTGTGACTGCTTGCCAATTTGGGCCTTTGGCAACTTGATTGTTCCCAGATGGGCACCGCCTGGAGTCTCATAATACCGCAGGTGCGGGCCATCAAGAACAAAGAACCTGGCTTTCCACCCGCCAAAATTCTTTCCACGCTTCGTCAGGTAGCCGTTGCGGAAGGGTCGTCCACCTGGTCCGAGCTTTGGAACGGACTCATCCTTGACATCGCCTGTTGAGCCTCCTGTCTCATCGGCATTGGGTGGCAGCGTGCCAGTTGACAGATATTTGCATAGTTCAAGGGCAGTGGCAGTATCAAGGGGCGTATTCAGCAACTCATCTAAGTAGTGGTTGAGCGCTATTCGGCGAGCGTCAAGTTTTGCTGGCGCGTGCCCACTGAATAGAGACCTATCCGGCGTCTTTGCGGTGAATGCTGGGCATTGTTTAAGTCTCTGATCCAGCTTAGCAAGCGACGCCGAGTCCTTCTCAACTCTCCACAACTCGCCACTATCTGCTCTTGAGTAGATGGCCAATGTGAATACAGGGTCTTCTTCGAGCTGCGTCAACGAGATCAGGCTTGCCCTCGAAGGCTTCATGCGAGAAGATGCGACCTTTATGTCGATCGACGGAAGTGCGTTTGGCGGAAGTAGAAGATCCGGATACTCCTCCGTAACAAGACCTTTGAAAACTTTCCTTCTATCTGTGCGGCTGTCGTAGCTGCTCTTAGCCGGACTGGATGGACCAGTACTATCGGCATCCCCTTTTTTCACAATTTTGAGAGGTTTTGGAGAAGTCAGTACCAGCGGCTCGCTCGCAGCTTGGTATGGAGTTTGGAGGGGAGTGTTGGGAGGGAGGGGAATAGGTGCTCTTGGTGGTCGCGGAGACAAAGGTGCCCCTGGGAAGTTCAAGACGCCTAAGGGAGAAAGAGGAGGCGAGTTCACCGGCGACTTCATGTTCATTGGCCGCGGGCTCGATGGAAGGCCAGGACTCAGCAGTGCCATGCCAATCGACCTAGAATCTTGCGGGGCGCCGCTCAAAACTCCGGCCAAGGACGAAACTGGCTCCCGTTGAGGTAGGACCAGGTTCGTCTGGACAAGCCTGGGACTGGCTGGCATGTCGTTCTTTAGTGTCGGGCTCAGATGTCCATCTTCTCTCGGCGTCCCTTTCTGGCTACCGCCATTCTTACTCTTCTTGGAGAGACTCCTGATTTCGGCTTCTTTTTGAACTAAAATCTCACGCTCCCGCTCGTCCTCTTCCCTAGTTCTTCGGCGGCCCCTTCGATCGCGATCTTCACGTTTGATTTCAATCTCATCCACCTCTAGGATGTCGTCGTAGTCCGTGTCCGTTTCTTGTTCTTCTTCTGGGGGGGCAGGGGCGCTTTGCTGCACGTTTTTTAAGTGCAAAGGTGCCGGAGGGGGCTTCCGCGGAGGCGGTGCAGGAGGAGGAAAGTTGGCAATGCCCTCGTCGAGTCCTGGTGTCCGTTCGGGAAGCGCAGCCGGAAGGCGAGGAGGAGGCATTTTGGGTGGATCACGAGCCACGCTGCGGGAAGGCGGAAGAGCAATATTGACATGATACATATCCTTGGGTTCTTCTTCCTTCCTCCGAGCAGCCTCGGCGTCCCGCTCTTGCTGGTCGTGGTCAAACTGATCGAGCGCGTGTTCGCTTGCCTTAGGCATCGCGTGCTCTGGATCGAGCATTTCGGCAACAGTGTCTTGATGCTCATGAGTAGCTGGCTGGTCCGCTGGCGGCGTTATGGGGTATGGCGCCAGAGCCACATCGATAGGAGAGTGCTTTAGACTATCGGAATCCAATCCCGGTGACGCTGGAACCTCTAGCACTTGCTCCTTTGGGAGTGAACTCGTTGCGCCGGGTCCATTGCTGAGTGTCCCCTGTGCCCTCGGTGACGGTATCGACGGGACTGGAGGCACTCCAACTTCGCTAATCACCTCTTTCAGCTTTTTCCTGTATTTTTCCTTGTCTTTCAGGGCGCGTTCGAGATCCTTGTTTAGGCCCAGAATCATGGCTCTTTGCTTGTCGACCAGACGCCATAACTGTGCGTTTTGCTGAGATTGTGCCTGCTTCTCCTTTAGCAAGTACTGGATGACTGCCTCAGCGCTGCCGGCAGTCTTAATTAGGTGTGCAATATCTGTCGTCGTTCCAGAAGCGTTCTCCTGAGGCGCCTTGCTGTTGGGATTCGATCTGGAGGATATTGCTGAGATTGCCGAGTCTATCGACGAGTTCCTTGGCGTGCTCTTGCCGAGCTCTGCCCGCACGCTCGACGCGCCAGCCATGGTCGAAGCTCCAAGAGTCTTCGGGGCTACCACTGAGTCAGAGACACTGCGATTCTCATTCGGAAACCGCTGAGAGAGAGGAGACAGAGCCGGTCTGGCAGCATAGTTAGCACGACGCTCAGGGCTCTTCAAGGGCACCAGTCTCTGCCGCCGTGGAGGCGGGGAAATGATCGGGGCACTATCCATCGCAACGCACCCTGGGCTTCTAGTCTCCGGTGTAGCGGCACCTGAGGAATCACTGTTGTAGTAGGTCTTCTCAGACGGTTGTGAGGGACGGTCCTCGGTGGCTGAAGTAGTGACTATGCGTGGTACGGCGGTGGGCGTACGAAACTGGTGTCTTGGGGGAGTAGGAAAGTCGGACCGCGTTGGGCCGGGACTCGTTGGGGGAGGAGAGACGGTGCTGGCGCCTGTAAAGAGCGGGCTCGGTGCGGGATTCCGTGTGGATCTGGGACACGCGAAGGAATTGGATTAGTATTTGTGAACACGGCAGCACCTGGTACAGTCGCACAACAGGGTCGAGAGCCAGCAGACTCTTGCGACAAGCCGGATTTGTGGTGTTCTGCCAGGGGCCGGCAGTGCCAGTCTTGGGTTCGGATGCTTTTGGAGGAGCCAAGACGTAGCACACCAGGCAGGACCGAAGCAGTGGCAGAAAACGGAAAGAAAGGACTCCCAACGAGGCCCGACAAGAGGGCTGAACAGGAAAAGGAAGCAACAACACAGAACACAAGAAAGTGGAAGCGCAAGTGGGCAAACAAAGATAGTGGAACCAGGGGCGGACGAAGTCGTACGTACCTAGAACTTGCGGTTGCGGTAGACGAAGAAGACGTTGGCAGCGGGCTATTGGTCGTGTAGCCTTGTTGCGGGCCACCAAGCGAGAGAATTTGTGTTCTCCCAATGGTAGGGCTGTCCTGGAAAGAATCCATAGACGGCGGACTCGACACCGGCGTGAGGTGGTGGCCGTGATGATGTTGGGTCAGCAGGCCTTGGTCGCTCTGGAGCGCAAGCTGCGACATGGTCCGCTATGCGGGCAGGCTGGTGGAGGAGGTGGACGGCCTGGGCTAACTTATTGGTCTCCAGGTATTTGGGGGGGGGGGGGGGGGGGGGGGGGGGATGGGTGGCTGAGATAGCAGGCAGGGCCAGGGTCAGGGCTTAACGCAGGACAACTCGCTGCGGTTTCGAGCTGCCTGGGTGACCCTGATTGACGTCGCATATATTATTAAACCTCGCTGCTGCTGCTGCCGCTGTCTCTCGCTTTCTTTTATCGGGCGTCCGTCTCTGTGCCTCTGCCGGAGCGGCCTGGCAAAGCGGAGGACGGCAGCGTGTGAGTGAGAGTGCGAGTGCGTGAGCGAGCGTTGCAGGGTGGGACAGTGACAGTCGGGCACCTGCTGCTGCAACTTTCGTGACAAACGTCGTGGGTCGTGGTCGGGTTGTGACCAAGGGACCAAGAACGAACCAGATGGGAAGCCGTACGGATCTTAGTATCACTTGTTCGTCTGTCCGTTCGCTCGCTTGCTCAATGTGCTCACACTGCAGAGTTCCCGGTCGTCGGAGAGATGCACACGCTTTGCTCTCGTTCGCTAGCAACCAGAGGCTGGGCTGTAACTGACAGACGACTGCGGGTGCGGGTGGTACGGGTGCCTGTCTCTGAGACCGGCAAACCTGCCGGCTCTGTCTCTTGCGCTGCACCGACTCGTGACGTGACCGATTTGTCCCGTCCAAAAATGGGACGCAAGGTCAGGAAACCGAGACGAGAGGCAGATCTGTCAAACAAGCGGAACGGGGAGGTGTAATGGAAGGGGCCGCCTGCCATCCATGGGTGGTTTGTCAAGGTTGGTCTAGCAGGTCAAACAAAAAGGGCAATAACACAGCAGTAGCATCTGCAAGAGCTCTGGCCCCCTCGGTGTCTGTTCTTGCTGGCGCCTACCGTGTCAAGCAAGCCCAAGCCAACAAAAGCCGTTACTTCCTCCGCTGGTAACTTGTGAGCGCCACACAATATCCGAGTGCGCTGCACCCCTATAATTCCGACTTCCCAGATTCCTTAACATCTCACCATGATAAAAAGGATCACGGCCAGACACGAACGTCTTTAATCTCCGGCCAAGCGTCTCTCTAGATCATTCCTGTCTCGAATGCCCCGTCCGTCTGCATCCGTCCTGCGTCTGGGGTACCGCTGAGGTTCCCTCTCTCAATCAAACTCGCCAGGGCCCCGCGGGCCTGACACTGACACTGAAGGGGAGTTCGACTTTTGGCGAACTTTTTTTCCCTTTCCGACCTGATCGTGCTCACAGGACCAAGAAAAACCCCGGTCATAAAATTGCAGGGGAATAGGACCATCGGGATCCTCCTTAACAGCGCGCATCGTCCACTTTCCCTCCACTAGGCAAAGCTCATTCAACCTCGGGGTTCTGAAACACGACTCTAGCGAGGTAACTTGCCCCCAGATTTAGCCGGGCCGCGACTTTGGCTCCCCTTTGATAACTCGAAACCGGGCCAACAAGACGTCGTCCAGAGAATGGAAGCCGACCTGGCTCGGGATGGGTTGGGCCATGCTTTCAACTTGGACACACACTCATGGACAACTTCAAGCAACACGTGTATAAACAAATGTTCTCAGGTTTGTCTTATTGCGGTCTCGGGAAGAGACAGGTTGTCAGGCATGATGATGTCCTTCCAGCTCGGCCCGTGTAAGCAAATCACGGGCTGCGGATCTGAGGCTGGTCAAGATGAGATGTGAAAAGTCGCAGTGATAAGCAGGCGATCCTGGTCCTTTTCCCACCCCTTCCATTTCTCGACTGTCTTGCTTTCCGGACTTGACATTCGGGAAACTCCACTGCGGCCCAAGACAACAGCAAATTTGTCGCTTCTCCCATTCCTGTTTGGCCGTCTACGGTCGTGTCAGGGTCGTTCAGGAAGTGCGTTGCTGGCCGGCCATGCCCATATCTACGGTTCGTTCCCTCAGTTGCAGATATTCTCTGTTAGGGAGCTACAAAAGTGCAAGAGGGGACGGCGCCAATGCTGCGGTGCCCGCCCCCCTTCCGGACCCCTGACAATAATTCAAGGAACAGGGTTGCAGCATTCTGGCCAACGCCACAGACCTGCTGGGGCATTGGGCTTGCAGTTCACCATTTGCGGCCGTCGATCTCATGTCATCTGTCTCTTTGCGTCGACGGCGTAATATTTTGTTGGATACGTACGTAGGTACGCACACAAACGGAACGGGACGACCGGCGGGATTCATGTTCCAGCAAGCATCGCGCCGTTTGTTTTTCATTTTGTTGTATTAACCTTGCGTGGCATTCGTCATTTTAGTTAACGTAGTGTTCGGATGTAGGTTCGTGCTGAGTTTAGTCTTTCTTCCCCCGTCCGCCCCTCGAGCGTGCGCCGCACTAGACCCCCCGCAACGGTACGACTTTTACCTTAGTTGTGAGGTATCATGCAGGAGGTTTTAACTTCTGCAGGTACATTCACGTTCCGGGGGTTGTTGAAAAACAAAATAAGCCCCTTTTTTGCTCGTGGGGTTTCTTTGATGAGTGAGTTTGAGAGCCGACAGCCAGGCGCCAGATATCTGTCATGAACTTTCTGCAGAAGACAAGTCGTGGGCATACTTTTCTGATCCTGCTCTCCTCCACGTTTGCAAGAGAACCTCTCAGGAGTGCAGACAAACGGGCATAACTTCAAGCGAAAATGCATGCAGATGGATTCAATGCAGCTAGCAGCGGTGCGCCCCTCAGTTGCCTTGTGACACCTGGAGATAACACCCAAGGCTCTGCATTTCTTGGGTCTCTCGCGGGTTGGGGTCTGACAAACCTTTTAAGCCACACACAGACTTGGGGGAGCTAGCGGCCTCGGTCGCCTTCGCTTGGCGTGGAGACTGAAGCCCGTGCCAGGCCAAGGCCCAGGGGGTGCGTTATTGATTGATGGGCTTTGGCGATGTGTGACCCAAACACATCCTTATTTTGAGTAACGATATGTTTCGATTTCACCATCAGACGGAAACTGGAGGGGGACGTCTTCGCTCAAACGGAACCTTAGCCTCGGATTTTTGGGTTTGGGGGCAATGGTTTTTGGTTGGTGGCGGCTGCGATCACGAAGTTGTTGCTGCTGGTTCCGCGCTTAGAAGCGGTTTTAGTGGTTGAGAACGCTTTGGGGCCGCATCCAGACTGCAGTATCTCAACCTGCGTATTCCTTCCTCCTGCAAGTGACGAAAGGGTTTTCTCATCTGTGCCATTCATATTGCCCCTTTTCCTGGCCAGGAATGCTGAGGCTGTTGGTGACTGATTGTCTTACTTTGTGAGATACGGACTCTTCATGTAAGTCCCAAACAACTGTAGATCGGATTGTACCTTTTTTGGTCAAAGAGTCAGACTCCTTCGGCCGGCAGGCATCATCATCCTCACTCCGTTGTCCCCGTCATCAGCAACCACCTCAAATGTTGAATGGAGACTCCGCCCACCTGCTTTTAGCCACTTGATCCCACGACAAAACAACGCTGAAAGGAGAAAAATACCTTACGTATTTTCCCACAGATAGGTAATTGCACTCTCGTCGCGGATTAATCAGTATTGGTTAGCAACGTGGTTCTTTCGTCTCGTGGCCAGTCCTTCATTCAAAAACCCAGGTGCCGGCCGGCCCTTTCCATAGAGCCTCCCGCTGGCAGCCAGCCAATCAAGTGCTCGGCAGCCACCACACCTGCTTGGGCTCTGGGACAGGCCAGGCTCGATCGAGTCAGGCTGGGTGGAAATGGGCGGTGTGACTGGGTGCAATCGACTCTTCCACCTTGATTTGACCTCGGCATCCGATCCGACCGGAAACCCAGTAGGCTTTCCTCGCAGATTATCGCCCCTTTTTGAGGGCGAGAGATGATGGGCAGGGATTGGTCGCCCACGATGCCACGATGGGTTGCGTCGGGGTTGGGGTTCGTGATGTGGCAGAGTGGAATTGGTTACCTTGACAAACCTGAAAGCTGAAGGGCGTTCCATCGCCCTCTCTTCCCACGACTCACGGGGCGATTTTTGTTCATGCAGGTCATCAAAGAAGGCGCTCTCGGTTTCCCTTTCAAGCTTTCAGGCTTGCGTGCGTGTGTGTGGGACAGCTGGACCTTGGTGGTTTCCTCACGACGACGACGAGGGGTCTGGGTGACGGGATTGGTGGATTGGGGATGGCCTCTCAGTAGCTGGCCATATTCGCGCCGCCCCTGAATGGCGAGCTTGAAACTTTTCCATCGCGGGCCGCTTGATGGGCGGGATGGAGTTGGAAGGCACATCCAAGCTGTGAGTGGCTCCCGTTTCTGGCTGAGAGGATCATGTTGAATTGATGATTTAATTTTGCAGTTATTGTCTTTTCTTTGAAGTGAACACAGTTTACAGGTGCTATTCAGTGGCTTCCTTCTTTCAGCTTCCATCTACCATTTGGCGACTTCCCTTCCATCTCCCAAATGATTAGCGCCTGCCCTCGGTTACATCATCCGAAACACGCCCCAGCGGGGGAGGCCCCCGCGGACCCTGAAGTGCCCGTGCTTTCCTCAAGTTTAACCACCTAACATCTCCAATTTTGAGACGGCTCGAGATGGAATAATCAACGGTCAGCAACAACAATCATCAAATCGCTGCCAGACAAAAGCACGCGTCATGATCTTCAGGGTACGAGATCAGGTCGTTTCAAGGCCACGGCTTGTGTTGCTTTTTATATTCTCTCGTGGTCTTCTCGAAGGGCCAGGCAAGGTCGTGAAGATCCGGCCTACGGGTGTTCCATCTTTACTGACCCGCCACATTGGCGGCTTAGTCGTACTTGCACCGCATTCTCTGTCTTGTCGTCCGAACTTTTCTGGCCATCTGCAGCTCTCGGGGAGCACGGCATGTTTGGGATCGATTTCTTGGGGTCGAGGTAATCTGGCTGCTGAGGTCACACATCATTTACAATGTACCTTATCCAAGCATGTCTCTGAGTGGTTGACGACGTTGTTGAAGCCAGTTCGCGAACATGGATCCGTTAACAACAACTACCTAGCATTCATCGTCCTGCTCTTCGATCGGGATGGCACAGCCACCGGTTCGGTTCCGAAAACCACTATCGGGACATGAGATCCTGATAAAGTAACGACAGGGCACGGGCTGTTGTGTCACCATCTGCAAGTTTGTTGTGTGTTTCCCAGCCTTCCAGGCTATAGTGTACTCTATACTACCGGCAGGTCCCCACATGAAACAACTCCCTTTGCCGGTTATTGATGAAGACGCGAAATCAAGGGCTGCTCAAGCGAGCCGCCGGACGGGAGCTTATTCAGTCATCACCACAGACTCCCCCAAAAGTCTAGACTTTTCCTGCAAGAATGAGCTGATTGCTTTGACACACGACGAACAGGAACGGGGGCTGTCCGTGTGTCGATCCTTCGTTATGGCCCTTGCCTCCGTCAATGCCGTATGGGGGGTTCATTTCCCCGCAATCGATCTGACAGGACGAGATCTCTTGGGCCAAATCCTTGAATCTCACTGCTTTCTCTCCCCGCGTGCAGGTTATGTTGCCATGCGTTGGCTTGGCCTGGCTGACAACTTGGCCCAGCATCAGATATCGGAGGGAGGCTCAGCCGTCGAGGGACCAAGGTTTCCAGCAACCTTATTATCAAGAAACAGAACAATGTCTTAGTTCTTCCTTTTTGGCATTTGTCACCTCAGCCCCAAGCAAAGATCTTTCGTTACACATGGAGCCAATTCCTTGGAAGGGGTTCATTCCTTTACCAAGCCCAGAAAACAAACGATCACACGCAACACAAATCGACCAGACCGCTAGTTGCAAACTCGAGACAAGCTGCCTAGCCTCCTGTCATCATCCTCAAGTGCAGGATATGTGGTCAAGGGACTGTGTATACCGAGCTGCAAGGGGTGGTACATATTAGATGCTAGGATGTACACAATGTTGACATGTCACCTCCCCGGACAAGACGACGTCGACGGCAACGTCGGCTAACAAAGTACCAAAACACAAATACTCGGGTAGAGATGGTCCAACACAGTATTGTCCATATAGACCTAAACCCTATTCTCTCCCAGTCCCCATTCTTTTCTCTAAGGTCCCCTTCCCTCTCCAAGAATGCTGGATGCCTGAAACAAAGTCCGTTGAGGAGCAACACAACGCCAAGTCTCGCCCGGGTTTCAGGATCCCGGAGCCTGGACCCTCCCCTGGCCGGTGCAACATCGTGATCAAGAACCCTTTGATGATCTCCAGGAACTTGATTCACCTGCTTTAGGTTCAACATCACGTGTGCTTTGTGCTATTTGCATGTATTGTCTCGTCGTTGTGCTGGTTGTCAGTGTGGCAGGAGGAATGAAACAGTCTGTCCACTGCGTAAACAAAACCCCTTTTCAGAAAGGCAACCATGTGCTCCTCCTCCTTCACGCGTGTTTGAAGAACGAAAACTCTTCTTTTATACCTCAGAACCACGAAATTTCCTTCTTCACATATTCCCTTTGTTTTCTTTTCGAAAGAGCGAAAGAATGGATATCCTATCATATACGAATTCACCCACAGACACGCAGACTCTTTAGGTCGGCCATCAACCTAGGATGCATACTAATTGATGTACTTAGTTTGTCTTATGACTTTGCTTCCCTTTTGTTTTTCTGAAAAAGCTGTATGATGCACCGAAAGCAACCCCAATTGAGGTAGGTATCTTCCATACAAGGGAAAAAAACTACAGAATGCATATACCATACACCTAAACGCCTGTCTCTGCCCTCCAACTGCCTTCCAAGTTTTTTTATCCAGGCGCCTGTACTCATACAAGAAACCGAAGATGCGTAATTACCTAAAGCCCACCCGAGCAAGCTTTCTCCTCATCGCCTTAGGTAGAAGACTCGTGGATGATGGACCCATAACCTTCATCCTCATCGTCATCACCTCTCTTGATCATCTCTCCTTCGTCCTCATGTTCCTCCTCTTCTTCATGCTGGTGCCGCTCCTCACCCCGTTCAGTGGCGGAGGAAGTGGGGGTGCTAGAGAAATTGAAATGTCCGCTCCCCAGCAAGTCCCTTCCAAACACCTGGCCCGGAAGTGGAAGCGGATCAAGCTCTCCCCGCTCCCGGAAGTAATTATGGTCGAGCAGAATTTCCTCCCAAATGCTAGGCATCCATTGGTTTTCGAAGTCCGCAAGGAATCCCGGGTTCATGACAAGATACATAATGCACACATCAATCAGCTTGGCCATGGCGAGTCGGAGAGGGATATTGGGCGTGATAAACCCTTGGTGGAAGACCATGAGCTGGGCGGTGGCGAGCGGGTGGTAGAGCCCGGACAAGTCGGTGGTGTAGAAGAGGTCACCGTCCAGAGAGGCGGGGAAGACGGCCTTGAGTATCTCGGTGGTCTCGCGCAGGGCCTTAAGCGCAAAGTCCATCATCGGCTGGATCTCCCAGGTGATGCCGCAGATGTATTTGAAGGCGCTCAGCTGGATACAAATGCCACTGCCCCAAGGCTGGTCGTGGTCCAGGACTGCGTTGTCGTATGCTGTTATTAATGTTAGTGAATCTCATATTCCAGGGGAAGGCGGGCGAAGAGGAGAATGCTTACTCTTTTCGTACATGAATTCCAACCCACTGGCCAGCATTTCTCTGTAACCGGAGAGTTTGCACTCGTATATAATATACCCCCCGTTCTATTGCGAAAATAAAATTAATGTAAGTAAGATGTCACCCTCAAAGTGTGAGAGAAGGGGAGGTTAAACCACCTACCGGATCCTTGGGTGGCAGTACTCGCGCAAAGTACCCCGATTCCCGACAAAGTATGTCATGGTGGACTCTAAATGACTGGCCATCGCAGAAAAGGAGAACATCCCACTCTGTCCGCAGCTGGTAGAGCCTGTCAAACACACACACGTTAGCGCCGACATATCTCAGACAACTTCCTCAGCTTAAACTTACGAATCTGATAGCTTGCCATTGTCATGATCCTCAATCGCTTGCTTCGTCCTCTTCGCCCGCTCCTCGAACTTTTTGACGCGCTCCGCCTCGTTAGCGACCACCGTCTGGATTTTCTCCTCAATAAAAGCGTCATCTAAGACAGGAGAGGGCGCACCGCAGCCGAGACGACCTACCAAAGAGGTACCCGCTGAAGAAATGTCCACCATGTTTGTGGCGGAGAAGGAAGAGGGGCCGGCCGAAGTGTGACGAGAAGAGCTAGGATGATGGCCTGTGGTGACAGATGGACTGTTAGCATTTTTTGGTGATGAGGCTTCTAATTTCTCTAGGTCTCGGGCAGCTTTGTTCTTCTTGCTCTTCTTCTTCTTCTTCTTCTTCTTCTTGGACCCATGGCCGGCAGAGGGAGTCTTGGGCTCTTCCTTGAGGTTGTCGAGAAAAGTATCTCTCCCAATAGATGGCCCAGTCCGGCTCTGACCACCTAAATCCGCTGGGACAGTGAAAGAAGAAACTAAATTACCCTTTGGCTGTGGCGTATCTCTGGAGGCCCGCCGACCTTTTTTGGTAGTTCCGCCAGTTTGATAGTTGGGCCCAGCTGTGCTTGAACCTGCTGTGCTAGGGCGTGAAGGCCCCGTAATCGGTGTTCCAGGTGTGCTCGCCATTGTGATCTGTGATGCCTTAGGCAACTGTGGAGGAGCGCTGGGGGTCGTCCTGCCTTGAATGATGTCGGCATACGACAAGTTTGTCGACATTGGCTTCTTTCCTTTATCTACCGATCCCGAAGGCTGGCCTGCCGAAGGTTGTCTCAGTGGGCGATTCTCCGACAGAGGAACGTACAGCAAAGGAGGTATCAGTGGAAGCGTAATGGATCTAGGCACAAATTCCGGAACACGAGCCAGAGCATAGTCGAATTTCAATGCCTCGACTTTGCGAGGCTCAAAGCTGTTCGTTTCAACTTTGGCGGGCTCAGCTCTAGCGGGCTCAGACTTGGTGGCAGGCTCAAGTTTAGCAGCGTGCTCAGATTTGGCAACGGACTCAGGTTTGGCGGGCTCAGCGGGTTTGAGGTTCGAGGTCGGAGCGATAGGCGGCTTGGGCTTGACGTTCGCCTTGGTGCCCCGAAGGGCCTCGGCATACGACCCTGCTCGCTGCTTTGCGGGATGCTTTGGCGGATCCATGTTGGTTTTACTCCGTCTTCGTAGACGGTTTGGAGGGTCTAGGAGTCGAGGCCGTTGAGATGGCGCCGACGAGGTCAAGTTGCACGCACCACTGACTTCATCCGCGGCGAGATCGACATGACAAACGGTCTGTCGTCGAGAGAGGGCAGCCGTGCGAACGAAGAAACTGACTTTGTGCTCTTTTTTCCGTGCTGAGGGCGAGGTGTCGAGAGTAGATGTTGTGTCGGTTGAAGAAGAATGTGGTGGTGGTGGGCGGCTCGGCCACACGAAGAAGGCGGTGATTTTCATGGACGCGGAACCAAAACGCGACCTGCGTGTTGTTGTTGACATCTTCGTTGCCTCCAATCTCACTTCACTTTCACCTCGACCTCGAGTCAGGTGGTAAGTGAAAATACCGAGATTTTGTCCGTAAAAAAAAACAAAGGAAGCCAAGTTCCAAGTTAGGATGACGGCCGCTGCCGTATACTTCGTCCAATATTTGGGGTCCGAGTTGAGACGAATTTAAGCAGGACTTATTTGTTCTGGTAGTGGCGGTGATATTATTATTATTGCCTTTATGTTCTCGACATTGTTTGGGCGTAAATGGACAAAACAGATATTTGTTGCCGAGGTTAGCAATATTGCATGCTTTGGCGATATGGGATTCGAAATTAGCAAGAGCTTTCTGAATGGGAGTTGAATGGAGAGGAATGGTCGTGGTTATAGTGATAGTAGGACGCTGCTTTAGGTTTCTGGTGATGCTGTTTTCTTAGAGGTTTGTGGAAGTTGCTAGCTGTGCTCCTACGGGGCTTGGAGCTTCGTCCCCAGGCAAACCCTGTACGAACCCGCCACAACGGGACCCTCGGGGAGAACTTTTGGGAATGCGGGTTCGTCCTGATTTGCGATCTCCATTAATTTACAACTCCTTTCCCAAATAATCGACAATGAATGCCCGATGGGCGGTAATGTCGTAGGGGCAGCATGTTGATCAACTCTTATTCACTGTTGTCGGATGACTATAAATAGGCTTCACCTGTTGGCCCCAGCATCGCGGACATCGAATAAGACGCTTTACATGCCCATGTTCAGAGACCCCATTCGCTTAAGTCATATCCACTGTTGTCCCTGACATCCCACTACCGGGGAAACTATAGTTCTCATCCCGATTTCTCGAATCCTTCTCCAGGGGCAATCGGCAGCCCAACGCCATCATTAACTACATGGAGAATTGGGAATTCCCTCTCAAGCATCCTTGGTAGCCCACTGGACATCAACCACCACCTCGCAGTCAAAGATCTTAAGACCGTCAACCTTCGTAACCTTAACCTCTCTAACCTTGGTCGTTCTACCTTGACAACCAAACGACTGCTTTCATCACCCCATAGCCGCTTCATATTCTTCTTCGTCATCTTCATCGAAACGATGAACCTGACATCCATGGCAGCTATTGTACGAACGATCATTCCAATAGTGATCGTGGTCGCCTTGTCCGTGTTGAGCAAGATAGCTAGGATGACATATCCCATGGCAAACAACCCAGCGCCCATGTAAGACGCCTTAAAGCCCCGGTCTCCCTTTCTCTAGGAAAACAACAAAGCCAACCAGAAGGTAGAGATGGTACTCATTGGGCTCAACAGACTGCTCCAGCCATAGAACTCCCTGACGAGAATCATGACATCCGGCGTCTGATACAGGTTTCCCATGCAATTCAGGTGCCACAGACAGAAGGAGTGGCAAATTGCGGCGGCCAAAACCTATAGTGACATGCTTTCGGGCGTTCCTTGGACTGGCAGAGATAGCGTGACGTGGAAATCAGGCGTGTTGACTGTCGGAGTGCAAGTTGACAGGTTGACGATGTGGGGATTTCCCAAATAACCCCAAAAAATGGTTGGGTTGGTTGGCTTGCCGTTCAGTATTGAAAAGTTTTTGCAGAAGATGAGGGAAATGATGGTGGTTTGGAGTGAAAAGTTAAGTTTCGATGGCCAGGTCAAGATAAACCAAAGCGCAAACCCCAGCGTAATTGCTTCGTCTAACATACAGCCACCATTCCGTGTTCTTTCCTTGCAAAACCGCATCAGATATTAGGCCATAACTCGTTTCGCGCCTCCCCGGATATGAGATAGACAGTAAATCAATGTGAGTGGCATGGGGAAACATAGAGAAAGGTAGGCACATATCCGCTTGTCAGAGATGTAGCGCAGTTGCCTTGTGCAAGGAGTGACCACTCACTCAAATAAATATTTCGGTCGCATAAGAGATGAACAAGATAACGTCAAATGGGTATTAAGAACTTTTCGGGCTCGCATGTCTTAGTCTATGCCTGAACGCTCTTGATCATGAAAATCTATGCAAATGTTAATCACTATCCTCGCCGTGATGTCCTGGGATGGGTTGGAAATCTTACCTCATTGAGGGCCGCGGGATCAGCAAAAGCCATTCTCTTTTGCGCAATGTACTTTTGCCTCGACAAGAAGCGGATCGAGGTCGGAACAGGTGTCGAAGTGCCACTTCCGCCGGGCGTGAAGGTGCTGCATTCCAACGGAGTGGACGCCGCAGACTTGTCGCCCTTGCTTTTCCTCCGCTTCTTCTCTCGGGATATGCTGTCATCCGCCTCAGATTCTGAGTCAGAAGAAGCCTTTTCTTTCCACCCCTTCTCCCTCCTTTTCTCCTTCCGCTCCCTTCTCTCCTTCCTCCGTTCCTTCCTCTCCTTCTTAGCTTTTTTAGCGTCCGAGAGAGACGAGTCTACATCATCGCCGTCTTCCTCAGTCTTCCGCTTCTTTTCTTTCTTCTCTTTCTTCTCCTTCTTCTCCTTCTTTCTTGCCCGGGCAGCTTCAGCATCTGTTTCTGCATCGGTTTCCGCTCTCCTCTTTTTGGACTTTTTCTCCTTCTTTCTCGCTTTCTTTGCTTCCTTTTCGCTGTCGATATCACTGTCGCTATCGCTGCTGTCGGTATCCTCGGATGCCTTTCTCTTCTTGGACTTCCTGTCCGTAGACTCTGACTTTCCAGTCCCTTCCGAAGCCGAGTCTTTCGAAGCACCTGCGCTAGGTGTAGGGATTGTCTCGACAGACTCCTTGGTAGGCTTCATTTCATCGCCCACCAGAAAGCCGCCCCTAACAAAGCGAATAGTTCCGAGCTTCCTGTGCAGGTATGCATTGATCTTCATAGCTTCGCGCTCCTTCTGCTCGCTCTCCAAGACATCCTCAGCCTTGCCATTGAGTCGTCCGAGCAAGGTCTGGAATGCATCCAAGCCAACGCATTCATCGCCGGCGTTTCGCTTAGCGCCAAGTCCGAGGTTGTCCTCCTTCAGCACAACGTGGATGTGCTTGTTGCTGGCCTCGGTATATCGTTCAGCATGTGGCGCATCCTTAGCCCCGAGATACTGGCCAGGCTCCCATCCGTGTGCTCTGAGTAGCTTTTGGCCGAAGGTGTCGGTGTTGCGCGACCATTTCGTATTGTTCGGATCCAATCCAAGCTTGCGCTTGCTGTTTGATTTGGTCAGCTTGTTTACTTAGTATGCTAGGGGTAGCCCTCACTTTTTTGCACCGGCGAGACCCATGTTTGACAAAGGGGATTCTCAGCGCGTAGCTGAGTCCTTGATCTGGGGATTTGACGGGGAAACAGACACGGAATTTTCGATGGCCTGTAGTGGGCCGTCCTTTTTTTTTTTTTTAGCGGGGAACAGTGTTCTGCCGCCGACACCGCCTTGTCAGAACCCCACGTACTCTGGATCTTAGCAGTCTGGCGATGGAGCTTGCAGGGGCCCGCCTGCCTGCCGTGGCTCCTTCCCCGTTCAGGGGTCAGTTGCCTGCCGTTCGTATGAAGCTTGAATCTTGAGGTGACAGGGCAGGAGCATTCGACCTCAACGTTCACAACTTGGAACTTCTTGAAATTGGTGATACTGCCTGAATTTCTATTGGTGTAAATGCTCTGATGGAAAATTGCAACCGCATGAAGTAACCTTTGCTGAGAACATCAACTGCCACATATGGCGCCCAAAGCGAATATATCCAAGCGCAGAGGGGCAAAGGGGACAGCTACAACTCTGGCTAGCTCCAGCTCAGATTCTGACGATGAGTATCATGCTTATTACCAGAAACTACAAGAAGCCAGCAATGCCAGAATCCGCCTTGAAAAGGTATGCAAACTGAGATTTGATATCTTACCTCAATTGCCTCCAGACACTCACAAGCCGCCTCAAACAACATGGGCCTTATTAACAAATAACAGGCAAAAGAAATCCGGAACATGAAGCGCAAGGAACTCGCCGACGCGCACAAGGCTACCCTCTCGGACATTCAGAACCGCATCCAAAAGTCGGTTGCCTTATACCAAGACACATAGTGCGTATTTACTTTCCTTGTTACCGTATCTGATGGCGTTTCCCTCTTTTCTAATAACACATGCTGAGATGGATTAATCAGCGCCAAAATGCACGTAAAGCGTCTTCAGAGACTCTTAGACGCCATTCAAGCTCGAGACAAGACGTTCAGCCAGCTCGAGGAGAAGATCGGCGACCTCCGGCAGATCATGAAGAACCACGGCGTGCAGCTCCGGGCACTGTATCAAGGCCGTCACAATGATATGATGAAGTTGCTCAAGATGCCTCCAGTCATCGCTACCAAGAACCCGCACGGGACTGAATATCAGGAAAAGGTTCCTCCAAATCCGAAGGCGCCGGCGCCGCCACTTAAAGGAATCCTGAAGCACACGACGGCCCAGCCTCGTGTTAACCAAGCTCTTCTTGACAAGATCACTGCCAGAGAGTCTGGCGAAAGACGGAATTTAGTTGGCGTCCATTGTTCCTGTGACTAACACTTGCTGGAGTTTGGCCGATGGTGGCCTTTCTCTTGCGAAATGATACCCTAGGCGAGATGGGGGAGTTTTGGCGTTTTTGTTACCTTTGCGATTGTGGTATGGTTTAAGAAACTGAAGAGTTGGAAGATAGCCGTATCGCAGACAGAACATGTCCGTCCTAAAGACACCGCCGGCACAGGACTGTTGATACGAAAACAAACAGGGAAGATTTAAGAGAGGAGATTCGTAATTTAGAAGTCCAAATCTATAACCTTCCCCTTGTCGTATAAAAAGAGTTGAACGCCGCCATCCATGTGGTATGATGTTACTGATACACCTTGCTCCCCTTGTTTGGTGTTTGTACAGCAGCTCTCGAGCCCGCAATCTCAGCCAAGTATGCCAGCGAGTCCCTTACTTCCTCAGATCTTGAAGCCAAACCCGGCCATGCAGGTCTTGTACAGGTCTATTGTCGGCTGGCAGTCCTTCTGGGCATCGGCGGCACTGGAGAAGAGCATGCACTCGTCGCGCTTGGCTTTCTCGTCTTTGCATACACAGCAAGGCTAAAAATTAATTGTAAGCTGGGTGGTTCCATTGAAATTTCTGTTTCTTCGGCGATGCAGCAATCCCATTGAATGGGTGGCAGATGGGGTGGGGGGAAATCGGGTTCTTCGGCGCACCTTGGGTTTGGAAGCAGCTAAAGCGTCGACGCTCGGGGCAGTTTGCGCCGCGGCTGGAGAGATGGAAGCTAGAAACACCACCAATTAGTCCAGCAATTCCTTTTCTTTCTGGTTCGTTGCTTTACGTACGCATCGACGCAGCTTGGGACGCCATTGCGGTTTTGTGAGGTTTCTGAGGGGCGCAAAAACGAATGTGGTGTGTTTGCTGAAGCTGAGCAACTTTTGTATGCTTTTTCCCGATGGCGAGCAGTTTGATTTGTCAATGCGCCACTGGATGGCCTGTCATCTTCGAGAACTTTTCTGCGCCCGCCGAGCGAGCTTAGCTGCGCCAAGACCAATGGCGTTGGGGACCCGCATGTCACATGATACCCCTGAGGGCACACATTGAGTTGACAATGGTTGAACCAACTGTCGAGAAGGTCCCAATGACCAGAAAGGTTATCATGTATCATCTCTCACTGAATTTATAGTGTGGTGGGATATAATTTATTCCCAGTTCCCTATTTCCGCTTTCATCAATTTCACATGGCGCTCCGTTTCAAGATGCCACTCACAGCCCCTCTTATCACACTCAGTTAAACCCAATCAACTCACCTGCCATCAGCACTTGAAACTTCTCAACCTCCTCGTTCAGCCTCACCAACATGCCCGCAGCCAGCATCTTGACCTGGCCCTCCTCACCATCACCATCGCCTCCTCTGATCCCCGCAAACACACCAGCCACCCATTCCTGAGTCTCCACAACCTCGCGGCCCAGCTCTTGACATACATCCCTCATGCGATTTTCGTTGACATCCAGCAGGGCCATAAACCCAAACAATATAGCCTGCGTGAGCCCCAAGTCCCCGACGGCGTGAGAGCGGATGCTTGTACTGAGGAGCAGTCGCCACAGCTCGGCTGTCATATGCGGCAGTGCGAGCGTGCTGGGTCCTGCAGCGTGAAGAAGCAGCGCCAATGTCTTTAGGTACAACCCAAGCAGATGCGGCTGGAAGACAATGCCGCGTGTGCGCGAGGCGGGTGAGTGCAAGGCTGCTTGGAAGCGTGCGGCGAGAGGGGAGAAAAAGGAAGTGGAGATGAGCTGAGCAGTGGTATTAGGGATGGCACGGACGCGAGGTCTGGCACGGGACTTGATTGTGACTTTAGGGTTGTTGAAATTCTGCTCCTCGAGTCGGGACGTAAACGTGGAGAGCTTGAGCACATCGGGGCCAGTGGCGGCATCGGCGGCAGTCGCAGCCATAGGAGCCAAGAAGCTCTGTATTAACGAGCGAGCTACATTCTCTAGGGCATTTGGTGGAAGAGGTTTTAGAGATGATGCCGATGACTGTTGTTGGTAGGCGTTCGATGAGCCTGAGCTGATGAAAAGTCTCTCAACTCGCTCAGGCAAAGTCTTAGACGGGAATGCCGCCGCCCCTGCATACTCGGACGACTCGAAGCCCGCTAGCTCTCGAGCACTCAAGCCAATAACAGCTAGAATCACCACTCGCTGACTGACAGAGTAGTCCCCATCGAAAAACGTCTTGGAAAACCACTGTCCCATGACCTGGGGCCGAGCAATGACGAGAGCAATCATGCCCTGAAGGCGGAGATCATCGAAACTATCAATCTCAAACTTATTTTGTAGTCCGACAAGCAAGGATGCCAGCTCTTCGGCATGCTCAGAAACTTCGGTTCCATAGTTTGCTTTCCGCCTGATGAGCGTTGGAACAGTCGTCAGAGCCAGCTTTTGGTGGTCATAGTTGTCGGAGTCGCGCAGATATGCGATCAAGTTCCGGATATAGACAGGAGCTTTGGGTTTATCTCGGTTGACTAGAGTTGCGTCATCGTCCGAGTCTTCAGCGTCCGAGTCGGGCTTCGCCAACGGTGTAATATCATCGTCTTCCATTTCCTCATCGCTGAGCTCCTCGATGATGAAGCCTTGCTGTGGAGGTTGGGCTGCTGGCCTTCTGGAAGCAAATTTCTGTGGGGCAGACTTCTTAGGTGCCGTAGGCGTGGACTCCTTCAATGGTGAGAGAAGCGAGTCCAAGCTACCAATCTGATCTGCCACGCTGACAAGGCCTTTAAACCATCTCCCCTCGTCCAAGTCTGTATCGTCTACACTGAAGCTGAGCCTCTTGTCGCCCTTATCTACAAGGCTGGATAGCGCTTCACCGACAACCATCCCTAGAAACCGGGCTCTCTGGTGAGATGTGCCCAGCCTATTGGAAATGGCATTGAGCCAGACACTGGACCGCAGAAGCATGGCCAGCTTAACGGCCGATTTTCTTTGTACATATCCAGCACTCAAAAGTAGAACTTCTGTATGTGCTGTTCAAGTCGTTAGCTGTTGCCATCCTTGATTTTCTGACTTGAACCAACCTTCTTGTTGGAGTATGGGAGAGTGTTTGATGTAAAGTTGATCGCCAAACTGGTTGATGCTCTTTTCCAAGACTGCCACAATATTGTCTCGATCTTGGGAGGTGATGGCGAGGACAGCACGACGGATTCCGACGCTTTCACCAAGACCCGCCTCAGATGAAGCCGTTAGCCACTCGGTGAGATGACTTCTGCCGCTCTCACTTGACCCTATGATCATGTTGAGAGCGCCAGCAACAGCAGATATGGGTGCCTTGCTCTCATTTGAGTCGCATCGTCCCAACCGATTTAGGTATTGCTCGGAAAAAATCTTCAAGACAGAGAACAAGACCTTTCGTTGCTCCATCTGGGGAATATTACTCAGAAGAAGGCCAAATGCTCGAGGGTCAGCCCCCTTTGTCAAGACAAGCCTCGACAGAACGTCCTTAACCAAAGCATCTATCACCAGTTAGTTATGCATACAGGCTTGACATGATGAACTTTTATGTATGTACTTACCAGAGTGGCCCAACCGCATAGCCTTTGCAAACAAGTCCGAGCAGAATTTTGTCTCCTCCTGGGTTGGACCAGATAATTGCCATGCTGAAATGTTTTGCCCCAGCCACTTTATGTATTTCAACGCATCTGCAGGCCATATCTCCTCATTTCCTGTGTCAGGCTTCCCGATCGTGAACGCTTCAGCTGCCAGCCCAACGATGCGCCCACTGCCAAATATTGCAAGAAGCTCCTGGGACAGGGGTCTAGCTCTTGCCCGAGTGTCCTCCAACCCTGCTGTTGTGGCCTGCCATATCTCTCGCATACACCCATCGCCTTTGAGAACGTTGCAGAGTACGTCAATAAGATAGCCAATGTTCAGAGAGAGATCAGGTCGCTTCGTCTTGCTCCCAGCTTCGGACTTGACCTCCCGTATCAGCGCCCTCAGTCGTGCGAGGATGGCATTTATTCCGGTAATGCTACGGAGGCAGGCCAGCAGGAGCTCTGGACCGGAGTTCTTGCCTGTGTTGGAGTCTTCTTTCAACAAAGTCCAGTAGTTCGGCACAATCTCGGACACCAGCACTTGGACCAGCTGTGCACTCAGGGGACTTGGTCTTCTGATGTTGAAGGTTGAGGGGTGCTGTTGCTGCTCACGAGATACAAGCCGCAAAATGGATATCAATGCATCGTGGTCGGGCTCCTGTCGGAGAATCTCGAGAGCATCCTCTGCAGAGGATGGCGCATTTTGCTGAGCTTTGGTTTGGTTTGACCTTTTAACGAACAGATCATTGACACCGATTTGCTGAACGGGTTGAAGTCCTGTCTCTCTCGACTTTCCAATCGCGCGAGAGGTGCTCACTTCGGTCAAGAAGCCATCCATCTTGACGAGTCGGGAGACTTGCAAGGGTTGCTACAGAACGTGTTAGTGTTTTTTTGGCATACAAAAAGTTAAGAGTCATCATTTCTCACTCGAGTGTATTAAATTTCATAGACAGAAGTCCCCAAAGTATGAAATCCTTAACCCAGATCGGAAAAGGAGTGAGTTACGTTGTGGAGATGCACGGCAGCTCAAATTCCAGGTTATGAAAGTTGCCAGCGTCGGATCCAGCTCAGAGGTCGAATAAACGTATTGCGACGGAAACGACCGAAGTTGTGTGAGAAGAGAAAACGAAGTTATCCTTATTGTATGAAAGGTCTAGCTTTTTTCTCTCGTGTACCTTAAGCCATTATTCCGACCAATTGAGAAACTTGGATTTTATTCGGAAGTCATTCGTGCCCTGTTCATCGTTGAGAGGGAGGCAGGAACGACCGGGAAGGGGAAGTGAGCCAGTGAAATGTTGCCTTACCCTGTCCATTTAGCGCAACTGAAGTGCCTTAGCGGGGTAGGCGACCCATGCGCTAAGATAACGCCTTATGGCGGGGATGGCTAGGTAACTTGAACCTGGACCAAACCGATAAGCCCCAACGTCCACCCACCCCCTCCATTCCTCGGCGGTCTAGGGAGCTGCTCAGCCAAAGCGCGCCTAGTCCCAGTGTCCCGACGCATCGGCATCCTAATTCACTTTCCTTGCCTCCCTCTACTTCGTCTTCACGAACTGCTCTTTTTTTCTTTTGCCCGTATTTATCACCCCGCGAAAAGCTCCGCAGAAACCATCCAGTACGCTAACGAACCGAAACATGGCTTCGGCAGAGGTCTATCCTGCCTCCGAGCCCGCGAGATGGTGCGCAGAGCTACAGATGTCTGATGACAGTGCTGAGTAGAAATGTTGACGTAGCCGACTGGCTGTAGGAAGTATCTCGATAACATCCGGACACGCGCCGGCCCCCTTACGAACCCTGACATCTTCGACGGCCAGGTCGTAGCCCAAAACATGGAGAACATGAAGATCTTGTGAGTGTTTGGCGTATGGTGGCATATAGTGGAGAGAAGTGCTAACGGCGACCACGGACAGAGTGATGTCAGTTTAGGGTGCGATATTACCGAGGGGACCTATTCACGACTAACAATCTAGCACAGCGGCGCTGGAGGTTTAGGATGTGAGATCCTAAAGAATCTCGCCCTCTCAGGTTTCAAGGACATACACGTAATAGACATGGGTATGTTGCAGACTCTACCACAGGCCAGCTACTTGAATCACAAGACTAACTTTGGAAAACCGCTAGACACGATCGACATATCGAATCTCAACCGACAATTCCTCTTTCGCCAATCCGATGTGGGGAGTTTCAAGGCGGAGGTGGCCGCCCGGTTCGTAGAGAGGCGGGTGAAGGGGGTCAAGATTACACCGTATAACTGCAAGATCCAGGACTTTGACGAGGACTTCTACATGCAGTTCCAGCTGGTTGTGTGCGGGCTCGACAGCATCGAGGCGCGACGGTGGATCAACGCGATGCTCGTCAACATGGTCGACGAGGAAGCCGTGGACTCTTACAAGCCGCTGATCGATGGCGGCACAGAGGGCTTTAAGGGGCAAGCCAGGGTGATTTTCCCCACCGTGACCTCGTGCATCGAGTGCCAGCTAGACATGCACGCGCCGCGCGCCGCCGTGCCGCTCTGCACGCTCGCTAGCATCCCGCGGCAGCCCGAACACTGTATCGAGTGGGCACACGTGATCGCCTGGGACAAGGAGAAGCCGTTCCCAAAGCTGGACAATGACGACCCGGAGCACATCACCTGGCTGTACCAAAAGGCGCTGACCCGGGCCCAGGAGTTCAAGATCTCGGGCGTCACATACTCGCTGACCCAAGGCGTGGTGAAAAACATCATCCCCGCCATTGCGGCCACGAACTCGGTCATCGCTGCGGCCTGCTGCAACGAGGCCTTCAAGATCGCGTCCAACTGCGCGCCGTGTCTGGGCATGCCGGGCGAGAACAACTACATGATGTATTCTGGCAACGACAGCATCTACACGTACACGTTCCAGCACGAGAAGAAGGACGACTGCCCTGTGTGCGGCAACCTGGCGCGGGAGCTGGTGATCGAGAACCCGGAGTGGACGCTGCGCGAGCTGGTCGACTCGTTCGCCGTGCGGCCCGAGGCCCAGCTCAAGAAGCCGTCCATTCGCTCCGAGTCTAAGACGCTATACATGCAGTCGCCGGCCAGTCTGGAGGAGCAGACGCGGCCGAACCTAGACAAGACGCTCAAGGAGCTCGGCCTGACGGACGGCCAAGAGATTGGTGTGACGGACCCGGCTTTCGCGACTGTGTCGTTCAAGTTCAAGCTCAAGTTCAAGCAGGCCGCCGCCTGAGAAAAGCGTGGCTAAGTAGATAGATGATATATGACGTGGCGGATTGATTTCCTTTTCATGATAGAGGCGGGCAAAACTCGCCATATAACTTCCTTTTTCTTTCCTTTCCTTTCTCCATTTTTGCTGCATTTTTGCAAGGCGTCAAAGTGGGTGAAAAAAGCTTGGGGTTGGTAGGATAGACAGACAGGCAGGCAGTCAGACAGTCAGACAGACAGATACACGAGAATATACATAGCATATGAAACTTGTTAAAAAGGTATCAAAACTAGGGGAAAAGAAACGAGCTTCTTCAGCTACCTAGAAAGCAGTCTTTATTGGGATGCTATGAATAAAGACCTCTAGAGCTTAATAAGATGAAAACAGTGGAAAAATCGATGTATCAAAAAACCCGTCGCCAACCTTTTTTCTTCTTTTTAACAACCTTTCCGTGACGCCGTTCCGATGTGATTGATGTGTATAGAAGATGTAGATGGTAGTAGAGAAAGAAAAGAGGGTATCATCACCCACAGCACACCATATTTAGCACCTTTCTTTTTTGTGTTTGTTTGTCTTTTCTCTACCGTACCATGTTGACAACCTGCACCTCTAACCTTCTGCACTTCTCCTTCATGTGAGCAATGGACTCGAGGAAGATGGCGTCGCTGTCCCATTGGCCTGTGCTCTCGATGGAGAAGATGAAGTGGTCCCGTCGCCGGCCTAGCTTGACCGTGTCCTTGAACTCGGCGTGGCGCAGGCACTCTCTGCTGACGGTGTCCTTCATGGTGTCTTTGACGACTGCCTTGAGCTCGCCCTCGTGTCCCTCGTACCCGCTCCCCTTCTTAGCCGCCTCCTTACGCGTCACCGTCTCGAGCCCGATCACGCCGGGCGGGAAGCACTTGGCGAACTTCTTGGCGTCGTTGCCCAGGATCGGCTGTAGGAGCGTGATGGTTGGCAGGAGGCGGTAAGAGGCCGTGGCAACGGGCGAGAACTTGGCGTGGTCGGACCCGACGCCCTTGTACATGTGCATGGTCAGATCGATCTCCTGGCCGGGGCGCAGCTTGGCGATCAGAATATCGGGGTTCACGGGCGCAATGGCGTCTTCGCCGGAGAAGTACTTCGTCTGGCGCCCAATAGGCTCGTAAACGATGTCCTTGGCGTAGACGTGCGCGTGGTTGTACAGCTTGGTCGGGTCGGTCTCGTCCTCGTCGGCATTCTCGTTGTGCGTGCACGCTACGTTGAGGCTGAGGAGGACTGTGTTGTAGTCGAAGTGCGTGCCCTCGGTCGATGAGCCGTCGGTCGGCTTCTTCCACCACTTGAGGAACTTGTGCAGCCCGTCGCGCCCACCGCGGAACGGGATGAGGCCGAGGCGGTGGGAGAGGACTTCGTCTTGGATTACTGACGTATTATTGTTAATGAAGACGGTCTCGACGGCCAGGGTTGGGATGTCGGCGATCATGATGCGCCGGAAGGCGTTCGCGATGGACGCGTCGACGCCGATCAGGGAGAAGGACGCCTCGAGCGGGTCATTTTGATGGAACTTGATGCGCAGATTGTCACGGAACTGGTCGATATCCCAGGAGTGGTCCTCGCCCGGGTAGTTCAGCGGGTAGTCGGTCGACGTGACATTGGTGACGACCTCGGCCTCAATTCCGACGATCTAGAAGGGGCAGCGAAGGTTAGCGCGCTATCCTGAGAGGGCTACAAGGTTTCAGTATGGAGTTCTTGTACATTCCGCTGCTCGAGCTCGGCTTGGCTTGGTTTTCGAGGCATTGTGACAGTAGGCAGTTCCTCTTGGCGGGGTTGACTCTCACTCGTTGCAGGACGCCTGGGAAATTCTTCCGAGCTTCCTTTGGAGAAGCGGCAGAATTTTTCTTGGTGGGGGAAACTTTGTGACCGCCTTTTTGCGAGCGTTCTTATTGGCTGTTCAGGCGGAGGCTACTTTTATCGGAGTCAGTCGAGTCGATAGTGTACCACAGTCCTCAAGGTTCGGTGCCTGGATGGCCAATCATGTTTTTCCAACGTTTGACGCGTCTCGGATTTTCACAGTGGCGATTCAAGTGCACTGTCCGTAACTACAATATCAAACATAAAGTATACCGATTTGTAAAAGCTCGCCTTGGACAGAAGTTCAGACAGTTGAGAGACTACATCGGGTTTCCCAGCCTCAACCTGGGTCGGCAGCAACGCCAATTTCCTGTTTTAACTCCCTCATAGCATTTTCTCATGCCATAAACCTTGTAGTTGATTCAATTGAGATTATAGATCTGCCTAGGTAGGTAATTTATGAGATTGGCCTCTTCAAGTTATTGCCATGAGACGAAAAGCAACGAGTCGAACCATCAGCCAATCAGGTTTCTCCAATTTTCAAAATCGGCTGTCGGATAAACGCCGGCCAGGAAGCGGTTCATTCCAGCCAGCCCAATCCATTGATGGAAGCTTAGACCTAGCTCTCTGCCCAGGCCTCTGATTTGGTGTCTATGTGTGGTAGCCATCATTGACGACTACTTTCAACGGATCCCTACCACCCATTGCAAGCTCAGTGCTAGCCATTGAAGCTGGAGAAGAGGCCCGACCCGGGAGCACGCAACTTGTCGTCCCGCCTCTAGCACTCCTCTCCCCTCTTTGCTCTTCTGTTGTCCACCTGAAACAATGGCTTCGCTGTACCGGCTCGCTGGCCACAGCGCCAAGCGCCTCTGCGTGCGCCCCGTACCCAAGACGGCCACGACCACCACCGCTTCTCGCGCCTTCTCCGCCGCCCTTCGACGATATGCCGAGCCCGCTCCCTACGAGCGCACGCGCCTGATCCCCACCGACTCCGACTTCCAGCTGGGCTCCGACCCGTACGGCCTCCCCCAGGTGCCCGTCGACGAGGCCAACACGACCAAGAAATCCCGCGAGAACTCGGTCGAGGGCCGCAAGGTCCGCCACTACACCGTCAACTTCGGCCCCCAGCATCCCGCCGCCCACGGCGTGTTGCGCCTGATTCTCGAGCTCAATGGTGAGGAGATCGTCCGTTGCGACCCCCACGTCGGCCTGCTGCATCGCGGCACCGAGAAGCTGTGCGAGTACAAGACATACCTCCAGGCCCTGCCCTACTTCGACCGTCTCGACTACGTCTCCATGATGACCAACGAGCAGTGTTTCTCTCTGGCCGTCGAGAAGCTTCTCAACGTCGAAATTCCCGAGCGCGCCAAGTGGATTCGTACCCTGTTCGGCGAGCTCACCCGCGTTCTGAACCATCTCATGTCGGTCCTGTCCCACGCCATGGATGTCGGCGCTCTTACGCCCTTCTTGTGGGGATTCGAGGAACGAGAGAAGCTCATGGTGAGTTATAATTTAACTGGGAAATCATCGCATTGGGAAAGAAAAGAAACTATGGGAGGAGCTCTGTCCTATGAGTCTGGAAACTAATTTACATGGCAGGAATTCTATGAGCGTGTCTCTGGAGCACGTCTCCATGCCGCCTATGTCCGTCCCGGAGGTGTCCACCAAGATATCCCCGTCGGTCTGCTCGACGACATTTACCAATGGGCCACCCAGTTCGGCGACCGGATCGACGAGACGGAGGAAATGCTGACGGACAACCGTATCTGGATCGCTCGTCTCCAGGGCGTTGGCGTTGTGACTGCTGCTCAAGCTCTGAACCTGTCCTTCAGCGGTGTGATGCTCCGAGGATCTGGTATTCCTTGGGATATCCGCAAGAGCCAGCCATATGATGCGTACGATCAGGTCGAGTTTGACGTGCCCGTCGGTACCAACGGCGATTGTTATGATCGTTACCTTTGCCGCATGGAGGAGTTCCGTCAGTCCCTCCGCATCATCTACCAATGTCTTAACAAGATGCCTGCCGGCCCCGTCCGTGTTGAAGATTATAAGATCTCCCCGCCACCCCGCTCTGCCATGAAGGAGAACATGGAGGCCCTGATCCACCACTTCCTACTCTACACCAAGGGCTACGCCGTTCCTCCCGGAGATACCTACTCGGCCATTGAGGCGCCAAAGGGAGAGATGGGTGTCTATGTCGTCAGTGATGGTAGCGAGAGGCCATACCGTGTCCATATCCGTGCGCCCGGTTTCGCCCATCTCGCTGGCTTCGACGAGGTCTGCCGCGGGCACATGTTGGCTGATGCCGTTGCTGTCATCGGAACGATGGATTTGGTGTTCGGTAAGATTTGATTCCCCTATCCTGCATGAAATTTCCTCCACAAATATGTCCTCGCAAATAAACTGACTTGTATGTTTGTTGTAATAGGTGAGGTTGATCGGTAATTCAATAAAATCAACGGAAGAAAAAATAGATGAGAAGTTTTGCAACTTTCTTGTTGCCCTGAGTGGAGAGTGTGACGGATAAGGTGAAAAGGCATTGACAATGACGGTCTCCGATCACGGTCGGATGGGATGATCCAGTCAAGTTCAGCTTGATGATGTGTAGATGGATGGATAGGAGCAAAATTGCTCGTTTTTGGTGTTTTTCTTCCCTTTTTTGCCTCGCCTTGTATTGCTGTCGGAAATGTAATCATAGGTGGTAAAGTTGAAGGGGTCGTCAGAGGTTCAAGTTAGAACTGTGTGGCGAGCCCTGTGACAGACGCAACGTATATATCCTACACTTGACACATACAACAACAACAACAACTACAACAACTACAACAACAATGACATACTCGATGTTCATGGGTGCTGCTCCTTTTCCGAGTCGAGCTTGTTGTTGGTTAACTGATAATTTAGAACTGCAACGAGCGCCGGCGACGAGGTACCAGTCGACTCAGGCGACAATCCTGCCAGGGAGGCATATGGGGTTCGTCTCCCTCCGGACCCGCGCCAACCGGTAACCCGCAGAGAGGAATATCTGTGCTGGTATCTTCTGGTCCCGGTATGTCGAGCCCTGAGCTTACGAACGGGCCTGGGCCGTAAGTTAGCCACGGTGCGTTCTGGACTGGGGCAGGCTTCGAGTTCCATGATATGTAGGGAAGCGGGTCGAGCTGGCGCGGCGTGTTGGCGGCTGAGCTGTGGCTGCCGAAAGTGTTGCCTGTCTGCAGTGCGTGGGAACCTGTAGCCTGTTGATGGGTGTAAGAATTTCCTGACGGCTCGGCTGCTGCCGCCTCTTTGGCAGAGGGGCTGTTGTTGTCTGGCAGCCCGCCCGCTTTCTTCTGGTGCGGATGCTCCTTCGGACGCGGCGTATTATTCCGACTAGTGCCAGTGATGCCTTTGCCCATGCTCGTGAACTCGGAGACAAGCTCGGTGATAGACAGCTCGCTTTGGGCTGGCCGCTCTTGCTTCTGAGACACATCTTCGGCGGCGGCGGAGACGGATTCTTTTGAGGCCAACTCTGGCTTGTCGGGGGCAGTCACGAGGGGAGGGGGGTTGACAAGCAGGGGGGCCACGACGGGTACGATAGCAATGGGGGGGGTGGAGAGAGACGACACGGAGGTGGAAGTAGGCTGGATAATCATCTTATCCGGTAGCGTAGTGGCACCGAAGATGTCTCCGATCTGATCGATGCGCTGCGCAATCTCCATGCGGTCGAAGAGGGGGCTCTTCAGTCGCTCGATGTCTCGATAGGCTCGCAACAGATCCAGCTCGGCCGCATCCATGTCCTGCTCTTCAACTTCTGGGCAGGAATGGCGGAAGTCTGCGGGGCATTTGCAGCGGCCTGCCTTGTGAAGAGCTCGGTGGTCGGCGGTCCATTCGGCGGCATAGAGACTCGGCAGGCGGATCGCCACATGTCGCTCTGCGCTGTCAGTTCCCTTGTTGATGGTGGTCTCGGAGTAGAGCGGTGGGATGGGGTCGGTCGTCTTTCGCTTCCCTTTTCCATTGCCATTGTGGCTCGTCTTGGCCGTTGTCTGCTTGCTCGACTCTCCCTTCTTCTTTTGCGGCTGCTGGTTTCGGCCGCTACTGCTTCCTGAAATTTGTTCTTCGACATCTGCGTCGCCGGCGACGTCGCCAATCACTCGCGGCTTGGTCAGTAAGCCCGGGAAGACGACCTCACAGCCGCAGGCGCCGCGCTCGTGGAGCCAACGGTGCTCCCACTCGCGGATCAGAACCCATCTCGTGTGCAGGAGTCTCTCACAAGCAGGACACATCGTCATGGCGTGGTGTTTCTTCAGTAACTGGTGGGTACATACCGGGAAATTGTGCCCGGCGGTTGTCAGAGGGCATGGGCGGAGCACGCCCATCGACCGATGGCCGCAGTGGTAGAGCATAATCTCCTGGTAGCACATTTTTGCTGAGTTTTTCTTTACGCGCGTAAAGTTCTGCTGATACTCCAAGTCAGTCAATTGTTTCTTGCTCTTATTTTGTTGTTTATTTGAAGTTAGGCCGAGCGTACGCGAGAATAGATTGTGGAGGAAGGAAGGCCTGAGTTGACTGTGTGTGTAGCAACGGAATGTTTGCTCGAAGTGGTCGAGATAGATTAGACGAACTTACTGGTAGGTGTAAAGACAGAAGGAAGGGAGGAGCCGAAAAGAGGGGGAAATAATGAGAGCGCCGCGGTGGCTTTTACGTCGCTGGCGCGAGGGGAGAAAGGAGATGCCGAAGCGATAAAGTACATGTAGTTGGCGGGAGACAAGGAAGAAGTACGGAAGAGACAACGTTGCGGATGGAGGATCATGAAGGGCTGGAAGGAAAGTTCGTTGTGGGCAAAGGAGGAATGAATAGTGCGGCAAATAACAGTGACTCACCTGGTGTAGGATTCAGAAGTCGCATGTTGTCTACGTTTGGGTTGAAGTGAATCGAAGGAAGAGCATACCAGAGGCGTGAGGGCGAAGGCCAGGAGTGAGGTCAGAAAAGCATCGGGGAGGAGTGAAGAAATAATCGAGCAAACAATAGCCACATAAACTTATCTATTGTTGGACGCGTCACGCGTTTATTGTCGAGCTGAGCTTAAATTTGCTGAATAGGGAAGGAAGGCGTGTCGTGGGCGGGTGAGCGGAGGAGGAAGTCCTCTATTGTTGTCAAGTAAATCTACCCATTATTCTATTATTATGGGTGCCATTCACCTTGGTCCTAAAGTACGACAGTCGGTGATTTGTGATGGAATAGAATCCAGCATGCTGCATCCTTTTACGTTCGAAATATTTAAGTTCTTCGTAGAGGGAAGGTGTGGGGGTGAAGAGAAGATGCTAGAAGCTGGTCTCATGGAGAATTAGAGCGGAATAATAATCTCCTTAGTCTATGATTTCTTCGAAAATACTTACTGTAAACATATAAAAGTATCGGCAACATATATTGAGTCTAAAATGATTCCGATATGAGACAGGTCAGGATAAGATAATGAAGAGTCTAGATATCTAGGAAAGATTCGAAAAAATTTGAAATTAAGCTCTAGGACCAATAAATCTTTATGTGCATCTACAAGTCTCGAAGCACATCTCAGTCAAGCTGCCATGTTCGCTTCGTTTATTAAGGTTTAAAATAATTAAGACACATGTGGTTTTGAGACTACAAATTGGGATTTCGTATGGCCTTGGTAGGCCACCATCGCCGAGCCATTCGGGTTCTCTATTAAATACTCCCTAGAACCGGCGGTCCTGGGTATAACTCTCCAGCTCTTTGAACCCATCCTTTACCTCGACCCAGCAGTTATGGTCGTTGGAATCTTTTTGGAAATTGGTCGATAGAGCGATAGAGTTCGCTCAGAACCAGATTCCAATCGATGTCTCCCCTATGGTAGCCCCTTGGGGAAATACCAAGCCTTGAATTTTAGCATTCCTTAAACGGTCCTCAAGTAGGGGGCCACTGTATGGCTAGAGGCCCGACGGGTTCGGTGGAGATCCACGCTATTATCCATAGTTGTGGTTTGATATCTGAGAAGAAATGGGCAAACCCTGAGGTTTTCAAGAAGTGATAGGCCACAAATTAAAGATGATGAAAGATGTGTATATGATGGCAAAACTCATTGTCGTCGACATTTCGTGACTCGCTGGCTATAATAAGGATTTAGTCTTACCATTATATTTCATGCGGGTGACTGTTAAAATTCATCTGAACTTGCGATTCTGATCACCTGATCATACATGACAGATAACAGCTTCAGCCGTCCCAGGGCTAGATCAGAAAGCCCTGGGGAGTGACGTCTGGGCTACCGTGTCATACACGCGGGTCAGGTGTGTCGGCAAACGCGTCTCGGCACGCCTTGTAGAAATCCACAGCGATGTCCGTACCCTGAATAACCGAGGACAGAACAAGCTAGTTGCATGACTGGTAGGTATTTGATGTTGATCGAGGGAATGATAAATGGCGAGATCTTCCTCAGCTATCTTGTGCTAGTTAGGGTTCCCTAGATGCTATTGCTCGGAGGAAGAGAACCATACAAATCTTCGGCTCGAATATGTTTCCGTACGTATCGGTAATAGTGTCCCCAAGATTGTTAGGTTTGCCAGCAAGGTCACCATGGATGCTGAGACCGCATCATAGACGAACGTTCTCTCAAGTTTCTGAATGACTTTCGTTGCCGGCCAGGATAAGCCGACTGCCCCTTATTCGCGTCATATAAACGTTCTTGGTCTGGATCCACAGTACTTATCTCCAATACTTTTTCGTATCTCCTTTACATTTAGCTAAACCTTTTTACAGCCTGCCGGGGTTTGATGATAGCTGAAAAGTTGTGCAGTGTTTCTTCTACTAGAATAGGTTCATCGCCGATCAACCATTAATCTTCATCTAAGACTACTCCGGGAGTTGTAGCAGTCACGGCTTCTCGCTGTACGAGTTGGCTCCTGTTTGAATACTCAACGGAGGACACATGTCGCATGAATCTTGTCGAATAAAACATCAAGCTGAGTTGGCAGCCTCAGCCTCAGTCGCAATTCATTTACATTGATAATACCTTTGTACAGTGCACGCCTCTATCCCGCGGATACTAATTACACATTGTAAGGGAAGCCTGGCTAATCTCATTACGACTTCAAAAGACCTTCATCCCACTCCCAGCAGCCTGGTTCATCAAGAAGGACTTCAAGGGGCTAAGAGAGTTGACCGCGTTGAGGCCGAATGACCTCAGGGGCACAAGAGGCCCACTTCCCACCGAGTACAGCTTATGGAGTTTGTCACAAACACCAAGAAGCACGTGATTTGCAGCCCACCGCTCTGAGAGGTAAGGTTCCAGAGACATGTGCACCCCAAGATCCTGGCCATGAGTGACGGCGTACTCGATGGTTTTGGCAAGGCTTTGCACGTCACCTTGCCCCTGATTGAGTCCTTGCCCAGCCAACGGGTGAATGGTATGAGCAGCGTCACCGACTAGTGCGACGCGCTCTCCGATATATGTATCGGCATGGCGGAGCTTCAAGGGAAACGAAGCAACGGTACCTTCCTGAACGCTCGTCGCGATTTGAGGAATCGCCCGGCTATCGTATTTTGTGTGTTCCAGTCTCCAGGAATACTCCTCCACATGGCCTGATCTTTGTGTGTGCATAAAGGCGAGGTCTGTCGGGTTCAGCCGGAAGGCGGCGTTCACCATAGCGGTGAAATCCTGCGGCGACAAGCTTTTGAGTAAGGAAGCATTTGCGGGCGTGGTAGACCAGACAAGTGTCGACAGATTCCCGTGGAGAGGGAGCATGGCGACAGGCCCAGTTGGCAGGAATCTTTGGTAGGCAATCTTTGTCTGGTCTCCGCCCCAGCCCTGCCCTTCCAACTCGATGGTCGCGACAACGCCGTGGCGCTCATAGTCCCACCCCTGAGCTTTGATCCCGGCAAAAGACCGCACGGGGCTGTTTGCTCCATCTGCGCCAACGAGAAGACGCGCAGAGAGCTGCTTTCCGCTAGTAAGATGAACGACGGGCCACTCTCGCAAGTCGAGGCCCTCGGTTTCCTCGCCAAGCGATATGTTTTCGACCTTGGCATTATCGAACACCGAGACGCCTCCAAGCTCTTCCAGTCGTCGCAGCAGGCCAGATGTGAGATTGAGATTTTCCGTCATGTATGCGATGGTAGTTCCAGAGGCAGGAGCCGTCCCCGGCGCCCAGTCAAACTCGATGCGCGCATCCGACACTCCGTCCCAGACCTGCATTTCTTGGTATGGCTGCACTCTGTCGCGCTCCAGGTGACTCCATGCTCCAATTTTATCGAGAAAAAGTGCGGAGGCAGGTGTTAGGGAGCTACATCGGTTCGAGAATCGATCTAGCGGAAGCTTCCATGACCGGAGTTTGGAGAGGTCTTGGGCTTCGACGAGGGCGACTCGGAGGTGTGCTGTGACGGGATTTGCGCCTTTGAAGAAGGGTTGTGTAAGCCAATTAATTCATTCAACCTGTGAAATTGGCCGAGGACCTACGCAGGGCTGTAAGAAGACTCAAGCCAGCCGGCCCGCCGCCGACGCATACGACATCGTAGATGTCTGGCCGAGGGGCAGCACTCGAGAAGTTGCGTCGCAGCTGCCTTTGGGAGCGAGTGCAGCTTCGGCAAACGTAGGCAGCTGCGCGCTTCCTAATTACCGCATCCATGACGGCAGGGAAGTGGTTGTCGAGGCCAAGGTCGGCTTCAAGACCTTGGTTGGCGGTTCATTGATGGAGATGGAGATGCTTGGAGGTTTGGCCCAAGCTCTCAGATTGTTGCTCGTGATAACCCTAACCCTGAATTAACTAACACCAGACCGCATTCAATGATTGTTCGGATTGTTCAAGACAAAAATGCTGAAAATAACCATTGGCCATTTATGTTATTTCCATGTAGCTGTCCTACAAAACATGGCGAATAAGTGCCTAGTCTCGTCATATCAGCGAAATATTTCTAATGGCACTAAACGAAATCGGGCAAGTCTCTCATCTCACTAAGTCTGCAACCTTCGCTGACTCTTCATTCTTCTCGCGGAATGGATCTGGCGCCCAGTTGCCATCGCCCGCAGAGATATGCGCAAGAAACGCAACACAGGCCGCTGAGAAGGCCTGTTGAGTGACGAGCGGATATAGGCGTTCAACTGCTTAGTTGGCCAGAGATAATTATGACTTCTTTTTGCCCGGCTGTGCCAGTTTGACGCGTCTCATCCCCTTATCTGGGCGGGCTCCTTCAGAACCATGGCCATGGCGCGTTTCAATGTCAAAGCAAGCTGTCGCCTCCTGTTTAAAAATGCTTTATTCTTCAATTGCGACGCTTGGACTGTGTCAGCAGACCCATCCAAAGAGGTCCCTCACTACCGCAATTACATAAACTGCGCTGCGCCCTGCTACCGCCTGCTTGATCCGATGTCTTTTTACTTTACCTTAAGTTCCTTATCGCCAACTAATACAGATGAGGTACTCTTTTGAAGCAACCTTAAAAAACATGTCCTGTAAGTTTGGGAGACATTTACAAGTACACTGGTGCGGTACCTGCACTGGCATCTCTAACACGACCTACTCGTAGTCTTCTCTGGAACAGCGCGCATTGGGCACAGTTCCAAGCTCCCAGCGGGAGCCACGCGGGAGCATGGCATTGCGATGCTCAGGGACCACGAGTTCTTCATCCGCTGCGACCCGCACTTAAACAAGCTCGAAGTCGTGAAAACAGACACCCCGCCTGGAATACCAGATGCCATCAAGAGCCAGGCCTGCGGCGAAACCCACTCATATCTTGTAACCGATAGAGTGCACACGCTCCCCGCCGGGATATGGGACTCGAACATCGCCAGCACATGGGAAACCACAGACATCACGAATGGCATCTTTGTCCGAATCAAGGGTCCCATGAGCATTGTTATGGACACTATTTGGGAGATAAGGGCGGGCGAGGACGGCGCATTGGAGCTTGCCGAAGAGGTTACGATCACCTGCTCGAGGCTGCTGCTCGGCATTGTCAAGTCCGAGTGCGAGGGAGGCTGGGACAAGATCCATGCGAAGATGATAGCGAGGGTCGAAGAGAGCATAAAAAATCCAAGTAAATGAGTTTAGGAGGTGGGTGGATAGTTGGACGACGAACAATGACTCTCATGACTAGAAGTAAGAGAGAGAGGCTGGATACACTGGGAGTGAGATGAATTGGTTTACTTCTGGCATTGGGCAGGGTCGACGATGTCGAATGGTCGTTGGTTGGGGCCGCCAGGCGAATAGAAGAAAGAGATAATAAGATCGTGGCCCCTTGAAACTGCTCGTAAATGGAGAAACTGAAGAGAAATTGCTTCTTGGATTGCAACGACGAGGCAAAGAGAGGTAAATGAAGCCATCCGAACTTCTTGGTGACAAGAATAGCAGGTGGGGGGCGGCGGGTAGCGCCCCCACTTGACTTCTACCGGCTTGAGGTGGAGTTACACCCCACAGGTAGCCTGCGACAATGATTGGGTAGCCGCTTGTAATGCTGCATTTTGGCGCCGTTTTAACCAGTGCCAAGCCTCAATCCCGTATCTCAGCTCAGCATGGTTGTCCTGACTCCCGGGATGTCATTGGAGAGTGAGACGTGAAGCCATCACCATTTCCTCATTCATTCTTTTTCTTGCGACAATTTCCATCGCTGTTATCACCCATTCTCTTCTGTTGCGGCGTGCTCGCGTGCCTAGCCCACCGTTCTTTTTGAGAACGCAAGCCTGTTTGAGCGCTCGGAAGGCTAATTTCATCGCGTGTTGGACTGTCACTGAGCGACGTCTGACAAGTACGAGGAACCGCCTTATTTCGCTTTCGACCCGAATGAGCAGTCTTTTTCAGCGCGCTTCTATTGCCACTCGGCGAAATTGGCTATCATGAACTTGCTCTAGGCCTATTTGTCTTGTCCGCTTCACCGTGAGTCGCTTTTATTATCACTTTTTCAGAACTTCACCCCGCGATCCACCACATGTTCTTGCACAACTCTTCAATGGCCCATCCAAGCGGACGTGGCGGGAGTAGCTGGACTCCAGGACATCTTGGCCAACCTGCCCGTAACCAGTTCGTCAATCTACCCGTAAAAGGCCGTAGATATGTCCCCTCTCCTTTGTCCGCACCGCCGTTATCACCACAACGACTGCCCCCTCCTTCTCCCCCAACGCGACGAGGCAGGCCCCGGGAAGATGTTCTTCGTTGGTTAGAGGAAATCGCATTTCCCGAAGACTGGCAAGTAGAACCGACATTTGACCCTAGACCTCGCCATCTAGACACTCTCTAACCATTCTTGGTGTTCTTGGTTCCCCAGCATAAACCTCGTTGGCGTTTCTAACCTTGGAAAATGTCTTCAACTAACCATGTAACAGTGAGCCAGGAGCGGTCTCTGGTGACAACCTGTACTGGGAAGCCTTGGAAACTGACGCGTGGATTCGAGACTCACTATCACTTCCGCTATCTCCGAGACCACCAGAAAGTGGTCCCGCTACATATTTGCAGCTGGACTGCACCTTGACCAGCCTCATCGAGGCAACTCCTTTGTCCCCACATCGGTGTCTCCAAAGAGGATTTTGTGCCTTTCAAGCCACCCTACCGGTGAAAAGGCCATCTGCAAAGAGTTCTTCATCTGCTCCGACCCTGTTGGCCGCAACGTGGAGAGTGCCCCGTCCCAGGCTGGGGCTTACCGGATACCATGGCAACCTTGCAAGTGCGAAACCCGGATCTTACCAGGACGAAACAAAAGGCTATTGAAGATGCACGAAAAATGCAGGTGTTTGTCCAGGAGGAGTGTGCCAAAGACGGAAAGGAGGGCCCTCCCTATGTCTTACAGGAGTTGATTGGAAAGGGCAGCTTCGGCCGCGTTTACAAGGCGACTTCCCTTGAATCAAAATCCGTCGTTGCAGTCAAAATCATCGACATTGAAGAAAGCGATACTCTCAACCCTAAGCTAGCGGATACCTACAGCGAGTTCATGAAGGAGATCACAGCGCTCAAGTTATTGAGCGACAGTGGGGCAAAGAATATCAACCACATCCTCGGTGTTCTCCCCGTCGGTCAGGCCATGTGGATGGTTACCGAGTACTGCGCGGGGGGAAGTGTTGCCACTCTCATGAAGCCCACGGCGCCTGGCGGCTTGCAGGAAAAGTGGATTATTCCCATCCTGCGCGAGGTTGCAGAGGCGATCTACTGGGTACATAAGGAGGGCATCATTCATCGGGACATCAAGTGCGCAAATGTCCTTGTTACGGAGTCGGGAGACGTGCAGCTCTGTGACTTTGGTGTTGCTGGAGTTATTGAAACAAAACTCGACAAACGGTCTACGTTCATTGGGACACCGCACTGGATGGCGCCAGAGCTCTTTGAGTCTGTGCCTTCTTACAGCACCCCGGTTGATATCTGGGCGTTTGGGTCTCTCGTCTACGAGGTCGCTTCTGGGCTTCCTCCCAATGTCATGTCGGGGTTTAATATCCCTCAGCTTGGCAGTTATATCAAGAGCCATACCCCTCGCCTGGAAGGCGACTCTTACTCGGCCGAGATCAAAGATCTCGTGACATTCTGCCTTGTGGAGGACCCAGCGAAGCGGCCGACAATCGAGCAAGTCCAGCAGCACCCATACATTCTTAATACCTTCGTCAAATATCCGAAGTCATCCCTTGCCAATCTCGTCAAGGCCTATAGGCTCTGGGAGTCACAAGGAGGAATGAGAAAGTCCTTATTTGCCCCCGTTGGTGCCATGGGTCCTTCGGATTATTCGTCAACCGCTCTTGCGAACGATGAATGGAACTTCAGCACGACTGTCGATTTTGACCGGGTGGTGATGAACACAGATGCACAGGCGGTGTATGATGTTTATGGTTCAAATGTCGATTTCGAGTTCAATGACCAGCCCCCTCAGCCAACCAAGCCGAAGTCAAGGCGGCGGCTTCCCCCTCAGCTGCACCCAGTCCAGGCACCGCTCGAGAAGCTCTTTGACCCGAACACCATATCGAACTATGACGAAAACTCACGCGCATATTATGGCAAGCAAGCACCCCCGCCAACTTCGGATCTTCCTTTGAGGGACGACTCTCTTCATTCTACTCTCCGGGAATCGCTCATTGACCTTGACGCATCACTTCACAACGGGGGTGATCTCTCGCAGTTTGTCGACATGGAGACCATCAAGGCTGGCCCGCGGGCTTCAAGCGACTCTGAATTTGAGGAGGTTACGGATTTCAGCAAACCGCCGCTTAGTGATCCGGCGGACCTGAACATCAATCGTCGGACTCAGGACTGGAAGTTCCCAACCATGGCCCCACCCGCGTCGGCCAACCCTGAGATGTCGCGCTTTCCATTTCACGAGGAACCTCCTAGCGTGACTCGGGATGACGGGAGGCGGCCAAGCCTCGTCCACCACGCTACGGATCTGCTGGGGTTTCAGTCGCAAGAATATGATCTCATGCCACCTAAGGCCCAAGATAACCGCATCTCAGTTGGGAGCTTGATCGACCTCGACGAGAGTCTCGCAATGCCAGAGCTGACCCGGCCTTCGACCGCGAACTCTGACGCTGCTTCCGTCACCGGATCAGAGACAGGAATAGCGAACCCGTTTGACCTAGAGCGCCACGCGTCCTTTTACCCGCCTCTTCAATCATCAACCGGCCGCGAGCCATCCATCTACATCTCGGATGACAGCGATTATGCTCGATTGGCCAAGGCTCCAGAGGACCAGCCGGACTTTCCCGTCGCTGTGAATATCAACGGCTCTTCTCACGCCCGCACTAACAGCTACGACGATGACAGCCTCTCAGCAACTGACTATACGGATGGAGAGTATCTTACAATGTCAGATAGCCAGTCTCTTGTGCGATCTGAGATGCAGGAGCCCAGAGGCAGACCCCAGGGTCCCAGTGAGATGCCCGCGTTACCGGGCCCTCCGTCAGCGAGAGTGATGCAAAGCATGGCGAGTCGAGAAGAAGTCCGGGACGAGGTGCAGCGCTTGCTCGCTAGCTTTTCTGAACATCTCATATTTGCGAAGAGTCACTTGGACGGTCTCCCAGTGCGTCCTGACGTCGAGAAAAAAGGCTTCCCTGGCCGATCATGAGAAGGGAGCGAAAGGACAGTTGTTGGCCGTCCCCACTTGATGCCCAAATCTGGAATAAATAAAGGATGGAGCGATAAGGAATTGCGATGATGGGAGATTATGTTTAACGTACTTTGTAGAATTAGGTATGATATTGTATGGCTGGCTGGCGAGTCATACATGCAGGCGCTATGGGGCTAAAGGAGTTGAGATATGATACCACGAGGATTCTTAGGTTTCGTGCAACGGTGCTTTAGCAAATTGGGAGATTTATAGGTTTGGACCGACCTAGATACACACTCTGCCTGGTTTACGAATTATTACTTTCTATATAAAGATGCGCGCTGTATAAAGTGAAAAGAAATAGGTGGTTGAAAAGCTGGGTCGGGTTGCTTGTTGATTGTCCTTTCTGCCTGACCCAGTAAAATTCTTCGGTGACTCAAAACCTTTGAAAGTTCAAACCTCCATCAAACAAGCAACCGAAATCTCACAACGACACCGGCATTGAGAGATTTCTGCATATTTACCGTTGCTTGAGTGGAAATATTGAGCGTCGGCCGGTTTTTCAACTTCATTTTATGTGTCACAGCGGCTAAGTTGGCGGCCATTTCGAGGCTTTGGAACTCTGCGCGCTGGACCGCGGCACTCGGGCTTTATCGACAACAACCCACAGTCGTCGGGGCAAGATCCCTCCTAGGACATGCAGCAGCCATGAAGACGCGAATTATAAAAGTTCAGCAGGATGGCCAACTTGGCCGATGGGCTATTGGGCCTGACGGCGCGCAAGACCTCAACCGGTGGGAAGTCACTACACCTACGAGCGACTCATTACCGTCGCTGTCGTCGTTATCAGATGAGCAACAAAAAGGGGCTGCTGCCGCCTCGGCAGAAATTATGGCGCCATTGATAGCAGCCGGCGCATATCTCCGGAGCAGTGACATCCCGGTGGCGTTTCCGACCGAAACTGTCTACGGGCTCGGCGCCGACGCCACGCGCACCGCCGCCGTTAAGGGCATTTACGCGGCGAAAGGCCGGCCCAGTGACAACCCACTGATCGTGCACGTATCTGATCTGAACATGCTGCGGGAGTACTTGTATCCCCGGTTTACCACTACATCACCATCACCATCACAATCATCACCGTCTGCTGCTGCTACCAACAACGAGGAAACCATCCCAGCGATCTACCTCCCACTGATCCAGCGGTTCTGGCCCGGCCCACTGACCATCCTCCTGCCCAACCCACAGCCCTCCAAGCTCGCGCCAGAGGTCACCGCCGGCCTGGCCACCTTCGGCTGCCGCATGCCGGCCTCGGCTCTCGCGCGCACACTGATCCAGCTCGCGGGCGCGCCCCTCGCCGCCCCCAGCGCCAACGCCAGCACGAAACCCTCGCCCACCGCGGCGCGGCATGTGTTCGACGACCTGGAGGGCCGCATCGAGCTGATCCTTGACGGCGGCAGCTGCGCCGTCGGCGTCGAGAGCACCGTCGTGGACGGACTATGCTCGCCGCCGGTAGTGCTGCGCCCCGGTGGTGTGAGCATGGATGCGCTGCGCGCGTGTCCCGGTTGGGAGGGGGTCGAGAAGGCGTACAAAGACCATGCCGAGATGACCAACGGCGGCGGCTCGAAAGGGGCCGCCGCCGCGCCGAGAGCGCCGGGCATGAAGTACAAGCACTATAGTCCCAAGGCGAGGGTGGTGCTCTACGAGGCGGCGCGGGGAGGCGGGGGGATCAGCGTGGAGGACTTGGAGGCTGCGCTGGGGAGGAAACAGATGACAACGATAGCGGTCATCAGGACGAGGCATTGGCCTCTGGCTGCAGGGCTGAAGACATCTGGTCTTGCTGCTGCTGCTCCCGCCGATTCATCGCACCTACATACCAACGGCGACCAGGCGGCTGAGGCCGATGCCGTCACAGTCAGAGAAGGCAGCCTACTCGGCGGCGGCGAGGACGGAAAGGAGGACACGGTCGTAGCACGGCTGTTGGATGTAGACCTAGGCGGCGACATAAAAGGGGTCGCCTATGGCTTGTTTGCTGCACTGCGGGAGCTGGATCGATACGGCGCCGACGTCATCTTTGTAGAAGGAGTGAGTGACGATGGCGGCGGTGATGATATAGCGGCGGCGGTCATGAATCGGCTGCGCAAGGCGGCTTCGGATATTAGAGTATAGCACAGCCTGGCATAGAACAAGGAGGTAAAAAAGAAGCATAGAGCCAGCGAGGTTGTTTACTTTTGAGGTGCTAGGCTTAGAGTGTTATTGGACATAGACAATCATGGGTAGGTAGATGTAGAATAAGCGACTCCTCTCGAGACTAAAAGAATCGAAATCGCAATAACGTTTTTCTTGCTTCCTACCCCCTGATGTTAGAAGTTAGAAAAGTACACCATGAAAAAACTTGCTTTGCTCATATTTTTGTGTTCATATGTCGTCTCGTAAAAGCTACGGACTGCTCCTAGCCACTCCCCCTCCCTTTCTTCCTGGTCCTTCTCGTCGTGGCTTTTCCTACTGTCCTTAATATTGAGAATAGAAATCGCCGGCGTACTCCCACACACAGAACTGTTTAGCCCAAACTACAAGCCCTGCCGCAACCAGTCCGCAAACTTGGCTTTGCCCAACTGCGCCAGGTTGTTGACGCCTTGCTCACTGAATGGGTCAATGCGGCCGATGTTGACGTCCTGCGACGGCGCCTTGCTACATCTCTGGACGATGATGGTCGGGTCAGTCTCCATGGGAATTCCGTCATCCACGATCTCGTCGATCGCGAGTGCCACCAGGTCGTAGTTCTCGATTATTGTGCGCTTGTCGACGGATTGCCTACGGTGGAGTTTTATAAGTTATCCCAACTATTCAAAGTTTCCCCTATAGTTAGGTGAAAGAGGCTTACTTGAAGAGGAGGTGCAAGCTGTCCCGCAGCGCCAGCAAGACATTGTAGAGGAGGATCTCGTTTTCATCGACACCGCCGATGACGTAAAGCGCGACGTCGGATTCCATTTTACTGTTGTTGTAGGTTGATCAGCGGCAGTCCATGGCTTCCTTTCCCCAGTCTTCAGGCACTACCTACTACAGGACAAGCTGTCCATCAAAGAGAAGGATGTCGCCCGTTTGTTTCGCCGTCTTCGCTAGAAGGGCCTTTTCAAATCTTTTCTGCGCAGTAACGTCGGGAAAAGGGTTCTGGGACGTGCTTGCTGCCGGAGCTATAGGCCGGGGGGGTCAGCGATCGGGGTTCTCGTCGCGGACGATTGAGGACGGCAGTCCCGTACCGCCAGGCCCGGCTTGGGCATGATGTGGTTGTGTGTAGTAGTGGCTGTACAGCCTATCACCATTGTCGACAGAAAGAATCACTGCGGCCGAGGGTGTGTCAGTAAGGGGAGTTTCCGACGTTGCGCTGGGCGAGGGCATTGAGCACATACCTATGGCCGTGACCGAGTAGAGGGAAAGTCCGTGAGAGGCCATTGTACCGGTGTCGCAAGTGTGGCTTCTAGGTGGCCGTATATTTCCGAGTCTAGTATTATAGCTATCGCTGAATTCTTTAGAGATTCGCTGGGCGGTGTTGGTTTGCGCTCGTTTGTTTGGACTTGTCGATATGCGCTTCAACGTTAAAGCAGCGGTCGATGGTGATGCCAGCTGGAGGTTCAACATCCTCACCTAAAGGTACCTCCTTTGATGTACCTTTCCGACAGGGGTCAATTCCGCGCTAATGATACCCCTGTCAAACACGAACTTAGATTGATTTTCGACGGGGCGCGTCCGAGACGCGATTTCACGACTGCATGGTCCCTTTTCTTTTCAGACCCAAAGTGTCCCACTTCACCCGTTTCAACCCCTCTCCACGTTGTACTTTCATCAAGCCACGATAGTAACACTACTGCTGCTGCCAATAACCACAAACCGCTCGCAATATCACAGCGGTCAACATGTCTTCACCATCCAAGCGATCGACTCGCTCGACTCGCAGCTCGCAACCCCGGAGCAGCCCCGCCCCTGCTGGCCCATCCGACGCAGCAGAGATAGCCAATGCGACTCCTCGCCAGAGTCGCGCTTCGGCGCTGGCTTCGAGCCCGCTGTTCTATCAGTCTTCGCCCGCGAACAAAAACCCCATGTCCTCGCCTTTGCGCCAGATGAGCAACTCCCAGAGCACCGAGTCCCAGAACCGAAATGCGCCCAGCTCGCCCTTGCGCCAGCAAACAGATACCCAGAGCACTGGCGACCGCACTCCTCGCGCGAGCGGCGGCCTCCTTGGAGGTGAGCACCCCTTCTTGCTATGGCGCTAGTTTATTCAGACCTCAATGGGAGACGAGACTAATAGTATGAGCAGAGTCGTCCCCGATTCGCTACGAAGCCAGCTCCAGTCCAGGTCGCAACCTTGGCCACCAACAGTCGGACTTCCGTAGTGAGAGCAGTGCCCTATTTGTGGGCTCGCAAAGATCCTCTACCGGCAGGTCACGACGCGGAGACATCAACCCTGATGTCCTCCGAACTCCACAAATCCCACGCCGTATTCTTCTCGATGACGCTGGCCGTGTAATTCGCGATGGCTCTGGGCTCACGTCGGATGCTGCCTCATTCGCAAACAACAACCCCAATACGTCCGAGGCCAATGCACTTAGTGGGTCAAGCCAAGGTCTCATATGGGGTACTACCATCTCGATCGACGACTCGTTTGTCGCGTTCAAGGACTTTCTCAAGAACTTCACCAGGAAGTACCGCATGTGGGCGAATGGAGCAACTGAGGCCGAGACCGACGTACACCCCGATGCCAACACAAAGCCGTACTGGGAGGCATTGGAGAACATGCTGCTTCTTGGAACAAACAAGTTGTACTTGGATCTTCGCGACCTCAAGGCCTATCCGCGCACCGTCAAGCTCTGGCATCAAGCCCAGTCGTACCCTAGTGAAATAGTGCCCGTCATGGATCAGTGTGTTCACGACTGCATGATAGAGCTAGCTCGTGCTGAGATGGTGAGCCAACGGGCCTCGCAAAGCACATCTGGGCCTTCTGGGCATCATGTTTCTTCCCAGAGCTCTGAGCCTGCCTTTCCGAGCTCGGATAGGGGCGAAGAACCTTCCACGCCTCGAGCTTCCGGAGCACCGCAACAGCCGAATCTTGAAGATCAGGTTACTGAAGCCGCCTATGTTGTGCGGCCTTGGGGCCTCGACTCCACAACCAATTTACGCGACTTGAACCCCTCTGGTATGTTGGTCCATCTGCGACTACTTGAAGGACCGTAACTAACGTCGCGATAGACATGGACAAGCTTGTTTGCATCAAGGGCCTGGTCATCAGAACCACTCCTGTGATTCCCGATATGAAGGATGCTTTCTTCAAGTGTAGTGTTTGCGGGCACTCGGTGACCGTCAGTCTCGATCGAGGAAAGATCCGTGAGCCCACAGAGTGCCCGCGGAACCGCTGCAAGTCCAAGAACTCGATGCAGATTATCCACAACCGGTGCCTATTTGAGGACAAGCAGATTATCAAGCTGCAGGAAACCCCTGATGCCGTGCCTGCCGGACAGACACCGCACTCGGTATCAGTCTGTGTCTACAACGAGCTTGTTGACTTTTGCAAGGCTGGTGACCGGGTTGAGCTCACTGGTATTTTCAAGGTCACGCCTGTTCGTGTCAACCCGCGCATGCGGACAGTCAAGAGCGTCCACAAGACCTATGTCGACGTTGTCCATGTCCAGAAAATCGACAGGAAGAGGATGGGTGCTGACCCGTCGACCCTCGATCTCGCCGAAGAAGAGGAGGCCCATGTCATGGGGCAAACCTTAGACGAAATCAAAAAGGTCTCGCCCGAGGAGGAGGAGAAGATCAAGGCGACAGCTGCTCGTCCAGATATTTATGAGCTCCTCTCTCGCTCGTTGGCTCCTTCGATTTACGAGATGGACGACGTCAAGAAGGGTATTCTCCTCCAGCTCTTTGGAGGCACAAACAAGACCTTCGAAAAGGGGGCCAGCCCGAGATACCGTGGCGACATCAACGTTCTCCTTTGCGGTGATCCATCCACATCCAAGTCGCAGATCCTGGCATACGTCCACCGGATCGCCCCTCGAGGTGTCTATACTAGTGGTAAAGGCTCCTCGGCGGTAGGTCTCACAGCCTACGTTACTCGCGATCCAGAATCCCGGCAGCTTGTCCTCGAGTCTGGCGCTCTCGTCTTGTCCGACGGAGGTGTGTGCTGTATCGACGAGTTTGACAAGATGAATGAGTCCACACGCTCAGTGCTGCACGAAGTCATGGAACAGCAGACGGTTTCCGTCGCCAAGGCCGGCATCATCACAACTCTAAACGCCCGCTCCAGTATTCTTGCATCCGCCAATCCCATTGGCAGTCGCTACAACCCGGATCTTTCTGTTCCCCAGAACATCGATCTCCCGCCCACGCTGCTCTCGCGTTTTGATCTGGTCTACCTGATCCTCGATACGGTGAACGAGAAGACGGATCAGCGCCTGGCGCGCCATCTGCTCTCAATGTATCTCGAAGACAAGCCTGAATCCGCGCAATCCGAAAACGACATCCTCGTAAGTCTCCATCTAAAATATCTTGCAAGACTCTGATGCTAACATGCCTCTCAGCCTATTGAGTTCCTCACAACGTATATCTCCTACGCACGAGCCAACATTCAGCCTAAGATCTCACCCGAAGCCGGCCGCGAGCTCGTCGATTCGTACGTTGAGATGCGTAAGCTGGGCCAGGATGTGCGATCTGCCGAGAAGCGTATCACGGCCACGACACGACAACTGGAGAGCATGATCCGTCTTGCCGAGGCGCACGCCAAGATGCGCCTCTCGGACACCGTGACACAGGGCGACGTCAAAGAAGCAGTGCGCCTGATCCGCACGGCGCTCAAGACGGCCGCCACCGACTCGCAGGGCCGCATTGACATGAGCCTGTTGACCGAGGGCACAAGCACCGCCGAGCGCAAACGCCGCGAGGACATGAAGAATGCTGTTGTCAAGCTCCTAGATGAGCTGACAGCAGGCGGTCAGACGGTGCGCTTTGCCGAGGTGGCCAAGAAGCTGAGCGAGAGCGTTGGCGTCCCGGTCGATTCATCCGAGTTTGCTGAGGTCATGCGGACTTTGGAGATGGACGGCTCTGTCGCGATCTCGGGCGAGGGCGCAAGGAAGAACGTCAGGAGAGTTACGGCTACTATTTGAGTGAGCGGCTATCAAAGTCGCGAGTGAGATATGGATTTATGAGCGAGCTGTGCATGTGTGTGAACGATATTTTCTCATGGATTTGTTTACAAGGTTGGAGTTGTTGGTTTAGAGTTGCTCTTTTGCATGTTGGCATTTCTTCGTGTCAGGGAGGTCAGATATTAAGTGGTGTCTCCTTTTCTTGTCAAAGTAAACAAACTTTAAGTACACCACACGAACTCGCAACGCATTTGTTTAAAGCGCAACAGAAATAGGTATAATGATTGACCAGATAATACAGTCCAATCAAAGGGAGAAAGGAAACATGCGAGTGAATTGAAAGCAGCACGAAAGGTCAGTGGTATAAGAAACGGAAGTCAAACAAAACGCAAGCCCGCAAACAACACTCCTAGCTTAAGTCCATTCACTTCCTTTCTTTCCCATTCAAGCTCCCACTTCAGCCGGTTTAGAGGTTGTGTTTGTCGTCGTCGTCACCGCCTGACCACTGCCACTATTGCTGCCACCACTTGCCACCTTCTCGAGTGACCGGTGCGACTGCATCGGGGACGAGTTGGAGACTATCTTACTTCCATCCTGCTCAAACCCGTCAGGCCGCCAGTTACGCAGGTCGTCTTCGGCATCGTTCAGGATCTGGCGAGCCTGCGATGCGTGCACGTACGGGATGCGTGTGTCGCCCGGTACGACGGGGGTGTCGTCCAGCAGGTCCAGCAAGCGCAGGCCGTGCCGCGCCAGGATGATCTGTTTGTCGGCGCGCTCAATGGTCGCGAGGAATTCGGCTTGGTAGGCTTCTTTAAGCTTTTGGCGGGTCTGTGGGGTGGTGGTTAGTTACATATGTCGGTATATAGAAGAGGGAGATGATGAAAAGGGGGAAAAGGGGTGTGGGGGGTGTAAATAAAAGTTTTACGTACGATATTCGTCAACTGCGCTTCAGCAACCAAGTTCTCGGCCTCGGCGCGCACGAGCTCCTGCTCCAGGACGACCAGCTTGGCCGTCTCGGGCTCCTTGGCCTTGAGACGGGCGATCTCGTCGGCGATCTTGGCCTTGCCGTCACGCGACGGCTGCACGCTCTTCTCCGTGTTGCGCACCGTCTTGAGCACGCTGCGCGACTCGTCCAGCGCGTGCGCGTAGTTGTCCTCCTGCTCGCCCATCTCGGAAAGGATCACGCCGACCTTGTCGCTTACGTCGCTAATCCCTTCGTCGTTGGTCTGCTCGCCCCATTCCGACAGCTGGGTCGCGATGGACACGCGCTCCTTGCCCGCCGCCTCGTGCGCGCTGATCAGGTTGTTTTCGGACTTGATGAGGCGCGCGAGCCGCTTGGAGAGCTCGGGCTGGTGCGCGTTGCGCAGCGACGACAGGTGGAAGCCGCGCCGGGAGCCGGTCGACGAGGATGTCCCGCCGCCGCTGCCGCTGCGGTTGTGCGAGCGGATGGAGAGGGATCGGTTCCTGTGGGTGCGCGCGGGGGGGTTAGTTTGTTGTACTCGCTCGTGTAGAGGGAGCTTGAAGTGGTGTGTGATGTAGAGGGTGTCGTCAGGGTATACCACTGAGTAAAGGGGAAGAATATCCCGTCGTTGTTTCTATTCGGCATCTCAAAAGGAAGGGATGAAAGATGCACAGCAATGGCTTTTATTGGGATGTTTGTGCTTTGTGTTTGATGATGCTCGACGACATTGGGAGACTGTTGACTTACATGATGGACCGGTCTTTGGGTTTGCGACTCTACGGTCGAAAGACGATATTGGGAAGGTGGGGAGGTGAAGAGTTTCTGGACTCTTAAACCTAACAGTACTCTGTTGCTCCTTCTTCGATGAGGGGTACAATAGGTACCGGACGGACAATGGCAGGAACGTTTCAAGTAAAGATTATAAGTATAGTATGATGGGACAAATAGGTAAAGTAGGTCAAGAAGAGATGGTTCAGAGGGGGTAAAGAGAAAAATATCCCAAGTGACGAGGTTCTGCAGATTCTTAGTGGGGTTCACCCCGTACTGATTACTTCCTGCTTAATGGCGGTAGGGACCTAGAACTAGAAAGGTGGTGGATAAGGCAGAAACACTTTCGTGGCGTTGGCTACGTAAATGGCGCTAGAAAAGCTCATCAATACTTCGAGATTTGTTGGTTCGGGGTTTTTCGACGTCACACGATCCCGAGTCGAGGCCTCTGGTGGTGTACCTGGATCATGTAGCTCATGTGTTGAGGCAAAAGCTTCTTATGTGTTTGGTGTGCCAGACATGAACGACAAGATGATTTCCTCACATAGATACCCAATGCCTTTCTTTTTGTGCAACGATACAATACAAACCGTGAGGCTGAGGCACTTCCCATCGATCGTCACGGCTTACACAAGTAGGACTGTGACGTCATGGTCATTGTGTGCCCCGCCAATCCTGGGGGACATCACCCCACCCTCAGTGCTTGGCACTCGGTTCCATTCTCGTTCTCTTGCTCAACCCGGGTGCGCTAAATATTATCACGGGATGAAAAACGTTAGAATGACATTATTATTAGATCGTGTATTTTCAGTGTGGGCATAATCTACACGTGTAGGTAATTTCATCTTGTGCGCCTCTAACGTCTCCAGAAAATGATATTTGACAAACTCCTTCCCCCTTCCCCACCAAGACCTAAACGTCCTGTTGTAAACCTGTCTTTAAGCACAATGGTCTCTCTTGTTGCACCATTTGCAACTCTCCCTCAGGCGAAGCCTTATGTCGTACAAATGCCATTCTTGCTAGCAGTCTGCCAGGTAGGTAGGCACTTGAGATATGGGGTCGGTGGGCTTTGGTCATATCAAAGCCGCCCAGTTCATGCTCGAGTATAGGTCTTGCTCGTTCGCTCGTACACAACAGGCCCACTCGTCCTGTAGCTAGATACACTGGCGCGGGGGCTGTGGTGTGTGGTGTGTCGGTGGTCGTGGTAGCTTGCTCGAGGCGAGTGACTGTGAGAATGAGAGTGGTGGCCAGAGGAGTGGTGGCCAGAGGATGAGTGGTGGTGGCCCGAGGAGTGATGGTGGCCCCCATCGTACCGCCGTACGGGGATGATTTCCTCGTGATAGTAGTATTTGTCGTTGGGCTTTGTGCTTCCGAAACACATTTTGACTGATGTGTAGGATGTATGTGGAGTGATATCAGAGAGTGGTGGGAGAAGTGACCTTGAAGCTTCAGATATGCGGGTAATGTAGCAGGTTAAATGGCAGAAGAATGATATAAAGAGGGAACTAATTGTGAAAACAGCAACCTGGGGGAGGCGAATTTATATACAGTATATCGAAGAGCTCACCCTCCATCTTCCCTGAATCCCCCATCAGATGGGCACCACTCACCGTTCAATAAAATTTCGACGTATAGGTCCAGCCAGGCCATTGCCAGGACCCTGAAGACCCTGGAGAAATGTACACCTGGCACCGGAGTCGAAGTTGGGCCAACAACACTCTATTTTTCCAACCCAGTGTGACCCTGTAAACCAAGGTCTGTTGACGGCATTTCCTCGCAAGCTGAAAAGGGTGTGTGTAGGTGTGGGTCTTCTAGAAGGAGGGCGATCACATCCTAGCAGCCGATGACGATTTTTGAGCCCCCAACCAAGTCATCCTGCTGTTATAGCGGTGGTATAGGGTCAGTTCTTTAACCCAAAGAACACTAACACCAATTAAACCCCAACCCCTTCTTCCATCGATAGGTAAGAGGGTGAAAGGTTCCGAAATGTTGGAAGGTAGCAACAGCAACAGCAGCAAATGGTCCGATTCGATCGCATCCCCATAGAATACCCTGCAAACTCGAAGTTTTGCCAGGAAATAGCGACAAACCGATATAACTGCACGAAACTCGAGCTTAAACACTATTCTCCCCATGGCTATCAAAAATCATCCCGTGGTTGCGGCATCCAGCTGCTTACTATATACGTCGCTGCAGCCCTGGAAGTGGATTGCATCGCTAACGCATCTTTAGCGTGCCTGAACGTCTGGTGACCCACGATTGTTCGCCGCGATCGAGAAACCCATCATCTTCATTGCTTTTAAATCCCAAAGTACGAGATGTGATGATACAAAGATACAACTAAAAAAATACCAGTCCTTTTATCTATTTGGCAGTAGCAAACTTCAGGTCGATGGTTCCCAAAAGCCAGGTGCCCACAAATAGCGCAACCATGCTACCAAAGACAATAAGAGGTTTGCGGATGCTTGCCAAGAGCGGATAGTCGTAGGTTACAACCAGCTCGCGCTCCCGTAAGTCATCTACCAGATTGCGCGCCTTAATGACGAGAGTTGTCCGGCCAATCGTGTCGAGGAAGGTCTTGTGGACTTCCACACCGGCTTCCTTAATCGAGGAGGACGGGATGGACGTAGAGTACTTCACATTCCTAAAGCAGTGCAGCGTCAGTAAATATTTGGGTGTTGATGAGGTCTGATTGGACGTACTCAGCGCCCTCAGGCAAGATCACGCGAACCTCGACTTGCTCATACTCGAAGCCTTCGGGTTGCTTCGGGCCCTCCAGGAAGGGCACGTTGAGAACATATCCTCCACCCGAGAGTCTCCGCAGGAAATTCTTTGCATCCGAGTTCCAGCCTATGGTGAAAGGATACTTCCAGCCGCCAAACAGTGGGTACCGGGGCTTGATCTCGAGCAGCGCCTCCCTCTTGTTGCTTCGGAAGCGCGATGTGGAAACGTTACCAATCACATCCGTGTAGTAAGGGTCGGCACTTCCAACGCGAAGAGGGAACTTGATCTCCTTCAGGGCATGTGACAAGGGCTGGTAGTACTGCGATTGCTGCCACTTCACCCGGTTGAACAGGGACGAAAGATTTGCGCCTCGGTGATAGAGGGTATAGCGCTCCTCGAACGCCACATTTCCGCCCCAGTGGCTGACCTCGATGTCGCGCTCTAAGCGCGAAACGTGCGACACGGGTTTGTTAAACTCGAACCGAACTTGAACTGGCTCGATAGCACCAGCGGGCTTCTCGGCGAAGGGGCCATATGTGAGCTTCGATCCCTGTTTCACAGGAAACTCCTTGATATCCCCACTTCCAGGGAGCTTAGTGTAGTCGGGGATGGTGGCGGAGGGAAACTTGACTTCGGTCTTCTGCTTCGTGGAGGTGTATGCCGAGGGTAGGTAAGCCGAGAAAGAGTATGCAAGGAACTGGATTTCTTCCTGCTTAATCGAGGCGGGCAAGGGCTTGTAGGCCTTCAGGAAATAATAGCTGATGCCGATCGTCTGCTGTGCGCCGGACTTGAGAGGGGTCGGCAGTCGAATTCGGACATACTGAGTGTCGCTATTTGCGGGTTAGAAAGGCAGAATGACGACGATATCTTGTGTCTCGGTGGAAACAAACCTCTCTAAGTCAAACTCGACAACATCCACAGCGAAGGGGCCAGCGCTGGCGTCCTTGCGATCCTTCACTTCGAAACCCCCTAACCGCGATATCTGATCGGCTGTGAAGGGCAGGAAGTATTCATCCTGCGGCGCCTTGTCGATGTTTTCTATCGCGACATTGATGTTCTCTTTGACGTAGTTTTTCTCGACGGATATGATGTGGACGAGATTGGCATTCTTGAAGACCTGGGGCGGCGTGAAAGTCGATGGTAGGGTGACGCGCGAGCTGCTCTTGGCCGAGCCTGGCGTAGCTAGCGACAGGAAGGAAAGGACAGCAGACAAGACTGCCGACGTCTTCATCTTGAAGGTAAGAAAAGGAAGACGCTCATGCACAATGGGCGTCTAATTGCAATTGCAAGTTATAGAATCGAAGGATGGGCGGCGAGTGAAGCAGGGATTTGGCCGTTAACATCCTCATCAAGCATCACCGTGGCCTCTGACATTCGGCTGTCTCCAAAAAGCTTACGTTGCTGTAAGACCCCTGTTGCAGCCCTGTCGACTGAGGTCCGGAGTAATTGGCGCCGGGCTTCCGATCAGGGTATATTTTTGTGGGGAGCTTGTCCCCTGCAAGGTAAGCAAAGCTCTGTCTAAACTCCCCCCACTGGGTTGCAGAAACAGACGTCAGGTGTTTTCCCGCCTTGCACCTTTACTTTCAGGTTTATTGTTGTTTCGAGACTTGTAATAGGGGTGTAAAGCATATCTTGTTGACCAATTTTTTAACCGAGCACACACAGATGTTAATTCCCGAATTCAACTGAATTTGTAGTAATAGTAGACTCCCTGAGGCATGGCCTGATACCTCGTCGAGTATTAGCCTGCCCGTCCGAACATTGAAGAGGGGCATGTGTTGGCAAGACTGAGCGCCATTCTGCACCCCCACTTCTGTCACTCCAAGCATTCCTCCTCCTGTCGGAAGATCAATCCGCTCTCTCGTCATTTTGACTGTTTTCAAATTCCAGAAGCGATGTCGTTATTTGGTATTATGGAAGAGAAGTATCCGAACTTGACCAGCTTGGGAAACCGTGCTGTGGGAGACGGCTTTATTCAGAGCCTGAAATTCTCCCTCCTCGAATAGACGAGACCAATGTCAGGTAGATACTTCTTTGTCGCTTCTCGTTCAAGCTGACAACATCGGACTTTAGAAATTGACTTGATCAAAGAGTACTACGGGTGTCAATTTGAGAGGAGGATTGCCATCCCAATCATGTATGATCATCAGGTGGATAGCCACATGGTTTGAATTTCTTGGCCTTCGGAGATCCTACAGATTAGCTGTCTGTTCAGAATGAGGATAGGAGATGGCAAAATCATCGCACTTAAAACACAGTCTAGCAACTACCTACCTATTTTCCAGATGTTCGCTCAATTACGAACACTTGACCCTCCTCCTGGTGGTTGAGATGTCGATGACGACTGAGTCAAGGTTTCTTCCATGTGTAAGGCTTTTGCGGGGCTTGATTGGATTCCCAGATGCCGATTCTGGCATCTTAGCTCAGCACCCACTTGCTGCTATCCCTACCTACTTCTTTACCTACCTCTCTTCTTGCCTGTTCACGATTGCGCCGAAATCCTCAAGCTGTCAGCTTTGCACGCCTCAAACTTAAAACAGAATCCCGCCCCGAGCTGCTGTCAAATCTTTAGCTCCCGTCGGCTACCTGTGCCACCCGAATCTTTTCGCTGGAACTACGTGCCTCCCCCATAAGTAGCGGCGGCCCGGGTTGGAAAAAGCCTAAAACCTGCAACACCAACATCTAGACGGACAGACGATCGCGATTGCCCATCATGGTTGGACTTGGACCTAAGAAGCCCCCGTTCAGGAAGGGCACTGGTATGTGTCTGCGTGTGCGTGTGTATCCGCGTGCAATTGAGCTTCCGAGCCGTTAACGCCCCCCTCCTTCTTCCTCCCGCTCGCAGGCCAGATCGCCGAAGTCTGGCCGCTCTTTACATGGTTGGATGGGAGTGATGCATTTGGAGAAGCCTTGCTGGACAGGTAGCTCCTGTCATCCATTCTAGATCTGCGTACAGCAGCACCGCTGGGGACTCGGCCCGCAGAAAGAGCAAGTGGTCCTTTCCCATCCGGCCCAGGGCTCATTCCGTCCTGCCTTCGCCGCCTGTCAAGCTGCTGTCGCGTGCCCCTCCGCCAGAGCAGCATTAGATCCTATGCAGCCATGATACCCCAAGTCCTGGAGTGACATCACATCTTGTACCCCTCCAACCGCCCACCTCAACCTATCTACCTACCTACCTACCTAGGTGCCTATCTCCCTCTCCTAGCCAAACTTCCTTACCTACCGTTCACTCACTATCCGCTTCATTGTATCCTATCACTACAAAATACACACTCGTACAATCTATTGCCGCCAGCTTCTCCTTTCATACCCTCTCAATCTCACAACATGGCGTCGGCTCTGGGAAAGCTGAGGACCCTCTTCTACGCGGAACAACACCACCACCCGCCGCCGCTCTCCAAGAGTCGCGCTTATCACCACCATCACCATGGCGACCAGTCAAGCCGAGCGGGCAAGACCTCTGCACTTTCACGCTTTACCTCTGCTGACAATGGATGTAGGATCGTTTGCCGATGTCCCCCAAGATCTCCTCAAGGAGATTGAGACGCTCGAGGGGTTGTTCACCACTGACACGGAGAAGCTCAAGCAAATCACTGAGCAATTTGAGAAGGAGCTTACGAAAGGTGCGTCTTGGTGCCCCTTGAATCTGTATCAAATCTTTCTAACAATCATGCATAGGCCTGAGCGTGGAAGGAGGAAGCATTGTGAGCTCTTCGTGCCACTGGTGAATCCATCTGCTGATTTCAATAGCCCATGAACCCAACATGGGTCATGTCATACCCAACTGGCTATGAAACTGGCACTTATCTTGCTCTGGACATGGGCGGCACGAATCTGCGTGTTTGCCAAATCACCCTGACAGAGGCCAAGTCCGAGTTTGATATCATTCAGTCCAAGTACCGGATGCCCGAGGAGCTCAAGACTGGCGAGGCCGATGAGCTCTGGGAGTATATTGCCGACTGTTTGATGCAGTTCCTTGAGACTCATCATGGCGATACTTCCAAGCTCGAGAAGCTTCCTCTCGGCTTTACTTTTTCCTATCCTGCCACGCAAAACTACGTCGATGAGGGTATTCTGCAAAGATGGACCAAGGGCTTTGACATTGCCGGGGTTGAGGGCCACAATGTTGTTCCCATGTTCGAGGCTGCCCTTGCAGCGCGGGTAAGAGCGAATCTTGTACATGGCAATGACGAGAAGCTAAACTGTGCAGGGAGTCCCCATCAAACTAAGTGCCCTGATAAACGACACGACTGGCACGCTCATTGCTTCTGCATACACCGACACTAAGATGAAGATCGGATGTATCTTTGGCACGGGTTGCAATGCTGCTTACATGGAGGACTGCGGATCCATCCCCAAGTTGGCTCACCTGAACCTCCCGCCAGAGACGCCAATGGCGATCAATTGCGAGTGGGGAGCCTTTGATAATGAGCACAAGGTCTTGCCTCGAACTCCTTACGATGTTACTATCGACAAGGACTCGCCCCGCCCTGGTCAGCAAGCTTTCGAGAAGATGATTGCAGGTTTGTATCTTGGAGAGATCTTCAGACTTGTCATGGTTGACCTCCATGATAACCGCGACACACACATATTTGCGAACCAGGATATCTCCAAGCTCCGCAAAGCGTACTCTTTGGATTCATCCTTCCTGTCTGCCATTGAAGAGTTCGTCTTACCGTCCGCGCCGTGAGAATGGTCTGATAGCGTTTTGCTAAAAATGCGCCACAGGGACCCGTTTGAGAACTTGTCAGAGACAGCTGAGCTGTTCCAGAACAAACTGGACATCAGACCTAGCCTACCCGAACTTGAACTGATTCGCCGCACTGCTGAGCTCATTGGTACCCGCGCCGCTCGTCTTTCGGCGTGCGGCGTTGCCGCCATCAGCAAGAAGAAGGGCTACGAGACTTGCCATGTAGGCGCCGATGGCTCCGTCTTCAACAAGTACCCTCAGTTCAAGGCTCGTGGTGCTGCAGCTCTCCGTGAGATTCTCGATTGGCCTGAGAAGAGCGACCCTAAGGAGGACGATCCGATTGAGATTCTGGCGGCCGAGGACGGAAGCGGTGTAGGCGCCGCGCTGATTGCCGCGTTAACGTTGCAGCGTGTTAAGGACGGCAACATGCACGGCATTCTTCACCCCGAGAACTTTGTGTGATTAACAAATGGATCACCTCGGACGGCTGCAACCACCATATTCTGCGAAGATGGGATGATCAGGTACTACGAGGCGGCGGAGGGGGTTTCTCGAGACTTACGTTTGGGACAGATGTTCCCAACCGTGAGTATGACATGTGTGTTGATGAGTGATATGAAATAGGATAGTAGATATCTCGTCCCTGAGATGAACTGGCGATGATTTCTCGACTGAGTTCTGTTTGCTTGAATTATATCTGAGTTGTGCTTGTTTGCTACTGCATAATGATACAAGCAAGAATATGGAAGTGATGAGCTGCAAGAGATACCTAGGTACATCCGTACTTTGCGACGTTCTCACTACCACAATAACGTTTCTAGCCTACCGTTAGCTCCCTCACTGGCTGAGTCTGATAATTGAAAACTCTCTTTTCCTCCTACTTTTTTTTTTTAAAAAAAAATAGAAGCTCATAAAGACCCATCCCTTGAGAACCATCGTTTCTCCTTTTGCTTCTCTTCTTGATTTCACCATACTTTATGCTCTACTCTTGTCTTTCACAACTCAGTTGAACTAAACTTCGCAACCCAGCCAAGCATCGTTCAAATACAACACCAATGCAAAGGATTAAACTAAAGTCAAAAAGTAAAAGATATAGGCAATTTGAAACATTCCTGCAAAGATATAGGAAACAAACAAGAGTCGAGTAAGTAAGAACCTATTGAGAACAGAGTCGGTTTTGGAATGAAAAACTCCTAGAGATCCAATCTTGCCAGTCATATGATCTTCTCGGCTAGCGTGTCTAATTTGAACTCTTCTACTGACGGTCGCCTCTAACCTAACGTCATCCGCTGGCACGCCTGCGGCTAAGAGCTGTTTTGACCCCACCGTAGCTCCTAGACCTAGCAGGCCCCAAGCTTAATTCGCCAATCGCATCGTCAGCCTGCGAAACGTGCCTTCACTGTGACATTGTGGCACAACAGCGATGCCGGCTGTCTGCAAGATTGCGTTGGACGCTCATTTACACTCCTAACAACTTCATCTGGGTTCCCAGACAAACCTCAGCTCACGCTGCCCTCAAACGTTTCTACATGTACGTTCAGACTTTTCTTGATTTTGACTCCAGCCATTGTCTAAGAAAACAGGCCGCGACTCGAGACCAAGGCGCCTCCTGCGGTCTAGCGTAGCGGTATTTTGCAACGATCCGCGCCTGTGGACCCCCAGGCAACACGACGTCGCAGGGAGATTCCCAGACGTGAGACGCCGCCGCCGTCTCTCGCTTCTGGTTTCTGCCGTGGATCTGCCATCGCCCCTCTTATTGCCATGCTGCTCTGCTGCGACTCCTCCTTCCTACTCCATGCTGATTGTTAAGGATCTCAAGGCGCGAACAACCACCTGGCAATCCAACCGCACATCGCGCCACCACAGTTCCAAGATCCCTCCAGGCGTCGTTGTCATGAAGTTTGGCGAGCAGCTTCGCTCGAGCGTCATCCGCGAGTACCAATGGTACTACATCGACTATGACGGGCTGAAGGCCGACATCAAACGCCCCACGGGCTCCGCGCCCACAGCAGACGACAGCACCACCAGGTCGAGCAAGCTCTCGAGGCGAGAATGGACCGAGGAGGACGAGAGCCGCTTCGTGAGCAAGCTCGAGGCCGAGCTGGACAAGGTCCACACCAAGCAGCAGGTCAAGGCCATGGAAATCTCGAGGAGGATAGCGGTCAGCGAGCGCGAGGTACGAGACGTCGTCAACCGCCTCAACGAACGAGGCCTCAATCAGGAAGGCCCTAGCGAGGAGGAGTTCATGCTGCTCGAGGAGGATCTCAGTGACATCATTGCCGACGTCCACGACCTCGCCAAGTTTGTGCAACTCAACTACACGGGCTTTTTCAAGATCATCAAGAAGCACGATAAAATGACGGGTTGGCACCTGAAGCCCGTCTTCGATACCCGCCTCAAGGCCAAGCCCTTCTATAAAGAGAATTACGATGCTTCGGTTGTCAAGCTGTCCAAGCTCTACGACCTTGTGCGGACGCGAGGAAATCCAGTAAAAGGCGACAGCGCAGCCGGAGGCAGCCAGGCCAGCTTTGTGCGCCACACGACGAAATACTGGGTGCATCCCGACAATGTGACGGAGCTCAAGCTGATCATCCTGAAGCATCTGCCTGTTCTGGTATTTAACGCAAGCAAAGAGTTTGACGAACAAGACACTGCCATCACGTCCATTTACTACGACAACCCAGAGACATGGGATCTGTACGAAGGACGACTGAAGAAGACTGAGGGCGCCGAGGCTATACGATTGCGCTGGTACGGTGGGATGCAGAGCGAGACGATTTTTGTCGAGCGTAAGACGCATCGAGAGGACTGGACTGGAGAGAAATCTGTGAAGGCCCGTTTTGCACTGAAGGAGAAGAACGTAAATTCCTACCTACACGGGGAGCTTCTTCCAGCTGCCATATTTGAGAAGGCGCGAAAGGAGGGCAAGAAGTCGGAAAAGGCCATTGCCGAGGACGAGAGATTGGCCGCCGAGATCCAATGGTCCGTCATTAAGAAGGGATACAAGCCCGTCTGCCGGTCTTTCTATCACCGCACGGCCTTCCAGCTGCCTGCCGACGCGCGCGTTCGAATCTCGCTAGATACCGAACTGTCTATGATCCGGGAGGATAACTTGGACGGAGTCAGAAGATCGGGTGACAATTGGCGGCGCATGGATATAGGCGTGGATTATCCCTTTTCCCAGCTTCCGCCTGGCGATATCGTCAGGTTTCCCTACGCCATTCTGGAGGTTAAGCTCCAAACTCAGCTTGGTCAAGAGCCGCCAGAGTGGGTCCGGCAGTTGATCTCCAGCCACCTTGTCGAGGCTGTCCCTAAGTTCTCGAAGTTTATCCACGGTGTTGCTTGTTTGTTTCCAGAACGCATCCACCTTGTCCCCTTCTGGATACCGCAGATGGACGTTGACATCCGGAAGCCTGCCACCCATGATTTTGGCATCCAGAGACCTGGGCATTCGGCGACAACGACGACATCAGATGATGAAGATGATGAAGACGACTCTGACGACGAACAACCTCTTGCGACAAGTCACGATGGCCAGAACGGCCATAATGGGGCATCGACTTCTTCGCAGGCAATTGTGGAGGGCGGCCTCAGAAATAGACGACCCCACGCACTTGCTTCAGATATCGAGGACCAGACAGTGGAGCGAGCGGGTGGTGACGTGACCTACCTTTATGACTCCGATGACGAAGAAGACCAAGACGAAACAAACAGACTCGAGGAGGCGAGAAGGGTGGGCGGGTGGACATATTACCACGCACTCATCTCGACAACGGCTGATGCTGTCGGTCGGGGTACATTGTCGTTTCTCAAAGCCATCACGCCGCGTCCTCGAGCAACAGAGGTGCCTCGCAACCCGAGACTGGAGACACTTTTCGGAAGCGGGGAGATTCAGACCAAGAGATTCAAGGCGCCCAAAGGGAAAAAGATCTACGTGCCGGTTCGTGTTGAACCAAAGGTCTATTTCGCCGCAGAAAGGACGTTTCTGGGCTGGGTAAGAACTCATATCTCCCACTTCTCAACCAGAGCTATGCAGCTAACCATTCCCCACAGCTTGAATTCTCAATCTATATTGGTACCATCGCAATAACGCTTCTGAACTTCAGCACCAAGCAAGGGAGCCCGGCCTCATTCATTGCGGCTGGAGCCTTTACCCTCGTCGCCATCCTTGCTCTTCTCTATGCGGTAGGGATATATCTCTACAGGAGCCAGGCCATCCGCACACGCAGGGCTGCACGGTACTATGACAAATGGGGTCCGAGCGTGCTTTGTGGCTGTATGTTTGTTGCAGTGGCGCTCAACTTTGCCTATGAGGGCAAAGACCGCAAATTCTGGTAGTCGTGGCACAGTATGGAATTTGGTTTCGCGCGCGAGCATAACATGACAGCTACAGAGAGAATGATCGTTGGAGATACCAGGATTTGTTTTTTTGGGTTTACTTCGTTAATTTCTGCTTGGAGACTGGCCTGCATGGTATGTATATCTGTGTATGCGTGTCTGCATATTCCAGCGAGCATAGGAAAAGCGTGAGCCATTATATATCATGAGACTGTAATATCTATTCTGGAATAATCCTTAAATCCTGGCTCTTATTGTCACTAGGGCGAACGGCGAACAAAGGAAACATAGTGCAAGGTGTAGTTTGTCCGAGTCAGCACTTGCGATATAAGTCTAGATATTCTAAACACATTTGCATCGTGGCAGTTGGTCAGAGGGAGCTTGGCGTCTTGATGAGGCCAAAAAAAAACCTCAGATGGAAACTGGAAGGCGCTAGGCTGTTCAAGCCCAGCCGAGTGTGGGGAGGGGAGGCGACATCGCAGCAAACACGACAAAGCCAGGAAGCCCCCATTTTCATTTGTGCAACTGCTTCAACGGGAGACCAACTCACTTACGACGGGAGACTACATGATTTGGCCGAGTTTCATTGGGCTACTTCAAATTTAATCTTTTCTCAAAAGTCCGCACCCGGTTCGAGCAAACCATATTTCCTTTTTCTCGTGCGGAGCGGACTGATTTTGCGGGTTTATTCATTCTTTGTTTCTATCGTTCACGATGCCGGTCACAGTCATTAAAGAGGAGCTCGGGCAGTCAATGCCGCCACACGGCCCGCATACTGTCACGGTGCACATTCCCGGATGGGATACTGCGATGCTGTTTCGCAAGGGCGACAAGACTATCCATGCGGCTCTGAAGTCCATGTATCCTCGCTTTGGACCCACGAATGAGGCTAAGCAGGTACGTGTAATACTGCGACCCTACGGCGCTTCTTTTTCTTGGAAAGAGTGTCTGTTTTTGGCTGATACCTATACGTGATAAAGCTGGCCGCGGCTATTCACCCTAAGTTGTCGCTTCCGGAGACGTACCTCTGCCAGCCGTTTGCGAGCCCTGACGTGTTCGCCGCGGCAAGTGAGTACGCCTTCTCGCACTGGCGGAAGGAGGAGTTTAAGCTTGAGCCCTCCGAGCTGCTGTTTCGCGTAGTGGATATCGCGGATACACGGCTGTATGTCTTGGCGTATCCCGCTGCCAAGGGGCCTGGCATTATGGGTGTCTGGCAAAACCTAGGCGGCGGGATCAGCACAAGACTTGCTGAACATCTTCTCGCACATATCGAGACACTGGCTGTCGACTCGTTCGAGGCATCTGGAAGTGATGGTGTAGCCGCCTTGGAGAAGGTCCCCGAGACCACGTATCTCCCCGAGGGAGACGCACACCAGCAGATCCGCGAAAGGATTGTGGAACTCCTTCAGCGAGTGCCAGTGGGAGATGTCGCGCAGAAGGTTGTACCAGCCGACGTGTTTCTCTATAACACGGGCATGGCTGCCGTCTACCGATTGCACCAGGCTATGCTCGCGGTTCGCCCAGGGACCGTCGTCGTGTTGGGCGCCGTATTCTCGAACACTTGGAACCTGTTCAAGGAGACGCCAACTAGATCCAAACACTTTGGGCGTTGCGACGCCGAGAGCGGTGTCATGGACAAGCTGGAGGAGTATCTTGCGGGCGAGCAAGATGCAGGGCGGCAAGTCAGCTACGTCTTTGCCGAGTTCCCCAGCAACCCCATTCTAGTCAGCATTGATCTGAAGAGACTTCGCATGCTGGTAGGTCTACTCCCGAGGCGAGAGAAAGAATAGGGTTGTACTGCTAACTGGTCTCAAGGCCGACGAATACGGCTTCGCTGTCGTGTTGGATGAGACCATCGGCTCATACAGCAATATCGATGTGCTCCCCATGGCGGACGTGCTCGTCACTTCGCTAACCAAGTCGTTCAGCGGATATGCCAATGTCAGTTTATTGCCAATACACCTTTTTCACCAACATTAAATCCATCCAGAGCCCATAGTAATAAATGGGCGTGGGAATCTCACTGACGTTTATAGGTCATGGCCGGCTCCGTGGTTGTCTCACCATCATCTACCCTTGACTCACTTCTCAAATCCACACTCACCGCTCGGTTCCGCAACGAACTCTTCCTTCCGGACGCTTCTGTTCTTCTCTCCAACTCGCAGGACTATCTCCCACGAAGCACCATCTTGAATCGCAACGCCCTGACCCTGGCCAAGTTTCTCCTTACCCACTCCGCCTCCGAGTCGTCCCCAATCACCGGGGTCCTCTACCCCCCTATGACCAACACTCTGGCAAACTACACCGCCCACATGCGCCCGGCCACGGCCGATTTCACGCCAGGATATGGCTGCCTCCTGAGCATCGACTTCTCGAACGCGGCAACCGCGAAAGCCTTTTACGACAACCTGGCCGTCTACCACGGCCCCCACCTGGGAGCGCACCGCACGCTGGCGTTCCCCTTCAATGATGCCATTTGGGGTGGCGGAGCGGATCCTCTTACGGACCCTGATTTCATGTACCACATCTCGTACGGTCTGCGGCCGGAGCAGGTCCGTGTGGCGGTGGGATTGGAGTCGGAAGAGGAGCTGGTTGACACTTTTGCATACGCGCTACAGTTTGCGGTGGCGGCGGCGGCGGCGGCGGAGAAATAATTATTTATGGTGATGCTCACGCTACGTAGAGAAACACCAACTCATATTTTGGAATGTAAAAGACGAAAATATAATGAAGAGGCAGATTTTTCTACGCACTTTAAGGAGCAATATATTATTCTCTAGCCTCTGGTTTGAGTTGATGTGCCTGTGAATAATCATTTCCGATGTTCTGAGCCATGGAATGATCATGTGACTGCACCTTCCTAAAAAGGTCCACACTCTCACTGCTGAACATATGGGAGATTATGAAATTCAATGCCCTTCATGTCAACCAAGAGATGCTGTAGTCCCCCAATGTCCACTGTTCTTTAGGTCAACTACCTTGTTAGAACGCAGTACAATGTGGCAGCTGAGCACGTGGAACACCTCCTAAGCTTTCAGACGAACGGGCTTTTTATTAAAGGGGTCTCGAATAATATATGTTTGTGTTCCCCATAAAGCATGTTTATGTTCCTCAGTATGTATATGTCCCCACATCTCGCAAGTGAAAACCAGACACTGGTTGGTATTTCTATATATGTACGTGGTTTACTCCGCATCGTCCAGTAAAACAAACCACGTTCAACGAGTGTCACGTGGGTATTCTGATTTGAGAAATTGTGAAGAAGCAAAGAAGAGCCTCTTCGTCCACCCCTTTGCTCCCCCTAAGCCCGCATATCCAAGGGTATTAGATGGTTGGTGCAGAACAGCCCGAGATTCCAGGGTTGGCGACATGGTTTGTGAATTTTATCACGCCATACCGACCATTTCGCGAATTCGAGTCTGTATTTATGGAAAAGATAAACAAGTAGAGACTAAAGAGGAGGCCCCACGGCAGTTGATGGGGTTTGTCGAGATACGAATAGGACGGGCAAGTTCAAGGGAGACACCCTAAGGCTGGCCAGACCAAAATCGATACCATCCTCTTCCCGCACTTGTATGATTTAGCTTCGTACTTCTAACATGAACGACGAGCCCCTTGCTAGGGCAAAAAAGCCTTCTCTGGTCGCGGCTTGGAGTTTGCAGGGGCTGAACGGCATAATAACAGGCAAAAGACACCAAGCAGATGAAAAATAGAAAACCGAAAAAGACTTCAACCTCGAGGAGCATCAGAGATGGGGCTCTTGCTAGTCCCTGACACAAAGCACTGACTCGGCAGAGGGCTCGGATTTACGGAAATCACGAAGCCTCCGGGATAGGGTCCAGACCAAGAGCTGAGAATCATATACGTAAACGAGACGGCAGAGCTGCTTCTCAAGATGAGATATCATATTTTACTCTTCTGGGTGTTTGGCAGTGGCCTCAAGCACATCACTAGTGCTAATCAAAACGCAACGTTTTTTATCTCTTGCACGAGTCACTTACTGGTCTAGGTTAGCCAGTGGGTAAGAAGGCTGACTTTCAGCCCAGGAAAGTCAGCCCAGGGCGGCGGTGACCGGAAAACAATGTCTCACACACCCTGAATTGAGCTACTCTACCCAGCGGCCGGGCGGCCGAGAGTAGTGGGCTTGTGTGCCGCCACGAAATGGGGCAAAGATATAGGCCGAGGAAGCTCCTAGAGCCCAGCCCATTGGTTCTAGTGGTGATCCGAATGAATCCGAATGATAGCTGAGGACGAGGGGCGAGGGGGTGAGGGGCCGGTTGCTCTGACTTGGATGGGATCATGCCTTGAAGCTGAGCACCCCCTCTCATTGGCCTGGGATGTGGCTCCGTTTTGCTTTTCCTGCGCTCAACGCGTCTGTTGGTTGCGTTGGTTGGCCATTTGATGGCGTTATCCCTTGCAGGAGATATATCAGCTCGCTCTGCTTGACTTGGAAAGAGGGGGGTTGCAAAACGGACTGCAAGAGAGACATCGAGGTGAATGGGCCCTCCTTCCGGGACCTCTGGTCAGGGAAGTGAGCTTGGATCTCGTTGGATCTTGGAAGAAAAAGCAAAAGTGTGGCGTTCGTCCCTTCCCCCTGTCAGGTCTTGGCGCGGATGGCGGGATTCCGTCTGTTTTCGGGGATTTTGCTCTGAGAAAGTGCTGCTGGAAGTACTACGCCGCAGAGTCAAGGGATGAGCGGCAGGGATGGCTTAAGCCTTGTTGCGACCTCGGGCCCCCCCCACGATCTGGAAAAAGCATGTTCATATTATCGATCTTTTCTCCAATCTCCATTGTCCATTGTTTACGGTTACAAGGGCACCCCTCACCCACCCCATCCCTTACGCAAATTGTGCGCGCGGTGGACTTGCACGATAATCGAATGCCGACGCGACTCTTGGACCTTCGGACTTCTGAGCGGAATCATAGACCTATCACTTATTCGCATTCCCGAATCATGGTGAATGCACCTGCATGGATGCCGCTAGCCGTTTGCTGTATGTACGAGGTTGTCCGTAACGGAGAGTTGATGTCGTGTCACCCCGAGGCTCTTGCAGTTTCCTGTTTAAGGCTTGCTATTCTGCACCTCCCCACGCAACTTGGTGCAACTTGCCAGAAACTAGTGTATGTGCTCCCTCAAAAGCACGACGCGGGCAAAGAAAGCCACAGCATTAACTTCCACACGAGGATATGAATACGGTCTGCGTTTTGAAAGGTGGAGGGGACAATCTTTCGAACCCGCCGTTATAATCGCCATCCCTGCGGACACCAAAGAGTTGAGATAGCAGCTTCCAAATCCACTTCCTCCGTGCGAAATGACTGATCCAGCCAATCCATCCGAACCCAGAAGCCATCGTGAATCGGGAAGCTAGTGGAACTAGTGTGAAGTCCGCCTGGTCAACGTCAGCGGCTTCCTCCAATCAGCACCTTGCATTTCAGCCTCCAGACGTCGATCTTGCCTACTTCAGGCCGAGCTATGGTCGAGACTCTTTGACCCACCTCGATTTTCGAAGAGCTCAGAACCCTACCCTTGCCCACTGGCTTGTGCCTGACTCCAGACCTGTGAAGCTGCCAACCTGCCAACCTGCCGAGCTGCTTCTGATGTCCTAGGCGAGTTCATCTCTCTGTTCTGTTCCTGGTGGCATACACACCGGCCGCACAGCCAAGCCGTCTGAGGGCTATCTCATGTCAGGATTGGCTGGACGGTGGTCAAGGTTTTCTATCACGACATGACAATGTGCATTATCACACGGGATGGTAGACTCTCCGTGATCCTTTCCGTCCTTCGTGAAAAAACACATGCCGTTTACAAACGTACAGGATCCTTGCCTAGCCTCTCCCCCGTTTGACCAGTTTTTAGTGCCTTCCCAGTCCCACCTGTGTCTTGCCGCACGCAATACGGTCCAGGATAAGTCAGTCAAACGGGCCTTGGCCTATAGAGTATAATAATATCCGTCCTTCCCACCCGTGTTTCTTGTTCCTCTGAAGAGACAGAGCTCTATCAGGGTCTCATCACGACCAGGCCTGGCCTTTTGTCCTCCTTCATCTTCTATTCTCATCACTTCCTATCTCTAACTTGGAGTTTTGGCTGCTCTCGCACTCCTCGACCGACTACATAGTTTTCCCGAACTTCTACTTTCCCTCGTTCTATTTGTCCTAGCCGTCTCTTTGCAATTCCAATCGTTTCTGACACGAGATTTCATAAAAACAATACTGTCTTCAGCAGTTAATTGTCATCTTTATTCGCTATACCTCTTTCATATTTCTAACTGTTCTTTGCTGAACTTCGTCTCTTCACGATGGGTCTGCTGCCGCTGAGTTACCGACGTCCATCCTACGTTGAAAGGCCTCGGTCGGGTGGTAGCCAGACCACCGTTCAGGATGACGGGGGGTCAGACAAGATTGGCATTCCCTTGGAGCCAGTCAAATCCACCGACTCGAGGGGAATTCCTGAATCTCTCGGCTTCGACAAGATCATGGAGGGAGGAACTTGTCCGGTAAGTTCTGTCAGACTCAATACCTCCTCCTAGTCACACGAAAAACTAACATTCAGCGAAGCCCATCACTATCCGCGACTTCATGAACTACCTCGTCTATGTCGAACGATCAGCCGAGAACCTCCAGTTCCACCTGTGGTACCGCGACTTCATTCAGCGGTTCAACCAGGCTACAACCGCGGACATTGCACTTGCCTCGGAATGGACACAGACGATGGAAGACGAAGTCACTGCACGTATCCAGAAGGAGCATGCCGAGAAGATGCGCAAGGCATCCAAAGGCACAACTGCCGACATGTTCAGGGGTACAGACTTTGAGAAGGATGCCGCAGTAGTGAGCACCACGTCTGTATCCGATCAGGACAACCCATTCCTCACGCCGATCCAATCTTCGCACGAGCTCGATGACTTCTCTGACCATGCCGGCTCCAACGACGTGTCGTATAGAAGCCAGGCAAACGAGGCGTTCGCCTCGGTTGGTGTCAAGGCACCTTGTAAGTTCCAAGTATCTGGGTTGGACTTTGGCAATTGCAGACTGCTAACCTGACTGGGAAACTAAGTTACCATCCAGCCTTTCCGCAAGGAGATTGACCGAGTCATCGCGGCTTACATCATGGACGGTTCGCCACGACAGCTCAACCTCTCGGACCGCGAACAGAAGGTTGTGCTTCACGCACTGGCTTTCACCACGCACCCTTCAGCCTTCCGCCACGTTGCCCACGCAGTCGAGTCGACTCTGCGTAGGAGCAGCCACCCCAACTTCATCCGATGGTCGATCTGCAACGGCAACCCCGCTCGCGTCTTCTTCGCACGAGCCCTTGGCGTGGGAACCATCATGCTTAGCTTCGCGGCCGCGCTTATCCTGACGATGTCTCGCGCCGGCCGGGGCTATCGCGCTCTAGTGGCCATCGGCTGGGTGATTGGCATTGCGACCCTCATCGCCGCGTACAAGGGCATGTGTGTCGTCCTCCACGGCATGCATCATCGCCACGTGCGCCCTTGGGAGCTCTTCGTCGCCGAGGGCGATGATGCCAGCGAGGAGGCGCATGAAAAGCACTCGTTTGATAGCTTCGGGTCCGCCAACAGCTATGAGGAAGAGCCTTGGGTCATCCGCTACCAGAAGCGCAATGTCATCCGCAAGATCTTTGACCGCGAGGTCTGGATCCAGGAGCCTGCTCTGCGCCAGATCCAGGATACTATCTTTGTCCAGTCAATGCTCTGCGCCATCGTCCTGGCGGGCATCCTTACGGTTGTGTTTGTGCTTGTGCCCAGCGGGGGCTTTTTCTGAAAAAGAAAATCTCCTAGGTCGTGGATGGGGTGAATGAAAAATTTGGACACAAGCCTTTCCCTTCCTTGTCCTCTGCAATTCACTGTTGACTTAGCAGCACTTGCGGTCACTTTTGCCTGTTCGAAGTTGGTATGAAGATAGGTGTGTTGTAATAGGACTATTGTTTCTTTCTTTCCTTTTTTTCTTTTTTTCTTTCTTCTATTTTTTAGGCTTTTCTTCCTGTCAGGGTTTTCAAGGGCTTGGAGGAGGAAGAGAGTTGGAAGAGACTCAGAAATGTTGAAGATGTTTTAGCATTTAACGACTTTCACGATGGGGCAGGAAACTTGGAAAGGCGATGGCTCTGATGAAGGAATTCAAGTGTAATGCGGGTACAAAAGGGTGGTTTTAGCCATGATTCTTGCAAGTGAGCAAATTGCTATAATATGAACCTGGAAGGTGCATTTTACAAAAGAAGCATGCCCGTCGGGGCAACCTGGTGACTGTTACTTAATCAGCATCCACTAGGGTGATCCAGGCCACAGGGCTGAGCTCCCAGTAATCCGTAAATTGGGCATCATCTGATCTGACGTCGAAAGTAAATATACCGAAGCCTATAAACCTTGGGCTTTGAAATTTGGTTCGGATGTTTCCTATTTCGGGAGATAGCGCCGCGGACAAAGGGGACAATGGGCACCAAAATGGCCTCGACAAAGGGGGGAAATTCGAGACGAGTCGCTTGACTCGGTAACTCGCCGTTATCGATAAAGCGGCTTTGGGTCGGAGTGGTGGCGCAACGGCGTTGAACCGACGGCTGCCGCTAATAATGCTGGCTTTAAAAAAAAACACACCGGGATGAGTTCTACAATGTAATTCTGAGCATCCTCTTTATTTTAAAAAGGGTTTGTCAAGCTCGGATACGCCAGGGAAATAAAAGAATCCGCTTCGAATGGCGACCGCTCCCAAAGACACGTTGATGCCTCCTTGAAGCACGAGGAAATTCAAATCCCAAGGACCAGAACAAGGAGAACAGGACGGAAGGACGACGATGCCGACAGATATATACCAGGCCGATGCTCCACAGTTGGCTGAGCGGGAGCGGGAGGAGGGGAAGCACCACCAGCACCAGGAACTGGAGCAAAGAAGCGACACGGCGACGATTGACGGGACGGCGGCGACGGCGAATGGCAATGGCAACCTCAGTACCAGCAATAGCACCAGCAACAGCACCAGCAACCCTCTGAACGGCCTGCGGCCTCGGACGGCCACCAACGGCAGCAGCTCGATAATCGACACCACCCTGAGCCACCCGGGCTCGGTGCGGATCAACGTCAAGGGCGCCTTCATCGTCGACCAGGAGAGCACCACGCCCAACGGTCGTAGTGGCTCGCCCAGCCACCATGAGACCAAGGACATCCGTCTGCCGAACCATACTGCCGTGGTCAGCCACATCGCAATTGATGTATGTTCCCCCGCATGATGTCATATGTAACAAATACCGACATCAACATCAACAACCACCACTATCACCATCACCATGATCGGCATGTTGGCTAACGCAGCTCCTCTCCCTTTTAGATTGGTGGCTCCCTCGCCAAGCTCGTCTACTTCTCGCGCGAGGCCCATTCCACCGAGCCTGGCGGGCGGCTCAACTTTGTGAACTTCGAGACGGACCACATCGACGAGTGCCTCGAGTTCATGGGCCACCTGAAACGCAAGCACCAGTCGCTGAATGGAGGCGGGGCGTCCAAGGGGGGGCGCCCGGGCGAGCAACTGTGCGTAATGGCCACGGGCGGTGGCGCCTACAAGTACTACGACAAGATCCGGGATGTGCTGGGGGGCGTTGATGTGTTGCGCGAGGACGAGATGGAGTGTCTGATAATCGGGCTCGATTTCTTCATCACCGAGATCCCCGGCGAGGTGTTCACATACTCCGAAGCCGACCCCATGCACTTCGTGTCGCCCGCCGACAACGTATACCCGTACCTACTGGTCAACATCGGGTCCGGCGTGTCGTTCCTCAAGGTGTCGGGCCCGCGCGAGTACCAGCGCGTGGGCGGCACGTCGCTGGGCGGCGGGACGCTCTGGGGGCTGCTGAGCCTGCTTACTGGCGCGCGTACCTTTGACGAGATGCTCGACCTGGCGTCCAAGGGCGACAACAGTCGTGTTGACATGCTTGTCGGCGACATTTATGGCACTGACTACAGCAAGATTGGGCTCAAGAGCACCACCATTGCGAGCTCGTTTGGCAAGGTATTTCGTAAGAAGAGGCAAGCCGAGACCGAGGCGGAGGACAGCGGGGGTCTGGGACACGAAGACGACCACGAGGAGGAAGAATCCGATCGTCACGATGGCATGAACTCAACGCTCCCTGGCTTCTCTACTTCCTCACACGACCAGACCAACGGTCACAATGATGGCGGCGGCGGCGGCGGCAGTAGCAGTAGCCGCCCCTTTTCGCCTGCCGATATCTCGCGCTCCTTGCTCTACGCCATCAGCAACAACATTGGGCAGATCGCATTCCTGCAGAGCCAGATCCACGGGCTCTCGCACATCTATTTTGGTGGGTCCTTCATCCGCGGCCACCCACAGACCATGAACACACTCAGCTACGCCATCAAGTTCTGGAGCCAGGGCGCCAAGCAGGCGTACTTTTTGCGACACGAAGGCTACCTGGGTGCCGTGGGCGCATTCCTTAAGCGTCAGCCCCGCAACTGGGGACGTAGGGGGTCCTTTGAAGAGGCGCAGGCGCTGGAGATCAGGATGCGTTCCCGTGGCAGAGACGCAGGGCAAACTAACAATAATGAGGTCATCATTCCCTGAAAAGGGGCTGATGGAGTTGGTTGGTTCTTCGTTTTTCAGGTGACGTTTTATGTTTGTCTGTGTCTGTCTCAGCGTTCGAGTTGGAAATAGAAAGCGAGCGAGCAAAGAAGACGGTGGGAGGGGACGGAGTGAGAGGGAACATTCATCATGTTGTCTTTGCGCGCACTTGGTTGCTTTGGCGTTCTGTTTGGATATATTTGTTTGTCTTGTTTATATATGCCTTGCCTTGCCTGCACCGCGCTGCCCTGTACTGCAAACATTATTACTACCCCCTTGGGCCTGCTTGCTGGAAGTCAAGAGATATCGAGTCTGTTGGTTGGTGTTGCGTGACTGTCATAGAGCATTATTGGGTAGAGCTCTTTTTGTATCAACCGTCCCAGTTTCATGCGCTAAATAATTATTCCCATGTCTTGAATATGTACGTGGTTGGCACGGCTGGCATTCTTTCTACCAATACAGATACAGCATCGCTATTCTATACTCAGAGCACACTTGTCCTTGTTGAAATTATCAACACACAATTCCAAAATTGATTTTATACAAATTTACAAACTGCGCTTTTCAGCAGTTTGTTTTCAATCATCAGCAATAGCGAAACAACAACACCGTCCATTCTTCAGTTTCCGCAAAAACGAAATCCCCACGTCTGCCAGAAGTTAAGACTCTCCCTTTTGTAGATGAAAAACAACCCCTACCCCTAATATACTCTATAAGTCGAGTTTTGATCCGAAAACAAGCTGCCCCTCTTTTGGTTGTATCTTGCCACAGAAGTATAGGTAGGTAAAGGTGCGGTAACAACCCCATCCTATCAGGGAAAGAAACTCTGTCCCTCATATTCTCTTTGGTCCTCTTGCCTGCCTCAGCTTTATGCTTTGACAGCCTCCTTCACCTCCTCCTTGACCTCCTCGACAACTGGCGGGAGACCCTTTTGGGCCTGGTGGTACATGGCGATACGGCTGACCTGGACGACACCCACGAGACCGAGGAAGAAGTTGACGGCGGCTAGGCTAGTTATTACAGAGCGTCAGCTTCGGGGTGGGATGCAATTTACGTAAAAAAAAGTAGTCACGACGTACAGGTAGTTCTTGGGCTTGATAATCAAGCACCAGCGCGTCCAAATCAGGCCGGTGGTGGTAAGGGCAACGTTCTGGGTCAGTGACAGCTTCTCGGCGGGGCGCGCAAAGTCGGAGATGCCGGCCAGCACGAGCGCCCACTTCATTACGGGAGCCCTTTAACAACGGAGGTCATTAGCTCGATGCCAATCTGACTATAGATTTGTACGTATGAAGATCATACCAAAAGTGCACCGTCTTGACGCCAATGGGGCTGTTCCACATGCGCTTCGCAAACGACTCGGTCGCTGCACCGTCGGCCGCACCTCCGGTGCTCTGCCACCGCTTGGACGACGAGTTGGCATTCTGGCGGAAGCTGGACCGGAAGAACTGGCTGCTCTTGAATACGGGCCGCGATGCGCGGAAGAGGTTGCTGATCGGGGCCATTTCGGAGAGAGTTGTGTCGATCGGCGGCGCGAAAGGAAGCTTATCAGGTGTTGCTGTTGATTGGAGTTAGATAAACTACCCCCGGAGTTGTATCGCAGTTTATAGTGGAGAGAGTCCGGACCGACGTTGTTAACTACTGGGCAAAGCAACTCGTTGTCGTCGTCGTCGTCGTCCGGGTCCCGAAATTCGTCAATCGAAAAAAGAAACCTCCGATGCTGGAGGTCACACTGCACGCACGCACGCCTTTCCTTGCTTGGCCCGTCCCGTTGTTTCCCACCGTGCCAAACCCAATCCGTTGGGGATACTCCGGAGATAAGAATGAGCTGGATCCGTGCGTCATTTGTGCAGCCCCTCTATTGACACAAAGACTCAACTCCATTTGTGCAAGGGTTTTATGCACATTAGCAGCCTTATGCAAGGTCCACCAAAGAGAGTTCACTCAATCCACCCAAGCTCGTCGCTGTAGCTATCGCTGTCGCCGCCATCGTCGTCGTCGCGAAAGTTGCCCGTCGTCGCCCAATTGATTCCTCATCGCCATCCTGATCGCACGGCATACACTCCGCAATTATGTCCAGCAAATATGCCTTCACCAAGACCCTGAAGGAGGTCCGATTTCTCTTCTGCCAGACGGGCGAGCATAGCGCTGCCACGAGGTGTGTGTTCCTGCATTCTCCGACATGCTACTCCCGCCGTTGAAGCTGAACTGCGCCCCTTCACGCACTTCTATACAGTCCGGGAGCCCCGATACTGATCAACTGCACGTAATTTAGGTCCTTTCTCACAAGAGCGTACCCGATCATGAAGAAGAACAATCCCTCGATCCCCATCATGCTGCGCGAGGCTGCCGGCACCATTCCCAAGGTCTACACAAGATACGGTCCGCGAGCCCCTGCTTCTGGCTCCGGTTTAGAAAATTTAGCTTTTTTTAAAAAAAGACCAACTGACTAAGATATATCTTTGAATCTAGACTTTGGGCAAGAGAAGAGCAAGTCATTAGAAGGTACACCTATGTCTCACGACTACCAGCACCCGAAGGAGGACAGATGGTCAAGAAACATAGTATCTAACGCTTATTACAGGGCTTTCAGACAAGCAAATCGAGGAGACGGTCACATCGCTCGTCAAGGATGCAGCATAAGAAACGCCTGGAAGCCATTGTTCTTTGATGTGGCGACAGGAAGTGGAAATGCTTGGAAAACACACACCAGAAAAACTGTTTATAATACCTTACCGGAGGAGGTTATAAATACACACAAATTATTAAAAATACCATACGCCACGGCTATTTTGCTGTTTGTTTGTGTCTTGGGTCGACATTTATCTTTCCTCCGCCCCCTTCACTACAAATGCATTGACAACTGAAAGCTGAAAGCTGAACAGATGACTGCATCTCGAACAATTCGTCAAAATCCTACAACTCACAATTGCTCTTGTGGCTCAAAATCCACCCGCGGCTGAGGTTGAGTGCTCAGGTCCGGACATCAGGGTGATCTGGTGACCCATGGTCCAGGCTCTCACACCGAAAATGCGGCCCAGCCTTCTTGATCAGCAATGGTTTGAAACACCATGCAAACACACCATTTCGATACAAAAAGAGAGAACAGGCTCTGCAGGCTATCGCTAACATAGGTTCTCACTGCGGTAGACTCCGTTATGTGTCATGGCATCATGACGACACTTGGCAGCTGAGAACCGCGATACGAGTGGTGTCTCGGGACTTTGCGGCAATAACTCCCCAAGAAGCAGGCTTTAAAAGGATCAAAAACTCCCAGGTTATGCTTGGTACTCATGAAAACCCACCCGCATTGTAGTTTCACTGCGATGGATCGTTTAATCGCAGCTACAAATATATGGATACAGGGCTTCCACAGGCCCCCCAAAGGACCTCAATGTAAAGAGACTTCACAGGGTACACAAGAGGCCATGGCCAAGAGATCCAAATGCGAAGCTCGGAGTACTTGGACCATTCTGCCTCACATATGTTGAGCGCAAGCTTTGTCGTACGGACTATTGATGCCCCAACCACCAAAATCCAGCTCCAGGCTCAAAAAGTTTACCCCTTCCACTCAGGACATCGAATCAAGTGGCCTGTACTTACATGTACACACGACCCCAAGCGGGTCCCACCCATTTGGTTTGAATTGCGGCGTCCTATGACAGGCAAATCACAACGCTGCGGCTCACTAAGTGAATGTTCCCAATGCAGTTTGCGCTCCCCCGCGCACCGCCAATCATGCACCCCGCAGCCTCACACACCATCAATGTGAGGTTGATCGACAGCCAAACCAGCAGGGTCCTCCTCCTGACCTGTAACACTTTTGTTCGCCACTTTAACTCTTGTGAAATACGGCGCTTGTTTGCGCTTGTCTGAGACCTGATAGTAAAAAGGTCGGGTTTGGTGTTCCATTTCCTTTTCCTCTTTGCTTAACTATACCGAGCACAGCTTTGGGCTCTCTCAAATCTCAGTCGTCTCCCTCTTATCATACCCCGCTCAAGACGTTTCCTAGACGTTTACTCCTACAGAGACCAGACCAAGAGATCACAAGATAAACTGCGCCGTTTGGCCTTTGGTGGCTTTTTCTTTTTACCTACTTCTTTTCGGTCTCCGGAAGTCAACTTACCTTTCATTTTCCTTTCTCGTCAACATCAGAAGACGAACCTTTACCTCACACTCGTGCAGCCGCGCTTCGTCAACCACTATCACCATGTCGAGACTCCTCAGAAGGAGTTCAGGCAACGGCCCTCCGACACCAAAGGATGATCCCAACTCCGTCTATCTGTCGCTTCTAGACGCTGAGAACGATGACAACGACGACGATGATTACTACGGCTTCAACTCTGTCCCAGTAATCCAACAGCCACCTCTTCCGCACCAGCAACACCGGAGGGCATGGACGAGCGAGTCGGCCAAGTCCTGGGCAAGCGCCGACTCAACCGGCACCGGAGAGCGCCCGCCAGCTCGGAAGCTCATCAAGGAGCCCGGCAATGGCTCCGCGCGCCCGTCCTTTTCTCTTGAACTGTCAGATACCGATGGAGAGAAGGAGAAGCCTAGCGGTGGCATTGTGAGACGAAAAATAGCCAAGTTCAAAAGCTTCTACCGACGAGACAAACGCATCGAGCTTGACGGCTGAGGCTTGTTTGTCTGTCCACTAAACTAACATTCCGTTTGGAGGGGAAGGAGGACGCGATACCCCGCCATTTGGCACCCCACCCCTCAACCTTTGCCCCCTTGTTTGGCCATTTGCTAGAGCATTTTGCAGGGCGAAATTGCCTTACACATCATTGAATTCAGCTTTGATGCCCTTGAGCAAGCTTCGTGGATGGAGCTGCTTCGGCTTTAGGAGATATATCTGATCATATACCATGATTATTTCCACTTTGACTGGAAGTCATCCTGCAAAAGATGAACCCCCCCGGTGTCTTACAAGGGTGGGCGGCCAAGATGTCCCCCACTTTCATCCTGCCAACCTCGGGACATTCCTCCTCTCATCACTCACCTCACTCGTCCAGGTTTACTTCTCACTGTCATCAACCATCCACATAAACAACAAACACCACATAACGTCAAATTCAGAGATGGGTTCAGTTTGAGCTGAATCCCGATCAAACAGACCCAGCTGACTCGGCTCGGGCAACAACTTGACGCTAAACCGTCAGCTTGAGGATTGCTCATCGTCTCTTCGTGCACCGTCGGAGACTTTTCTGACTCAATCTCAACAACCCCTTATTCAGGGTTCGCAAACTCCTTTGATATCCCTTCCAAATCTGGGCAACATGGCGCCTTGGGTTCCCAGTCTTCGATCTCAAACGACCACTGGCTCTTGTATTCTGATGGGTGTATTTGGCATTTCCATCGGGCTAGCCCTGCGGTCTCTGATAAGACACAAACGCCCTTCCAAAAAAGGGCTACACATCAAGTCTCCTAGGGAAACGCAGCTGCCAAAGCTCTCACAAGATGAGATCGCAGCGCTTTCGTATCCGCCTAACGTCCTCCCCGGTGGCAGGGATGTCGAGACGCCGTATGGATGCATCAAGGTGTTCGAATGGGGTCCAGAGGAGGGAGAGAAGGTGCTGTTGATGCATGGAATCAGCACGCCTTGTTTGTCCCTTGCGAACCTTGCAGAAGAGCTGGTAAACGAGGGCTATCGCGTCATAATTTTTGACTTCTTCGGACGCGGATATTCCGATGCCCCTTCTGATCTGCCGTATGATATGCGCCTCTATACAAGCCAAATCCTGCTAGTTCTAGCGTCCTCGAATCTATCATGGACCGGAGACAATAAGTTCCACCTGATCGGGTATTCTCTCGGAGGAGGCATTGCAGTGCCATTCGCCAAGTACTTCCCGCACATGGTGCAATCAGTCGTTCTTATCGCCGGTGGCGGACTGATACGGCAGGACCATGTCAGCTGGAGGAGTAGGCTTCTCTACTCGACTGGAGTCTTTCCGGAGTGGATGCTCCGATCTCTGGTACGGCAGCGCATAATGCCGGCCAGGACGACGGACATGACTGAATCCAAAATGGCCAGTGAGGTGGTTGACGTGAAACCGTCGACAACTCACCGGAACAGCGATGCTAGTGGGGGCGATTCGTACGATAATGCCATGCTCTTGATGCGGCGGCCTGGCCATACCGTCTCCTCTGTAATGGATTGGCAAGTTCATCAACACCAAGGTTTTCTCACAGCTTTCATGAGCAGCATACGCCATGCCCCCATTTACGACCAACGGGAAGACTGGCTAGCATTAGGTCAACTACTCTCTCAGAGGAGAGGAAGCTCGGATTCACAAATCATTGGGACTACCAAACTACCAGGACTCCGTGGCGGAAGAGTTCTTCTTGTGCTCGGTTCGGCGGATCCTGTTATTGTTAAAGAGGAGCTAATACATGATGCTACGGCCGTCCTGGGAGAAGATGGGTTTGAGGCCGTATTCCTGGAGTGCGGACATGAGATTGTGATGACGAGGGGGAAGGAGATCACTGCTTTGGCCGTGGGCTTTTGGGGGGGAGATTAAGATTGTGTCGTATACGAACATGATGATCGAAGCAAGAAGTAGTCGGGCACCAAACCTACATACACAATATCCAATGTGAATATAATGGATCTTGGATGCCCTCATTTGCATTTGAAGCTGGCCTGTGATCTATATCTTCACTAGGGAATTAGAGGCCAGTGAGTGCATTCAGACGCGTCAAAAGGGAGTATTCAGGCCTTCTTGTTTTATTTATTAGGCTTAAATGACACCTTGTGGTGCATATATTCGTGACCTAAGAAGGTAGGTATTTATGGTTGTCGTTGAGGGCTAAGATCATTTTTTGGATGCCCGTAGCTGTTAAGAGGTACGACGACAGCACGGGATAGAAGTTACCTACCCTTGTTGACGAGTGAGTATTATGCTTCATCCATGTGGCAAACTAACTTCCAGAAACTAGGCTGCACAGAGAGAGAAGCAAACCGGAGATGTTCGTACCTATGCGAGAGAAAAGAAGACGAAAAGAACAAAAAAGATAAAAACAAAGGCTCAGTCGGGAATCGAAGGCATGAGGGTGGGACTCTAGGCAGATTACTGCAGGTCCTAAGGCAAACACATGGAAACCTACGCCACCCGACATGCGCCATCAACATACTGACTGAGGCTTTGTTGAAAAGTGCACCTTGCAAAGGGCCTTTATACCACCCGTACCAATCCCGTGCTGCAATTCACCATTAACATATCCCGACCTACCTATTTCCACGGCCCAGGCGTATGTAACATTTAAGCGATCTCCGCCCTACATACCCGCCGTAACCCTGCTGAAGCCCCACCTCGGATTGGCTAATCGCCCTACCAGGCCTTGGAAAGCTTCAACAGCCCACCGCCTGCAAGGCTGATAAGAGTTGGAAGGAAATTTCGCGACATCCTGAACCTGAACCTGAACCCGTGCCTCACAAACACCATCCATTCTCGTCACAGAGCCTCCAATAAACTCAGCAACCCGACAACGCTCACGAGTATATAACTACCGCGTGTGCGGCCTCCTGCAAAAACAGACAGAAAATATGGCCGCAGCGGCTCCCCCCTCCCTGAGCTTCCCGCGACCAGTATTCGCCAAGCTCTCGCCGCACCCATATCTCCTGCGAACGCTCGCACCACAAGTCTCGCCCGACACACCCACACCGAAACCCTCTCGCACAAACGGCCGCGCGCCGCACGAGGCCCGTCCCGTATACATTCACACCTCGTCACTCTCACATGCACACGGCAGCGCCCTCGTGCGCGTCGGCGACACCACCGTCATCTGCGGCGTGCGCGGTGAGATCCTGCCCGTCACCAGCATCCCGCAGTACCGGCCACGAGCGGATTTCGGGGAGGATGATGATGAAGAGACACGGCGGGCAGGCAGAGGCGAGCTGAAGGATTACGACCTCCTAGTGCCGAACATTGAGCTCGCGACAGGCTGCGCGCCGCAATTCCTGCCCGGCGTGCCGCCGTCGACCCTCGCCCAGACGATCAGCACGCGCGTCTACTCGCTGCTGCACAGCTGCGCGGTCGTGGATGCGAAGAATCTGCGCATCTGGGCGTCGCCCGTCGTAACGAAACCCACTGGCTGCGACGACGACGCCGACAAGATGGAGGAGGATGACGAGGAGGAAGAGGAGAAGCCGGAGCTGGTCGCCTACTGGGTGCTATATGTTGATATCCTGGTGGTATCATTCGACGGGAATCCGTTTGACGCCGCATGGATGGCGGTCCTCGCCGCGCTGCGCGACACCAAGCTGCCCGTTGTGACGTGGGACTCGGACCGCGGCGTGGCCTTCTGCTCTAGGAATGCCGAGAAGAGGAAACTACAGATCAAGGGCCTGCCCGTGGCGTGCACGGCGGCCGTTTTCCTCGAGAAGGAGCACGGGAGTGAGACCTCGGGCGAAGAGAATAATAGGCATTGGATCCTGCTGGACCCGGACAGGTCCGAGGAGACACTCTGCGGCGAGACGATTACCATGGTGGTGGACTGCGAGGGCGGCGAGACCAGGCTGCGGAGTCTGGAGAAGCAGGGCGGTACAGTCATTGGCCGCGAACTGATCAGAGGGTTTGCTGGCGTGGCGGAGAAGAGGTGGCGCGAGGTCAAGGGCGCGATGAGCAAGTGATAGGATGGTTGGGAAGTATTACACTGGCTCTCTGGAATAGGGACCACTGTATGGGATAGATAAAACAGATGGCATTGATACCCCAAACGGATTTGGCAGACTAAGTCGGCGAGGTTTTTCTCTATAGTGGTGCATGTGTATTGGCCGTCTCCCTGCCTCCTACCGTGAGACAGGGGGTTCATCAGATTTCCAACTATATGAAAAGGACATTTATACCTAAAACGGCATGTCGATGGTTACTATCATAAGACTTCTAAGACCAAAGGACCAAGGCCTGCAGTCGGTAGCACCATGTATGTATTATTCACTGCCAACCTAAAAGGCGGCCCAGACATGCTTAACTGATCAAGCATTATGATATTTAGCTCTGCCATATGAAGAGGCCGCACGTAATGAGTGCGGTGTTTCGAGGCACGCACGTGAAGTGCATCGATGATTTGACTGCGATTACTGCCGACGCCCAGCTCAAGCACACTGTCTTATGGAGATAGCAGACCGGGTGGGAACCGTGCAGTACAACGATGGAGAAACGAGCCAGCTGAATAACATCTTCCGGAGGCCTATACGATATCTCGTGCAGGCTTACGGAGCCTTGTTGCGTGGTCCACTACGGGCTGCGCGGAAGGAACACAAGTATTCAGGCTCTGCATGCAGGCACAAATAATGGTCATGAAGGGGGCATAGAAGTAGGTGTACTGTGCGCCGCAGCTATACAGCAGCTTTCAGTTGTAGTGCATGCCGACTACAGCAGCCCCGTACGATTGAGAAAAGATCAGGTTGGACGGGAGATGTGTCAGTACGTTCGACCTACTCTCACACATTGATAATTCAAGAGTAGGAGATACGGAGAGACGAGGTTCAATCTGCCGCTCAACTTTGAAGAATCTACTGAAAGACCTCCCACCTCTCCACGATACTGGCGGGTGCTAGCAGATATCGCGTGGGTTCGTTGAGCGGTGGTTGAACCCTTTTTTCTCGAGAACAAAGAATTTCTCTCCTCAGTTAAATATTACGATGGGGGTTGGCATCGCTTGGTCCGTGCGGCGGGGCGGAACGTACAACGGGCCGAGCGATAAGTTTGCGCTGCGAGCTGCTGATCCTGCTTAGGGTTCCACTCTTGGATTCCAACAGCTTTTACTATTTCTGCTGCCTGCGAAACCTTTCTCCTCTCTTCTTCTTACTACAAAATCGCAACAGCGAGCTGCCTGGCCGTCGTTGCAGAAATTGACCGTTCCATGTAGTAATGGAATCACTCGGCGACACCCTCTGGGATGTCGTCATCTGTGGCACCGGCCTGCAGCAGTCGCTTCTCGCCTTGTAAGACCTCCCTTTTTACTGTCCAGACCTTCGCCTCTTCCGCCCACTGACTGACCTAGCTGTTCTGTGTTATGAAGAGCTCTTTCACGATCGGGCAAGAAAATTCTCCACTTGGATCCCAATGATTTCTATGGCGGTGCGGAGGCGGCTCTTACGCTGCAGGAGGCGACCGCCTGGGTCGAGCGACTCGACAAGTCAGGCAGCCGCTCTAGCAGCGTCTTCCGGTCCGCGTCCATTACGAAATCCGAAGACAGCCCAGCACTCTCCTTCTCACGGGCCTACTCCCTTGCTTTGGCACCACAGTTGATACATTCCCGTTCTCAGCTTCTCAACGATCTTGTGTCTTCTCGAGCATACAAGCAGGTCGAATTCCTAGCTGTGGGGTCTTTCTTCATCTTCCAACCACCGTCGGAAGCCTCGGAAAAGCCGACCCTGAACCGCATCCCTTCGACCCGCGAGGATGTATTCTTGACAACCTCCATCCCGGCGAAGGCGAAGCGTGGGCTCATGAAGTTTCTCAAGTTCGTGCTGGACTATGACGTTGAGCCAAAGAGAGAGTCGTGGCAACCGTATACGGATATGCCCCTGTCGGAATTTCTCTCGAAAGAGTTCAAGATGGATACGCAGTTGCAGACCTACATCATCACCCTAACCCTTTCTCTTGATGGGAATCTAAGTACCAAAGACGGGCTGGCTGTTATCCATCGCCATCTCTCGTCCATGGGCGTCTTCGGACCAGGGTTCGCCGCCATCTATCCCAAATGGGGCGGCATTTCTGAGATTGCGCAGGTCTCTTGCCGCGCCGGGGCAGTTGGCGGGGCCGTCTATATGCTCGGGACTGGCATCGAGTCGATCGACACTACCGTCGCCGACCAGATCCAGCTGCAGCTAACAAGCGGCGATACAGTCAAGACGCGGATGTTGGTGAAGAGCAGCGAAGTGGCGGTGGAGGAATCGGGGGTTAGCAGGCTAATCGTCATCATCGGCTCGCCGTTGAAAATGCTGTTCGAGGCGGTCGTGGAAGGGCAGCAGAAGCCGGCCGTTGCAGTCGTTGCACTCCCCTCTGGTTCCTTGACATACACAGCTGGGAAGACTAGCCCCTTCCCGGTCTATGTGTTTGCTCACTCCAGTGATACAGGGGAGTGCCCCGTTGGTCAAAGTAAGTTACATAAAAGCTTTCTTTCTTATTTGATCCCCATTCCCCGAGTACTATGATGATCCACATCGAATACTTATCTACATTGTCTGAGCTTCGGCACTGGCGAAAAAACCTCTGACATTCTGACGTACTCCTTTCTCAAACCAGCTTCTTGTTTCCGACCTCGACTTAGAATCACCGCTAACTCGAGAACCAGGCATGTTATATTTGACTACTATGACAACGCCTGATGCTGAAGACGTCTTGGGTAAAGCGTTGCAGTCTTTCTTGGACGCAGTGGGAGTTCAACCGTCGCCCGACATCCTCTACCAGCTCTATTATGAGCGGATGGCTGGCACGGTAGACGGTCAAATGGAGGGCTCCATTCTGAGTTTTCCTGCTGCCTCTCCCTCTCTTGCTTTTGATGACTTGACGCTGGGCCCTGTTCGCGAGGCCTGGAAGAGGGTTCTCGGCGATGCGGCGGATGAATCGGCATACATGACTTTTGCAGATCGGGAAGGCATTGCGGATGATGATGATGACTTATACGATTAAGGGACTCGCGACTGTAAGGGCGCATTTTTATTTCCCCGATATGATACCAGTGCATATGACTAGCTTCCGCAATGATACACTTTTAATCCACATCCCATCGCATTGAAGCTAATTCTGCAATTATGAAAGCTCATTTCGTGATCCATGTACGGATTATTTACTAAGAAATCTTTTCGCCCTGCATCCACCCTCATTCCATCTGCAGTGCTCATCTCAGAAAATGTGAAAATGCGCGCTCCATGCAGCCAGCAATGTCGGAAACCTGGACCTTCCAGATTCCCCCAATCATATAATCACCATATGCTTGTATTATGTGCCAACTTGGCATCTTAAGGGCAATCCCCCTCAAATGTCGGTCATGGTATGGATGGTAGCTCGTTCGCTCCGTGTTTGCGGTGTCGGTAGAAGGGTTCGCAATGCGTATGCTCAGGAGCCTCGTCATCATCCTTCCAACGACGTCATGCTTTGCCTTACCTGGCATTGCCTCTTTCGTGTCAACTTCTTCCTCGCAGCATGTATTAGTCCCGTTTTCCTCCTCTCACCATCGTGTCTCTTGCCATGCTCTCGGCACTTCTAGGGTTAAAACTCGACATCGTCCCCTCCTTGGGCCATTACGTTGACCCCTACTCGGATCTCGCCAAACGGCACAACGCCGTCCATACCTTCCTGCTCTACCTTGATGAAGTTCTTGGTCGCAAGTTGGAGGATATGGTAGAAAGCCTTTGCCACTACGGCCCGGCTCTTGTCGGTGGGCTCAAATAGGTCGTCGAAGGCCACCCACCGTCGGCTGCTATCATTTTCGTCTTCTTCGCCCTTCTCGCGCGCCGATGTCTTGAGAAACCCTAGGAAGTTCTGGCCCTCCCGATCGAGGGCCTTGTTCAGGGCCTGTGATGTATTTTGTTCTTGCTGTTCGTGTTCCTGAGAGCCAGGTCTCATTACAGCTGGAGGGTTGGAGAAGGTCAAGTCGCCTGAATGCTGCATCGATCCGAGGCCATCGGACCCAAAGGCCGGCTGATCACTGTACCGTTCAATCTCGGGGAGTGAAAGTTGACTGCCCCTTCCGTGCAAGGGGCTCGCGCTGACCCGGCGTCCAGAACCTATGTGTTGCTTGGATCCTTTGACAGAGGAGCTGGGAATTTGAGACGAGCCTCGGTTCCAGGGCACGTCAGATGGAAGGTCAGGCAGCCCAGAGCCAGCAGCTCTGCCTACTTCGACCTCGGGCATTACTTCGTCATCGCCGAAGATAAGAAGTCCGTCGGACCCTAGGATGGCTACTGGGACAACTTGACCCGCTTGCTGCTGGTTAGCCTCGGAGCTGAGTCGCGGGCGGACTCGACGCTCTGCGTTTTCATCCTCCAACTCCAGAGCCTCGATTGCTGTTCGACGACGGCCCCGTGGAGCTTCGGTTTCCTCTTCATCATCATCATCAATGGGGATACCGAAGAGTTGTGCCCGGAGGTCGTTGCCCGCGAAGCTTATGGCCAGGGGGTGGCGATAGCCAGGGATGCCGGTTGGGAGTCCAATATCTGCAATGCCACGACCGAACACTAGAGCGAACGCGTTGTTCCTGGCTTCGGCTGCCGTAACTCCATTGCGTCTGCGGCGCGCTCGCTCATTCTCGACAATCTCGAGATAGTCCGTGTTCCACGATTTGAGCTCTTGGCGGCTGTGTTTGGTTACGGCGTCGGGTGCCAGCAACGCTCGACGACGTGCCCGTCGCTTTCTCGCCGGTTCTTCCACTACCTGGTCAGAAGCCAGATTGAACTCGTTTTCCGCAATCTGCTGTTGCCCTTCTCCTGGTTGGCGCGGCGGAAATGGTTCAGCATCTGCGGGCAAAATGAGGGCGTCCAAGTCATCTCCAAAGCTCATCACGACATCACCTTGGGCGTCAAGAACTGGATTGGCGTGCCCTAAACCTTTTTGCTGTGATGCGTCAGCTGGGAGTGGGAGTTGTGGCAGCTCAGGCTCGGGAACAATCGGCATCATGTTCCCGTCGGCGTCAATTTCAAGACCCCAGTCGTCGAAGACCTGGAGTTGTTCTTCGTCTTGGAAAAACATTAGTTCATCCTCACCATCTTTTCGCAATTGGACCGAACTACTCCCTACTCCAAAAGGTGACTGGAGCTGAGAGTTACCCGGAGCAGAGGGCGATCGGATGAGGTCGAATGCCCCTTTGAAGGAGCCGGAGCTCGAGTTTCCTGGCTGCATTGGTGACAGTTGCGACGTTGTTTTCCGCGAAGCTTGGCTCTCTTTGAAATCCACTAGGTTACCGTCGCTGTCGAAGTTGAATGCAGGCAGCGGAATGTTTAGATCAAAATCGGGGTCGTCGAGTAGGATGAGATGATCGCGCCTGCTGCGGTTAATCAAAGCACGGTATGTGGCAATTGAACTTTGACCTACTTCGTTTTCCCCGCTTGGGGATCAAGTGCGTTCTCACTGCCTCCCAGAGTGCTATAGAATGCTCTCATGTGGTTTTGGACCTTTTCGGCGTCGGTGAGGACATACGAGCACTGCTGAGAGTAGACCCTCGAAACGCCATAAAGAAGACTTCCCTGGAGACGGAGCGCAATAGGCGCGCCCGGTTGGAGGATAGTTTCGCATGCTTTCTCGACATCGACCTCTTGGATGGCCTTGCGAGTTATCTTTCGGTTAGTTGATCTCAGGCCGATCGTGGATACCAGCCTATACGAAGTGGGTTATTCAAAATATTCTTGAGAGCATCAACATCAGGTCAACTCACCATACAGTGGCAACGCCATATTGACGGCTCGTGAGGACTATGATCAAGATCAGTATTCAAGCTTATTCGTGCGATCGAGGAGTACGCACTCTCGTGACTGTAAAACATGGTTACCGAAGATAAAATGTCAAACGCCTTTGCTGGCCTCGAATTATGCAGTAGTACTGGTAAAGGGGGCGGAAATGTATGGTTAAGAATATTCCATAATGCTCAAAGAAAGAGAATAAAAGTGAGCGCAGTATCTGACGAGAGGTGCTGAGACTTGCTGCAGGAGTGTTGCGGGCGACTTTTTGTTCATGAAGTGTTTGGCGCGCGCGTTGGAGGAACCACAGCTCATAGTTTAGGAACCAGCAGACAGAGGGAGAAGTTGAATTGTATGGAAGCTTCTGGCGCTAGTGTTCGAGTTCATTTTCTTTACAGCAGCGTTCACTTAGCGGGTCGGATGATAAGCTGTTGGCAAGTTCCGGAAATGGAAGGCACGCGTCGCTGTACTTGCCGTTATTCCATCGTGAACTAGACAGACCTCCCAACTTTAGGTGGTACCTACCTTACCTACCCCTAGAGAGCACCGAAAAAGGAAAGAGCACGGTTGCTGGTGGAAACCTACTCACTTCATCTCAGAATGGTGTTATCCAAGTAGATGGCGAATCCTCCGTTTCGTCCCACTTGCCCGTTTTCGTCCGTTTGCACGCAAGAACATAACTCACTTCCACCTTAGCTCTTCTGTTTTTCGCTTGATCCTCATCTGCATTCCCCAAAACAGAACGTGAGATTGAATTTTTATCAACTCACTGCCTCCCTCTGCCTTCCTTCCTCGGCACTTCGTTGTTACATTTCTTCTTTCCCCCGTCGTCATACTTCATTGGGATGTTTTGATCACAACTTTGAAATCTCTGAGCAAAGTCGTCATGTCTAACAACAGCCCATTCATGCCTGATGGACAGGACGGCTATTATGCCGTCGGCGAGTATGTCCACTATGCCCTCCCACCTTGCTCCTCACGACATGCGACATCTCGATACCCCAGGGGCCTCCAGTTGAGTCACACATGATCTCCCACATCCCGCGTACGCAGGAGTTTCTTCCAGGCCGTTTCCCACCCGGACCTCTTTTTGGAATGCCTGGGAACATCGAAGCAAATCAGTATCACAACAGAAACGAATACCAGGAACATGTGTGTTCTCATCATCAGTCTGGATTCTACCACCACCATGACCCGACATTTTTTCGGCTCCAGGACGTTCACCCATACCAGCAGAGCCAACGTGGTGACTATAGTCTAGGTCCAGGAAACTAGGCCAACCCACTCACCCCACCTGCCTACGAGCCTCAGGCTCCGTTTGGATGGACTGGTAGCATGTATCGTACCCCTCCACCAGTCTATACGAATGGCTGCGGTGCTAACGCACGGGCGGTGAACGACAACAGGTACGTCTCAGCTCAGTTGATCATGCTTTTTGAGGAGCTTCTCCAGCTTGTGGAACTTCCGAAGAATAAAGGCTAATGTTCAACCAAAGATTCCATGCGGCCTTTTACCACCCCAACAATGAAGCCTGCATCAGTTCACCTCACCTATCAAGCCCATTCGGTGAGTCCAACCATGTCGATAATGCTGATCCAGATTCCCCCGGAGGTGACTCGACCCCTAGAGCTCAACAAATCGCAGCTTTCCAAGAGACATCGGCCGGAGGTGCTACCGAGAACCCCACGGACACTAGAATTGGCAATGTGCGACGCGGTGGTTAGTATATTCTATTTCCTCTCTACTTCATTGACCCCAAGGAGCTAACCGAAATGATAGTAAACCGGGATGAACAGAACCAGGATTCAGAGGAAGACATCAATTCAAAACTATCACCCAGCCCAGAGAATCGTCATGCCGAACTGCACCAGATTTACCACGAAGACCGCCATACCACCCCCGCCTGTCGGGAGTCTGCTTTGGGAGATTCTCTCCAGACTCCTATGATTGAGTAGCCTAAGTTGAATGATGACGAAGCGAAGTACTAGCAACTGGCAGGGAAACTGGCTTATATGGTTCAGAGCCTAATTCCGGACCCGGAGCAACCACCCGCTCACGAAATGATGATGAAGCATATCCTCGAAATGCTGGCGGACCACCCAGAAAACCCGGGTTTGGTCTACCGCGCAATGACGGAGGAACAATTCCAAAACAAATGGGTCTGTGTCGAAGCTGTTTGCGACGCGTACTGGCTTGGAACTGTTTGGCTGGTTGATGGGAAGTGCAGTTTTTGCGCGGGAATGAAGCAGGGCGATATTGGTCTCTGCTCCCAGGTCAAACCCAGAACTGACCAACTGGCCCGGTATAGGGAGTTTGGTACGGTGAGGGCCTAATTTGGAGCCGAAAGACAGGTTATAATAAGATCTGAACTATGGGAAGAGTAGCCTTGACTCTTATTTGAGCCGTTCCGCTGCAAGTCTGTGCAGCAGATATAGGATGCTCAGTAGGTATGAATGAAATAACCCTTCCCAGGTCTTTTTTAGTTCATGTGAATGTGAGTATTAGTAGACTCATTATCTATGGTCTTCTTTCTCTATGAACTTAGTTTACAGTCCATGCCAAGGGTGTCTACGATAAGAAGTAACGGTTGTGCCCGAAGGTGTTCTGAGTTCACTATTGTTTTTTGAGATCACTAGGTTACTACGGAGTGCATATGCGAGAATTTACGAGTTGTTAGAACATGTATCCGTACCTAGGCAAGAATGTATTTAGGAAGGTACAGCACTGATCCCTGGCCTTGATTTTGCCCTCAATGGCGCCACGCCCTCGATCCTACCATTTATGCAGTCAGATCCCGGCGCGGGCACCCGCGAGGGTGTTTATGTGTGTGTTTAGAACTTTCTGCACTACTGGCTTCAGGGGTAGGTAGGTATGTATGACGCAACCGTTATGTGATTGTGTTGGAAGATGAGTAGAATGAGGAGGACTCGGAGGAGTGAGCTGGCTTCAAATCTCAAATCCTCCATCTTCCTGCCCGATTTGTAACAACCGCTTCTTTTTCGATAGCGAGGTCGTTAATATAACGGAAACTCCAGCCGGTTCTTAATGACCGGGAGGAAGTAACCGTAATTACCTCAGTGGTGCTGGTGATCCACATGAACGGCATTTGGTTCTGCGATGTATTAAATTGGCTATTGGTTGCTACATACAAACCGTCAACTTGCCGTAAACGTGCTTTCATACATACGCTTCCTCAGTTAAATTTATTTATAATCATTCCCATTGTTCTCAGTGAGAAAGACGTGAAATATATTCTTCCCTAGTCTAAGGATTGAAACACTGCTTCCCTAGTTATCCATGCAGCCGAATCAAACATCAACCTAGCTAACCGGCTCTTTATTAGGAGACAGGTAATGAGAACCAAAAGACAGACTCTCACAAGTCCCGATTTATGAGGAGGAAGCTCTAACTCATATAAGGGTTATTACGTGGTCTTCAACATCAATAGCGTGACTAATCGCTACGCAGTGATATATATTTCGGGCCTTGAAGACGCGAATCAACTTGGGCGGATTGTAGGAGGCTCAGACAGATCAATAAATCAACACCGCTCTATCCTGTTATAGTGCAATAGCTTGGAGAGGCCACTCTCTAGTCATAGTTTTCTGCTCAATGAGAATGAAGCGTCCCCTGCTTCAACACCGCAAGTCCTGCTGTTTGTTTTCGGCAGAATCATCCTCGATGATCATCGATACTTGCCAAGGCTGTTGGGGGAAAACGCTAAGGTCTGAATATATTGAGCCATTGCATAACTGCCAACTACTCTGGTTGGACAGGCGCCCTCCCTCCCTGTAGAGTGAGTTTGATCTGTTTATTTGGCGATAAGCTTGCCACAAAATGCGATTATATATGCCTTCAGAGGACCTCCAGTCAGTCTCAAAGGTTCCCTCCCGGGCGTGGTACAAGGAGTTCGTTATGACTAAGTCTAGGGTGATCAAATCTGCTGAGGAGGTGAGCGAAAGGAGCTCCCAGACCGCTGCATATAGATAAAACGCACCAATATAAAGTTCACCTCTCAAATATTGAAAGACAAATGCCAACGTTGTCCAACAAATATGGCACTGGTCTATTCTCTCTATGCCACGAATCTACAAATGCAAGAGGGTTGTTGATCTACCCAATCCAACGTTCGTAGATATCACAGTACACACTGAAATGTCCCCCCTACTTTACTTCTTTTTCTGGCCCCTATGTCCCCCTTTCCCCTTCCCTGGGCCACCGCCTCCTTTAGAAGACAACGAGCCTCCCACACCACCAGTGCCCCCCGACATCATGACTGTTACCTTGCCCACGGGGACGCAGTTATATGCCTCTTCGACCTTTAGCCCCTTGATGAGTTCCACCTCTCTGGGCCACATCTTCTCTGGATCAGCTGCTGACTCGTCAATGACATTCTTCTTTGAGGCCCCGACACGCCAGCGCTCGACGATTTCCTTGACTGCCTTGCCCTTCTTCGTGTTGCCGGGCTGTAGCTTCGCCTTGTACTTCATCTTGGCCAAGGCATTCCACGGGGCGCAGACGGGGATGATCTCAAGAATCTCATCACCAGGCAATGGAGTCCCAACCAGCGAGTCAAATGAGGTCATTTCCATAGCCTCGGACTCCTCTAGCATCTCAACGCCTTCCTCAAGCATCATCCGGCGAATCTCTTCATGCTCAGCAATCTGCTTTTTAGAGCGTTCCTGCTGCTGAAGGCGCCGCTCGCGCTGAGCAGCAGCCTCGGCTTCGCGTTGTGCTTTGGCCGTTGCCTCTGCCTCTGCTTTTTGCCGTGCGGCGGTGACACCCAAGAGCGTTTCCATTAGTGCGCGATCATCTTCATCTTGATCCTTGTATTTGGCGGCTATCCTTTTTGCCTTGTTCTTCTGGCCTCGCTTGAGAGGCGTTTTGGTCGGCTGAGACGTTGACGGCGTGCCTGATCGCGACGGTGCCAAAGTTGAAGGGGGCACGTAGTCGTTGTCTTCCTTCATGTATTCTTCATCATCGGAATCCTCGGCTTTCTTTTCTTCTTCAGTGGCTTGAGGTGCCTCTTCCGTTACCTGAAGCTGTGCTAACTCATCGGACGGTAGCTCGGGAACTTTCGGTGACTCGCTATTTCGTATGTCCTTCTGACACAATGCCTTTGACTGGAGAGGATTTGCCCGATTGTCGTCGTCTTCATGATCTTCATCATCGCTTTCCTCAGAAGCCTCAGCTTCATCGGCAGGGCGTTCTTCGCTCTTAGAAGTTAGATCTCTCCCCTCAAGCTCAGATGCTGCGCTCTCAGAAGGTGCTCCAGTTGTGTTGGCTGTGTCATAAAGCCTGTGCTTTACATGTTTGGCCTTGCTTTGCTCGGAGATCTTGAATAACAATCCGAAGCCAAGCATTAGGAGAGCAGGCGGCAAGGCGTTGCGCTTTCCTCGAACCATGAAGGACCTTATAAATAAAATTAGCAAGCAATTTAAATACACAGAAGCAATCGGAGGCAAATTTGTCATTGAATGTCTGTACATACCCGACCTGAAGATATTCACCCGCGGGCGCAGTTTTGGAGACCTGGTCAGCATTGACCCACCAGGCTCCCATTCCAGCCTTGGAATCCCATGCATTGGAACCTGTTTAATGAGGGAAGTCAGTTTACGATTGGTGAAAATAAAACCATATTATTATCATTCCGACCAAAAAGGGGCTATTTTTTGGGTGAGAAAAAAACGTACAGCATACTGAGAGATTGCCAGCTTGGGCAAGCGTCGATGGAGGGATCGGGGCGTCCGGTGTCTTTGGGTTGTTCTTGATGACAACGCTCGAAGCGCCATGCATGTCTGCATGGACGTAAACATCTCCTTTCCTCAAGTATCGCTTGTAGAGAATCTCGTTCTGCTGGGCATCACGCCCACCAAGAACTAGATAGCCATCCGACGAGATGAACCAAGTAAACTTCTCAAACCACATGGGCTTCCTGATCGGTTGGAGGACCGGCTTCTCCTGTTTCAGACCCTTCCTCAAGTCCTCGGCGATTTTCTGTTCTGTGTTCTTCAGCGCCATGGCAGATTGGTGAATCGTCTTCTTCTCCTTTCCTGCCGCCGTGCGCTTTTGTTCGTAGTACTCTCTGGCGTTGTTCCAGGGAGTGATTTTAAGATCAATGTCGACCTCAAGGCGCTTGTCGACCGACTTGGCCTTGTCTATTTTGGTATCTTCGGCCGTCTCTTCCTCGGATTCATAGTCAAAATCATATTTGACATCAGCCTCGGCGTCCTCTTCCTCTTCCTCGCCGACAAGAAGAGTAATAATGCCCTGGCTCAACCGCATTGGCAGCTTGATGATCTCAGCGACAGGGTTGTGCTGCTTCTGTTCTCGCTCGACCAACTTGTTGACATCCTCCCAATCCATGCCTTGCCGAAGCAAACCGTTTATAGCGTCCATAGCTTCCTGGACACGTTCCACATTCGCTTCAATGGCCGCTGCCTTTCGGAGATTCAACATCTGGATCTCCTGAAGTCCTTCCAACCGCTTTGCCTGGTCCTGGCGAGCAGCTTCCAGCTTTCTCTTGGCCGTCGCTTCGCGCTCGTGAAGCTTTGACTCTAGCCTTTGGCCTTCGAGAGATGAAAAGAACTCATCTACAGTTTTATTGTAGCCGTCAAAGGCTAGGATCTGGCAAGTCGGATCGTCCTCAAACTGCTTCGGGGAAAAGGGCTGGAAATCTTCATACAGCAATCCCTTGGTCTTGTCTGCTTTAATTGCCTCTCCATCGGCCGTAGTTTCGGCAGCGTGTGGGTATGGTTTGGCAATGATGTACCCTTTTGAGGTAGGCAAGTTTGTGAACTCATCCAAGATAGAACGTGCTTGCTGCAAGGTCCGGAACAGCTCATCGAGAAGAGTCTCATTGTCGAGTATTTCGGACAGTTTTTTGGTAGGATCGAAGTTGGTCAGCCGGAAGACATGTTCAACCAGAGCTGGCGGCAGCTCGGTGATCGTGGTTGCGAGACCCCTTCTCAACTCGTCTGATCCCTTTTTCTTGTTTCCCTTTTTTGCGATAGCCCGCTCCGCAGCCGTAGACAATGCAGTCCGCAAACGATCTTTTGTGAGTGGCGGAACACCCGCATAGTTCTGCCTATTCTCCAGATTATACGTCGAGCCCACCTTCTGCGGTTCTTGGCTTTCCCCCTCAGGTACAATGCGCAGCAGAGTCAGAATCTTGAGCTCAGAGTCGGTCAGGATGATGTTCCCGCTCGCAAAGAACTCGAGATAGAGGCAGTACGCGCCATCGCTAAACTGAAACTCGATAATTCGGTCTGTGCCAATCTGGGAGACCTTGGTAACTCGGCGCGTCTTAATGAACTTGCGCAGACGACTAACAAAGTTGCTGGGCGCCGGGGCAGCAGCGCGGGCAAAGTCAGTCAAGTGGCAACGAAAGCCCGACTCGATCAAGACTTGTTGTCGGTTGTCCGGTTTCGCGAACTTGAGGAGGAGGATCTTGGAGTTGAGGTCGTAGATGTTGGCCAGGCGCAAGGAGACGAGAGCCTCCGAGAGCTCGTGCGCCACCACCTAGTACGAGGAATGCATCGTCAGCCATTTGTGGTGCTTGGATAGGAAGTCAACAGAGGATGTACCTTGACGTCGAGGGACGAGAATCTCTGCTTCATCTTTTCGATCTTTTTTTAGGTGGTGTAGTACCCTAGGAATACCACAGGTACTACGCCTGATGTGAGAGTTGACGTCGGTTGGCGGGGTATGCTGTCCTTCCGGGCAATTAACAAGTGGGGTTCCACCCCGCCCTTTCCTGCGCCGTATCGACATGGGCCGGTCATGAAAACGACGGGCCAGGCCGGCAAGGTAGGTATTGATACAGCATAGAGGATTCTCAATCAGAAAGGGGAATACAAATAAATAACTTGTAGTGCACCACTGGGCCCCTCAGATACGAATAAAGACAAGAGCCAGCGCGAGGACACTGATCCCAGCTCCCATCGTGTATCGTCGAGCTGTCAACATGTAAACGATGTAAGATAATCATGAGGGAATCCCCACCACCAAGCCGGTGGATGGAAATTTAAGTCTATGTGAATATCGGGAAGACGGATAACTGGAACATAATTTTGAACGAAGGCTACATCATATCCTCCAGCTTCCGTGGGTTGCCGAACTATGAAGACGCCGACTCCAAGGTTTGTAGTCGCGACTCTCAAGCACCTGTCTTGTGTTGGCAAATGCAGTTTAAACCCAGAGTGCTTTCGGTCGAGACTGCTTTCTCTAGTGTGATTAGTGGTTCCAACGGATGGAGGAAACTTTGAAATGCATATGCATTGATAATCGTTTCCAAAAGTTAATGTTTAAGACAAGACAAGTTCAGGCGCAAATTTGTTTCCAGGGTCTCTCTACCCATTTGTCAACGTGTGTAGAGCAAATGTTACTTGGGGACAGCTGATAGCCATCGTCACGCACGTCGGTTAAGAAGCGTGGCCTGAATAGGATTGATGAACAAGATAGTATCCTTCGTCATGTCGATATCGTTAGAAGGCAATCCAGACAGTCAAAGCTTCATGTGAGAGGTAAAAAGAGTCTTTTAGATAAGGGGGAATGAAGATGTCACTTGACTGCCAGGAAGTCGAGTCTAGATGAACTTTCATCCTACCCGTAATCAATCAGCATCTTAGTATCTGGCAGTGCTTTGTAACATCTGAAAGTCATGGAAAGTCGTCTGAGAAAGGGATTTGGGTTCAAAGTCGGTGATGTGGTCTATGACGAGTGAAGGTCAAGTCTAGATCGCTTCAGGTTTGTGCATTTGTCTAGGGCAGGGAAATGCCAAAATCTAAATTCTCGGTTTGTTGAGCCTGTTCAGAACCGGGGACAATCGTTGCCGGCGTCTCTTCAACGGCTTGACCTTTTGTTCGTTTTCGCCTTCCATTCCTCGCGGACACAGACCGCAACCAGCGCGAGGCTCCTGAGCATGTGACAAAACAGGTGGTATCCGAGACAGGGGAACCGACGGCTGTAGCGGGTTGTCCCGGGTTTAGCGCAGGCAGGCAGAAAATCGGGTACGCACGCACGACAAGCGGTAAAGTTGCTATGACAACCTAGGGATTAGAGATGGCGCAGGTGGAGGAACATCGAGATTTGAGAGGGCCTCGGCAACTCAAATCCAGGAGAGGAGAAGCCGTGATGCTTTAGCTGGATATTGGTGATCCGGGGAATCCCAATCTCAATGCTTTTGGAGGCCACTGGTGCTGGGGAGGGAGTACCAGTAGCCACTGTCAGGCAATTGAGTTTCCAACAAGTGACAGCTGTCGGCCCCCCTTCGATGTGGTGGGCCGGTCTCAATTTCAGACGGCCGCGACTCCGTTCGCGCGCATGAGGCTTGCATAAGTCAAGAAGGGCTGGCGTCCACAAAGCCCAATCGCAACGGCCCACGACGACGAGAGAGGCTGGGAGAGGCCATGAGGAGTTGCTCGACGGCCAATTAACGCCCGTCGCTGCTGATGATATGCTGGTTAGGCCTCTCTCGCCTTGCAGATTTTGCTGCAGCAGCCAAAGAGCTCACACCATCTCGATTTTCCCGACCCCAACCACCTCTCACGCGTGACGCTCCAGTCTCAAACTCAGAGCGATCTGCGTGCTGTATTCCCGGCTGGTCTTATCCTGTCTTGGCGGGCTAGCCTGTCAGGTTCGCTCTCGAGCTTGCGGTGGCGCCCGGTGCAGGCGCTCTGAGTGGGTCATGTCAGAGATTGGGACCAAAAGCGCGTTTGCAAATTGAGTCGAACGGCAGCCGCGGGCAGAGCCCGGTTTGCCGGTGAGAAAACGTTCTAGAGTCTGGACGCATTTGATTCATCCCGCCCATCCCTTCAGTGGAGTCTGCAATTGACCATGATAATTCGAAAATACGAGGGGTTGGAAAGTTCAGTCTTTGTTCTCCATCAGGTGCTTGTGATGCATAATGGTCGTGGAGCACAGAAACGCGTCGAGCTAATTCGAGCTAGGAGCTGTCTCGAAGGGAGCTGAAAGCTGTCGCGTTTGTGCTGGGGCCCCCAGGAAACGAGACGAACAGGGGCTGGGGAGGGACCCCCGAAGCCGAGCAATCACGGGCGAGGCCGTGGAGACAAAACCGGGGACGCTAGGCCATTTTAATGGGCAATAAACAAGCTGTTCCCCACACCATGTAAACAGATGCTGATGGCTTTGGTGCTCTGGGGGGAGCTCTTGCCATTTCGTGTGATTTCGACCCTGGCGCCCGAGCTGCCACACAGCAACTCGCACCATCCCATTGGCCTCTTCTTCTCTCCTGTGGCTCCCTGCCAACCATCGACCCCCCCCCCCCCCCCTCCCCGACAACGAGCCCAGCCCAGCCCCAGGAAGCGCTTCGCCCAATATTTGAACAGGACCTCGCTCGTGCAGCCGCACCCTCCTGCTTCTGTTCCTTTCCTTCTCACCATCCACAACCAAGCAACCAAAAGCCCAATCCCCTTATCCTTCTTCCAAAGAAATCGATTGAAAATCAAAGAAAACGGGTCGCTCAGTTGACCGTTTTCTCTCATTTCACTCGACTTCTTTTTAAAAAGAAGCAAGAGGGATCTTCTTGTCTTCCTTTCGTACTTCGGAAGGTCGAGGAGAAGACTGCCTCTCGCGCGTGAAAGGTCGCCAACCTGGACTTTGAAGCCCGCGTCCCGGTTCCCTTCAGCATCTTCCCTTCATCGTATAGGGAAACTGAAACTACTGCCACTCAAACCCACACCCACGAGGAGCTAGAGATCAAGCTCCCCCAGCACGCCGGACGGGAGGGCAAGCACTCTTCTTTCCAAGCCAAGGTCGAACTTCCTCCCCGCGCGGAGCATCACTACAAGGAAGAAGAGGTCCATATCACTCGCGAAGAGGAGCGATACCGCCGTCCCGGCATCCGTCAGGAGTTGTACCGCGAAGAGCACCGCAGGTCAGTTTGCACAATTTCTCTAGTCTCACCTTCCTTGTCGTTCCCGATGGGCCTGGTCCTCTTTTTTGGCGCCATCACAACGCCTTGCTTTTTTTTCCCCTCTGGGTCCTCATGTCCTGTCCTCTCCACCCAGCTAGGAACAGGGCCAATGGCTTCCGAGCTCGGCCGTTGACCCAGGGACCAAAAAATAACACGACTCTTTTCTCTCAAAAGAGGGCCACCTCCAGCTAACCAACCCACATCATCAGACCCAAGTCTTCCTACGCCGAATCTCGCATCGAGATCGACCGGACTCACCGCCCTCACAACTCTGCCATTGACGTTGCTGAACGTGAATACCGCTCTCGCTTCCAGCCCAACTACCAAGAGGAGTTCCACGCAACTGGAACCACTGTTGACGGATCCATCCACCGCCCCGTCTTCAAGGAATCCATCCACGTCGACGCTACCACCGTTGACGGCCCCAGATCTCATTCCCACCCTGTCTACAAGGAGTCTGTCCACGTGACTGAGTCCACCATCGACGCTCCTGCTCCTCGTTCCGTCTACCACAAGGACGTAAAGATCATCGAAGAGACTGTCGACGCTCCCCGCAAACACCACCACCACCACAAAGCCAAGATGGGTTACTACGACGAGGACGGTAAGCCATACTCCCTTTCTTTGTTTCTTTGCACACAATTGTAGTACGCCATCCACCCTACGCCAGTGTGCTCACTGCTTGACCGCAGGTCACTACCACTCGTTCCGTCATGGACTTCACAAGTTGGCTGACCGTATCGTGCACCCTGAAGGCCACGGCGCTGAGGAGGTTCGCGAGACCCGCACTCGCTCTCGCGTCTCGGCTTCAGAGGACTCGTACACGCCCAACACCGTGACCATCCCCTGCCACCACATCCGCCTCGGAGACATCCTCATCCTCCAGGGCCGCCCTTGCCAGGTTATTCGCATCTCGACCTCGTCCGCCACTGGCCAGCACCGTTACCTCGGTGTGGACCTGTTCACCAAGCAGCTTCACGAGGAGTCGTCTTTCGTCTCTAATCCTGCTCCCAGTGTCGTTGTCCAGACCATGCTCGGCCCTGTCTTCAAGCAGTACCGCGTCCTCGACATGCAGGAGGGCAGCATCGTCGCCATGACCGAGACTGGCGATGTCAAGCAGAGCCTGTCTGTCATTGACCAGAGCTCCCTGTGGAGCCGCCTCCAGAAGGCTTTCGAGTCTGGCCGCGGCAGCGTCCGCGTCCTGGTCGTCAGCGACAAGGGCCGCGAGATGGCGGTTGACATGAAGGTCGTTCACGGCTCGCGCCTGTAAGCGTTGCCAAACATGTCGCCGACGCTGGAACCTCTCTATGAGTCGCGAAACTCCTGTGTATTGGATCTGCGGTGCATATACTCTGTATTGTGGATCTAGGCATGAAGCGCTTCTCGTTTCTAGACTGGACAAAATTTGAACCCGGGGTTGTTTAGCTCTTACGTTGGAGAATTGGATGTGGGTGTTGGGCTAGGCAGTTCAGATCGTGCACGTATTTCGGTAGTTCCCTATGTATATGAACTGTAATGGATCTAGTTGCTTAGTCACTTTGTTCTTGATCATCACTTTGATTGGCATACATGACCGATAATCCTTTTCGTCCGATGACATTCATAGGTGTTGATGAGGTTTTCCGCGTGTGGAGCTGTGTGTCCTTCTGTGAAAGCTTGTGCTTGACAAAAATGCCTAATCAGTTTGCCTCAATTGAGCAGCCGGTTGCCGAGGTCGTTCTGGGAGATCTCAATGAGAACGTTCGTCCGTCTTGACAAACAAATTCAAAGGTCTAAATCCAATTTTTTGGGTCACTTTCATATTGTGCGAGAGGACTTTTAATTCGTTGTCCTCACATAGAATATCCCTTACCTTGTTAATACTCTTCTAAAATCCAGCACATATCTGAGTGCTTCACATGTTAATTAGGGAAGTAAATAACGTACATGGGCATCTACCTGTCAGTCCAGTGTCTCATACAGGATCTTTTTTTTCTTTTTTTAAAAAAAAGACAGATTGTCTAGTTCGTTCATTCGTTGAGGCGACAGATATGTTGTCTACTTGCGCACCTAGCTTTATAACCCACCTGGCTTTATATTGTTCTGACCTCCTATGTACCACCTAACCATAATATCTTTGTCTCATTAAGTATCATACAAACTGCCCATGGACGTGCATCTCTACTGGCTCCCGGTACTGCGGTAGCTCGGCCGGTCGGCTTCCTGCCCAGAGCTCCGGGGGGAGGAGGTCGTCGTTCGTTGCGAAACCGCTGCCGCCGCCGGCGGACTTGAGCTCCATTTCCAGTCCCCCCGGCGCCGCGAGTGTATGGCGACGCCGTCGCCAGAACAGAATAGCCGCTGCTGCTATAGCTCCGACTGCTGCAAGTGCGGCTCCGACTGCGACGCCGGCTTTGGCGCCGGTTGTGAGGTGTCCCTCCGAGGATGGGTCTGCGGGAGGCGGGCCTTTGGCTTCGGGATGTTCTGGCGTGGCTGTTGGTGGTGTATTTGTCCCTGTATTTGTTCCTACTACCGGAATTCCTGACGACGTCGTTGTCATTCCATTATTCGTCTTGTTCAAACCAGGTGTTGTTGGCGAGGGTGAGATCTCAAACCAGTTGCCCTTCCATGTATCCTCCCACGTCGTGGCGGAATTGTTACTGAACAAGGCGCTTGAGAGGACTTCTTCCACGGCCGGCGGGCTGAAATTTGGCCCCGGAGCTTGGGCCATAAACCACGGCCCGTTGCTGCCTCCGTAGCTCACGCCGATGAACGCTGCTTGCAGAAATGCTCTGCCGAGCCGCGGCTCGTTTTTCACGGTGTTGACTGGAGCGCGACATGGAAGATACTGGGTGGGGACGTCCACGAGCGGAGGGGTTAGTGTGAGGCTTAGTAGGGAGAAGGGCACCTTGATGACGAAATCATCCCCTTTGCTGACGGGATCGTGCGGGTTGCCTGCAAACGTGAAGGAGAGGTAACTGGGCGATGAAATGATCCGCTCGTAATCTTCATCTGTGGTGTTCCAGAAATAGAAGCCAAGATTCCGATCGTATTTGACAGGAAGATTTGCCGCGATGGCATCACACGCCTTCTGTGGGAGGATCATGTACGGCTCCCATGGCTCGACGACAAGACGCAATGCATTCCTGGGCAACGACGAGTCCCCCGCATTCGCCAGCAAGCCCCGTTTCGAGGTAAAGGGGAAGGGGGAATTCCCGCTGGCAACACCGATCCCAATGTCGACGACATCCGCCCACAGGTTCGCCGTGCCCTCGCTCATCATATGGGGCGTCCCGACGATTCGAGACTGGTCGTACCCGCCAAAATAAAGCGAGCCTGGGATCCCCATCGCGACCGAGCCGATGTGCATTCCAAAGGAGCTGGATGAAGTAACTTTGTTCTGCTGGAGGGTGCCGGCGACGAGTGAGACGTTCGCCGAGCCAACAACGTCGGGTTTCGATTCCTGGGCGACAAGGCCACCGAGGGAGAGAACGCCAAGTTCGTTGCCGTACCTCGTCCCGTTGGGTAACGACCGGTACGCGGCAGTGATAAGCCATGTCTCGAGCCTCGCAACCTGGACGTCTGGATCGCCGCCGTCGCCCGGCAGCGTCAGCGTGTCGTATACCAAGTGTGCATCTCCATATATCTCCTCGTACAGAGACCGATCAACGAGCGTTGCCTCGGGGCTGAGTGTATGCGCAGTCGTAGACGTGTTGGCGTTATAGAGCCCGCCGCCGCGGCCGTTTCCAACGCAGGCGGAGGAGAAGGATTCGGGCAACTTGCATATTTGCGGCGAGAGGAAGTAAGAACCCCATGCGCCGCCGGGATACACATCCATGGCTTGCTTGTCGCTGCCGAACGTTACCCTGAGGGCATGCCATGGCCCGTCGGGTCCATGTGTTTTGTCCGACCAGGCAGCTCGCCGCGGCCCTGCTCCATATGCAGTGAGTGCTACTGAGAGAAGCAGCCATGTTGACGTCGTCCCGGGCGCCATTCTCTGGAGGGGGTGCACAAGGCGTAACAAAGAAAAAACAAATGCACGATCCCCCTAATAGATCATCAGCTCCCAGAAACAAAAGAGCGTGGAAGAACAAGGAGGTGGGACAAAGTTAAGGTAATAATCTACTTACATGATGATCACTTACCCTCATATCACCCTTCGAGGCTGCCCCATTCTCCTGTGAGTGAGTGAGTGAGCGGCTGTTAAGTTGGTCCTAAAGTGGGCTCAACTTTCACACGCTAAACTCGAATTCGAAAGCTTGATATATGGCCGACTCATCAGGGCGACTAAGACTGGCCAATCGAATGAATGGCATTGTGATTTTTTGGTGGTTTGTGTTTCTGTTGGTGATTCTGCGACCCAGACCCGCCAGCACAACCGAGTCTTGCAAGGGTTGTGTAAGGCTCATCACAACCAACTTACCAACGTTCCGCGATGGGGTCCAAGGCGACGACCAACAACTGCTTTTACCCCTTGGTTAGGCAAACATCCGGTCGGTATGCAGCACGCGTACGGATTACGACTTGCACGCTCGGCCGGTAATTTTTATCGATCCATTATTGCTACCAATGTCTCCGTCGACATCGAGCCCAGCTGTCACGGTCGACTCTTGCTGGGGCGACCCTTTTCCAACGTCGAAGGGCTGTAACCGCTCGGTAAAATAATAGCGAAAAGGCACCTGACGCCAAGCCACCACGATCGCGCGCTTAGCACTAGTCTGGCTCTGGGCCTGAACACTACAACACAAGTATCAAAGAAGTTAGCTTGGTAGACTTAGAGCCGCTGCAGTTAGGACAATGGAAGGTACCTATGTCTGATGGGAGCGGCTCCTCCATTATGTCGACTGGAGCTTCCTCCGCACATAAACCAGCTATTCACCAAGAACCATGGGGATTACAACACCCCTTTGTCGCCCACTGATTGCTCCTGCCCTTAGCCCCTTCTAGTGTCTTTCGTGTTGCCACGGTCCACAAGGAGTGTAGGAGCACCTTCCCTAGCCAAGGCCACAAAGGGTCCTCCTGCCTTGGGTGGAGGACGACAATATGATATCATTATGCTACCCACTTCTGTCTATGCCAAGGAGCAAGTAAGTATAGTCAGTTTACTGGGTCTTTCTTTCATTCGTCCACCTGCGTATGTAGACGACAAATCAACCTACTGCGAATAAGCTCAACAATATAAGAAGTTTTTATAATAACCGTTCCATTTCGTGCAAGTATGTATTTATGGTTTGAGCAGGACGATATCCGTACCTGACTTATCCCATTACATCATAATCTGTCATTATATCCTGATTCATTCTACTCCACGCCCATGCCCAGCAGTGATACATACATATATGTATGAGTATGTATGTAACCCCCCCCCCCCAACCAGAAATAAAATTAGGAGAATTAGCAGCAGTGTTCTAACAACGATAAGTAATATATTCGAAGATGCCATGAAACATTTAAAAAATACACTGCTGTGGGCAGGCCACGCAAAAGCAAGTAAGCAACTTCGCTCCCCGCCCATACCGTCCCTATCAATGGTCTATACGAAATCAGGTGCATATATATATGTGTATATATAAACAGAAATAAAAGAAGATAGTAACGCGCCGCTAAGGCATGATGAGTATGTGCATGTGTGTGTATGTGTGTGTGCAGTTCATCTGTGGTATAATAACCCAAATAACCCAAATAACCTTTGGCATGAAAGCCCAGTAATCAAATGCCATCCATCCGCTTCAGTATGTGGGTAGGTAAAATAAACAAAAACCCCCCTTATGACTTGAACCAACACCTAGCCCCAGCCGTCCCTGCGTTCATCGTTAAACACCTAAAATTCGCAATACGCTTTGCACCTAACCTAAGCAGTTACGTAAGTAAAAAGAAAACAAACACGAAAAATAACGAAAATAGAGCCCATGATGGTCCCACCTAAAGCCCAAAATGCGCATATGTAACTATTCCGTGCCACTTATAGTTTCCGAGCTTCAAACAGCGTGAGGCTCAACGCAGTATCATTTTCACCAATATTCGGCGTGGGCTCACTCAAAATCTCCCACCTGCGGAACTTGAACACACTTAAACGCTCAGTGCCCTGACGCTCTAGACCCCATAGCGAAGCTGGCGTACCAAGCAGAAAGCCAACCGTGGGGCCGGCAGGGCGGCCTCCTACACCAGTTAGCGCACCGGGCTTATCCTTATGGCAAAGCATGAGGGACTCGCTGGGACTGCGCATGAAACTGAAGATGTACCGCAGGCGAGCGTCTGAGGTGGTATCCCTCAGGGCACGGACGCACATCTGACGGGCATCCTCTGTGAGATTGTCGACAAGAAGGCAGGCAAGATCAAAGATACGGCTACTTAGGGCGCGGGTGTCGACTCCGGGGCCATGCAAGGTGTCCAGCTCCTGGATCAGGCCGGCGCAGACAATGAGGGCTTTGGCGCGTACCTCGTTGCCCGTCTTGCTGCTATCAAAAGTCTGGGCGTGGAGGGTGATAAAGTTCAGCAGGAACGGGAGCCAGTGGTTGAGCACTGGTGGCTTTGCCTCGGGTGATGGTGAGGCCAGGATTTCCCAGAGGTCGGTAAATTTGTCCACCATGGACGGGATAAGCTGCGGTTGCCGCACCATCGAGCCGCCGCGTATAATAGCATCGATGATAGAGAGCAGGTTTTCTGCCATTTGCAGAGTCTGCTCTAGAGGCCGGTCGGCTGGTTGGGGGTTCCTTGGCGACGGGAGAAGGTCCAAGAAACGACTTTGAGCTCGGCTTTTGAGGTGGTGAGTTATTTCTGGGCTCAAGCATGAAAGCATCCCTGTCCAAGATATATTTTTGGCGTCAACGGCCTTGTCCATGGCATTCGCGAAGAGCTCCAAATGCGACTGTTGTCGATCTGCAGCTTCCTGGCTGTTGTGGTCATTCAAGACTAGGCTTAACGAGAGTTTGACTTGGCAGAAAGGTAAAGTGAACTCATTTGTCAGTTCCAGAACTTGATCAAATGTGACATGTGTTTGTCCATTGGCAGTAGGGATCAAGAACTTGGTTGTCATGTGATCGATCCAACTGCCAATGTGGACATCTGGACTCCTGACAGCCAATGCCCTGGCTACGCCCATGGCATCTTTCAGTACGAGCAGCTTCACCAAAGCCAAAAGCTGGTCTTGGGTAGATGAACTATCCAATGGCAGATTCTCGGTATCGTTCTGAGCTCGCGCGAACGAGTATTCGGCCAATGCAAGGCGTATGAGGCCGAGAAGTTCTTTGGGATACTCTCTGTGTGCTTGATCTTGAAGAATAGAGAAGCGATAGCTTTCCTCGGAAGTAACAAGATCGTCTTGCGAGATTGGCGACATGAACAGCTGAAGCGCCTCTTGCATATACCTTGTGCGATATGTCATTTGTACCACCTGAGGCCCCGCGGCACCAGGAGCAGGGGGTCGCGCGATACCGGGACCTTGCCCACCAGGGGACTCTGATGTGGTTGCCAGGACACCAGACATAGTCAGGCAGCCCGCCGAGACGAGGAGAGGGAATACGCGCAGAATGGATGGTCGATTGCCAAGCGTACGGAGGTAGATGAGCCACTTGCCCATGAGGGCATCGAAATGCTGGATATCGAACATTCTCAGCCGAGTCAGTAGACCACTGTAGGCTCGTTGTTTGTCACTAGCCTTGCCCCAGAAACTCTGGAGTCTCTGGACGACGGTCTGGAAAAGACGATCCATAGTGTTTCGGTCCAGACTGGATCCTCCAGCCAAGAGCTTTTCGATCTCCTCGTGTAGGTCGCCATCGTCGTCTTGAAGGCGAGCGGCCATATTGTCGGATACGGGCGAGCAGGCATCCACCGAGTTGTGACGATCGCTGAGGGCCAGATCCCTCTTCAACTGCGCAGCCAGATCTTCCAGACCGGGTAACCTTGGCGCAAGGCCAACAAGCGAAGCAAGCAGCGGACGAGCTCCAGTTCCCTGTTCTTGAACAACGTCTTTTAGCCGTCTATGGAGACCAGCAAATAAAGACTCGGAGGTGCCAAGCGCAGCGAAGATGAAGAGATGACGGCTAACTGTGTCGGTAATCGCCGCAAGTATCTCGATGTTGGAATGCGTCATCAGTGTCTTCAAAATGTCGGCAATCATGGAGAAGTCCTGGGTTGCTTCAAGGAGGGTCCGAACTGCACTAAACATGGTAGGAGACATGTCCGGTCCTTGGCCTCCGTCCTTCTCCTTTTGTTCGGCGAACTGGGCGAGGCTACTCCTAAGCCAGGAGCCAATCTCAGCTTTGAGAGCCCGACTGCTAATTCCAATGCGCTTAGACAACTTGCTTATAGGCAGTGGCTTCCTCTGTAAAATGGGATCTGATGCTTCGATCGGTAAGCCAAGGGCATGCTTCACATGCTGTATGGCGAGTTCTGCATCCTGCGCTTCATCTTCCACGCTAAAAGAAGCGCGTCGAAGCATTCCGCGTCTCGTGTTCTTTTGCGACCCAGTGAGGGCGTGAGTGGGAAGTTCCACGAGAAGGCGAGTACCTCCTGGCCCATTCGGTAGTACTTCTTGCGGATCGCTGAGCCCACCACGGGCAACGAGCCACTGGAGATAGCGAGGAATAGAGAATGCTTTAGACCGAACAAGCTCACACACAAGGTGGTAGAGCGGGTCTTTTCTCCCTTGCTCTTCGAATGTATCCGCGTCGAGAAAATCCAAAATTTGCGTAGTGGCATCCAGCCCGAGGCTGCTCCAGTGCTGCAATACTCGGCTACTCACGTATACTTTTGTCAAACCGGGTCTGTACAGAGAGGTACACCACTCAAGCAGCGCCCTCGTCAAGGCAGCTTTGTCTTTGGAGATATCCCAGCATTGCGCCGGAAGCTCGTCCAGCATGGGCGTCTGGAGGGTTCCATCCAGCATTCGAACCAGAATATGACGGGTGGCCGGCTGTGACCTATTTGCCGATGCAACCAGCTGCTCGTTCCGCTGGCAGATTGCCATGAAGGAGTTCTGCCGAGTCTCGTCGCTCGGAGGCAGGCATACTTTCAGCGTGTCTCGATACTTTGACCAAATAGCCGGAGATAGAAAATTCTCTGGGCTGCTTAGAATCAGAGTATTGAGAAGCAATGTGAGCTTGGAAAGCAAAGGAAGAAATAAGTCCTTGTCGGGATGGTGGTATATCTGTGGAGGGTGTTAAAACGGGGAATTAAAGAATACAAGAACTAAGTAAGGGCTACACACCACGTGACAGTGGCTGAGGAGGGCGGTGACAAGCCGGCGGCCATATTTTCGTAGCCGGAGCAAGTCCTTCCAGTATATCTGCGTGATGAGCATCCACATGGGAAGCCTGGCTTGGTGGGTGTTCTCGAGATTGGAGACAAGCCACTCCATGTAATGTTCGCGATCAACTAGGTGTTCCGCATAAAGATGCGTTGCGAGGCGGATCCTGTCCAGGGATTAGACGTACGATGGGTGAGATCCAGCGGTTCAGTCAGTAGACTTACGCATAATTCACCTTGGACTTCCAGTCTTCCTCCTCAAAGGCAAAGACCACGTTCTCAACAAACTGCTCAACGCAGATGGTCCAGTCTTTGATCCATTTCGCCTCTCCTCCCATTAGGTAGGCACCGTTTACACCCTTTCTTTTGGAGGCTCGTATTTCGTTCGCGCCAACACACTTTGTCAGCCAAACAGCGCGATCCGTGGGCACGTTTTTGTTTAGGCACTGATCTAGCAAGACCTTGCCGCGAATTCCATGGGGTATCGTGCGGCTCAGTCGGCGTAGCGAGATAATGGGGTTGGCTAGGTCCTTCAACCAAACCTCGCGCTTGGTGTCGGTAAGTGTAACGCGTGGAGGCGGCTTGAAAGTCGATGGTGCCGTAATCTGGCCACCATGTCTCCTCTCCCCGAGGATTCCCGTGAAGATTGTCGAGAGTGCGTTGAGCCCGTGCTTTTGCTTGAGGCTCTGGCCTATGAGTGGCCGGGCCCCATTCGTCTCGACCTGCCCAGGCTGTAGCTTGTCATAGTACCCATTCTTGATGATGCTTTCCGACCACTGGTCCTCACCATGGCCCCCCGACCAGGGAAAGAAGTCGGCATATCCAACCGAAGACGGAGGCGTTGAAACGCCCTGGAGCCCCATCCTTGACTGTGGCTCGCCTTTTCTGTGAGAATAATATCGCGGAGCGGCAGACGGTATTTCGACAGTGTAGGGCTTAGGGCGCACATCTTTCTTGGCCGTGCTGACGACTGGGGCTGGAGGCTCGCGGCGAGGGGTATCGACAGTGAAGCGTTGGCGGCGCTGGGGCATCGGCATCGGGGCATCGATATCGACGGTCTGGGCGCGGATAGAGAAGTGCGGGCTCATGTCTCCCATATCGGAGGAGTCGGTGGGAGGCATGATGCGCGACGGGGTAAAGGGCTTGGACGACTCGATCGTGTTCGGCGACTCGCTGATGGGGGCCTGTGTGATGGAGTCTGCCGAGTCGTGTGAGAGCTCCAGCTTGAGGCGCGAACCGCCGCGGCGCTGGAGGGTGAAGCGAGCCTGAGCCTGGGCGCCATCGCTGGGATCGACAGGGCTGTAGTCGTTGAAAGAGGTCTCCTTGCGGATGGGGGAGGGCGGCAGATACTGCTGCTGCTGGGAGAGGACGCGCTGGTGCGCCGCGGGCCTCTGCGACAGGCTCGGGCCGCTTAGCTTGCGCTGGGGCGGTCGCTGGACGCCCAATGGGGGCCGGGAGGTCATCGCTGGGAGAGTTTCCAAAGCGCCATTCCGCAAGATATCGAGATGAATGACGGGAGGTGGTTCTGGCGAGGGCGAGGCCGATCGGAGGGAGACGTGAAGATGGACTGAGGTTCGACCCAGGCAAGCCCCTGCCGGAAGAATATGGGGCGATCTTCCGGCCAAAAGAGACGACGATGACTGCTGACAGCAATGCTAGCTGCTCCAACTTTAAAATGATAATTAAGAAGAAGAAAAATAGGACAACAGCAACAAAAAGGAATCGCCCAAAAGATGTCAGAAAGGGTTCGAAAGAAGAGATGCACGCGCGAGGAGACGTTGTCGCGACAGCAAACAATAGCGGGCCACAGGACGGAGCTGGCTGGATCCAAAAGGGCGCTGTGAACAATGGGGTGTCGTCGGAGTTGACCTAATGCTGGGTCACGGGTGGGTAATGGCCGGCGGTCGGGTTTCGAGCTTTCCAAGGAAGGTTTGCGGGAAAGCACAAGCGAGCTGCGCACGTTGGGTACTAAACTGTATGAGTACGGTGGGGGATGGTGCGATCTGCGGCCGGCTGGAGCTGTAATGGGTAATTGGGCGGTGCCGAGAGAGCGAGCCCTGCAGGGTGCGATTGCGATTACAAACGCAGCCAGTAAAGGCCAGTACAGGAACGGATTACGGGGGATGAGGGGGGATGGTGGCGCCTAGGATCGCTCTCGCGGAGCTGCCGGTCTTTGCAGGGGTGAGACCAAAAAGGGCGCGGCAGGCAGGCTAGGGAGGATGCGGTGTTGATAGACTCTGGAGAACTAAGCCTCCCAAGCAGAAAGGCTGGCTAAGCCTTTCCAGAAAGATTTCGTAGAAGTTTCGCAAAAACAAAAATGACAACACAAATTCAAGGTGGGAACACGGGACAATGGGAAGTCTGGTCGGGCCCGTGGGATTTTGCCCAATCGCATCAATGTCCGCCTTCCAGCAAGCAGTGTTCAAAAGAGTACCTAGCTGGCATGATACGTCCAGGCCACATCCGCTGTAGGCTTTCTAGAATGGGTATGCAGCCAGTGGAGAAGACGAAGGAGTGCGCCTGCCCAAACGTGGTTGTGGGCGGTGTCCAACAAACCCGAGAGGCCTATGGTGTCTGAACCCAAGTGGAAAATCCGTACAGTGCGAGCGAGGCGAGACAACACGAACTGGCCCTTGTCAGTCATCCGTTCTGTTCATCCTGTTCATAGCGTCGTGGTTTGTCTGTACTGGTATAGTGCCTGGTAGGCAGGTAGTGTGTCTCAGTGGGTCTTCACTGTAATCACTGTGTCAAGACAGCCCGCCGAGCCGGCGTGTGTGGCTTGTGTCACCTTCTGTGCAGCAACTAACCTGCTGATCCAATCCGTGGATACGACCAGATCGTGGAGATAGCCGTTCCGGCCGCTCGCGGCACTGAGGATTCGCCTTAGTCATGATAAGGAGCGTCTGACTGGGCCACTGGCTTGCCAGCTTCGCACAACCTGGGCTTACACGACAGCTGCGTGCTACCGAATCGTGATTGCCTGCAATGTTTCCTCTGCTGTCTTCGCATATATTTGTTTCTCCGGGCCCCGCAGAGTCAATCTCGACCGGCCAATGTCTGTCTTGGTCAATCCAATGCCAAGTTTGCGGACGGCGTCGACTTAGCCTACGGATCCGAAGATGCATATCATTTGACTAGCACCGTAATGTGTGTGTCACAGAGAGGGAGAGAGCGAGATATCGATATCAGCCAGCCAGCAGTCATCATCGTTGGCTGACACATCCACTGCAAACCAGGTAGGAATTACACCAGGGGGTCTGTGATAGTACAGTGTGTGCCTACCCCATCGTCTGATGTTAGGTCGTATTTGTTTTCTCTATTGCGCATCCGATGGCAGAAGGCCCGGTGCAAGTTGGAAGTGGCGATAAGCTGCGTCGCCGGCCCCTCGTCCCCCACTTCCCCTTCAAGTTTTGTTGTGTAAAAAGGGAATACCCCATTGTTGGCTGGAAGACCGCTCCTGAGTGTCTGGGGTGCAGGCCTGCGGCGAAGACGGTCCAAATCTAAATTCGCGGGTCCGTTCTCTTTCTGCCCGAGCAAAAGAATTGTGGGGCAAAAGTCAGCACTGTCCAGTACAGGAGGAGCCTAGCCATTTTGGGCTTGATTGGGAGGAGCTGCTGTGTGCGCCTTGATGCACACGGAAAGCCACGTCCTGTCGTCCTCGTTTTACACATCCCGCGCGCCTTCCATCAAGACGACATTGCGCCCAAGCTCAAAGCAAGCCAATCACTATGGCGTCTAGAAAAGAGAAAGATATGAGGCGACCGGACCTGGGTGAGATTTCCTTGCCCTGCTTGTGATGCTGATGATGACGGCGGTGACGCCGCCGGCCAACTTCCCGGAGAGCTGGTTGCTAACTCGGGACCGCGACACAGTCATTCCTTACCAGGAACCGGCCTCTAAGGGCGAGGGCGGCGACTTTGGATCGACCATTTCCTCGACGCTACCCATGGCTGCCATATTTCTGCGCAACAAATACATTGGCTGGTAAGCTAGAACAACATATTCGGCAGCCGCATTCATAGCATACACCATTCGGCGCGAGGCAATGCCCCCTTCTCATTTCCCAACTTTGCGGACCTGCCATCTCTCGCCCACCTTTTGATACCACCAACTCATGTACTGGCAAAAAATGGCTAACGGGATACTTTTAGGGCGTCCGTTGTCTTCAGCTTGCAGAGCTGGCTTGGCGAGAGCGAGGAGACGACAAAAAGCACTAGCACGCCCGGCTACTTTTCCGTTGGAATGTCATGTAAGTCACCCTATGGCACGAAAATTACCGGGTTTTCCACGTTCAGCAACTAACGAATGCCTCCAGTGATGTCTCTCGTCGTTACCTATCTCCCCCTCTTCCTCCCGCAACCTGGCCAGCCTGGAACCACGACTGAAGCCCCCGCCCCGGTTCCGTTGGCATAAGCAGCGGCAACACGAACGAGCGGTGGTCATTATGGATTGTGAAAACAACAGCTGGGAGGCATACGATACCTATGGAGTCCATCGACATGGACCAACGGCGATCATTTTGGCCGAGGCCGGGGGGCGAACTTAACCAGTGACATCTCAGATCTGGATGTATACTATATATACACTATACCCAACCACAAATAATACGCATAATTCATAACCCTTTACTTTGTTAGAATTGGGCACCTTCAGGCATCAAAGAATGGGTCAGAGATGGTCATAGTTGCTGTGATGTTGTGAGGATGGCCTGTGGGAGTGAATGGGCTCTCAGCTGTAACCACCGCCCATGTGGGGAAGGGGTTACATATGTTATCTCTGCAGCTGAGCTATCCAATAACCCAAAAAATGGTGCAGTGGTAACCATCTTGGTTCAATGAAGTGCTCACCGCCCGTTTTGCGGTAATTCGCAAGGGGCTCGAATCACGTTTGCGAGCCACATAAAAGCATTTATCTCACCGGCCTAAAGACTGTCTTGAATGTTCACATACGTATGACCCCCACCACCTCCCAAGTCCTTCGCTCTCTTCCACCTACTAACGATGATAGAACCCTGATCGCCTGTTACGCAGTAAGTCGGAAGGGGCCCCATTCGCGTGATATGTTCTTTCACTTCTTGGTTGTTCCACGCATAGGTACGTCCCATTTATTTCTCGGTAGCCCGCTAGAGAATTCCAGCGCATACAGGATACTCAAGTTCTTTAATATCTGCTTTTCCCAATGAGTCGAGCATCGGGGTTGTTAAGTCCTATCCTTCGCCGTCTCGTGTGCCTGAAGGTGAAACTCGGTCGCCGTGCGTCGAGCGTTTTTCTGCCAAGACAATCACGCCACTCACCACCGACCCTCAAACAACAAAACGAAAACTTCTATCTCATTGAAAAAATCACCACTCACTAAATATTATTTTCTCTTCTTTCAATTCTTTCCGGTGTTTCTTAGTGATATTTTGCGGTTAATGAACACTTCATTTCCATTCAACTGATTCATTCGCTATCCCTTCTTCTGCCCCGTTTCAAGCCTGAAACCCCATGCCTGTCAGGGCTTTTAAAGCGCCCCCCCTCCACCTGACTCCAACTCTGGGGGAGCAAGGGGGCACTTGGTCACCAGCAAGAGGCCCGCCCTCGTCTCTCCCCAAGACGGAGATGGGTTTCAGATTGCGACAGATGTGTCGCCCTGTACCCATTTTCCTCTCTCTTTTCCCCTTATGTTTCCTTTTCTCTTCTCTCTCTCCCTTCTTGTTCGTTACGCTGCGCGTGTTGATCCTCTGTCCCGTTTTGTTAAAAGGAAACAGGAACACATTCATTTCTTCTTGTTCGAGATCGAGATCAGCTGGTCCTGAAATATTTTACCACTCACTCCCTTTTAGAACACGAGAAACGATTAAAAAATTCATTTTTTAAAAAAAATGAAGCCCGCCACCCTCGCCGCAGCGGTCCTTTCGCTGTGCGTCTCGCTCGTCAGCGCCGGTGTCGTCATCACGCCCATCAAGCCCGAGCAGGTCGTGCCCAAGAACGCCGACGACTGTTTCTTCGGGGTCACTACGCCTGACGGATGCGGGTATGTCGGGTTTTTTTGGGGGGGGGGTTTATTAACTTACTTGGAGGCTAACAATGTGTTTGTGCTGTTCGTAGGCCCGCCCGCAACTCATGAGCCTGGTTCGCTTTGTGAATGCAGGCATATGTGAGCGAGCGTTGTTCGATCACAAGGATGAAGAACGATGACCGACGGGACGGTATGCCCTTAAGTAACCGATCAGGGGAAGGCCGCTTTTTCAGATGAACGCCATGACATTTTATCGCAAGCGATGGACGACAAATTCACAGCTTGAATGGCAGCTGTAGGGGCTTGCATGAAAGTGGTGGTTGACCTCGTGAATCGACAACCCTCAGCAATCGTGGACTACCTACCAACCGGGGTAGACGGGCGTCCGTGGCGACCTGTGGAGAAAGCAGAGAGTAGTGAGCCTCAGCGGTGATTAACCGACCGGGACAGCGACAATTAGCGCGCCTATTATAAGGAGGGAACATCTTGTTGGGCTATTGGTGTTTGCCTATACATACATATATTTATACTCCTTTCAACATACATACTTTATCTACTTTATACCGTTCAAACAAGAGCTTTAAGAGAGAGTAGAGCATGGAAGTCACGGTAATTAGATAGATATCTATAATGCACGGCCCTTATTTTTATTTTTTTGGGAATATCTTCTAGCTCATTCATACGGTACCTCGTTTTAAATACCTGGCTACCTCCATGTGTATATATGTATACAGCGATTTTGTAAACCTCAGTCTTAATTTACAACACAACCGCCACTATGCCAGCGGCGAACGCAACCAAGACTGCACACAAGCCCGCCCGATGTCCCGGCACAGCAGCCGCAGCATTATTATGCGCTGAGGCAGCAGCAGACGCATCGCACTCGCCGACAAAGTTACCAGCCCCCGTAGCAGGTATTGTCTGCGGGTTCTGGCCACAGTTGGCGTACTGCGCTAGGGAAATCGTTTTTGTCGTCTGGTCGAACACGACGTAAGCGCTCCGCATGAACGTGTCGCCGAGCAGCGCCGTCAGCCCCGAGGAAGGGTCGCTCGGGCCGGCACCCAGGATGCAGTTCTCAGAGTCAACCGGGACAACGAAGTCCCGCGCCGGCACCGAGATGGTCCCCGACCCAAAGTTGAAGACGAGGGTGCTGTTCAGGGACCGGTTGGAACAGGGCACCACGACTATGCCGTCTTTTACGTCTACGACACCGTCGAAGTCGGCCGCCATGGCGGTGAGCATGGTGAGGGGAAGGTAGCTGAGCGAGGAGCCCGAGTCGAGGACCACGGCGATCGGTTTGTTGTTGGGGTTGCCGTTCGAGTAGGTCTTGGTGGACCCGGTGGTGCCGTCCCTGAGCTGGGTCGAGTTCATCTGAACATAGTACCGATGTATGTCGCCTGTGAACTGAGGGGGAAGAAGGGGGTTGCTCTGCAGCTTTCCCGTGAATTTCTTGGTGTCGACGCCGCCGAAGATAATCACGCCGCCGTTGCTGGCATCCGCGCTGCCGAGGGCCACGCTGAAGGCTCGGCTGTTGGTGACTTGCTGGTCGGCAAGCTCGTCGATAAAGTTGCTGTAGTTGAGGTTGGCCCCGCGCCCGAACCCGAGACCCAGAATTCCTTCGTTCAGCTCCGTGCTGGCCGATGCCACGCCAAACTGTGCATTGGTCACGCTCGAACCGCCGGCGGCACTTCCCGTGTCAGACAGCGCAATGTTGTCTCTGAAGTATACAATCTTGACGGCGCCTTTGCCATAATGAATCGTATTGGTCTCTGCTGTTGTCACATTCTGGTTGGAGGAAGAAGATGTTTTGGGAGTATAGGTGCCATCGCTGCTGCACTCCTGCATTTGGTCCAACTCTAATGTTCGGTCGCGGCAGTTTGGATCGACCCATAGCTCGTCAGATCCGGTGTCGATGGCTACCTTGACGGACTGACCAGGCGTTCCAATTGCAACTGTTACGTGCGGGTAAGTAAAAGATGTCTCACAACTAGAAGCGCTATACAACACCTCTGGGGAGTAAAGGTACCCACGTTGAATGAGATAGCTGGTGGTTGAAACATTGAAGAGAGTAGACTCGACACCTCTCCGTGCCAATGACGTTATCTGCCTAACACGTTGTACGTGCTCGATAGGTAGCGACAGAAAACCGCTGACATTGCCGCCAGTCGGCAGTAGTACTGACGCATTGCTTCCGGTGGCGGGAAGAAGAATGGCGACCAGAAGCGGTAGAAGGAAAGCCGTGAAACACATCATCGATCATGCCAGACAAACACAGCATCAGGCGCAATAACGAAGAGAGGGAAACGAGAGAAGAAGGAACGCAAGGGCTTTCCGAGCTTGATCGGCCCGTGGAAATATGTATGGAATTTTCCCCACCGGCCGGTAAGGCGAATCGCAGCTGGAGTTGAAGAGGCGACACGCGGCAGCAACAACTTGAGGTGGGCGGCCTGCAGACAGAAGTTGGTAAGCGCCGAAACCAGGTTCCCTCCCATTGGCAGCTGGCTGTTACGGAATGGAATCAAGTGAGATAAAAGGAAAACACCCTCAAATGAACAGAGAAACCCGCGCCACAGTATTTGAGACAGCTGAAGCGGCCGAAAGTATCCGCGTTGTTTCCCCGTAGACCCATGGAGGGTGCATGATATCCAGCCATTTCCTCAGTGTGGTTATTCATGGCGGGAAGGTGAGGCGCTGTCTGTCTGTCATCCATTGTCCATAAAAGGGCGGCTTCCCTTCCCACCAGCCACATGTAGAATATGAGCCCGTTGTTGGCAGTTCATGCAGAACACCCTTTTTGGTACGTATCCCGCAATCACGTTGAGGGGGAGAGGTGACCCAGGGCGCTAGTAAGATCACAGGTATTCAATCCCCATTGGGGATTATCCAACTCGGGACGAGGACGTGACATGATTGTCTGGTGGAGCTCTTCGCTCGGATTTGTCTCATCTTTTGTGGCGGGAGTAAAAGAGGATAGAAAAACCACACAACAATTGCCCCCTGATGACGTGTCAAAGACCTTTCCGCTGGGGACCGAGGATGCGGAGTACACCGATACCAACAAAGGCGATGAGAATGTCTTGCGGATCCATGGGAGACTGCAAGATGCCAGCGGGCGGCGGGCAAAGGACTTGAAGTGCCCGTGTGTGTGAGAGGAGTGTCTGGGGGCATCGAAGACGGTTAGCCTGAAAGGAAAATACCCAGCGCTAAGCCGGGGTGTGTGCGTTGCTTGAGGCGTGATGGGACGAAGAAAAGCGCAAGCACACTGGGGATTATCATCTCACGATGGGGGACTCTTCAGGTTCAAATAATATTTTCGTGATCTGGAGCTGTCGTCATGTTCGATATCGCCAAGGAATAAGGATTCTCTTCCCCACGGCTTGGCATCTCTTGGCTTTAAAGCTTATTTTTTCTTTTAGAGGCTTCCCATAGGGCTTGTTGTTCACTGAGCGGCGTAGCTGGCATTCACACCGGCCACCCACTCCTGACTTTTCCAACGGTCAAGCTTCAAATTTGTCCACTAGAAGAATTATACAGGCTCTCGTTTCCTGGCGATCATTTCTCGCGTGAGAGGACACTTTTTACACTTCGAATCCAGTTCGAATTCGCCGAGTCTGCCTTATATTCTCTCGCAGAGCCTTTTCTTCCCTGTGATGATATATTTTCCCTTTCTTTCCCAACCCATGCTCACAAGCGTCGTAAGGACAAAGTTATTTCTTGCCGAGGAGCCGTTGCCGCCCGGCACGCCACTGTCCCAGGATTCCCCGTTCCAACCGGATCTTGGCAAACCCGCCCACGCCCTCCTGGTCGAATTCCGCGCAAGTGGGCGACAGCGGCTGGCGTGGGCCTCACCCGGGACCTTCGAGACGTAGGGGCTACATGTTGAGACGTTGTACTGAGGGTTTTACGTTTCTGTTATAAACTTCCTTGTCTAAACTGAACGCGATGTTTCTGCAGTCCAATGCCCTCACTTCCATGTTATTTCCGAATCTTAAAGAGAATATCCCAAGAGATAGCACCGGGTAGATGGCTGTGTCAGCGACGTATCTCCTGATCAACGCGAGACATTGAAGTACCAAATCAAGGTCTTCGGACGATATGTCCAGGCCGTAGCGTTTGCCCCGAACAACAATGGCAAGTACCAACAAGTATTGGATCGCGTGTGGAGATCCCTGAATTGCGCTGTTTAGATGCCAACACCAGACAAGACGGAGGCAGCGGATACAGCTTGGAATACCACACTAAGGCTTTTGGCCTCGACTCCAAAACGGTAAGAATACACCAAGTAGCTATATTAACCAGCTTTGTGTTAATGCAAGGCCGCCGAGTACCAACCAGCCAAATAGTACACTATTTTAGACTGAAAACACCAAAGTTGATCCAGTCTCTAAATTCGCTTAGACTCCTCACCAAATGCTCATGCCAAACAAACTCCTGAAAAAGCAGTATTATACGCACCTCTTTCTATATCATTCACAATATTATTGTCGGCATCCATGCCCTGCCTCTCACGGTTAGCCCGAAGGTGCTGTAGCTTCGAGTCCACGGCTTCCAATCCGCTCATGGGGTACCGGCCGCCTTGGCCTGCCGCTCTGGCGAGTATAATCTGAACTGGAAAAAGATGATAAAGTCTTCAACCATGGTACCAAAGGATCCCAGAAGCCATGGCAGGGCTCGGATGAAATAGTCCTTATCCTGGGAGTACGATAAGACGCTGGCTCCATAGGTAAAGTTGCCGGTAAGGGAGAGCAGGAAGAAGAGGAGGGCGAGCCCTTCACAAGACTTTTCCTGGTAGTTCTTGATGATTTGGGGGATGCGTGCACTATTGCAGTTCGTTAGCATTTCGCCGTGATTCGGTTTCATCTTTATCATCCTCCAAGGCAAAAAACATACCACAAGTAGCATACGGCACTGAAGTATCCCAGCGACATCCCTACAAGAGCCATCGGGTTCGCAGCATCGGGCTCATCCGGCAACCCTGATCCATCCGAGACGTCCCATACGCCCATTTTAAAGCCGATAAACCAACCGGCCGCACCAATGATCCAAACAGCTAGCAGGCTTAGTGTATTATGTAGCCACGGGTTGCTATCGGGGGTGTCATCCTCGCCAGTGATTATGCGTGTAAGAGGGTCGAGGTTGCTCTCAGCGCGGCGGACAGAGTGTCGGCGGTGGGAGCCAGGCAAACCGGTCGACTCGCTGCGGCGGCGACTGCGCTCGAGGAGCGGCTCGTCTTCGGAAGCGTCCGACACAACAGCCGTGGCGTCCGTGTCATGTGTCGCGGTGGACGAGTCTCGTCTTCGCTGCTCGGTCCGAGATCGGCGGCGGGCGTTGACTGTATTGTAGTAGCTACATTGGCAAATGATGATCAAGTCGGCGACGCAGAAGTAGCTCGCCAAAGCGATTGTCGAGGGAGCGAGGCTGGTAAACAGGGCGCCTGTCGTGAAACACGAGTTAGCCGCAAAGGAAGTATGTTGTCGCTCGGATCAACGCTCGCCACCACGCGACAGGTTCCCGTTCTCTGTCAATTGGTTGACCCAATGAGGGGGACCTTTTGGCCAAGACTGAACAATTCATATTGGTAGCTACGTACCGAATAGGTTGGCAATGTCACCCACCAGCCAGATAATGAGGAACTTCATAGACAGGGCATCTCCGCTTTTAGCCTTGTAGTTGGCGATGAGTTGCGGAAGCTGAACGAAAAACCTTGTCAGTCCGTCATGCTCCAACTTTCTCTTGCCAAACAAGAGCTACGACGCAGAAGACAGACAGCGTACCAGAAGACATATCCACGAAACAAGGCTCACACTCCCAAAGACGCCAGAGATCGCCTCGCCCGCATCGGGAGCTTTGAGCATCGAGGGGACGCCCGCGATAAGGACCTCCATTTGAGATTTTGGAGATGTGAAGACGAAGGTTCGACGACAGATCTAATGATCATTCGATTGCAGCGTGGTCATATACCACCAGCTGTGAGAAGAATAACCACGATAGACAAGGCAACAGCAGGTCATGTGGAATGGTAGATTGAAAGCAGGAGGCGAAGGAGCGGTTGAGCTCGAGTCAGCAGGCTTTGTTATCGCACCGCTGCTGATCGTTCAAAGATAAGGGAACCCCATTCAAGCAGCACACCGAAAAAAAAAAGGTCAAGCGATAGGCCCTTTCCCCGCCTTCACCGCGCTATTGGCTTTCAACTTTTAGTGCCTCTTTTGGTGGACGGGGACGCGGGGCATTCTGCATTCCAACCTCCCAGTGATGGTAGGTGCCTGCATGCCGATGCTCTCACCTGCCTCGAAAGGCTGGGTCGCCCCGCACCGTCATCAAGGCGCCAAAGCGCTTCAATCGCGGGGATCTGATCGAACGCGCCAAGCACACGAGATCCATTATCTAGAAGCCATCGAACCAGTTGAGCCCGCCTGATTACCAAAACTCGCCAGGTCAGACCTAGTACACTCGGAATGCCAATTAAAATACCAATTCGTTAGCTCGCAAGGTCAGACCAGCATCCAGCAAACTCCTCTTAGAAGGTCTCCTATTACGTACATACGACTGTAGAGTACCATAAATCAAGGAAGGCTTGAAAGAACATGCAGCTTGTAGGGACTTGGGACCATCTCAGCTTGGATGAAAGCGCACTGGTTTCCAGACAACTTTTTTAAAGGTTAATTCTATATGATGACTTTGGACTTTCTAATGTCTAGGACATAGCGATGTGAAATCGGAGAATTTGGATGTTCAAATGCTTGGCACGTGGCGGCAACCCCTGTCACGGTTCGTTCCTCTGACAACTCGTGTGGTCGTTGGCGCTCGGCTGATGTTGAGGTGAGCCCTGCTGTGCGTCTTTTGATCATCCTTTCAGCTGATATCTTCATCAGACCAAGGTTTAGAGAGCAGACGAACGACTGCTTTTGTCAAGAGCTTTTGCTTGTTATTGCGTTTTTGATGCACATTGTGTTTCGCTCGAGCGTGTTGCACCATTCCTGTTGTAAAGAGACGATACGCCCGTATCGTGTTCCTTACTACTTGCCTGCGCTTGTCGCTACAACACACGCCAAGTTTTTGCCCGGGTTTGAGAGTTACTGAAACTCCCTCACTCAGTCACGATGAAGCTGTCTTACCTCGCTGTAGGTGCAGCATCATTGCCTCCAGCTATTGCATGGGGAGGTACGATAAACTCTCTCCACACCTGAATGATTGTCTCTCCGCCCCTATCCCCCTCCTTTTCCCCTTGAGGGTAGGAGACGAAGAGAGAGTTAGAAACTAAGCACAAGGCATATACAAAAGGATTTGGACACATTGCGGTAGCATACGTCGCGACGAACTTTGTGTCGAATGAAACTACCGCATATTTCCAAAGACTCCTGCGCAATGATACGCAGGATTACCTGGCCGGCGTGGCAACCTGGGCGGATTCTCTCCGCTACTCCAAGTACTTTCGGTTCACGAGCCCATTCCATTACATCGACGCCAAGGACGATCCGCCGCGTTATTGCGGGATCGAGTATGAGCGAGATTGTAAGGAGGTCGGGTGCGTAGTTAGTGCGCTGGCCAACTACACGACGCGCCTGTTGGACGCGGATTTGCATATCTCGGAGCGCAACATTGCTGCCAAGTTCATCATCCACTTTGTCGGCGACATACACCAGCCGCTTCATACCGAGGACGTTGCCCGCGGCGGCAATAGTATCCCCGTTACCTTTGATGGCAGGAACTTCAATTTGCACCACGTGTGGGACACGAGCATCGTCGAGAAGCTCGTCGGCCATGTCAGCAGGCATCCGTATGCCGAGGCGGAGCGATGGGCGGGCGAGCTGACGCAGGAGATCAATTCGGGCAAGTTCAAGGCCAGCAGCCAGAGCTGGCTGAAGGATGTCGATCTTGCCGACCCAAAGTCGACTGCACTCGCTTGGGCGGTGGAAGCCAACGCATATGTCTGCACGACAGGTATGTGGAATCATTCTCTCTGAAGAGTCCAAGACGGAGGACTTGGGCGCACAGATGTTTGCTAACACGGAGGCAACTCGCTTCTCAGTCTTGCCCGAGGGACCACAAGCGATAATAGGACAAGAACTGGGCTCAAGCTATTATGAAGCAGCCGCCCCTGTTGTAGAGGCTCAGGTCGCACGCGCAGGTTACCGCCTGGCGGCCTGGCTGGATCTGATTGTGTCCAACATCAATAGCCGGTCAGGGAGAGACGACGATCTGTAGAACATGTTTATCTTTTTGGGCGGTGGCGCTTACAGTATGGGAACACTCTTCTTCTGGTCACTTGATCTCGGCGCGAGAAGCGAACCTGTTACGAATTGTAGCATTAGATGCAAGAATGGTCTTCGAGAAGGTGATCATCTGAAATGATAATCATCTTCGGAACATTGGCAGTCTAGGCGAAACATTGCTGTTTTCAAGACCACGACGTAGAAAACGCTTGGTGCTTGATCTTCCCGCTGGGCGTCATTGATCATGATGCTCTGCTCGGCGGCGCACCGTAGAGTGCCAGTTGGGAATAACGTGAGTGACTGACAGCAACTTGCTCTGCACGCCCAGGCTCTTATTCCCGATCCCACTCGTTTCGTTCTGGCGATCATGCGGTTACGGCAGTGCGGTGATGAGACTCAAGCTTTGTGTAAAACGCCCAGGCGACAGTGAAGGCATGAGTGGTCAGTGCCGTTGTCGCCAAGCATGAATCCAGTCCAGGGATGGTTAACGCCGGCCCCGGCCCACTTGATGGTTTTTTACCTATCATCATTTTTTCGCAGCTTGCTTGCTGAGATAAAAATTACCAGGACGAGTAAAGATGGGACGTTTCAATACGTCGGATGCCTGGCTCCAACCGATGTTGGTACACTGGGGGATTTTGAGGCGAGAAATTGGCAAGTCAACGCTCAGTGCTTCACTCCGTCTCATGTCTTCAGGGGCCACAGGGGCCAGCTTCAACACCCTGCCACCCCGCCCGCGCTTGTCGCCCCTTTAGCGACCACTCATCCGAACGACGCGCTCTCATCAAGCACTTAGATATGAAGTCCGAGAGGACTCCTGCTCGTCCTGTGTTGGTCAAATCAAGTGACTAAAGTCGTATACGCTTCCAAATATTCGTAGGTTGCTTCACTAAGGCCGCGCTCGGTCTAAGTGGGCATTGAAGAAGAGCATCAACTCGAGCCGAATGGTAATATGGCTGGCCAGCATATGAGGCCTCGACTGATATGGTGAGCCCAACAACCCCACGACCGAGATGATGTTGGACTGTGCATCTTTGCCTCTTGGCCATTCAACCCTGGGACGAGGCCTGAACGGCCCTAATTGTCGACCCTGGCCGAACGGGCGGTGGTTCCCCTTTTTTTAGACTTTAAAGAGAGACACAAGTTGAAGATCAAGGACTAGGGGACCTAAGTGCTATCAGGGTGTCAAATGTGAGGAAGCGAGCAATGACTGCATGGCAAGCAAGCCCAAGGAAGCAAGTCCTAACTGTTTCGGCGAGGTTGCGCTGGGATTGACTGTGGCTGGCGGGCTCGAACTTACAGTAAGGACTTACTGAGGCTGAGGCAGAACCCAGTTAACCACAGACAAAGGGAAACAGGAGGTCACGTTTTGGTCCTGTTGCACCGAGACGCCGTCCCTGGGGCCGATGATTCTGGCTGGCGACGGGGAGATTGAAAGGGGATTGACTGCTCCTTCTCGCTTTCTCATCCTTGCTGTTGATGTAGGACTGACGGGTGGGCTCCCCGATTCCAGAGCCACCACCGAAGGTAAAGAACAAGCGATTACAAGATAAAGAATAAGAAACACAGGGCCAGCCAAGTGGTAGTGGCAAGTGGATTCGGTGGATTCACGATGAATCGGCCGCCCCCCGCGCGGATTGCTGGCTTTGGGGTTGGGGTTGGGGTGGGAGGAGGAGGGCAGCCTGAGACCGAGGTCATCGCACCTTGAACACCGCCTGCCAAGACTACAAACGACGGGAGGCGAGAGGTGTGCTGTTGAGCCCTGGCTGGGCGAAACGGCTCGATCACTAACAGTGCGGTCCTAAAGGGTCCTCGCTGACGGCCATGGCTCTTCCCGCCGTGGATCTCCACTGCGTCGTGAACATCTCTGCGCATCCTTGGTCGCCCAAACAAAACACTCGTGGTGGCTCGATTTTCGTCGATGATGTGGATTTTCCATGGCTTGAGTGACATCTGTCCGGGCAGCTTATTCGCTGGGTTGGTACCGGCTGTGGCGGCAGAGGCAGACGAGACCGGGCCGTTCGCGCATTGGCATCAGCTCCCCTTTTTCGTCTTCTCAGTGCAAACATGGGAGGTGACTGCAAACCTAGCAGAAACCATGCGAATTGACAGGGCGCGAAGAGCAGGCAAGAGCAATCCAATCCTGGAAGCAGCGGTTGAATGAAAGGGGATCGCTGTTTCCTGCTCGGGAGCAAAGAAGCCTTGAGGCCTGGAAGGTGCAAAGTGGGACGACCACAGGGAACGGAGTGCAATGCTCCCTCGCTAGCGCTTCATCCCGAGACAGATGGTGCTCGATCGTCCTCGGGCGCCCCCCCTTATTGGCTGGATTTCAGACGAACGGGGGTCAGCCATCGCATCTGGCACAGAAGCCGCATCAACGTCAAATCGATTTCTCCCAGCGCTGGGAGGTACAAGCGCACGCGCTTCGACTCGATGCGAATTTTTGGCGCTGCGAAACCCGCGGACGCGACTGACTAGCAACAGCACTGAGAGCGATTCTCGTCCAGTTAGGACACCGCACAAAGGCGCAAGTCAACCAAGAAGGTCGTGGCACGGAACGCAAAGGCCATTGTGAAGTCGGCCTTTCAAGTTGCCAGAAAAATAGAATCCTCCCGTTTTGTTGGCCTTTCCCCTGACCCACCTGTCTTTGTTCGCCGCGCACAATGGACCACAGATCAATTCAGGAACACAGGCGGCATTTCCCCGCGTCTGGTTGACAAAGATCAGGATCCGGTACAGTATGTACATACCGACCACCGGCGACCGGCTGGCCGTCTGAGGACCTGGACTGAGCCGCAGGTGTTGAGGCTGCAAAATAGTGGTGTGGAGGAACCTGGCAGGCTGGCCAGGGCCCATGTACATCTTGTACTTCTACATGCCGTCCCAAGGTTTGACGCTATTCTCCCTCGCTGTCAGATCCCTCCCATCTCCCTGCACCGCGTTTTGGAATCGTGGAGACACAGGAGGCTCACCTCCTGCTCCCGAATGTCGAGACTCCTGCCGCTCACCAGCGCGATGCAGCCTTCCTGGTCGCAGAAAGCTTGGCATGAGCGCCCACCCTGCCTCGAAACCTCTTGGCTCTCGGAGATATAAGAAACGAGGTCTTGGCCCTCCGTCTTTGTCCTCCTTTTTCTTATATCACTTTGAGCCTCTCCCGTCCCTTCCCTTCCCTTCTCATGCTGTGTTCTTTTGTGTGGTGGTAGTGTGTATTTTCCATTCGTTCGTTCCTTTCGACTATCTTCGTCGACACCAGCTGTCCGGCACCACTCCTTTTTACGACTTCTATTTCAACGGTCTGGAACCATTAGTACTATTCGACATCTTGCCAGTTTCTACCTTTCACCTCTCTCACTGCTCCCGAGGAGCTAGTTTCTTCTCGACCGCCCGCAGGCAATTACTTATATACCGACTTCAACATGCTGATGAAGACAACATTGGCGGCCCTTCTGGGCCTGGCCTTGACTGCCGAGGCCGCAACTGTTCACCAGTATCGGTCTCCTGTTGCACTGTCGAGACGGCAGGCCAAGGGTGGCAAGCAGAACAACAACGGTGGAAACAACAATAACAACAACAACAACAACAACAACAATGGCGGCGGCGGTAATGCTGCCGCTGCCTCTGTGACGTGCTTGGCCGCCAACGCCATCCAGACTGGATCACAGTCTACGGGCCAGAATGGTGCGGTTGCTGCTGACGGCCAGGTCAACTCCGCTACGTATGTCGAGACCTCGCCCCTGCGAGCCAGCAGTTCATCGAACATTAGCTAACATTACTCACAGTGACCCTGCCAACTTTATCAACTTCTGTTCCGGTCGGACTGTAACCAACGGGTTGCAACTGAAGGGTGGTTCTTGCAATGGCATTCGTACGTACCCCTGATCATTCCATATAAATGTTTTGATATCATGCTAACAATAACCAGCCATGGGAGAAATCCCAGCCAGCACAAAGATGGTTTCCGCTGTGATTCTCAACCCCGTGAACGGACAGGATATTACTGCGGGGCAGACCTTCGACATCACGGTCAACATTGCCAACTTGCAGGCCGGCTCCTTCACCAACGCGACAAGCACATACTATGCTGCCCCTCAGGCCCTGAACAATGGTGGAATCATTGTTGGCCACACCCACGTCACTGTTCAGGACACTGGAAACTCGCTGAACCCGACAACCCCGCTCGATGCGCAACAGTTTGTCTTCTTCAAGGGAATCAATGATGCCGGCAACGGAAACGGCCTCCTCAAGGCGACGGTTACCGACGGCCTCCCCAATGGCAACTATCGTGTGTGCACCATGACTAGTGCGTCCAACCACCAGCCGGTCTTGATGCCAGTCGCCCAGCGCGGATCGCAAGAGGACTGCAAGTACTTTACTGTCGGCGCCGGCGGCAACGCAAACAACGGGGCCAACAATGGTGCCAATGGTGCTAATGGTGCCAACGGAGCTAATGGTGCCAACGGAGCTAATGGTGCCAACGGTGCTGATGGTGCCAACAATGGTGGCAATGCTGCCACTGGTGGAAACGCCAACAACGGTGGAAATGGCAAGGGCAAGACTGCTGACAACAACAATGGCGCCAACGCCGGTGCTGCCACTGGTGGTGCCACGGCTGGCAAGGACACGGGCAAGAACACCGGCAAGAACACCGGCAAGAACACTGGCAATAATAACGCCGCCGCCGGTAACGCCACTGGTGACGCCGCTGCTGGAACTGGCAACAACGGAGGCAAGGCCACCGCTGGAAAGGGCAACGGCAAGGCCACCGCCGGTACTGGCGCAGCTACTGGCGACAATGCGGCCGCAGGCAAAGCTGGTGTTGCCAGCATCCCAGCCCCACAGGTCGTGGATGCTGGAAGTGGTGACCGTCGATTCAGCGTCAACGGGGCCACATTTGTCAACAAGGCCGCTGCCGTTCAACGCTCCTGTGCCATCCAGAACAATGCCTGTGCCGATGCAGTCAACTCGGGCAAGATCACTGGTTCAGTCGGTGAATGCAACCAGCAGGAGGCAGCGTGCCGGGCAGCTGGAGGGGCGTAAACACAAGGCTTCCTTTTGTTTTCTTTTCGCACGCCTGGCTGAGACCACCACGTTCCGTCTTAGCGCCTTGGAGTGCCAAAGCTGGGGCTCCCATTTCCTCTGCTGAATAGAGGCAATATCAAACGGACCGGATGGTTATGTTTTGGCGTGGGGCACTTGTGAATAACCCGTTCATCTCGCGATGAACCTAGCGTCTGACGCAACAATCCGGGTCCGAGCAAAATTTGGCAATTGAGGGTGCCTTTGTGTTTATAATGGGAGGGAGAGCGCGTATATGATATTCTTTTCTATCTATGACGGTAAAACTTTTTTTTTTTGTCGTCTTCCTTAATGTCGTAGCTTTATGGATCTTTGTGGATTGGGTTTTTGCCTATGGCGTCGTCATTTTCTTCAACTTTCTTCTTACCTCTACTAGAGAAACAAGTCTCGATCTTCCACTTCCCATCTCATTTCAAGTATGTGGGAGAGCAATCGGAAATTAGAAAAAGAATGGGAGAGAGACTCGGATTTTTTTCTTCGGTTGGTGTGTGGAGAGTTGACTGATTTGGACGCCGCTACTTCACTCAAGTCCCTCAATCATAGAGCTACTTCATTTCCATGATAACTCGGAGCGGAGTGTATTAACAGCATCTATCTGTTGTACTTCAAACAAAAATTCTTTCAATTGGTGTTCGCTAATCTTCACTCATAGAGTCAATCAGAGAAGGGAAGTAAAATGTGACGATTTCTGAATAACAACCATGGGGGGACTTTGTCATCTCGCATCGTCTCATACCCTGGTCTAGATCTGGAGTATCTTTAATGCGCAAGTCGTGGGGTTGTATGCAAGCCAGTCGGGGACATTCCTTCCCGCCCGCAGTGTCGTGTCGGAAGTGTGAAACCGATGGAGGCTTTTGCTTAATCGAGAACTTTTTAATTCTCCGCAGGGTCCCGACCCCAGGGGAAGGGGGAAGCCGAAACCACCAAACTTTGGGAGAGCAGGGTTCCGTTGACCAACCAGATGTCGTTGTCACCGAGATGGGAAGGGTAGTCCTAACGTGTCGCCGATTCGCCATCCGCGCGTGTAAAAACGGAAGAGGAGAAAAGGGCCATGGGTTTGCTTGAGCTGTTCTTCTTTTATTTCTGGCATATTATTTTAACTTACTATATCAAGACCGATCGTCTTTATTGCTTGTATTCGAGGAGAGGGGGGATGGAAACAATGCGCTCGAGCCTCTCTTTTCCAAGCCCCAAACATTGGAAGCAAACAAGCAACAACCCCTTTTTTACCCTCCCTTGCTGCGACCTTGTTATCCACGTGCCGAGGCTCAAAATAAAGCACGACGAACAACTAAGATTAGTACTACGGATGATTACTTTTTGTTTCGCTGCTGTCCTTCATTGAGGTCACCATGCCGCTCCAAAGATTACTCATGGGGAGTTAATACGTACCAATATGACAAATAATAAACTGGCAATTGCATGGATGTGGACAGAGCAAATGACTTACACAAAGGCTTCCTTTTTTTTGTACGTGACGTCACCTAACCTTACCAAACCACCTAGGTATCATCTCAGCCTTTCATCCAGCCTTTTAAAAATATCTCTCCTGTTTTCTCGTATTTCATCTCATCACCCTTAAGACTACAAACTAAAAATACACACCCGATTCATCTGATATCGCTGCCTCTTTAAGCACTATATTTACTTATACACTCAAGTTGTACTACCCCTCCCCCGTTTCGATTTTCACCGTCAAACTTCTCTCCCCTGCATATGGTGGTATACACACAAAGCAAAAAGGTCTGTTCGCGAACTTGACGTTTGGACATCACTAAACCTGGCAGGTGGTCCAAAAACAGAACAAGAAACATGTTAACCAGGTCTAGAGCTAAGTATAGTTTATCCCGCGAGTGAAGCAAAGAGAGTTGAGATGAAAAGAGAAAGGACAAAAAAAGATTTTATGTCTCCCCGACCGGAATCGAGCCGGTGACCTTTCGATATACAAATAACATTTACAGTCGAACGTGATATCCAACTACACCACAGGGAGTTTGTTTGATTATGAGTTAGGGCGGAGATACTTTGCCTCTTGAGCGGGTCGTGTGGTGGGGTTGCAAGGAAGAAGGTCAAGGTTGTTGTCACCTTCTCTTGGCACTCAGAATGTGGTCCTAAGGTAATGAACAGATATCGTCGCAATAGCGAAATGCGCGGTGATACTGCCTTGTTAAATATATCGCTATGGTAGTAATATGTACCCAGAAGGGCAAGAAAGAATCATGACACCTTGCTCGTCAACTAATACTTCGCACCTCCTTTGCAACAGCATTGCACAGAGCTACCCGCACGCCAGCGCCGGTGAGGACATGAATCCATAACCGCTGAGTATCGCTCAGTCGGTCATTGGCGCTCTTCACTTCCGCAAAGAGAACTTCACCCTTGTGATCGGATGGTTTAACTTCGTCCTCCTCCGTTCGCCATAGGACGAGGTCCGGCACACCACCTCCTCGTGCCCTGTACTCTTGCGCCATCACCTTGCACACAGCCGCGAGCGCCTCGCCATTGAAGCATCTCACCAGCTCAAGCAAGTCGTCGACTTCAAAATCCCAGTTCAGACCCACCACGCAGGTCCGGCGCTCTTGTTCGCGTTCATGAACCTCCCGCACCAGCGTCTCTGCCCCGCCGTTGGCGATCTCAACCAGCCTGTGGTTAATTTCGCTGGCACGAGCCGGGAAGAAGGCGTCTGTGTGGAGATCGAGCGGGCACGTTTGGAACGCGGTCTGGAAGACGTTGGGGATGTAGACAAAGAGTACGTCGAAGAACAAGTAAGCAAACAGTGTCCGCAGAATTCCACCCTCACTGTGATAGCCTTTCCACCCCTGGCTGCGATAGTGAGATAAACACATCTCCTCGACGCTGACGTGGAGGGGTTTGCCGTCCTCGCCCGGTTCACCTAATTCGTCCAGCCATAAGGTTTTGGTGCTTGGGCCACGACCAGCTTTACTCTTGGCACTCGGATCATCTTGTAATAACTGGACGCCCTCAACTGTGTGCTCCTCAGGTTCGCGCAGCTTTACATGACCAAAGTCATGCTGCAGCCGGCGCGGAATGCGAAGTCTCTTCTCCAGCTTGAGAAGCCGCTTTTGAAGATCGTAGTGGTAGATCAGGTGGCAGTCCCTGTCCTCGAGGGCAGTCTCGCAGGTCATAACGGCGATCCGCTGCCAGTGCTTTTTCCGCATCTCAGGATCAGTCGATACAGGCTTGGGGTCAATTTCACACATGTAGCGTTCCTCCAACAAAGCCTTGCGCTGGTACCAAGAGCCTCGGCGAGAAGGGTGAAAAAGTCGTTGGCCAAGCAGTTCAATGAGAAAATCATGCTCCTCCTTGTATCTGTGCAACCGTCCGAGGACGTGTGCTGTCTTGTGCGCTATTCGAGTGTATGCGTGGGCGGCGTTAAAACGTCGCAGGTAACCACCCTCGCCGAACTCATAGATATTTTCCTCTCTGTCCTGTTCTTGTCGGAGCAGTTCTCTCCATCGTGCGGCTATGCTCTCGAAGACGTCCAATACCTTGAGAAAACCTTCTGTTCCCGGAGGGCCGTTGAATTCAAGAATCTTGTCGACTTCAAATTCCTTGCGCATTGAGTGCTCAAACTCAAGCAGGTGTCGACGCGATGGGAATATGTTAGATGACCGACACACGATGTACTCGGGAAAATTCCTTCGGGCGATTTTGGCGAGGATGATAGTGGTTAAAGATTTCTCCGTCCACTCTGTTGACCGATAAAAAACCAAGTGAACACGCTCAAACAGCTTGAAAACCGACTCCGATAGTCTGATGAGTGGCCCGGTAATAGCAAGGATTCTGCTCATGAAATGTGTGTTCCGATTTGAGTCTGAGTTTTCGGGGCTCTCGTCTTCTTTTTTGAGACCTGCCGAGCCACTCGAGCTTGACCGCCGCAAACCCAAAGAGAGCAGTCCTGATTGTTGAGTGCTCATGCGACAGAACGCACCAAGAAGGTCTGACTTGTTCTTGCCCTTCACTTTGGCTTCTTTTGCGAGCATTTTCAGCTCATCGAGGCTCAGCAGCGAAGAAGCCTCCTCTATCGTCTTAATGCACGATTCGGAATCATCAGCAAAGGCGAAGGAGTCACGGAGTGACCATTCCTGAGCCTGGTCGGTGGCATCTTTCTTGGGGCAGAGATCTTCCTGAGCATCAGGCAAACTTCGGCACTCTAGCAGACTCGAGATGGCAAGATCGACATCCGAGATGTCAGCATAATTCGCAAGACGCTCAGCTCGATGCCAAGACGCTGTCTTGCGCAGAAAGAGCCGAACATATCTGCAATGAGTTAGACATACTTCAGGCAGCACCAACGAGAATAAATGTAACTGACAGATACTGTGCCTCGTAGGGCAAACATCTCCATTGCTCAAAAACGGCCTTTTCTCTGTTGTCAAATAGATGCGCCTCGTCTTGTAAGACTGTGTCCAATGCAAGACTGAAGGCATCAACATAGATAGAACTCTTCCCTCTCACCCACTGTCGGCTTTCGATTCGTGCAGCTGTTTCCGCTACGGGATCCAGCTCCGCTTGGGAGGAAGCCCTCGCGGCTTCGTACTCCTCAATGGCCTCTTTGTCTGTCGCTACCTGGGGGAGCGAACTCTCGAACGCTGTCTGACGCCGAACAGGCAAGGAGTCGCCGCCATCGACTGCGGAATCCTCCTCTGCAATACGATCCTCCTCTGATGCTCGCTCATCGTGGACGACAACAGGGGGTGTCTCGTCGCCGGCCCGACCACCATCGAAGGATGTTTGAGAAGAGTCATCGTCGTCATCGTCACTGTCTCTGACCTCTTCAACCCGAATCTTCTTGGCAGGAGGTCCCTCTGGTGCGGTATTCCTGGAGTTGGTCGACCCACTCACCAGAGGTTTCCACGCAGCGCTGGGCAATGGCTTTGACCTCTTGACAAACCGCTCCATTCTGGCAGTAATGGAACGGACTTGTGGAGATCATGGTACGTTCATCAAAGCAAAAACCGACAAAAAGGGAATATAATTTTCGTTTCGCAGTCAATCCAGCTGACCGTACCCAAAAAACTCGCAAGTAATGCAACACAACAGCTTGCTTGCAGCGTGTTGAACAAATAGGTTTTGATGCAGGAGGCGAGTCATAACGAACCTAAGGCCAAAAGCGCGACGGGATCCAAGGTACCACGGCGCGAGATCCCGTGACCGCGCGATCACTGGTGAAATGCATGTTAGTGCTTGAATTGAAAGACAGGCATAATGGCGTGGCATACGGATTACAGCGTCCAAACAAAGCAACAGACCTTATTTAAAGCCTTAACAATCCTTTTACAGATAGGTAGTGAAAACCCTCTATTTCATTCATTCATCCAAAAGGTAGTCGGGGCGTCACAGACACTTTGTGACGTACTCTGTAACTGTACCTATTTCACTGATATATCCATATTTACCGGTGGAGGTTGCTGCCCCACTAAAGCTCCCAGCCAAGCTATCGCAACCTGGGGGAATTTGGAACTTCGTCTCGACATCTTCACCAGCAAGCAAGCAAAGAAAGTCAATTGCGCCGCGCCGCGCCCAACACACACCATGTCCGAACCAGAGCAGCCAGTGCCAGCGCAAGAACCAATGGGGAATGCCCCGTCGGTTCACCCGGCCGTCGGCGAGGGTGACGATGTCTCGTACGCACCAGCAGCAGCAGCAATAGTCGCAACCCCTACCAACGAATCCGACGACCCTGCGACGGCTGCTGTCAACGGCGACGGCGCATCTACACCCTCCCTGACGCAGGACCCAGACTCCAAAGACGATGTAGCGATGCTCGATGTCCCAACAGACGAGCAAGCTGCCGTACGTCTCCCTCGCGTCCCATCCCTCAGGCAAGCAAGCCAAGCAAGCCAATCTAACATACCGTCACACACAAAACCAGTCCCCTCTGCCTACCGCCGTTCCCCCAAACACCTCCACCGTAACGACAACAGCAGCAGCCCCATTCGGCGGCAACAGCAACGCGCCGTCGCCCTTGCCAGCGCGAGTGAGCACACCCATGCGCAACACAGCAGCCGGCGACGAGAGGATGGGGTCGCGAGCGGCGTCGACGCACCCAGACCCAGCCGGCGGCTTCACAATGCCGGCCGAGGCGCCGCCGCATGGGGCGCCGGTGCGGCAGTATATCAACAGCAAGATCACTGGGGTGTTGCTAGAGGGCATGAAGATGGTGGCCAAGGAGCAGTGAGTCTCGCTCTTTCTCCCTTTCTTTCTTTGAGGCTGGGGGGTGTTAATGCTGCAAGATCAGGCCTAAAGATCCGCTCCGTGTGCTTGGAGAGTTTCTCCTCCAGCGATCAAGGGAAATAGAAGGCTCGGCTTCTTAGTGGAATATCAACCGGAATCGAGCTTATGAGGTTGGCGGGAAAAGTTTTATGATTTACTCGGAGTTCAGGAACAAGTCGGCTGCAAACAACAAGATCAAGATACCACATTTGCGAGGGTTATGTTTTGGGGGAACGTAGTATGCATTTTGATACTATATTCCTCATGTCATGTGTCCTGGGGTTTGCCCAAGGCAACTGCCCTTTTTCGCATCACCGGCATTTTTGCAGAATGCTCCTCCCCCCCAACTCCCATAGCTAGACCCTGATGTGCTACCAAAGGGCGACCCAGCCATGCCGCTGTGCAAAAAAGACGCAGAACCCGACAACAACACAAATCACCTCATCTCTTCCTCGACACGGCGCACTGGTAAGATGCGTGATCCATGTGCCCGTTTATGAGACGATGGTGCTGGCGGTGGATGACTCGTACTTCCAGGTAGGGGGCAGGACACCAACCGTCTTGTAGTAACGTGCAAGACGGTGAATCCGAGACTCGATAAGAATCAGGCGGAACTTGCTGTCCTTGTCCTTGCGGTTGCGCTCAAGGTGCTTACGGACGGCGACAGCCTTCTTGATGAGGAACCTGAAGTTGTGTCAGCTCTCTTGTGTTTACGCGAGTAATACACTGGGCAATACACAGGACATGGAGAACTTACCAAAGATCCTCAGGAAGCTCGGGAGCAAGTCCTGGTAACATCACTCTGTCAGCCAAATGACCAATCAGAGGCATATATATGTTGAGAACTGAGTCTCGTCTCCCTCGGCCTTATAACCCCCCACTTCCCCGACCTTGCGGACATAAAAGCTCCGCCGTCATAGTTCGGAGGGTTATACGGTTGACAGGATATCATGTTCCATAATTTTTTTCCCGAATGCTCTGGGGAATTGTTCAGTCCATACCAGAGCTCTTAAGGATACGCAGAATCTTGTTGCCTGAGAGCGAAAATACGTTAGCTGTGAAGTTCCTAACAATGCGATCAGACAGACTGGAGTGAAAACATACCGGTAACGACCTTGACCTGGGCAATTCCGTGGGAGTCACGGAGAACGACACCAATCTGCGAGGGGGTCACGCCCTTCTTGGCGAGCTTGCAGATCTGGTCCACGACCTGCTCAGGCGTGGTCTTTAACCATGCGGGAGGGTTGCGGGAGTAGGGGATAGCGGAGGCTGAAATTCCCTTTCCGTTGCTGTGGAGGCGACCCATTATGACTGTTGTTTGTCGGTTGTTGGTGATAGGAACGGGTCGGTGGTTGCGTGTTACTTTTTCGCAAGTGTTGGAAAACGATCGCGAGGTGGAAAATGTGGTTATTCAAAAGTTGTGGGCGGAGAAATTTCCCGATGACTAAGGCTAGGGTCTGTCTTTCTATTGGCGGGGCTGCACCCCACTGTACAGAGCTCCACTACACTATCACGTGGCTGAAAACATGACCTTGATTTTCAGGATCTCAGATCTCTGGTTGAGCTTAAAACCAAAAACTTATCCCGCCAAATTTTCTTATCTCTTTCTTTCTCCAGACCAGTATGCACTGCAGCATCGCCGACATGCCCGGAGAGCGACAACCTGCATTTCAACGACCTGGATGAGACAGGCTTTGAAGTTGTGTCTCTGGTCACTTACGGATTTCTGAATTTGAGCATGCACTCCTGGGGCTTTTATCGCTTAGTGCTCAGAATGCCCCCATGGCTTTGTCACTCTTAAGAGATACGGATTTTCAGTCTGCGACAGTGTCTGCCGGATGAATATATACAGTAAGCTCTCGTCTCCTCAGCACACAATACCCCCAACCCAATATGATGATACATTCATTTTACTTTATTCTGGTACCTCTTATGTTAAGGTCCTTCGGGGCTTGATGAATTCAACGGACTTCTGAACTTTTGGTTTATTTCTCAAATTTAAAATACGCCACCATTCATGAATCACGATCATTTTGGCTAACGTACGCAAGTTCAGGTTTCATCCCGACTTTGCACACTAATCATACAGACACAACATTAGCTATCTAGTTAGACATATATATCGTGCCTTGCATACTTATTGGCTGGTCCATTATCGTAGAAGAAATCGCAATAACCTTGTGTCATCTTTGTCCTCAATGGCTTCCTGATTGGCATGTTTCGTCATGATCTTGATGAAGTATTTGTTGAAGAAAATCGCTGCCATCCTAATTCCTTTCCTGGGCTCATTCTCCCTCGCTTGTATTCTCTGTCTGATCCTTGTCGTCAACACGCAAATATCCATGGCACGTTTTATGTTTGTGAAGTGCTGATACAAATCAGCACAACGGTGTTCCTAAAATAATCATACAACCAGCAGAAAGAATCCTCCCATCTGCAAAACGGCTCCTAAACTGATACTGGACGTGGCGACCTTTCTTCAGGTCGATCGCCCCAACCCCAGATGAGTTCGCACTTCCGTTAGCCCTTTCGTGTTTACTTGTTCTCTCCCAGCATTTTGTCTTTTACCACGCGCTGACGTCGAAATTCTCCTGTAGGATCTTGTAAGTAAAAGGTAAAGCAAAGTTCTGTGCAAGGCATGTCCTTACTTCTGGAAAGTATGTTGTGACCACCGTCCGGTCAGCAAACTTTCTCCCTGCCAGTGCCCGAAGCGCCTTGGTTGCCACCTCGGAGTTCTCAAATTTGATAAAGATCTTCCCAACACCAGCCGATTGTCTGCTGCCACCGACTGGTCTGGGGATCTTGAGAGAGATGATCTTGCCAAACTTCTCACACTCCTCTTGGATGTCGTCACGGATTTCTGACTAGGATTAGCAATGTTCCTGGAGTTTGCAAGTTGAGGGTGAATGACGAGGCTTACCTTCGTAGTCATCATTGTCCATGAGCTCTTCTGGGGTGACCATGTTCAATAGCTGTAGAACCCGGCCGACATCCGAATCTGCCGATGTTGTGCCAGCCAGCATAGACATGGCATTGACGCCCATCTCGCCAGCAACTTGTGTGATACCTATGCTTGCCTTTTGAACCTTGAGCGCATGCTCTCCTAGCACCATGTTGTGAAGGCCCTGAATGGCCACAGGTGTGACGGAGGGATCAACATATTCGAGGAAGGCAATTCCCTTGATTACTGTTAGCTTACTGATGTGGCACCTTGATTGGCACTAGAAGGGACTCACTCGTGACTCCTCCGTGCCATTATCCTTCACGAGTATGAACGACTTCAGCTTCCCAAAACTAACGAGTAGCTCGATTACCTGATCCTCCGTCAAATACGGCGGGAGATTTGCGACGCTAATCTTGTTGGGAGTATCAAGCACAAACGGAGATGGGACATCGGAGTCGGGATCGTAGTGAGGATCTTCAACCACTGCGGGAACAATGTAATCCTTGGGCCGGCGAATCTGCAAGCCGCGAGGTGCTGAGCCATTGCCGTTGGCACTGTACGCATCGTCTGCCTCCATCGTGACGCCGTCCAGCGCCAAGGCGACTGTGGCATCTCCGCTGTTCTTGAATTCGAGCATCGCAAAGGTGTGATCGGGAGAAACATGGCATAGGGCGCATGGATCTGTGCTCTCGATGACGTTGAGGCCATTGAGCTGTAAGTTGAAGAAGCTCACCAAGCTCTCTTCGGTGGCGGAGGCGGGCAGGTTCGACACAATCAGACGCTTGCTCTGGCGCGAGTTTGACGGCTTGAGGGTAGCGCTGTTAACCGCTCCACCGGGCTGGGTCATAAACGCCTGTAGCTTTGCCGTGTCCATGACCTGCTGGCGCGGCGCACCTGGGAGGGGAAACATGCCCGAGAGCTTGGCTTGTTCTGCGGTCACGTTGTCGTAGCCGGGGGGCTTGATATCCCACTGCGTCAGACGTCTCTTGCGCTCCAGAACGCTGACAACATCAGTGAGGTCGGGTGTGGGCTCTCGCTTCTTAGGCGGCGGTGAAGCACTGCGCCGGCGATCCCTCTCGAGGAATTCTCGGTCCGGGTCACGCTCCTCGCGCCTCGGTCCCTCGCGCCCACCTCCTCCTCGGCCGCCGTCACGATGTCCATCGCGGCCGCCTCTACCTGAGCGACGGTCATCCATCAGGTCACGATCTCCGCGGTCTCTGCGGTGGCTCATTCGGTCGTCATCGTCTCTCCGACCACCGCCTCTGGCAGCGCCGCGGTCGCGATCCCACTCCCGCTCAGTGCGCTCGGGGCGCGGGCGATCACGTCCCGAGGAGTATCTATCCTCTCGCTCACGGTCGCGGTGGCTGCGGCTCGAGGAATATGCGTCAACATCGCCGTCCTCGCGGCGGGATCGATTGCGATAATCGGCGGGTGAGCGAGAGCGTCTGCGTGTGCCGCCGCTGGAGCGGTCGCCACGCTCAGCACGATCGCCGCCACGTTCGGGATCTCGTCGGTCGCGTCTACTGTCGTCGCCGCGATCACGTCTCGAGGATGACGACTAAAGGTATTCTTATCAGTTTCATGGGACATAGGCAAATGGGAAGGGTTAAGTCGCTCGGAAAAGTCCTACTGGGTAGTCACGGCCAGAACCGTGTCGGCCACCTTCTGTTTCGCCCTGGTTAGTACCTGCAGCAGGTGTGGCGTTTCGTGTCGCCGAGTACGTGCCTCGAGAGGAGTAAGTATCTCCGTTCATCATGACTGCGGTTTCCCCCGATAGTTAGAGAGCTATTGTGGGATGTGCAATGTTCAGCACTGCAGTGGGGGGGTTGGTGGTTGGAAATGCTCAGCAAATTCGCGAGTCAAAGTGGTTTTGGAATTGGGATTTGTCGATCGCGAGGCTGGAACTTTTTTGGGAAGCAAGCTTCGGGGGACCGCGCCTGGCTGTTTCGGGACTAGCTTGTGCAGAAGTTCGGGCTGGGGCGCTAGGCGGAGTCCACAGGGGCTGCTGAGACTGGTGTGGCAGGTGAAATGGCAACTTCTCAGTTCTGACATCTCCCTGCACTTTCTCGTCCATTATTTTTTTGGCGGTCCTAGAAACAACTTTGTGATTTAACATTCCGACAAATTATAATCCTTGGCTGTCCGTTGCAGGTGCAGCTTCAACACACAACCTCAAAGACAAGATGACAGCGGCCCAAGGAGCAGTCAGATCCACAGAGTGGCGAAGGCTTCCTCTAAGCCTCACTGAGCTATGTATTGACACCTTACTCCGGTGTGGACAGTCATTTAGATGGCGGAATGTCAACAATCAATGGTTTGTCTTCGCTTTTAATAATTCTATGGGTAATAAAAATGAGTTCTTACATGCTTCCAGGCATTGTGTTCTTCAAGGCCGAATTGTCTCCTTGGAGCAAGATTCCACGTATCTTCATTACAGAACGATATGGCCATCCAGTGCCCATCTTAGAAAGGAGGCTGCTGTCACAACGCTAACATCGCTCAATTCAACATGCCCGTTGCCTAAGGTCATTAAAGAGGCTGTTGACGATGACGGCAAAGACGATGCAGATGGCACAGCCGCCTTACTACGCAGCTATTTTGCACTTTCGCACTCTCTTTCGGCTCTGTACCATCAATGGGCATCAACAGACCCTAACTTCGCTCGGCGCGCCATGGCATTCACCGGCATCCGGATTCTTAACCAAGACGCATGGGAGACACTGGTGGCTTTCATCTGTAGCAGCAACAACAACATCTCGCGGATCAGCCAAATGGTGCAGAATTTATGCATTCATTATGGCCCGTACATTGGAACTGTCGAGGGAATTGCGTTCCATGACTTTCCACACCCCGAAGCGCTGATGGGAGAGGATATTGAAGCGAATCTCAGGAAGCTTGGCTTCGGGTACCGTGCCAAGTACATTGCTGAGACTGCACGTATTGTGACGACAGAGCGGCCTGCCGGTTGGTTAGACAGCCTGCGAAACCCCGAGTGCCCTCCCGCCGGCGTTTGTGACCGTACTCCACTGGGTGACAAAAGAGGGAGGGGAGAGAAGGATCACACAGATCCAGCACCACCATCAACCTACCGAGCCGCTCATGAAGCCCTGCTGGGGCTTGCTGGCGTTGGCCCCAAGGTGTCTGACTGCGTGTGCCTGATGGGCCTTGGCTGGGGCGAGTCGGTTCCCGTGGATACCCACGTCTGGCAGATTGCGCAAAGAGATTATGCATTTGCGAAAGGGAGCAGGACTAAAACCTTCACCAAGACCATGTACGATGCCATCGGCGATCATTTCCGTAGGATATGGGGGCCCCAAGCAGGCTGGGCCCAAAGCGTGCTCTTCACTGCAAATCTGAAGTCATTCTCTGAGCAGGCTTCCTCTGGGGGGAAAGCAACAAAGGCTGAAGATGTTGGATTGGTGAAAGTCGAAGAGAGCCAAGAGACGGGTCTTGCCTCTTTAGTCACTCGAACTACGAAGAGGAAAGCGGTCAAGGTTGAGGAGCACGAGGAGCTGGCTCTTACTATTTCTGCCCCCCGGACTACGAGAACAAGAACAGTGGTGGTCGAGGAGAGAAAAGCAACCGTCCCTGCGACTTCGAATACTCAGGCTAGGAAAAGGAAAACAGTAGCCATGGACACGCCTTTGAAATTCAAGGGCGAGACGAAGAAGAAAGTTGCCAGAGTGAAAAGCTCTTCATTAAGAACGAGCAAAAGGATAGGACTTCGCGACAAGGGCAGTTAAGGGCACCGCCTGAATATTCACTCGTTTATCGGAAGCTATAAGAGCCCTAAATGATATGGCTACATGTCATCTCGCAAGGAGACCGACCTTCCACTGCTGGAATAGCCGTTCAGAACCCGGCAACAGCATATTGGACTCATCTAGGCTTTGTATGACCCGGCCAAGCGCATCGGAAGGGATGCTTATTTCTTGCGCGTCGCAAGTAATCACCTCTAGCATACGCTCAGCCTGCTCCCGTGGAACCAGCCGGTAGAGGAGTTTGATTGCCGGTGTGCTTCTCTCAGCGGTACTCGTCGAGTACACAATATCCTTATTCATGACCCAGATATGTAGAGCATTTCGTGTGTTTGCCTGGGCATTTGTGCCAATTGGGGTATCATTTATAGGCGTTATCAGCGCTTTGGACGAGGCAGACCGGGATATGGTAGATATGATCGTGGCAGCGAGGCATTCGGAAATGTCAGGAGTATGGGCAGAGGTAGACTTGCACGAGATTTGCCACTTCAAAAGCGTGACCGCGGCTGCTCTGAAGTTGAAGAAACCCAGCTGCGTATGGCAAGCAGAACAAAAGACATTCAAACCCCGGTGCTGGCTCCCCGAGGCGTTCGTTTCAGCGAGGGCGTGCCTATCTGTTGACCCGTGTTCATAGCCAGATGTTGAGAACTAGAATCCAGAGCGTGTCAGTCACTAACTGATTAAGGAAGTATTTGATTTCCGAAAACTGCTCGTTAAATAAAAAAACGTTGGAAACGCAGAGCATGTTCCTCCATACAATCCTGGAGCATACACGTCCAGTATGGCCCAGTGAAATATGGAGGTTTGGCCGTCCCCTAGACAGATAAGAACCATCACCGGAGTGCGGCTCCTAAACAATCCAGCTGAAAGGCACTACTTGATCTAGGACATTTGTATCGGTAACTGTGCCACCAAGAGGGCGAACCCGACCTAGCTACCTTCTTTTTGCCCCGCGAGATGATGTTCTCCATAGAGATGGGAAGTAAGGAGAAAGAATAAGAGAGATGTTGTTTTTGAGTGGTATTCCAAGATAGGAAGGACCAAATGAGGAAAGGAGAAGTTGGTTCTGAATGCTAGACGAGAGAATGGTGGTAGCGGGCACAACTCACTGTAAGACTCGCAGAGGCACTCTCAGAAAACAGCAATGTCGTCAGATCCACAAACCCAACACCATTTTGGGCTGAGATGTTGGAGGATGCTCCGTACCCTCTAGCAGCAAGGCTCCTGTCGTCAGCTTTGCCATTCTCGTGAGAGTGGTGCTCTGCTTCGTTAGGTTTATGGCAATGCCAAAACTCCATCATTTCGGCCCAATTTTCACTGGGGAGGTCCTTCCACACCTTGATTGCGTCGCGGTCAACAACAACGGCCCCGCATTGCCTGCAGGTCACCGCTGAGCCAGCCTCGAGATCTGTGGCAGACCACGGCGCTGCATCCCCATCCGTCGTGTTTTTCTGTTGAGAAGAGGTAGGGTCAAGAGGCAATCGCCACGTGAGAGTCGAAACGCCCTGTGTGTTGATGGGGAGGACGGCGCCGCCATGCGCTATCTTTGCAGGCAGCGCAAGGCGTTGCATCTCGCCTTGGTGCCTAAGCTCAACATCAGAGCCGTCAGCTGTCACGGCGACTCGTGTTGAGCCGTCGCTGGGGGAACGAAGCGACACAGCGAGAGAAATTTGACGGATGTTTGAGAGCAGCTCGGCATATATAGAGCTGTGGGACAGCATTTCCACTTGACTTTGATTTAGTAGAGAAGAAGTGCTCGAGAAGCCCGCTCCATTTCCCGTCACGTCACGTTAGAAATTTCGTATTAAGATGGGTTTTTGGTTGTTAAGGGCAAAATGCAAAAAGAGACTCGCAAGCTTGCAAGTGCAGGTGCAGGTGCAGGTGAGAGAGCTTGCAATTCTTTAGCTCCTATTTGGGTAGGCGTCTGGATTGCTTACGTAACTAGCTCAGTCTGTTGAGGTTAGCTTTCTACTGGCCGGTTTTGCGGTGGGTTCTCCACTTCTCAACGCCGCTAGCAATTTGCAACCGTGCAACCCTGCCCAAACCTTTGCGAGAGGCTCAAACCGTGACGCCAAAATTTCGAGAAGAAGGCTTGCGAGGAAGGCACGCGCGACCGCAAACACCACAACCCTCACCCTCCACGACGAATCCATCATCCACCACACCTGTACATCCATCTCCCCAGATAACTCCCGTTACTTCGCGCATATCACGGCGCGCGACAAAATCATCACGCTGGCGCGCTTTCTGACACCAACTGTCATGAGCGCATCGCAGCTCAACCTTCATCATGTCGGACGCGGATTTTGAGCAGATCAGGAAGCTCCAGGCGGAACGCAACGCCGCCTCTGCTGCAAAGAAAGGATCCAGGTCTTTCGACCCAGCCACCCAACGTGGCGACTCGTCCACTAAAGCCAAACTCGATGAGGCGTGGGACACGGAGCTGTACGAGCGTCAAAATGGCGACAAGTTCGCCGGATACCTGAGCACCTTGCCCTCAGGCGATGCCGAAGACGAGGACGTGGACGACGCCGACACCGGTCGCCGTCTAGTGGGGCAATACACAGCCACCCGCGCCCAAATCGACGAGTTTGCCCACGGCGACGGTGTCGAGGAGGAAGACATTCTAGCTGGACGAGGCGAAAAGAGCAACCGCATTACCGATAGAGAGACCGACTATCAGAAGCGCCGCTTCGACCGAGCTTTAACCCCAACACGAGCTGACCCTTTTGCTGCCAACGGAAAGTCCGGCGCGACAGAAGATGGAGAAAGCTATCGAGACATCATGGAACGGCGAGAACTAGAGAGGGAAGAGGAGCGCGTTCGGCGCACTATTGAGCAGAAGCTCAAGGACGGTCCAGTTGAAGAGCTTCAACCAACTCTCAAAGATGTCGGCAAGAAAGTGAACGAGGAGCCTGGCTCCGCTGAAGCGATTGAAGCGGCTGCAGCTGGCCGTAAGCGCAAGAAGCGGTGGGATGTAGCGTCGATTACCACAGGAGATGCTGCAGATGCTGCTCCTACTACAGAGCCCAAAAAGAGGTCCCGGTGGGACCAAGCACCATCCGTCCCAGCACTCGGTGATGATGCCAATAAGAAATCATCTCGGTGGGATCAAGCACCCTCCGCTACTCCCGTCGGCAACATCGGTCTCGCGACGCCCGTACACCCCTCTCAAGGTGCTGCGCTTCCTCCGGCCTTTGGCACCGACTCGTCCAGCCGATACCAACCGCTCAGCGACGAAGAGCTCGATGCGATGCTTCCCGGCCCTGAGGAGGGTTACAAGATTCTAGAATTTCCTCCTGGATATGCACCTATCCGGGCACCAGCTCATAAGCTGATGCAGCCACCCACCCCAGCCACAGGGTTCATGATGCAAGATCCCGAGTCTGGCCGTGTTCAAGGCCAGCAAGTTCCGAAAGAGATACCTGGGGTCGGTGATCTTGCATTTTTCAAGGCTGAGGACATGACATACTTCGGCAAACTCACAGATGGATCCGACGAGGACAATTTGAGCGTCGACGACCTTAAAGAGAGGAAGATCATGCGGCTGCTACTAAAAGTGAAGAACGGCACGCCCCCGATGAGAAAGACTGCTTTGCGACAGCTCACCGATAACGCCCGCAATTTCGGCGCCGGCCCTCTCTTCGACCAAATCCTCCCCCTGCTCATGGAGAAGACCCTCGAAGACCAGGAGCGCCATCTGCTCGTTAAGGTCATTGACCGCATTCTCTACAAACTCGACGACATGGTCCGCCCATATGTTCATAAAATTCTTGTCGTCATTGAGCCCCTTCTCATTGACCAGGACTACTATGCACGGGTCGAGGGTCGTGAGATTATCTCTAATCTCAGCAAAGCTGCAGGTCTTGCTACGATGATTAGCGTGATGAGACCAGATATTGATCACGTCGACGAGTACGTGAGAAATACCACTGCCAGAGCTTTTGCCGTTGTTGCCTCTGCCCTTGGAATACCTGCCCTCCTTCCTTTCCTGCAGGCTGTTTGCCGTAGCAAAAAGTCGTGGCAAGCCCGCCATACCGGCGTCAAGATTGTCCAGCAGATCCCTATTCTGATGGGCTGCGCTGTTTTACCGCACCTCAAACGCTTGGTGGACTGCATCGGGCCCAATTTGAACGACGAGCAGACCAAGGTGCGGACTGTTACCAGTCTTGCAATCGCTGCTTTGGCCGAGGCATCAAACCCATATGGTATCGAGAGCTTCGATGACATCTTAAACCCCCTGTGGACCGGCGCTCGCAAGCAACGAGGCAAAGGTTTAGCGGGGTTCCTGAAGGCAGTTGGATACATTATTCCATTGATGGACGAAGACTACGCCAACTACTACACCAGCCAAATCATGGAGATCCTTCTCCGTGAGTTCGCTTCTCCTGATGAGGAGATGAAGAAGGTTGTGCTAAAAGTCATCTCTCAATGCGCTGCCACTGACGGTGTGACGGCGGGCTATCTCAAGGAGAACGTTCTGGATGAGTTCTTCAAAAGTTTCTGGGTTCGGCGAATGGCTCTTGACAAGCGCAACTACCGCCAAGTGGTTGAGACGACCGTCGACATCGGACAAAAGGTCGGCGCCAGCGAGATTCTTGAGCGAATCGTAGTCAATCTCAAGGACGAGAGTGAGGCGTATCGAAAGATGACGGTTGAGACCGTCGAAAAGATTGTGGCATCCCTTGGGGCTGCCGATATTGGCGAGCGTCTGGAAGAGCGTCTCATTGATGGCATCCTCCACTCGTTCCAGGAGCAGAGTGTTGAGGACATCATCATGCTCAATGGTTTCGGTTCCGTTGTGAACGCTTTGGGCATACGATGCAAGCCCTACCTGCCGCAGATCGTCAGCACCATTCTTTGGCGGCTGAACAACAAATCTGCCACAGTGCGGCAGCAGGCGGCAGACCTGGTTTCCCGCATCGCAATGGTCATGAAGCAGTGCGGTGAAGACGTTCTGATGGGGAAGCTCGGCATTGTCCTATACGAATACCTTGGCGAAGAGTACCCAGAAGTGCTCGGCTCAATCCTGGGCGCTCTTCGAGCTATCGTCACGGTTGTGGGCATCAGCCAGATGCAGCCCTCCATCAAGGATCTGCTTCCCCGACTCACCCCCATTCTTCGCAATCGCCACGAGAAGGTGCAAGAGAACACCATCGATCTCGTGGGACGTATCGCTGATCGGGGCCCCGAGAGTGTCAACGCGCGCGAGTGGATGCGCATCTGCTTCGAGTTACTCGACATGCTCAAAGCGCACAAGAAAGGCATCCGGCGAGCCGCCAACAACACGTTTGGCTTCATCGCCAAAGCCATTGGTCCACAGGATGTGCTCGCTACACTGCTCAACAACCTGCGCGTTCAGGAGCGTCAGTCGCGTGTCAATACGGCCGTCGCCATTGGTATCGTGGCCGAGACATGCGCGCCCTTTACCGTCCTTCCGGCGCTCATGAACGAGTATCGCGTTCCCGAGCTTAACGTTCAGAACGGTGTGCTCAAGTCATTGTCTTTCCTCTTCGAGTACATTGGCGAGATGGCTAAAGATTACGTCTACGCTGTCACCCCCTTGCTCGAGGACGCCCTCATCGACAGGGACCAGGTTCATCGACAGACGGCGGCCAGCGTCGTCAAGCATATTGCTCTTGGCGTCGTCGGGCTTGGCTGCGAAGATGCCATGGTCCATCTACTTAACCTTCTCTATCCTAATCTGTTTGAGACCAGCCCCCACGTCATTGACCGCATTGTGGAGGCTATCGAGGCCATCCGCATGGCAGTCGGTCCTGGGCTCGTGCTTAACTACGTCTGGGCGGGCCTGTTCCATCCTGCTCGCAAGGTCCGCACACCTTACTGGCGTCTTTACAACGATGCCTATGTTCAGTGCGCCGATGCCATGGTGCCGTACTACCCTAACCTTGTCGAAGACGGGATTGACCGGGGAGAGTTGGCGATTATACTCTAGAGCGGTTGGGGAGATGAAAAGCATGGAGAGAAAAGGCGGATTGAGCCTGCTGTATGTTATATTCTTGGGGCCGGGGAGATATGTGGAGACGGAGAGATATGCCATCGCCTCCTCTTAGTGAGACCACGAATCGAGAGTGGTTTGATCACTCTGTTGATCGGGGAGACAATGGTCCGAGAGAGAATGATGGGCTTTGGGAGCAGGAAGCGTATGATGTGTTGTATTTTATGTTAGCCCACCTTTTTTTTCCAGAGGTGGATGAACGATGGATCTCTCTCGGACACTGCAGTATGTAGGTAGATGAGCGGCGGCAGCCGTCGCCACGTTTCCCCTTAGCCAGCATAAGCAGTAGTTAAGACGTTCATGAGTTCACAGGAAGAGGTAGTCCGCCAGGTTGCCGGGTACTTTTTAACCGTCAGCTAATGGTGTCAGTTGGATCGCTCGTGGAAAAAGATGGCACGCGCTGTTTCTAGAAGAAGAAAAACGATCAAGCATGAGGCAGCTTCTTTCTCACGAACCGCTACTTGCCTACTTTAGGAAATGGACCCAAATGATCCTCTGATTGTTTGTTTTGCTTTCACTGGTTTGGATATAATATCAAGTGAAAAAGAGGGTTGTTCACCCCGGCATGTCGCCTACCAGTTCTCCAGCCCTGGCAAGTTGACAAGTGAAGTTCCTAAAGACTGGCTGATGATTGACCTATCTATGCCTTATTGGCCCGTTTCAGTCCAAGGCGGTGCTAATGTTGCCCCATGAACTGCTTAGATGGATAACAGAAGGGAATTTACTACACATACACCTGAGGCAGTCCTCATCTAGTATGAAGGCATTTCAGATGGTCAAATCCCACCACGCCCAGACCTAATCCACTCCACTGGTATTGAGCAGAATGACTGTGTCGAAGGATCATTCCTACCCTGGGCTGTCTCTTCGCTCTCCTTTGTTCCAGGGGCGAGAAATAAGCACACTAACTAACATACGATAGATAATAAACATAGAAAACCAACAGCGAACCGCTCTGACCATAACCGATTGATCTTTCCCCTCAACCAATAGCCTAGCCACACACAACACAACCCAACTTTCTACACTTCTCGAATTTCTGCAAGGTGCCCATCTTCTCCTGCCATCGGGGACGACATAATTGACGTCTCGTCCCTTACCGCCGTAACTCTGAGACTTCATATCCCCGCGTGTCTCTCCCTCTCCCACTTTCGTGTAATGTTAGACCGCATCGGGAATTAAGGCCCAGAGTTCCTGGCCTTAGTATCACTACAAGGCGACTCCGATTAGATACCTCCATTGAGGAAAATAAAGGGTTGTGAAACGCTGGAGATGCGTGAGGATCGAATAGTGTAGGTACTTTTTGACAAGCTTATCAAGGATGAAGAAAATGAATATATGCTCTTTTGCTACCTGAAGAGGGACTGTTGGATATTTATTAAGGGCTGTTACTCTGATTAGATGCCGTATCTCACTGAAGTATATCTTTCTTATGGTCAATAATACATCCTCTTCACACTGTCTTACACCATGTTGCATATGCTGTGATCATCCTTAGTAACCACAGCACCTTATAAACGGGCTTTAAATTACCCAACTAACAAGAATCACGAAGTGAGTATACGACATGAGTTCGCAACAATAGATAGTGCACGCCTGCCCACAGTTACTCAATAGCCCAGTGAGTTTCTATGCAACAGAATATCATACATGACGAAAAACAAGAAATGACTTATACATGTTCATCTACTGAACCCTTCAAGCTGCGTTAATTGCGCATAGGCACCCAAGAGGAATCGAGCACTCATCAACCGAACCAACTGACCCCTGAACCATTCTCAATAAACGGGAAAATAAGCCCGCGTAACAGACACCCCGTAAAAGGAAAGCATAGAATCAACCGTCTCATCCACCAGGAGAGACACATATACATACACAAGCACAGCATGCTAAGGTTAAAACCTACACAGCTCTATCATTTTTCGGACCGAGACCCCATTTCCCGGAATGATCCGAGGAGATGTCAGCCATTTTTCCTAAAAGCGATGCGAAAATAAACATATCTTTTTTCTGAACACCAAACACAAACGCTCCCGAAACTGTCTCTCTTTCTCTCCCCATCTAGTTGATGGCACATAAACTTTGTCACAATACTCTCTCTTCAAAAGCGTCAAGTGCAGACCCACAAACGGGACTATATCCCCTTCAGTCTGATTTAATCACACCCCCTCCCCTTGCACGGTGAGAATATAAAAGGGAAAAAGACCTGCATCTGCCACTCGCAGACACAGCAACGGCAATGACAACAACAGCAACCCCCTATACGAGTTCTCAGTGCCCCATCCCCGACTACCCCCGGCCGGTATCGGCGTCAACCCGAATCCGGAGCTTCCCGATTTAAACTGGCCCGCATCTCGTCCCGTGGAAACTGGTGAAGGGTAACATTGCAGAACGACCCCAGGCCTTCGATGAAAAGGGACGAAAAGCCAGTTTTTTTTTTCGTGGTGAATTGTTTTTGAGCCCCAAACTACGTGCTACGTGCGTGTGTATATGTGGTTTGTCACTTGGAGGACTTTCAGCTTCAGCCCCGGGGGATTAGTTTACCCAAATTCCTACAAGTTTGTTCAAAGAAAGACGGAGCTGAGCTGCATGCAACCGAATTGAGTGACGTTTGAACCTGAATTGTAAAGCCCCAGCCGGGGGTTGTATTTCTAAGCACCAGCGGCACGCACACGCACGCACATGTGGAAATATAGTATGTATGTACATTAGATGCAGCGGCAGAGATTGCGGCCCCCAGGAACGCGCACGCCATGCTGCGTAGGAAAGGCAAGGTAGGTATGTGTGTTAGGTGTGTAACGTGGTACTGAGCCCAAAGGGCAGTAAAGGAGGACATGGGAGCTGCATACAAATAACAAATCGAAGAAAGATGAAGACAAAAATGACGGATGTGCCATTGGAGGTGGGCACAAGGGACGGAATAGCCAATCTTGCCCACTGGTTATGTGTGCCGTGCCGGCGGGCATGTATGTACGTGTAGTGCCGGGGAAAGGTGAGTACACACACACATCGTGCCCGAATAAGAAGGTAAAAGAACAGAAAAAAAGCCAAGCAAGTCTCGGTGACTATTTGAAGAATAGTATTCCTCCTTCTGCCAGGTTCGGGCGGGGCAGGCGGGCACTTGCCGCTCTTAGTGAAGCTAGTTCACCTAGATTCGCCACATGTGTATGTATATGTTGCGAAGCTAACGCCTCCGCTGTCAGTGAGCCCAGCCACCTGTGATTTTTCCTTGTGTGGAACCGCGGTGGTCGAAAGAGTAGCGGCCAATGGGGTAAATACACGCTATATTGTTCGTCTTCCCTAGCAAAGGGGAGGGAGGGGGGGAGGGGGGGGGGGGGGGTTGGGAAGCAAGCCTGAGGCAAGGTCACGTCAAGGTCCACGTTTTCCCTGCGAGTGCGAGGCGAAGGCGGCCAGATGGTGTAACCCTCCCCTTTTCCACTCCGCCGTCTGTATGTGCAACGCCTTTCCGACGGGGTCGTTCCGTGGAGTTGTTTCTTTCGCTCGCTCGTAACATTGTCAGGTAGATAGATAGCCCCCAAAACCACAAAATCTGTCGCAGGGGGGAGGGTAAGAGGCGGTGAGTGGGTGGCACTTGTATTCCGGGTGTGGTTAATGGTTATGTGTGTGGTGTATATACACCAAGAGTGAGGAGCGAGGAGCGAGGAGCGGGAGTGGGGTTTGCGCCTGGCCCAATAGCGTGTGCAGGTATGAGAGAGGAAAGGGCAAAGAGCTACAGAGAGTGTAAAAGGCACGGGAACAACGATCTGAGAAGGTATCGTGGGTGTGTGTGCTCAATTGACGCCTGGTTCACTGGCTTACTGGGAGACAGTGTACAGTAACGGTCCATACCAACGTGAATCTATCGACGAGGAATGAACAAGGCGCCAGAAACGAGCTGGAAAACGAAGGAAAACCAACCAAAGTTTTCCTTAGAGGGTGGCAAAAAAAGGAGGCGAGGCATCCAGGTTTCGCAAATTAGGGGTCCTGCCATTGATTTGACAATCGCCATTTGGACTCCCCTAAACATGGCATTTTTAAGAATGCGATTCTCTGTAAGAACCCCGGAAATAGTGTCTGTTGCTGAATTATAGTGGGCAAAACAGGGCGCCCCCTAGCTGGCCTTGTTCAATCCTACCCCACAGTTTGGGGCGGAACCGTCCAGGGCGAAATTTAATAAGCCCAGCAGATACATAATCTCGTCCCCTTGTCGATCCGAGGGCATTTTGTTTCAGTTTATGCCCTAGGACCTTGGCTAAAAGGAAGAACCTGGAAGTCACGGCGTCAGCTCACACAGACTCCAGGTATCTCCATTCCAGATGAGTAGAGGCTTAGCTTGCAAGACTGTATGATGAAGCTGCGGCCTTCGTCCTTCCGCGAATACATGGTGTAAAAAGCACAAAAATTAGGTCCCGAGCTGGATCTCAACCAAACTGTGAAGGACGGCTGGAAAGCAAAGTGGGGCCGTGCCGTGGATACCAGGGTACAATCCAGTGGTCGAGCGAGCAAGGACAAGGACTGACTGCTCGGAACGACGGCCACAAGGGAGCCTTCTTTCGCCTTGGCGGCAAATCGTAAACCTGTGTTGTAAAAGCTATAGAACTGTTGTCATATTCTCCCTCTTCACCACCCAGCCTTATGGGTCTCGCGTTGGAAACGGCAGTGAACCGGATCACAAATGCTGAGAGGTTCAAATCAGCAAAATTGAAAAAATTCTGCAATATCATCTCTAACTAGACCAAGAATTCAGGTGAATAAAGGCGTGAAACTATGATTATATCCGGCATTAAAAAAAGGTCGCTGTCCTAACCTCATGTTGGAAAAGTCCTAGATGTCACCCCCGCCCCCCCCCCCCCCCCCCCCCCCCCCCGGTGGACAGGGATACTCGGAAACGGGACATCCCCCGAACGCCAAATGACATCATAGTGCTTGGCAGCGATTGTGACAACCACCGAGATCTTGTTGGTCATTGATAACGACCAAACCCAGAGACTGGACAGAGGGGCCCTTGGGGCAGCCTCAAGTTGGGCTGGAAAGCCCCAAAAACGGTTTTCTTGCCTCGCCGTGATTGCTTATTAGGGGGAAGGCCTAGCTGGATTACACTTTTTTTGTTGCCCAGTTGCCGTCTGTTTGAAGACTCGGGGAGAGCAAGATACGGGCTGGAATCCTGCAGCTTTGCTTGGTGGATCGGGTACCAAAAGATAGTGGAGGTCGGCGAACACTCATCATAGTGTGTATGACTAGCCCCTTTCGCGCGCTGCTTCTGCATCTCATGCCGCAATGAACACATCTCGTGAGCCGGCAAGCGCCTTTTTCGGAATCCCTTCAAGTCCCTCAACCGCCTGCATCAATCGCCATCCAAAGTGGGACCTGGAAATATAGACGGATGTTTCGGCTGCGCTGGATGCTCAGGAGTTGTTGAGGTGCTGGGCTCATTTGCTTTGTGGAAGCATTAATTGCGAATAGTTTCGCAGGACCGACCTCCACGCCAATTCGCCTCGGGAATGCCTGACTCCAGGACCCCCAGTGGTAATGTACCGCTATCTTGAGAAAGAGAGAAGGTAGCACAGTACGGATACACAGCTGGGCATTAACTGTCCCCCGCGCCCCTCCTTCCCTTGTTGGCACAAGACCCTGAAGATCTGTTTGCGCACCGGCGCCCAGCCATCTTTAGTCTATTATTGGCTGTTTTTGGGGGGGTAGGAAAGAGCTGTCGCATCATCTCGCAGGACAAAACCCACGTATTGCGTCGTCGCTCGCCAATGAAATTTGGCATCCATGATTTGAAGTCCAGATACCTCGAAATACGAATGGGGGCTATCTTTCAGCAGTCGATGGTCTGTTGAGGCCGAACGGGAAGCCTTTCGAGCCTAATTGAGTTCATTGTCACCCACCCCTGCAAACGACGTCATGGGCGGGGCAAAGGCACTCAACTCTTGAACCCCTTGACGTTTTGGCCGAGATGGGGTCTCATACCTACCTACCCATCTCGCCGTTTGCTCTGGTGCAAAGATAACCACTTGTCGTGGGAGGGCGCTACAGCACTAGCCGAGGACATCGTTCGGATGGACTGACTGACTGACTGATGATAAGGTCATTTGTATCGCCCAGTTTTCGTCACGCACAGCCTCCCTCGGCCGCCTGACCAAAACCTGGATTGCCAAGTTTGATAATACTAGGGCTTGGTGTCTGAGACGGCTTTGCTAAATATGCCTCGGGATGGTTCCGTCCAAACTTCTCGTTTCCGCGCCCTCCATTCTCTCGTGAACAGAAGGAGGTAACTGCGTCACTGCCGTCCAATGGGCTTGCATCCAGGCTCTCTCACTGCCACCCTTTCATCATCTTGCCTCCTTGTGTATCTTCTTTCTTCTTCCTTGGGCTCGAATTGAACGAATGATATAATGCCGTTTGTTCTGGACAGATGTCACACACACCTACTTCTGACCCTTGAAATCGAGCCTCCACCTCAAAGGCCCCGTTCTTTTCAGGCCGTCGCCCAACCTAGTTGAACGGGTAACATCTGGCTCTGCTCTAAGAAAGGCGGGACACCGCCTTTTCCCTCACGTGCTTCTTCCTCTAGAATACCGTCCCAAGTCTGCCGGACACATGGCCAGGCCCTTAACTCTGCTTGCCGATCCGTTCCAGCGACAGGCTTAACCTTCAGGTTAGGACGAGGCTTGTGTCGTGGGCACTTGCCCTTAGAGGTAATGATCAGGGAGCTAAACAGCCTTGCCCCAGCCGGGCCATGCCATTTGCACACTTGAAACAACAACTACCCAAGGTCACCAAAGGCAAGGTAGCAGTGCTCCACTGCCGTCATCTTTAAGGTCTGCGGCTAAGCGGATTGTAGTAAGAATCGTAGGAAGGTAGGTGTTAGGCGGTTGACCAGCCGTCTCTTTGATTTTTCGCCTCCCCATAAGGTATTTGGTATTGTGTGTGTGTGTGTGTGTGTGATTAATGTACCCGCCCATCTGTCTGCCGTGGTGAGAAATGTGGGATGCTGGTTTTGCTGGCAATGTTGGACTACCAGATGACGATCCCCTTCCTCTTCTGGCGATCTCCTCACTTCCCCGTGGCCACCGGATCCCCGTCCCTTTAAGGCGGGGCGGCGAGCTAGGTATGTAGAATATGACCGGACGAGTTGTCGAGTAATACTGCTGCCTTGCTGCCCACATGAATGACATCTGATGATGCCATGATCTCAACTGCTGGCCCCGCCCAACTGCAGCAACTCACGTAGCCTAGCCGGCTTGCGCTACCAATGAAAGTTCTTTTGCGTGTGCGGAGGTAATATAGTGTTTGCTTGTTCGATCCCTCGAAATTTTGGGCTGTGTCGAGAAAACGTCTTTGCCTGTTTCCCTAAAGGGTGCCAGGAACATGGTGATCCGACTGTTCAACACGTGTCCGGATGGCCGCAGCGGATCATCGCGGTAGTCATGTAAACACTAGCCTCTCATCGGCGTTGCGCCAGCCGTTTAAGTTGGCTGTCATCGGGTCGCCGTTTTTTCGAGGCTCCTTCCTATACACTAGGGCCGCCTCGCTGTAGGTCGTTTTGCCAATTATTTGCGGGTCGTTGCATGTCTTTTAGGTCTGACAAATGCTGTGGTGCCTTGGAACTAAGATCGCCATTGAGAATGCAATTGTCTTGAAACGGCCCCTACATGAAGGGAAAGGCTATGTAATTCACTGGGCATGGTACAGGCCGAGTGGGGTGTCGTGTTAGGCAATTGGGTGACTGTTCTTGTTGGAAGGAGGACCCAAGAGTGCTAAACTTTTTCAAACGTGTAAATATTATACGATGTATGTAAGATAAGCTAGAACGCGTGAGATGGTAATAGTACATGATTATATGATTTTAGACACCAGTGTCGTTCTTTCTACTCGCCAATCATTGACCACTCTTGGTGCAAAAGAGGCCATCAGTCGAGGAGAAGAGCGCTGAGACAGTAAAACCTCCCACTTTTTTGTGTTGTTCGACATCAACAAGATTCTATCAGTTCGTGCCTGGGCCAAGCAGTCCGTGTATGTTGTAGCCCCAAGAGGGAAAAGACTTCGGTTCCATTACCCAGACCAGGTCGCCACCATAAGATGTGGGATGTGTGAGACACCAGCGACGGTGTGGAAATGCGCCATAGTTTGAGCAATACACTCCCTTCTTTTCCCGTACGTGGATCGGGAGTAAGCAACGGCCGCTGAAAAGGAAAAAAAAGGACCCAAAACGCCAATTCATGAGGGGTATCGTCCGAGGAAGGTTGCCTTTCCCCCACCGCCTGCAGGAAGATCCTCCTCTTTGTTCTTCCAACCCAGAGAACTCCCAAAGCCAGGACGATAAAGGCGGCATCCTCAGTGCTATACAAGAGGAAGAGACGAGCAGAATAAGGTAACCACGCGGGAACGGATCGACAAGGCGTCTGATCTTGGCAGCAACCCCAAAGGCTCTTTCTATAAAACAAGCTCCGACGCCCAGCGCAGTCGCAAACGACAGCGGCAATACAATCGAAAGGGATCGCCGATACCCTCCTCATTCGATCATCATTAAAGTGGCCAGACGTGGAACGGTGCTAACCACTCTTCGTCTAGGCCCACGTGAGGTGAGAAGCACAAGGTTGTGCGCATGTCCTTCCCAGAGGGCATGGCAGGATATTTCGTCCTGATGTACTGTAGCACACCAGGGGGGAACGGTATGAGCGTAAAGTGAAGAACATGTGCCCAGGTGAGTGTGGAAAGCACGTGCAGCGGATGGCGAAAATTATAAGTCGCTTCTATCGTGGATGTCGTGTAAGGCTAAAATGCGTGCGCAGTGTTGGTTCGATGTTGAGTGAAGGATAAGACGATCTAGTCCGAATGATGTTCCTCGGAGCCCGTTTCTGAGCGAGTCTCGCCCTGGCTCTTGTGGACTTTGCTATGCCGGCGGAGATTCGATACGACAGAGAACTCTCTGCGGCAACCTTCAACAGTGCATTGGAATGCTATTGGTCAATGCAGTAAGTAAAAAAGGCCGACCAATGGCGGACGAATTGGGTCTAGTTCTTACGTTTCTCGCCAGTGTGGCTGTAAATGTGCGTCTGCAGCGAGCTTGGCCTCGTGAATCGCTTGTCACAGACCTTGCACTTGTGCTTCTTCTGCGTGCTAGTTGACACCTTGGAGCTGAAGGAACCCATCATCGACTGCGGTGCCGGTGGCTGGTTAGACATCAACCCTTGGGGTCTAGGCAACGTTCGCCCAGAAAGCGATTCAATGTCGGATCCCGCTGTCGAATAGTCGCTCACGGACCCATCCACAGATCCACCGTAGTAGCCGCTGAAACTGGCCGACGATACGCTCGAACTGGAGGAATGGGTCGAGGGGAAGCCGTACGCATCACCTGACCCCCGCCCGCGGCTTCGTTGCACGTCGTAGATATTCCGCGGGGTATCCTGGCTCATGGAAAGCATGCCGTGGCTGGCCTCGAGGGCGTCTTGGAAGCTCCTCCGATCGTCTTGCGGGAGACTTCTGCGATTATCATAGTCAGACAAAGAAATCCGAGGCAGTCGCGCCCCGTCATTGGTCGGGGCATTGAGGTCCATAAAGCTGGAGGCTACTGACTGTTGCGAATATCTCCTCGCATTGTCCTCTGTGGACATAGCAAACGTCCGGCTCATCGGCGCAGGCGCATACCCGAGATCGTAACCTGCTGGCGACGGGGCATATGTTGCGCTCACGGGTGAGGCAGCTGTGGTGTACGACGATGGGCTGTAGCCAGCTGATGTGGTTGGGTGTTGCATTCGATTCAGGCTGAGGAGATCTTGGGACATCGGAAGTAAGTCCTGCTGCCTATAGACATCCGCCATGGGAGGACTACCTGCTGATGCAGACGTGACCGGGAGAGACGAGAAGGACGACATGGATGAGGCACTACTGCTCGCCCGGCTGCTGTGCTGCTGTGGGTGCTTTGGGAGGTTGCTGAGGTTCAAGTGAGGAAGGACTCCGGCTCCGGCGCCCTCCTGGCTGCCTCCGTAGATGCTCTGGCTCCCGTTCTGGGGGACCGATCCAGTGGCAGTCGAAGAGGGAACCCAGGGGTTGGTGAACTGAGGATGGCTCGAATAGGAAGACATGTGGTCGAAATGTCCGAAGCGGTGTTGGTTCACGTCTATGGTCAACGTCATGATGAGGTGGCCAAGGTGTCCGAGTTGGAAGAATTCTCCTCCAGAGTGACAGCGTGGAGTTGAAGTTTGGTGAAGTTTGGTGAAGTTTGGTGAAGTTTGGTGAAGTTTGGTGAAGTTTGGTGAAGTTTGGTGATGAGCCCTGAAGGGATTAAGGGGGAGTAGTAGCAGTGGTGGTAGGTAGTAGGCAGTCTTGCTGATCAACGCGGGATCCTTCTAGTTGGGTCGAAGATGAGAAGAGGGAAGATCAGACCACGGGTTTGAGAGGGAGGATCAGCGTCCTTAAGTGTCTTCGAGGTGTTACAAGATGGTATGCGGAAGCAGCCCTGCGCCTGGGATGATGGATGGGAGCACTAGGTTGGACGCTAGTCCAATTGGTCCTCGGACGACGCAAGTCGTCTGAACGTTATTGCCCTCTGGTCAGCGGGACAGGTGGAGCCCTACGTGACGAACTCGGGGCAGAGTGATCGACACTAGAGATGGGAGTATCCCTCCCCAAGGACCTAGCAGGGCGGATTGCTAATGTGGCAGAGTGGGATGCTGTTGTCCGTCCGTCTGGATGGGCTGGGTTGGGAGTCGGGCAATGGGCGTGAGTGCAGAGAGACAAGATGAGACGCCTGCCTGAGTCGGGAACCGAAGGAGAGAGGATCAGCAACCAAAAGAGATCTGATAGGGAGGTCGACGAGGGTCGAGGGTCGAGTGGCCGTGGAGTCTCTGGGACAGGGGACTGATATCCCAACCAGAGACCTCTCTGACTAGCGACAATGGGGACAGAGAGAGACAGTCCGAAGAGGGACGTGCCGGTGACGATCCGGAGAATTGACGGTCAAATTTTGATATGGCTTATAATTGCACGGATGGCATCAGTGAACCGGACCGTACAGGACGGGATAGAGAGAGAGCACAGTGCCGCTTGACGGATCGATCCTCTGCGCCAGCCAGCAGCTGTCACCGTGTGTATTTAGTAGTATGTTGGAACGGGCGGCGCAGACAGAGGGAGGCAAATCGAGGCGAGGCGAGCGGGATGGATGAGACGAAGGGTTCGACCAGGCTTTTTAACAGGTACTTCGGAGGCAGGATCCTCTTCGATGAAGTCAATGGACAATGGCCAGCACCGACAACGCAGCTAGAGCGACATAAGACGGCCAAGGGTTGTCCAAGGATGTGGCAGGGATCTAGAGGCAAAAGATGGGACTGTTGCCCTCTGCCGCAAGGTGTGAACCGGGGGTATCAGGAATGAGACAGGTTGGACAAGGTTCCCTGCGAGTGAGAGTTGGGGGAGGGCCGGCTGGCGGGGACGCGAGAGATATTAGTGTCGAGGTACCTTTACTAAGAAGGAAGTCAGGTTGGGCGTTGCCAGGTAGTGGATGTGAGCAAGTGAGGTAAGGAAGGAGCTGCCATGTTTCGTGAACGGTATGTGAGCGAAGGTGGGCCACCGCGACTCGAAGTTGCCAAGTTGCTCACACACGTAAACGGTAGTGAAATCATAAATGGGGACGGGGGCTGTGGAGGAACGGCGCGGTAACGCTTGTACACTACGTAGTGTATTGTACTCTATTATATCCGTACTGCACGTATAATTCCAGTCCATCCGCTCTATGACAAACCGGCGCAAACAGAGGGCTAGGGGCGAATCGAAACCAAACGGCACGGCTTGGAGGCTTGGTTACCTACCCTGAGCTGGGAGCATGGGAAGTACCAGGCCCCAGGTCAAAGCTGGTGCTTCCCTGGCGTTCCGGCTAACAGACGCCACTGATGCGGTGGTCTGTGGAGAGGAGGGAGACAAGGCAAAGGCAGGACGGGGTTCGCATTATGCAGGGTCTGTGACCACTTGTCTGTGAAGACGGAAGTCTCTCAACACTTGTCTGCGGCCCAATCTCAATTCCCGTTCCTTTCGGTTCAATTCGGCGTCGGCTCGTTCGACAAGGAAAGCCTCCACAGCACGGCTGCCTCCAGCTGGTTGACATGATGTCCTCCAGCCATCACGGGCGCCGGGGGCAAATCCGGTATCTTGCCTTGAGGCTTGCTTTGTGTGTGTGGTGGGTGGGTGCGTGTGAACAGTGCTGTACGTGTAGCTTGGCGGACGTGAGGGTGTGGCACCCTGCCCTTTCAGTCAGGCACAGACAGCGGTGGGATCGAATTTGTCGGAATGGCATGCCCCATTGCCCGCATCAGCAAAGCAGGCAGGCGAAGCCCACAATTAAAAAAAAAACTGCATCCACTGCCTTTAGTTTTAGGCCAGTCTAGCCTCAAAGGGCAAAGGGCACACTTGCAAAGAATGGAGATCCTGGACAGCCGCCTCCAGAACCGGGACACGAGGTACAGGTACTTGCCCATTGAGAAGGGCCAACCAAAGACAGTTGAACCCATGCACTGAGCAGTAACCTCCCAGCCTCAGGGCCAGTGCCCCCAAAAAATAGTTATGGAAGTGTTTTCATCTCGAATGTGTTTAAAATCTCGGCCACCAAGCCTCAGCCCATACTGCGCCCATATTTGCTTGTCGATGGCGATTCTTCGGTGTAATTTTTTTTAACCTGCCTTAAGTATTGAGACGCCCGCACACATTATGTGTGACGACTCCCGTCTCTCCCGTCGTCACTGGCCAGTGGGTGGTGCGTAGCGGATGGAGAGCAAAGGGCAGGGGTTGGAGGGTGTGGACTCAAAACTGCCGCCGTTGGAGGCAGACACATCCCTGACCCACTATGAAGCGGGGCTCCCGTAAATTTTAGAGCTTTGTGACGTCTATTGTTCAACCTCACAAGGACCACTCCTGGCAAAATTGGAAGGACGTCCACACCAGACGAGCAGCGGTTCGCCAAAAACAGCAATCTTTCTGAAGCCTGAGGCCACAACCAGACCAATTCCAGTCCTGTCGACCAGGAATACTAGCACTAACCTCAAATTACTCTTCCGTTGTCATTGCGTGCTGTCCTGTGACGAAACCGCCCGCCAAAGAGCACGGCATTGGCCCGAGAAGGGGTGGTTGGGAAAGGCCAGTGGGCTGCTATATTCACCTATCTCTAGGTGCCCCACTGACAGTCATGGCACCCTCTCTAGTGGACGCTGACATCAATGGCCCAGGCAGTGAGAATTGAGCCGGGAGCATGTCATACACAATGCCTACAAAATGTACAGATGGCACTGCCAGGGCAATCAATTCTCTCGAGCCTTCAGTGCGTGACATAACAAAACATAAAAAGCACAAGGCCAGCATGAGAAAGGGTTACATGTATGACGACTTTCTGTGCCATCTCTGACGACAGTCGGAGTTGGGCCTCTTTGCCATTTCTCCCGACGCAGCTCTCCGCCTGGCAAACGACAACAAACCAGCCCCAAGCTGGCTCAAAATGGGGTCAATTACGTGCCCGTGCTGCTGCCAAGACATGCCGTGCGGCCATCTACGACCACCGGCCCCGTAGCAAGAGCACTTTGCGACGGCGGATTACGGATACAATGGAGAAAGAGCAGTGCGAGCCAAGCTCGTTAGGATGTTGAAACTCGGCATCTGACGTACTTTTTCGCGTTTCCCCTGGTCGACTGGGTCGGTTCTCCACGCCGTCAAAGTGTAGCAGAGAGCACGCACAGTGTAATGAAGTTGACCTATGTGTACCAGGTAGGTACAGGTACACACACACATATTCTGGCCGCTGGGCTCCTCCATCTCGTTTTTGGCCTGACCGCCCTGTTCGTCTCTTTCTGTTCTCCGCACTTGGCTGGTGTTAACGGTGCGTGGGCGACTTACAATATGGTGGCACTTGTCCAACCCAGGACGCCCGGACACCCATCATGGCAACAACAACAATCACCACCCCTAGATGCAGATGCAAATGCAAATGCGGCTTGTAGCGGTGCTCGGAACGCCTCCTTTCGGGCTTTGGATGATGTCTTTTGTGGTGGGCTAGCTGTCGGGGACCTCAAAAACTGGGGGTCGAGGGGGCTGGCGGCCACTCAGCACACAGCATCGGGAATAAAAAAGGAAAATATGTCGAATCCGCCGGCGAGGAGAGAGGTTCACCAATGGCTGTCTGTGCCCCACAAACCCACACTAGCTAGCTTGACGCCAACCACCAATGACGGCACATTAGGCGGGGTCATGTCCCTAACGCCTCCATCGACAAGAGCTGTCCCCCTAGTACTCCCCCACCAGCCATCAGGTCGAGTGACGGGATTGGAACGTCGCGATTTTGGCTTTTGGCTTCCCGCGATAATCTCAAGTTTCAGCCTTGGGGGCTTACCACTGTCCTGCACGCTCTGGCGGCGGATGCTACCGGCCAGGTCCCCTCAATGGTGCAGCTTGATATTACTGTACCTAAGCTGCCTATGATAAGGTATATCTGGAAACGGTGTCAGCCTCTTCTTCCCACCGTCGTCCAGCAACGCACCAAACACTACGGAATACAAGCATCAGCGGCAGCAGCACACCGCACAGCTGACATGGACTGAGTGCCAATGCAACGCCGGCTCGTCCACCACATATCACAGCTGGCAGACCGCTTGCATCGTCTGATGCATGCTCGCATTTGCCAGAACGCATGCAGAATCGGCACAGCGTTGCTCATTGCCTTTTTGGGCCACCTCAGTGGCCGGTGCTGCCTTATCAGCCAGTCAATACGGCGAATCGACGGGTCTGGATTCGAGCCAGGTTGCTTTCTTCCCCCCCGGCCGACTGTCCGAGTGAAAACTCTTCACTGGAGCTCGATGATTGCACAATGAACACATCCTGTTAGCTCTCCCAGTCAGGCCTGCTGCTGGGTGAATGACTGATCCATTCCTTTTGTTAAACTTGTCGTGTGCAGTGAGCAACATCCGTCACCAGGCACCATTGTCCCTGGTCTCTCCCCACACCGCGCGAATGGACTGCTGGGAGGTGCGATGAAGGCGTCCCATTGGTTTATCTTGTCTCTCTCGGCCCCTCTGCTGCCCGACCAAGGCGTCGATGGCATTGATCTTCCTGTGGCTTGCATCTCAGGAAGAACATGCCTGCCGCAGCGCTGGCTAACCATTGGACCGCCTCTGGGCTAGTGTCTTTCCTTAGTCCCATATCGAAGACGCCAGAATTGGCTTTCGCTCTTTGAGGTGTGGATGGCGAGCTCATACACTACAGTACTGATTCATGTGTGACGGATCCTTCTCATTGCTGACTTGACTTTGGATCGTGTTCCAACTTCTGGTGGAAACAGATCCTCGATGTAGTTCCTACCTCTCCCACACATTCATTGCCGATGCGTTAAATTATTCGGCTGGGGGTGCTTGAATGTTTCCATATCCTGCCCTGTCAAGCCTATCTTCCGGGAGCAACGGGATCTGAGGTTTAGACCGAATTGAGACACACGAAGCCAAAGCCTGTCTGGGAGACCCTGCTTGGTGCAGTGAGTGGTCGCCGATATCCACGATCGCATGTCCGAGCCGGCGTTTTGACGAGTCGAAACGACCATCACTGAATGGCAGGTTTTGGGGGTATGGACATTGAGCGAGCAGTATGTGGGAAAAGAAACAAATCTTTGACGATAATGCCGAGAGCAAGCATGCCATCGCAGCCACATACAACCTCATTCATTTACCATGCGGGCGACTCGAGTCCTGTGTCCGCCAGCTGTTGGGATTCTGCTTTGCCGGAGATGTCTCGGAACTTGCCTTGATGCACACCAGGGATCCCGATTAGGAAGCTAAGGCAGTTCAACGGATCCGTTCGAGAGCGAAGCCGCTCACATGACTGACTGCACACGACTTGGCGCCATGAGAGGGCTCGGTGGGCTGCGGGTTTACATGATGGACAGGTACCAGATTGCTGATCAGGAACCAGCTCGATCATAGTCCCAATGGGAGTGCGGTCAGGCCCCAGCGAACCTGTCCCAGAGGCGTCGCCAGGCGGCATTCTCGGTTCTATCCCATTATCCAAACCCTGGGGACCTGTGATGACCTACATACATCGACGATCACAGCCTAGCAAAGGCGGCTTCCATGAGTACCACAATGGGCTCGTTTAGTCAATGTGCCCAGGACCATTGGAAGCCATCGGGCAAGAAAGTCACATTCGGGGACCTGACGCTGTGCAACATCCGGGTCCGGGGACTCTCTATCCAGTGTCCACGCTGCCCAAGGTGTTGCAGATTTCAAATCTCTACTGACTCCGTAGCGACGGCGTGGGAACAAACCGCTGCTTGGCAGGAAAAGCTTTTTGCGCCTCGGTGATATATGCATACGAGAAACTCATCAAACCACTGCTGGGGCAGAGATTGAAAGGAGCACGCGTGGAGGGAGCTGACCGTCGTGGTCGTGGTGAGAATGGGCACGGGCCATGATCGACAAGCAGGGGAGTGTATCAGATCCGACAAGGCTCCTGGAAAGGGTTAAGGGCTGATGGAACCCTGCTCCCCAAGAGTCAAGACCCGCTCGGATGCCGAACCGGCACTGAACAGCAAGCCAAGACAACCGACAACCACAGGGTTGGACATTGTCGAAACCACAACTTCCGAAGGTTGGGAAGCCATGATAACGTCCGTTAAAATTAGAGCGAGGAAGAGCCGTGAAGTGCGCCTTCTCGGTGGTAAGTCGACGACATCACGAGGGCATCGTCATGGTTTCCAATTTGACTCGCAACAGCCGCGATACGTAGACCACCACCATTAAGAGATTCGTTGCTTGGCATCCAACGCACCACCAGCATACCATCGTGCTTTGCAATTTCTGGAGATAGAATTAGTGTGGTCCACCGTCAAAGTTCATCGGCGGGAGTCGGTAAGAGCTGCCCCTTCTAGCGGTACTTGGGCCGAAAAATCGGATCCGACTGCTGGACGCTAAAGTAACGATATCTCGTAACGCTCATGGGGCATGCGAGGATACCTTTCAGCAAACACTGGAGAAGCTCAAAGCTAAGAACCACAGTGCGTTTCGCCAAGGGAAGCTTTGAGCGATGGCGCGAGAGGGGAGATCCGCACCCCGCGACCGTTTGACAACGGCGAACGGACGCAACTCGATTCAAGATTGACCTTGTGCCTAGTGTGTCTAGTGCCTAACTAGCGGCTTGTTGACTGCGTTTGCACTTTAGCAACAAACAGCGTTCAGACAGCGAACGTCAACTTCAGCGGCTTTGTTTCCGTCCTTCCTCATCCCAGTCTTGGCAGGTCTTGAATTCCTGCCCTAAGGCCGAGTGACGTGGCAAGCAAGTAGGTAAACTTCTCGAGAATTACTGTCACGCATCATACAAGCCAAGGTCAATCTTCGATACGGGCGCCACACAAAAACCAAAAGTGAGCAAGTGAATACCAAGCCGCCAGAGTCCACGGAAAGAAAGCTTCCCGACCGGTCTCAACGTGAGCAGGCGAGAGAGCGGAATGTACCGAACGCCCACTCGACGCCATCGAAACGCCATAATGCGTCCAGCCGCCTCGATTCGGCCCTTCGCCCCTGAACAACAACAAATGACTGGAAATCCACTGACGTCGAGAAAGCGCTTTGGACGCTCGCAAGAACCAGCCGCTTTGCCAATGAGGAGGAAACAGGTACTTCAACGAACTGGGTGATAGTCTTTGGCTGCAGGACGCCCCATACTGCGGCCACCAACGCAACCCATGGTGAGCTGTGCGTTTTCAGACAGTCAATCCATCAAGGTTCCGGCCTATTCGGATTACCGTCACCGGACTAGTCATTATGGCGGGCCTTCGAGATTCGTCTTTAACAGACCCGCCCTTTTCCCCTTTAGCCCAGCCAAGGCTCAGCAGGACACTGGGACGCAAGTCGCATCGTGATCGACACGCCGCGCATCTGTCAGATCTGTCGTGCAGCAGATATTGTTATTTTTTCGCCGAGAGAGCAACTTTACGCTTGGATCTCTCGCATCATCTCATTCCTCAACCGCACCCTGGCTTTCCTTCTTTTTTTTTTCTTTGCTCTTCGGCATTGGCTCGTTTGAAGTGCTCAGCACGGATACATATTTTGCTTTCTTTTCTCGTCAGATTGCCCACCGCCCTTCTCCACACAAAGAGGAAATAGAATACCTTCCTTGTCCGAGTCAGAGACACGATCGGACCTATTATAATGTGCCGCAGTTACTTCTGAGACAATGCTCCAGCTCTTTGGCGTTCGAGAAACAAACCGGGCCGAGTCGAGAGACACGCGGAAAGATGACAGGGCTTTCTCTGCTTCTCAATTGAGACACAGGTTGAGGACCCACCTCGTCGTCTGTGTTGGCGGCTCTTTGATGTTTACTCCCCCCTGTCCAAACTACGAGTCCACAGTCTGTTCGTCTGACTTACCGGCTTCACTAGCACTGCCGAAGCAGTAACCGGGGACTTTTCACGGGTGGCCTTTTGTAGATTCTTGACGTTAGTCTCATCGCAGCTGGGCGCCAATTTCCATCATGGGGCGCATTTGCACCATAGTCCGTTGAATTGTTTTAGTGTTAATTCCAACGCTTGAGACTTTCTTGTCATTTTGTGGGGGTGGATCTCACTTGTGAGGCAGTTGATTTGAGCTCTTCAGGGGTCCGTTTCTGGCAATTCGGGGCCTTAGCGCCCTTGACCACACATATCGTGACCACCCTCCAGCCCCAGCCTCACCAGGCTAGAAAGTGGCCTTTGTGTGTCGATCCCGCTCTGCTTTTGTAAACAACCTGGTCGGCTATAGCCTCACTTTCTATTTTACATACTTATTTTACCAAGTGATAGGCACTCACCGGCCGCTTGGCAGGTGGGAGCAAATTACCGAGTTTTAGAGGTTTTTTTCGTGTTGATGCTCCTCACGAACAACGCACGTGTGAGAGGGAAGCCGTTCATTCATGAAGAATGGGTTTACTGCCTGCAGTTTTGTCTAGCACTTCCAGTGACGAGCGCCAGACTATGAAGACCGGCATGAGGAGAGGAAAATCTATCGCCTGTTGTGAAAAATACGGGCAGTCGTGGCTCGAAGGGGTACCTTTCGAACGAATGACTTGTATGCCTTGACAGGCACCTTGTATTTTTCCTCGAGTCCTTCTCCCGGATGAGAATCACTGTCTTTCTGGCCGACATCCGTTCGGCCCGCCGTGCTGTGGACTCTTTGCCTTCCTAAGACACTTTTTTCACATATACACGCCCACAGTGGATTCCATACAGTCACTTCAGACACCTTGATGGCCTACTCCTTGCTGCCTACGTCGAATCACAACAGGTAGAAGACGCCGTCGCGTCACGCGCGCGACTCCAATATCCCAACATCTCACTCGGTGAGGAATGGAGTAGGGCTGTCTGAGAAGACTACGACAAGACAGGAAGGTCCTTGGGTCTGCTGCGGTCCTCTCCCTACTCTCAACCTTCCCTTGCCCCCAGTTATTTCCTCCCCCCAGGCACACCATCCGATCATAGGTCATGGAGTTGCTCTTGAGGTGAAAAACGGGGCGGTGCGTGCTAGGATGGAAGGGAGCCGGGTCGGCAAGGGCATAGGGACGGTGAGTGGTAAGTAGTCAGGCCCTTTTCACCAGGGACGTTTGAGAACATGCTGCCTCTAAAGGTCCAACAGTGAACCACGAAGTTCGAACTCGTACGATTTTAAGACTTGGCACATGTTCTGGGCGAGTCTGGGTTGAAGTCTTGTCTTCTCTCGGGGAAAGTTGCCTGCTATTGTCTATAGGAAGGTTGTCTCATCGAGTGATTCAGAGTCACTCATTCCTCCTCGCGATCAAGGTAGACAGGCAAGCACGATCCTCTAAACACCAATCAACCGTTCCAGTACATCTCCGCCCTACGAGTCTTCACATCTAGGTACTTTTGCCACCTCCTTCCAATGGCCAGGAGCATCACGGCGAGGAACAGGTCGGTTGCCACCAAGGTCAACCCAACCCAAGCTTAATAGGGGTAAGAGGCGGCGGCGTTGTGCATTCTCTTCCTTCCCTTCTGGCTCACGTACATACCTACAGTGGCCGCCTTTGCGTGCCCTCCCCCCCCCCCCACTTCCTCTTCTGTCTCTTTTTTCTTATTCTTCCGCCTGCACCTGCGCCCAGTGAACTGCCGTTCTTTCTCGCGGCCGGTCAGGCTCCCATCTGCCGTGTGACTGACTAGCTGTCTATCTCCCGACGCTACTGTACCCTCCTTAGGCGCAAAGTACATCCCAGCACATTTGCTGTGTGCCATTTACCGTTCTGTGCGGCTCGCTCCTACTTCATGATACCCAGAAGCTCCTGCTGCTTTCCGAGTGTTCTTTCTCACGAAAAACTCTAAATGGAGTGATCGCATGAGCATACTCAGTCTTGCACGGGAAGGAGCAGCTTGATTGATCGAGGAGTGCAAAACGGAAGGAGCCTAATAGTATAGCCCTCCCCCCCCCTTTCAGATGCATTGTTCATTCTTTTTCCTTTTTCCATGATCTACAAAGAGTCGAGCAACGGCAGGCAACTTACTCAATGGCAGAAGTCAGTCTGGCGAACATTGTCGCCGCAAACACTGAAGCGTCAACCCCTGTCTTTCCTCCCTTTGCTTCTGCCGTATTCGGCCATCTGCTTTTTTCTCTTTGTCTGCTCACTGACTGTGCCCGGTCTCAAGCGAGCCACCAACATAATGCTTTCCCAGTTGTCAGTCACAGCTTCATGTGCCTAGCACCCTATCAGACCATGTATTTGTGTAGATCCATGTACACCGACCTTCCGACATGTAATACAGGAAGGGAACCCCCAACCAAACGGATCTTTGCACAAGTGATTCAACCATTCCATATCTGGTAACCCTTTTCCCTTCCCCTCGCGCCTTCCCTTCTTCTCTTTCCCACCCTGACGGGGACTTTAGGTGTGTGTGTGCGTGTGCGTGTGTGTGTGAGTGTGTGTGGTGGCTGCTCCGGATTGGTTCAGGTTTTGCTTTTTTTCTTCTCCCTCTTTCCTTCCTGTTGTTGTGCTTGCGTCATCTATTCATTGAGCATTAGAATCAAACCCTGCCAAGCTCCGGAGAAAGACACAGACTTGAGAAACGAAATGCAAAGAGCCGCGGTTGCCGGATACCTCGGTGTCCGTCAGTCAGTCAGTCAGTCAGTTCGTCAGTCAGTCAGTTCGTCAGTCAGTCAGTTCGTCAGTCATCGTGATCGGCCTTCCCGCCCGCCACCTGCCCCAATTGAACCTTTCAGAGCAGGATGAAGAGACAGAAAAAGAGAAGTCTCGCCGAGTTTTCGGGGGGGTTGGTTTAAGACATCACAGAATTTGTATTATGTGAGCACATAATGTCATATTTGTGGGTGTGTTTCTGTGATAGAAGAAAAGGGGGCATCAACTGTGCTCTGCTATTACTGGGGTGGTGAGACAAGACAGGATGTCTGCTACCTCCGAAAAAGGGGAAGAGGAGAAGGATGCTTTTGGGCCATTGGAGCGATAGAATCTGCCTGCCTGTCTGACTGTCTGTCTGTTCGTCTGTGGATTTCACACCTCGGTTACAGGACAGTATGCTAAACATTGCCTAACTTGGGCGAGCAGATGTCGGTGCGTAGCATGCAAGTTTTTTTTAGGACATTTCTGGGGCAAATAAGTGTCAAATTGGTTTAAATATCTCCGGGGGAAAGTAGGCGCCGTTAACAAGATCATGACAGTTCTGGTGAATCCAGAGGCATCTGTCAAATGCACTACGGAGACTTTTTGAGTGGTTAGTGAGCAAAGAAACATGCATAGAAACTGCTGAATTGTGATACTAGTTGGGTTGACATATTTTTGGAAAATCTCCAAGTAATTTATTACCATCATATTGGTAGCATCTGCATAATGCTCCATATCATCCCAAACTTCTTGCTCTCCTACCAAACAACGGCTAGACTACTACGGTGCCATGTACTTCAGGCTAACTAAGCCACTCGAAAAGAACAGAGCTAGAGAAGTTAAGGATGCACTTATCACAGTTTGCGTAGAAGCTATTGAGTGGCTATCTGGTTCAGCCCAGCCAGTTGGTAGAATGCATACCAACCTTCCGCATCGATCGACATGACTCGATGGTTGACCCGAAACTAGAGTTTAACAAGTCTGCTACATTATGACTGGATCCAACCTTGACTTCTTTTTTATTTTGGTGTTCTAGTTCGTGTAAATAACATGGATCTCATTGTAGCGGCTTTCCAAATTGCCATGAGGCAGCCATCCACACGGAGCTGCCTCAAGGGGCACAGAACAGTTTGTCCCTCAAACTTTCACATATGCCCATAGATACTAGAGAGCCTAGACTCCCATCAGATCGTATATAAATATACTTTTGACCACCAAATTTGCGATGCTGTCAGTGTTGACCAGCACGTGTACGTCGTTGTTATTTCTTGTTCGTCACCCTTTTCTACATACACCATATTGTGATATTCACGTTAACCAGCATGAAACTTCGGCACAATGACATATACACAGTGGCACGGAATAAAAACACAATATATAGGCCCAACTACAATATTGAATCAACCTCAAAGTTTCCATAACTCGCCTGCCGTAGAGCTGCCAATCTTCAGAATCCAAAAACAGCCCAACTCAGCGGGTGGCTATGATCACACAGCCAGCAACACCTGGTGGGTGACGACAGCCTATCAGGCTCAAACTATGCTTGAATACTTCTAGAAGCTTGTCTTCCGAGCATTAGTGTCCGTAGATAAAGACCAAATATCGACGTGTCGACAATTTTGCGTAGTCAACTTGTTGAGTCATTGCATGGAGACACCAAAGTATACACCAGTTAAATTATAACCTGAATCTACCTTTGACTTCAAAGGGAACAGTTGCCGTTGGTGTGGCACTCATGATCGCACAAGCCAAAAGGGGGGGAACCCCCCCCCCTCAAGTGTTTTTCATCTTTAACAATAGCCGTATGCTATGCCTCAGATAGACTTACTGCAACTGCTTCATGGAAAAGTTGTTACAAGCCTCTCTGAACGAGTCGCAAAAGTCGATACAATGACAACTAAACCAGTCCTCGTTCTTGCGCGAGGAGTTGGGCAACACAAAACCACACAGGATTAACCAGATACCTAATCACTACCGAGCCACTTACATGTATCCCCAGTACAATAAAGCAATGTGACACCAAAAAGGGATGAAGCAGAAATGGAAGCCTACTCCGACTTCGAATAGGCAGGCGCTTACATCAAGCACTTTGACAGGTCATATCTTCAACAAAGATTGGGTTGTACCTGCTTTTCGGAAAATGCTTCATGTAAGCTTAACCTGGGATTTGATTCTAGCAAGACTCACAGGTCTGGTGCCCGATCAAACAAACTCAGTCTTTGTTCTTTGTCTACGTTCTTTTTTCTTCTCTCTTTGCCGTTCACAATCGTTGTCCAAAGCCAAGCGATAGCAGACCCAGCCCGCTCCTGCGTTTACTTATATGTTCAGTGTGTAACTTGAAATATGTAACCTAACCTGAAACTGATATCGTGAACCATAAGCCATTGCGATGAAGGACTACGCTGTGCGGGCATTAGGTCCACTGACCCTTTTGAGCTACGAGAAAAGACAAACAGCAGCAAATGTATACCCGAAAGATGAAGACATTCTTAGGGTATCATCAGTGGTTGAACTTCACCTCAGTTGACCGGACACGACGTCTTTTGCCGAACAAGTCAGTCCAGCCAACAGTGAAATGGCTCAAGGGAGTGTCACGAGCAAGAAAGCCCCAAACTGCGGCGGCAAGCAAACGGCGTTCTTCAACACCGAAACTTCCCCGAGGCCTAAATCTAGAGCTAAGCCGACACCCAGCCAACATGATCTCTCGCAGTTCTCACCTCACGTATTTATGTTTCTCAAAGATCAGTGTCTCTTATTGCTATCTACCCATCAATCTCCTACAACTATAATAAGCAGCCTCGCCGCTCACCTCCAAAAGTGAAGAATACCAGGCCCACTTGCCTGGAAAACCCATTCTAAACTTTTCCTTGTGAACCCGACGCGTATGAAGAAAAAAAAAAGGAAATATACAGTTCTCAGTGGCTTGCGCAATACGATACATAGCACACCAAACACGTGTGACAGAAATATAGGGAAGATAGTTCGTCGTGATGGAGTCAACCAAGACCAATGTGCCTGGTCTGGCTGGTATCAAGTAAATAGACATGTATAAAGGGGGGTTGTTAAACATTAGAATTGAAGTTGTGTCTTGCGTCGTAAATATCGTTAAGACGAAAAATGCGTAGGAAATACGAGGGATGAGGAAGAAAAAAGAAAAGTGCAGCCTCGGATGGGCGCCAATCAGCCAGTGAATCATACACACCTCCAGTGCATGTGCCATTTGTTGTATCAGTCCATGGCCAATATCTCGGCCATCATCCTTGCGATGCATGCTCATCTCGTGGTGGTGTATTTTTAGAATACCCACATGCTCTCCTCCAAACGCCAGCCAAACCGTAAAAAACACAGTGGTATATACCGAAGTCTCCCCTTTCGCACAGAATAACGCCATTCAAGCCAGATCCGGATATGTAGTGTACCTCTCGCGCTCTCACACATGCGGCGCACCCGGGCGGCCCTTGCTTAAGCTCTCCAGAAGCTCATGTGGTGGTATCCGCTGTATGCCACTGCCGCGATCAAACATGTGTGTCGGGGCCGGAACGTATCCTTCGCGCTTCTTGCGGAGTCTGTCGAGGAACAGGCCGGCAAGAACGATGAGGAGCATCAGCGCAAGCGATATGGCCAGGCCAATTAGCACGATGAACACGAGAGAGAGCTGACTCCCTCCAGGCGAGGTGAAGAAGTTGTTGCGCTCTGTGAAGATCCGCGCTATAGTGCCGGCTGTATTTCCTGAGTTTGACGTGAGAGCATAGGGTCGGAATGCAGTGCCATTGAAGATGACAGCCGACGCAGTCCCGAACTCCGAGAGAACGACCGACCCAGTGATCACGAGGGCTTCGTTTGAGGCGATTGTGGCAGTTGAATCGTGGGATGACGTAAGAGAAAATACCTGTAGACCGCGAATGTCTGTACCTGGCTGGAGAGGCTGGCCGACAGCTTGCCAATTTGAGCCGTCGTACTTCATCAGGTAGGTTGAACCGTTGAGCGCAGTCCCTGATGCCCAGATTTGACTGCCATCTTTGGTGCCAGCCGTGAGAGCCTTGACTGGTCCGGGAAGTTGACTTGACCCAGGATAGGTGTCCCAGGCCTGTTTGTCGGTGTCATATTTAGCGAGAAACGTCGAAGCCGTGCTGTTAATTGTGATGTTACCGCCGGCCAAAAGGATAGTGTTAGTGGTCCACATCATTGTGTTCACAGACCCATCAAAGTTCTGGCCAGCCTGGTTCCATTGTGAAGATGAGGTGCTGAAGAAGCAGACACCAGGACAGCCAAGAGACCCTGCTGACTTAAAAGACCCCCCGACGTAGACGTCGCCGGTGCTTGCGCGTACAGCAATGGACGAAACTGTGCCATTACCACCGTTAAGCGAGGGCGGCTGCGTGCCGAAAGACTTGCTCCCAAGATTGTAAGAGACCAAGCCACTGACACTGGCCCCGTTGACCGTTCCAGTCACATTGCCGCCGGCGTAGAGGACATCGTTTTGAACGGCCAGGGCCACAAAGACGGATTCTGGAGTGATCTGAGATCCAATCCCCGAAACCTCCTCCTTAGAGCCATCGAAGAAAAGCAGGTTGTGAATTACAGATCCGTTGGTGGCTGTGGCAGTGAAATGTCCGCCGAGAATGGTTAGATTTCTGCCACTGTTGGTATCGAATACACCAGTGGAAACACCTTCAGATACGGTGGAGTTGGTTGTATTGTCACGCTTAGCTAGACTGCCAGAGCCGGCGGAAGGCGAAGAGCCCTTGAAATTGACGGGAAGGCGCGCAAGGCCGTCACCGAGAGTTGCCACGCCCCTGGCTTCAAGGGTCGAAGAGGCGATGGAGCCAGCATAGAGAGAGTTGCCGCCCGGAACATTCAATATGGAAGTCGACAGAATGCCTTCAATCCACTCAACCGGCAAGTTGAGGTTTTGGAGCCAGTTTGACTGTGAAGGTACCCAAATGCCAAACCCGCTGACAGCAACAGCAGGGTTGTTGCCGAAAGCCTCTAACTGACTGAACTCTCCGTTAATGCTGATGACAACCTCAGGTGTGGGGCCGGTGATGTTCATGGTCAAGCCAACAACGCGCATTACTCTGGCATTGACCCCCGCGCCGAGAGGGCTCCATACGTTCTTTTCGGTATCGTATACGGCGACGTTGCTTAGTCCCTGAACCTGGGCCGGATTTTTGAGGGTGCTGGTAAACTTCCCACCAACAAACAGCTTGGTCCCGTTCGAAAACATCGATTCCACTTCGCCATTAAGTCCACCATCGAGATCCTTGTCTTTCGCATCCCTGCCGTTCATAGCGACAATGTTTCGCGCTTCGGACGAGGTAAAGTTTCCAGCGACGTAGGTGATGTCGCCTGCTGTAGCAAGAGCGTTCACGGCAGACCCAGGCGCAAACCCTCCTCCCAGCCGGTTGAATGCCGAACTTTGAAAGTCGCTGGCGTTCACAACGGTTCCAGGGATATACTCATAAAGCCCATTCAAGCCACCCGTGCTGTTAATCAAGGTGAAACCGATTCGCTGGGCGACAAAAGTCATATTTGTCAAGGATTGGCCGGGAGAAGGCGTCATTGTGATGCGTGGTCGAAAGGAATCAGAGCTCGCATCAATCAGGCCGAAATAAATCTGGTCGTACTTGTCGTAGTTATTGGTCTGGAAGATGTTCCGGTCGATGGGCGTGCTCTTGCTTGATTCCTGTGTCATATTCCCGCTGATGTGGATTTGTCCGCGGCTTGAACAAGTGTCGTCCTGCAAACAACCGGGCGTATACAGGTTAACAGAGTAGTTCCCGGCTTCCCTAATATCGGGGATGAAGACGATTGAGGCCGAAGAGGGTGTGATAGAGCCCGAGAGCTGGGCGGTGAGATACTCAGAACTGCTTGAGCGAGAAGGCGCAACAGCCCAAGGTCCTGTTGGGGTTGCCGACGAAGGGAAGCGCAGGCCAGCACAAGTCGGTTCGTTGAAATCATTGATGGCGAAGGCAAAGATGTCGTCCTCAAACAGTTCAATCCCACTCAATCCTCCACCGCTGCCGTAAAAGGCCGAGATGTCAACGCGAAACGCGTTCATACCAATGACATTGACGAAGTGGAAGTCTTGAAACTTTACCAATGGATCGTTGCTCAGGGGGCATTCGCTTGTGCAGGAAGCGTTGCGGCCAGTGGCAGGGTCGATATAGGTGAAGTTCATGATGCCGTTCAAGGGTAAAGCTGTGAAGCGCCACGTCTTTGTCCCTCTGCCATTCTCGTGTGTGTTGTACAGGCGCAACTTGGTCGGCTGGAATCCAAACCTAAACGAAGCTTGCCAAAATCCAGGAGTGTTATCCTGCAGCAGCCAGGTGTTTCCCGAGCCGCCTAGGCCGGCTTTGCAGACGATGTCGCTCGCATTGCTGAATCCTTGCGCCGTGGTAGAGAAACCACTCGTGATCTTCGCAGTCGACAAATTTATGACCTGTCCGTCGGGTGTGCTGGGAGCGGTCGCGTTTCCCAAGCCTGTGAAACTCCCGCCAAATATGATATGACCGTTAGACGCCTTGGTTATCGACGTGACAGGTCCATTAAAACCCGCAAAAGGTAGATTTGTCCATCCTTGTGTCCCGACCCACGCAATCGCATTTGTCGAGTTCGCGCCGATAAAGTTTCCGCCCACATATACCGAGTTCGTGTCCTGATCGCAGAGGAGCGCGTTGACTTGACCGGAAATGCCCGTAAGCGGTATGACTTGTTTATCTTTGTCGGCGTTCGGGTTGAAGAGCGCAACCGCTGTAGAGGCCATGTTGTCCAGACTGGTGAAGTTTCCACCAATAACTACCCCAAGAACGGTGCCATTGCTCATCGTGAAGGTGCACATGGCCTGGATGCTCGCATCTGTTTCGACGATGTTGGCAAATGCGCCGTTTGGCATGCGGGCCAGCAGCGACTCGCTGCCATTGGTGCTGAATGGCCGCTCATTCTGCTCTTCGAACTGGTAGAGAGAAATGCCTGAGAAATCGCCTGCCAGGGCTATCCGGCCGAGTTGGGAGAGGTCGAGGTTCGCGGCGGGTGCCGGGGTGAATGTAATGGCGCTTGCTGGTGAAAGCGCGACTGAGGACAATGTGAGGAGAGAAATGAATGTAGAGAGTGGCTGGCTACGCGCAGCATGGCGCCGCCGAAAAGGTAACCGCATCGCGCGTCGGTCAGGGTCTAAATTATGATTTCGCGCTTTGGACCCGAAGGCTGGTGGGGCATACAGGTCATCTGGAGAAGAAATCCAAGCTGCTGTTAAGAATGCTGAGCCATAATAAGTACTGGTAGCGATGAAGTGGGGAGCGTGTTTCTGTCGTCGAGGCGTTGACGGTAGCGTGGAATGGAGGCAAACGATGGCACGGAGCTCGAGCCCGAAGGCGTTGAAGCGAAGCAGAAATGGCAGGATTTGGTAAACGAAGGTGTGTGATCGGGTGGCAAGAGGTAAGAAGTATCGTGGACCTCGATTGACGAATGTCGAGGCCGCAAGGACCGTGAAGTGAACTTACAACCCGGGATTATTGATGGGCTGGAGAGCGTTGGGCTTCCTCGCAAGACCTGTTTCGTTGACCAAAGTGGCCCCGGCCGCTAATGACGCCAAATGGGGGAGATTGTGTGGGACGAATTTAGCTTGCCGGGCCTGGTTCCTGACGGCTGCTGCTCTGAGTGGTCAGTAAAGACTACCGCTAATCCACAATGGGTTAAGAGAGTTCCAGAAAATGAGATTCGTACCTGCCAATTCTCAAACGCGACGGCAACAAAGTTCTGGTGACCCCCAGTGTCAGTTGAAAGGCTCGCAAGAAGGGCAAATAACTCTCTCGGTTGCGATGGACGGTTGACTGAATGCTCGTGCTCGATGCATCATATGACCCCCCGATGCAATTGCGTGGCTCAATGCCGTTCTCGAATACGCCCCAAACCGGGCCCGAACGGCTCGAGATTGCGCTTGCTGGAGAAGGTCAAGGTGCCAGACCGGCGTGCGCTCAGCTATTTCCAACTCTGTGGGCGGCGTCCGAGTGTGTGGAGTTGATGATGGTGGAGGGGGGTTGTTTGAGGTACAATCCTTGGTGGGTGAGAGCTGTTTGCTTGCGACACGGCCAAGTCTCCACAGCAATGCCGCACTTGCTTTCTTCTCGGGAAACTCAAAGGCGGTCGGTCCAGTGGGAATTTCAAAGTTGGGAGAGACAGACGACAAAAGTTCAAACTAACCAACGTTTTGACGATTTCCTGCCTCACGTTCAACAAAATCCGTCAATGAGATGCAGGCCAGCGTCATACAAGCTGATGCCTTGGTAATGGATGCCAGTTGGGTCCCTGTTGCTATTCAAGCTCGATCGATGATGAGCGTCCGTCCAGGTTTCCGTGGCACCGGAATGTTGAGCGAGCGGTTATCAATGCCAAAAACGAGGATGGTGGGATCGGTGTGCCGCCAAGCCTGTCGCGGGGTGAAAGACGAGTGTGGTGTGGGCAGACGCGGCCAGTTTCCTGGTTTTGGAGGCTTTCTGTCAGAGAACTGATTGATGGCATGTGGTGGAAGATCAGGGGCTGCACCCCTTACCCGTTCGATTGGCGATGAATGAGCGACTGTGCAAACGCAACGCACGACGAAAATGAGAGTGCTTCAGATGCCTGGAGTGAGGGATCGTAAAGAATGGAATGACTGATTCGTGAAAAGAGCGACGAATAAAAAAGAGCTGAAGAGACGGTGAAAAAAAAAAAAGAGCGGTCGCTTCAAATCCCTAGAAGCCTGCTGTTCCCTGCGCCTTCAGGAGGAAAAAAAAGGTCGCGTTCCCGGGAATGTCTTGAGGAAGCGGTGGAAAAAGGCAAACGAACACTTTAACTTCGGAAGCCTGGTCCTATCCCCCCAACCTGCCGCATTCAGGGGTTGTACGGGGCGATTTGGTGCAGCAATTTTCAGCATGGCCCCTCTACCAATCAGATGTGATTTCGGCGCAGCACTGCACATCGCCAGGGGCATTTCAAAAGTCACCGGTGTCCGCTTTCCCAACCACTCGCTTCCTTTCACTGCACTCTCTAGAGACAGGCTGACGCTACTCTACCTCTTAAGCTTTCAGGAACCTCCTTCGGATGCTCACTGGACAACGGCGGCCGTAGCGGGACCTAACTCAAGGACCGGGGCCGGGTCTGCATCGCGTGGCATTCTTGCGACGAGGCCTTTTCTATTCGTCCGTTTGCCAAGATGTGCATGACATCCATCGTCTTCCACGAAACAACATTTTTTATTTTCGCCCGAATACAAACCTAAAGCCCTTGTCTTTCTTTCTTTCTTTCTTTCTTTCTTTCTTGGATAAGAGAGAGGGAAGAAGTTATGGAGACAATCACCTCACTCATCAGGCAGGGACCCGAATGTACCTCGGGAGCTGAGAGACAGACAAACTCTACGGTATTTAGGTCGCATACTTGGCATCCGATACTTTAGACGACGATAATCGCTGGCGACTTCTTTGCTTCTCACGTCACTGTCACCCTCTGCAAGGCTCAAACCTCCATTTTAATTCACCACATAGAACCTTCAGATGAAATCGCAGCACGCACTGCCTGCTTCCTCTTCAACTCCTATCGTTTGGGGTGGTAGCATTCCTACTCTGAATCATGCATTGAAGATGTTTCCCTCCCCTTGTTCCGAATGCCCGGGTCAGCGACGTTTAGATGTGCCCAAAATGTTTCCTCTTCATTTTTATTTTCTTAATAGAAGTCCCTTTATCACCGACATTGGCCGATCGATCGATACGATCTGTTTCCAAGCGAGAGAATGCATACTCGTCATGCTCACCTGCAGGGCAAGTGCAATTGCTTGGGCGGTTCCGATGCTGATCAGACGCCTGGCAACGATCAACCCTGGCCTTAGACAATCTGATACCCGGAGAACACACGAACGTGCGGCCATAGCACTCCAAAAGTCATGCGAAACGTTTTCAAACTCGCTGACTCTCTTACTCCTTGCCTCCCGGCTTTCTGTGTGAGTGTTTCTCCGTTTCACCGCTACCACGCGAACGGACGGACGGACCCGTCAAGCGGGAATCAAGCAAGCAAGGGAGGGCATGGATGGATCCTCGAATTATACACGAGTGTTGTTTTGCAAAACAAAACAACAAAACCCATCCATCCATGGATTCTCTGTCTCTGGGTGAACGTAAAAAAAAACCGAGAATGAACCATGGATGACTCTTGCTGTTCTTCTCCACTTTCGTGTGTTATTCACAGGGTTATGAGTAACTCGCCCACCTTCAAAACAAACATGAGTGCCGGAATAAGGTTGCATCAACGTATCCGAATTCTTTCAAGATTGGTCAGCAAGCGATTTTCTCTCGGGCTGCCAAACAAACAAGAAGATCTGAACCACAGCCCGTGAGCTAATATCCCCAAAATAGCTTCATACAGATATGCCGTTCTTCTTAAAATCTGCGCCGTGCCATGCACGGCTTCCTCTCTTCGAGGTTTCCTTTGCATTGTTATCAAGCCCCTACATAGTATTACGTACCAGGCCTTCACTCACGGAGTTGATGCCGCATTTCCAAAACAAAAGTGTGTCCATCTTCTCACGGGTATCATTAGTTTCATGCAAGTAGTACTAATGCTTCGACTTCTTCATCGGGCCGTCCTTGTCCAACGCCTTCATCCTAGTCTTGAAGTCCCTCGGGGACTCGAGCGGCGGCTCTTTCCTCATTCCGAAGAATCCGCCTTTCTCCCCAGACCACATGCCACGGCCCTTGCTCTTGGCAGTTGCCTCTGCCGCCTTGTACACGGCTTCCATCTTCTTGCCGCCGAACTCAGCTCCCGTTTTGGCCTCGTACGTTGTCGCCATCCCGCGTTTGAGCATCTCTAGCCCGACATCCTTTCGAAGGAAGAAGGGCGCCTTTCGGACAAAGACGCTGGCCACGACTCGGTCATACTGGTCTCTCTTGTAGATGTGAGCACGCACCCTCTTGCCGAGGATGAAGCTTCGTAAGAAGGACAGCGCCTCGCCCGAGAAGGGCTGGGCTGTCTTACCGAAATGGGCGCCCTCTGGGGCATCGACGCCAGCTATGCGCACGGGAATCTAAGAAGCCAATACGTGATTAGTCTACGTGCTTGATACTACACCACACTGCACATGATAAGGAAGGAGAACGGAAGCTTTACTGTTCGGCCTTTGAGGTCCTTTCGTGCCGTTGGCACACGGCGCAGCCAGCCCCACCCGGCCAGCCGCCCGCCCGGGGTGTGGAACAAATGGAAGTTGTCTCCGTCGCCGACACTCGTTACCTTTCCGAGCAAGGTACGAGATCGGAAGGCACTGGGCTTGATATAGTCGGTGCCTGGGATGCGGCGCAGGTAGGAGCGGTAGAAGGCCCAGATGCCAAAGACGAAGGTGGTAAGAAGCACAGGCGGTACCCAGTTCTCCTTGTAGTGATGCCAGTCGATCCTGTTGAGCGAATCATCCCATGAGACTCTGGGCTTCACGTTGGCTGGGAGAGGGACTGTAGCGGGGACAGCGACGGCCGAGTGGTGCGGCTGATGATCGACTGGGGAAGGAGCGGGTGTTGTCGTCTGTCTTTGCGGCTGATGCACGGCCTTGTCATCTTCCCCCCTGCCATTTTGCGCGGGAGGAGGTGCCCATAAGCTCCATGGCATATTCGAGCTTCCAATAGTTGTTTCGAGGGCTGCGATGGGCCGACCTGGTGGAGGGTTTGAGCGGTGCAGGCAGGGCGGGAATTAACGAGGCTCAATAAGCTTTTGAGGCCTGACGGGCGCTATCAACAAACCACTGTCATGCACGCACGGGCCTCCCCCGCGTTTTTGTTTATTTCTGACATCAGCTCGTGCGAATCGAGTTAGTTGACAGCTGAGAAGTGGTGCGTGCCTCGTCTCAATTGCCAATGAACAGAGGCTGCTTTGTCAATCATCAATCACAATCACTAAACTATCGGTTGTCAACATAATCAAATTATTTCTCCCTTTGAATACTCTGTTAAATTGTACAGTACTTACTTGATATTTCCCGATAGCAACCAAGTCGTGCCGGAATTCAGCCTCAGGATGATATTCACAAACGCTTTGTGTCCCAGGTATCGGCATCTTCACTGTAGAGAACGATGTCAGTTTCCATTCAGGCATGAGCGCGCTTTATTGGGGCGACAGGTAACGCCTTCTTAGGCATGGGAATGGATGGTCTTTTTGGCAAGGCGAGGGAAGACTTTTGGGGCATCCGGAGGTAAGACTTGGACAGGAAAGACTTCGGTAGGGAAGACTTCAGGAGAGAAGACTTGGGGAGGGGAAATTTTGCTGGGCGCAGGGGGAGATGTCTTACTAGGCAGAGGGAGGGCTGACTTTCTCGATGTGCTCAACACAGGAATCCGTCGGCGTGGTTGCTTGGGTGCCATCACCTGTGGTTTGGAGCCAGCCTCTGTCGTCGAACTGCGAACTGAATCCATCTCTTTCTTCGTGTAACTGACGGTGTTCTTGAGCCCCAGATTCTTCTTTTGGTCATAATTCATTGCGCCAACCGGAGAGAGGTCTTCGCCAGAGGAAATCCCGTTGTCGTTAAGCACCGTTTCGTCCTCGCCTAGCCAAGTCTCGTCGACTTCGGTAGGCTGTGCTTCTCTGTGACGGCGTAATCTCCGGTCTATCTGCTCCTCGATCTCACTGGCTGTTTTCACCTTGTGCAGTTTCTCTTTGGACTGCATCAGAAGGCTCTTGACTAATGAAGGACTGATGCTAGATCTTTCAGGCGTCTGGGGGGTCTGGGATGTGCTTGCCGCATCTCGTCTGCATCTCTTACAGTCCTCCTGCACCCTGCGAGCGAAGAGGGCAGTTGTCCTTTGCATGCTGCAGCCCAGGCCGCAGAGACCAAGTTCGAAGTTCTTCTCGGTTGCACAAGGCTGCACAAGTTCTAACCAGGCGATGTGCCTGCATCTGAAAATGACACACCTGTGCACGCACATGTTGTTGGTTTAGAAGCTCGGTCTGGGATCCGTTTGGTGAAGGGGACTGATAAGCCGTTCCAAAATGGCTGGAGTGTTGTTTAATAATAAATAATGGAAAGTTAATTTCCACAGCACTCGAGACAATGTAGATTGTTTCTTGCATAGTCAAACAAACGCAAACAAAGATTATCAGCCTCGGCATGTTGCCAAACTCTCCTGTTTCGACCCGCACAAAGGACCCAACAGCCCATTTGATACCTGTCTCGGGGGTGAACAAGACAAGGAGAAGCATCAAGGAAAAACCAATGCATACGTCTTTAAATTCTTTCCAGTTAATCAAACAGTCAATCAATGGCATGGTGTTTGGCTTTCAAGCTGCGTAGAAATGCCAACAGGCAAGCAGTCATTGCAAGACAGCTTCTATTCGCGGTGTAGCTGGTATCAAGCCAAATTTAGGCATCAATGCTCTGAAGGTAAACAGCAGGAACAAAGAGAACGAACATCCATCAATCTCAAGTCGCAGAAGCAAACACTACCCTTCCTTAGCCAGCTCCCGCTCTAGGATATTGCTGTGTAGGATTTCGTCAAAGTCTCGCGCCCAGACCAACAACTTCCTCTTTGCCGATCCTCCCTGCTCACAGCACTCCGGGATATGGGGCACCTCGTATCCAATACGACGCAGAGTGTCCAAGAGGCCACCACTCTTCGCCCCGTCCTCATCAGCAACAACAACCCCCAAGTCTGCGTCGAGCAAACAAGCCAGATCCGTGGTTGTGTCGCCAACATAAATCACCAATCTCCTCTCCCCGCCTGTTAAATCCATTCTCATCGCCCTCATTGCCTCCAGCTTATCTCTCGCCGTCATAATCACCCTTCCCCCGGACTGCTGCGGTCCCTTGACACCCCCCTCGGGATGAACAATCTCATTCACAACCACCAAAGCCTCCTCACCATACCCTCCAAGCACCCCCTCGACCCACCCCTTCGACCAATTCACGCTCAAAACCCCAAGTTCCCATCTGTTCCGTGAAGCACCAATAAACGCCTCGAACCCCTTCCTGATCGTCACTCGCCCATTTCTTACAGCCTCTTCTCCCGCTCGACGTAAATCATCCGCCGTGATACCCCTAAATAGTCCCGAGGCCACCACACGATCCAGAGACGCCTGGTCCACGCTTCTCAGGCTCTCCTGAAATGCGAGCTCCTGCTCGAGCGTTGTTCGCGCGGCTGACACAGGGCGGTAGTTTGATGAATGATGCTCGTAGTCGGCTAGATAGGCTGCCAGAATGTGGTCCCACGCTTCCTGAGCTCCTCCACCCTTAGTGTTAATACTGGCACTATTGCCCTTGTGATGAGAGACGACGGACTGTGCGATGAAGTTGATGGTATCCTGATGGGTGATTGTGCCGTCAAAATCGAGAATGATGAATGGGGAAGCCATAATTTTCCAGGATTTGTATCCTTTTTCTTTTGGTTATGGGTGGCACTTGAGTGGTTGTTGTATTCCCCGTGAGGAAGAGTCGTGAACAAGAGAGAAGGCGCCGGTCACATCAGTGGAGGCTGCTTTTTAGAGGATGAGCCAGATTGTGTTCGTAAACCGATTACTGAGGACGGGAGTTAGACGAACCCCACATTACCACGAGTGGCTTAAACGAGCAGATAACATATGGTAGACTCATTTGGAAAAAAAAACCTGGAAGGTTTGGATAGAAATACAGCCTGTGTAGTTGGCTACTTTTAGGAAACGCCTCGCGTGATAGAATAACAAAGAGAAAGCTTGGACATACACACAGCCCCTCGCAGTCCGCAGCACCATAATTGCTCACTTTAAATGCTGCCATGTCATATTTTTTGTTTGATGCAAAGGGTATCTTCCATAACTTAAGGGTCCCAACCCTCATGGAACAAAATCTGTCAAAACCACCGACCGACCACCACCTCCTGTAACGCCTGGACTCACAAATCACATAGCCGCTGGAAGATTGCCGCAAAAACCGCCACCACGCCGAAGACTAGATAACATCTTCCATCTTGATGTCGTCGTCATCTTCGTCATCATCTTCTGACGCCATATCGTCGGCCGGCTGTGGAGCCATGTTGCCCGATGGTTCGCTATAGTTCGCAAGCATCCCCTGGTATTCAGGCTTGAGCGACCAGTGATTGGCAAATGTGCCCGATCGATGAAGTAGAGCAATTTTGACGAGGCACTCTCGAATAAAAGCCTCGGGCTGCGGAATCTTCGCCCTGAAAGCTTTGATAGACCAGTACTTGTGTTCGGAGAAGCGCCTGGCAATTTCGTCCAGAAGCTTGTTTTCGGGCCAACGGGCAGTTTTGTTGTCCATCTTCTTCGCCTTGGTCGGCTTCTCCTTGGTTTTCTGTGACGCCATCTGATGTCAGCCACGTTCACGACAGTCACCTAATTAGATGCCAAGTTAGAAGCACGTACGATAAAGCCCTCCAGGCTGCTGGTATCGTTGAGGCCACGGTTTTGAAGGTGAAGGTTGGCGGCCAGCTTGGTCTGGTGCTTTGGCTGTTCCGCATCCTTAGCAAGCTTGGCCAGGTACGTTTCCGACTCGACGTTGTCTCGTGGAGTGCAATTGAGCTCATGTTTGATTGTGCCGGCAATCGTAGTCCGCTCTAAAGTCACAGTCAGCATCATTGCGCCGATGAGCTGTCAAGGGAAGGTCACTAACTCGGAATGGCCCTGCGCGTGTAAGGCACAAATCTCCGGCCCCGTTCCGCTGGCTGCGGCTCCGTCTGCTTTTGCTGTTGCTGGCGCAGAAGATGAGCTGGAATTCCAGAGGCGAGCGCGGCAGCCTTCTCTTTGTTCTTCGCAACGTAGCTCGGCAGATCTTGTTCGGTGAAGATGAAGGTATTGTTAACGTCGTGGTTGGCAACGTCCAGGTTGTACTCTTTCGGAATTTCACGGTGCTGCTCGAGATCTGATCGCAAAAGCATTTGAAGTTTCTGGAAGACACGCAGATTAGTGGATGCATGAGCAGGCCAACATGCAGACTAACCAGATCGCCATTTTGATCTTGCCATTGACGAATGGTCCCTATCTTGATCTCGGCATCGTCGCTGAGTCCAGACCAGGCCTGCCACACATAGCTAGGAAGTCGCGCCAGGTACATGCGGCCAAAGGGATTGCCCTTGGTGTTTTTGTCGTAGAATTCCAAATCGGTTGATTCGTCGAGTTCATCATCGGCGAAGGGGGAGTCCGCGTCGGGGTCGGGCTTGATCTTTACAGGCTCTGCCATTTCGATGCTCGCGGATTTGTTGTGTGGTATGCTCGAGGTCGATCTTGACGAATTACCGCGTTCTCTGGTGACATGAGCGACAGCAAGGGTGTCGATGTTGAAGAAAGAAGCTGCCTACAATAAAGCAGCCTCACTAACAAGTCAAGACGGCACTAAATGTTAGTGTCAAGTAAGAGAGGTGGGGCGACAGCCTTAAGCAGACCCACCTTACCCGCTTTGGAAACGGAAATCCACGGCCACGCCCCATTGAACCTTCCATTGATTCACTATTGAGTGCTCCTCGATATCATTCAGCATCATCACATTTCACTTGACGGCACAAGATAGTACCCCGAGCCCCAGCGCTACCGTTGTTCAAAGCAAAAACCCGCGTTGTAGTGAAATTATCCTGGACATCGGTTCTTCGCATCACCGCCCGCTCCTTTCCTCTCTTCTTGCTGCGGGTGCCTGCCTTTGTGACGCATCCACGTACGAAGCTTATTGGGTGGATAAGCGCGGCCTGGGGAGTTATCGTTTTCGCCTTGCATTTACCTTCCACACGGCGCACCTCAATCTCTCAACAACCCACGTCCACTTCTTATTTTCCCTTCTCATCCCCTTCTTAGCTACAAACGCGTTCTATATACCACCTATCCTACAACCTGACAAGTGTCTGTGTTGTTCCATCGCGAAAATGCAGGCGGAGGATCAGGAATTAATGGCGAGGATTAGCCAGGTGGCTGGCCAGATCAATCGCCACAAAAACCAGCAGGCAGGCTTGGTCCCGACACATGCCGCCCGACCGCATCATCGTACGTTCAACGAGGTACCACGCTCCGCGCACGCCCGGGTTGATGGTTTTGGAGACGCAGGTCATTCGAATGGGTGGCATCGCGGAGGTCACCCGTACCGCGGTCATTACAACACGCGAAATCCCCCCCTCCATCGCCACAGAACCCTCGTCTTGAACGGCGGCACGTCCCAGCAAAGCAAGCCTAACGACGCGGAGTCGGGAGCCGCATCGGATATATCCAACTCTTCTTCCTGGGTTACAAAGACGGATCGCCATTTGCAATTGATTAACTCATCAGTTTACGAAAAGGAGACACAAGCACGTACACGAGCTATCGAACAAACCCGACGCCAAAAACAAGTTCTCAAAGATGAGCGAGAGCGGACCAAGCTGATTAATCATCTAAATCGCATGGCAAATAGCGGAGGAGCTGCCCCAGCGGGACATCGGACCCCGTCCGCTAAATACGAGATTGCTGTCCAGGGTATTCGATTTGTTGTCGCCAAGAACGGCAGCAAGCTCGTCAAGGTTCCCGGTGCGTCAGGGTCGCTGCCATGTTGCACCAGCTTTACTTACAGAGACTCAGGTGACGTCAACTCAGCAAAGGCGACTCCGAAAATGGCCATCGTCGGAGGCGTTAGATTCTATCGAAGCAAGAACGGAAATCTCTATCGCCATGGCATCATCAAGGCTCAACAGTACGTCTGCCCGGATACGAAAGTTCAACCGCTAACCACAATCTCGCAGACAATCCGGTAGTGTCAAGAAGCTGGGCGTGCCTTGCAAGATGTTTTCAATGACTGGTAACTCCATTTCCCCAATAGTGCAAACAGGCCCGAGACCACGTCGGAATGAGTGGGATTCGGTAAGTCAGTGGAACTCCAACTAACAAAGACGTAGGTTCTTGCACACTCGGCCCGCGGTGTCGCTATACCCACGATCCGGAAAAGGTGGCTGCTTGCAAGGACTTCCTGCAGCAAGGGGAGTGCCTCAATGGAGACGCTTGCGATCTGTCCCATGATCTGACCCCTAAGCGAACCCCAACTTGCCTGCATTTTGTCAAAGACAACTGCACTAAGTCATCGTGCAGATATACTCACGTGAAAGTGTCTCCAGCTGCCCCGGTATGTCGAGCCTTTGGACTGTACGGCTATTGCGAGAAAGGTGCCAGCTGCCCTGACCGTCATGCGTTCGAATGCCCTGACTTCAGCAATACCGGCGTCTGTAAATCAAAGGGTTGTAAGCTCCCCCACCGAGAGAGGGCAAGCGTCCTCCGCAAGGCCAACGCCAAAGATATGAATGCAGGGGACGAGGAGATGGCGGATATCTCGAGCGACGAAGATGGAGAGTCAGTCGACAGCAACGACGTGGACTCTGATGAAGTTGATGAGTTTATCGGCCAAGACGACGAGACAGGCGGTCTCGATTTCTCGGAGCAGAGAGACTTCATCGAACTGTGATGCTGGCCTCCCTTCTCCACCCATCCCCTGCATCCCCTTGCTACACCGATCTCTTGCATGCATTGCGCCTTCGTTACGATACCCTCTTGGCGTATTGCTTCTTTGCAGAACATATTTATGAGGGAAAAAGAAAGAGGAGGTTGAGCCACGGATAGGAACGTGGCGTAAATGCTTGGTAGAGCACCGAAATTGGTGTCATCGACTGGATGGCACTATTTCTTGGACAGCTGGTGTGTTTCACACTGCAATTGTTGATGTTATACCATAGATTCCGTAGAGAATCAATACAGAAATTTTATGGGAAGCCCTGGGTTCCGAACTATTCATGTCTTGAGAGGGGTGAAACATTTATGTCCTTATAGCCCACGCTATCACGAGGTCATTGGATTTGTCGATGCGGGTGCTGCTTATACTATAGTATCTTGTCTAGGAGTGTTATTGAGCGTGATGTCTCACCGACGATCACAATTCTCTATCTTTTCAATACGACCACGGCCTCGCCAGATACCGCAGATTCTCCTCGGGCCTCTTTCCACATGGCACCTGCACCTCGTCCGGATTGATATACCACGATGGATCTCCACTCGTTTGGGTAATACTCCTTCCATTGCCAAGCCAGCGCAAAGCATTCCCAGCCATCTCCTCCGCGCCCTCATACACGTAATCCTCCCACCGCGGTGACCTCAGCGCCTCAAGCGCATGCAGAGTAGACCCGGGCCATAGACTCACGATCCGCTCCCCGCGGCGGTACCAGCTGCGGCAGTCGTCCGCGTACACTGTGTCTTTGAAGTACGCACCCACGTAGGCCGAGAAGTCGCGCACGCGCTCGACCTTGGGTTCGATGCTGGCGTAGTCCTCCTTCTGCAGCTTTCGGATCACGGAGACGACGTAGTCGGCCTCGGCCTCGAGGATTTTCGTGAGACTTCCGAAGCCGATGGCGCTGTTGGGGCCAAACATCATCAGGTAGTTCGGGAAGCCGTCGACCGTAAGTGAGAGGTAGGACTCCGGCAGCGGGTCCCAGCGCTGCGCGAGGGTAGTTGTGCCGTCCCGGCCGACTACCGGGAAGCTGGGTGGTGCGGACACGTGGAAGCCTGTTGCGCAGATGAGAACGTCGAGGGAGGCGATGCTCCGGCCCGAGGTCAGGTTCGCTCCGGTGGGCGTGATGGATGAAATGCTGTCTGCGAAGATGGTCTCGACGTTGGGCGCGAGCAGGGATTCGAGGAAGCCCTTGCCTGGGGTGAGGCGCCGGCAGCCTGGTGCGAAGGCCGGGATGAGGGCTTTGGCGAGGTCGGGCCGCGAGGCGAGGCTCGCGGCCATGGAGGCATGGAACATGGCTTGCCCTTCAGTCTGCATTTTGGAGCCCAGGATGGTCGAGTCGTGGATCATGTTACCGCCGTCTTCGATCACTTTGCGGAATTTCAGGTAGAACGCTGGGTCAGAGATGTATTGCTTTCTCTGTTCCTCCGAGACTGTCGCACCACCCTCCTTGTTAACATTTCTCTTTTTGGTTTTACTTGGGAGGAAGGTGGATGGATAGGGCAGAGTGACTAACACTCGGAAATTGCTGGATCAAGACCAAGTTGCACCATGGCCTGGTCCCCAAACGCTGAAGAGATCCATGTTGGTGACCGCATGAAACACGACAGCGAGGTTCCCTCGAGTCTCTGCAGCTTAGGGATGATCTGGATGGCACTCGATCCGTTGCCGATGACCCCGATCTTCTTGTTACGGAAATCGTAGCTGTTGGTTTACAACGCCCATTCTATCAGTCATTGCCACTGGTACGATTTATTGATGAGTTCGTTGTACTCACCTCAAATCCCACTCCCCTGAATGCATTTTCTTCCCTTGAAATCTCTCGAGACCAGGAATCTCCGGCCACTTGATCTGGTTGAGCTGGCCTCGAGCAGTCACCAGAACATGTGCCGAGTCTTCCAACGATTCTCCTGTAATTAGATTCGTTACCTTGATCTTCCTATAAGCCTCCGATTCATCAGTGAAACTGTGTATGACTAGCATTTTTTTTAAAAAAAAAAAAAAACCAGGCAGACAGACCACTGCTTTTTAGTATCGTCCCAGGCGCAGTGCTGCACCTCATGGGATGTCTTAATGAACCTCGTTGCGCCGAACTTCTCGGCCACATCTTGGAGGTACTGCTGAATCTCTTTGCCCGGAGCATACAGATTGGACCAGTTCGGGTTTGGAGCAAATGAATATTGGTATGAGTGTGCTTCGATGCGCATGGTGTGTTAGTTGAGAAGTGGTAAGTGTGTGTAGCAACACTGCGGCCCCTGAAGAGACATTGCCACTTACATGGAATGTCACATGCAACACCTTTCACCCTTCAAGTCAGCGATATATTTCTCTCTTCGAGAATGTTTTCTGCACCCTACCGGGATAGTTATTCAACCACCTTGTCTAGGTTAGTATTCTCTCAATGCTCCAAGATTTATACGCCTGCCAACCTACCAGACGCCTCCTAGGCCTTCGTTCTTCTCATACACAACAAGGTCGACATTCCTCAACTTCTCCGGAATCCTGTTGCATCCTTGTCAGAATTTGCCCGTCCTATATAAAGTAATAGGTAGGTCCTAGTAAATACCTAATAGCGGCGCAAATGCCGGCAAACCCGGCCCCGACGACCACGACCCGCAACGGTCTCAAATTCTCGACAGGTTCGTTATTCAGGGTGAATCCCTCGGCAGAATGCCTATTGTTAATAGTAATAGTCGCCATCTTCTCTGCGTGTGGGCTGTATAAATAATTCGTTGCAGCTTGTCTTGGCCTGCTTAAGATGCCCCGAAACCACGCAAGGACACATAGCAGATGGGAACAAAAAGGTAGATGGATACCTAGATATAAGGTGTATGCTACTGATATCCGTCTAGCCAAGTCTACCTGTTACCGAATACTTGAACCAACAGACCACGCGTTTATGAATACCCGGCATTATACCCATAAACGGGCCACCAGCCGAGCTAGGGAGAGGGGAAGGGGTTAGTTAGCTGGTGGTGGTATACCCAACTCCGCTGCGTATTTGGACCACAATTGGGGTTACACATTCGTGTGCGTGGGCAATATGGGGCTGCTACCACATTGCAACTTCTCAATCCGTTGCTAAGGAGCGGCGAAGACGCGGCAGCGGCACACTACAAGAACTGGTGTGCGGAGTTTGAGAGTGGGGGTTCGTGCGGTTGGAGATCGCAGGAAAACGGTCGCCGAAGCGTCGGCTTTTAAATATACACACCTATAAACGCCACCTGTATGACTGTCCGATCACTAGCATGCTACTACCGAGAGAAGATATGGCAAAGGCAGCAGAAATCGACGAATCATCATTTATTGCATGTCATTTACGGACTGTCATTCCTTGTCATGCCAGCTCTACGGACATGCTTGGGTCGCAGATATACGCAAATCGCAACCAGTTTCAATTCCGCAGGACTGCTTTAATTTCCCACCTTAAAGGTCCTTCCGCTTGCCGTCTTGCGCTCCTTCTCTTCGCTGTCTGGCCTGGCTCTGCGGAGCACTGGTTGATGTTAGCAACAAATTGGCACCGTCGGAAAAGGGGTTGTTTACCTTGGAGGAAGTCCGCTGTCCGCCGTCTCATACGAGAGTGGATGTACGCCTTGAAAAAACAAAAAGAATTTAAGCATGCGGATACTCGACCATTCGCCCAGAAAAAATCACCTACCTTTGAAGCCTTGATATGATAATGGAAGTAGTCGCGGAACGTCTGGATGTGGGAGATGACGTCGGGCATCCGCTGGGGTGTGAGGTGTCGTGGGAACAAGACTGCGTGCGTGTGTCAGTAGAAGTCTACACAGCTGCCATCGTCAGCACCGCGAGGCCACATACCAAAAGTGACATATCCAATTTCGCCACTGCCCGTGTTGTTGACGCCCGGGACACCCTGGAGCTCCAGAGGTGGATCGTTGCGGAAGAGGACCTGAGGCGCATTCTGAATCGCTCTCCGCCGTGCGTCAACAAATTCCTGTATGAACACCTTGCCGTATACTCTGTCCGTCTCCTCCCTGAAAATGGTGCTGAATATGACTGTGACACGGTCGTGGCTGGCCTTGAGGTAAATGGCTTCCTCCTCGCGGTAGTGGATCGCCTTGACCTCGCCGCCCTCGCGCACGCCTTGCGGCGCTTCCTCCGACGTAAACTTTGATGCCTCCTCCCGCAGGTGATAGTACTCCTGGTAGGCCTGCTCAAACGGGGCCGCCATGGCGTTGCGCTTGAGTAGGGAGATCTTGTTGACGAGCTCGTCTCGCGCCTCTGCAATGGGAATCGTGGTTCAGCGAAAGAAAGGAGGGGGTCAAGTCGCAATAGGAGTACACCAACCCTTGTCCGCAGGCAGATTCTCGAGGTCTACCAGGATAGAGAAGTCGAAGCCTAGCTCGGGTTCAACAACGTAAGGGCCGTACTCCCTGTTTAGCACCTGCTCGGCGCCATAGCGAACGAGATCCCTATAGCAGCGGATCTGCAACGAGATCCTAATCTTGGTCTTCGTATCTGGAGTCGAGATGTGGAATATGGCACCGTCGAAGTCGGACACGGTCTGGTCGATGTGCACTGGGGGGGCTCTGCATTGGCGCAACATCGAACAAGTCAGCCAGCCTTCCTAAGCATCATGGGGGGACGGATGGCTTCGCACCCGGAGAACCGCTCCGTGAGCACCGCCTGGATCAACACATTCTGGTAATCGAGCAACAACATCTTGACTGCGGCGGTTGGCTCGAGCAGGTGTTTAATTGTTCCGTATTTAGGGAGCTCGAGGTTGTTGGTGGGGCCGCGACCGCTATGGAACAGTGTAATGAGTGGGAAGGCTGACGTTGCTGCGGGCAGGGAGGGCAAGACATCCACACCCCTGTAACTCTGAGCTCGGACGACTCGACCCCTGATGGGTTTCCCTGCAGTCCATATTCCTAGGGTCGCGTAGCCACAGACAGTTGGCTGAGGAGTGGGGTTTGGAGATGTGGCTGAACACTCGTTATCTTATCGCTGCCAAAAAAAAAAAGGTCTGGGAAGGAGACACTGAAGATCGCGAATGGAAGTCGCATTGAGACCTGCACTTGTTGTTGGATTTGGTGATTGACGAAATCTTTGATCGCCAACATGGTAAAGTCTTATCTGTGAGTCGCGAAATAATACCGAGCCCACCCAACAATCCCTGTGCTGACCAAAAGACGACAGCAAGTTCGAGCCTTCCAAGTCGTTCGGCCTCGTCGCAACCAGCACCTCGAATCTCGTCTGGGCATCATACTCCAAAGAGAAGTCAAGCACCGGCGCTGGCCAAGCAATCGTTGCCGCAAATGAAGAGGTTCTCGTCTGGGATATAAAAAAGGGCGAGCTCCTCAGCAGGTGGCACGATGAGAACTGCAGGGCACAGGTGACGGCCATTGCCCAGAGCAGAACCGACCCCGACCTATTTGCTGTTGGGTACGAAGATGGCAGCATCCGCTTGTGGGACAACAAGATCGCCACCGCCGTCATCAACTTCAATGGCCACAAGTCTGCCATTACCGTACTCGCCTTCGATAAGACAGGCGTGCGCCTCGCCAGCGGCTCTAAAGACACCGATGTGATCATCTGGGATCTGGTTGCCGAGGTGGGCCAGTACAAGCTACGCGGACACAAGGACCAAATCACCGGGTTGCGCTTTATTGAGCCGGAAGCCCAGGTTCAAGGAGAGGACGGAGATCTGGCAATGGTCGTGGACATCGAGGATTCGGAAGGATTCCTCCTCACTACAGGAAAGGATGCGCTTATTAAACTCTGGGATCTTTCTTCGCGCCACTGCATCGAGACCCATGTGGCACAAACGAATGGCGAGTGCTGGGCCCTAGGTGTTTCCCCTGACTTCAGCGGCTGCGTCACGGCTGGAAACGACGGCGAGATGAAGGTCTGGGCGCTCGACGTTGCGGCGCTTTCTTCTTCGGCACAGAAGGTCGACCTCTCACAAACCGTTAAGTTCCTCGTGGATAGGGGGACTCTACACCGCCAAAGTAAGGAGAGGGCGATTGAAGTTATATTCCACCCTCGTCGCGACTATTTTGCGGTGCACGGAATCGAGAAAAATGTAGAGATCTGGAGGATACGAACAGAAACTGAAGTCAAGAAGAGCTTGGCGAGAAAACGGAGAAGGAGAAGGGAAAAGCTGTCAAAGGGGAAAAAGACAGACGGAGATCTTGAGATGGAAGATGGAGACGAAAACGCCGAGGACATCTCGAAAGCCGACATCTCGGACGTGTTTGCACAACACGTTATTGTCAGAACGACAGGTAAAGTGCGGTCGGTTGATTGGGCTATGAGCTCGGGAAAAAAGGACCTCAAACTACTTGTCGGGGGGACAAACAACCTGATCGAGCTATACAGCATTGTTGGCAGAGACAAGTTAAAGGCAAAGAGTGATGCGCCAGACTACAGCAAGGCACTTGCTGTTGAGCTTCCGGGACACCGGACCGACATCCGAGCTCTGTCCATCAGCTCCGACGACAAGATGCTGGTATCTGCGGCAAATGGGTCCCTGAAAATATGGAACATTCGCACCCAGGCTTGTATCCGGACGTTTGAGTGCGGCTACGCCCTCTGCTGCGCTTTTTTGCCTGGCGACAAGGTGGTGGTTGTCGGAACTAAGGAAGGAGAACTCCAACTGTACGATGTTTCTTCGGCAGCGTTGCTAGAGAGTGTCAAGGCACATGAAGGGAGCGCCATTTGGTCCTTACAAGTCCACCCAGATGGAAAGTCTGTTGTATCCGGCGGTGCCGACAAAACCGCCAAATTCTGGGACTTCAAAATCGCTCAGGAGCAAGTGCTGGGCACAACCAGGACTACCCCCAAGCTCAAGCTTGTTCAGTCAAGGATACTGAAGGTGGCCGACGACATTCTCAGTCTCAAGTTCTCCCCAGACTCAAAACTGCTTGCCGTCGCGCTTCTCGACAGCACTGTCAAGGTCTTCTTCGTCGATACGTTGAAGTTGTACTTGAATCTTTACGGCCACAAGCTTCCCGTGCTCAGCATGGATATTTCCTACGATAGTAAGCTCATCGTCACTAGTTCCGCAGACAAGAACATCAGGATATGGGGCTTGGACTTTGGCGACTGCCACAAGGCGCTCTTTGGGCACCAAGACAGTATTCTGCAGGTTGCGTTTGTACCACACAACTCTGACCAGAACGGGCACCACTTTTTCAGTGCCAGTAAAGATCGCACCATCAAGTACTGGGACGCGGACAAGTTTGAGCAAATCCAGCGGATCGACGGCCACCACGGAGAGATCTGGGCATTGGCCATCAGCCATAGCGGGATGTTCCTCGTGAGTGCGAGTCACGACAAGAGTATCCGGGTATGGGAGGAGACGGACGAGCAGATCTTCCTCGAAGAAGAGCGCGAGAAGGAGATCGAGGAGCTATACGAAAGCACACTCACAACATCTCTTGAAGCCGACCCCGACTCCGAGGATGTCAACCGCGAGGTAGGCGCCGCCAGCAAACAAACGGTTGAGACCATGATGGCAGGCGAGCGCATCGCCGAGGCGCTCGAGCTAGGCATGGCCGACCTCAACATCATCCAAGAATGGGAAGAAGCCAAGCGCATTTCCGGCAACCCCCACATGGCGCCACCGCAGCGTAACACCATCTTCATCGCGCTCGGCAATATCAGCGCCGAGGTGTACGTGATGAACGTGCTACAACGCATCAAGGCCTCGGCCCTCCACGATGCCCTCCTCGTCCTGCCCTTCGCCTCTGTGCCCATGCTGTTCACCTTCCTCAACCTCTTTGCCATGCGCTCCATCAATATCCCCCTCACATGCCGCATCCTATTCTTCATGCTCAAGACCCATCACCGCCAGGTTGTCGCTAGTCGCACCATGCGCGCCATGCTTGACGGCATCCGCGCCAACTTGCGCGCCGCCCTGAAGCGCCAGAAGGACGAGATGGGCTACAACATCGCCGCCCTCAAGATTGTTGGCATGCAGATCGAGGAGCAAAGCGTCAAGGGCTTTCTCGACGAGAAGTGGGAAGAGGAGGCCGAGGAGAAGAGCAACGCCGCAGTGCGGAAGCGCGCCTTCGTGCATGTGTCGTAGAAGACGAATATAGATAGGTCCGGATGATGAGGCATGGTGCAGTGAGTTAGCTAGCTGATTAACGGCGTTGTAGGCGGTAAAAAGATATACTTTCTTGGTTTTCAGCACGGCGGCTGTCTTGAAATGTTGTGAACGAGTAGGGACCGTGAGGGCTTTCTGTGGATGCATAAACGACGTGACCTGTGATCCCATTGACACATTAAAGGACTTAAAGATAAGCTACCAAGTCTCTCTCTTTCTATGTGTGTGCGTGAGAGCGAGAGTGAGTTTGGGGCTTCCAAAACCGAACATCAGGATGAATCATGAACAATGGAAGGCATCATAAGACAAGCACAACAAACCACCCAAAGCCAACGGAACATTCGGCTTGCTGCTCTCGAGTTGAACTGACACGATTGAACAAATAAACGAGTAAATGGATAAATGAATGAATGCGAACATGTCTCCTTGATGACAAATTCCTACTTCTCCAAATTGGCATAGATTTAGATATAAACACCCACCGCTAAACGCCTTCTCTCCCGCTCACCACAGCTTCAGCCCCACGGCAAAGGTAAAGTTCACTAGCCGCCAGCTCGAAGTGCACAAGTCCCTGCCTTTATAAGATTATTATAGGATTATGATAAGATTGTAAAGAATTACATATATGCAAAGAATAAATTAGAGAATAGGGGTATTAGTTCCATTTCTGCTCGCCCGTTTGTCCGTTCAAACCCCCCCAATAAATCCACCAAAGTTGGAGCACCACGTCTCTTCAAGCCGCATACACCTTCGAGATGTATGCCTCAAGCAGGTGGAGTCACCGGCTCCGTACTCGGCTCGATGGTGGTCGAACCTGATTCTAATGGGACAACGGAATCAGGGGGGCTATTGGACGATGCTGGAGTTTGACCATGGTCCATTCCCGAGGGACTCCCCACGCTCGTGGTTGTCGTTCCAAGCGTTTCGGTGGTACCGGCACCGACACCGGCGCCAGCGGGAGCACCGGCAGCAGAAGCAGCAGGGAGTAGCGGTGTTGATGCCGGCAGGGCCGCGTCTGGCGGTTGTTGCTGCTGCTGCTGCTCGTGGTGTGCCTGTTGTGGGTGGTACTGGAGGTGCGCCTGCTGGTGTAGTGCCTGATGATGTTGATGATAGTGCGCCTGTTGTGGGTGGTGTTGCTGCTGTTGGCCTGGGTACGGGTTTCCGTAGGGGCTCACATACGCAGGAGGATGGGCTGTGAACGTCGCAGGCGGTTGTTCAGGAGGATATGCAGCGAGAGCTGGCCCGCCGGCGTGGTACATGGCAATGATGGTAGAAGCTGGGGATTGAGCTACGCTCTTCTGAGCGAAGCGTTGGCCAATCTGCTTGAGCTCAGGCCCACTCGAAGCAGCCTGTTGCGGATGATGGGGGCCCCCAGACGAGGCCGGATGGTGAGACGGATATTGTCCCCCAAACGTGACCGGGTAGTCAACTGGTGCACTTGGGGTGGGTTGTGGTTTAGCTGCAGGAGGGTACGCGGCGGCCCAGGTTGATGCTGATGCAGGAACACTTGGAGATGGTGTGACTTGGGCCTGCCCGACAGGACTGACAGGAGTTGGTGGCGCCCCGCTTCCAGTCGGAGGTCCGACCGGTTGAGTTCCGGGAACCGGACCGGGGGCAGGAGTGACGGCGGGCGCGGCGGGCGCGGGTGCTTGAGCCGATTGCGGCGTGGGAGGCGCAGTAGCCTCGCCGGCGGACCCGGGGGCAGAGGATTGAGATGTCCCGTTCTCGGCTCCCCCGTTCTCTTTTACTGCCAAACCACCCGGCCCGACCTTAGGAATCTCAATGCCGGTCCCCTCGAGCAACTTCTCCCGCGAGTCCCACCATCCTTGTATAGTTGGCGTGGGTATCTTCCACCAGCTGGATGCCTCGGCATACGTTGGGGCGCGATACCAGACCAAGTCGCCGTTCGGGGTGGCGACCATTGGCTGTGTGAGCTCTTCCTCGTGAGGTTGACCAATGCGACGGCGAGGGACCTTACGCGGCCGGGGATCGGGCACGCGGTGGTTCAATAGAAACATCAACACTTCGATCTTGCGCTCGCGCGTATACGAGCGCTCGACGCGCCTGACAGGTTTCGCTGCTTTCATAGCCAGTCGCTCGGACAAGGGCTTAGGGGCCGGCCCGGGCCTTTTCCTCTCGACGCCCTTTTGTGTCAGCGGCCGTCGAGGCGGCTGCGGCATCGTGTTCGGCGCCATAGTTCGGCGAAAGGTTTCCAAGTACCGACCAGACCGGTAGTCAACGGCGGAGGCGAGTTCGTGACCTCGCTGGGCTTATGCTTGAAGAGGCAGAACTGCCCATGGAGTTGCTACCGGGAGCAAAGGCAGTCCAGGAAGGGACAACCTGGTCGCGACCTCAGCTCGAGTCTGGGGCCCTCGTGGCTGGCAGGCCCGTGCTGAAGGATAGCCCAGAACGAGGGGATTCGTAAACTGATTTCCCTTCTCGGTCAAGGCCCATGCAACTAACTCTTCTCAACGTATTCATGAACGCTAGTGTATAGTAGCGGGGTTTGCCGGCCTATGAAAAGCCGGGGATGACCGCCACGCCTGGACGAACCAGGCCAATGCTAGCTCAAGATCGGGAAAGAAAAGCTGAGAACATCCCTAGCGTAGTGACGAATTGGTTGAGAGGGTGGACACCTGTATTGGGCTCCAAAGATTAATGCGACTTTGCCGCCTGTCTCCTGAGAACAGAAGGCTCGTGAACAGAGAATCTGATGTGTGAAAGTTGGCGTAGGTATTCGAGGGGAATCAGCGACATGGGTGGGTGTTGCGGATGATAATCGACTAGGCTTCAATTCACCAGGTTGAGATTTGCAACTAAAACTTTGATTACGCAGCTGGAAAAAAAAGAAACTTCTGTTTCTGGGCTGTTCCCGGGATATACAAAACAAAACGTATTTCAAGGATTTTGTGAAGCCAGATCGTGACTTCCTCTCAGTAACATCAAAAATAATCATGGATTAGTCGATACAGTTCCAATGAAAAGGAAAAACTTAATGCCCAGTAACAGGATTGAACTGTTGACCTTCGCATCACCGAATATGGCCCATAGACAATATTAGTACGACGCTCTAACCAGCTGAGCTAACCGGGCTGGCTGTTTGGTGACAACTTTGCCTGGCAGTTCTCGTTATGATCCAATGGATCCATTTCACTGGAAACTTCAGCGCACTGTGCGTATCGCTGTAAAGAGAATGGGGCCAAAAGTATTCATACTTCCAAGAACTGTGACCCGTGCAGACACAGTGCTCGCCTCAAGCGAAGCTCGGTTATAACCCTAACCCCAATGTCACGATTTGCGACCTTGTCATGCGCTAAGGTGGGGCCCCGGGAGCGGGCCGACCAATCCTGTCACTTACGGATCAACCAATCAGGGGATGCTCTGCTGCGCTCTGTCGGCGGGGCCAACAGAGCGTCGCAGGGCCAATCAGGTAGTTGCTCTCTTGCTCTGCTTGACAGAGCAGACGGAGCAACTTGGGACCAATTAGGAAAGGGCTCCCTCTGCTCTGCTTGACAGAGCAGGCGGAGCAACACAGTCTATATAAACCAACCTAGGCCGAGCTCTCCTTATGAGACTCGGCAAGTAAGCAATACACATTCATCTGCTTCATTACTTGTGAAGGCAATCTACATTGTGTGTACCAAGACTTCCATCTGCATAGTTCAAGGAGCTTACCTTCCCTACGTGACGCACCCACCCAACCCACGGCGTACCGCCTTGCAGTTCAGACACCCTGTGTGTGGATTGTAATACCCAACCCCAACCCCTCAAAAAGCATCAAGCTCGCATACCTCCTTCAAAACACGCTTAATAATTAAACTAAAAATATATTTAAAAAGCGTAGACTCGAGGCCTTTAATAACCGCTGCTTACAATAATCTTTTTCGAAAACGGGGATTTCGGAAGGATATATTAATCTTATACAAGATATAGTATATTATTACAATCCACACACACAGGGTGTCTGAACTGCAAGGCGGTACGCCGGGGGTTGAGTGGATGCGTCACGTAGGGAAGGTAAGCTCCTTGAACAATGCTGGTGGAAGTCTTAATACACACAATGTGGATTGCCTTCACAAGTAATGAAGCAGATGAATGTGTATTGCTTACTTGCCGAGTCTCTTAGGGAGAGCTCAGCCTAGCTGTTTATATAGAACTATCTATTCGAGTGCTCCTCTATGCTCTGTCCCCTTGGCACAGAGCACCACAGAGCAATGTCTTCCAGCTGTTAAGACTGCGCGACAACTGCCTGCAGCTGTCGCCCCACATAAGACCGTGCGACAATTGCCGGCAGGTGTCGCTCCACACTTTGTCACGTGACCAATGGGAATCGTGACATATATTAGATTCGCCTAAGAATCTTCACACGGAATCAAGGGTTCCTAGCTTGTTAGCGTGGTATGAATACTTTTGGCCCCGTTATCTATAAGATCCCGCCAAACTGTAGGAGACCCGCCTTTCCTGATACCGTATCCGTAAACTGTGCAGTTAGTTTATTCGTTCCTTCTGGAGTACTCACGGTTCGTCAATGCCTCGAGCAACTTGGGTTTTCAATCAGTTCATTTATGTAAATGTAAATCGATTATTTCAAGAGAAGTATCTGCTCCTTAGTCATATGAGAGGTCCAGATCTATTAATGGTACGTATGCATGATATTTTGACATTTCGATACCGCACACCTCGGACGGATTCCTGATTGATTTTTCCTCAGATGGAGATTGAATCAATGACACGCTGTGGAGGCCTGTGCATGATTCGGACCCAATGACACTGGAACCACCAACCTCTGTTCTGGGCTGCTTGAAAGAAGTCGAACACAAGGGCGGTGAAACTAAAAGTTAAGTAAAATAAAAACATTTCGTCGCGCACAAACTCACCTATACCTCTGCCGGGGAAATACATATTAGTGAGTGAATTGACGCTGGTTGTACTTCAACCAATGTGGGGCCTCAAGATAAAACAAGAGCCCTTATTAAAGAGCCAAGCATGCACTATTGGATTATTAAGAGCCTTTAATCAGTATTTCCGAAGCGTAACAAACAATTCAAAACCCTTAGATATCCCCTTTTGACGCGTCAGGATGTACTTCACTAACCTTTATGTCCCTGGTGGAGGTGTAGATATCTGACAAAACGCCAAAGACCAGCGTGTTTGTCACATATGCGTCGATCTTGCCAATTGCTGACACTGGCCAGTGGGCTGGCGGGTTGGCTATGGAAGGCATGGCGGTCCCCGTTTTAAGGCACGCACACCGTGCCCCAAATCCAAGCAACCTGAACCCACCTTTTACCACTAAACCACACACCACCCACTTCGCCGCGGGGCTCGTCCTGGGCGCTCAGCAAGCAACACTCATTGATCAGCGATGCTCAGCCCCGTCCGCTGCGCACTCATTCGGACGACGCCGTCCAATCTCCGAGCCGCCCGTCGACGAGCTGAAGCCGCCGACTGAAATGGCGCCTAGAGCCTCATCAGGGTCCCATCGCGAGAGTCGATAGCCGTCTTTGGTCTTTTGGATAGGTATATCTGCTGCTGAGCTGCTCCACTGGAAGCGCCCAGCGCCCAGCGATCGATAATCGACGATACCCAATATTTGACTGACCCCGCCATACCCACTGGCACCTTGACTCGGCTGGCTGAGAATCGAAACCGTTCAACATACCTAGGTACTGAGCGCCTGTGCTAGCCTAGACAACTCTCTGTATCTTAGTCTGTTGTTCTACGCTTAGCTCCCAACGACTTTTGCCATCAGACACCGCCGCCATGGGCATCCGCGATCTCCTCAAGAAGAAGCAGACCCTCGACGACGGCGAGGGTCCCGACCCCGAAACTGTCTCACGTCTCGCCGCGCCCGAATTTACCTTTGTCCGTTCCGACACGTACACGGAGGAGATAATCCACCCGCCCGGCGGCCCCACAAGCCCCGGTCCGGGCGACAACGATGATGCCTCGTCGTACCTGACCGTCGACTCGCACTCGGGATCCGCCCACAAGTCGCGTCTGAGCGGTGTCTTCCGCAGCGGCCGAAGCCGTAGTGAGTCAGTATCTAGCAGCAAGAGTGGCTCCAACACGCCTGGCAAGCGCCTGTCCCAGCGATTGCACCTGAGCCGGAGCCCCGCTAGCTCCGACCATGTGCCCCAGAACCTGCCCGAAATCCGTGTGCCTGACGGCGGCGACGAGGACGGCGCCGAACTGCAGTGGGAAAAGCGCGCCACTATATTAGCCCGCAAGAACGAGGAGCAACGCAGTCGCCCCGCCTCGCCCGTCCGCATCGTCAGTCAAGACCCCCCCAAGTTGCGCCTCATGGGCGATGGGTCAAGCGACGACGGTCCGCCACCGCCGGCCGGCCCGCAAAAGGGGGTCGTCTCATCCAAGGAGATCGACGACAATATTCAGGAGGCCATTAGGCTGCATGAGGCTGGGAAGCTGGAAGAGTCGACGGCCTTGTTTGGGCGACTGGCTGACCCAAAGGGCGCCAACAACCCTTTGAGCCAGGTCCTGTACGGTCTTGCTTTGAGGTATGTGTGCCTTCTATCTCGTTCATGCATTCCTTAGAACCGGGGTACGGTGCACAACCATCAACCGACGGCATGTATTTTCATCACGGCCACGGCGGGAAATTGTTTCCTCGTGGGGATGCATTGTATGGCCGTGGCAGTGGCCACGCAACTCCTGAGTTGCCCAATAGTCGCCGAGATCGCTCACTAACACCAAAACTAGGCACGGTTGGGGATGCACCCCGGACGCAGCCGCGGCCGTCAGCTATCTCTCTGCAGCAGCATCAAATTCTGCCGAGATCGAGAACCTCGCACTACAGGCGGGTCTCAAAAAGGGAGGGGCAGCCAAGGGCGAGCTTGTGCTGGCCATTTTCGAATTGGCGAATTGCTTCCGCCACGGCTGGGGGATTCAGAAGGATCCAATTGCCGCGAAGCAGGTGGGTTATCTTTGTCTTTATTATTTCATGCTTGACTTCATCCGATTTGTTTACTGACGCCCTGTCTCGAAGTATTACGAAACCGCAGCAAATCTTGGAGATACTGGTAAGTTACTCGACAGTTTTGCCCCCGTCGGCCAACCACTAGCTGACCACCTACGTTGTTTGCTTCAGATGCAATGAACGAAGTAGCATGGTGCTATCTCGAGGGATTCGGCACAAAAAAGGACAAGGTCAGTTGTGTCTCATCATGGAATGATCGAGCTGCCCCTTACCTGCACGCTTAAGAATGAGCCAGCTGGACAGCACACAGCACTGTCCCTGGGCTTGACCGGGCACGTTCCGAAATCGGTTGGTGGCTAGCCAAGGTCAAAGCTTACGAGTTGGGCATCAACGAGGTTTTGACAGGACGGCAAATCGGAGGCGCGGAACGGTTCCCCCACGAACGCACATCGAGATCTAGCACATGAGGCTGACTTGCGCAAATGTTGGACAGTTTGCCTCCGCGAAGTACTACCGCCTGGCCGAGAAGAATGGAAACAAAATAATTGGGAATACCTGGTAAGCTGACTTGTTCTTCCTTTTTTTTGAAGACACGATCCCGCCTCCTTCTTTTCGCATACCCTCTGCCCAATGGCAAAGCTTCAAAGCAAGTGTGACCATGCGAGATTTCATGGGGTCATCGTGGGGGAAGAGGCGCATGTCTGCCATTGCAGATGACCTGCGGTCTGCTGCTGCACGCTGCGCGTCCTCCCCATGTTTTCGCCCCAAACCCCTTCGTTCGCCCTATCTGAGGCACATGTTGCGCCCACACCCCCTCTTATTTCTGCCAGCTGGCCCAGTTGGTTGGGCACTACTATCCCCTCCTCTACTCCAGGCCTTCTTTCCTCAAGAAGTGATTTTACCGATTGGGCCATTACTGCGGGCCTGCAATGTGGGCCGCAGCAGCTTGCTTGGACAAGTCTAGGCCTTGTCAGGCAACCATCTCTTCGTGTTAGCTCGCGGTTCAAACGGTATCAAAACGCTGATTTGTGACTCCTTTAGGATCTGGAAAGAGAAATACGACCCTGGAACCGGCAAGAAAAAGTAGTGTGAGACTGGCAGCATGCAGTCTGCTGTAAGTTTGTCGGAGAAGATTTACTGTCAAGTCGAGCATACCACCTCTGTTTTCCCAATGTTTGTGGTCAGGTTCCTTGTCATATGATGAGGGTACGACGCAACAAATGCCTCCAAGTCGCAGGGCTGTGGATCGCAGGCAGCCTTGCCATCTGTTTGTGTCCAAGCATCTACGCCCAAGAGGAGTAATTTTGGCACTCATTTTGTAGGTCGAGGGCGATGGCGTTGGTTTATTGATACCGCCGCGCACCCATTTATAGCACTGTTTCCTTCGCCCTGTTGTTCTTCTAGCTACGGCGGTAGTAGCGGCGGTACCGATTGAAAGAAAATTTGAATATGTTTCACAGTCGCCTTCTCTCTCCTTCTCTCACTTATTTGGATGGGCTTGCATGGTTTGGCTGGTAGCATCTTGAGAGCACCATGCCACTAGCTTCAAGCCGTCGTTCCATGCTCATGATGAGACTGGACGCACCCTGCATTAGTATTCAGCTCAGGCCATTACCTCCGTCTTCTCTTCGTTCTCGATGTCCTCCCCTTGCCCCCGTTTCATTTGCGGGGTTGGTTGTCAGGGATGGAGAGAGGGAGCGAGGGAGACGTGCGAAATCCACAGGCACACTTGAACAGTGTGGGGGAGGCGAAGTCGAAAGGATTGTCGGGGCAGGCATGTTCGCAACTGTACGTACTGTGTATGTATCTGCTGCTGTTGATGCACCGCAGCCTGTTTATGTCCAAGCAAGCCGCGTTGGTGCAGACGCCCGCGTCCGCCACCGGCTCTCCCGGTTGGACGGTTTTTTGGGTCAAGTTTGCAACGATGGATGGGCATGACTGCTTCTACATTGCATGTATAGGGCATTGTTTGTTTGTTCTCTTCCTCATTTGTTTGCTTGCCTGCCTGCTTTTGCCGTGGCGCGCGTCGACGGACGGGGCCGGGAGGGGAATCTGGTTTGGTTGCTTGGTTTTTCTTTGAGGGGGGCGACGGGGAGAAGGCCCTATGGAAGTCTTTGCCACTGTTCTCGTATGATGAGCGGCAATATTGTGTGGTGTTGGTTGGGTTCCATTCCCGTTTCAACCAGATGTAGGCATTATATTGGAGACTGACGGTCTTGCATTCTATGGTTTGTATCGTGGAGATGATTTTTGAGTTTTGGCGATAATGGTCTAGACCCCAATGTGGGATGTTTGGCCTTGTATGTCACTGGCTGTTTGTGCGTCAATGATTTGTTGGGCTTCTTGGAGAGACTTGAAGATCATCGTAGTTTATTACTGGCCGAAACAGTTGTCTTTTTGTGGTTGGCAAACAAATGAGTCAGTCCGGAGACGGACAAAGGAGGCATGGAAATGCCCCCTATTCGACTTTGCCACAACGCGCAGGCCATTGTAAACAAAACTTTGCCTCTCGCACAACGCCATGCTTGCCAAAGTCGAAATAATAAGACCTTCACTTGGTAATCATCCAACTTCAAGGAGCGGTGTTTGATGAAATGAACATAATCTACTCATGATTTGAGGTGCCGCTCGCAACGTGTGGTCTTGTCAGACGAGTATTATGCCACAATCAACGTAAGAAATATCGCAACAATTCCGTTTATTGGCGTTAAAGAGTCTTTATTTGGAGGGGTGTCTTCAGAGATAAATAGCCACTAGTTAAATCGGTCTTCTAGCTGTTGATATAAAATCCGCGCTTCGTGTGAACCTTTGCTCATATGCAAGTTGTTATACACATACTTATTCATTCAACCACTTCCTGGAGAAACCTACGCGCAGCACTCAGCAAAACTTGATGTATCTCAAAGTTGAAACGCAAATACGCTTCGCGAGACAAATATCCCCCGGACTAATGGTTCAGTACTCAACGGGATATTCCCATGATGACATACGCAGGTCAATTACCATCCGAGATAAACCTTGGAAAAATACAGAGCGTGCCCTTCTGGTAATAAGATACCAGCATGATAATTGTAGAAAGAAGAACATAATACAAACTGTCGAAGTGATTAGAGGTTTCTAGGTGGTCGGTCCATTTTGTATACGCCTCCGGAACTCCAATAACATGGGGTCATTCCCGATATTCGGGCCGTGAATCGGGGTAACGCAGCAGCCTAAATATTTTACTTCCTCTCCGAAACACTTCCGCGAAACATTTCACGGACGGGCAAGAGTACCGCCTGGTTCTGGGAGGGCGTGGAAGGGTACATGCCTTGAAACACCTCCCCGCTCCAAAATTGCGTTGTATCTGTATGACCTAGGTCATGACGGGATACGCAGGAAAGACCCGGGAGACAATGTTGGGAGAGACCGTAACTGTCTCACTCGCTGTTGTACAGTCTGGCCATACTTCTCTCCTCTCTTCCTACTACCCCTCTCTTCCAACAGGTCGAGCGGGAGGCTCGGGAAGAACTGCGTGGATCTTTAGGGAAATTATCAAAAGCCTATATTTCGTACGTCGTTGCATTTTGTGCGTCTTAAACCTCCTCCCAAGTGTCGTGTCCCGGCATCCAGTCGGATCATTCAGGGGCTGGGGCCGGCAAACTGCCGGGTCACTTTGATGGCCTGACGGGCTCGCTGTGCCTCTTGTGCGATCTCGTTCCGAGAAGGCGTCGGTTCTGCGACGGGGGAGGGACGAAACGGTCGCACAGCAGCATGTTATGTTCACCTTTGCGGAGAGGTACGGCAGGACTTGTGTGTTACCTCTGGCCCTTGCGGGGCGGTAGCGTTGGACACCGAGATTGGTGGACTTCCACCGACGACAGGGTGAGACAGACGGGCGGGGGGGGGGCCTTTGGCTTGACTCTTGGGCAGAAAAAAAGATTGGACGAGATTTGGGAACGAAGAAAGGAAATCCAGTCAATCAATGGGAAGTGAGAATAGGGGGTTTGTGCTGAAGGTCAGCCCATCGAGAGATCAAAACACCAACTGCCAAACAAATCGTATAGCGGCTGTTGAGGTCGTTCGCCTCAAACTATCCCTCCCCTCCCCCATCTTTCTCGGACTCTTTCCCCCATTGACCCATCACTTCCTGCATGGCTTGCTGTATGCCGGCCCTCGGACGGACCTACCTGGTCGTCCTACACCACACCAGTGTAAGGTGGGCAGCGTTCTCATCCAATCGAGCCGTTGGTGCCCAATCGCCTGGAAACTCCCAAACAAGACAGCCACAAACGCCAAGGGCACCTGAGCGTCCATCTCCTGTGAGCTAAGTGCATTCTCGGTTTCTGGCTAAAGTAAAAGAAAACCACGACAAATTGTTAGCCCGCGTAAACAGCACACCAAACCAGTCCCAGGCACTCTCTTTCCCGCATTCCCACACCACCAGCCCGCCCCAGAAGACCGACTAACGAATTTCTTCCCCAGATTTCCGCACCTCTCGCTTGCTTCTGTAAGGCTAGCGCTAGTGGCAGGAGCTTTTGCTGACGTTGCTGACGTTGCGTTCGGGTGCGTCGGTGGGGGAGATAGACAGCGGCAGATACCAGACCATGCGACGCTGCGGCACCAGCGATACTGTAGTCGGTCCCGAGCCTCAAAGCCAAGTTGTCTGGTTGGTTATCTTTTTCTGTTCGTGACCCAAGGAACCTTGAGAAGCGAGCGAGGGAAGTGTCATGCGGGAACTACTAGCCAACGAGAAAAGACCCCAAAAAACAAGGAACTGGGAGTCCGAAAGGGTTTCAGACGATGAAAGTTTTGAAAGACATATTGGGGGAAAATAGAAACAAACTATGTCATTGTCTCGTGAGCTCTCATTCATGCGGGCAGTCTATCCAAAAAGAGAGCCGATCATGACCTAGTCAGTTAGAGAGGTTCCAGTGTCCACAGAAGTAAATGTCATAGGTACCCGGAGGTAGATCGAGGGGGAAAGGGTTGCCCCAAACCCCTCCCCGCTCTCCGCTTCCACCGCATGGAAGAGGGGAATTATCTCCGCCCACATTCAACAAATCAACCACTTTGTCAAAACTCCCTGTGGTGTAGTTGGATATCACGTTCGACTGTAAATGTTATTTGTATATCGAAAGGTCACCGGCTCGATTCCGGTCGGGGAGACAAAGATTTCTTTTTGTCTTTCTTTTTTCTATTGTATCCTTTTACCTTTTACTATCACGGCTACCTACATGCATCGCTTTGTGGAAACAAATGTTCAGGTTTACCAGCCCCTTTCAAGTTACTTTATTGGAATTGGCGTGCCAGGCGATCACCCCCCCCCACCCCCCCCAAAAAAAGAATCAAATGTCTCAGCTCGACTACCACTTGCCCGGATCGCGGCTATTTCAGACTTTCAAATCCACCAACACCACCGTCATTCCTCACTCTGTGCATCTTTATTACGTGTCGCATACTTGAGAAGTGCGACGGACGACACGGCGCAGTTGGTACCATCCACGAGCGGCTGGTAAACTCGCACGCATCACCAACACCACCACCACCACCACCACCACCATCATCATCATCATCATCATCATCATCACAAGGGTTGGCTGGCGGTCCCTCATATTCGATATGTTTAGCACTGGTAGCAACCAACAGCACCATCCGTCCCCTCGGAGCATGACATGATATGACATGACTGATTTGCTACTAACACTGAAACTCAAACTGCTGAGTTCTTGGATTATTGGAACACTAGACAAAAGAAACAGACATAACAATCAAGTATTCAAAATAAAGGGGATTTGCGGCAAATTCTGCCTTGCGTAGTAGATAGGTATTTGCTGCCTAGCTGTCTGTATGTATCTAGCTCCAAGAATAATGTTCAGGGAATGTTGGAATGGAATGTGCTTCTGATCATCCTGTCGGCGAAGAAAAGCTTCTTCCCAAAAAAGTCCCCCGCAAAAAGTCCTGTTGCTGTCTCTGTGGTCGTTCTTCGTCTGTTCGTAAAGCGCAAGCCCGTCATCGGGTATGCTTTAAAAAAAAAAAAAGGGCTTCGTTTGCCGCAGAGGTGGTCACCGCAGTTTCATGAGCGATGCCAGCCAAATAATCCCCTCCAGGCTATGCAGATTCTTGACACTAAGAAAAATAGCCATTGGCCAAAGAATGTGGTGGTGTGAGGTGTAAAACAAAGGGAAAAAAGAAAACATGTTGTCGTTTGACTGTCGGTTCGCATCTTGAACCCAGGCATCGCCTTCAGCTGGGTTTCGTCCCAACGGAAAGGCAATCCCGTACGTGCGCACTGCTGTCCAAAATCCATCTTTACCCATTTCCCCCTTTCCAGTCCCGATTCATCGTCCGCTCATAGCCCGGATTCCAATCTGTGCTGTGTCGGGTCTGTCTGCCCGCGCGAGACTGGCTCTCGTCCGATATCACAGCCATTGCCCCGTTTTCCCTTCAGTGTACAAGAAAGAAAGCAAGACGAGGCTGTCCACCGCCTGTCGTAACAAAACATAGAAAAGGACTCAGCCCGGAACCGCCTGATCGCCATGTCCCGCTTGCCGACCTCGCAGCAAGGCTTTGCTTATAAAACAACCAGATGACTGCGCCAAAGAAAAACAGAGATTAATATAAGGAAATGTTGACAAATTCAATGCTCGCTCGCCTGCTAAGTAACTCAAAAAGGAAAATCGCAAATAAAATCAAAAAGAGGAGTGCCCTGTCGCGTACAGGATCGCAAGAAGTAAACAGCTTTCGGTGCGTGAGCAGCAGATGTCTGAGTGTGTCGCGGGAGCGGATCAATTGTATGTGGGTAAAGGAAAGCTTGCGAGCTGAAGACACGAGGGAGCTAAGAAAACAAAAACGCAATGGAGTGGTGATATCGCAAGTCGTGGTCGTGATCGTGGTGGTCATATTCGTCATAAGTCGTCAATTTACGTGTCGTTGTCCCCCCCTGCAGCACTTTGTGGGCCGCACTCTGCCACCATCTTGGCGAAGCTACGCACAACGTCGCCCGGGATTTGGTCCCAGAGCAGCGAACGAGTGTAGACCTCGGCAGCCGACTGCTTATTCGAATTGCGCATGCTGGCAAGAGCCTCGGCCAGATTTCGCCTGCCTTGGCTCGTTGACCTTTCGGCCGGAGCGTTCTGCAGGAAATCTTGCGAGTTTAAGCCGTTATACTGCGCAGCCGACAGTGAGAAGAGCTGCTCGTTGGTCTGTTGCTCCGTCGGCTGCGTGAGGGCGTCGGCCATCTCACCAAGCATCGACGGTGCTACGTTATCCATCACTGGGGCGGCGATGGGTAACGAGGACCCCGCAGACTGGGCCCAGCTGTTGCCGGATGGCCGTGGTGCCATCGCATCCATGGCTGAGGTAGCATGGGGAACGCCAGCATCCTTGAGCACGTTCTCTAGGAGGGTGGCGGATGCAGCGCGAACATCCTCGGAGACGCGCGGGATGCTTGGTGTCGATCTGCTCGAGAGAACGAATGCACCAACGAGAAAGAGCATGAACAAAAGCCCACCCTGCTGGGCAGGCTTTTCTGAGTCGGTCGGCAGGACCACTTCGGGTTTCTTAGCAGGAATGATCTGCATCTCTTGCTTCACCTCTGCAGGTTGCTCCATGGGGAAGTCGCCAAACATTGGCATGTTATCCCATGGGCCATCCATGGTGATGCCGTCCATATCTCCAAAGGCGCTCGCGAATCCGGATGTGTTCGGCGCGGTCGACCCTGACGACATGGCGGCACCCTCAAGGGTCTGCACATGGTTGGACAGAACGCTTATCTTCTTGCGGAGCTCGCCCGTTTCGATGGTGTGCCTGCCGATCATCTCCTCCTGGTCTCGCTTCATCTCGTCGATATACGCTTCATAGCTCGACTTTTCGCGGAGGAGTTGCTCCATGTCCCTTTCGAGCTTAGCAATCGAGTCCTCCAAGCTGGTAATGACCTCGGTATACTGCTTTTTCTCATCTTCGAGCCGCTCAGTGTGCTGCTTCTTCCGCTGTCTCGAGTCAAGGCTGTAAGGCTTTGTTAGTGTGGACAAACTTTGGAACCAATATCAAGGAAGTACTTACGCTGCTTGCCGGTTTCGCAACAGACGCTTTTGCTGCTTAAGCTCCTTGATCTCCTGCTCGTCTGTCGACTGCGAGATGAGATTGTCGATGTTGCTGAGGTTGCGCTCTGCCGGGATCTCGAAGCGGGCATTCTTTTTGCGGATGCCGTCCCCTCGGCGGAGCTCGTTGTGTGAGCGGATCAAGGGGCTGTTGGGTCGAGGCCTCTTAGCCATGCCCTGATTCTTCAGGTCTTGGCTCATCCAAAGGTCCTTTTGTGGTGAGGTAGGTATTGATTGAGAGTGCCCCAGCTGCTGGAACATAGCAACCTGGTTGTTAGGGTTGCTGAAGGAGGTTTGCGCCTGCATGGTGACGGGTCTGTGAAAGAGAGAGACGTTGGAGTCGTACTCTGTCGGGAGGCCATCGTAGGTTTGCAGGGGCGTTACAGATCCAGAGCTGGTCATGGGCCAAGGGTGGCTTTGATATGCTGATTGGTGACTTTGATGCAAGAAGGGGTTGTTGCTGTGTTGGTCGAGAAAAGGGTTGTTTGATGGGACAGACTGCATCTCTACAGACTGCCAATCCTCCGTCTTGGGTGAGAACAGTGCTGACGAAACTGCGAATGAGTCTCTCCTGCTCTCTACCATAGGCGGCGACATCTCCAAGCCCGAGTCGAGTCCGTTCTGGTCAAGAATGTTCTCGTCTAATATGCTCGCGTCCTCCTCGTCGAAGAACTTCTGAGCGTGAGTTGTGTCGACCGTTAACGGCGTTCTGTAGAACGACTGCATCTGGAATGCTGAGACCATGGTGGGCCACTGTGTGTGTTGGAATTTACTTCCGGGTGAAAGGATACTGCAAGGTGCAGATTATCGGGTTCCAAAAGCTGTGCGGACAGTCTAATATATGAACCGTGTTAGTGGTTGGGTTTGTTGACCGACGGAGCGGTGAGTGTAAAAAGCCTTCAAGACACCGCTTTATTTTTGGGGCGGCTGGGGTCTGGAAGCAGGGGATATTATTCAATAGAGCATGGGTAGTCCGAGACCTGCGTGTATGATCCCAAAGTTGCACGTGTCTTTCTCAGACTTCTGTTGATGGGCGTGCAGCTTTGTTGGAAATAAACAAAATGCCCGCAGAGAAACGAAGCAGTTTTGGTATTAAGCAGAGAGGGGGATTGGGAAAGTTGGAGGATTATGTGGGCTTGATAAGAGGCTGGTGGTGGGAGAAGCTGGGGGAGAAAGGCGGGGGGGAATACAAGTAAGAGGGAAAATAAGTGGGAGAAAAATGTCACTCACACACTCTTTTGGTATAAGTCGCACTGCGCTGCCGTCTTCAAAGAGGGGTATCTGACCCAAAGCCGAGAAATAGTTGGAGTTGGTGATTGTGTGCGTTGTAGTTGTGTGCGTGATAGTTGCTCGAATTTTGAGTGTCAAGAGCAGTAATAACAATGAAGATGGTAGAAGAAGGCAGGCGAACAGTCGGAATGCTGCTTCAGTGCCAAAGATGATAATACCGTACAGAGTCAATGACAACAATAAGTGGGATGGCTGTCTGACGGGGCGGGCTTCTCTTTTCTACGTTTTGTCTTTCGAGGGGTGGTCAGGCCGGAGTACCAAGTCGCGAAACAGGGCAGACAGGGTACGTACCGCCGGCCCAATTGCAGGGAATGCGAGCCTGGAATTGTAACGGGCATGTGTACCACGAAGGAGGACGTTGCGGAGGGACTGGCTTGCGTGGGAACTTGTGGATGAGGAGACTTTTTCGGAGAGGGGGGTGGGGGGACTTCGAGGCTGGGAGTGCTACCAGAGACATCCGATTGACGGGACTGGGGTGCCAAAAGTACTTGACAAGACAACCCGAAAACACGGCGAAGAACGGAGACACAGGCCTAGACAGCCTAGGCCTCACAAGTAGGAGCACAACGGTACAGGAGAAAGAGAGGCTAGAGTCGGGATTGGCCAAAACATTTCAAACCGTGGGCAGAGGACGCTCAGCTGGGGCGATTCTGGACAGAGAATTAACAGTCCGCCCATTGCCTCCGTTCCAAACAGAGACCTCCTAGGACCATGGCGGTACATGCAGAACGGTAGCAGCGGGAGACTCGCGGGAGGGCTATTCTGGTCCTTCTGCCTGGGTCCTGGTCCTTGTTCTCCTGGACAGTGTGCACTGTCCATACCTTGAAGAGGCTTGAGGTGACAGGCCATGGGCGAGGGAGCCACAGAGACTTTCCCAATGAGGACGAGCCAGTCAAGTCAGTTATCTCGCCGGGGGGTGTACGCTGGGAATGGCGAGCAAGCCCTGGAAGCAATGGTTGCATCCGAGATCGAATCAGAGATCGGCCCCAGGTCTGGGACAAGCCTTTGGTGCCCTTGCCCAACCTGTCAGTCTGGCCGGCAGATGGAGCAACGGTAGGGAGGTAGCTGGAACGTGCAGACTGAGAGCGACCAGCTACCCAGGTCCAGGAACTCTATGACCGAGGAAAATGAGCACAGGATTTTTCAGTCAGTCCCAACGGAACCCCCAGCAGCAACGCGAGCAGGCGGCGGCTGTTGGGGTGATTGGGTTGAACACAACGACTGGTGGTGGACCGACAGCCCCGGCAGAGGTTGGGCAGAAATGGCCTTTGGCATCGATACCCAAAGTCGGCTCCAGTCCAGTGGCCTGCCACGGACTGGCAACTGCTCCCACACCCCCAGAAACGGGCTTGTCAGGGTGGACAGGGTTCGCTGGAACCCGTGGACACTGGCTGGGGGTTCTCACGGGGGCACCCGTTTTAGCACCATTTCCCGGAACCCCCCCAGGAAATTCGAAGGCAACCGCTTGACGATTTCCTGGGTGGCTCAGTTTTCCCCCATTGTCGAGCTCCACGCGCTCAAGGCGCCGTGTGGGGTGACATAAACCTCCAAAACGGCGGGGGCAACCGGACGACACGCCTCTCGGGAAACACGAGTGTCTTAGAAAATACGAACAGCTGCTGCCGTCGTAGCGAAGAACCTGAAGCACTCGTCGGCTTCTCTCTGCCTTTGGCGCCGGCGAACATGGAAAACGGGCAGACACAACGGGAAGAGACTCCAGCCATGGCACCATCCTGCCCAGTAGTGGTCATGCTGCGAACGGGTTCTCGTCATCGTCATCGTCAGTTAACGATGTGCCGACGGGACCGCAGCAGATTTGGGATGCAATGGACCGTTCTGCCAGTGCCATCAGCTGGTTCTGGTGGTGAATGTGATTGGGAACGCCGATGCATGAAGCTGCGAGACGGATGCCCGAATGGGCCAAAATGGGTCAAGATGGGTCTTGCGGCACGTCGTGATCACTCCCCGTCCCAATCATTGTCACTCCTCGGCAGCGGAAGGTGCGAATCGCTGCAATGAGCTGGATGGCCGCAGCAGTCAGGACTCAAGAGGTAAGTCCCCACATAAGCCAAGTACCGAAGTACCTGCCTCGTACACGAACAGAACAGTCAACAGAAGCAACCGCGCTTGGAGTTGCTTCTTCCACAATCACGCTGTGCAAGCCCAGCTTCCAACGGTGCAATCACATGACGCCTCCACACCTTTCTCATTCTCTAAAGCCATGGAATTTCTGTGCCCGCGCCTTGCTTGCCTTCCAGAAGATCCACTGAAGAACTGGATGCCCTCCTCGTGGACGCTGAGCCGCACAACAACCTCGCTTCTTTCTCTTCCTGTTGATCACGGTCAATGGCAAGAACAGGCACAGAAACGCAATGCGCCCCTTCCCCAGGGAGCCGGAAGTAGTGCCAGAGGTCCGTTCTGATCCAAAAAGGGGGAAGGAAGCAAGCCTGGGGGAAAAACGATGGGGGGGAAATGCGGTGGCTGGTTGCAGCGCGTCGACGGTTCAGCAAGCCCCACCGTCGAGGGTTTTAACGGAAGCTTCGGCGGGCTCCTGGCCAGTCACCGCCCTGCCTTCGCTGCCTGCCCAGAATTCGGCATGCTTTTGTGCCTTCGGCCGCATATCCAGAGGCCCGCGCCATGTCGACCCAAACAAAGCGCAGCAGCAGGCCATCAATACCCAACACTAAGAGTCGGTGTGTTTCTCTTCTGACACGCGAAGGAACGCGTCTCTCGGATCAAGAGCCCGTCTACGAACCAGACACGAACGGAGCACCCTAAAGGCCTTCACTCTCGAACCCCGCAAAGGGGCAAGGGAAGACAAGGACGGGGGCAAGCTCCACCCATTCCAGCTTGTCGTGCAAGTTGCCGAGGGCTATCTAGACGACCAGCTTTGGCCCACCTGATGATAGTAGCATCCAATGGTGCCTGTGACTATTTCGTCTCATATGTTTCATTCGAGCCTGTACGGCAAACTAACTGGCTTTTAGATCGACTTCGCATCAGTTGGCCTCTTTTCGACATGAATCGATCTCTGTGGGTTCAGCTCTAGCAGTGCTACCTGTCCTTCCTCTGTCGTCTAAGCTGAGGCCTGGGGCGGCGTCAAAACACCCCTTCTCACCGCTCAATGAGATCAGCTTGCCTGGCTTTCAGTTTGCCCCGCATCTCTGTCCCACAGACTCAAGGCAGACTGATGATGTTGTTGTTGATGCTTCGATCTCAAGGTGAAGGAAGCAACTCTTCAATGGAAAATACGCCGGATGAGCCGTTTCCTGCAGCCCATCGATGGACCCGACAAGTGAATGGAGCAACAAGCAACCACCAATCACTTCTATGAGGCGGTCGCATGGCCCTGATATCCATTAGGCTCCTCGAAAGACTTAGCACTCAGCCACGGCGCCGCAAGACTCCTGGAAATCGCCTTCTCTCTCCTAGTGGAATCCTTAGCGACTCCAACTGTTTCAAGTGATGAACTTGTTGGCTCAGTGTCGACTCTCACGCGCGCGCCCGACTTTGATGGTTTTTAGTGCTTTGTGTCCAATCCTACCTGAGCTGTCACATCATCCAGGGTTTTTTGACAAGACGTGCTCGGCTTCCATAGCCGGCCCGTCAGACGTCTCATGCAGATAATGCCGAATTCCTGACGCCCCCGGGGCGATCAAGGCCCAATCTCTGGCCCGGCCCAGATCCCCTTCATCTTCGCATATTCGATCGATCTAGAAACCTTCAACTACATCGAACCAAGTGTCCAGATTTCTGCCCAACGCCTTAGCTCTGCCAATACAATCCCCGTTTTAGAGAGCTATTTCGCTCGCCCGTGTCTCATGACGTTCCGCTGGCACCGTTCCCCGAAGACTTAGGCCACCACTCCCAAGTTGTCTGTTTTTAGGGCTGCGTTCTCACCAGTTTTCCTTAGGTGGCCAGGGCACCCTGGAGACTTACGTTTGCTTATGGTTGCCTAGAGATTAACTCATACCGTATACTAGTCTCGTCGGCAACAGGGTCCATCGGTATTCTGCATCGTTCAAGTTTGTGAGAGATGCGAAGGAAACAGGTCAGTCTAAGAGGTACGGTGTCTTTCACGGTGGGTTGTTCACTCCGACTCTAGGTACTATTCAGGTACCTAATGTCCCTCAGCTCAAGGCTCAGTTCCTCCCGTCAGAAGGACGGACTGTGGACTGAACTGGAGCCAAGCGCGTGTTTTCATTTGTCCGTGGTCTTTCGGAACGAAAGCGTAGGGTGGAGCAGTACTGGTTAAGCTACGGACACACACATCGTGAATCAGACGGCGAAACGCAGTCTTGGTGTGATCTCGGGATGCTTAGAGCACCACGAGTTGGTTCCCCACCTCGATCCGGAAGTCTGGATCGATTCAATCTCTAGTCCATGAGCACAGGCCGAACAAGCAGTGCATCTTAAGTTCGGGGGGCGCAGTCTCTTCTGCTTAGACGGCAAGCTGCAGAAGCCAAGTGCAATATGCTGCAGCGTCGGCTTGAGACCCGTGTGCAAGCTGCTGTGCTCGCTGCTGGGAAATGGCTTCTTGCTTTCTCTGAAGTCAAATCAGCAGTTATGGGTAACCTTGGTTTCACCCGCGCCCTTTCAGTAATGGCTGTTGTCATGATGAAAGAATTCCCTGAGCAGTACTTTTACGGTGTTTGGTTTTGTTGACAGAATTTTCCGAGCTCCTGACGGAGAAAGCTTGGCCAACGTGGCGGTGAGCGTGAACAAACAGTCGGCAACTTGGCAAGGGTTCAACATGCCCGCCGACCGTTTACCCCTGAATGTCCAACGTCCATGGCCATCAATGAGTTTTGACCAGGCTCTCGTCCATTTGAGTACTTTTATATCCGAATCCCGTCCATATCGGCGATCTTTGATGCGGCTTACGGGCGTCTTTTTGGTTCCTGACATACATGCAAGTTTGTTTCCAACTGTGCAGTTTCTTTTGGTCCCTAGCAAAAATTCGAATACTGTGAAATAGTCGAAAAGAGCAAAAGTGTCTGGACTATGGACGGCTGCACATGCCCGTGTCTCTCATCACTAAAATACCCGCCATCAACGCCTCTCCCGGCAAACCACACCCCCCCCCCCCCCCAAAAAAAAAGCGCCATTTCTTCTCCCATTTACGCCTCCTTTCTCACACCGACAGTCACAGGACTCCACGCGGACGCAGCGCAGCGGCATGGCATGATATAGACCTGGATACCTTTTTACCGGGTAGGTAATAAAATGATAGTGCCGTTGAGGCACAGACTGGTCTGCTTGGAACGCCCCTCCGCATTTTGAGAAAAGGAGGTATGTGGCAGTCAGATGGGAAAAGCGAAGTTCTGCTTCGGCCCCCATCATACCTACCTTCCTCCCTACCTACCGCACAATATTTCAAGTGTTTCTTGCTTGGCGATCGATTTGTTTTGGGCAGTGGAAACCCCCCCACCGGACAGACATCAACCAAGCTGTGTTTTCTTTTCATCGATTGTTGCGTTTCTCTGTTCCAACGCGCCGCGCCTCCGCCGCTCGCCCGGGGCTGGGCTGGCCGGGACCGGCGGGGGCATTATGGAGCCATCCTCCTCCGAGATCCTGACGGGCTGCTGCGGAGCGCTAGCTAGGTAACCAACTAGACGAGAATAGAACCAAAGAAAGGCTTTGCTGGCTGGCACCGGATTCTTCTCCCCTTTTTTTGTTTTGTTGATCATTGCTGCCCAACTCCACCTAACTTTACGAGCAGCCTATTACTTCCTTCTCATGAAAATAGGACCAAGAACCGGACTACGAAAAGCTGGGCAGGTTCGCTATTTCTTCGTTATCGAACAAGGAGACACACAGGCCAGGGGCCTGGGAAAGCAGGTGGTCCCCGGAGCCGGTCCTGTCCTTCCTTGTTCACCGCTAGACTGTGTGCCCACCCATATCCGATCTGATCCGATCTCAGACAAGACGAGATAGAGATGCTTCATTTTCTAATACCACAGTACCGTCACGGGAAAGAAGAATGCAAAGGCAGAAGAAGAAGAGGGGTGTGGATGTATCAAATTCATGTATGGCATGATTTTTTGTCTTTTTGAGATGAAAGTTGGGGAGGGGGGGGGAAGTCGCTACAGATTGCCTCTTTTCATGACGGACAAACCAAGCAATAAATGGATGAACCCAGGTTTGCGGTGTTCGTGTGACTCTTAATTCGAATAGGAGGAAAACAGCGCCGCCCAACATCTGACTCACTCACTTATTTACTGATTGTGATTTACGGTGGGATAGAAGGGGAAGGCAGAACGGTTCAGGCAGTCAATCGTCTTCGCTCTCCCCTCTCCTCCCTTTCCCCCTAGGAGCAGAGACAGAAGAAGCGGCAGGAAATTCTAACCACAGTGATTTCATCTGTGACCGTAACATGACGTTGGCAAAGGTAGCACATTCAGCTTTAATTCAAGATGTGCGTGCGGGCACACACGCGGCACAACATTACACAAGTAGAGCAAAAGGAGGGGCGGCCTTTGCGAGGACGAATAGTCATCCGAATGTTAAAGTCCCTAGGTGTCACACCGTCCGCTCATGTGCATGTTGTTGAGAAGAACGAGCTCGTCGTTTGAAACAAAGCACCCCCTAACTCCGAAGATCATCGCCGTATCCTAAACCTCACCCTCTTCTTTCCCTCGTCTTGTACTCTCGCCCAGTTTACTGCCCATCGGCAAGCCGTCGTGGCTTTTACCCACAGGAAAAAATACCTTTCGCTCTGCTCCCGTGACGTCTCAGCAGGGAAGACATACTACCCCTTCCCTATGGACAACTATTCTCCGAGACATTTCGGTGTAATGTCACCACGTTGCTCATGCCACCCATGTGGCTGTCCTTATGAGAGCTACGCACAAGCCTTGAGGCGTATTTGTGAGGTTTGGGAGGCTGGCTTTCTAAGCTGAGCAAAACCTTTATCACTACAAGCCATGCTTTCTACGAGGACTCAAAGTCCCATAGGCTGACAAGCAGGCTGTCTTTCTCCTCTGGAACGGACGCGGGGCCCACCTTGGTGAAAATTTTCTTCGGAATCATATATTCTACGACAGGCGGCTTCCTAATGTTCTTGATCATCTCTGCTTCAAGGAGCTATTTGACAACGACTACTGTCAGCTTCATCACGTAATTTAAATCAAGATAGGAATACTCACACTGCCATAGGAATGATCCAAAAAGTCTTCCAAGTTGTAGGACTGTTTTGTGAACTGCTCTGAAATGATTTTCGCAATTGTTGCAATGTTGGGGTGGTAATGCGACTGCAGCTGCACAATCTCCCAGAGACAACTCTCAAGCGCATTTGTCGCCATAGGATCAAGCTCATCTGGCAGAAATGGATCGACCACGCCCTCGGTCTCTATTAGATCCTTCTCCTCCTTCGACCGTGGCACACGGTGCATCATAAATGTGCAGAGAGGGTGCTTCTTAAAGAGATTGTAGAACCACGGTATGATGACCGCAATAGCGCTTGGCGGAGCATTGAGGGCCAGCCGTGCAAGGCGCTTGATGAAGCTTGCCACCAACACGGCGGGCAAATGCGAAGATCCAAGAAAGGTATCGAGAAGGCGGATGAATCGAGACCGGTACTTGGAGTGGAGAATATCGGCGTCTAACAGTGAATAGAGCTTCTTGTAGAAGTCCGGGTAATCAAGATTGCGCTCCTGGATCAGGTAGAATACGCCTGACAGGGCGAGAAGCGAAATAGAACCACCGGTATTGTAGCAATCCGTCAGGAAGTCCATAAACAGCTCTGGCTTGGCAAACCAAGGGGCAATTGAGATCGCCATAATCTCCAGAATCTTCTTCCTTTGCTCTTTGCTCAGGCCGAGATTTATGAACGCCAACCACGCCTCCTGTGCCTGTTTCTTGTGTTGGGCTAGAGAGTAAAGTGGGTGCTTTTTCTTTTGTGGTGCGTCGATGTAGAAGTCTGTCAGCTCCTCGCTGGAGCCTGGGATGTCGTCGATCCGAAGCAACATCCCAAATACCTTATTCCTCACATCCTCGCTGGCCAAGTGATCCCGGTCGGTTAAGAAGTCACTAAGCACTGTTAGCATATGCAAGGCGAAAAGGGTTCGACGGGAGGCCATACGCGATTCCTTGGAATGTGTAGAATCTAATATCATCGTACTCCGCGACGAAGGTGTCGTAGAATTCCTGACGTAGTTGCTCAACTGGTGACTGGAGGAGTGCGCCGACAATGTCTCTGAAGAAGACCTGAGGGAACGTGGACTCGTCCTTGCCCTCCAAGTGTTGCGCTTCGACTTTCAAGAGGGCCATAGCCAGCGTCAAGGCCTTGAACCCTAACGCCTTATCCTGCAGCATAGACAAAAGAACCTCCTTGTATGCGCCATACCGCTCCCTGAGCCATGCAATAACTGTGGCATCTTTTTCTGAGACATCTTTCTTCTTCACTAAGCTGCCCGAGGCAAGCAGCTGAACGAACACACGGCAGAGCGACTCGGCAGCGGTCAGGGGCGTCTCCAAGTCTCCCGTCTTCTGTCCCGCAATCTCGATCAACAGGACAATATTGTTGTAGTGTTTCCTGGATTCGAGAATTTCGGATTCAAGGGTCTGGATTTGCGACAGTTTATCATTGTCATCGTCGTTGCCGCCGACCGATTTTCTTCGTTTTTTGGACTTGTCTCCAATTTCCTGGCGTTTTCTCTTCACGGCAGACTGCTCTGCTGTTTCTCCAACAGCGGATGGCATCGTTTCGGTTGGGGTTTTCTGTGTTGTCGAGCCGGAATCGATCTCAGTTCAAACTTCGAGTCTAGTAGCTGGAAGACGTGTAACAAAATTTAGGTGGGGCGCGACTCAATTTTGCCGGCCCCCTCCATCCATCCCAATCCAATCCAAGAAAAGCTTGGCGTAGAGCCAAAACAGCTTTGCACAGTCAGCAAGTGCACGTGACAGCTCGCCGGCAAAGACCCGGACAAGTGCAGTTCGTTAAAACCTCAATTCGTCCCTTGAAGCTCCAGCAACGCCAAAGCCGTCGCCGTCACCCAATCGATTCCCCTTATCTCACAATGGCGTCCCGCTTAGCGAGAAGTGCTGTCGGTGAGTACCCAGAGCTGAAGGGCGACGATACGAGGCCAATTGAGAAGGATGGACAGCTAACCACTAGCTACTTGTTTGTTGCATCGCAGGGGCTGCCCGTCTGCGCCCGACCATCCTCTCTCCGCGCACTGCTCTTCCCGCCGTCTCCGCGCTCGCCTCGTCGCGCTACTCCTCCAATGTGCCCTCGACCGACCCCAAGACCAAGGCCCAGTCCATCATCGACTCGCTCCCCGGCAGCAGCCTGATCTCCAAGACGGCCATCCTCTCGTCGGCCGCCGGTATGTCTGTTTACGCCATCAGCAACGAGTACTACGTCGTCAACGAGGAGACCGTCGTTGCCTTCTGTCTGCTCAGCGTGTGGGGTGCCTTGATCAAGTTTGGTGGCCCTCTTTACACCCAATGGGCTGAGAGCCAGAACGAGAAGGTCAAGAACATCCTGAACTCTGCCCGCGCCGATCACACCCAGGCCGTCAAGTCTCGTATCGAGGACGTTCAGCAGATGTCGAGCGTCGTTGAGATCACCAAGACCCTCTTTGAGGTGTCCAAGGTAAGGAGGCCCTGCATCTCCATTCGACCGTGGTCTGCCCCGAAGCTGAGAACGAGGAACAGGAAACGGCGAAGCTTGAGGCCGAGGCGTACGAGCTTGAGCAGAAGACCGCGCTGGCCGCTGAGGCTAAGCAGGTGCTGGATTCATGGGTGCGGTACGAGGGCCAGGTCAAGCAGCGTCAGCAGAAGGAGCTGTCCGAGTCCATCATCGCGAAGGTGCAGAAGGAGTTGGAGAACCCCAAGGTCTTGCAGCAGATCCTCCAGCAGAGCGTTGCTGACATTGAGAGTGAGTCTGCCCCATACATTCTGCGTGAAGCATATGGCCGCTAATAAATTCCCACAGAGATTGTCTCTTCCAAGGCCCAATAAACATCGACTCATAGACTTGCGAGCGAGAGATTTCCCTTTTGTTGTACCAGTGTCCATACACCCCATGTGAATTAGCCAATACAAAACCTTCAATCTCGCCGCCCGATTACAGTACTGCCAGTACTCGTGTGATTCTGATGGGTGCACTGGCCGAGTATCACGCTGGCGAGATCGCTGCTCTCCTGCGCGACGGGGAGGAGCGAGATGGGTTACCTGGTTGATTCGTTTACCCATTGGGACATGGGGAGCTGACATTCAGGACTACTGGCCACTCTAACGACTGCTGGACAAAAAATCCGTCAATGAACGAGACATACACCAACGAGAAACGAGGACCGCTCCTTTGGTTTCTCCAACGCGCCGTTGCAGTCACTCACGTAGGGGTAAATTAATACTCCGGCTGACTGTTGAACAGGTCACTCACCGTTGCAAGCCTCTGAATCCGCAGGGAGTGCCGGTTTCGAAAACGCAGAAATAACTCCCACTCACGATACATCGCCATCTCTATACGGTACGTTAGTTGTCAATATACGTATGTCCATGACAGACTGGGTGAGTTAAGATGTCGTGTTCGTCATTCAAACGGCATCGTGTTCAAGGGCTTTTCGCTTGACTGCTAGACTTTCGCTTTCAAGCTCTGAACTGTATGGCGCCATGCTTCTGTAAGACCAAAGTTCAGATCGCTCATGAGACTGAGTCTCGTAGTTTTTCGCCACGTTAAGACTTGGCACAAAAGAGCGGCAATAGAGAAGTTAAACGAGAGGAAAGATCAGGGGGAAACGTATACTCTCAGTAGGTTTTGTGAAAATATGATTTGACAGTTAATAGTAACCGCCACATCTAGGTAGCTTGGACGCTATGAAGAATTGAAAATAAGTAAAAACAGAATATTGATACTCTGGGGGCGCCGATGGCGCGTGTGCTATCCATCAAAGCCTTGCAATGGAAGTTGCAATGGTCTGGAATAGATCCGGCCCCTGGGACAGGGACCAGTGGGTACTTAGGTTGTCATCCAGATGGCAAAACAAGTGCCTTGGAGGGGAAAGTTTGCACTTAGGTGTGCACTGGCGAAGAAAGGACAGCGGAGATAAGACTTCAACTTCCATGGTCATGTCACCACGAGAAAGCTATTGAGGATGATGTTGAAGAAGTGAAGACCTGTGGTTGAAGAGACATTTTTTATCTGACTACCTAGGTAGGTACAGAGAACACCACAAGGCCATGGCGAGATCGGACTCTTCGACTGCGTGACAAGTTTGTGGCAGAGGGAGGGTTACACTTCATAAAATTTGGGAGAAAAGGTGGAATGGATAGACATTTATCCCTCATAGAAAAATCATGTGTGAGAACGTGCAATCCGATGGTGGCTAGTTGTGAAACCTTAGAACCCGAGGTGATGAGAAGCAGCTGAACAATCAAATCCGATGCATCTGAGACACACTGAGAGATAAGATACTCTAATAAAAAGAGGCCAAGCCACCGGCCGCTTATCTTGCAGAATCCGGGGGCGTCATCGGCGGCGCCGAGGTCTTCATTCTCAATGGCTGTATTATCGCGACCCTAACGCTGAGAAGTGTAGGGCAGTTACCCACTCAAAACAAATAGCAGGATAGTGTCTTCGCAGAGAGGACGATCCGTGGAAAACAAGAGACTTGATGGAAGCATGTGGTTAGAATTTCACCTTACCCAGGTCGTCATATCATAAACAGGTGGGGGAGGGCAACCAGGCCGTTTTGTCCCAGATTTCAGGGTCGGGTGGGGGCCACATGGCACAGCCAACAGCGGGGAATACAAGAAACACCAGCGGGTTTCACAGCACTTCAAAGAGACGTTCCCGCCGTCAAGTAAATCCCGCCTTCCGCAAAGGTCAGGATGATATCATCAAAGCTCACTTCAAGCAGCTCTGCCCATTTCCACATTGCATCACATATCCAGACAGCCATTGAAAGCAGAGACCAAGCCACAACCTCCATTCTCTGAAGCGATAACCTTCTTCGGGTCCTTCTCCCATCATCCTGTCTTTGAATTTTCAGACGATTCAAATTTCACTCTCTTTTATCTTATATAAGCAGCTCTTAGAGAGAGTTCGCTCGAGCACGCCTTTTCCCTTGGCATTACTCAATCTCATCCACATTCCGAGAGTCAAGCGTTTGGAGGGAGAGAAAAGCGGGACTTGGGGATAGGTAGAGATATGAGACCCGGAGACCGTCCCGAGCGACACCAGGGCCCCGGGCGGTCGAACTCAGTCCGCATCGAGGAACCACCCGAGAGGAGGCCACTCCTGCAGCATCGCGCGACTTTCAGCCACGAGCTTGACCATGATGTATTTTGCTGTTCGACCGATAGCCACACGCGCCTGCCTGTCTACACTAACATCCATCGGATTCGCCGCGATATCATCTCGGTTGTTGAAGACTACCTCAGCTTAGACCAGCTCAGGGATGTGCGCATCAACGTGTCGGTCGTGCGGCCGCTGGTCGACAAGCTCTACGAGCAGGACGACATCTCCATCGTGTACTGTCTTCTGGTCAATCGAGTCCAGTTTTTGAACGAGCAGTCCCATCTGCACAACCGCCAAAATGTCAACTTCACGCGGGCCATGCTATGCGAGCTCATCGCCACCCGCATCCTCAGGCGGTTTAACGAGGACAACGAGGGTCCCGAAAATCTCTTAGTGCTGGCCCATGTCCTCATTGCTGGCTTCGAGCCTTTCCAAAACTGCCCCGAGGAGGTACGCATCCAAAACCACAGTTCGCCCAAATCGTCGTGGCACAACACGCTTCCGGCATTAGAGGTGGCCATTCTCAGCGAGAGCAGGCTATTTCTGAGCTCCACTTCATGCCAGAAGATGTAAGTCTTATTCCTTCCCATCTCCTCCTCTCATTACCCGAGTCTAAAACATGCCTGCAGCGTCGACGCTATCTATGAGGGGCGAGTTATTTACACTCCCTCCAGCTGGATGGATATCATCCCGGATCGCTATAAACAGAGGCCCATCTCGCTGTACGACCCGCGCGAGGCGCCCCTCCTGAACCAGTATCGTCTCGTAGTTCCGCGGACCAGGAACCTCCTTGAGATTGTCCAGTTTATCACCCTCCTTGGCCTCTACGTCGCCTTCATGGCAGAGAGAGACCCATTTCAGCTCAGCATTCTGGAGCTATGCTTTACAGTCTACGCTTTTGGATGGGTTTTGGACCAGTTTGCTACCATCTTGGAGCATGGCTGGAGCGTGTACACTCAGAATCTCTGGTCGTTCCTCGACGTGACCTTCGCATTCATTTACTGGGTCTATCTGATCCTGCGATTGTACGGCTGGAAGGTTGGGAGAGACGAGCCTGGCCAGCAAGCTCTCGACGTATTGGCCATGGGGGCGCCTGTGCTTATTCCTCGCCTGGCGTTCAACTTGCTCTCGAATAACTTGGTGTTTCTGGCTCTTCGGGCCATGATGTCCGACTTTGCATTGCTGACTGCTCTGGCTGCTTGGTGTGTTACCTCTCTCACTGTTTTGATGATCGACTGCCGTCTCGTCGCGGTTTTTAAAGACGGCTGGACTAACGCTTTTAAGGTGCTTCTTTGGCTTTTTGCTGTCTCTGGTGTGGCTAGGAAATGGCATCTTTCCTCCAGTGTAAGTCTCATCACCCAGATTTTCGCGTTACGAGTCTCTAACAAGCTGTAGAACTATCAGCAAGTGGATGATATATATCTGGTTTGGCTTAGATGGGTCGGGCATACAGCATTCTGTACGTATAATCCTACTACGTTCCGAGACAGCCCGTCACTGACAAGAGGCAGACCGATTTTCATCAAATACTTGGCCCGTCGTTGATGATTGCGTTTGCCTTTCTCGGCAACACCCTTTTCCTCACAATTCTCGTTTCGATGTTATCTACTACATTCAGTAACATTGCCTCCAACTCTTCCGCTGAAGTCCAGTTTCGCCGCGCTGTTTTGACCCTTGAAGGAGTCAAGGGCGATGCCATCTTTGCATACCAACCGCCGTTCAACATCCTCGCCCTGTTCGTCCTGGTCCCACTCAAATTCTTTGTTTCTCCCCGCTGGTTCCATAAAATCCATGTGTTTAGCGTACGCCTGATCAACCTCCCCGTTCTTCTCATCATCGCGGTCGCCGAACGCCGCGCCCTATGGCCTAGCACAGCCGACGGCCCGCGGCGGGTGAGCTTCACGGGCACTAGCAAGCCGCCATCCAAGTTCCGGGGCTGGTTCTGGGAGAAATGGCGCATCACGTCCCACAGTGACATCTCGACCGTGTTCGAAATCCCCCCGCCCGAATCGGTGCTCAGCGAGATTGCCACAGATGACGATCTGACCAGGAACTTGATACGGCGCCAGTTCACCCGGTCGAACACATTGGATCTAAACCAGGGCCAGCAGCAGCCGCCGAAGTCACACCTGCATCCTCAAACAGGGGGCCCGCCACAGGGCAAGACGCTGAACCGGCGAGATAGCATCGCTCCGTTTCCGGGCCTTCGCGCTGAGCTCCAGGGCGCCCTGGGCGACAGCAGCGAGGTCAACGATATCACTTCCCGCCTTGAGGCGCTGGAGGATAGCACACAGCGCATTGAGGCTATGTTGGAGAGGCTCATGGACCGTGTTGACCAGGACGAGGCTTCGGCTCCTGGAGAAGTCGTATCGGGGAGCAGTCCGACTTCGTTGGAGGAGAATTTGGCGGATGGTATCGTGCGATGATATATATGACACTAAAACTACAATTAGCCCTTGAAAGCTGGGATGCGCAGTTATGAATGGTTCTTCGATTTACAATGTATGGTATTTGTATACAGCAGCATGTACTTTGCGAGATGTTGACAGGTGTTTTGTCTACTGGCGCAGGGGGGAGCATCTTGGTTTCCGTCGGGTATCGTTGGAAATATATATCCCAGGTTGCCATATGATACGATAGCTACTGTTTTTCCTTCTCGTTGTACCCAGTCATTCACTCTGTGCTGGTTGTCTCGCCTCGTCTCGTCTAGTAGGTTGAGATCGGGCAAATTTGTTTCAACATGTCGTTTCTGGTTAGGTTGAGCTGCTTATATCAACAAGTTGATCATGATGGAAGGTGGCAAGAAGAGTAACTATGGCATCTATTATCCGCTAGGCAACATTGCAATCCACCTACCCAACCATTTCGCTATCATTCCGAATGCAGCTAATCAACCAACGCCTACAACAATGCATATAGCTCTATAGCCATATCTATGTCCCATCTCTATCTCCTTCCACCTTCACAGCCCCGCCATAAGAGCCTCTTTACTCCTCCTTCGGGGCACTATGTCGCGGAGCGGTGATGGAAAACAAAAAGACCTCATAGTCATCAGCCGTCGGCGTCTTCATTTTCGTAGTCTCATTGGAATCAACAACCTCCTCATCCCTCTTCTTGCCATCATCCAACCCCCTCTTCTTTTTCTGCCCAACTTGTTTCACGACATCCCCATTGGCGTCCAACTCAACCACCACTTCCTTGGTGTCCAGGCTTCCGTCCTCCGTATACTCCCACATGTACTTCAGTTCTCCTCGGATCAGAGCAGTGAGCCAGAGGGACCCCGTCACGGTCGGAACCAAGTACAAGAGTGCCGGTTGTCCGTGCCTGAAGACAAGAAGCATGGTCAAAGTAAGAACCATTCCTGCCAGGTAGCCGACCATGGATGCGTAGAAATAGGGCTTCGGAAAGGCAGTCGCGGACATGGCTGACGCTGCCTGCGGAACTGGACCTAGGCGTCCGAATTTCGTAGTCCAGAATCGGTTGCCCCATTGGCCCTGAGGATCGATATAGCGCTGCTTGACTTGTCGATACTTGACTTCTGTAGCCTTTGTAGTCTCCCCTGTCAATGTTGAGGCAGTCTCGGATGTCAGCTCGACCGGCTCCAGCTTCACGCGTTTTTGATAGTAAAGGTGATGGTCGAACCGCAGTGCCAGCCCAATCAGTAATCCCGGAATGATGATATCGCCAAGACCGAGCATGCTAACGCCCGATGCGCCCTGGAATACCAATTTAATTGGAGCATCTATCTTAGTGGCAACTGCGATCATGTACGGCCTGTGTTCGCGCGTTAGTCAGACAACTATTGAGGGGTTGGCCGGTCAATTTTGAGACTTACGTGTAGAAAACCATGACGATATCGTAAACAAAAAGCCCAACAAGTACCATAGTCCCAATCCCAAAAGAGGTCGGAGAGAGCATCGAAAAGGCCGTGTAGCTGAATGCAGAACCGAGAAGATTGGACAGAGACGGCAATGCCGTTAGATAGTAGACTCCCGCAATCAGTAAGGAAACGACAAACCCTAGCAGACTGTTGAGCTTTAGATGGAACTTCCAGAACATGAGGCCATGTATGGCGAATCGGACTGTCCACTCCTCCGTGAGCAGGTGGCGGATTTCCCAAACGATCTTGCCCAGTCTATCTGAAAGTGAGACATCAGAAAGCAAGCTAGGGAACGGCGTTCGCTTGTTCTCAGCGAGCGTCTCGTTGCCAGTAACCTCATCTCTCAGCACTTGGCGGCGGCGTATAGGGTCGACGTGGTAGACATTACCGCTCCGATCGGCCCAGATGGAAGGGAAGACAAGACTCGTAAGAATCTCCAAGGCGTCCCCGGACAGCCGGCCCAAGCTTGCGATGGAGATGACGGACATGTACACACGAATGATCTTGTTCAGAATGTCTGGGTCCTGGAGCCATTCGATCAGATAGTAGAGGCCGATCAAGGTGGCTCCAGCAAAGATAGGAAGCATGATGGCATCCGAGGCGGCAAATCCTTCGGTGAACTGGTCATCCTTTGCCTTCTTGTTTCCAACCTGCTTTGCTGGTGCGGCGGATGGAGGCCGGCGGAGCGCTCCATGGGCGCAAACCCAGATGATAGCTAAGGCACTGAAGATGACTTGGGCCTCAAAGACAAGAAAACTGGGCTCAACAAGCTTGGCGAGGGTGAATGCAGGATACTGGGACCCATTATGATTTTGTGTCGAGTTTGATAAGAGCTCAGTGGCGTTGAATGTCGAGTTTTCTGACGACATTGCGGCGGCAGTCGCGTTAAGTTTGTAGCATGAGAACTTCTGGACCCATGAGTTTATGGCGACGGTTGGTGAGGGGCTGCTCAAGAACTAGAGCCGGTTGGGTCTAGATTGTGTGCCAATGTGATACCAAAAAAGGGGGTATGTTGAGATTATATCGAAGAAATATCCGCCGCAGCCAAGAAGCCTTTGCTCAACTCGATGGCTGTGTCACTTGGCTGCTCTATTTGGTGTTCAGATGTGTTCCCAACGAAGCGGCTCCAGGTGGTGGACAACATGGATCGTCCCGTCCATCCTCTAGGGCCCGCTCTGACGTGCCAGCAGCCCTGCAAGTCCAGCGGTCATGCACGCTAAAGCTTTAAAGTGCCGCTAGGTAATTAAGGGATTAGCGCCACCGTTCTAGCTCTTTCACTGGTTTGGCGGGGTCATGAAGCCTAGGCATCATTCAGCGCTTCGAGCATCGCGTCCATCTCTACGTCACAAAACACCACAAACATCTCTCTCCCTCTCTGCGGGGTGTCGCACCCTTCCACAGTCATTTCCAAAGTAACACCACCGACGCGATAACCTTTCGCTGACCGAAATACCTCTTCAAGCTTCCACACATCATTTCTCCAACCCAAAAAAATAGCCGCTATGAGCAAGATCGTTGCCGACGAGTCGGCCATGTCCTCTGAGCAGGCGTCTGCGGGTAGCTCCACCAACGTCAAGGTACCGCCTCCCGAGCCCAATGCGCTGGCGAATGAGCCAAAGTACGCCGGATCTACGCGCTTTGAGCTCGAGCTAGAGGTAAGGTTTCCACTCTACTGTTTACTGCGAGTGTGCGGGACGACGTGCTAATATTCCTTCTTCTCTCGACATAGTTCGTCTCTATGCTTGCCAACCCCAAGTATCTCAACCACCTTGCTTCCCGAAAGTTTTTCGAGAAGCCTGAGTTTATCGCCTACCTCAAGTACCTGCAGTACTGGACCCGCCCGCCCTATCTGAAGTACCTGCAGTGGCCGGGACCGACCTTGAAGCACCTTGAACTCCTCCAGCAGGAGAAGTTCCGCCAGGATATCATCAGCCCGGACTTGGTTCAGGCTCTCATTGCCGAGGGTATGAAGACTGGAGTTGAATGGCATCGGAAGGCTTAGAGCGGGCAGGCAATGCCCTGCAGTGTGCCTGATTGTTGAACCAGTATTATGCGTGATGACGCGACGAATGACTCCTGTACCTAATCAAATCTAATGGGTTTGACAAATTTATAGGACTGAAAGCTTTTGGGCCGAAGATGCCCAAGACTAACGAGGCAGCCCCGGTCGTAATGTATTCGTCCCCGCCTGGAGAGGCAGGCATGCCTTTTGATGAGCCAGCCCCGGTCGGCATGGTTTTAACCCCGCCTCCAGAGGCGGCAACCACGCCTGCTAAGGGAGCAGGTTCGCCTTCAGGAGAGGCAGGCACACCTTTTGAGGAGACAGGTACGGCCCAGGAAGAGGCAGTCACACCTTTGGAGGAGGGAGTCACGCCTCCAAGAGGCAGCGATTGAGCCTCTGGAGTAAGGGAACCACAGGTTTGGGGAGACAGGCTACGCCCCGAAGGAGGCCAACATGGCCATGTAATAAGTAGAAAGAAGGCATGGGAAATACAGAACCAGTGCCCTAAGCAACCCGAAAACCCAACCCAAACGCCTCGCAATGCTGCCCCCCTTGTCTTAAAACCGTGAATTGCCTCATCTAATTCTCTCTCCACCGGTTTCCACATGTCATACACTGAGCACACATAACTCTGTCAGCTTTCTGGCTTTCCTTCTTTTCGTCACCACACACCCGCCCCGCGCGGCAGAAGAGAAACAGAGGAGGAGAAAGAATGTCTTACTTTGTAGAAACTGGTCATGGGCTCATCAGCACTGCGGATCTGCACCTGGAAGAATGCAGCCTCGGAGCCGTTGCAGTTGCCTGTAGGACACTGGATGGCCGTCTTCTGTGCATTATCCCACGCGCCCGCGCCGCCGAAGACGTCCTCTTTCTCCTTGCGTGGGAAAGTCTTGCGCGAGTAGATGACCTTCTCGATGGCGTGCTGGTAGGGACACGTCCTGCACTCAAGTCGGTTGCCGCCTGTCTCCATCCGGGACAGGATCAGCATGTTGGCGCAGAATGGGCAGACTATATTTGGTGGTTAGTAAGTCTAGATTTGGTGGAAGGGGTGTGAGATCTTACAAAGGATAGGCATATTGTTGTTCTGGTGTGGTGATTTATTTATATGGCCGAGACCGATATATGAAGTTCGTTTACGACTTGGGCAAAGGGGGTGGGGGAAGTCGTCTTTTTCTTCTCTTCGAGTCACGGTTTCTTTCTTGTCTCAATCTCTTGGGTTGCTTTTTACAGCTTATTCCTCGTCCGTAAAAAAAAAAAAAAAAAAAAAAAAAAGTGAATTTGCCCCGCCACTCAACAGTGACTTCCACTAGGTGTTCAGGAACCTTAAGAAACCTCAGACGATCGGCCCGCGGCGAACAACTTCGAAGCGAGGAAGAAGAAGGTGTCAATTTGATAATGAAACCTGCAAATTCTGGAAAATCCCCAGCCTATCAGAGTCTTGGAAGCTGAATGACTGATGATGTCCGTTTGTAAGGCAGTGGTGGGCAGCTGAAACATTCCCCCGCCGGAAGCCGCTGAAACTTCTTCGCCGATTCTCAGATCAGCCCCGCCAAAGAGCCCCCTGGCACATCCATGTCTGGCCTGCCCACAGCGGGGTTTAGTGGGCTTCGTTTGCTATGGGGGCGGGGAGTGCACACTGCCACCTCCTGGCCTGGTTCTGGGCCTGAACCACCACATTTCAGCTCGTTCTCTGACAAGCGCAATTCTACCTACCCGCCGTACCGCGCGTCCTCATAGAATACATCCGAGCTTTTCTTCCTACTCTTGACAGTTTGAAATTCGCTTCTTTCTCACTGAAGAGCTTCACACCGTTGCCGGCTTCGTATCTGAGAAGACTTCCCCCTTGTTTCCTTGGTATTACTTTCTTGCTGTCGCCAACAAGCGCCGACCTTACCCACTACAAGCAAGGCGTCTGCTAGACCAAGACACTTGGAAGATACACTATGGCCGGCCAGGAAGAAGAGCACGAGGTTTGTCAAGCTTCCCACCTTACCGACCCGCCAATACTAACCCTCACCTCCCTCCTAGGGCGCCTCCGTGGGGGAGATCCTTATCGAAGCGTGCCGGCGCAACAACACGGATCTGCTGGGCGAGGTGCTCGAAGATAAAGGGGACAACGAGATCGCAACGCTGCTCAACACCACCACGACAGTCATGGGCAACCACCTGTACCACGAGGCGGCGTCACGGGGCAACTACGAGGTGATCGACATGCTGCTGGACCAGCCGGGGTTCGAGTGCGACCCGGTGAACCGCGTCGAGGGTGACACACCCCTCCACAGCGCGATACGGTGGATCAACAGCGAGCCCGAAGCGCAGCGCGAGTTCGGCAACTCGCTCATCGACATGATGCTCGAGGCCGGCAGCAGCTCGCGCATCAAGAACAAGGGCGGGCTGACCCCGCTGCAGCTGGTCGACCCGCGCAACGAGTCCTTGCGCGAGCTGATCCGCAAGCACGAATATGCCGCCCTCAACGCCGGTGACTTTGTCAACCCCAACGAGATATCCAACACCAACGGCAACAATAGTCAGCAGGGGGGTAGCACGTTTGCTCAGAGCCAGGACAACGATGACGATGACGACGATGACGACGCCGAGTTCAGCGGCAGCGATGACGAGGAAAGAGCCGAGTGGGAAAGGAGGCGGAGAGCAAGAAGGGGTTGAGCTGCTGCTGAGAGAGGGAAAGAAAGAAAGTCAAGGGTCTATTTGGTTTATCAGTCAGTCAATAGAAGAGGGGAGAAAGGGATCAGCATAGCGAAACTGGATGGATCAATGGTTGCTCACGCAGCGGAATTCTGCTACCTACATGCCTGCCTACCTGCCCGCCTACATCCCTAAACAAGGTCTGGCAAATAAGGGGAGAAGGTAAGAAAAGGGACTACCCCCACCGGCCTGGTTGATTGGTTTATTAGTTGGACAAGACACCCCAGACCCCATTTTAATACAGGCAAATCAAGCAAGTAATACACTTGTGAAGCATCGGGCGTCGTTAGTTGCCTGGTGCAAAATAATTCGGTTTTGGGGGGGAAGGCCTTCTCATCTTCCTGTGGAGAGGCATTTGCGGTACCAGTCTGTGACGATACGTATCACCGACCTACTTACCTAGGTTGGGTAGTGAAATAATTTCTTAGCTAGCAACACATTGTAGTACCCAAAAGTACGGATGGCTAATCGCGTTTTATACAGCCGGCCGCCTTCGGTTTACACAAAATTCACAAACACGTGCCCAGAAAGCACAGTTCAGGAGTCGGAATAAGACTGGCATATTGGATGGTGCTGCTCCAGGATAGTAAATGCAGGTGGATATTCTAGAATCTACCTATGCACCTTATGTAAATATATGAACGTAAGCCCTTAGTCTAGAAGAGTTCCTTCAAAGCCATTTCCGACAACCCTCTCCCTCCTCCTCCAGAGGCATACATGTGCCTCGCATTCTTTCTTTTCGTCATTCATTTGATTGGGGGGTATCTTTGATCAAACTCCTCTCCTCCAGACGCCTAATCAAACTTGTATGTAACCCGAAAATTGCTTTTGAGGGCCCAAACGGAAAAGCCGGATCCAAAGCCAAGGGAGAAAAAAGTCAAAACCGTCCACCCATCAACATTCTTCCTGCTGTCAATAGCACAGAGACAGCCAAAATGCCCATCGGCGGCTGCAGCGGACCAGCACTGCTCGGGGGCGGATGTGTCTCAATATACGTCCTGTTAGTGACGCGCGACAGTATCTCATCCGTAACCCGCCCGCCTGCAGCAAGGGAGCGGAGCTCAGGCCCAAATGTCTCTAGGATATTCGTGCTCCGGCCATCAGGACAGAACACGACCTGCCAGCCGCCGCCGGTAGGTATGATGAAGGTGCTGGTCTGGTCGTCAAAAGCGTAGCTGTACGCGTCTGGGCACACGGCTTTCGCTTGCTCGCTGTACAGACTGGGCCTGCACACGCCGGGGTCGTTGAACACGCCCGTGCAGCAGTCGGCCGGGTTGTTGGTGGACGCGCAGGCCGACAGACAAGGGTCGAAGACAGGCCGCTGGATGTTGTCGTCCGGGTACGGGTAGATGCCGTTGCCCGGCTTGGAGGGCGGGTATTCCTGCAGGTCCCACGGACACCAGTTGGCCACGCCAAAGTTGGTCTGGGCCGACTCGTATGGCATGGGGAACGAGACGTTGGTGTAGGCGAAGCCCATCCTAGAGGGCTCGCCCAGATAGCCTGAGGACGCGATGCAGGCGCAGTTGGTCAGGTTGGGCGGAATCCACGTCGTGTTCTTGGCCGGGATGTACACGATGGCCAGCGGGAGGTTGTAGCCGTCTACGAGAGAGATGTCGTAAAAGGTCTGCTTGCCGTCCATGCCGCCGATGAGGTTGAACTCGGCGAGCGTGGTCGGAACTTGGCCCTTTTCCCGAGTGTCAGTGGCCTGGCAGTCCATATTTCTTTTTGGGGAGGATGCCTACTGTGAACTCGCAGTCCAACCTGCCAAAGCAGTCCCCGGTCAGGCATGCTGCACCGTTTCCATTCACACCGTTGAGGTTGCTGGGCCCGGTCCCGTCACTGTTGAACGAGCAGTTCGTCCGCCCCCATATTCGGCCTTGCCAGTTCGGGCTGACATACATCTGCATGCTGAATGTTGGCTCCAAAGCAAAGCCTCCAGTGCCAGGACCAATGCCGTTCTGGGTGCCGATTCCAGGCCATATGGTCTCGTGGCAGTTGTTCGTGACGACCAGCGGAATAGGTGTTGCGCTGTTGCTACTGCCAGCATCTGTGATGTTGCTGGCCGCCGCGCCTGGAACTTGTTGGGCTGAAAACATGACGAAGAGAGATGCGAGGACGCCAGTTGTAATCCTCTCGAGGAGGACATTGACCGGCTGCCTTCTCTTGTGAAGCGACATCTTGCGGAGTCCGTTATGTGCTGTAACGCGCGCTAGGCGAGGTGGTTCGCCTCGTCTGTCATGCGTTCGAGGCATCTTTAACTCTCATGTCGCGAAGAGCTGAGTTCCCGGGATTCTGATAGAGATTCGTGCTATTTATCAAGGACAAGAAGAAGCTAATAGGAAGATTGTTACAGTAGGGAACGAAACAGGGACGAGCAGAGGGGCGTCGAGAAGGACCGTGTAGAAGGGAGAGAGAATATGACAGAAATAGGAGAGTGGATGGCGATAACAGAGGACGAGACAACGAATAGTAAAAAAGCCATCTTGGTAACTGCCTACGCGGCCTGGGGCCGGTGACCAAGATATGTTGGGTATGTACATGTAGATCTCCAGCAATGGCAAGAAGGATGAGTGCCGTTCCTTGCATTTCTGTAATGTTGCCTCCCACACTGAACTGGCGTTGGGGTGTGGAAGTTGCGTTTCATTGGCACTAGCCCGGATGTTCGAGAACTGGGCAATGACGCAGGAGGAATTGGCAGCGAGTAATGAGCCAAGTTTAACATGACCCCCATGCATCGTCCGTTGGATGGCTGCTCCTTGCCATTGATCCTTGCCACGTGCCCCCTGAGCCACAGAGCCGGGTCTGAGATCAATGTCGGAATTAGGACTGAGAGATGCAAGCTGCATGCTATCCAAGCCAGAGAAGGAGGGTAAGGTATTATGAGTACGGAGAACAATGCAACGTCTTATTATGATAAGGCTGTCCTTAAACTGACGACGTGAACCAAAATCATAAGCCAATCTCAACCATTCCAAAACTTAAGCTGTACTATATCTGTCTATTAAGATTGGAGAGCGGGCCTTCATCCCATCAAAATTCCTCTTATAATGTCCATTCGCCCTTTCAACTCCCGATGTGGAAGACGTCGTGCCTGTATCAAGATTGATAAATGTCAAGTCGACTGGATTCGTTCTTAAATTTATGGCTCACCCGCTCATGCGCAAGGGATGTCGCTCTTTAGTACCCCTTTTCCCATCACCCCGCAAACGAAACGTCGGTCAACCCATCATCTCGCCAGCCAAAGATAAACATATCGGCGTTACTAATCAAGAGGTATCATTGGAGATCCGATGCGGTGAAAATTCAAAAGCAACAACTCCTTCAATTATGGCCTTCGCTTATCTGAATCTCGCCCGGCAGCGGCCCATGACCTCGCCTTGGCAGACGAGTTCGGCACTAAATTCCGAACCATCCAACGTTAGGTAGATATCGAAGTAGACGCGGTAGAATGTGCCTTGTGGTGTGTCCATCCGCTCAAAGTCCTTCTCTAGATTCTTGCGTGAGAGATCCGAGGTGAGCGTGACCACTTCTTTGATTCCTGTTCGAGTAGTTAGTAATGGTTCCAGACCGGATACCAGGCCGCATGACACTTACTTGGATCCTTGGTGTATTCTGGGCAGACATCGTCGTCGCAAGCATACAGTATATCTTCGTACATCAAAGTAGCGCCAGGAGCGACTTGTCGGAAAAACGAAACCTTGACAGGCTCGCCAATCTTGACCTTTTGGCCCTTCTGAACGAAGATCTGACGTGTGAATTTACAGCGGTCCTTGCCATCAAGCGACGGCACACGGTACGCCTCGGGATGATAGCCCTCCTTGAAAGGCTGCAGGGTGGCCATAAGATAGTGGCGACGAGCGACACGGTGAGTAATGACCCTCTCAGTAATGCCAGCAGTGACGGCGCCCTTGACAATGGCAGCGACCGAGTCCATAGGACGCACAACCTTGGACTGGAATTGAGGCGGGACATGAAGCTTGATCTGCTGGAAGAGGTATTCTGAAGCACCGAAACCACCGACAACCAAAATGTTTTGGAGTGTGCGGTTTTGCGCCTGAATGGCAATGATCTGATTTCTGACGAGCTCCAGAATTCGGTTGACGACGGGCTCGAAGCACTGCAGGATTTCTTCATTGGTGAAAGTCATGTATCCTTCCTCGATACCAGCCTCAGGAAACTCAGCCTCGATGCCGACATCAACGGCCCACTTCTGGCCGTTGTTCCGGAAATCGGCCTTGATTCTGTTCTCAAAATCCATGATACACTTGGCATACACACGACCAGCTGTCTTGGATCCGTCGGGGAGCTTCATCTTTCGGATCTTCGTCCGCAGGATGTTGCTGAAATTCCGGTTCAACGCAGTCGAGCCACACGAGTCACCTGATCCTGCCGTGCACTCGGCCACGGTGAAAGGGTTCTCGTCCTCAACTTCATAGGCGATCAGATCAACGGTTCCGCCGCCGCAATCGACGATGAGGACAGCGTCGTGGACCTTGAGATTCAAAAGACCGGTCTTGGAGCAGAACAAGGCAGCAGCCTCGGGCTCACTGACGAGCGTCAGACGGTTGTCGTTCTCGTCGCGGAGGAAACCAGCCTGGATAGCAGCGGCTCTCGTAGCAGCCTTGCCGGCATCGTTCCAAATGGCGGGCACAGTCAGGTAGTAACGGATGTTCCTCTCCTCGCGGTTGAATACTTCACCGAGCGTCTTTTGAAGAGCTGCCCGCATGGCCTGACGAAGCTTGAAGAGGTAGTCGGCGGCCACGTCAATTTCAGACTTTCCAGGTGGGAGAGGCGGCAGGTTGATGGGGTCAATGTACGTGTTGCCCGACAACATCAGCTGGAGCTTGAACCACTCGACCTTCTGCACACCCGGCTTCGGGTAGCCGGTGGGAGCAAGTGCATCGGCAATATCAGGGCCCCAACCAACAACCTTTTGGTATTGGTCGTAGTACAGGACAGTAGGAATCTAAGGAGGGAGCGGGCCACCAAGTCAATAAATGAGCCTCGTTCGGAAGAAAACAGCGCATGCCCAGCGGACGTACCTTTTGTTTCGTGTAGGAACCAGCGCCCGGCCATTCGGTGATAATATCTTCCTTGGCCTCATTGTTGGTCGCGAAAGCAAATGCGACTCCGGAGAAGGTGGTTCCCTGCGAGCGACAAAACGATGTGTCAGTACAAAGAAGAGAGAGTGTGCGAGACAGAGCAACGTACAAAGTCGATGCCGACGATCAGCTGAGCCTTGCTCCTGCTGTTGCCCTCCACCTCAGCGGCCGCGTTGCGAGTATAAGGCGCAACAGGTCCTTGTTGTTGAGGCGGCGGTGGTGGGTAGCCGGCGCCGCCAGCATATCCTGGCGGGCCGCCGGGAATGGGAGGAGGGCCACCGCCCATGACAGGTGGTGGGTACCCTGAGACGGGGGGCGCGCCCGTATTGATGGGCGGGGGACCGCCGACCATTTGCGACGGAGGCGTGCGAGCCGGGCCTTGGTTGGCGAGAGGACTGGTGCGGCCGACGGGGCCTGGAGGGCCTGGGGGATAGTTTGCCGAGTAGCTGGGTGGTCGCGGACCAGAACCTGGGTGATTCATTTGGAGGCTCTGTTGCGAAGATGTGGACGCAATCGACGGGGCGGGACCCGAGGGGAACAGCGGCGGTATTTGAGGGGCTCCTCCCAGAGGCGGGGTACGAGGCTGCGAGAGGTCGGGGTGGAAGTTCTGGTTCTGGTTCTGGGTAATGGCCGTTGATTTTCGTTTCCCGAAGCCAAAGCCTTTGAGGCGGGAGTTCATAGAACTCATAAGGTAGAGGCTTGCCAAAAGAAGACCAAAAGGAAAAGAAAGAAAAAGGAATCGGAGGGGGAGGGGGGGAACGGGCGAGCGAGCGCGCGAGGGAGGCGGCAAAGGAAAAGAGAGCTGAATTGGGCTGTGGAGGGCGATGGGATGGAGCAGGATGCGGGATGCGGGAAATGGAACAGCTGGGGCGCTGGGCACCTGTCCTGCGATGGGGCACACCGCAACCGTAGGACTCAGGTCGGTCGGGCAGCGGGCAGCTGGCAGCGGGCATTAGCGGACTCTGGCTCTGGGCTGTTCTGGACGCGCCCCCGGTCAAGGGTCTGTCTGGTCTCGTCAGAACGTCTGGATCTGCGGTCTTGAGAGGCGCGGGCTGTGGTGTGCTCCTCGCAGTGCTTGCTTGGGGAGATGGGGTGGAGTGGACCTATGTCCCTCCCAAAGGGGTCAAAGACAGAAGGAGGAAGGCCGGGTCTGAAGGTGGCTGATTTCTGTTGCGCCAGCACACAGCTGATCTGCGCTAACGCTGCTTGGTGGGTGTTAAGGCTGAGCACAATGGCTGGCAGGACTTTGCGCGCGGGGATTCTCGTCTCCAGGGCTTCCTGTCGTTCTGGGTAGGTACCTGACTTCCCATGACCCTTTTATTAACTCCAACACACACACATACCCACGGGGGCAGGCAGCGCACAAGCGGATGATGAAGTAACGACTTGAGACGGCAGATGCACGCAGCGGGCGAGAACAGGTTCAGGTCCGTAGGCATTAAATAGGTAAGAGGCTTTCAACAACGTATGAGGCACCGATTTCAGCGCTCAGTAAGGACGGCGACGGGCGGGTACAAACAGGCATGGTCCTTCCTCCTCCAACCAACTCTGTTCGACTTATGCAGGTGGACGAACTCCTGGGGATACGGGAAACGGGAACACGACAGAACATCGAAAAAAAACAGGACTGCTCCCAGGCGAACCATCAGACCATTGCAGAGTGCGGATTCCATATTGCTTGCTCTCGGATTGAGAAGCAGCCGAACAGGGCCGGCTTTTCCAATGACCAAGTCGGCCGGCGGGGGGTCAGCAACGTGGGCCTCCTGGGAGTGGACCAGGCTCAGGTTGCGATCACTCATTAGCAAACCGATAAGGGCCAACCGCTGTGCATCTCGAACGTCCAACAGCAAGATCCTTCCAGCCTACGGATGCAGCGTTTGGAAACTGTCAACTGTCGCCGAATAATAAGTTCCCAATAGACACCGCGTCTTTTACCTCCACTGGGTGCCTGAAACTGAGTTCTTCCAATGCGTGCGATTCGCACTTTTGGGGATGGGATCGGGAGCTTGGTGGGGTTCCAAGTTCCTAGTCAGGGATCTCCAATACCTAGGTAGGTACATACAGAGGTAGTAGCACTTACATCATGCCCAACGGCGGGGCAGCGCTTCCAGGTTTTAAGAAGAACAGGACTTGCCAAGTCCTTACGGAACATCATGGAGTTTACAATATAAATGCAATTGAAAAAGCATCACGGGCTGGCATGTCGGATAAGACCTCATCACAACGGGTCTCGCGATTGTCTTTCTTTGTCTGCTCTGCCTCATGAAACGTTCCCACGTCGACCCAGGATACGACAGAGATGGAGGTGAACTTTAATAAATAGGTAGGGCTTGTCCCGTCATGTTTATATTGCCCGAAGCCTTCCTTGAAAAGCCTGGGGGTGGCTGTCGCAACTTCCAGCGTCCAGCTCTGTTAAGATTCAAGACCTTCCCGCGGATAGCCACACGACAACATCGGTGTGTGGATAAGCTGTCATCGAGGTTCCAGCCCAAGTGAGCATCAACGGATGTGCCTGAGCTAGTTCCAAAGTGGACCTGTGACTCTTGGCGCGGGTGCTCTAGGACCTTCGTAGGACTTTCCGACTTTTCTGCGGCTCTTTGCGTCGGATTGGGATGTGTGGCTGAGTTACAGGTGCTGTGCCCCTCTTTCTCTCCTCCAATGCCCTGCTTGCCGCGATTAAATCGTTAAAGCTCAGTCTTGGATTCATTGGCTGGTCGGGCTGCTCAGCCGCACTTGCGACTTTGGTCAGACAGATGGGTGCCCCCAACCCATCCCAAGACTGACGAGAAGAGTCTCAGAAAGTTGACCCTGTCGGTTCTCAAACACATCACACATCCCCTAAGTCCTTTGCACCACCTGGCCACCGGAGACAAGTCGATCTCCACTAGAGATCCGATCTGGCCATGATTTTATTGCCGTTCCTGGAGTGCTGAATGCACTCGTCCAGGATCTACCTACTGATATGAGCGCTGCAGATTGCCCGTCTACGGCAACTCGGGGGGTCACGCGACTTCAGCGTGCCCCTCCATTTTCGGTGGGCGAGGGGATTTCATCGGCCTTGGACACCGACAGCCGCCTCGAAAGGTACCGGTAGGTCCCATATCATGTTTCAAGGGCGAGAGTAAACTTCATTGTTCAAACTAGTCCCTCACTTGACGCTGCCTGCACCTAGCGCGTCCAGGCTCCAAGATAGCCCCCTTGATGCTGGGAACTGGCCTTATCACAAAAAGAAAAATCTCATGGGGGAAAAGGAGGGGAAATACTTAAGGGAGCTGAATACCCACCGGCGGCACAGCGTAATCATACCCAAATTCGCCCCCTATTTTTGTGCCGTTGGACCGGCTTTTACTTCTACTTTTTTAATTTTCCACTTCGGTGTTGGATTGACCATCTCATCACATTGCCAGGAGCTCTGTTGGTTTGGCGACGAAGAAGCTGTTGAAGTTAACCAGGAAAGAAAGTAAGCTGTGACTATCAAGCTAGCTCCCTCACAACGAATGCCGGTGCCTTATTTCCATTCCATTACGATGTCTTAATTAGTCTGTATGTGGAAGTCTTACTCAGTTCCGACAGCCAATGCATAACTCGTCCCCCTGCGTCTTTCTGAAGAATAAAGAACGTGTCTATGGACGAGGTCGGCTAGGTTGGCAAGGTCGTTCTTTATTTCAGGGCCAGTGCCATTGCTGAAACCTATCAGACGAACCAGAATGTGGGTGCCTGCGATGGTCTGTTCACCCACCCCCAATTCCCGACATGGCTGCTTACCTGCAGCAGCTGTGTCATTAACATTCTACAAACTCGTAAAATTGCGCGGGACGGGCATTATGAGTGACTGCCATGGTTCCGAGGCACAGTCAACCGCGACTTTTACAAATGGAGGCATGCCCATGTTGTTCGCTGTCAATGTTCCCTTCGGTAGCTCTATACCCATGCTCTCACGTCGTGTTGAATACCTCTAGTGCCGAGTGGTCGCCGAGCCTCCGGTATTGCTACCAGTACTTGTGAAGGCACAGTCATCATGGACATGAGCAGACAAGCGATGGAGAATAACCAGCATACCTTTGTTCCGGCACTTCAACATGATGCAAACTCCCAAGATTCCAGACATTTCCAGGACATATATGTCCAGCACTTCTTGGACGAGAAGGCACCACTGCCGGCTCCTAGTGGCCATCCATACCAAGGGACGCAAACAACCCTCGTGCCGCAACAGTCCATCTACGGTCAGCATCCTCAGGGGCATGCTCCGCAGCAGCATCAAAGTACTTACTGGAGACAAGATGTTTTCAATAACGGTCCCCCGCGATACCCAGGGACGCCTGCAACATATGCTACCGAATTATCCTATCCGCCAATAACGCCTCCGCCCAGCCGCCCAAGAGACACAATATGCGGCCTTAGGAGAAGCATCGTCCTAATACTGCTTGTCATAGGTGGCATGGTTCTCCTGGGCGTCGCCGTGGGTGTCGGCGTTGGCGTTGGGGTTGGAAACCAGGGCCACAACCCTTCGGTTCCTGCTGCTGCTGCCACCGCTTCCTCGTAGGTGTTCTGTATATTCGCTTTGAGTATACCGCATCGACTTACTCAATGCTGCAGGTCATCGTCCTCTAGCAGTGTATCTCTCACGGAAACACCAACTACTGCCCCCTTTTCGCCGCCTGCAGTAACCCCAAAGCTGTCAACATCTCGGACGTCCACCGCTGCCAAAACAACAGCCACGGCATCGGTATGCCCTGGTGTCCAAAATAAGAATTACGCAGCCTCAAACGGAAAGGTATTCCTTCACATATGTGGCGTCGACTACGGTGGCAAGGGTGAAGCCAAAGACATCGGTCATGAAGACACAAGCACTTTTGACAACTGCGTGGAAAAATGTGCGGCCCGAGACGACTGTACGGGCGCTGGTTGGGGAGTCATGATTGGTGATGCAACCGACGAGCATACGTGCTGGATGAAAACCAACTTGACGAAGTCACACACAGCTACTGGATCCTGGAACTTTGCAGTTCTCCTCGCCGGCCCCGAGCCTGCAAATACGACAATAACTGACGAATAAGGGAAAGGAAATGGGTAATTTGTCTCATCATTGCAACAGATACTACGGTCTGAGGCTGATGTTGTTGCAACACAGTCTAGAAATATGAGCTCTGTGGACGATTCTGATGGGCGGGCGCTTGGGAGTTTGGGGAACATTGAAACCGGCGCTGATTGTACTTAATAAAATACTATGACCTAATTCTAAGATGGACGTCTCCCCAATAACCTAGCCCAGTGAATGGATAGTTCCCGGAGAAAGGGGGCCTGGCTGCTTGGATGTTACCTCCCATGAATAAGCTCATATGGTGTCGGGAGACACTGGACTGTCTAAGGTGCAAGAGCGGGATCCGTTGATAACGTGGAACCTTAGGCAAGTGACAGCGCCGCTAGAACATACGCAGAAGGCCACATGGGGTCAACATCTCGCCCGAGTGGACCAGAATTGTACTGGACTCGTAATAGATATCGATGATAGCGGGAGCCATTGAACCAATAGGTCTGTCATTATTTTTGTCATTGGATTGCCATTGTCATTTTATATATTCATCAACCAAAAGACCATCCGATGTGAAGTTGTAAATAAGGTAGGGGGCTATGCAACACCCTCACTGTATTATCATAGATAACGCGATTTGGTGCCTTCTGTAATTGGCCTAGCACCTGCACTCACAAGGGATGTCGCGAATCAGCAATCCGGCCTTGCCTGTGGTTTAGTCGTCATCCCAGGTGCCGGGCTTCCCCAGAAATTAGGGGACTGGGGTGGAACGGGACACCCACCCGCCAGGTTTCGAGGCCAATTGCAGGTCTCAAGGATGCGACCAATCAAGGGCCTGGCCGTTTTCCGCGTGGTCGGTCGACCAGGTTTTGTCTGTCTACATCCCTGGCATTGAAATCTCGCGGGAAGATTGCTTCCAGGCCCAGACTTGCCCACGATGTTCAAAAGGGAGCCATGAACGACAGATTTCCCGTCCTTTTTCGCCTTCTTGTTGACAACAGCATTCACAATCTCGTGATCTTCACCGCGTTTTGACCACCCAACCCCTCGTCGCTTCCCTAAGTGGTGTTTAAAAAGGGGCTAGAGCCTCCTAGTTGAATTTGACACTCGTGACCCATCCTTTGGAAATCGCCGAGAAAGCACCCATTATATGAAGACGGTCCGTCCACCTCGTCGGACTTGTGTCTGTCCCTTCAACCCATACCCCCTCCGGACCCCATTGTCAACTTATTTGTGGAGGCGCCCCGACGATTCCACCCCGACCAGAGAACACCTGACCGAAAGGTTTAATTTCTCTCCTAGGTTCTTCCTGGAGACTCGGCGAGAAACGCGGTGTGATTGGAACTTGGAGCGTGCTTGGTGGCTCACTTACATCGGGCAGCTCGCAGCGTGCGAGAAAAGGCGCACCTACTGGGCTGTTAAGGGCCCTCGAGAATTCCAGAATATCCAGGCCCTAAATTCAAGGTCACGACGCCCCCCAGTGGCCGGGTCCTCCAAATATCAATCCCGCCCAGACCCGCAATCGAAAGCTTGAGGAGGTGGGTTTTAAGGCATCGCCGGCGGCCCAATTGCTCAGTTTTTGGCCGACTTCCCGCGGTGGCTACCCTGGTGTTACAGCCTCGAGGCTTGAGCTGCGCGATAAAAGCTCGCTGTCCCGGTTCTTTTCCGAGACTAATCCCAGAGACTGCCGGCCAGTGGTTCTGCAGCGGAAGCGGCAGCCCGGTAGGGTCGACCATTGATGACTTCATTGGGCCATTGTGACCCAGATCCGGGCCGTTTCCTGCTAAGAGCCAGAGAAGCCCCGAGTTCCCCGCTCGCCCCAGCCAACTCTCCAGGTTTGGCTGGGCCTTGGACTGCTTGGAGCCCCGCCCACCGTCATTTTCGCGCGAGCGAGCCGACAAAACGTCGCCCCCAAAGTCGCCCGCAGGCGCCTTGCGCGCCATTAACAGCTCACCACAGGCTGCTGATACGCAAACGCAAACCTCCAATTCGCGCAAGGACGCAACCTACAGGCTGCTCTTGCTCTCGTTCTCGCCAACGGCTTCTTTTAAAATAGTGCACATTTTCTCCGTTGCTCTCCTGATCCTTGTCTTTGTGAGTTTGGTCAAAGCCGTTCGTTTGGTTTGCAAGTCAAAAAGACCCCCTCACCCCTCACCCCAGCCGGACATCTAAAAGCAGCTTTTGAGTTGACCCCGCCGCCCATACCCCCTTCAGCCCCTCCTCAACCCACCACCACCAACAAACAAACCACACCAACCTACTTTACCTACATACATCTATTATCCAAGGTTATATCTAATCTTCCGTCCCAGATTCTTCAGTTTTTTCTTCGAGACGCGAAGCTTTATTACGCCCATATTTTAACTGGCAATTCCTTTTTCAAAGCGACCTACTCTCCTCCCGCCTCGACCGACCTAGGTTCCCAAATCTGTGAAAATCCACTCCCCTTCCCTACTGCCGCGCCAGTCTCGCGACCCCTCACCATGGCCCTCGAAGCCCAGACAAAGAGCATTGTCGCACAGTTCGACTACACAGACGAAGATGTCAACAAGGGAGTGAAGGAGTTCCTTCGCCAAATGGGTATGTTCTGAAGCTATCTCAATCCCAACCCTCTCCTCCAGAAGTCGTTTCTGTAGAACGCAAACCTGACATCAGCCGATAGGCGAGGGTCTGGAGAAGGATGGCACCAGCATGAGCCAAATTCCAACATACGTGACGGCGGTACCCAATGGCACCGAGAAGGTTAGTTATTTGCCTGCATACCCAGTTCTGAAGTGTTCGTCAGATACCGCCCGCTCACCTCTTCTCCGCAGGGTCTTTATATGGCCGTGGATCTTGGCGGGACCAACTTCCGCGTTTGTTCAATCCAGCTAAATGGTGACACCACTTTCAACCTCACGTACACAAAAGTCGCTATTCCCAAGGAGCTCATGGTCGCAAAGACTGCGCAGCAGCTCTTCGCCTTCTTGGCGAAGCAGATCGAGCTGTTCCTCCGAACCCACCACGAGGAGCACTTCGAGGCACACGTGCGGCGGCGTCTGACTGTCAGCTCTCCAGACGGCTACATGGACGAGAACGTTTTCCGTCTAGGTTTTACCTTCAGCTTCCCCGTGCAGCAAAGCGGGATCAACAAAGGCACTCTCATAAGATGGACGAAGGGCTTTGATATCCCCGATGCGATTGGGAAGGATGTGTGCGCGCTTCTCCAGATCGAAATTGACAGACTTCATCTTCCTGTCAGGGTGGCAGCGCTTGTCAATGACACCGTGGGAACGCTTATGGCACGTTCTTATACTTCCCCCGGCAAGACGGGTGCCGTGCTCGGAGCCATTTTTGGCACCGGCACCAATGGAGCGTACATTGAGAAACTCGAGAATCTCAAGAAGCCTCTGACAGGCGAATATGACAAGTCGACTGGCGACATGGTGATCAACACAGAGTGGGGTTCGTTTGACAACCAGCTCAATGTCTTGCCCAACACCTCTTGGGATATCCAACTGGACAAGTCCAGCGTGAACCCCGGCATTCAGATGTACGAGAAGCGCGTCTCGGGCATGTTCCTTGGCGAGATTCTGCGATTAGCACTTCTGGATTTGCTCAAGGATCCCAAGGTGTCATTCTTCAAGGATGAGAATTCTAGCTCTAACGACTGGAAGTCGACGACCAATATTGCGGAAGATTCAAGCATTTATACCGAATGGGGCATTGACACGGCCATTATGTCCGTGGCCGCTGCCGACAACACCCCGGAATTGTCTGTTCTTCGCCAGGAGCTCGAATCTACTCTGCACATCCACTCTCCTGCACACGACGATGCCGAGGCCTTCAAGGCTATCGCTGGAGCAGTCGCCCGCCGTGCCGCCCGGCTAGCGGCGGTTGCCATTGCTGCAGTTGTGCTGCAAACAGGGCAGCTGTCAGCTTCAAACGACGAGCCCGTTGATATTGGCGTCGACGGAAGTCTTGTTGAGCACTACCCATACTTTAGGGAGATGATATATGAGGCTCTCCGCATCATTGATGGCGTCGGCGAAGAAGGCGCGAAGCGTATCCGCATTGGAGTTGCAAAGGATGGATCCGGTGTTGGTGCCGCACTCATTGCCCTGGTTGCCGCGGGTATGGAGAAGAGCACAACGACGGCCGACTACTTCTCCGAGCTGCGCTCGCACGCGCATGCGCAGTCGACGAGCCTCACTGCTGTTCTCGAGGACAACGACGAGGTGACGACCGACTAGAAGTCGGGTTCATGGTTGCTGCCGGACAAATTTGGTCGCGGGCCTTGCCTCATTATGTGAACAGGGACATAGGGACGACGGGGACAATGCGAACGAAACTACTGGACATACATTGCAATGTCTCGAGGGAAGTTGCTACTGCAAAATATGCATGACGAGTAGATGAACTTTCTGTGTTGTGTTTAATTTATTGTGCTGGGTCACTCGACGGAGATGGGAGGAGGGCGTTGGGAATAAATTGGTCAGACATGTTCAATATCTCAGCACCTCCCTCCTAGTATTTTATATATCCAAACTGGGAGAGAAGGGGCAAGCCGCGGCGAAGGATACAATACACCCGCAAACCTGTTGTGTAAGTTCAAAGTTTTTTCTCCCTCTAATAAGTGCTCTCCTGCCTCTCAGGCTAGCATTAGAAAGGCAATGAGAAAACACTTTCAAACTTGGGCCTGCATATATTTGAATAATGCTATCACCCATGAATGCTTTATTATCTCCATTCTATTTTTGTCTTCAAGGCACCTCTGCTCTTTCCGTATCATTGCCGCCGTTACTGTCATCATCAACGCTGTGTAGTCCATCCTACGTCCTCAATGCGAGCCGACTCAATGACACATCAATCTTCCTTTTACTGTTACCTCATTTACAAACTCTTTCATCTTTCCACACCATCCATCAGTCCATCAGTCATTTATCATAATAAAAAAGGGGGCCCTTCAACAGAGAGATGGGGCAACGTGGTGTTAAAATAAGTACCTGGTACCTACCTTTGCCTAATTTCCAAACGCCGCGGTGGGATATGACCGGTCCTTCTTCTTCCTCACTGCTGAGCTGCTTCGCGAGCTTGCACCAGAACCCGGTAGGCTCGGCGGCACGAGCTGATTGCTCCGGCCCGGACCGGCGCCAGCCACCATGTCGTCTGGCAGATCATTCCATTCCATATCCGGGCGCAGATTCTGGAACGAGGATGCCGATGATGACGTTAAAGAGGGACGGGTCGGTGCGGGCGGTGGTACTGAGCCCATTGGGGCCAGGTTAACTGCTGCGGCAAGCGTGCTGTTGCTATTACTAGGCGATGTGCGTCTTATCTCAGCTTGCAGAGGTGGCGATGACGACAATGAGGGGTCCTGGCGCTGAGGCAGAGGAGACCCTAGCTCTCCAATATCCCGCCGCACGATCCACGCCGTATCGGGCCGCAGCTTGAAGTAGTATCCCCTGACGGGCTCACACCCCTCGCGCCGAAAGCCCCGCGACTCATACCACCGGAGCCCCTCCTCGTTCTCGGTCCACACATGCGCGTAGATAGTCCGCACGTTGATGCTCGATCCGGCCGCTGGCAGGATGGCGGCGCTAGCAACGATGTGCTCCAGGGCAGCCGCCGCAAGGCCCTGCGACCGGTACGGCGACAGCAGCGTCAGCGACTGGATGTAAACGGCGTGGTATGGGGTGTCGAGCCGTGGCGGCACAGATTGCTGAGAGGTACCAAGCCGGGGAGGAGGTGGTGGCGCTCGCGGTTGGCCGTTTGCGTCGAGAAAGGGGTTTGGCTCGAGCCGGCAGATGACACCCCCTATCACTTTGGGGTCAGCCCGAGGCCCGGCACCGGGACGGCCGATGCCATCATCTTGCCACAGGATGGCCCTGGAGAATAAGCCCGATGCCAGCGGCTCCAACGCCTTTGCATAGAACGAGTCTGGGTACGCGACGGGGAGCAGCAGCGAGTTGATGCGACGCAGCGCAGCAATGTGTTGTTCCCCGACGGGAACTATTGACACTTGCGCCGGGAGCGACGGCGGAGAGGGCAGGACAGGCACACCGCCTGGGAGGGGGCTCACAGACAGAGCTACTGTAGGGGTGGAAGGCGACGCATGATGTTGAGGCGGCGGAGGCGGTGGTGGTGATGATGTTGACACTGACGCCGAATGGTTGAGCTTTGATGGCGGGGCAACTCCTGGCGAAGCCGACGTTGGTGGAGGGACAATACTGGTGGTGGTGGTGCTGTCGACCGGAGGCCGGGGTTGGAAGAACGATCGGATCGAGGGCTGCTGGGCGTGCGACATGTTGATGTGCGTGCGCGTGTGGTCGCTGTGTCCTTGAGTCAATTGTCGCTTAGGTCAAGAGTTCATATCGCGAGCGGCACCAGCAGCAAAAAGTTTGGTTATGGAATATGTCCGGGTGTTGGGAACGTTTTGCGGCCGTCTCGAAGTTGCGATCTCAGTCTTGAAATTTCCAGGGCTAAGAGGCCCAACATGAAGGTACCCATGTATACTATTGAATAATGTTGAGGCGCGGTCCACGTTTCACCGTCGCGAACCCGCGAACCTGCATCGCCCAGCCCCAGAGCTTAACAAAGCGGGAATCCATCAGGCCTTGTGCTCCCCTAGCACCCTAGGGAGGCTGATGAGTTGTCGAGCCTCCCCTATCGAAAGAGGCTGTAAGTGTGTCTGCCCCACACCGATTCATGATTAAAGGACGCACTCCGCCAATGCTCGAGGGGTCAATTGACCTGCTTCCAAGGCGTCATGAACATGCAAGTCCGTGTATATTATCAGGTACCCATGGTTGAGGACTTCTTAGTTAGTTCACGTAGGGGCACGATTGAAAATGAAATCATCGTTTCGTGTGTTTTCCCGACATGTTGGCTCTTTCCGTCAAAGGTAAGGAACCGATCCTGGACCCTGGCTCCATTAAACAGTGGTACGGTAAAAGCCTCCCGTAGCCTCATTCAATTACCCCTAAGAATATTCCCAAAAGGCCTAATTCAGGGACAGTTTCTGGCCAGGAGGCACGATTTGCACTAAAGCCCCACTAACTGCTGATGCCCCAAGGCCCCTGAAAGGCTGCTAGTGCTGAGACGCCACAGCACTTTCCTCTTCCCTCAACACCCGCAGCTGCCTTGCGTCCCAAATCGTCGGGCAGAAAATTCGTGACATTCAAACGCTATTGTCAGCGAGCTCGGGCGATGATAATTAATCGTTCGGGTGTCACAAAGCAAAACCTCTTAGACGCCTGATCACCTATGCGGCCATCAATCAATACCCTGCCGCCAGTTTGAATAGTCGTCACTCTCAGCTCATTGCAGGGCAAGCTGAGCAATGTTGAAAGATTAACTGGCCTGCTCTCCATCTCCGCTGAAAGAGGGAGACAGCCTTTCGCCAATAATTTTTTGGTTGCTGGTCGGGTGGTTAAGCTTGGCCTCGTCCGCCGCAGTGGTGCCTACCTGCCTAGGTAGCTGTCTCCCACGAAAAAGAACCCAGCCACCTCTTCCCTCGGTCACCATTTTTCGATTTGCCCCGTTGACAGCTCGCATTGCTACCCATCTGGGGTAGCCTTTGAATAAGTAGAAATGTCGTCAGAAGGAGGAGCAAAGACGGGCAAGGCAGGTGTAATCGTCGCTCCCGACGATGCGACCGTCATGGACAATCTTGTAAGCCATCACTATGATGCATGCGCCCCGAGACGAGCGAGCTAATATGCTAACTGCCATGTTACAGGCGCATTCTGTGCTCGACGATGTCCTCTACAACATTGTTCACGACCTTCTGATCAAGGTTCACCGGGACGAGAAGATGGCCCGAGGCAACACGGCCGCCATTAAAGTCGAGAAGCTGGCTTCGGACGCCTCCGAGTCCTCTGCCCCTGACGCGAAGCCCGACGTGCGCATAGAGACGGAGGCTGCCATATACGACGATGGGAAGGTCACACTCAAGGGCAATCCTCTCAAGACAACGAAGGAGATTCTCTGTCCCCGATGCCACCTCCCGAGGCTTTTGCATCCGACCGACGGCAAGGGCGCACGAAAACCTGACCCCAGCGTCATCTACTGCAAGAAACACCCATATATCGAGAAGCCTGGCTTCGACATCTACGGACAGACCTGGGTCGCCCCAGGGCCTGGACGGGGCAAGAAAAAGAAGGACATAGAGCAGAAGAAGCTGGACGGCGACGCGGCTAACTCCCCGGCGGCAGAATTAACGGCCAAGGACCGGCCGCCGAATGTTCTCAGCTATCCGAGTGCCACCTGCTCCAAATGCAAGCGCTGCATCTTGGTGACGCGACTCAACAATCATATGGGTTCGTGCATTGGCAACAGTGGACGCAACGCGAGTAGGGCCGCAGCGCAGAAGATTAGCAATGGTGGAAGCAACGGCGGGAGCCAGAACAACGACAACACGCCTCCGGGCAGCCAGAAGGGCACCCCGCTGCCGACGAGCCGTGCGGCCAGCCCCAGAAAACGGGACGGCGATGAGTTTGATGAAGATGCGGACGAGTCGGATCCCACCAACCCTAAGAAGAAGAAGCTCAAGCCAGCATCTCTGCCCAAGAAGGTGATCCTGAAAACGAAAAATGCCACAACCAAGAAAGAGAAGGTTAAAGGCAGCTCAATGCTCAATGTGGAACAGAAGATCGATGACGTGGTGAAGAACTCGACGGTTCAGGTTGCTCCTAAGAAGTCTACCCCCAAGGGTCCTTCCCCAGCTAAGAAGGCGAAGCCCAGCATGGTAGCGAAACCGCCACTCCCATCCTTGGCCTCTAAGAAAGGCGGCAAACGTGACCGCGACGTGGAGTCAGAATCTTCGGGAACATTATCTTCTCCTCCTCAGTGATGAAGGGGTATCATTTGATCATATGGAGGGAGGATCTGAGGCCACCCAGCTTCCCTCTGTCACTGATCAACCGCATTCGATTAGAAACCACGAAGAGAATAATTCACTTCTGGCCGATCTAAGCAGGTCGGAGATTAAGGTAAAGTCGGATATCACGACAACGGCGGCAACTTTTGTATTCGCCTACTTACTATTACAAATTGCATTTAGTTTAGGGTGTTCAGGAGGGATTCTTTTTTGCATCAATGCCTTGATGGACAGGCTTGAGGCGTTGTTTTTTCCGCATTGGTATGGACTACGACTTCTTGTCTTGGTCGGAACATTTCAGGACATTTGTACCAAAAAGAGAGGGGAGGAGAAGGCAAACCCAACCAAAGCCATAGAGACGTGGGAGTCTCTACAACATACGGGTCTGGCGGGATTATCATTGTATATAAGAGAATTAGACCTTATTTTTGCGCCTGGCTTTATTCCATACATACCCTTGGCGCAAGCAATGGATATTTGCTGAGGGTAGGGCGTTTTTGAGGGGCCAAGCATAAAGGATTTATTGACTGCTACACCGCTCGCCTCTTATATCTAGGTTTGCCTCTATATATGTCCTCCATCTGCGCCCTCGTCCTCGGTCACAAGTCTAGCCTCCTTGATCCTGATCTCCGTCTCTGGCCGGTCCTGCGCGTCGGTCGGCACCAGGCCCATCCGCCCAACGATCTGCATGCCGCTTTTGACGCGCCCAAAGATGGTGTGCTTGCCGTCGAGCCACGGCGTTGGCGCCAAGGTAATGAAGAACTGGCTGCCATTGGTGTTGGGGCCCGCGTTGGCCATGCTCAGGATACCGGCGCCAGTGTCTTGTTTTATTTCGGTCAGTTTCTCTGGCTGTTGTATTGTGTGGCTGTGAGATGGGGGAGAAAAAGCAAAGAACATACGCTTCAGGTCAGGCCGGATCTCGTCCTCGAACTTCTCGCCCCAGATGCTGCTTCCACCACGCCCCGTGCCCGTCGGGTCTCCACCCTGGATCATGAAGTCCTTGATCACTCGGTGGAAGATGGTCTCGTTGTAGTACCCACGCTGCGCGAGGGTCGCGAAGTTCTCGCATGTCTTGGGCGCGTGCTCGTTGTAGAGCTCTACTACAATCTTACCCTGTTGGTGGGTTGGTCAGTGGTTTCGCTAGCTTTAAAGGGGTATTGGTGGCAGTATGAGACTTACCATCGTCGTATCAATGGCGATATCGGTGGCCATGATGGCGGTTGGCTGACTGGCGAGGATTGAGGTTTTGGGGTGGGTTGTTTGTTACGTTACGCCGGTGAAATTTTCAGGACAAGCAATGGCTATTTTATGGGTGATAGATCAAGACTGTTCTGATTATTTCTGGTCGCCGAACGGGGAGATAGTTGGTGGTTGGCCGTTTTGATAATCGAAATAGTTCGAGTCGTCAGAAACTGGAAGTGAGGCTATGAAGGGTGAGCGGGTGTGGTTGGAGGTACAGTACGAGCACTGTGCTATGTCTCGCCTTAGGTAGTAAAACCAGGATTCTGTACCGTGCGAATACCGCGCCGCACAAAATCACCGCCTCAAACGACGGAAACTAAAGTCGCGCACATAAGTGTGCAAAATTGGGTTTAAGTCGTTGCCGCACTCTGCTATCTATTCTTGGAATCATGGGTGTGAGCCGCAATGGATGACTGGACTGCCATAGTCCGCATCTTCACAGGTAGGAACTAAGTTCAAGTTAAGAGGCGTCAGCGGTAGAGCCTTTTCGGACAGCAACTCTCGGAGTGGGATTCCGTATGTGGACTCGGAGTAATGTTTTAGATCTTCACTGACATTTCACCGTTTGATTCTAAAGGTAACCAGTCCTTCGCGAAGCAGCCCAACTCTAGTACAGTCTCGCTGGTGTGACAATGGATAAATGCGGGGGGTGCATCATATCTCTTGGCCTGGAAATGTATTACTATTATACAAAAGGCAAAAGGTAAAAGGCACAAGGAGAGCGATAAACTACGAAGATGAGATTAACCGGTGTGGAAAAGCAAGCAATTATGAACCTCAAGAAAAATGCCAAACGGGCCCCAAAATGTGACCTCTAATGAGAGACTCCGGCGTATCTCTCTTATCTTAACCTTGCAATGAAGAAGTATTTCCTTTCCCCGTACTTCGATATATATCATTCTTGTACCCTAGTCTAGCCGTAGAAATATTATTGAGAAACTCTGTTCACAGTCCTGCGACAACACCCAACAGACCCAGCAGAAGACCCGCGCCGAGGGCAGCCGGACCAGCTGGGGCGCCGCCCATACTGGGTGATCCGTCTGTGTTTGTTGCTCCCGTGGCAGACAACGTGGCGGAAACGGTGGTCGAGTTGGTGCCGTTCCTCGTGTTGCTCGGTGAGATGGTACCGGCGGATCCAGTCCCCGTTGGAAATCCGGTGATGGTGGGCGAGGTGGCTGTGGCCGTGGCAAGAAAGCTGTTGCACCTCGACTCGGCGGCGGATTGAACGGAGATTAGGTCGGTTCACTGGCAGCTACTCAGCAGGCAGGGTGCCGGGGCCGCGCCGATGACTTCGGCCTGGGAACTGCACTGGCAAGAAAGGTCGGTAGTTGCACAGTTTGCGGCACTGATGGCAGAGCTAATGCAGTTTGTCTAAGTGGCGGTAGAATAGTGATGGTTAGTAACTGAACTCAGTATATGGAGACTCGGTATGCTCAACGCACAGCACAGCTCGGAATTCCCGTGATGTCTTGGGCCACAACAACGCCGGCAACCGTGGCGACAAGGGGGAGAGCGGACTTCATTGTTGGAAGATAGCTTGGCCAGCGGGAGTGAGCTCCTGAAGGTCAATGCAGAGTTTTGGTTTATCGCAATGTGTAAACAGGAGGATGTAGATTGATGTTTTGAGACTGACTGACTAACTTTGGTCAACTTAAGGGGAATTCGACGGCAATATGAACGCGCAGCCTCCCTTTATCTCTCTCCACTGCAACAACACGCGACAGAGAGACTCTTCGACAAGTTGCCCACCTCTTAGCTCCCTGGCGACCCGCGCCACCGCTCCCTGATTTGTTGGAAGTGTCTCTCATACGATCCAGATTGTGACCTGAATGGATGGGGTGTGGGCCTCGAGCAGCCCACCCGGATCCGGAATGGCGGGAAGGGTCTCGATCTTCCCGAGACAACCATGCCACGACGCTGAGCCTCCCTTTCAGTTTGACTCTCGGAAGCACTGCCGCGCGGAATGAGCCGCCCCGTTGCCCCATGAGACTAGGCTGTCTGTACGTTTGTCGTTGCTGCGGTGCCAGAGGTCTGGAAGCAACCCCCATTCCGTAGTTTAACAAAGAAATATAAAAAAACCAAGCCTTTGAGATGGAACGTATATTGCAACTATCATTAGACCCCGGAACATCTCTAACCACGCATTTGGAGATTTAGGGACCTGTTCAGGTGACAGTTTAGACTGCGGACATCTGTTTCCTGCAGCTCAATTACACAATTCTCGGAAGCAATGTGAACTATCGCGAAAAGATTCAACGTTGGATGTTGTTTTCTTTATATGGTAGAATAGAGCTTAGCAAATGGGCTATCGAGTGTTCAACCGAAGCAACGAAGCTTGGACAGCTAAAACACCTCAGTCAATGATACTTTAGATAAGGTGAGATTATGGCAACACCGGATTCCTATATTATCAGGTACTGGAATGCAAAATGGTTTAGCTATTTGAGGAACCACATATTCTTAATTTTTCAACGATAACAATAATTCCGTAACGCTGAACACATGACCCAAACCCAAGACATTAAATTGCGGATCGAAAGCTTCTAGCTAGTACAATTTCACTACCCAGGTATTGTTAAAGATGCACTAGAGTTGATCAATCGGCATTAACAGCCTCATAAATCCGCAATATGAAAGTCTGCTTCGGTTTGTTTGGGCCGCCGATACAAAATGGGGTGCTGGGCATTTTGGGTACTACGTATTTCTGAACTCTGGCGTATGTTGGCCATGTTATGATTTTGAGTCAGTCCAGTCGGTTCATATGAAACGACGATATCCCGTGAGGAACTGATCTAAATGCCACAATGGTCGTGGCGTGGATTCATTTCCGCCTCCTCTTTACTATGTGATCCCTGATATCCTCCATATGGAAAATGCTCTTCCTGAAACGAGAAAGGAAGACAAAATCAGTCTCTCAAAATGCATTGTCCAGCTCTGAATTTCCACCTAAATTTGGGTAGGTGAGATGTCAGACCCTCAACATCATGTAAATAAGGGTGTTGTGTTCAAAATAAGTCACCGCTCTGCGTGAGTTGTTTTTAGGTCCAGAGTCGTCTGAGACATGTTGAAAGTTGAAACTAGCAATATGTGTAAAGAGAAACCCTTTTATGAGATAACTATAACGGGAGTAGGCACTATAGGTTTACATCTACCATATATGTTTGTATCAACAAGAGAGCGTTGCTACTGGCAGGTCGTTCACTGGTGACTTGCACCTTTGAGTCGTGGCACACTCCGCCGATTGAGGTATCATAGGAAGAATTGCGTCCTCGGCATTGAGGGTACCTTAGGTAGCTCCTCTGCGTCTCTGACATACTTCCCAGTTTTCCCCTGCCTTACTGGTAATCGGGTTCTCCTCTCCTCTTCAGAAGGAACCTTCCAGATAGCCAAAGAGACGCGTCCTACTGTTGACTGGGCTGTAGTCTCGCAGAGGGACGCGTTCCTTCCTTATTTGACTTGACTTTTGATACGCGAGGCTCGCTGTTGTTGCTTTGCAAAAACGGAAGGCACGGTCTCCTCGCCCTCGACTACAAATACCCACCCGGCAACCGCTGCTCCCTTCCTTCTTCTCCATCTTCTGCTAAACGCCACACTCGAATGCCGCGTGCAGAACGAACCTTCCGACTTCATCCTGCCACACAACCAGACACGATCCTCCCGCATCAATAACCTTCTCGTCAAGATATTATTTCGATTGAACTTACTCTTTGACGTGGGTATTCACATTCTTTCGCGCGCTCTCCGCGCGACGGACATCCTCTCCTGCGTGGCCATACGCGACACCCATTCTCTTCGTCGTGGTCACCCGCGAAGGATAACAATCCTCTTCAAATCCCATCGTTGTGCGAACATCAAGCAGCGTCTTACCTGAACATTCTTTAACCGTATTTCCTCCTCCAATATTCTTATCTTAACATACTATCCTCCTCCACTATCCGTAACTACCCTCAAACCATTATTCATTATTCACCGAGTGAACGAAGAGGTGCTTGAGCACCAATAAAGTCAGCATTTCCCCATAAGAAGCCACAAGTCCATCAGAGCTCTTTGACACAGGAAAAATGACACCTCCTGTGATCCCCGGCACCCGATATGCTGTCAGCTACGAGTTAGTGAGCGAGCACGAGGCTCACTCCTCTGCAGGATCAGCGACTCCGAAGAAACCTTCACCCGTGAAGTCGGTCATTTCAACCTCCTCTACCTTCAGCGACGAGAGCTATGTCGGTAAGTGATCTCAATACAATGACTTCAATCGACACATTTGTTGTCCCTTTTTGTCACGTTACGATGTCAATTTCCATTCAAACCGGCTCCCCATCTGCCATCCCTCAGTTTACTGCCAGTTAACCCTTTACTCTCCTTTTTTCACATCAGTGGCCTTACTTCTGTGTGGGCCAAGAGATATCTATTTCTGCTTTGATTTGCGTGCTGACATTGACTCTTTTAGGTGGTGTGCGTCTGTCCCAGTGCTCCTCTATCCCGAGCGTGTCGCCAAAGTCCCGGCTTCGCTCTCTTGAAGTTTCGAACTCCATTGACACTTCTTCGTCTTCCAGCGAGGGTCTCGAGGAGAAACTGGCCGGAGAGGCTATCATGTAGGTGATCCCAAAATCCTAGCACTTCCTAGCACCTCCCAACACACAACCCAATTTTTTTGGAGACTAACTCCCCTCTTCACAGAACTCCAGAATTCCAGGTCGGACTGCCCCCCGACGATGATGTGTTTTCGGCCCCGGTCAAGAAGCCTTTGGGTAAGCGTGCGGTATCATTCAACTATATCCCACAGTTTATTGAATCCCCAGTCCAATCCTTCACGGATCGGAGAAAGGCACGCGCTGCCTCAAGCGGAACAGCACTGGTTGTGCCATCGGCACTGAAGAAGCCCGTTCCAGCGAACGTTGACGCCCAGGGTATCTACCCCGCCAGCTCTTGTGTGTTTGTGGCGAAGTGAGTTAACACCGTCTTCTTCAAAATTTGCGAAACAAAACAACACTGACAATCTAAATTTACAGCTTGGCCGAGCCAAAGGATGATTTGGCTCTCGAAGCCGCCGTAACTCGGGAGTTCGGCAAGTTCGGAACCGTCTTCGTCAAGATCAAGCGTGACAACGGTAACATTCCGTTTGCATTCTGTCAGTATACTGTACGTCGTTGGCATAAAGAAACTTGCCTGCTATTTACTAATACCCGAACAGAACGATCAGGATGCGAAGACTGCCTTGGAGGAGGGCAAGGGTACCATGGTCTTTGGTCGTGCCTGCCGGACTGAGATGGCAAAGGCCAACCGCGCATTCTTGGTCTACAAAATTCGAGGCCTGTCTATCTCCGTCGAAGAGGCTCTTGCGATCTTTGAACCCTTTGGAGTGCTGAGCAAGTGCGAATTCCTACCAGGCAATGTCCAAGAAGCTATGGGCAAGCCCACTGCTGTGCTCGTTGAGTTCGCGGCCTTCGACCCTTTCCGCGATCTCTCATCTGTGAGTTCCATCCGAGTCAGTTTCAGTTATCAGCTTATTGACATTTATTGCAGATCATTCGCCAAAACAGCGAGTATCGTATTGAGCCCTTTGGAAAGAAGAAGACCTCACCTCGAGTCGTCACCGACGCGAAGTTCCTCAACCAGTACGACATTGACCGTCGTTCGATTTACGTCACTGGTATCCCGATTGATGTCACTGAAGACGAGATTGCCGATTTCTTTGCTGAGGCTGGCGAGGTCAAAAACGTCCATCTGGTGAAGAAGCCTGCAATTACTGGTCAGTTCCCAGCTCCCAGGACAATTGTATTGTTGTCTCAAGTAACTAACAGCAGGTGATGCAACAGGCTTGAACCCTCGTGTCTTTGCGTTTGTCGAGTTCGCTCATGCTGGTTGTCCAGACGTGGCAATCCACAAATTCGTAAGTGTCCAGTATTTTCTTCCTGCCCAACGTGATGATCAAGGCTTACGAACCACAACCCTTAGCGCAACGAGCACTTCCGCGATCACAAGCTCAAGATTGAGCGCAAGCATAATAAACAGATGGAAACCATCCGCCGAGTGAAGTCGGGAGCATACCTCAACGGAAAGTCGTCGATGGAGTTTCAAAACCCGGCGCAGGCGAGGAAAGAGCCTGCCACGCCGAACACACCGAAGACGCCGCATGCATCTGGCGCAATTGTTCCCGTCCAGACCCCGACAGCCATGGGAATGAACATCCCAACTCCGATGACTGGCACGTTTGCCATGCACCACACCCTTCGGCCTCAGCAATCCTTTGTCTCGCCCGGTTTCTTCGGCACACCCGTCACCGGAGGTCATATTTTCTACGGTCAGGGTGGCATGCCCGGAACACCTGCTACGCCAATGTCGCCCTTCGGTCCAGGAGGAATGTATCCTCACCTGGTCCCTATTCAAGACCCGGTTTCTGGATTCACGTACTTCTGCCCTACTACACCTTCGCCGGTGGCTGGCGGCCACATGCCGCAGTATCCAGCCCCAGGCCAAGGCAGCAACCAGCATTGTTGATTTTTCTGATCTCGCACGAGAAAAATCCTGTCAGCGCATCCTGTTTTGTATTATCACCAACCGATTTCAGTCTCCCTATACCAGCATGGTCAACAGGGACCGAATATATCAACAAACAGCCTCAGTCTTGACATGTTACCGCCGGTCATCAAGCACATATCAGCACTACCCGACTCTAGTTTCGGGGTGTCAACAGCCAACATCGGTCAACGTTTGTTAAACTCACCCTCTTGTATCCCTCAGACCATCTAATGATATTCAGTGTTTTTGTCCAACAGACATGAGGATCGGAGATTAAACAAAGGATTTAGTTCCGAATATCTCCACAATCAGGACCAGTGTATTCTATTTGAGAGATTACCTTTTTCGATTCTCTACCATTGATCATGGTGTTCATGGCAGATATAGCAGGACATTTGTCTTTGTCGAAATCGGCATGGCATGTATCTCTAAGATCAATTATTTCTACAGCGGTATTCATTCAAGACATAGCCTCGATTAATTTAGTGAAGGTATTGGGGGGGTTAGATGTAGTTAGTCTAGATCACTGGGGCAGCTCCTCAGTGCCTCGCTCTTGGAGAGGTAGAGTTCTTCCAATAAGGTTTACCGCATATGGCTGAGGCTTGTTCGATGTGAAGAGTTGACCCCGAACATGATGCAAGTCGATTTCGTAATGGGACCATCAAAAACCTTGGCATTTGTTGGTCACAACAGAAGCAAGTAATGAGCTCCAGGAAACGCTAACAAACGGGGTGGCATGGGTGCGTGAAATTTTAGTGATGAGGGTCACAAGGTGTGGTTACCCCCACGCGGAAACTGCAGGCGATCTGCTCTACACAGCTTAGTTCCGGGCCCATGGTTATGGGTTTGAAGCGATTTTCGAATGGTTCGGGCGGGGATGCTCTAGCTTGAATGCGCTGAGTGAGCAGGTGATGATATGATTGGGAAACGCAAAGAAAGGTTGGGCCGTGGACAAGCGAGCGGGACTGGGGAGCTCCACTAGCCCAGAAGCTCAAAAGCTGCCATGTCCCTCCTTCCCTGCTCCAGCTGTCAATTCTTTCAAAGATCTTGAAGCACAACGCATCTAAAACACAGCAAACCAGAAGAAGCAAGACGCCTAACGCTTCAGGCCCCAATTTTTTTTATTTTGGAGACACATCGTCGAGGCGCGCTTTCTACGGTGTCGACATGGGCCAGCTATCATTCCAGGCGTCCAACGCCCTCATTTACTTGACATATGGTATATTTCTGTGAGTTAGCGGGCTGAGGCTCAGTATGACTGAAGGGCACACATTTCGTCGCCCCTCGTCCCAAACAGTAGGCCGTGGGCTAATGCTTGTCTCAGTGTGATTGGCACAGGAGTTGCCTGGACATTGAGAAACCAGAGCAAGGGCTCTTATCTCTCGAGCAACAGAACTCAGACGGGTTAGGAAAATCCTTCAAGGAGTCGTAAAATGACAAGAAACGCAAACCCCCTTTTGGTGGACCCGCGTCGCGACTCCTCCCCTTCCTCTTTTCCTGATATCCCAGAACCTGTCGTTCACTCGGTTGGCTGCCAGATACACTAACACCTGCCATCTGAACCTAGCTTTTCCGCTCGCTCTGAATTTCATCGCTTCTGGTGAGTAAGAAGAGAACGCAAAAATGCGCTCTGCATTGCCATCGAAAGATCAGAGCGGTAGCAAGACACACGAAACCAAACGTCCTCTTTGGAGCACAAGAGAGAGGGACAACTCTTCTAAAGAGAAATTGACTTCGGTCCGGTTGGGGAAGAAGTTCCAGTGGCGGTATTGAGGAAAATGGAAGAAGCTCGGGCGGTGAAAACTGCAACAAGCTAGGTTCGTACCCAAAGTTCACCAGATCTTCACTCCTCTTGAGACACCCTCTGCTCTTTCCGGACCCTTTAAAGGGTTTGCGAGAAGTGTACGGGGGTGCCGATCTCGAGGGGTGAGGATTGCGGCTCACTACGGGCGCCGAGTCGAAGCAAGCATCGCAAGGCTCCAACCTCCCTCTCTCTCCAGCTCGCACCTCTGTGTGGGTATGAGCTGAGGGAAGATGGGGGGAGAGCCAACGACTTGTAGAGACGAAGCTGAGATTGTACCGTGATTACTCGATCAAGTTAATGCTTGCGTGGGAAACGTGCTGCCGCTCCGATCAAAACCCCCTTCCCCTCCTTCCCCCAACGCTGGCGGTATTGACAGAATAATGTGTAGCTCTCGGATCCGGAATCTTGTTCTCTTACCCTCAGCTCGCCACACTCGCCGGCGTCCAAGGCGTCATTGTGTATGGTCTGGCGTCTGCCATTCCTCTGCTCATCTTCGCCTCGCTTGGCCCCATAATCCGCCGCAAGTGTCCCGAAGGTTTTGTCCTTACCGAGTGGACGCGGCAGCGCTATGGAATTATCGCCGCCTTGTTCCTTAGCTTCGTTACACTGGTGACTCTGTTTTTGTACATGGTTGCGGAGCTGTCGGCTGTCGGCCAGGTTGTCAGCTTGCTGACCGGCTTGGATGGGCTGCCTGTTCTCATCGTGGAATGTCTCATCACGACCATCTACACTTGTACGCAGTCATGATGTCTTCTTTTCGAACCACGCTAACATGAGTACTACCAGCCTTGGGAGGCTTCAAGATCTCCTTCTTCACGGACAACATTCAAGGAGCAATGGTTGTGGGCCTCATCATCATTGCAACGATTGCTGTCGGTGTCGAGACCAAGATTGACACGAGCTTAATCGAGTCCTCGGGTCTTACAAAGCCGAGCTTACTAGGCTGGCAACTACTGTATATCCTCCCCGTCGCTATCTTGACGAATGACTTCTTCTTGGTATGTCATTCTTACTACGCGTATCATCGGCGTCGAATAAAACGGCCCTAACTATTAACTTAATAGTCGAGCTTTTGGTTGCGTACCTTCGCCTCCAAGACAGACAAGGACTTATGGATTGGAATCTCCATTGCCGTGGTCGTTATCCTGATCATAGCCGTTCTTGTTGGTTGCACTGGTCTTATTGCTGCATGGGCGGGTATTTGGCCGGGTGACCCTGAAAACCCAGTTGATGGGTCCGTCGCCTTCTTCGCACTCCTGGCACAGCTCCCCGACTGGGTCATTGGCGTGGTGCTTGTTATGTCAGTCACACTCAGCACAGCCGCCTTTGACTCGTTACAGTCGGCCATGGTGTCCACGGCTTCCAATGATCTGTTCCGCAACCGGCTCAACATCTGGTGGATTCGTGGCGCCGTGGTTTTGGTCATGATTCCCGTGGTTGTCATCGCCATTCAAGCGCCATCAATCCTGCAGATTTTCCTCATCTCGGACCTCGTTTCCGCTGCCACGATCCCCGTTCTGGTCATCGGCCTGTCAGATGCCTGCTACTGGTGGCGAGGCTTTGAGGTTGTCGTCGGCAGCCTCGGTGGCATTTTCACCGTGTTCCTCTTTGGTACTGTCTATTACGGCACTGCCCTCGAGGGTGCCCAGCTCATTCTCCTCGAGCAGGGCTTGTACGGAGAGGACTGGGGCGCATTTGGCGCCTTTGTCGCCGCTCCGGTTGGAGGCGTGCTCTGGGGCTTCGCCGCCCTTGCACTGCGCTTGTCGGTTCAGTGGGTTCTTGCTAAGCGAGCTGGCCGTAGATTCGATGCTCTCGACCGCCCCGTCTATCTTGCGGAAGACCGCACCGTCTCCGGCGACGAGATTGATGCTGCGTCTGCGTCTGATGCGCCGGGCCTGTCCAAGACGACGGGTAAATTTCTCTAAAGCACCTACCGGGAATGGCCCCCCGGGGATGAAGACAAGGGCAGTCAAGCTGCATCATGGGATTTCTTGGAGCGGCAAACGAAGGATGTGGATTTGTCATGGGCCTTTCCTGTCGTGCGCTTCCGATTCAATCTTCCTCCATTGCCAGTTCTGAGCACTTCGTCTCTACCACCATTCCCAACATGGGCTGTTTCAGCCTTTTTCATTTCTGATGTTCGAGGTGGAAAAGCACAGTCGGACAAGGACGGCAATTTGTCGTTTCGAGGCTTATTGGTACTGTCTTTTGATGATGATTATGACAATCTACCGCCGCTTATTATTTATTCTATGGGAAAGGGGGTAGATACCACTAAATTGCAATACTAAGGATCTTCCCCCTTCTATCTAACTTGTTTGTTGCTAATCATTGCCCCTAATGCATGCGGCTTTGTCTTCGTGTAGCTCCATTCGAATAGAGAATGATGAGAGACTGGTATTGAAAAGGGGGACTGTGTGATTTTTTTCAAGACTTATTTCGATGTTGGCTTTGGAATGGAATTCTCCCCCTTTTTTCGGGTCGCCACAAAATGACCACTGTACATACATATACACAAAAGTAACGAGCCGCTTTCACTAGAGCAGATAGATAGATAGGTGACATTTCCGCTAACGAGGCATGGCGCAGTCCCGTTAATTGTACGTTCCCCCTGGCCGTAGAGTTAGCGACGACCGCATGTAGGTTTTGGATACATCTACATTATAACTGTTACGTCTCTACAGCCATAATTACAAGCATTTCTTACACATCTCTCGCGCGGTTTTTTTGGAGACTAGAGAATCTTGTGCTTTTCCAAGTCCTCCGCCTCCAGCGCGGCCAGCAATTGCTTCTCTTGTTCCAAGTTCTTCAGAGACGTCGGGTTGAGGGTGCCGAAAACTCGCCACTCATCCTGCTGCCACGTCTGGCGGTTCACCGTGGTGGTGATGACGATGTTCTCCACCAGGTCGGCAACTTTCTCGCTCTTGGGTACGACGCGGCCGCGGCCTTGCGGGCTGTCGTCGTACTCGACCCGACGCTGTCGACTGGAAATGGAGACGACCATCTGGCGCACCAGCGGGGCGTTGGTGTCATCGAGCATGGGCGAGATGCGCTCGCACAAGATGCGGGGCTTGGCATTGTATTTCACCAGCTCCCAGCCGTACCGGCGCCACCGGGGCCGGGCGTCGATGGTCGCGCACAGCGGGGTCGCGAGCTTGATCACGCAGACCCTGTTGATGGCGGCCTTGTTGCCGGCCGCAAGGGCTTCCGCCATGGAGCGGTGGAGGGCCTTCGCGGTGAGGAGCGCCTGGCTACTCTTGCTTTTCCACATTGCGCGGGTGAAAAACGTAGGCTTCGAAGCGAACGCGTACATCATGTTTGTAAATATGCCCGTTGCCCATGATTTGGTGATGGCGCGGCTGTACTGGAACATCGCCGAGGGCTTGCGCCATGGTAATTTAGGTGGGCGGACAAAGGTTCCTGACAAATCGCAATGGGCTATCAGCTCTCTGGATAAAGGAAATAGCTATGAAGACGAGGAGGAGAAAGAGGAGAGAAAAGAGAATAAGAATACCGGGAAACAGCATCGAGACGGCTGCAGACGTCAAGTTTGACTGGGATTGTTGCCTGATCTTCTGCTGCAGTGACGGAGATGGAGAGCTGTTAGAAGAGTTGGGGCCGCGGTTGTAAGCCGCCCGCGTCGACATGCCAGCACCGGAGCATGGTGATGTGGAAAACGAGCGAGAAATTGACGTTTGTATTCTTGCCCTCATCGCTGGGATGTCCTGGGCGCGCATGCCCAACCTCAGGGCCGCCATGGCCGTGCCCTGTGTGTGTCTGGTGATGAAAATCCCCCCTTAAGGATGACCGATCGTATGACGTCAATTGCAGACGATTCGTACCGAAGCCCCTTTTTCTTCTCTATCTCTTTGTCGATTATCGCTATTCGAGCTTCCGTGGCCGAGAGTAGGAGCTGCCGTAGAGCATGGCCGTGGGGGAGGGTTGAGGTCGCGAGCTCGGTGCGCAAAAGTTAAGCGACGAGGTCGGGATGCTTCGCGCTGTGGAAATCTGGAACCTTCAAAATTATTTCCCTCCAAAGAAATATTATTACGGGCCTTCAAGCCCCCCACCTTCGGCCAAGCTCCAGGCGTCCCCTGACAAAGTTACAGCGCAAGCCAATCACAACGCCTGCCAAATCATACACTATGCCCATGCTTTTCGCAAGGGTAGCGGGCTCCCCCTGCGAGCAATGACCTCAAGAGTGCTTGGAGAGGCGCCGAGCCCGCCCCAATCTGGCTTGTCTCTCACAGTGGCTCGAGAAGGACGATTATCATCTCCCACTTTTAACATTTTTCTGGAGCGCGGACCAGATATATTAATTAGTCGCCAGCATTTCCCTTTTTTCCCTCTTCTTCCAGAGTGTCATTGACATCTCCACCGCTCCATGGGGAAAGGCAGGCATCTTGATGTCCAACCGAGCGAGGGCAACCGCACCGCGGCGGGTGGCTGATAACAGCAGCAGCAACGATAACAACGGGCTGCTCGACCACAGCCCATATCCCAACAACAGCAGCAACCTCAAGTCGACCTCGACCAGCTCGACCTTGGCCTCGCGCAGGGCGAGCAATCACCATAACAGCCACACTCCGACGAAGCAACAGCTCGACGGCAACCACGCCGCCACCCAAGGCGGCCATGTTTCCTCTCACGATGGAGCAACAGACGCATCCTCCTTCACCAACGGGCCGGGCGGCGGCGGCGCCGATAGCGACGATGATCCCAGCGCGGCAACAGCGCACTCCTCCATGCTACAGCCCCGCGTGGCCGTAGTTCTCGGCGTGGCTAAGACGTGGCACCCGCTGCTGTTCGCATGCCGGCTGCTGTCGATCGTGCCGGCGATATGGTGGGGGCTCCCAATCGCGCTCCGGCTCCTCGCCATGATCCGGATGATATTCTTTGGCTGGGGCGTCGAGGGATCTCCGGCAAGCAGCTGCACCAGCAACAACAAGGGCTTCCTGCTCGCCACGGCGATCAACTGCCACGAGCTGCCCTTCGAGGCCCGACTGCGACTCACCGAGACGCTGCTCGCGACTATCTGGGTAGGTTTCCACCCCCTTTTCCCCTCTTCTCGCAACCAAGCCAAACGTAAAAAAACATTGTGTCTTACTAACTCCTAACCATACCGAAGTGCGGCGCATCAGGCTACCTCTCTTTTTTCTTTACAGATTGCCTCATGTCACGCTGGTACGCCTCTCCCCCTCCTGTCCCTCCTCCGATTCCATCCCTCCATCTAATCATTTAACCAACCCCTCTCTAGGCTCCTAAACTACACCCCACAAGCAACCCTCGTCCGGCTGCTGACCACCAGCGCCCTGAACGGATACCTGTCATCATGGGTCCTCTTCATCACAGGCGGCTCCGAAGACCCGCGACTCCTTTTACCAGCTTGGATCGGAATTTCGACTGTATGTCCCCCTCCCCCTTCCTTTCCTTCTGCCCGGACAACAAACATATCCTTCTAACTAACAACCTAAACAGACTCTGACTGTGATGTATCACGTCACGCAGCGCAAGATCAACATCCGCAAGGAGACTTCCATGTCTATCAGTGTGTTCTCCATTGCCAGCTTCATCAGTATGGTGGCTCTGCTAGCGCAGCTGCATTCAAACCGCTCTGATTACCCCAACATCCCCTTGGTGACGTTTACCAGGAGAGCCATTCACGAAGCGGGCAAATTAGCGCTTTCAATAATGGAGTATAGTAACGCCACTAGGGACTTATAGGATATGTTTTGGGTGTTAGATATCAGCGGCGTCTTTTTTACCATATCACCGTATCAGAAGTTATTCGGTGGCACTCAACTGTGATCATATCATTCGTGAATCATGCTTCCGCAAAAATGTGTAGCTCAGACTAACAGCAAACACGCAAAAGTCACAGACGCTTGATCTTTAGCAAGCACAGATATGGGAGTAAGATGATAGGGTTTGCCAAGAAGATTCCATTGTGCTCATACCGAGAGACATGTCAGTAGTAGCCATCCATGTCACCTAGGCGCTATAAACGACGAGCTCCCTCAGCAAACGACTCTTATCGCAGAAAACATTGCCTCCCCGTCGCACTCGGCCAGCGTAAGGGGTTTAGCCCGTAAACCATCATGGGTATCATGCTTGTGTTGCCGCCAGTCCCCGTTAATGGAGCTCTAGTCACTCGATGCTCAAGAAGCTTGGCCTGAGTCATATTCCCAGTAGAAGCTACTTGGTCATCGGTGACGTGGCGGCACAAGGCATCCTGGGCTCAGAAGCCGTGGACCTATGCAAATGCGTCAGTATTCGGTTATGCAGTTGATACAAGTCATCAGAGGCATAGGGCGTACCTTAATGGTCTTCTCATCGAGGGCAAGACCTTCGGTCTCGTCGGTGAGGAATTCCTTGATCTTGGTGCGCTGATCGCCCTGGAGCTGGATCACCTCGCCCATGCCCTTAGAGTCTTCGTCGCTAATGATGGTGCCATTGCAAGCTGCGAGGCCAATTAGTCGGCAATCAAGTCGCGGCGCGCGCATTCATGTTTGGTTCAAACGTACCGAAGTGCTTCTTGACGACCTTAAGAATCTTCTTGAGGTCAAACTTGGTCGGAATGCCTTGGACAGTGGTCAAGGTCTTGCGTCCATTACGCTCTACAGTTCGGCGTTTATGTCAGCAATCAGAAGCCATGACACATTTCGATGCGTCAGAAGGCATGCATGTGGCGCTGGTGCGCGGCACGTGATGTCTCGAAGCGGAAATCAAGATTGACAATACGTACGCTGAATGCGAATATGGATGTACTCCTGGGTTTGGATCGTTTGTCCACCTTCCTCGTCGGCTTCGGCGAAGGGGTCTGAAAGTGATTTAATGTCAGCGATATGTTCGAGGAAGATGCGGAGAGGAGACAGGCTATGCGGAACAAAGCGGCGCAACAATGAAGATGAAGGAGGTAGCAAGCTGCAACCGGTGTGGGGGTTGATTGCGCAAAGCGACAACAATCCCTCCTGAAGCAGCACAACAGGGCAGGTCAGCAAGAAGATCACATACCGTAGGTCTTGAGGTTTTCGATTGACATAAACTCGAGTTTCGCGGGGTGTCCTGGGGAGAAGGGTTTTATTGAGGGGCGGGGATGCAGCGACCGACGACTATAAAGCGTCTCGCTGAGCAGTGTTGATGGAAGTAGTGTTGGGAAACGGAAAGTCGGTTTGTGGTGGCGGATAGTAAGCTTTTGGCTGCGAGGAAGATATGCGGCGAGCAATGGATGCTGCTGTTGTTGTTGATGGTGAAAGTTGAAGGGAGGAGGAGGCGGAAAGGAAGAGGTGAGGGGAAGAGATAGGAAATGGTGGGGCGTGAGTGATCAGCGTAAGGCCATAAGGCATCCATACAATCGAGCCAGGCCAGTCAAGCCGCTACCCCAAATTACCAATGGGATCCCAGCACGATTGGACCCAGGTCTGGTTGGTACCTCTCTCGTATCTCAAATGTACCCCGTGACCGATTTGGCCCTCAATGCGTCAGGCTGCCTCTCGGGATCTACCTCACCAATACCAAGTTGCGTCACAGGTGAGCCGCCAACCATTCAGTTCTTCTGTGTGTTCCGAAGGCGTCAAGCGTTGACGACAGGACGCATCGTGCCCCCGTTCCAGTATTTTCCAGAAGTCTAAGGTACCGAGTTAGAGTTTGCACCAACACCTGTTGGATCAAGTGGCTGCTGCTTCGAACCCTCCTCAGATCCTTACGCAATACACCTACGGACATCCTTTCCCATTGCTTGAGACAACGTCTTGGAACGACCGCCCATCCCGCCCTGAGGCTAAGCAGCCAAACCCTGGGCGGACCGACCGACTGAGCGGGCCAGATCGATCGGCTAGTTCGCCCCCTTTTTTAATGGGATGTTAAGGCACAGGGAGTACGTCAATACATATCGGACAAGCTAGAATAGGTTTTTAAAATCCCTTAGAGGCCAGATAAATTAAAGAAAAGCCTCTTAACATTTAGAAGTAGACTCTCGACTTCAAACCAAACCAAACATAAGTTTTATGGGGATGCGCGTAGTTAACAAGAGTCCTGGCCCCGATTCTTCCACTAACATCCAGTACTTCCCCGAAAGAGGAGTACCACTAAACACTAGAGGCCGTGCGGGTCCGGCCAGCCCGGTCCCATCTTTTTTTTCTTCGCCCCGATCAACTCTCCAACACCATTAGGCTTTGACCCCGCCTACGCTCTTTGGCCTTCGCTGCTCTCCTCACATTCACGCCGTCTCGCCATCTCGCCATATTGCTTTGTGAGCTTGTCTCACCTGCGCCCCCCCCCCCCCCCCCCCCCAAAATATGGGTTTTGCACCCCAGGTGTTTGCCGATGATGCCCCTTCAGTCATTTTTCAAGACCATCTTCAAGATGCTGGCGGCGACTTACCAAACTGGCACCCCCTCCTACACCACTCTTGCTCCTTTGACTCTGCTATCTTCACAGATGTTATGATTAACCTGATCAAGAACCCCAATATCAACTCGTCATGGCTGTTCCGCGCCGACATCATCCATGACTCGGAAGCAATCCCATCTAGGTTAGGGGATATGCCCGCCATTCCTTCCTTTTTGGGCTTTGAGCGCAGACGGTGCATCGTCCGCACACTCATTCCGAGGAACACACTGAGAGACAAGCCGTTAGACCAGACGTGTCTCGTTTATGTAACACCCGTCCACCATGAGCATGAGCAGGTTGGTGGGACACAGCGGACGCTCGTCCTCTACCTCCCCCACGTGTCCTCATCTTCCGAGATGCCCTTTTACCACCCCAAAGTGGCGGGGATAGCATTTCTACACGAGCGGACCGAGCCTGAGCCCGAATCTGAGCCTGAGACCGAATTTCTTGGCTCCATCTCCATCTCCTACCTATTCTTTGACGACAGCAACCGCTCTGAAGCCAAGCTCACAAGGACCGCCTTTCATTTGCTCGAGGCCATTCATAAGCATGGCGAAGGCAGGGTCAACGGGTACCAGAAGAGGGTACACCATGACGTTTTGCTCCCCCAGGCCCGTGTACAGAACACATACACGGCGCTTAAGCAAAAATACTCGCGTGCTCTCATTGCTGGTTGGTCTGAGACCACTGACCCCGTCAAACACGTGTTTGAAGACCTCAGCATCGCTTCCTTTCTAATAGAGTTATGGAAAGACATGTACGGCAAAGGCCCTTTTCCTGGCTTCGTCGACATCGGATGCGGCAACGGCCTTCTTGTCCATCTCCTGATACAAGAGGGCTTCCGGGGATGGGGCTTTGATGCCCGCGGACGGAAATCGTGGGCCACGTATAACACGAAGCTGCAATCTCCCGCAGGCTTGGAAGACTCTTTGCGGCAGCTTGTTTTATTACCCTCCCTTGTCAGCAAGGAACAACTTTCCAAGATCTCAAGCGAGAATTTCTCAGAAGAATTGATCCATGATGGCCGCTTCCCCAAGGGAACCTTCATAATCTCCAACCGTCAGTACCACCTCCCGAACCCCCTCATATCCCGTTTTCAACAAACTGTTTCCGAAAAAGCGAACACAAGACATTTTACCTTGGACATTTCCTTGTGGTGGAGTCTTTGGATTGTGTAACTCCTAGTGGCGTTGTGCGCCGAGAAGGGAGGACAAAAAACTGACAAAATGTGAGAGCAGACGCGGACGAACTGACCCCTTGGACCCCTATAATTGCGGCCATTTCCGATTGCCCATTTATTATGATTCCTTGCTGCAGTCATGATCTCACGGGGAAAAGATATAGAGCTCCACCGCCAAAGGACAAGACCAAGTCGCACTCTGCATACTCATCCCTGGTAGATTGGGTTGCAGCAATTGCCAAGGACTGTGGCTGGGAGGTTGAACAAGAAATGATGAGAATCCCCAGTACACGTAACACAGGCATATTAGGTCGAAGACGAACTACCGAGACCTCTTCCGTGGATATCCCAGCCATCGTGGCTCGATACGGAGGTACGGCCGGCTACCTGGAGACGGTCATCAAGCTGGCAAACAAGCCATCGAGTGGCGGGCACTAGCGCAAATTAATTGCACTGGGAAATGTCAACGAAAGGCTTGTTGGGTTGGATTAGCCTGGGTGGCTGGTAATCAATTATTCAGTCTAATTCAGGGACGGGCAGATGATCTACCAACTTCATCCTAAGGCCCAACTTCTCTAAAGCTTCAACAGCAAGTTTGTCTCTGAGTTTCTCAGACTCTTGTTGCGTACTGAGCACGAAATTGTGCTTCAGGAGCCAGATTCCCTCCTTAACTCCATACTTTGCGGCTGTCTCTTTGTCCACCTTCTCAAGATCGATTACTAAGCTCTTTTTCACGCCAAATACGGCATCTGAAGTCTCGTAGGGGTCTCCCCGGAGATAGAGAGCGCTGGTGGCGAGTAACGGGTCAGCCAAAAGAAAAGGGCCAGGTGAAGAACGGGGGGAGGAATGGGGAGCGAAACTGACGTGATCAGGTTATCCCAGCCTTGCTTCCCAAACATGAAATGCACATGGGCTGGTCGCCAGCAATGTCTGCTCAGTAACTGAAGCAGCTTCCCTACCGGGCCGTCGTGCGGAATTGGGTAGCTGACGGGCTTGAGCCCCTGAAACCAGAACCGGCCCTGCTCGTCGCTGACCATGACGCACCGCTCGCTCGGCTCGTCCCGGCCCGCGTGCTGCACGTCGTAGTGGCCCGAGCTGTCCGTCTCCCAGATGTCGATCTTGACCCCCGCGATCGGGTTGCCCTGCGTGTCCTTGACCGTGCACACGGCGAGCATCGGCTCGCCCTCGGGGTCCGCCGTCATGCTGCTCCCGTTGGGCAGCACGGGGGCATCGTGCGTGTGGAACGGCCCTAGGACCGACCCTTCGGTTCCGCCCGCCGGAGTGGGGTGGTTGATGTTGTCGACGAGGAGGGACAGGCCAAGCACGTCGGAGAGGAGGATGAATTCCTAAGACAAGACACAAATGGGCAATTTTTAGTCAGACTACCTCTTCGATCTGTGTGTGTGTGTCTCCCGATCATTGAGGTGAAAGGGCGAAGGAGAAAAAGGACTCACGTTGCGAACGTCGCTTGAAATCTGCCCGCATCCGATCAGGAACATCAGCGCCGCCATCCACTCGTCCGTACTGAGCCGCGTCTCGCGCGCAAAGTCGTGCAGGTGCGTCACCAGCCGTGCCATCAAGTACGTGAGCCGCGCATTGCTGCTCTGCGAGTTGATGCGTACTGTGTTGGGCGTAATATTGTCGATTGTCAAGTCGAGTAGCTGAGGCACGTTGACGTTCACGCCGCCATCTTGCTGTTGTTGTGCCATGGACTTCCGTGTCTCGGGAGTATGTCTGTGTGTGTGTATTACTCTGGTATGGAGCTGAGAGAGGGGGGTTTCTAACAAGCTGTTTCTCTTGCTTGAGAATTCCAATGGGAAGGAATAGAAGAAAAACGGAGTGAGAGAGAGAGCGAGAAATGTTTTATCGACATATATTAATCAAGCCGCCGACGCTTTATGTGGTTCGACACGGCAAACGCCAGGGGAGACCAAAAGGAGAAGCGGGACAATGATTGCTTATTATACCGTTACAAAGAACCCGAAAAAGAATCTCAGGAAGGGAGCCCGGCTCAATCCATAACAGCCAGCTATCTATTTGTTCCACTAGCAACTTCTTCGGGGGCAGAAGAATAATCGATCCAGCCATCGAACCCCTCGACGTTAGATGTCGCGCCAGTTGTGAATGACCCCTCCACTAACGCCGATTATGTGGGGTCGTTAGATCTCCCCCTCTCCAAGATGTCCCTTTCTTCGGGAGTTGAAGCGGGGTGTGGGGTACAGGCGCCATTGAACAAATGGGGCCACATTGTCGTCGTTCGTCTGCTTAACGCCGATGAGGGACCACGTTATTCCTGGGCTCACAGCTGCTCGAGTATCGGAAGCAATGTGATATTCTGCCGGAGCTAGGATTGAGTTACCCATTCAGCCCCGAAATGGAAGTCTAATAGCTATACCCATCAAGACCGAAATTCCAGTTCTTGTCTTTCAGACATTATAACGCATCAGAGGCGTTATTGTGATCTTGCGCCTATGTACCTGTAATCTTACCTGCGCTCAAAGTGTCTAAACCTAACCTCCCAAAGCCTACCCCAACGGCCCCTTAAAAATGCAAGCAAGTAATATTCATGTCTCATGTGGGACACCATAACACCATTGCTTAAGCCAAAAAGTAAGTGTACTCGCCTAACTTTCATTCCTCGAAGTCAGGGATTGGCGGTTGTGGTGATGTGAATCTCCTCTCCTCTGCATATCTCGCTAGGATCTCTCGACTTGGCGTTCCGAATGGATTCGAGGGCAATGTACCGGTTGGTGTCCTCAGGCTATGGCAACTGCTTTGAGGCCTAACGGGTGTTGACGCTCTATCTACGCTAAACCCGGCGACGCCATAGGGACTGCTGGCCCGTTGTGTGAGCGCACTATCAGGGCGTTCGAGACCTGCTGCATATTGAGCGAAGTCTTTTGAGGACCAAGAAGCCCGGTGGATGCGAGCTGCCCGCGGCAGGCTCGAAACGCTGTAGCGGGAGCTTACACTATTAGTCCTGCTGGCACGGTTGAGAGCACGGCCGGCCGGTCCGTCGAGGGCTCCGGCTGGTAGTGTAGGTTCGAGCTCGTGGACGCTATCCTCATCCTCATCCTCATCCTCGATCTTTGGTTCTCGCCGGAATGACATGACAGAAAAGGAAGGCTCGTAAGAAGGCTGTGGTGATTCCTCCTCGTCCCTGCCTTTCCCCTTGTCGGATTTGGGTGGGCTGGATGGCCTGTAAGCCTCCTGTGCTTTCAGCTCCACTTTCTCAAAGTAGCGGACTCGCACGGTTTCGAGGCATTCGGGAGCAAAGTCTTCGCGGTTACGGGCAAGAGACATCCAGGATGAGATGGCGCCGAGAACGACCAAGATCATCAGGCCAACCACCAGCAAGCCCTGTACCACAACAATCACAACACCGATAGCAGTTGTGATCATGCGATCCAAATTGAAGGCTGGGAGAAATGCAATGGATAGACCTGTCGTAAGAACCTTGCAGGTTCCAAGCATCCATACAGCGAAAACCGTATTTCGGGTGCCTTCGAAGGGATTAAGTGTGAGGATGGCGCCGAAGGAAAGGATGTCGAGACCAAGTAAACCAAATACCTGTGCCACGGGGTGATTAACCCCCCCTCCAATGAAGGCAGCACGGACAACCAAGTATAAGACATAATAAGCAAGGAACCACCATCGTGTCAGGCGGTACCTCGCCGAGAACCATCCGAATGCCTTCACGTAGTCCTGGTCTTGGTGTATAGTCTCACGGTTAAGGTCGTCGTTGACATGACGAATTCTGGAAATAGGGATGGTGAGAATCGTCGTGACTTCCAACTCCTGGTCATTGAGTGTACTCGCCCAGGCTACAACGATGCTGGGAATGAGTCTGGAGGACTTTTCGTGGTAGAGGACAACTTGGTCAGGTTTGACTTCGAACCTTCCATGTCGAGTGCGAGCTCGGCAAGCACGAGCCACAAAGAACACGAGTCCAATGAGAATCAGTGCAAAGACAACCGCGGCAATTGCGGTCATGCCAGTTGATCCTCCACTGGCAAGTTGAAATGTAGAGAGGGTTGTGATCATGAAAAGGGCCATAATAAGTGTCCGTAGCAAAGCCGAGACGAGATAGCGAATCCAGTGACGTCGAAATACCGCTAGACAGTCCTCTTTGATCAATTTCATGCGCGCCAGGCCTTCTAGTGACAGTTTGAGGGCAGAAATAGCAGATGCAACGCATCCAACTCCAACCATGAGCCATATGAGGCCGAACAGAAATGCATCAGAGGCCGGTATCCCAAGAGGAGATAGAGTTCCAGCAAATCCAGGCCAAGTACCGGGGGCAGGCATTCCCGGTTTCATAGGAGACCCCGACCACGTGTAGTCGTAGGGGTCGCTGGAGTTGAAGTCGTTCCTCTTCAGAATATTTTCAGCAGTCTCCTTGGTCTCTTCGATCATTGACCGTCCATATATCTGGAAGACTAAGCCACCTCCGGTATTGATGACGGCGGAGCTCGCGTTCCCAACCTGGCTGGCATTACCAGTTACACTCGAGAACGAGTTGATAGACTGGATTAAGTCGTGACTGTGGATCATGCCCGCGGACCAAGCAAAGTTACTCCACCAAGCAACGCATACTGAAGGCCAGTTGAGTGAGAGAGCCCCCGAGAAGAATATGGCTTGGAAGTTTTCAACGACAGCCAAGACAGAGAGGGAGTGTGCGAAGTGCATCCTCATATGAGTAATGCTGACGCCATATGCTGCGGTTGCGAATGAGGCGATGATAGCGACCAGCGTGAATACGCCCAGGACAGGTGCGATAACCTTGGGATGTGAAAATGTGTGTCCATTCCTCATTACGGCCTGGAAACATCCGATTTCTGACTCGCTCGAATTGGCGAATATTTGGACTGTCATCGAGCCTTCCAGGTCAGGTATTTCAAAGGCAATGGGCGGGATGCCGCCAACTTGCTGTGGCCCAACAGCTATGGCAGCCCAGCCTGTAACGGGGACGCTGTTGATTAACGGGCAGAGACTAAGGGCGTGTAAGCCAGCGACACGAAATGAACGGTCAAGTATCGCTCACCTCCAAATATTGAGTTTACAAGGATCGAAGATCATGTCGAATCTATTCGAGCCGTCTACAAGAAAGCGGAATCAGTTTCTGTGTCATGTTCTCAGCGGTCCATCCTTGCTTACATGCGTCGACAGAAATACGCACTTCAGCCATATTAGCGTGACTTCTGAAAACTCGACCGTCAAAGGTTTGTCTTACTCATGAGATTCTCGTGCTCTATGCTGCTCGTCCCATCAAGGTGAAAGACGATGGTCAAATTGTCCGCGTAGTACGCTGCGTCGAATTTGGTGATATTGAACAGACTCTGGCCACCTAAGCAATCGCCAAAATCACCAGTGTAGAGTGCCGGATATCTATCAACAGCCAACTCCCTCGTGACTCCATTGATATCACTACCAACAATGTATTTGGTATCGCGAGCCTGGGCCATAGCCGAAAGTGACCAGCCAAAGAGGAAGACGATCAAAGCGTGTAGTCGAATCCAAGACGCCATGGCGGGCAGCAGGGCCTCGGGCCTCTCCCGCCAGCGTGTTGATGATGATGTCGATCTGGAATCTGCCCAGGAACTAGTGGGGAGTGACCTGCAGCAAAAAGGCACAAAGACGGGGCTTCTTGCTATTTCTCATGAAGAATTGATGGAATCACGCCTTGGGAAGAATAGATACGACCCTGGCACATGGCTCGCGGGCCATCACTGTCACGTCGTACGCTCAGGGCAAGCAGGTTCTGAATAGTCCTGGGCGGAAGGATCCCTTTCTTTGGCCTAGAACCTCTGGGAAAGATGGACGGGACGGCAGGTTTATCAGGAAAAATGAAGCGGCCTCAAATGGTTAAGCGAGTCGGTGATTAAGAAGATACCCGGTACGGATCGACTGCCAACCGTCGAGTGTTGTAGATACCCGGAGCGTATCGTCGCAGAACCGAGACATGCGTGGTCCCTGCGGGACGGGGTGAAGCTGGAATTCAAATCAATGGATATTAGGCCATTGATGCCTCCCGATTTTGACCAACGTCTTTGCAGAGAAACGAGGGAGGCGTAAGCGAGAAAGGCCACAGACATGCGGGGATGGGAAGGCGAAGAGGAAGCAAACGATAGGGTTGATATGCACAGGGAAAGAGCGGATGGGTATGCAAGGTGACCGGAAGGTAGGGTAATATCTGCTTCTCACAAACTCGATCGAGTTTGGTCAGACCAGTCCAGAAGAAACGACCGCGAACCATTTGATGGAACAGTTGCAAGTGGCTTGCCAAGATCCAGCGATGCATGGCGAAAGGCTGTACGTCTTGTCTTAATTATAAAACATGTTCAATTGCGGAGGGGACAACAGAGTATACTGTCAGTAGTCAATACGCTGCTTGCCTGAACTTATCGGACTGATGACTGTCGAGCATCTTCCAGCATTCTAGCTCCTGCCTTGTTGTTGATATGGGAAAAGAAGCCGGGGACCAAAAGCCATGAAAGCAACCGTAACACCTCTTTCGGATCCACTCCCCCATCTTCCACTTTGTCTGCATAGGCACGGCAGCTAGAGGTGCCGCCCAGACAAGCCAGCTCTGGCCCCTTGTAAGTTTGTTGAAGCTTGGCCTCTTGGTGTGATTGAAGATGCCCTTGGAAACGGGGTATGTGAGATAAGGTATGGCTCAATTGCCGACTGAGTGAGCAGGTTACCATCTGAGGATGTCAACCCGATAGCGCTGTGCCACAGCGTTGCAGCGATGAGAACAGCACAACTCTGCCCTTACGTGTACAGCTCTGAAGCTTCGGGCGCCAATCTTTGTTTGGTATCGATAGCGGGCCGTGACGGCCTGAGCCCTTGTTCCTGCTTTGAGGTCCCATGGCGTCAGTTGTCGCGCATATGCCAAGACACGACATTGCTCTCGCCAGCCAAATCTAGTTTCAAACTTTCAATCCACAAACATATAAATGGCAGGTTCGTACCGGACTTCAGATCATAAGCCTCAGGGGTAAGTCCTCAAGAAGCACCCAGCTCCCTCTAGAAGGCGAGCTTGAGAAGGATATAAAGTGAGTCAAAATTGGTAGAGAACAGTGTTTCACTGTCAGCGACGCACATGGATCATAAACTTGAACTGTGAGGTGGATGGTTGGCAGCAGAGTGAGAGGTATCTAAATTGATTGAAACCATGGGAGGCACTAAACGACACATCGATTATCACCGTCATGACGATAAATGGGAGCGCCTGAGTAAGAAACGGCGAACGCCTCAAACCATGCAACCTACCTTGTGCGGAGATGTTTATCCAGGGTATCTCTTTATATCCCTTGGACGATGCGTCGCAACAAGGTGAACTCTCACTTCAAACATGTACATGAGCGCAGCGAAAATTGGTGTATGGAGAGAAAACAAAGAAAGGGAGGGGGGGCATAAAAACCGTCTCATGACCTTCAGCAAGCACACCAAGATAACAGCCACATATGTAAGAGACTTACCTATCTCACGAGCCAGACCAAAATCTCTGTCACTAAATTTGTTTGTAATGACGCCTTTCTCACCTCTTTTGTTCCTATTCCACGCCTGCCTAGATACCTAGCTAGTTATTTAGTCTCTCCCCTATCCATACCCTCCATTCTGCTGGCAGAATGGAGAACATAAGTTTCAGAGGGACAACTAGTTGAATACATTTCCCCAGACAAGGAAGATGCAAACTCTAGCCTTCTCTTTCGATCAAGGTGAGATAAAAGATATAATTCTCATAATGAAATACACCATCGCTTTTACAACAATACATAGGAAAACATGCCAAAACAGAAAAGTTGAGATGCAGGGGAACCACTCACCATACTCCCTCCCCGTGAGACCTCATTGAGTAAATCCATGCGTACCATACCATTCGACATAAAAAACAGGGGTTTGAATAAACGCCTAGCCCATTCATTCATTCCCTGCCATGCCATGCCATCCCACGACATGACAGTCAGACTGTGCAATCAATATCAGCCGACTAAATAAATACTTCAAATTGCAATTGTGATGGCGAAGAAAGGAGAACGAAGAAAAAAAGATGAGCCCAAAATCACTTTGATATACCATAAAATAACAACCTGGAATGGGTTGGAATAAAAAAAAGAGCTACCCAACCACCAAGCCAGAACAAAGACGGAAAAAGACAGGCCAGTTTGCGCAATAATGCTCAACTCCAATATTTTCCATACTAATTTTTCATTCATCGAATCCAATGCACAACAAACAACAAAGAAACCTCCCTCGCTCACCCACACATAATCATCATCATCCAACTTGTTGACACAGGTTATTTTGCTCATTGCTCATTGCTCGTCCTCCTCCTCAATCGGGGCTGGCGTGGCCCGTTCCCTCCTCCTCTTGGGCCTCCGGAGCCTATTGCTACTAATCTGACTGGCTGAATCATCAGGGGCCAGCTCGCTGACGTCGTCGCCGCCCCACTCGCTCTCGCCGTCCATGCTCTCCTCGTCTGCCCAAGCGGGGCGATCGTGAGCGCCGCTGGACCCGGATAGCGGAAGCACGTCGATACGGTTGCCGCCTAGCCCACGGCGCTGCTGAAGGCTCATCGATAGGGCGGCGCCTCGGCGTCGGAGGGTATCGCGCACAGCGATTGCCTGCTCATGCAGGCGCTCGAAAGCATCCTCGAGCGCCTCCATCCCGTTAAAGATCTCGCGCTCGAGTTCCGCGACGACGGCAATCTCGGTCTCCTCGTCGTGGGATACGGCGGCGCGGGAGGGGTAGGAGGAAGACGCGGCCGATACGCCACTGATAAAGGACGAGGGGGTCGGGCCGCGGGAGTAAGGTGAGAACGGCGTGGGGTTCCTCGACCCACCGAGAGGAGCGCGCCCCCCTGCCATCATGCCGGGACTCATGATGCGGGACGGCGGAGGGAAGATGCCGCTTGCTGGCGTTGCCCCGCGAGACGGACCTTCCCCAAGAGGTATCCCGTCGTCTTCGGCGCCGGTCCAGAGGAATCCGTCAAAGCGGCCAGAGATGAGAATTTCCCATTCCGACTGGTTGATTTCAGAGATGGTATGAAGGAGGTCATGCATGCCTGGGTTCTTGACGAGATACATGGCAGTCTCCGCATCGCGTGGCACCTGGGGCAGTCGGTACAGTCTCTGTATAGACAGGCCGGACTTGACCACAAAATCATTGCGAGACTTGCGAACCGGGGTGGGAGCACGGGTTGCGGGTAGGAGCTCCCGGGAGCCTGAGATCAGGGCATTGAAGTATGGCCTGTCTTCGTACTCGAGATTCGTGAGAATAGCAAAGGTGAGCGTTTCGTCATCGACCTCCTCCGGCGGCGGGGCAGGGGATTTATCGCACTTTGTCATCCAGTTGTCAACGGCCGCTCGCACCCGCTTGGACTGGCGAAGGTAGTGTTCTCTGAATTCCTCGGCGATGTCGGGATCCATTTTCACCGGAGATGCTGGTCGTGCCGGGACATCTGCCAGGCCTTCAGTCGCCTTAGTTCCTACCGACGCAAGATCAAACGGTGGCCAAGGCGGCAGGTCTACCCTCCCGCTCACCCTCTCGAGAACTTCTCCCCATCCCAAACCCCTGTGCAGGTCCTCCGAGTGCTCGCACATGATGCAAAAACAACCATCCGGAGACAGATCGCGCGAGAAGACATTCTCAAGACGGTCCAGCAGCCGACGGGCCACGGTTTTGTGGCCTGTAGCCACAGCGATAGAGCCATGGCCGGAAAGAACAGTTTGGTATTGGTTAAGGAGATTGAAGAAAGGTGCAAAAAGCGTCTCAGCACCCTGAAGAGGTGGGTTGGACGGCCGTGTGCCGTTTTGGCGTGGCAGGGCCGCGAGGAAGGTTCTGGGAACCTGATGCGGCAAGCCACCATTCTGCATAAGGTAGTCGACTCGCGGTATGTCTTGGATATTAATAGGAGGCGGGGGCGGGGGCGGAGGTGGTGGTGCAGGCGGAGCTCCCACATGCGCCGGGGTCGGTGGGGGGTTCGGCGCGTCAGATGGCCGCCCAAACCTGAAATGCTGTTTTTCATCCGCCATGCCGGGTGGTGGAAACTGCGGCGTCTGGGTCGGCGTCTTCGGCGAGGAGTCTGGCGCAGATTCAGGAGACGAGTCCACCTCGATCGGTGGCGGCCGCGTGGGCGCGCCAGATGCGCTCCGCTTAGGGGGCACCGAGGTCGCCGCCGAGCTTGACTCTACGGTAGACGCTGTGGTCGGTGCTTCCGACTCTGCTACTCGGGATTCGACCGTTAACGGTTTGATGAAAGTGGCCTGACTCGACGCCTTGGAAAGCCTTGACTTCGATTCGTTCTTGGGAGTGGATCCGGAGACCCAAGACGAGTTTCTGGACCCCCCAGACCGGACGTCGGACTGTCCTACTTCCCTCACAGACACGGGCGTCCCTGATCTCTCTTTCGGCGCTGCCAGATCGGTCTCGGGCGGAGAAGGCGGTCTGTCTTCCTGGCGCGAGGCCTTCCGGGTGGAAGAGGACTTCCTGGAAGTGTCGGGGGAGTCGGCCGACTTAGACCTCCTCATCTCACTGCCGCCCAGATCGGTGGCCTCCGGTGTGAGCGGATCAGTCCGCCGAGCACCAGGACTTGAGACATCGTCCTTGCTGTGGAGAAACTCCTTGCTATGTGCCTTGCTGAAGGACGGGTAGGGCACGCCCCCTCGATCGCTGGCGATGCCCCTCGTCAGCTCGGGCACCAGGTCTGTCATAGAACTGGCGGTTGGCGGCCGGTAGCCCGTGTCGTCCTTGTCCATTTCTTTGGTCCGGTGCCGACGGTGGGAAGAGCGGGAATGTGTGTCGCTGTCAGTCGGCCTTAGCTTGGACGATCTCGACGACCGATGGCGGTGAGTCGACGTCGTGGAGTCCTTGTCCCTATCTCTGTCCTTTTCGCGATCTCGGTCCTTGTCCTTGTCCCGCTCTCGGTCTCGGTCCTTCCGTTCGGTCTTGGGTCGATGTCGCTTCTCGCGCGAGCGGTCGTCGACGTCGACATCCCGATCTTTAGAGGAAGGCATAGTGCAACATGTCAGGGCTGCAGGCCGCCCTAGAGACGGGAGGCTGCCGCTACGCTACACCTGACTGCTTGGCGGGGGGGAGGCGAGACAGACGGTAGGCAGGCGGCGCAGACCAGGGCCGAGATGTTGGCAAGCAGAGGCCAATACCAAGGCACAGGCGTCGTACACAGGATGCGGCCGACACAGTAATATACAGTGCGTCGCGAGGATAAAGCCGATTTCGGGTAAGTTCACGTCGTTCGGGTTGTCGGACGAGACCAGATATTGTCGACAGAGGAGGGTGTGAATAGAGGTGACTAGATCATGCCCAAGGCAAGCAACCAAAATGCATGGACGAATGGATTGGCGGTGGTGAGGAAGTGCAGCTCACAGGTGATTCGCGGGCATTTGGAGCAGTCTCACGTGAACTTACACTGTACGAACTGGGGTTTTTTGGCCCTTTTGGGGGCCGTTAGGCCCATGCACAGTGCAACTACCGCTAGCCCGTCCTGATTAGTTACTGTGTGATGTGGCGCACCCTTGCCGCAACTTCAGCCAATCCATCCACCCAGAAGCTGCCCAAGATTCATCCTGCCAGGAGGGACGTCCTCGACAACAAACGCGAAGTAGGTCTGCATCTGCGTCCCGTTCCATACGATTATGTCTCAAGTACCGCGAATTCAAATATGCACTTTAGTGCTACTATATTGAATTGCCAAGTCACACTTAATATCCATCTCTGCCCCCTAAAATATCGTTGGCTTTTTCGTGGCCGCAAAACACGAAGTATCGGGTACCAACCAGCCTCCCCTCATTTGTTAGGCGTCACTGGGTCCTTGGGTACATACATACGAAGTAGCCGATCCGCTGTGCTGTGTGCTGTGTGCTGCAGAGCTAAGCGCTGTGACCGAACGCAAATCCGACACTAGCTTCTGGAAACTTTCCAACCGCCAACCAAGCAAAACATCGAGGGACAAATGCAGCTGCTGAGGAGTGGCCGAATGAATGAATCACTTTCCCTTCCCGCGATGGGGTGCATAATTAGTGCCCGAATTCAACTGTTCACACCGTCCGAGCTCGACTTCATCGGCTACTAGCACCAATCCTACTAGTTATAAATGATCATCCATCACCTTTGCAACATAGGACGCCTCATTATGGATGGTAATGCCTGGAAAAGCGATGATGACCTTAAGTGATTCCAGCCCACGCTTTCTCTGGCGTCTGGTCTGGTCTGATCTATTCGTGGTATTCTCTAACATAAAGCAGGCTTGGTCTTCGTAGCAGAGAGCAAATAACATGCATTCCGCTGCAAGACTTGCACAGTCATGGGGTCTTCATGACGTCTGAGAGATGATCATTCGCTACTAAGCACTCGAGAGCTGGCGGAGAGGGCGACCGGGTGACTCGTTGACAACATCCCAGGTCGAGCCCTTGTTTGACTTCCGCCATCGCCCGCCCCCTTCCGAACAACTCGGCAGAGATTGATGGGTGGATAATGTTGCTTGCCGGGAGAAACAGGAAGGTACAGATCAAGTACAACCCGCCGGTTGGTTGCACTTAAAATCTGTCCAGGAGACCTTGGCTCTCCAAGAGCAAGACGATCTGGTGCACAATCAAGCGCACCGACTGCTTCTCGAAGTCGACCACCAGGTCAGGCTTAGCCGGGGCCTCATAAGGGTCATCGACGCCAGTGAAACCCTTGATCTCTCCTGCACGAGCCTTTTTGTAAATCCCCCTCTTGTCTGTCTTCTCGCAGTACTCGAGCGACGTCGCTACGTGAATAAGATAGAAGTCACCGTACTTCTCGACCAACTCGCGGGCCTGCGTCCTAGCCTTCTCAAAGGGAGCAATCGGCGCCGCGATGACGGCCGCTCCGGATCGCGTCAACTCGGAAGCAACAAAGCCAATGCGGGCAATGTTCTTGTCTCGGTCCTCGCGGCTGAAGCCCAGCTCCGATGACAGCTCGCTCCGGACCGTCTCACCAAGGAACATGGACACGGACCGGCCACCCTGCTGGTTCAGAGTAACTTGCAGCGCCCTCGCGATCTGGTCCTTTCCACTATTCTGGTAGCCCGTCAAGAAGACGGTGAACCCCTGCTGCGATCTCGCCGGGTGCGATTCTCTCAGCACCTTGACGACCTCGGGATACGAGAACCACTCAGGAATCTCGCGGCCGTTGCGCAATCTTGAACGCAGCTCGGTTCCCGAGATGTTCAGGGTCCGGACTCCCTTGGTGATCTCATCAATAGGGGCATACTCGTCGCTGTCAGGCAGGTACGTCATCATCTGGAACGGAACCACCTCGATGCCGAGCTCGTCGCGGTACTTCTCGACGGCGTATTGGGCGTCGTATGGGCCGTAGAAGTCAACGCCCTTGCTGTTCTTGCCGGGGCCGGCATGGTCACGGCCGACAATGAAGTGTGTCGCACCGTGGTTCTTCCGGATGATGGCATGCCAAATGGCCTCGCGAGGGCCGCCCATTCGCATGGCGAGGGGGAGCAGGCCAAGAACGGCCATGCCATTGGGGTATCTCGGCAGGAGAGCCTTGTAAACGCGGACGCGGGTGAAGTGGTCGATGTCGCCAGGCTTAGTCAGGCCCACAACGGGGTGAATGAGAACGTTGGCATGGTGCGATCGTGCAGCTCGAACGGTCAACTCTCGGTGAGCGCGGTGCATAGGATTTCGCGTCTGGAAAGCGACAACTCTTGACCAGCCGAGCTTGTCAAAGTGAGTGCGGAGCTCGGCAGGAGTGTCTTGATGGTGGTCAGCGCCCTTTCATCCCAGGTCTCGAAGACTCCAGTCAACTCACATCGCAGGTCCACAAAGTCATAGTGTTGCAACTTGTTAACGGCATCGAGCTTGCCCCCCACATAGAATTCCTTGGCCGTCTCGAACAGGTACTTTACGGCAGGATGCTCCTCGTCCCCCCCAAAGACCTCCTTAGCCTCGAGTGCTCTGTGTGGCCGCACGTATTAGCTCCCGAGTTGCCATTCGGTCAATGAATGACGCAAAACCTTGGCATTACACGGGGTCTTGGCTTACTTGTCGGGCGTGTAGATATCCTCGATGGTGAGGATGGCGAGGTTTCGGTCGTCGCGAAAATCGCGGAGGGTGATTCGGGCGCCAGCCTTCAACTTTAGGTCATTGAGGGCCTCCTGTGACACGTCGAGGGTGATCGGTATGCTGAAGAGGGCGCCATCGGCGAGACGGTTCTCCTTTACGACTCTAATTGAAGCAGACAAGAAACACTGGTCAGCATTCCGCTCCTCGGAACTGTGCATGCCAATCAACCACGCACGACAAAAGGCCAAAAGAAAACATACCCATTGTAGTCCTTCTCGCTCATGAAACCTGTGATTTGAAGTCCAATTGATCAGTCTACTGTCCTTCCTTTGACTGCTCCCCCCGGCTCGTGGGCTAAATGCAGGGGCAAGAGGAGGGGAAACTTGAAGCTCATTCTCGTCTTCGTTCCATGATGGCGGGGTCATGGGAGCCCCACCATACACACGAGGTAGAATGGGTCCAGGGACGAAGAGAACGTTGACGATGCGCGCGCAACCAAAATAACGAACCTTCGAGAGGCGAGAATCCGCCATTGAGCAGCAGCTCCAGATCACAGAGCTGGCGCTCGCTCAGGAGAAGTGCCGGGAGAGTTTCGGCCTCGGCGGAGAGCTCAGCATGGCGGGGCAGGTCCCGCGCAATGAGGTCCTTGAGGACACCACCGTGAGGAGAGTTGGCCATGTTTGTTTTTGTCCGTTTTCTGCTTCTCGCTGTATGTGTATGTTGTCCGTTCTTGCAGCGGTTGGCGGGTATTTTGTCGAGGTGGATTAAACCTCACTCAACAAGTCAACTTGCTGGTGTGGTTGTGCTATTTTGCGAAGTGCAGAAAGTGGGAGGAGGAGAAGAGTAAATGAAAGCAAGCGCGGAAGAGAGGAAGAAAGGGATAATACTAATCAAGGGGGGGGAATGGAAAACTTCGGAGAGCGGGAGAGGGACGGCGAGGTGGCTCCATCTCATCCACCTCCGCGGCAGCCATGTATACCTGGTTATTATTTAGCTCTATGTAAGGTATGTAGGTACCTGTAGTATATTTACCCATCACACACATCCATATAAGACAAACGCCGTAGTGGCTCTTGGTCACCAGTCTGGCCAGGGCCAGAGCAAAGGCAAAAAAAGCAGAGCCGAGCCGAGAGGAGGCGACAAGATGGGGCTCAAGGTCATCTGAGAAGTTTACACACTCTTTACGACGACCCATCTCCGGTTGCGGCGTAGAAATATGTCATTGCAATTGCAAGCCAAGTCCAGGCCCTGCACCGCAAGGCTGTTGGCCTCGGGAATTGGCTCATGGACAAAGTACTTTGGGGACCATAGAGAAAGGTGAGTAAAAGGTAGTATTCGCGACAAACTTGATGAAAGGTGGGGTTAAAGGTGGGATGAAGCTCCCACGTTGCCACGCGCATGATGAGGACCTGTCACACTAACAGCAAAGCAATTAGCAAATCAACCACTGGCAGTTGTCAATGGCTTTGGGAAGAAAAAAAGCTCGTGGGATTAGCTCGAATGACGTGCTCAGGGATAGAGCGGGGCTGTCCATTGCTCGCCTTATCCGCTTCCAAGCTTTCTCTTTGGATGTGGAGGTACCCCGTAAACAATAAGAAAACGGCACAGGGGCTTCCCAACATGCCGGGCTCCGAACGGCCCCGCTGCCACCCCGACAAAGACGTCCGTCGACACCGCCGATCGAAGTCGTGTCAGCCACCCTAGGCCCTTCCCTGTTCGTACGCCCCGGATCCATACGTTGACTCATGGGGAGTTGGGAATATGGCCATTGGCTTCACCACCTGTTCAAAGTTCATCAAGGCATCCCGTCGTGCCTAGTCAGCGAAGTTACCAACAAGTGTGATATATTACTACGTCTAAACTTGACAAAGTGCCCTCGTTAGATGATTCCCTCTTCGTTGGTATACTCCATAATAAAATAATGAAAGACATGTCGTCCCGAAGCTTTTGGTTGCAGAGATGCAACAAGAAATAGAAGATATGTGCCCTAATACCTGTAATTGCCAGGTTTGATAATAATAAATAGGAATTGGCAGATGTGACTCGCGCGTCCATGCATCATCGTTCACTTTGGCCCAGCCGTCGCTGCCACATCCAAATCGCTGTGGGTGTGGTGGTGGTCAAGCGGCCCACGACCGGGATCGATAACACTGGCGGTTGAAAACGCCATAGGGGACCCAGTTGTTGAGCTGCTTAGCTCTGAGCTCGACGATTCGGGGCCTATTGTGTATGACGTGTCCATTGTGAAGGTGGAGAGAACCGGGGCAGTTCCTGGCCATGTTATCAGTAACCTCAGTATTTGACTGCGAAGGGTCACACAATATGTTTTTTCATACCTGTACTATGGCGTGTTTCTAAGGTTGCATTCCTCCATCGCGACGAAACCCGAGAAACTTTTGAAACAACAGTCACGAATGTCGTTTCGTTGCAAGACGAGGTGGGGATAAAGTGCTTGCTTGTCCTGGTCATATGAACCGTTGTTTTATGGCGCGTTGTTGTCGTATGGTTACCCGGTGTCGTATGAGGAGGCGGTATTGTTGTTTCCGTACAAGTTGTGTCGAATGGTAAAGACCCAGTGCTGTTCCACGCGGGATAAGGGGGTGAAGCAGTAGTGGATCTTAGGATTGAGTCGCTCACACCTGACACTATTCCTGAGGATGTTATAGTAGACAAGTTTGCGGTATTAGTGGTCAAAGGGGTTGTTCCAGTTGGGGAGATACTGCCGGACAGGACAGAAGGAGATGTTGCGCTTGACAACCCAGTTGTCAGAACTAGAGACCGCGAGATACCGCTTGGCCCTGCAGTAAAGGTCATGTTACCAGCAGCAGTGGTATTGGTCTGTGGATAAGGTGTGGTATTGGACCTAGGCAAAGAGGAAGAAGCAGGGCTTCCTGTACCTGCATAGGTGGGACCAGAAAGAATGGACGAGAGACTGGCAACTCCTGATGTTTCACTACCACTCAAACTAGTTGCAGAAGCCGGGCTACTGGTTGGACCAGTGAACGTCGTGGAGTTTGACAATGGATAAGGGGCAGATGGAGAGACTGAGGATGGTGTAGAAGCCCCTGAGCCGGTGCTAAATAGAACAGACTCCGATGTTGAAGAGGACACGCCAGTCGGTCCAATCGAACTTGTTGAACTCAAGGTAGGGAATGGTGCTGAACTAGAGAGGTTACCATAGGGCGATGCTGATATTCCTGTTCCGGAAAGGGAGGAGCTCAACCCCGGCGTGAGTGTAGCCGTAGTTAAATAGCTTGTCGCTCCAATCGCAACTGTTGAGTTTGACACAGAACTTAACGTTAGTGTTGGTTGAATACCCGTCGAGAGTGTCAAGTAAGCAGTACTCTGCACCGAAGAGCTGGTCGTTGATTCCAGAGTACCGGTTGGGCCGGTTTGCTGAGTAAAAAAACTCGAGTTTGAGAGCGGGTATGGTGGCGCCGAGCTTGATGGTATCCAACTTGAGGAACTTGCTTGTCCGGTTCCCATACTGGCTGTAGATATTGGGCCAGATACAGTTCCATACGGTAAAGAACTGACTGTTGTGATATTGGTTGTTGTGTATGGTACAAATGTTGAAGAGGAACTTCCGGATCCTGTGCCCGGGATAGCTGACGAAGGTGGGCTTCCCGTACCAGTGATTTCCGTCGATGGATGGGCGGTGGTATTGGAGAGTGGATATGGCGGGGTGCTGCTTGAACCCTCAGAGATAGGAGTTCCAATTGATGATATTGATGAAGTTGGCGGTGCCATACTTCCAGTCCCAGTTACACTTGTCCCGGAACTTGCGTTGGTGAGCGGATAGGGAGCTGAGCTACTTAGACTAGGGTAGGCAGTTGGTAATCCAGTTCCAGTGATAGAAGCTGTGAAAGTGTTGCTGGCTCCAGTTGGGCCAGTTGTTGATGTGGTGTTGGAGAAAGCATAGGGTGCTGAGCTACTCAAGTTTGGTTGAATTGAGGTTGAAATGCCCACCTCAGTTGGCCCAGCGGTTAATGTTGAGTTAGAGAGAGCGTATGGAGCTGAGCTACTCGAAGCTGACTGAACTGATGAAATTCCGGTCTCAGTTGGCGCGATGGCCGATGTTGAGTTGGAGGGAAGGTAAGGAGCCGAGCTGCTCGGCATTGGCGGTTGTAGCGACGAAACTTCAGTACCAGTTGGGCCAACGACTGAGGTGTAGTTGGTAAAAGGATATGGGGCTGAGCTGCCAGTAAGTGATTGAATAGATAATGGCCCAGTGCCAGTGCCAATATTTAGGGCAGAACTGGTTCCAGTTCCAGTCGGGATGATGGTCGATGTTGAGTTTGCGAGGGGATATGGAGCCGAACTGCTTGAAAGCGAAGGCACTGAAGAGACGCCGGTTCCGAGGCTTCCAGTTCCGGTTGGTCCGACAGCTGACGTTGAGTTGGTGAGGGGGTACGGGGCTGAGGTGGTCGGAAGTGACTGAACTGATGAAGTACGCGACCCAAAGCTCGAAGTTGGCAAATAGCTTCCAGTCCCTCCAGGACCCACTGCCGTGGTTGAATTTGTAAAGGGATATGAAGCGTAACTGCTGCTCGAAACTGTCAGGATTGGTGAGACTCCAGTCCCAGTTGGCCCAGCAGTGGATGTTGAATTGTTGAAGGGGTAAGGGACAGAACTGCCTGATACTGATTGAACTGTTGAAATGCTAGTTCTAATGCCAGAGCTTCGAACCGGACTTCCAGTTCCTGTCGCGCCTGTCCCAGTTGGCTCAGCGGGGGATGTTGAGTTGGTGAGTGGGTATGGACCAGAACTGCTTGAAACAGATTGAGCTGTTGAAATCCCAGTTCCACTACCAAAGCCTGGAATAGGGTTTCCAGTTCCTGTCGGGCCAGGCGTCACTGTTGAATTTGTGAAGGCATATGGGGCAGAGCTGCTTGGGTACGGCTGAGATGACGAAATCCCAGACCCAATTCCAGTGCCCGTTGGTCTAATTGGTGCTGACGAGTTGGCAAAGGAATAAGGAGTTGAGCTACTGTAGAATGGCGGAAGTGACGAATACTCGGATCCAGTGGCTGTTGGCACCGTTGCCCAAATAGACGAAGTCGAGTTAGCAAAAGGGTATGGTGCTGAGCTGCTCAAAGTGGACTGAATGATTGATGACCCTGTTCTCGATAAATAACTAGAAACAGTGTTACTGCTTGCTAAAGGCGTGCTCGTTGGCCCGATGATCGAAGAGGAATTAGTGAGTGGGAACGGCGCAGTGCTAGTTGAGGATGCAGCCACAGTTGAAAAAACCGATTGGCCTGTCCCAGAGCTCACAAGACTGGACGGCATTGAGCCTGTAGCAAAACTTGCACTGCTCCAATTTGTATGTGGGTAAGGAGCCGAAGAAGGACTCTCTACAGATCCTGAACCAGTCACACCTGTTGACCAGATTGAAGATGAGATCATAGTAGCAGTCGATGAACCAATCCAACTGCTAACATTAGAGGCTGGGTAAGGAATATAGCTCGAAGGCATGGCTGTTGTCGAAGTGAGTACTCCTGTGCCAGAAGAAACTGGTGACTCAGAATAGCCTGTTGGCGCAGAAACTGAAGTGCCATTTGTCAGGGGGAATGGTGGTAAATTTAACGAGGAAATTGGTGTAGCAGTGGTCTGCTCGGTTACGTTACTCGGTGAGGAAGAGGTCGGATAGGATGATACACCTGACTGGCTAACAGAATTGCTCAGGCTAGAACCTGGTGTCGGTCCGATTGACCCTGCTGGGGCTGAGAAGTTGCTGGCAGGATAGGGGGCCAATGTCGAAATGGATGACATGGAAGATGTCAAGATGCCTGCCGTCGAGAGACTTCCCATCGATACGGTTGGCCCGGATGGAACTGAAGAGTTGCTGGGAGGGAAAGGTGGCGACGTCAAAAGAGACGACGGTGGAGTTAACGACACGACTACCGGCGAGCCAGTTGGACCAGTCGCAGTCGAGTAGTTGCCAACGGGGTAAGGGGGGGATGCTGAAGGCGTCATGGGTCCAGGAGAGGTGCCTTGTCCGGTTCCTGAAATTTGAGAGCTCGGAGTTGGACCCGGGGAAGGAGTTGATGAGTTAGAGAATGGCAAAGCCGTTGAAGAATTATTCATCGATGCCGGGACACCTGTACTTGAAAACACTGTGCCACTTGGCGTAGTAACAGTGCCAGTCCCAGGAGTTGATAGTGTCGTATTTGCATATGGATAGGGCGTTGATGCTGAGCCAATTTCACTCGCTGACCAAGTAGTTGAGTTTGACATCCCAGGGCTGGGGGTTGGAATAGTGCCTAACGAACTGACGGAAACAGTTGTCGAATTCAAAGCCATACTCGTCGTGATTCGGCTCCCAGTGCTGCTAATGGGAGCAGACCAACTGGTGATCTGTAAGGAGCTGGTGACATTTGTAGTCGGGAACGGGGCCGATAAAGACCCGGTGAACGATGCCACAACGCTACTCGCAGGTAAGCTGGTGGTGCCAGCGCGACTGAGACTTGAACTAGTCGAATTAGGGAAGATGTATGGCTGAGATGAGGAAGATAGCAGAGGGCTCGAATAGGTTGATGAGAGGCCAGTCCCAAGAGCTGAAGATACGATCCCGGGACTTGTTCCAGATGTGGAGTTTGTGAGTGGGAACGGCGAGCCGGATGAAGTGATGGGCAATGATGCTGAACCTGTTTGCGACACTGGTACATAAGAGCCGGTACTGCTTGCTCCAGTGCCTGTCACGCTGGGCGACAATCCCGTCGAATTGTTTGCAGGGTATGGCGGATAAGAAGATTGAGGTGTGCTGCTGAGCGTTTCTGAGCTTGCAGGTCTGGGTATAGGTACTGAGGAGACATTTGCAGGCAAGATGGTTGAGGTCAACTGTGAAGTTGCCGAGGGTAGAGTGAAAGAATATCCGCTTTCGGTATATGTACTTGGCAGCGAATATGGGCTTGTAGCTGACAGTCCACTCCCTGTCCCCAAAAGACTGGTGAATGTCGACAAGTTTGAAATTACTGAACTTGGATAGTAGCTCAATGGTGTTGACGAATGCCCTGTTTCAGATGAAGCATTTGGGCTTGAAAACGAGGTTGCGAGTGACACATTAGAAGAAGATAGAAGCGTCGAAGTAGGCAGGGTCAATGTCGGTATTGAACTTATTCCTGTGCTGGAAACTGTTCCATTTGTAACGGGAAAAGGGACCGAAGAGGAACTATAGAAGGAACTTGGCAAGCTCGAGAAGCTTGTCAATGAATTGGGCCCTGTTATGGGGATGGTTACCGAGGTGTTGGATAAGGGAGTGACAGATGACAAGATTGATTCGAGCGTTTGGGTTGAACTAGAGTATTCGGTCCCGAAAGTATTTGTAAGACCAGAAGTCGAAATTCCAGTGCTGTTCAAGACAGGATACGGAGTTTGTGATGATACTGTAGCTACTGGAGTGCTGTACAGGCTTGAAATTCCCGGGGCGCTTGTCGGACCAGAGATGAACGGAACAGTGCTGTTCGAAATGGGGTAAGAGGTCGACGAAAGAATTGATATGGACTCAGGCTGGCTTAAAATACTAGGGGAGCTTGATAGACTTGAAGGGGGCCCATTTGTGCTATTTAACGCAGGATAAGAGCGCGAAAGCGATGCGGGACCTGGTGCAGAGGTAGGCACGCTAGAAATACCAGGGGTGTTTGCGAAGCCAGAAGAAACAGTGGTGCTGTTGGAGACAGGATATGGAGTCAATGGCGATGTAGTAATTGAAGACTTTGTGCTGATACCCGTGGCGGTTACCGAAGCCGAGGTCGAAATAGAGGAGGAATTAGACACATACGGCGGTATGGATGACAAATAACCTGGGGTGTTGGTTGTGGTGTAAGAAGTTAGCGAAGTCTTGCCGGTATCCCCTGATAATGGTGTGCCTTGCAACGGTGTCGACGAGTTTGTGAAAGCGAAGGAGGCCGGCGCCGATGTAGGTGCTGTTGTGTTATATACATTGGAAGAGGAGCCTGGTCTAGTTATTGTTTCAGAACTAGCTAGTGGTGTGCTGGTGCTCAGGCTGGAGTAGCCAGTCGAAATTGGAGCAAAGACCGATGAACTCGATGGAGGCATCCCAATGGTAGCATTTGTCGGTCCGGCACTCGTGAATCCATACGAGCTCGAGGCTGAGTAAGAGGAGCCAGATGCCAAGGACGATGAGACTGTGTTCGTGCCAGAAAGTGCCCCATTCGAACTCATGACTGAGCCAGTAGAGCCCGCCGAGCTCGGCAACCCAGTGCTGGAGTTCGTTGCTGGGAATGGGGGCTGACTTGACTCTGTGGTATAAGTACTAGGAACTGGGCTTGACGAGAGTATTGATATCGTTCTGTTGGACGTGGTGAATGGCACAGGCGGTGGCCCGGGAGAAGATATTCCAGAACCTGAAGGGATTGAAGTTGCCGGGATCGAACTATTTGTTCCAATTGACGTTGGGGACACCGTACTAACAGGGACAATGATTTCTGACGTCGACCCGGTGGTGCCTGGAATAGAAGTTGAACCCAAACCGAGGGACGTTGAGTTGGTAAGCGGGAATGGTGTTTGCATTGACAGTGAAGTTGGGATCACTGGAGCGTTGGTTGAATTCAAGCTCAGTACCGTTGATGGACTCCTCGAATGCGTTGTTGATGAGCTTGTCGCAGGTGCTGCCGATGATGAAGGCCCGGCGGTGATAGAACTGGAACCAGTGGACACAAATGGCGGTATGGAAGCTGTTGAGTTGGTTGGAGATGATGAGTATGGTAAAGGCCCTGTAGTGGCGGAAGAAAGCGAGCTGTTTGAAATGGAAGTCGACGAAAGAACTGGGCTGGCAGGTGAAATGGAAGGCACAACCGTTGAATTCCCAGTAGGATATAGGGTTGAGATACTTTGCTCACTCGTCGAGCTACCAGGTAGTGTGAGGCTATTGCTTGGCCCACCAGACACTGGCGGACTGATACTTGAAGCGCTTGAAGAACCAGTGGAGGCCGGGCGAGGCCGAGAAGAAGGAACTGTGAATGGTCGAGGTGGCCCAGTCGATGAACTTCGCAACGAAGTCAACACACTGGAAGAATTAGTTGTCCCGGCTGTTAAGGTACCAACAGCGGTGCTGCTCGTAATTGTGCCGGTCTGAGACAGTGTGAGGGTGGCAACTGAGCTCGCCGAGATATTTCCTGTTGGTAGAGAAGAGGAGGGTCCCCGTATTCCTGATGACGATAGCGATTCGGTTGAATTCCACTGTGTCAAGTAACTTGATGTGCTGGCCAGTGTTGTCGATACTCCGCTGCTTCCTGGGACCGATGACACGCTTGTCAGAGCACTGGGTGAAGAGCTACCAGATGCCAAGGGCGACGTTGTCCTGGTCGAGGTTCCAGGAGTGCTTCCCGAGGGTGTGGGATGCCCAGAGGTGACTGAGCTGTTTAACAATGAAGTCAAACTTGGGGCTGAGACAGATGTCTCTGCAACGGTGGGCTGGGTCGATGACGATTGGTTCACCGGCTGCGATGTTGACAGAGACTGTCTCGGTGTTGTTGCGCCCTGCGACACCCCTGAGGTTTTCGACAGAGTTGGTATTGTGCTGGTGTATGTAGCTGATGCGCTAGATGATGTGCTGGCTAAGACTGGAGTTCTCGAGCCCGAGATTGACAACTCAGAATTGGTGGAAGAGATGCTCAATGCTGACGTGCTGTTGCTAAGTATTGACGCTGCGCTTTGAACTGACGATAAGCTGAGTTCTGAAGTGCTGGACATATTAACCGATGATGAAGATGGCTGGATCACCGGGGTAAAGCTCGAAGTAGAGGGTGTCGTTGAGATCGAAGCCGAGACAACTGTTGGATATCCAGATGACTTTCCGGAAATATACGAGTTTGAAATGTTGTACCCTGACGAAAAGGGAGTCGAGCTTGGCTGGACTGAGGATGTCACTTCTGTTAATGAAGCGGTACTTGATATTCCGCTAGGACTAACAGCTGAGCCACCACTCGAGGTGTTTTCGGTAGAACTTGTTGATGGCACTGAACCAGACACTGACGAAGATATCGAGGATGGCAATATACTGGCTATGGTTCCAGATGATACAGCTGACAGCGAAGTAGATATAGTCAAAGAGCCCCCCACCGATCTCAAAGAAGAATTCGAGAACAGTGAACTGGCAGGCAGCGACGTCAAAGTAACAATACTCGTAGGGCCCAACGTAGGACTCGAAGAGGAGTATCCGCTTGCCAAAGACGATAGAATTGTTTCAGGAACACTCGAGCTGGGGCTTTCAGAAGGAGACGCAGACGGTATGGTGCTCTCGGGGTATGACGAAGACAAAGTCGAAGTGTAGCTGCTGCTTTCATAGACCTCCGTAGACGATAACGCATACACTGAAGATGTCACGTAACTGATATAAACCTCGCTTGACTCGGGCCCATATTCTGGACATCTTCAGTCAGCACATATACAACAACTTAACGCGGATATAAGAAACGACCACAAAAAATCATTACCTGACGTAGAGGCATCCACCCAGATTGTAGAGACATCCTCGTATGACGACCCGGGTGGAGGCGGAGGCGGAGGAGGCTGATATCCATAGGGCGGGTAAGTGTAATCCCTTCGTTCCTGCTGGCCGACAGGGGCAACACCCGCATGTGAACCGTCCGCCCCGGACTGATCGATCTTGCCCATGGCCCGAAGAAGGCGCGCCCAAATTCCATCTTGCTGCTGTGCCAGCGTACCAGGAAGGACAGCGATGGCTGACGCAAGGCCGATAACCACCCACGAAGCCCTCATTTTGGGCAATCTCTCCTGCGTGATCCCACCTTGAGCGTGATGGTGGTCAGCTTGGGGGGTTCAGTTGCTTGGGGATGTAGACTTGACAGGGCGACAAGTATGTAAACACAATTGCAAGGAGAGAATGGCGTTCTTGCCCAAGATAAAGACAGATATCGAGGCAATATTATGAGAAAAGAGTCAGAAGAGGGTGGGAAAGAACGAAGAATCTCCTCTCTCTGTCTCTGGCCACACGACGTACCGCCAGGAACTGCCACACGCAGAGACGTGATGCGGCCGGCGAAAGGTCTGCTCAGCTCACCTCTGCTCTGCTCCGGGAGGCGGGGAGGGGAAAGGGAGGGAAGGATGAGAAGAGACACCAAGATACAGATACAAGCAAAGAAGGCGTGGACTGTCCCCAGCAGCGCATGAAGGTCGACGGAAGGGGAGATGACAGACAGATATAGCAGGAGCAACCCATTTCCGACTCAGGGATAATACATAAACTTTAATTCTCCGGGAGAGCGAGGGATGTGACTGACCTGTGTTTGGCCCCCGTTCAGGGTTCCAGGTTCCATGGCTGTTGGCTATCTGGTAATAAGGGTAGGTGCTCCCCAGGTCACCTTATCTCCTTGTCTAGCGTGGTCCGAGTCTGCCCACCCCTCCATGTCTGTCGTCTGAAGAGGCAGGGACGCCCGTGTTGTTGGTATGGCATGGAAGAGGGAAAGAACCGCCCAGCCATTCAGGTGAGTTACCATCGCTACAGTTTGATTGGGCTTTCCAAGAGCCTCCACCCGGAGAGTGCCGGCAATCAAAAAGGCAGACCTCTCTCCTCGATGGTACCTCTATGGATGAGCCAAGGTTGCGCAGCATCGCGGTCGTTCATCTTGCGAGACTGACATCTTTCTCTCAGGTGGTTCTGCGTACCTATCTCAGGTCTCAGCTTCGGTGGCAATAAGAGTACCAGTAATCCCCCCGGCCAGAGGTCATAAGTCAGTTGTGGTCGGTTGCGTTGCCTATCCGGAAGAAGTGCCTGGGAGGCCCCCTCTTCCCACCTCAAGCTACCTTGAGTTACGGAGGCAGGCATGTCTATCTGGGGCAAGTAACACAAGAGAACACTTGAGTATCCAGTACCGCGAGACCAAGTGTGTGGAATGGTTCATGTTTCTGGTCCCTGCCTATCTACTTTTCCGTTGCCTCTCTGCCTCCTTCCTACTCAGCCCGCCAGAGCAATATAAGATGATGTACTGGTCCGCCGCAATTTTGCCGACTACTCCTTTCTGCTCGCCCAGAGATGTTGGCTCTACCTGACACTGCCTCTCGCCGTTGTTCTTACCGGCTTCACTAGCCTTTGGGAGAGAGGTTGTCCTGGTGTGTTGTAAGTCTCTCGTGTATTTCGAGAAGTCTTCTGGGGCCATCCATTTCTGTCCTCTATTCGGCTCGACTGATTCCCGTGCCTGAGTGTCACATTTGGCTACTTCCCGTCAAGGTAACCTCAAACAAGACGCTCGCTCACCATGCACAATAACATTGAATGTAACCGAGCTTTTGACCGAGGACCAGAAACTCTCTTCACGGGCAAGTTCATGTTCAGAAGTTTTGGTCAGTCACAGTGTGGCTGGCAGGAATAGATAGCCGGCCTAATGACATATTGCCACTGTCGTTCTGAGCCCCACGGCCAAGGCTGCGTGCATCGTTTGCCGGCTGCGGTGCAGGGGTAACGGGTGGACGGGCGAGATATGGCCATGCGGGCGGCCGGTGGCCAGATTGGTTTGTTCCTGAATGTTTGTCGTACATGTTTCGGGGTGCCTTGATGTATAATCATGTTGAGATGGCGACAGTCTCTTGTGTGTCCTCGCGGTGCCCCGTTTGCAGCAGGGTCGGGTTGGAAAGTCCGTCCAGCCACCCGGGCTACTCGAGAGCTACGGCGTCGTCAGTTTGAGGTTCACTCGCATCGTCAATCCCTGCTTGCTCGACCGACCGTATGTAGGTAAGCTTGCAGACGTGAGACCTTCCCCAACTGTTGACGCTTGTCTGGGCATACCAGATCTTCATCGATCGGCTCTGCACGACCCCCCAGCAGGATTCCTTGCATAGCGACCTGGTTTCGCACTGAGCGATTATCTCAACGCGGGAGTAGACCGACGGCATGGCGGAGACCTGCAAAGCAGCTGTGCATATGCCAAGTATCTTCACCTTTCAGTGACGCTCGAGTTGTTTCTGTTTAATTACCGAGTCCAAGGTGGGTTGAAAGAAAGGAGTGTAGGACTCCTGCCAGAAGCAGCAGCGGAACCTAAGACAGTCATAAGCTTTAAGACAACACGTGCAATGCTCTGCTCCAGCTAGAGACATCTGATGCTCTAGTCGGTATTAGTGAGAAACATTGTTCTCAGAGGCTCATGGCGAGCGAGTCCCGAAATCTCACAACCTGAAAATGTAGGAATATCATCCTGAGCCGTATTCTTTTTTCACCATAGCTAAGCTTCGCTGTTCTGGGATCCGAGCCTGCCACTGTGTTTGCCAATCCTGTGAAATATACATTATAGTACAGTACATCGACTTCCCGTCGGAATCAAGCGAGCTGCCGCTGGTCGCACAGCGTTGTGTGCTGTCAAAATGCCGTACCCTGTTTGTCAGCTGTTACCCTCAATGCCTCTTCACATGGGCCGATGTATCATGTACACGAGGCATAGACGCTATTTTGGAGAGATCGATCCAGCAATTTCGGTATTTTGCGTTTTGTATCATCTTCACTCGGCTTTTTTGGCCGCTTCCCGCAAGCCCGGAGCCGTTCCTTGGCTCATCTCGTTTTCCTTCGCCTCAATATCGGCCGCCCAAAGCGCCGCTCCAACTGTTCTGGCTGTTAGAGACTCGATATCACATGACAGTAATTGAGCAAGACTAACCGGTGTTGGTAAACGAGAAAAGAATTGAGGCCACAGGCACCATCTCGAGTAAGGTCGCAACCGTTCCAAACCTGGGATAAGCTGTCAATAAAACTCACTACAACTTGACAGACCCGGAGCAAGCGTGTTACACCGACTTATGTTGTGTGGATACTTGATGTAGCAGATGCACTTTCACTTGCACCAGTGCAACATGGGTCGGATTGGGATGGATGTAAACTTACGCAGCGTATGGACCAGTGTGCTCCGAAAGCCAGCTTGAGCGCTGGGACGCCGACCATTTCTTCAGTTGGAAATACTAATCATCGAGTTAGCATTGCTAGATCATTTTTCAGAAGACATAGTCGCGATAGGGATTTACATACTCGGTCATGAACACCATTGCCTCGCGAGCGTCCTGTCCAGGCGTTAGTCGCACGTAGCTCCTGCGATAAGTGCAGACTTTAACCAACCTTGAATTAGGATGAAGATAACGGTTCCGACAACTACCCAATGCCATGTCAGTAATTCAAGAACATTGTGCGAAGGAGGGGCCAGTCATACCTGGAATGAAGTTTAGAGGCAGATACATAACATAGCGCACAAGTGCTTTGGGGCTGAAGCGGCTGAAGGGGCTCTTTATAACTTTGCCGAGCCGCTGAATAGAGTCTCCACCAGACTTCAACTGTCTGCCCTCGCTCACAATGCCGGCAGCGTCTCTAGAAACCAGAGTACCATCAAAGGTGTCCAGGATGGCGTCCTGGAGCATGAAATTCTTGGAGATGACATTGATGATGAGGGAGCTCTCGTTGAGGATGAGCAGAACGGTCGTGAAGACAGCAAGAGGGCCGTTGACGAAGACAAGTATCGCAAGCTGAGGCACGTAGGTGAAGACAAACATGGAAGCCACCACGCCAAGCGAGAGCGTCAAGGTCGGCACCAGCTTCGAAAGAAGGGGCTTCCACAAAGCCCGGTGGGCCAAGAAGTAGAAGATACCCTGCGATGAGTCAGTCGAGGTGCCCGGTAAGCCTGCCGCGTTGGTGTCCTGTCAATTTACCTTGATGGGGTACAGGTAAGACCCGCTCCTCGCGGCGTCGTTGATAAGAAGCCGGGCTCGGTCATAGTCCTCTTTGCTGTGATTTATCTCATTAGAGACGACGCCTACTTGGGTGACATGTGCACTTACGCGACCTCTTGTGCCTTGGACTGGACCGACTCAACAAATCCGCTCGACATCTTGCTGATATTTGGTGGGAGCAGTGGGGAGTTTGGTGATCTTAGTAAGTATCTTGGCTATGTTGTTAGAATGTTGAGGTCGAGATTGAGGATTTTGGATTTTCATAGCATTGCGATCTGTAGAAATTTGGTACAGCTTCCATTTTGTAGGCGACAAAGCAGCACGGCCACTGAACGTTTGGGTCCCTTTGGGGGAGGGTGACGTCATTGCTCCCTGTTCGCGTGCGAATGACGTGGGGCTTGGCGACCCAAAGATCAGACTCATGGCGGTGCGCATGCAGAGCCTCGAGCGAATCCATTACGCCGTCTTTATTTTATGAAAAAATTGGTACACAAAAATAGTTGTGAAAGCAAATTAAGTGTATTTCCGTTTCTATAACGGATGGGTGGTTGGCTTGCAGGCGAGGAGGGGATCTGCAAGCCCATCTCTTTCCTTGAGGGCTTGACGAGCCAATCTCTCAGCTGGCTGGCTCATCCCGTTACCTCGTTCAGTGCCTCCTTTGAACACATTAAAAACGCCATTAGTACACGTATATCTGAATGTACTTCACTAGCCTTTATTTCCGTGGTGAAGGTGTATATGAAACTACCTGACTCTGTATGCGCCCCATAACTCCTTCCACCCAACCGCCAAGAAAAACCAAAAAAAGAAGAAAATTCCACCAACCCATTCCGTGCGTCCATCATGCTATATCTACCTGCTTTAGCGACCTATGTGTTTCTGTCTCGAAGACAATCTAACTCTCCCCCTGTCCTCCGTGCCTGAACTTCGGTGATTAAAACGATAATATTGGAAACGAGCAGCTGAGCCTATGCGAACCATTCACAGTTTCCCTCAACGCTCAGAAAGAGAAGAGGAATGGAAGGAGATGAATCTTCTCGAGAGGAAAAAACAAACTTGGGGTATTATTCTGACTTTATCCCGTTGCCATTCGCGTGAATTGCCTTCTGTCCTTTACCGTTCAGCTGCGCGGCGGCCTTCTTCTCGTCCTGCCCCTCGACGTACGGGTGCTTAATGGTCAGACAGTAGATGTCGAGGTAGTCGCAGATAGTGACGATGACGTCAACGACAAAGCTGCCGTAGACTCCGATAGCCATGCCGAGCATACAAAACATGTACGCAACCTGGTAGACACCGTCGCCGAGGGCCGAGGGCCAGCCGAGCCCGGGAATGGGAGTGTACTGCTGGAGGACGGGGCCCATGGAGTCGATGACGCCGAAGGACAGAGGAATAACCATGACGTTCCAGTACGGGAATTCGAGCTTGACCAGATGCGCTGTGATCATCTGGCCCACGCTGTACGCGTTGACAAGCCCTGCAAACAGCACAAACGGCACCAGATGGCAGTGCAAGATGTTGGGCTGCAGCCACAGGTACGCGACGACAAACGACCACGTCGCGAAGAAAGGATAAAGACCAAGGAGCGCGCCTCGGCTGCGATCGCCGCGCGCGCGTCGCGCCTTGATGACGTTTTTCGCGGATTCAAGAGTGTTGAGCACCAAGACGATCGTGCCCTGCACCATGTACCAGTCTGTGAAGCACAAGTTGTACAGGAAGTTGGGGATGGAAAGGCCGAGAATCGTCTGTGGAACACCAATGGTTGCCAGCAAACTCTGTTGCCAAAAGTGTGCCCCGCCCATGAAACCCGTGAACGCGTAGACACCGACGAGGATGAGGATACCTTCGACAGGCCCGTTGACGACACCTAGAGTCAGGGTCTTGGTGTGATATTCATCCCACGTCTGGACGTAGAAGGTCAGAAGACTGGCGAACAGGGTCGCAACAGTTCGCCAGCCCTGGCCCATGTTCTGGGAGCCGGCAAAGAGCAGGACCTCGAGGGACGTATTAAGGGCGTCGACGCCATGGTCGAAAAGCTCGCCAAGGGGGCCAGATTGATGGGTACGACGACTGTTGTGAGGTTATAGTCATTAGTTATCGTGTTTTCCTTCGTGTACATGAAGGCGAGAAGAGAAACACATACGCTTGGGTGCCATCAACGGCGTCAAAGGTCTGGTATAAGAAGAGCCCAATGGCCCAACTGTAGTAGACCCAAACAGGGCAGTCCTGATCCAGCGACGGGTTGTACCAGAGCAGTGTCAGGAAGTTTGCGACCACGAACATGAAGCCCGTCAACGTGATGAGGTTGGGAGCCATATTCATCGGGAAGCACTTGATGACGACATTGGTATAGAAGGGCTTCAGTACGTATTTCGATACCAGAGAACGATCGACGCTCGAGTACTTGTACTGCTTCAAGTTGGGGAGAAATTTCTCCCGTACGTAGACCATGATGACAGCGCCCACGAATTTTGGATGCGAATGGGATGTGCGGTGCGGTGCGATTTGCGATTCGCGGCTGGTCGAGCCAACTGGTTGTGTTTGCGAACGAAGGTTTTGTCTGTCTCGCTCGCCTCTGGCAGGGAAACGTTGCTGAGTTTGGCGACCCACGAATATGGGTAATGCAAAGAGAGATAAATTCCAGCAGGGTTCGAATGAACGAGTTCCAGACGAAAGGATAGGAGGAGTAAGAGGAGGTCAACGGAAAAAACGGGACATTGTGGATCAATGAAGGGGGTGATCCAGAAAGCTGGAAATTTTCACGAACGCAACGGAAATGGCGCCCCGCGCCGCGTCGCGCCGGTTTTTTCAACTCCTTGGGTGTCCTCTTTGTCGCAGCCAGGGAACTGCGTCATCAAGTTCGGTGCACGTGCCATCCTCTAAAGTCTGATGCAGCTGGCCCCTGAAGGACCAACAGCAGCCTGGAAGTGCTTTGCACGCAGGAAGCTTGTTCGGGCAATTTTATTAGCATGTAACCATCACGTTTACGCCAAATCAGAACCCGCCCCTGTCAGTGGAATGAAGGTAGCATTTGTTCAACTCGCTTATTAACCGACAGGACAGACAATGATTCGAACAGGTGCTCCCTTGTGAAAGAGAGTGAAGACAGGGAAGTACAAGGTTCCAGTGTGCGGATGTCAAGCTGCAGTGTTAATCCCCGTTGTTGATCTTCGCTAGGATTGCTGGCTAACAACGAATTCAGCAAAGCATATCCACAATTTCAACCTCACTCAGTTTCCAGTCACGTCAAGCTTTGCATACCGGTATATCGTAGGTTGTTGTAAGGTAGGTATTATTTGCGTGTCTGTTTATCCATGCCCCAGGTCAGCCACTGCGAAGGCAAGCTCAGGGGTTCTCCTTTCCTCCGCCCTTCACGCCTCCCTCCCACCATCCAGCCAACATCATCTATCAAGAGCAGTAGCGATGCACGCAAGCACAAAATACCTTGAATGCTCCTTTTCAATTTTATAAAATAACGCCGTGCATTCATCCAAGTGTCATCAAGCAACAGATCCCACAACAAGCGCCGCTACACCTTCTTCCTCGCTCCTCACCGTGATCTTGGTCGTGACTCCCGATTTTGCCGAGTAAGCCATCCGTATGTTGGCTACTACCCTCCCTTCATTGACCGTCTTACCGAAGAGCTTCAGTGTATGTGTAGTTTGATTAACTGGCACGTCGGTTCCTTCCAAAGGCTGCAATGATAAGGCCTTGGCAAGTTGTTCCGTTGCATCTGTTCGTACTGTTAGCAAAGTCACAACATGAAGGATACCGCAAGCACACATACCCGCTATGCTCTTAACACCACTGAGCTGCAACGTCTCTTCTGCCTCTTCTCCCGCGGCACCGACTTGCTCCCAAATGTGAGCGAAATTGCCCGCAAAGGTTGGGATAACGTAATCGCTGCCAGCCAAGTCAAACTCGGAGACCTCATACTCGTCGTCATAGCCCGACTCTTCGGGCTCGTTCGTAGTAGGGTCAATCTCCTTGCTGGTAAATTTCAGGACGTTGGAGAACGTGGCCATAGGCAGAGATCCTGCGCCGTTCACCTTCTTAAACGCCACGTATACCTTGCCAGGAACGTCGGTCTCAAGCTTCTCGGCTTGAATAATGAACACTTCCTCGAGTTCCTCATCGTCGGACGGGGTAGCCACAACAGAGACATTCTCTAGTACCGTCGCTGGGAGAGTATTCTTGACCTCGTACTGCAGGACGATATGCTCCTTGAAGATATGCTTGACAACAGCGACCACATACTCGGTTTCGGCTTCTGTCAACTCGACGGTTGGCGATGACTTGAGAACAGCGCCGAACTCCTTCATCTCTGGAATCTGCATTAATTCCTGTGCGTGCTTGAGCGCTGCCGCCGAGGCGGATGCGACAGCTTCGGTGCCGGTAAGAGCCGCCTTGGTCGGCCCCAATTTAGGCGGTTTGAGAGATGGAGTGGTGGCTGTGAGTTTCTTGGTCCTGTCCTCCGCGTCGGCCTGCTCGCGGGTGACAACAGGGACTGCAGAGAGATCAAAGGGCGTCTCAAAGGCCGACTTGTCATCCGATGTGACGTACATGACCAGTTGGTGCTCCAAGTAAGGCAAGGCAAACATATTGTCTACGGCTGGTTAGCACATGATCATATGTAGCAGGGCAAACGAGGAAGACTTGCCGTTCTTGACAAATCTGTTCGCCAACTCGTCCTCCTCCTTCATGAGTCGGAGATTGAGCGCTGCGCGATCTCTTACTTCATCGTCGACATCATCCAGGCATCGGGTCAGCAAAACCTCGACGCTCCGCTTGACTTCGGGGTCCTTTTGGCCAACACCGAACTTAGCCAGCGCCGTCACAGCTGCAGCGCGCACGATGGCATTTTCCAACACGACACGGTTATATATGTAGCGGATGTATTTGGTAGGTTGGGATGTCTTGGGCCCCTCAAGCCCCAGGAGGTGAAGAATACGGACTGCAAGCTTCGTAAACTCGCAGTCCTCGATGAACTCGCAAAGATGTGCGAGGGCATCCTCTTTAGAGTCGGGCACAAATTTGATAAGATCAAACATGCTCTCCACAACAGCACGCTTGAACTCGTAGCCACCTTCATCCCGAAGAATTCCACTAAGGAACTGAAGCATACCGGCCTGTTTGCTTGGGAACTTGAGACACAGGGTTCGGATCGCCTCGACAATGGTGATCTTGAACTCGTCCGTGATTTCAGACATGAAGCCGGATATCTGCTTCATAAGACGGTCCACGCTGGCCTCGTTGCCGGTCTTCAGCAATGTTGTAATAGCGAACGTTGCGATCGAGCGGTTGCTGTTAGAGATGAGGAGTTCAATATCGGGGTTGCAAACATGAACGACATGCGGCTTGAAAGAGGCGATATTGTGCAGAATTCGGAGAGCAGCGAACTTAGTAACGGAGCGGGGTGATGGCAGGAAGAGCTGAAGGGCGTGGACTGCTTGAGATACCTCGGCGTCGGTGACGTCCCGCAGGTCGCAAATAGCCTTGGCAGCCTCGAAGCTGACCATTTCACTCTTGTGCCTCAGCCAACCATCCAGCAGCTGCAGCATGGGCTTTCTGAGCTGAGGATCTTCCTCGGCCAGCTGGGCAGCAAGGCGAACGAGCAATACCAGCGCAGCAGTGTTCTTGACAGCACCGGCCACCCCAAATTGCTGCACCATCTTAACCAAAGCCATCCTGTCGTGCATCCGCATCTGGTAGAGCAGCCCGATGGCATGGAACTGTGCCATGGTGGAGTTGTTGACCGGGAGGTTGCCAGAAGATGACGAGAAGCCTAAAGAAAAGCCACCAGAGGACTTGGTTGACGCCGCCGCCTCCTGGGTCTCGCTCTGCCACCGCCTGACGACATCCTTCGCAATTGGGAGGAGGTGGTACGACGATACGAGGGCTGCGGATGATACCGAAGGGTTCTTGTCGACGATCGCAGTCTTCATGACACGCTCGATAGACTGCACTGTGGTGGACTGGGAGTTCGGTCAGGTCAATGCCACGTGGAGGGACGGTGGGAGAAAAATTCCGCCTACATCGATAATGCGGCAGAGCGCGCGGATGGCATTGGGGCGGTAGATGATGTCAGTGCTACCGCCAGTGTCCTTCATTATGGTGCTCGTCACCATAATTATGTCCTCGGCCGAGCTGGCCAGCTCCTTGATGACCAGATGGACCATCTGGCGTAGGCTGGCATCTTTATTCTGGAAAAGCTTCGAAATGCCGAAGAAGAGCGTGGTGGCCTCGTTGGTCGGAAATTTCTCGCCGGTGTATAGTAGCAGAGCGATCTTGGTCAGAAGAATGCGGCATCGCCGCGGCTGGATGGGCGAGCTGTTGAACAATCGAGCTGCGGACCGCCATTTCCCTTAGCAACCACTCTACAAACTTGACAACCCAGCTCGAACGAGCGGCTGCTTGTCACTCACCTTCTTGGAAAACCTGGGTGCGGTCAATCTTGACCAGGCCCGTGTCGGCGTCCTCGTCCTTCTTGCCGTAATTCATGGTGGGCAGGGCGACGCGGGCGGCGCTGGGGAAACCTGGAGAGGGAGAGTGTCGACCGTGGTTCAGGAACCTTTGCGAAGGTCAACTCGCGACGTTGCCAATTCCACCTCAGCACCTCAGACACCCCACCCACAAGGGGTAGCTGCGCACAGACCAACGCTTCAATCCCAAGAGTCACCTGAAAAGTCACATGCACCTCCTTTTCCAATACAGGAGTTAGCAGCTTTTCTTGTATTAAAAAAGTCTACGGTAACGTTGAACTCAAATCTAGTCAAGCCACGAGTACAGCTAGATCTACTAAAACGAACAACCGCTCAACTCCAGCAGAACCTCGTTCATCCCCCATCATCGCATAATAAAACACATATACCAGAGTAACTTAACTAACACAACGAGCGCTTGTCGCAGAAGCGCCCCGTTTCACAAGCAACAAAACAGAATAATACAGAAGAAGCGTGACAATGAGACCGCGGTTCTAATAGATAAGAACCTAGTCTCAATGCGAAATACTGACATAGGTTTCTGAACTTGTCTCAGAAAGGGGATATACCACTTGGGGTTGAGGGCAGCGATGGTGACAATTGGCTGGAGTCCTAGGCCGCCGTTTGCACCACCGGTACCTCAGGCTCCAAAGCGTGCTCCAAGTTCGACGAGCCCTGCTGCATCGACTCCTGCTCCTGCTCCTGCTCCGTCGCCGGCTCCAATTCCATTTCTGCCTCCGGCATGGGTTGTTGTGCGTGAACGGGCGCTGTGGCACCCCGGTTATACTCAGTATTGACAACTTGGCCGTTGATGACATCGCTCTCTCTTCGATCTGGGTTCTTGCCACAGGCGATGACCGCAGCCCTCTCCTTCTTGCCGAGCACAACAAGGTCGAAAGACGGAGGGAGGATGCCATCAGCTCTACAATAGGTTGGATGGTCAGTGACGATACCCTGCGTGACAGTGTGCAAGAGAAACTCACTTTAAGAAATCCTGCTTCAGCAGCCGCGCCTTATCCCGAAGAGCCTGTTGATCACGAGGCCGGTCGAAGGGGATCGTGCCTGCTTTGATCTCCTTTTCAATCACACTCCACTTGCACTTGAATGTGTCTACGGCCTTAACGAGCAGCCGAACGTCACTCCGTACCCATGCTGAGCGCGTTTGTGGTTCCCTGACTTTGCGGTGCGCAGCTGAGATCTCCCGTGACCGTTGCGATACAGCGTCAAAGTCGGGCTCAACTTGAGGCGTGGGAGGGGGCGGGTATTGCGACCCAGGAGGTGGGGGGTACTGGGATGACTCGGCCACCAGCGTAGCCCCAGACGACTCCGGACCCGCGGCCTTCTTTCGTCGTCCGCGTTGCTTCTTTGCCGGAGACGGACCACCTTCGGCAGCCCCACCGCTGGCCTGATGAGCCATCTCGCCGGGAGCACGCCGCTTCTTCCCAGCAACCAGTGCAGCAGATTCCGCATACATAGACCCGTTTGACTGAAACCCGCCTTGTTCCTGTGGGGGGTCGGCATAGGCGCGAAAGTCCGGGTACGGAACCTCGCCCCGGGGATGAAGATATGCGATTTCACGAGACCTCTGAAGTATGTCCTGGCTCGCCAGCCGGCCATGAGCGTCGTGGCCATCCGGGCCCACTTGCCCCGTCGCAAGAGCGCTGAATACTGCATCCATATCAGATGCCGGCCTGCTGCGCAGGTGTCAGTAGGAAAGCAACCATAAGAAAAATTGGGGACAGTCCATACCTAGATTCGCCACGAGCAGAGTTATGAGCCAGCGCCTCGTTTTCTAGCTGGGATTGGATTTGCGTGTCGGCGCCTGAAGCTGCATCAGACCCAAATGCCGAAATTGGTTGGACGAGTCCTTCAGTTGCTGCCTTGTACCATCTCGGGATGTCGTCCGCTAGGCTCGTCAAGAAGGTCTCCCACGGATATGCCTCTCTCAAGGAGACTAAATTGAGAGCACGACCATCGATTGCCTCGTTCGGGAGAGAGGAGCAAAAGTTACGGATGCGCGCCTGAATACTCTTCGCCAACCATTGGTTAGCGGCAATATTAACGTGACCAATAGCCTTGCACGGCAGAGCTAGAGTATAGTCGTCGGCATCTGTTTGCTGCATGAAATCTTCCAGTTGTTCAACAGTGGATCCTGGCTCCAAGAAAATTTCCATCAGCTTCTCCCAAGGGTTTATGGGCGGGGAAGTGTCGGAATTATTGCGCTGGAGACTCTCAAGAGTATGGATGAACAACTGTTGTCGAATCTCTATGGTTTGAATAGTGATCCCATCCGCCATGTCCTTATCAAGATTGTTGAAGGTTAGGAGAAAGTCGTCGGGAAACTGCTCTTCCCATGCCTGCAGCAAGGTCAGGGGATCCGCCTCGTCAGTGCCAAAATGGAGTGAATACGTGATTTCGTCGAGAAGATTGGTGAGATTGGCAGCTGCGATAGTACCTGCCGCAGCCATCCCCTGCGGAGAGTCTTTTGCCAGGCCCAGCCCGTCGAGGATATTTTGGATACTGACCACCGGGGCGGAGCCGCGAGCGAAGATTCGCCGATGAGAGTTGAATGCGTCCTTTAGAGCTTCCCTCGACTCCAACCATTCATCGCTGTTCTCTGAAGACATGAAGTTACGCAGATGACCGTAGAGATCATGTGTAGAATTTGGGAGATAAGTCAGAAACTTTTCCATGAGAGACAGCCGGCCCGCAGTAGTCTGGCTAGGCGTATAAGTCTGACTGCGGGCAGGCGTGGTGAAAGTTGTTCCCTCTGGCGTACGAGCTGCTCGGTCTGATAGGCGATGTTAGACCAGTGACCACTTTCTCCAACACGATCAAGGTACACACTTACTTTGCAGTTCGGCATGAGTTTGGGATGAGTGCATTTCAGTGTCGGCGGCAGAAACGGGCATGCTGTTCACACTTGCCATGCTCTGTGCACGTGTGTCTCGAGGGGCGAACTTGCGGGCGACGGCGACCGGAGGGCGCTCAACATGAGGGAGCTCTGGCTCCTTGCTCTGAACGCTCCGGCCCCTATTGCTCGGAATGGGCGGAGGAGGCATCTCGGAAGATTGGGAAGACGCAATATCGGGATCAATCTGGAAATCGCGAGTCTCTTGGTCTGGGTCGACCTGTTGTTGTTGTTGCTGGTCTTGGTGACGCGTCGAGCGCCGGCCTCGACCTGCTGCAACAGGAGGCTGCTGCGGCGGTTGGCGAGGCCCAGGGGGCCGTCCTCTACCACGACCTGTCATGATGCCCAACTTTGTCTCAGCAATTCCTCTTGCGGGTGATGCCTTGCTTTTTCACTCGTTCTTGATAGAAGACAAGCCAGGCGGGAGTGGAAAAAGGGTTGGGGTTAGGGTTAAACGCAAATGGTGGGCGAAATTGAAGATGTTTTGGCTTTATTCCCCACACGCGTCAAATCTGACACGTGATCACCCCTCTCAACCCTTGCATGTCGTCTGTACATTAGTGCCGTACACGGCCTTACTTCGAGGTTCTCACCGTTTCAACACTGAGTCTTTGGTACCTGCCTACCTATAGTTTGAAAAGGCCGACAACCACAATTCCATGACTCTAAGATTTCATCGTAGAGATTCCTTAACTATTCATTTTTGGGCAAGTCTATCAACCCGATCTCGATTACTGCTGGCTTTAGGGCCAGTCCGAATCTTGTTCTATCTGAACTACAGTATCTTCTTCTTCCCTTCCCTTTCCTTCTTAACCTCCCGCCTGTAACTCTCGCCCACAAAATACCTACCCAGATTCAAGTCAACTGATATTTGCATCTTGCACCTGTATATACAGAAATGGTCATAAACTGAATGCCACTGAAAGCAGAATTGAAGGCAGGTCGAAGCCAAAATCGCAGCTCAGATCGTGGCAAACTGACCTGAGTCGACCTGCGTGGGCCGTAACTGTGGCTACAAAAAAATAATCACGAACTTTCTTAGCGAGTGAGGCTAAATAGGTAAGTACGTGTAACACCTCCAACTTTGCAGTTTAGCGATGATTGCAATGATGAGCAGACAGGCGGCGTCCGTTAAAGCCGTTAGGTATTTAAGGGGAATACGGATGATTGACAGAGCCTTATCGTTTTACTGAAACTCATAAAATATTCCGACAACCGTGATCTGGTGCATCTCACAGTGATCTCATGTCCCTGTACGGAGACTTTAGTCGTATTCCGCGCAGATTCGCTCCGACTTTACAGAGTACAGATGTCGACCCGTAGTTTATGGTGGTCCCTGCCAAGTAGCCAGCCCTTCCCCACATCCTGGGCTGGCAATCTCCGGCCGGGCAGTGTTCGCCCCCGGCCCGCTCCAGCTTGCAAGGCTGGGAGACGCGTAAATTGTAATCCGTAGTGCGCACTGCGCACCCTTTCTTGTGCATCGAACTAGTCTGTGGGGCGAACGCTCAAGGTTATATGTTGGAGCGAAAGATCGCCCCAGAACGACCCCTGTTGCCATCAGCTCCATCAAGACCTTCCTCGCTCAATTTATCTCTCCTCTGGTTCTAATAATTAGTGCCATCGAACAAACACTCTTGTCTCCCGACGCTTTCGCTTTCGCTTCTCACGTTCCTTAGGTACTCCCTAACATCCGCATTGTTATAACGATCGATACCAGCTGTGGCCCTGCCTGTCCGTGCGCTTACACCCTCTGAAATATATTGCGACAGAATCCCTGGAGTGTCTCACTGCGTGGCTTGGTCGTGTCAACTCGATTGGTACGCAGACAGACGTCTTTGAGTTTCCCGACATTCACAGTCGCCTAAATACCACGATTGGCTGCCTGGAGACTGCGGCCCTCTTGCATCGAAACTAAACTCGTCGCACCATTCACTTCAAGTACACGAACTGCCCGCCATGAAGCTGCGACACCGGAAGTCGCCCCTTATCCTCCTCCTTCTCCCTTCGCTCGCGGCGACCGCCGTCCTTGCTTCTGCGTCCGTCGAAAGACAGCTAGGGCGGGATGCCGTAGCGGCGAACGGCCGCGGGTCGGAATCCATTACGGATAGCGCGGCGCCTGCGAAGAAATACGGAACCAAGGATGCACCCGTCGACGGGAAGGACGGGAAGCCGCACGCTGGCCCATTCGTCGAGATCGAGCCGAAAACCCCGGTGACCAAGGACTTCCCTGTGTTGAAGGACCGACCTGCAGACCCCATGATCATGGATGGGAAGAAAATACCGGAGTCCAATGACGGCGTCATGGACGACAAGAATCGCCCGGAACCAAAGCAAGGCACCACCGGGACCGGAGGCGGTGTCAGCGAAAAGGACAAGGAGCGGAAGAAGAAGGAGAGCCAAACTGGTGCTAAGGTTGAGAATAAACCTCAGACACCCAAGGAGGCTCCTCCCCTGCCCCAATCCGACCAGGAGAAGATTTTACAAAACAAGGATGGAAAGTCAGGCACTAAGCCGTCGGAAGACGTCGCCGGCCTCGAGGTCAGTATATCAGCCATGCGAGCCAGTCCAGGGCGGCGACTAACGATTATGTTTACAGAAGCCAACAGACCTCCCGGACAAAACTCACGATAAGGCTCCTCCTCTCCCAGATTCCGCCGCGAACATCGACCATCTCGATCTAACCAAGGGTGCTGCTGCGGGGAAGAACTCGAAGATCACAGGCGATGGCACAGAAGGCCTAATCCAGCCCTTCCACTCGTTTGTTCTCTCTCTCACTATGATCCTCTTCTCCGAGATTGGCGACAAGACCTTTCTCGTGGCCGCTCTCATGGCCATGAAACATGATCGCATGGTTGTGTTCTCGGCTGCTTTTAGCGCCCTCATTACAATGACTCTTCTCTCGGCTGTCCTGGGACACGCTGTGCCTACTCTCATCCCCAAGCGCATAACCAACTTCCTGGCTGCTGGCTTGTTTTTGGTATTTGGTATCAAGTTGCTCCGTGAGGGCCTCGCCATGAGCCCAGACGAAGGCGTAACAGCAGAAATGCAGGAAGTCGAACAGGAGTTGGAAGAGAAGGAAATTCTTGCCCGAAAACAGGGCCGCAGGAGGTCTAGTGTCTCGCCGTATGCTTTGGAGATGGGTCTTGGTAACCGCAAGTCTCGATCCAAGTCTCGTTTCCCGACGCCGCCCCGCAGCCCTTCCAGCTCGCCCGAAGGCCGAACTCCGTCGCCGCGCCGCGGAGCTATTGTAGGTGCTCTGGCAGGACTAAACAACCTCCTCTCCCTGCTCCTTAGCCCGGCGTGGGTTCAAACCTTTGTCATGACATTCCTGGGAGAGTGGGGTGATCGCAGCCAGATTGCAACCATCGCCATGGCTGCCGGCCAGGACTATTGGTGGGTTAGTTTGGGAGCCGTTCTCGGCCATGCCTGCTGTACAGGTGTTGCCGTTATTGGAGGAAGGGCTATTGCTGGTAAAGTCAGCCTCAGAGTTGGTAAGTAAACACTGTTCCCCTTCCTGCCCACATGGGCGCGCTAACGGTTTGCGTGAAATAGTTACTGTCGGCGGAGCTATTGCATTCCTTGTGTTTGGGTTCATCTACCTGGTTGAGGCATTCTACTCGTAGTGGGTGCGTGTATATATATAATATCTTGCCTCGGTGTTGGTCGAGCTTGCAGACTTGCGAGAGCAGCTCTATACGCCACAGTGAGGCGATTCGATTCACAGGACAGAAGTTGCTGGCAGCGACGAGACCCCGGTAGAACTTGGTACTTGCTTGAAGGGAGTTGGCAACCCAGCTTTGTACGCTTTCGTATGTTGTACCATATACATTAAAGGGTGACATCTGGTCATCTCTGGCCGGCAACGAGCCTGGGGGTAAGATGGGATGTAGTTCCGTTCTGCATTGGCAGGAGTTTGGAAGGGAGCAAGAAATAAATCGTGGGTCGGGCCCACGCTTGGTATGGGCTCCAATATCCACAGTCTAGTTTGTAAGAAAGGGAGAAAGTGACGACACAAAAAAAAAAGGATGAGATCATTTGGGGAGTATACGGTTGTTTGGAGATTCGCGTCCATTCTGTTAATGAGGTTGGAATGAAATGTAGTCTGGGTCTTTTTCGATAGGTATGCTTGTTTCTCTATAATGTATTATGGTTCTCCCACATTAGCTTTGGTTGCGGCCAAAAAAATGACAAGTCGAACCGTAAGAGCTTCAATTATTTATTTTAGGGCGGACTGGGTTGTGCCACTTGCCGACTGCGAACTCATAGCAGGGACGCGAGTTGGCTCCTTTAAATATTCCATCCGAAACGAATCTAGAACGATATGTAAGGTGCCGTGTTTAATGAGAGTCAAGTGAACTCACACCTCTGCCAGAAAACTCCCATGTCATCGAATGAATGGAAGAACGGGTATATTTTATTGAGGGCGTTCTTGATAGTTTATCACACCTGAATGAAACAGTTTAAGGTATACTTGTGATTCAAAGTGGCATTGTCAGTGGTTTAAGAGGGCAAATATTTATTTAGATGCCGCAATTAGTAGAAGTATGTCCGTACTTCAATGCTCTCATCGACAAATAGGCACTCTAGTTGAGGTAATTCTTTCCGTCGTGAATAGGTAGTTACTGGCGCAACCAGAATGTGCCACGGTCGTCCCCAAAAAAAGACGGACTCCTAGCTCAAGGTAAGTACCTAATTAACATGAAGTAAGCAACTTCCTCAACAACCCTCTCTACCCAGAAGGCAAAATTGCCTGCCCGCAAACCTCCGATTATATATCTAGGTAAATCGTTTGCCATCCCTGAAAGACCACACTGAATAAATACAAGCAGGAAGCTCAACACCGAGTCGCCTCCGTTCGCAATATATGCAGACTTCTTCCTCCTGATCTTAGTCACAAATCAACTCAAGCCAAATATCAACTTAAATTGCCACGATCCCTATGCTTAAATCCCTTCTAGCCGCTGCTCAAACCCACTGGAACTAGATTGTTGATAGCGTCACAGTGGTTTCGTTTCCAACTGTTACCAGTGACTTGAAAATAATTTCCACCTTGCTCAAACTTCCCCAGTCCTCCCGGTTCCGGCCTCCATCCCTCGGTATATCAAGACCTGGGATATTACCCGCCCGAGGCTTGGCTCGACATTGTTGTAAATCCCAGTAATTGGCGGCAATAGCTGAACCCGCAGGTATCCTCCTAAATATGACCAGCTAAGTAACGTAAGGGTAAGGGTAATGGCTTTGGCTTTTTTTTGGTTCGGAGTTGATGGGCAACTGCGGTCCCACTGAACAAGAGAGGCCTGGCAATCCGCAGTATGGGCTCGAAGAGACTTTGGCACAACAGGACCTCGTTCTCTGCAACGGAACGGGAGAGAACACTTCACAAAGTGAGTCGACTTCGGGCACGCCATGGAGGCGATCCAAATCGCCTCTCAAAGCAGCTCATCACTGCCACTGGCAACACTTTTCTCAATGGCCTCGATGATAGCACTCTCCTCAAAGACCGGGCCTTGCCCATCGCACTTAGCCAGGGGCTTCAATCTTTCGCTGACGTCGCCAATGTCAACACGACCGCGCTTGAAGAGCTCGTGGTTGATGATCAAATCCCAGGTGGCACCAGCCGCAAGCAGGCGCTCGCCGTCATCGCTGGTAACAATCCGGTGACTGGGCGTCTTGTTGGCGTGGTTCTGGAGAACATTGGAGTAGAAGTCTTTCGGGTTGTAAGACATAGGGCCTGTTGTTGTGGGTGTTGCGTTACTCGCTGGCGATCCGGCGCTGCCGCCGACCAGCGAGGTCGCTCGCAAGATCTCGTTCTCAGTGCTCACCCTCTGCAAGTCTCGCCTCAGCCGCTCATTTTCCGTCGCCGTCTGCTGCTCTCGTTGCTCAAGCTGCTGCAGGCGGGTTTCGAGGTCTTTGACATGACGTTCTTTGCGCTCACGGAAAGCTCTCTGACTAAATATACAGCAGGTAAGCCTAAGTCTGCGAGAAAATGAAGCGACGGCGAGGGACAAAAGTGTTATCGAGCAAAATAAAACGTGTAAGAGAACATACGCGGCACGGTTTTGGGCTTTCCGCCTTGACTGAGCAGGGGTCAGTTCGTCCTCATCGGAATTAGAGCCTTGCCTGCGGCTCTGTTCGTCAGACTCCGCCTTGGTAATGGGAAGGAGATCGGCAGCGGGACCGGGGCCGGAGGAGTGGGCGGCGGGGTTGACGGGCTGGACGGCTGCGGGGTGTTGACCCGGGGGCGTTGGTGGTGCAGGAAAGGTCTGCTGCGGGTTAAACCCGACGAAACCGTCAAAGGTTTGATACTGGTCCGGCAGTCCATTGGGGAATCGTTGCTCGAAGCCATCCTGAGTAATGATTGTGTAAGCTTCTTGTACGCAGACCATCGCTCGCGCTACTGGCGGCTAGGACAAGACCCATGCGGAGACATCTAAGAACTGCCCTGCGAACCTTGGGCGCATCAGAGTTGCCAAAGCACGCCTGCTACCGTCCCTGCAGCGCTTAGTCTACCCGAGAACGAAGGAGACTTACCGGAGGAGACGTAGAGTTGGTGTACTCGTCCGAGGTGTTGGGCGTCAGTGGAGGAATCCCGATGAACTGGTAGGGCTGAGCGGGCGGATAGTAGGTTGCGTGGAAGTCCATGGCGGCGGCTGGGCGATGTTCAGCGTTGCGGGTACCACAAGAATTTCACTGTTGGAACTTTGCTTTCGTTCGGCTGGTCTGATCTTCCAGCAAGTTGGCAGCGACACAACGGGGAATTGCCTTCGAGCGGCAAGGCGATTAGCAAGGGGAAACCGCGATACTTTTTGGCTGGTGCAGGACAGTCGTGGTGGAGTGTGTTGATGGGCGAGGAGAGGGGAAACTCCAATAAACCTAGTATTTGGGGGAGGGACGAGGAGCAGGGGCCAGAGGCTACCTTGGGAAGTAGTGTATGCATAATAAAGCGGGAAGGTGCGGAGCTCGGGGGGAAAAGGGCGAGGTGGTTATATGTACCAATTCTGTCTGCAGAGCAAACACCACCACTTCCAGTGACCACACCACTGGCCTGCGTGCTGCCCGATTGCTCTGCAGAGGGAGGGTTCGGGTGTCGGGGCTCATCACGATGGCATGCGGGCATGGGCAACAGCATCATGGAAGGGCCGTATCATTACCAGGAGCGTGCCGCCTGGTCGGGTCGGCGTCGGGCCAAGCAGAAACTCCAGCTCACGTATTACGGGCAGGGACCCCCGAGACGTGATTCAATGCAACGCCGCAAGCCCACTGGATAAGACTGGATAAGACATGGAAAGGGGATGGAGGCCATCGCAAACAGGGTGCCAGGTCCAGTGTATGCGGGCAAGTTCAACCGTGGAGGCGGTGGAGAGATCAGACATCGTGGCAAAGCGGTGCTCTCGTCTCTATTTTTCTTCACCTTCCATGTTCGTCAAGCTCTACAAGTAAGCGGATCAAGGGGTCAATAACTACCGTATCTAGGTAGTTTAAACAGCGTGATGAAAACCGAATCTTACAGCTCCATGGTTCGCTCAATTCTAACCCCCATGTTCGAGCATGTATTCAGACGGTAGCTTCCATCTCAGCTTGCAACGACTTGTCAGAAGTAGTACGCCCATACAGTATATGTAATTTACTGAGCGGACCCTGCCTGCCTTAGGGGCTTTATCTGGCGTAGCTACCTGGGCAAGGGGAAGGTAGTGGGTACTTGCTCCACACTTCCTGGTTCCAAGCTAAAAGAGCATCCGCTTTCCTCCAGCAACCTTGATGAGACGGAGGACTCTCTCCTTCCCAAATCAACTCCACGCCGACCTCCTCCAGCGACTTTCCTTCCCAAGGAGCCAAGGCAGTCCAATAATAAGAATGAATGCACCCTCTTCATTTCTTAATTTTTCTCCTACTTCGTTTCGGGCCGCATTGGCGTGCAGCAGTAGCCTTGCCCAATATTGGCAGCCTAAGGTACCCGCACACTTGTACAGTCTAGGTGCCTTTCTTACTCCGCCGAGTGATTTCTTGGGCAAGCGGCTTGGTCCTTGAAACTTGGAAAGTAGTCGTAGTGCATCTCAACTACCCGTTCGTCTGATCCTTACAGAACATGATTCTCGGTTGGTCAGCCTGGCAGGACCTGAAGACGGCAGGTTCCTATCAATGACATGTATGAAACCGGTGCATTGGCCTTAGACAAGAGTCGAGGGCCGAGGTCGCACAGCATCAAGCGGGATGGAAATTTCTAGACATGCCTCTGGGCCTTTTGCTTGAAACAACATCCGTCTTCCTCAGGGTCATTTCCAAATGAGACTGAGACTGAACGCTCCAGACGTGGCAGGTCGGCGCATCCTCTCCGGTCAGCCAATCCACTTCTCGCTGGGCCTGCTAAACCATCCCGACGTCTTGTCAACCTCGGGAACCAGGAAATCCGTCAGGCCTTTGGTCCTTCCTCTCCACAACTTTGATATCGTGCTTCTCTGGCAACATCAATACTGGTATGTAGGTACGTGTACATACCTACCTACTTGCCCAATACAAGCAGAGTGGGAGGCCCCTGAGTGCCGGAGATGCCATATGTAGCGCACTCATGCGGCACAGTTGATGCAGTGTTCTTCCCACAACCCTGCACTGGGAAAGCAAGAACGCGGTGTATGTATGTACATACACTACGAAGATGCCTCATAGCGTCTGCCCTTGCCGTCCATCGATCTAAGCTTATCATCACAAGCAAGCCAAGCAGCTCAAACCCATCATTACAAGTGGACAGTGTTTCTCCCTGGGGGTGAGCTCCATGATTCGTGAAGTCCCAGACACTCTAGCAACTCCCTTTCTCTCCAAGAGCACGTCGCTTAGCCCTAAATAATTTTGTAGCGCCTTTCCTTAACCAGGTGAGGACATTATCCAAGATATCATCGCTAAGGTCTAGGCAATAAAGCGCGTTTGTTTGAGAGGTATGCTGTAAGGGGCTCACATCAGCCCGCAGCTTCCCCACAGTACATGGCACGAACTTGTTCTGTGGCGCGGATTAGGTTGTCACTACACAACGAAGGCGTCACACGCCGCGCTGAGGCACGGTGCCGTACCTTATTTGGCCCGCCAATCCAGGCCTCAAGTGGATGAGATACCAGAAGAGGCACCCTCTCTTCGTGAGCCTGAGAGGGCTGAACAATTGGAATCCGGCGCCCCCATGTTGGCTTGGCCGGCATGTGTTCGAGATGAAGGGACGTGTACCTGTTAACGACCCGGCGAATCGGGTTGTCTCCTCTTCGCGATACCGTGGCGATTGGATCTCCATCATCTCATGGCCCTATGGGTTCCTCGCTGATAACCACCATCCCGTCTCTCCTGCCGCTTTCAGAACCGCTCAAAACATTGGGCCTCCAGTCATCTTGGGCTTCGCAGCTGGTCAAGGAATCTGACAACGTCGCCAAGAGTTAGATACATTCGATTTAAGCTTACAGAGACAGAGCCGCAAAAATAGAACCTCGGAATGTGCTGACAGATTTGGGTGGGGGCCGAAAGGGTAAAAGGGCATCGAACGGGAAGTCCGCTTGCACTAAGCTTTTTTCTGTACTATCTGACCAGCCGGTCCTTTGATCGGGTAAGCCCTTTCAACGCTCACCTCTTTAATGGTAGTTAACGGTCTCCTGGTAATCAGGTTGGAGACATCTAAAGTCGGAAGATCTTCGGGCTTCCGCGCATCACCATGGAGTCCCTATTCTAACACTGGGACATTAGTATCAGGCACCAGCAGCGTGGCCCACGCTGTCAGCTGCCAATCGTTATGTTTTATTGTTTTTTATTATCCTGAATCGTCGGCCACATCTACTGTTCGCAATTCTTCCAATCCTACGAGTCATGGGGTCAGTATTAATCCAACTTAGAAATGCGAAAGAAAAAAAAATGACAAAGGGACTTAGGACCAGGTCAATGGCCAGGCCTGTCAGACTCAGACCTGGGGTCAAGGAGGTCAGGAACAAAGGGGTCTCTTGCCCCATAGGGCTGAAGCTTGGCGCACCTATCCGCTGGCAAAGCTTGTGGATACTGCGCTAGTGTTGCCGCGCTGGGCTGGACAGTGACGGTGAAACCTTCACGGAAAGGAGTTGGGAGAGATGGGGGCGGCAACGTTTTCAGCGTCCTTGATGTCATCAAGGAGGAGGTGGTATTTGGGTTGTTCCCACTGCCCAATCAACAAAGAGGCCCTGCTTGGTTCTACTGCGAACCAGCGGCATGATTCCGCAGCAGTGAAAGAAAACTTATCAGGATGGCGTGGCCGTACTTGCGGACTGCGCGGGTAGTCGCGTACCCATATTAACACATCCCTTTTCTTTCTCAGCCTTCAGCCGGCCCGTCACCGACTGCATGACGATGCCGCCGTTAGTGCCGATGCTGTTCAAAACTTGGCCCTTCCGGTGGGCCTCCGGTCAGCATACGGTGCTGACAAAGCTGAGCATGCAGAAGCAAGCCAGCATACCATCCAGCAGCCTCCTTCTGAACGAGGCTGAAATGTTTAGCGAGTGTATCAACAACACTTCCTGGCGAAAGAACTCTTCGAATGCCGTTCTATTCAGGGATGTCACAGATGCTGTAGCGTAGCCCTCCACGCTCGTATATGTCTGTCCAAGCACATACAATGGCTGCCTCCATTCCTGCATCAAACGATGTTCGATTCCTATAATCATTCTGCAAGAACTTTGGAGGGTAAGGAACAAAATGCCGGTTCCGGAAGGTACCTCCGAAGGCCTTCTGGAGGAGCTGAGATCTGAGTTCGTACCAAATCAACGTCAATCAAGGGTGTTGCCATTCGTTTACGATGTCTTGGGAAGTCCAACCTGCTTGTCCCTCCGTTTCCTAAAATCCACACCCCCTTTCCTTCATCGCCGAGTTGAGGGGACCTTTATCCGCACAACCAGCTCGCCATCTCCGAATTAAAATTACATTTCTACGAAGCCTCAACTCTTAAGATCTCCTCCTTTATGCTGGGTTCCTGTTCGAGCTCTGGTTGGTGTGTGTTCTTGGTCCACTTTAGCCCTCTTATTCCTCTTTCTTATAGGTATTTCATGCACAAAAAAAGAAGGCACTTAGTTTTTGCCTTCAGCACCGACCGTGCTGATTTGTTGTTTATGCCGGGACGCTCGTCTCTACACCCGAGTGATGAAAAAAGTCCCGAATCAAGGTTTAGTGGTAGACTTTGCTAATAAGCAAGGCGCTGAAGAAAAAATAGAATACTCTGATTTGCATACTCCCTTACTGGGAAAGTGCAAATATATCGTTGCGGTTTTCGTACCGTAGATGGAAGGAACCTCCGTTTTATTTACGAATGCTCTCGAGGTTTCGGGAGGTGTTCAACACTGATAACTCGTAATAATCGTCCTCATTGCTCTACACCAATGTCTTTCTACTTTATTCGAGATGGTTCAGCGCTCGACGATGCTCAACTCGGGCGTTCTGCCATAATGATCTCGATAATTATAGAATTGGGATCGAGAGGTGTTTTCCCAGAAGCTGTATTTTAGAGTGTGTCATTTGTTGCTGCCTCGTGATGCTTTTTTCGTCCCAAGTGAAGGAAATTCTCGAGGAAGGAGCAACCGACCCTCAGGCGGTGAAGGTAAAGAAAGTTGCGAGCGCCCAATTTCGTTCGCGTCTCGACCGTGTCACTGCTGCCATCTTGCACTTCCAAATAAACCGATATAAGCGACTATAATCGTTTTTTGTTCTTAACTTAGAACCCCAAATCTTCCTGCCGCAAATCTTGACGGTGGTCTTTACCTTTTCTTGGCCCTCAGCCAGCCCGGGCCATAACGTTTCCCTCCCGTCGGTTGGCCGAGCTGCGAGATTCAACCTTTCTAGTGCAAGGCAAGCCATCTGCAAGAACAACTTTATCGTTCTTGCCCCTCTCCTAAAAATGTTTCGTGAGTTCAATTTTGGCACTCGCGCCCTGTCATCTCTTGACCGCGTCGCCGAGGACTCCTCGGCCACGCAGCCAGACGGTATGTCGATTCCCTTCGACTCTAATCTGAGGCTACGCCTTACCTTTACCTTTACCTTCCCCAAACCAACAAACATCCACCCCTCTTCAAGACATCCTGCCCCTTTCCCTCCCATGAATCTGAGTTGCGTGAGTTTTTCTACCCTTTGCGCCCCTCGCAAAACTAGAAAAGAAAAGCGGCTTCGTCTCCCTGGCCCATTCTCTCCAGCCACACATTCCCCTCTCCATATTCGTTCTTTGTGACTGAAAGAACAATCGCCTCTCAATCCAATCTTGCCTCTTCCATTAGCAAGGTGCAGCCCACGAGGCGGATCCAATGGATGCTGTATCGCCTCGTTCGGCTGACTTACCAGCGATTACTACTATAGTCTCCTCCGAAACAAGCAAGCTGCCCACATATACGACTGTTGGCTCTATCTACAACCCGCATACTGCTACACCTCTCCAGCCGCCGACCCGTCGCCCTAGAACGCGTCGATATCCGCCCACCGTCCCGTCGCCAGGTGGCGAGCCGGTCTTCGGATTCCCGAACGCCCTGCTATCGGCTCTGCCACTCAAGGACAGGACTCCGAGCTCGCCCCCGAGTGCAGCGACTGCCGTGCCGCAGTACTCTCCTCTCCAGCAGAATTACGACCGAGCAGTCAGCCCGGTCACCGACGAGGAGCCCTCTCTGGGCACGGGCATAGGCATGTCGATCCCAAGCATTAGATCAGGTAACTTACCGCCATCTTCTTCAGCGGCAGGCCTAGGTATCTCATGGGGTGGCAAGTTTAATGGCGATTGTGAGAGCGTTGCGTCCGAAGACACATTGGCATCGTCGCACATCAACGTTAAAGGACTGAACAGTCTTGCCTCATACCCAAACCCGGCCCAGAAGGCAGCCCAGAATACGCTTGCAAAGGCTCGAAACACCAACCTCACTCTCAACCAGCCTGACATTCCTCCATCATTGTCATATGCGGCCTCGGACTTCAATAGGGAGCGAGGAAATAGCACATTTGGCACAACCTTAGGCTCTGCTGGCGTCCCCCAGCCCCTCACGGCGGGCCCGCCAGGACAGCGGCAGCTTAGGCGACCGTCACTCGAGTTCGCGGGAAAGAACACTGGCCAGGAACAAGAAACTCGTTTCGATCCATTTTACTCCACAGAGGCAGGATTTCAGTCAAGACTGGCGTCGAACACCGTGTATAACACTAATTCCAATCACCTTTTCACGGCGGAACACAGAGCCAGGGGAGCAACCCGCACGGTGTTGCAACCTCATGCAGAGTACCCGAGAGGCCACAGCACGTACAATCCTTCTGCTGCTCTGGCCTCCGGCACCATGCCCAGCCTCTTCGAAGATATGGATCAGCACAAGGCTGGCCCTCGAGACACACAGCCTCTCGAAAAGGTCCGAGGCTATTACCCCCATGGATATCCACCTAATCACAATGGACGATATACTCCCGTGGATGAAGAATGGCAGCGAAACTATTCTCGCCCCGAAGAGAAACTTGCGCCACAGTTATCGGGGGAGGAGCGAAGACAGAAGGTCAACCAGAACTTCAATGCCAGTAGAGAACGACTCATCAAATCCACGGTCGGAGCTGAGAAGGATCATGACCAACGTTACTCAAACAACAAGGTCGGTGTTATTGGAGGAGGGAGAGGGCAGGTTCGCACTCAGCATCCTGAGCAAATGGGAGTCGATGGTAAGACGAAGCTGCCGTCTTTGACGGTTGCGCAGGCTAACACCATGAACGATTCGGTCCATGCGAAGCCCCTCCTCACTATGGCCTTTGAATCTCTGCGGATCTACAAAGAAGTCGGCCCGCCGGGAAATACTGTAAAGCATGGTGGATTTGCCAATACGGATCCTGACTGGATCGACGACAGCGAGGAGGGAAACAAAAGCTTTTTCGAAAAGCAAAAGACTGAGCAAAAGAAAAAGAAGGTGGTCCGAAGAACGCGACGCGGATATTGAGGATGGGCAGTCAGTTTGTCTTCTAGATGAGCCCGTCAGATTTGTCTGGGCGATCGAGGGGGTTTCTAGAGGTGCCAACGAGCGTTTCACTTAATACGATATTGGGTCGTATTATTCGCCTTGCGCGGCATCCAAGAAAGGCGATTTAGGTCTAACGGTTGGAGAAAGCGCAAGAACGGTCGTGGCCATTACATTTTTGGACTGAAAATTGAGGATGGATCTGACAGGTACGGTGGCACACTGCTTTGGAGACGCAGGACCTTCTCGGACAATGTTAGGGTTTCTCTTTTTTGGGTTGCTTGTCCCAAAACCAGCGGGCTTGTACATTCATCGCTGGTTGTTTCCCTGGCTTTTTCACACATTAATGTAGCAGCGCAGTTTAGCGAGCTTTGCTCTATAATTTCTTCATAGAGGCTGGCCTGACTTATGCCGTTCTTTTTTATGAACAAATAAATGTAAAAGGCTGATGGAGAGCAAAATATAAGTCGGTAGTTCTGGACGAATAGGGCCATGATGGCACTGTGTGCCCTACCAAGCTATTGTTTCGTTTTCATCGTTCGGAGAAGCACCTGTCTCAAGGTATGCTGTTTATCACCACGCCAACTTGAATCCAGACCAAGCTCCTCTCCACGGCTTGGGTAATTAGGCAGAGGGTGGATCATTGGATTGTTCCTCTAACCATCACTTTGTTTAATCGGGGCAAGGGGTGGGCAGTTTTGACGTAAATTACGGATATACAACCAGACTTATAAGTAAATGGATGGGCATATTCAAGAGGGCGGATGGCAAACAAAGTGTTTGCCGCCTTGAAAGCACCCAGTCATCCTCACCCAGTGGGGGTTGGATGATAGCTTGCTTCATGTGCAGGCCATAAATCCCGTTAGTAGCTTCGTTCTATGATTGAAGGCGGCTCTGGTTGATCATGAAAAATGAAAATTAAATTGGGTCAAAGTACTCTTGTTTTATATATTCTTCTACTACGAAATGCCGAGGCCCCGGAAGGGAAGAAATAAGGGCATGTTCCTAAGATCCACCCACCATGGTAGCCATCGAAATACCTATTTCATTTTCCGAGTACCTCCAGAATAGGAGAAGAAAGTCACAGCTTTGCGCCCCCCCGGCCATCAGTGATGGAGGGAAAATGGCGTCGTGTGGTATTTATTTACATGAGACAAAAGAACTTCCGCTGCGCACAACTCAGCATGGATGGTGACTACAGTGGCGTGGATACAACAGAGAAAAGAAATCCGAGCTTCTCTGTGCTCCTTCCTCCGTGAAACCAAGCAAATACATGAATGAAGCCCGGGCGTCATGCATCCCAAATGAGATATAAGGAAACCCGTCATGGCATCAGAGCCATACAATGGCTGGCTGACACCGTGTGTGAGTGCTGTCCTTTAACCAGACCCTGAAACTGTGGTTTAGACGCCTGAACCCTTCCACCACAAAAATAATACCCATATCGCCACGGCAGCAGCCTCACACAATACTTGCTTTGTGTAGATTTGTCGATCTCCTTGTCGTCGGGATATATAGAGATTGTCCATCATCGAAGTCGAACGTGAACGAGGAGAAGTGACGTGAAACGAAAATGGTGCGACTCTGGTGCCGTCCATCATTAAAAGAAGAAGGAGGTGACGTGCGGAGGATGAAACATGTAACAAGCAAGGGTGCTGTGTGCGAAGACCGCAGTGGCTCACTTGGAGGGGCGAAATGAGTAGAAGGCGCTCAACAAACATCGAAAGTTTATGTACGAAATGCGGATAACCTGTCATTAATAAATCCGAGGTATAACGACAAAATCGTTGAAAGATTTGTTCACAGCCCCCCTGTTGGATAGGCACTACCCGGTCCTCTCGCTGGACTGCCGCGAGAGGGAAGTTCAAAATCGGGGTTTGAGTTGAGGAGCACATCCGCAGGACGTTGGACGGGCCTTCGAGGTATTACGTTACCTCCCGAATAGCTGTTTGGAAGGGGGGGCGGGTTCCACTGAGGGTTAACCCCTCGTTGTGATATCGACGTGAAGGTAGAGTGTTCGGACTCTGCCGGGCTGCGGGCGCCTTGTGGTAGATCCTCGTAGGAAGTAACCGGCTGAATAGAAGGTGGCGTCGGCTTAAGAGCATGAGGCTCTGCAAACCGAGGATCTACATCTTCGTAGTAGTCACCAGCTGCCGGCCCAGGACTTCTGCTGGGGGCCGCTGCGCGGCTACTGGTGGTAAGGGGTGAGGGTTGAAGTGGCGAATTTCTCCCAGGCCCTTGGTTCCACGCTTGTCTGGGTGGGACATATGCTCTGAAGAGGCAGTTAGCATCAACTTCGGAAGGCTGCAGTAGATGACCGATCGCTTACTCTTCCTGACTGTACCTGCTAGCTTCACTCATGTGACGGTCTGCTGCTGAAGTCCTCGCCTGCTGCATAGCCAGCATGCCAGCAACGTCTGCATCGCTATCCCGAATGCCGTACTGTCCGAACCCCTGCGGGGCGCGTGCTGGGATGTCAGAAGTTGCGTCCATCTCCGACATCTGTCTGGAGGGGATACCATCATCGATACCTGGAAGCGGCGGTGGGGACTCGGCTCGCGGAAGACTGTCTCTCTGAGGATCGTACGCATCGTAGCTTCCAGTGGAGACACTGGGCATTGACGGATTCATGTTATATCCAGGAGCGGACGGTGGCCCAGGAGATTGTTGTCTGGCACCATACGGGCCGGGTCCGTACGCGCCTCCCGGCGAGGGTCTCCTGTCATACGGGCCAGAGGCCCCTTGATAGCCAGGGGGCGGCGTTCGCCCCCCTCGCGAGCCCCCAGTATAGCTTCGCGGTGGAGGGCCATAGCCTCCTCTGTTGCCTGGTGGTGGTCCGTAGCCCCCTCGGCCTGGAGGGCCATAGCCACCTCGTCCGTTTGGCCCCGGAGCTGGGCCGTAGCCGTTGTATCCCCCTCTTCCTGGACCAGCATACCCACCGCGGCCACGATATCCTCCCGGCGGCATACCGCCTCTCCCCCTTGCGTTCATTCGCTCGGATGCAGGTTCACTTCTCATGCCGTAAGCATCTCCCGGCTGGGCCCCGTATTCGGACGGGGGATTAGACATGGATCGGCGCGGCGGACCGTCCATCGGGGCGGTGGCCATGTCGTTGACCAGGGTGTTTGGAGACCTGTCGGATGGACTCCGCGCTGTAAGAGGGATTCTCTCATCGCTACTCCGATCGTCCTTCTTCTCAAACGTAGCAAACTCCGGCAGCGTGTCTGCCGCACCGTTGGCGCCGCTGATCATCGGAACTGTTGGTTGCAAAGAGCCGGTCATTGGGATGGTGGCGGGCACTTGAGCCTGGCGGTTATAGTAGTTCTCGCCGCTCATCTCGGCATTCGCAGCAATGCGCTTCTTCCTCGCCTTTCTGCTGACAACGGTTCTTCGCATGGCGCATGATACCAAGCCGCTGAGCGCAACCAGAATGGTTGCCGCAAGGACGATGTAAGACCCCCATGCCATGTGGGGGACGAAGAGCAGGACATCGACGAGGAAGCAGAGCAGACAGAGGAGGAAGTCGACGATGCCGACAATGAACAAGGCCAAAAGGTACCTCGAGGAATGGGAAGGACCGTGCAGATGCGCAATCACGGCCAAGACGAACATGACCAGCGTGAAAAATGCTGCGACAGGATGGACGATAAGGATAGCGGAGAGAGTGCTTCGAGTCTGAGTGGGAAGGTCGAAGTTCGCCGGGTCACCAACAAGGCCAGCTGGTCGCTAATTGTTAGACTCGTGGGGCATTGTACATCTGGAATCACAGCGGCTACTCACGAGGATCGTAGCCAATCTCAATACGACTGCAGGAACTGGGAGTGCAATACCCAAAGACCCCGAAATTAACACCGTTGAAACTGCCCAACGGAACGGCCTTGATGATGGGGGTGGACAGCACTGCAAGCAAGAGCAGGCAGAATGCTGCGAAGAGTAACACCGACAATGGTGTCGCCGGTCGCAACATGGTGATTAGAGCCCAAGATACTGATGTCGCGGTCAGTTGCAGATCGAAGAAGATGGGCGATAAAACTGCCAGCGCCTTCAAGACGCGGCTGGGCGTAAGAGGCGCCCGATCGCCTCTTGGCACGGGTTCCCTGTGGGCTCAACGGCCGTGCAGCAGGGTATGAAGGCGTGCAAGGACAAAAGTTGACGACAAGTATATCAAAAGCATGCGAGTCGTTAAAATAGGCGACCGCGTAAGGTATCAATGGATGTCGGAGGCGAGAAATAGGGTTCTGGATCATGCGAGTTATGTTGTGAAGTGTCGTTGAGAGCCCATTGGAATTGGCAACCAAGAGAGGGCAGTGTCAATTCGCCGTGTCTCGGAGTTGCGACTCGCAAGTATTCGTCGCAGGAAATTGGGTGAGAAAAAAAGTCTCAATCGGATCGCCAACGTCGACTCGGTCGATCGGAGGTTCTCAGCGAGGAGAATGACGGCGGCGGTGAGGTGCGCTTTGTCTTCGTCGCTCGCTCTCTCGCTCGCGATGCAATGCAATGGTGACGGTAACTGAGGTGTCAAACATCTAGTTGGGATGGGGGGGATTGCGTGTTAGGGATCGGTGGGGAGTGTGGAGCTTGAACTGTGGGACTTTTCGACGAACAAGGCGAGCCCGGCCCGTCGCCTATGCAATGTGCAGGCTTGGCTTGAAATGGCGGCGGGCAATGTGGGCTTTCCACGGATAACTGCCCAGGCTTCCAGGCCTTAAAGCTGGCCAGGTCTCTCCGCCTGGGCATTCCACTCCAGATTGGAAATGGCCTGAACAGTACACAAGGTTAAGAGTCTGTGGCAGCATGTGCGATACATTATCTTCACGTACAGAGTAGAATGCTTCTGAATATCGCTTCTGATAGTATTAGGTAAGGTACTTACGTCCTACACATCCTTTTAAGTTATCAGCCACCGGATGACTTGAAGCAACGTTTCCTGTACCGCATTGTACTGTACGATTGTCCAATATCGTGACAGCAAATAGCAACAGCAGCCAGTTGGGCAACGCCGGGGGGAAGGTCTGACGCATCTTACTACAAATCAAGACAATCGGAACTCGCAAATCCGCTGGCCTTTCAAGAGTATGGGAAAGGCGCGCCCCACTCCCCAATATGCAGTGGCCGCCTTGAAGTTAGAAATAAAACCAAGTCCCGAGTTCTGGACAGACGGGTTTTGGACCAACCCGTCAGTCTGGCGAGCACAAATTGGCGAGCCCATAATATGTGGAGTCGATTCGGCAAGCCAGATGCAGCTGGCTGTTTCCTGCTTGCTGGGACAAGTTACAGGTCGCTCCATCTTGACTGGCGCCATGCAATCACTTGGTGCCTCGATGAGTGCTGCTACCTTCCATTTTTGCGACCCGATCTCTGATTAGAGTGGCATCGCTGCAGTTTGTTTTTCTTGCTTTGCTACCTCATGATTTGGATGCTTTTCAGGGGCAGTAAAAATCTCATCACATCGCTGCATGCTTGATGATGCCCATCCCACTCGTTCAGGAGCCGCTGTCATTCGTGCATAATAGACGGCTTCGAGCAGAGTACCTAGGTATGCACATATAGCTATTGGATGAGAGTTTTGCAAATCGTGACGCCGCTCATGTGGACCGAATCAGGGTTTTTGCTCCTCTGGTTTCCCAGAATTCGTCGGCAATCCACTCCGGGGGATGCAGAACAGGCTTAGCCACCCCGAATTCAAACATGAACCTAGGCAACTTGGCAACCTTTTGACAGCCAGCTGCTTTCATGGGATGTTGCTGGCTAGCTGACAGAGGCTGTGAACACACCTCGAGCTCCTCGTTTCCAGAGGCTGCAACAGTTCATCCCTCACCTTTCTCGGGAACTGGTGGGCATCGTTCTTGTTATTAACCGCTGCAAGACGCGTCAATCTCCCGCCTGTTCGAAACCTCGCGGGCCTGCTTGGGTCAATTTACAACGACATGCGAGGGCCAGGGTTTCCAAGGTCCCATTACTAGCCGGATATTGTCACATTTTTGGCTACATGCGGCGAGGGACACTATGGGGCCAAAAGTAACAGCCAACCAGCATAACCAAAAGTTTCCTGGATCTTTGTGTTAAGCTAAAAGTTGTTGGCATGTTCAACAAATTGACACAGCTTTGCCTGCTAGGTTGACAGGCTGCAGGTTGGAGGTGCATGCGCATCGCAACGCCACCTCCCTCAGTGACGACGGGAGATGGCCCCCTATCTGCGCTGCAGCGTACAGGGCATCGCGGGTTTTGGCAAACCCGGGAAACAAACCATAAAGAAGGATTAGTGTTCAAAGCAAATTCTCTTGGGACGTTGCAACACGCGGACCTTCAGAGTCTGGCTTCCAATCGCATCTCCTGTCGTGGGTGGTTGGGACTAGGGAAGTAGGGAGTGTTTGACCGAGCATCAAAGGAACACCAATTTCCCGTAGGTGAATGCGCTTCCCTGGACACAAGGTATCCGTACATTTGGGATTTCAGCACCGAAAACATTGCAAATGTCTCAGGATTCGATATTTCTTTAGTCAGCAGGTTTTCCCCATTAAATATAGAACTCCTTCGCTGGGCAGAAACTTATCAGCTTTACCGTGGATTTGGTGTGTTTAAATTTTTTTTATATCCGTTTGTCTCACAAGCGTAGTAATGTCAGGGAGAGGGGGCTATGGGTCATTGCTGTGTCAAGTACCGTTCTATTTTCTGATTCATGTCCTATTTGCTGTGTGGCTAACTTCCGAATCCACCTACTGCATCTGGACAGGCAGCCAAAGACATGGCCAGTCGAACAACTACCATCACCACCGGAGATAGAGCGAAGATGCGTAACAGTTGAGAGCTTCGGGTCGGGGCTTTGAAGGCCGAGGGACCCCGGAGTTTGGCGGCCAATTGCGGGCCAATCCAATCCACTTAGATCCTAGCCGGGCAGCGATTGATCGGGAGCGGATATAGTGGACATAACATACTCGTCATCGACCAACGACGTCGGCTGCTCATTCCATCGTCTTTTTCCCGCCTCCGCAGCATCTACTTATTCTACACACAACTCATTCCATATGTGGGCCGCTTCTTAGTGGAAATGACAAGACACGCCTAAAGATTTCGACACATCTGTCGACACAACCGCCAGCACCTTGGCCATGTTGCGCCTGGCTATGCGCCGACTCCCGACGTCGTCCGGCGTACCGACGGCAGCGAGGGCGCGTGTGCGCCAATTAAGGCTGACGACGCCGCTAACCTACGGCGCCGCTCCGTGTCTCAACCGCCTACTGTGCACGACTCGCCGTCTGCGTTCGCAGTTCGAACCATTACGGCCGCCGTCCCCGTCGTCTCTTGGCGCCCCGCGAGTCGCCCGCAGTTTCCACCGCACACGCAAATGGGGGCGGCGCTTCCTCATCATGTCCGCCCTCTTTGGCGCCGTCTATGTCGCCGACCGCCAGCTCTACGCTTCGGGCATGGCCCGCTCCTTCAACACGTTCGGCCTTGGCCTTCTCGTGGCTGCCGACTACAAGCTCAACTTTAGGCCTCATCCTCTTCCCATCATCGGGAACGCTGGCGGTATCCCTGAGCTACACCGTCGCAACGCCGAGCGCTTGTTTGATCTCCTTCGCCACAACGGCGGACTCTACCTCAAGATTGGCCAGGCAGTCGCTATGCAGAGCGCCGTCATGCCCCCCGAGTTTCAGAAGATGTTTTCGCGCATGTTCGACGACGCGCCGCAAGATGAGTGGGAGGATGTGGAAAGGGTAATACGCGACGATTTCGGCGGCAAGAGTGTCGAGGAGGTGTTTGGCGTGAGCTTTGCTGGCATCGAGGGCAAGGGCGTCATGGAAAAGATTGCGAGGGCATCGGCTAGCGTGGCCCAGGTTCACTGGGCGAGGTTGCCGGATGGGAGAGAGGTTGCCATCAAGATCCAGAAACCCGAAATTGCCAAGCAGATTGGCTGGGATCTGTGGTCTTTCAAGTGAGTTTGCTCTCCCCGTTTGCGTGCCCGCCTTCTCTCTATTCAAGCTTGCTGGGTGTATTACTAACCACGTGGCATATAGAGTTGTAACCTGGGTGTATACAAAGTGGTTCGATCTGCCTTTGTATAGCATGGTGCCGTACATTTCAGAGCGCCTGATGTTGGAGACAGATTTTGAGAACGAGGCCAAAAACTCTGAGACCATGCGCGCCCTCATCAACGACGAGCCTAGCCTACGTGGGCGAGTCTATGTCCCTCCCGTTTACCACGAGCTGAGTTCCAAGAGAGTACTTACGACGGAGTGGATCGAAGGCGTACGGTTATGGGACAAGGATGCAATGACAGGGCCCTGGTACGGAGGTCATGGGAAGGCGTCAGCAGGAGTCCATGGCCAAAAACTAGACTCTCCTAACATGGATGCTATCCGCGATGGGTTACGGGAGAATCCTTACGACCAAAAGCTCAAGCCAGAACGCATGGAATGGAAAGGACGCAACGGGAAGGGCGGCCTCGGTCTATCCACCAAAGAAGTTATGACTACGATGGTCGACCTGTTTGCGGCGCAGATATTTAAATGGGGCGTGGTTCATTGTGATCCCCACCCTGGCAACATCTTTATCAGGCGCCTGCCCAACGGCAAACCCGAGCTTGTGCTGATCGATCACGGGCTCTATGTTTACATGAGCGACAAGTTTCGACGCGAGTATGGCGTTTTCTGGAAGTCATTGATGACGTTCGACAACAAGAAAATTGTAGAGATTACGAAAGAATGGGGAATTAAGGCAGCTGATCTGTTTGCCTCGGCGACATTGCTGCGGCCGTACGAGGGTGGCGATAAGGAATTCCACAAGATGCTGGAAAACATGGACGACAAGACTGCAAGCGAGCGTAGTTTTGAGATGCAGCAGCGGATGAAACAAGGCATTCGCGAGGTGTTGGCCGATGAGGACAAATGGCCAAAGGAACTAATATTCATCGGGAGGAATATGCGGATCGTTCAGGGCAACAACCAGTATCTCGGCTCGCCAGTCAACCGCGTCAAGATGATGGGCGAGTGGGCCAGTCGCAGTCTATTTGAGGACCGGAATCTTCCGCTACGTGACAGGGTGATCAACGTATGGCGGCATCTTCTGTTCAGAGTGGTGTTGTCCTTGACCGACATCGCCTTCTACTTTTTCAAGATGCGGCAGTGGTTGGGCCAGGGAGGTGGTATGGAGGACGAGGTCGAGGCGAGAATGAAGAGCGTGGCCAAAGAGTTTGGCGTCGAACTTCAACACGACGTGTTCGAGGGCTGAGCAGACGCCCGTTCGGGACATGTGTATACACCCACCTCACAACAAGCAACCCGTCGCGACAACGTCACCCCTCCCTACCTCATCCCCTTCTGGGGAACGACGAGAGTGTTAAGCCTAGCCAGACAGGCCCGGTGGTTTCTTTCTTGTCATCTGTATACACTAGCAAACTCCAACTGTAAACATGCATTTAGAACGGTTAGGTTAGACAGATACCCAGATGGTGGACGTACAATCATACAACCCTACTCTAATATATGGGGAAAGGGGGAAATAAAGGGGACGCCTCTACTCAGCATTATAGACACAAAACTAGATAAATGCCTACATTACATAGCATAATATACAGAGCTTTCAATGGATGCAAAAGAAGAAGAAAAAAACCCCCCAGACATATTAGGCTTTTTGGCTTTGACAAGATAGAAAAAACTTACCTTTTGTAGAATAACACAACTGCCATTCGCCCACTTGTTAGTGTATTGTCGTATTTGTATTCGGTAGGAGTGGATGGACGTTGCTTTCATTTCCTTAAGGCTTGACACACTCATAACAAATACAATTAGTATAGTTATAGAATCTCACTGTTCAGGTGAAGCTATCCTGGTTATGGGCTGCAGCAGTGAACCGGGGGTTTCTAAGGGTTGTGGAGAAAGGGTGAAGATCATCGTGGGGTCGTCGAGCTGTGTAGATGAACGACACATTAGATTTGCAAAGGTAATATGTCGTGTAAGTAGTACTTAGGTGGAGAAGAATCGCATGTATAGTGTAGCAGCTCTTTGGCCCAAACGTCTGTTTAGTACGATCTGTCAATATATTGTGTCAATTTAGGGGTAAATTTTGAAGCATGATGGGAAACATGGGATCCTCCGCATTCCTCCTCTTCCTCTTTCCACATGGCATAACGCGGGATTCGATCGAAACAGACTAGCGCCGAAGGGGCCGTGTTTTTTGGATGCTGTGGGGCGGGGCTTTGGGGATGTCTTACTTTGAAACAGCGCCCACTTTCTGCTTTCCCCACAGGAGCTTGCAGGGACAGCTGTCTGGCGCTATTCGGTGGGTGGGTGGAGGTTGATGTTAGGACCGTTGATGACGATTTCAAATGAAGATAATCAACGGTACTGCCGGTATAAAGAGGCAAGAACTTGAACGCATAGTTGTGTGCCTGCCATGCATTGGCCTTTTTTTATCATTCCAGTGTACTACTACCTTATATCCCTGTCAAGTCTGTGCCTCCAAGATCGACGCAGGATTCCCAAACATGAGCAGCAGCGGCACTCGGTTTTCTAGAACGTTTGATACCAGTACCTTACTCTTGTCGAACAACGTCCTTCGGCACGTGGATCACGGCATTGGTGCACCTTAAATTCTTGAGATGGCGTTCTAGTCTCGAAATCGCCAAAACGTGGACCACCAACCTCGAGGATAGCGAGGTCCGGAATTATGCTGCCGCATTCGGGCTCTACACCGCCGCCGTTCGTGTCATGAAAAGCGAAGAAACGTAAAGCAACTTGTGATCTGATCAAGTCGGAAGAGCGCAAGAAAGAGTATGTGTGCACAGCATAGGGCAGCCATCTCGTGTGATGTAATGCAATATTAAATGTGTGCGCCCTCCCGCGATGCTTGTGCCCAAGAAAAGTGTCTTTATATTGATCCAACAGTGTGAGTGGTCGTCCTCCAGAAAAGCACCGCCCAGGGTCTCCAGTCTCGCCTATCTTTCTTGTGAATGTCCTTAGCAATGATTGGCTACGCCGTCTCACGGCCTTGGTCTGGGGCTGCAGTTTAAAGGGGTCGCACCTTCTTCCTTCCACCTACGACCCCCGACCGTCGGGACGTGGATTCGATAGTCTGGAACGGCAATGCTGTGGAACCGTCAACCGCGCCTTCCTCTTTTCCCCTGTGCGGTACTCTGGCACTTCACTATCTGGGCAGATCGATTGCGAACGAAAACTGAGGCGCCACTTCTAGCGGGGTAGGGGCTGTTTGCCCTTGAGAGTGCTCAGACTCCAAAGTGATAGACCTAGCGGAGTAGGAATGGAAACCTCCTCGGGGTCGATGGAGAATCTGCACGCCCCAAGCCCGTCTCCAAGCTCAAAGACAGGTTTCCCAAGATAAGTTAGGATGGAGGGACCGCATCGGGCAAGGTTCTAGTGTCCTTCGCGCGTCCAAACTTCTGCTTGGCGTTAGCATCAGAGTCCGTCCCAAAGTTAAGGGTGCACCGCGTTACAGTAGCTCCAACGGCCCCTGTATTATTATCTGCAGGGCCTGGCTCTTCGCATCCCCGGCCTTCCAACGAGCCCTGGCCAATCTCTTGCTCGTCTTGGGCCATCGCCAGTGAGTGACCTGACCTGATTGATCGGGACTTTTTTTTCTCGTCGCGGTCCTGTGATGCGCTGGTGCTGCTCTCTTCCTTTCGCGCCCGCTCTGCTTCGTCCCCTCCACCCTTGAGATCCAACGGTGAATGAAGTCAGGCAAGCCATCGCCATCGCGTTTTCGTCCGACTTCCCAGTGACCTTTTCGTCTCATTCTTTTAAGCTTTTTGCTTTGCCTCATCTGCCTCGACTTGGCCAGTTCTTTTAATTCATTTCTGTGAGCCAGTCTCCACACGCGCCGTGCACCTGCCCATCCCCCTAGCTCTTCCTCATCGTTCGTGGGCTTCTGGTTGCGCAGGTTTTTGTGGCCGCGAAAGTTTCAGTAAGTGCGCCTCTCTGTTCACCTCACGTTTCCAACGGTATATCGGTTGTACTAGCAAAGTACCGGTCGTTGCCCAGTGTCTATCTACTCGGGGTGTCTCTGGCCTGGCTCCGAGGAGGAAGGCGCAAAAAGTGGTGGGAAGCAAGCTGTTCCTCTAGTGACTGTTCCTCTCGGCGACACAGTCTTCACTTCTCCAACCTCCCCGGCCGCAATTGTCAACTCGGTCAATGGGCTAGAGACGAGCTGGTAATCGGGGGATTACTACCTATTATAATTCGCCGTGAAGTAAAACGCATCCGTGGAACCTTGAGCTTACTGACGCGACAACTTTGCCAGAAGCTCTCTCCCATTCCCGACTTGATTGACTCCCAGCGCCGTCACCGTCCTTCCGACCCCAGACTTTCCAGTCACACACCCATCACGGATTGTTTCTTGCACTTCACACTTGCTTCTCGTTTCGGCAAACCTACCCTCCTTCTCAACCGCGCCTGCAGAGGAAAATCGAACTCCGTGATCTACAACCGAGCAACAAGTCGTCAATCGCGTTTCTTGTACCCGCCCACCGATAAAGCCGGCGGCCTGGGAAACAAGAAGCGCCCCCTAAGACGAAGCGGAAACTGTGTTTCGCTCCTGCGTTCTGTTGTCAGCCAGAATACCGAAGCGGCTTGCAAGGTTTGTCAGCCAGCGTCTCCTTCCGAGAGAAGATCGAGGCTGATCATTAGGACCAGGTGCAAACAAGCTGCATGCCCGGCTGTTTCTCAACTCTGCGCCGCCTGCACTACTGTCGGACAGACCAGTCTCTTGTTTGCCCCGATCGCGGTTTCTGAAAGGCTGAAACGTCCAGGTGTTTATGCTGCTGCTACAGACCTGTAGCGGCAACTTAGAAAATTAGCCCACCCTGGATCAAACAATGAGCCCTCCTCGTCGCTCTAGCCTCGGCATGTTACTGAGACGTAGCAAAAGCGGCAATCTGAAGCAGCAGGCCGCGAAGGAGCAGGAGCTCCAGCGCCAGCGCGATGCTTCTGTCTCCAAGTCTCCCCCTCGCCTCCCCGTTCTCTACAATGGAGCACCCGCACCTAAATTGGGACTCGGTGGTGATACCCGTCCCGACTCTGTTGCCATTGTCTCTGGTCGAGTCGACCACTCGAGTGCCGCACCACGCCCGTCCATGGAGCCCTCTCGCTCTATCGTCAGTATCCCCCCTCCACTTCCCAACGGAGGGTTTGACCCCTATGCCGGCACTGGCAGCATGGCGCACCGAGGCCGATACAGCTATGCCAGCAGTGCCATCAGCACCATCAACAGCCCTCGCAGGGTCCGGAGAAGAAAGGATCCCACGCCGTTCAAGTAGGTTGCTCGTTGTCTTTTGGGTTCCACGGCAGGCGGAGGTTTGCTGACCCTTGCATAGCATTCTGATTGTTGGTACTGCCAACTCGGGCAAGACCTCGTTCCTCGAATTCCTCAAGCGTGCACTGGAACTGCCGGCAAAGAAGCGAACCAAGAGCGTCATTGACCACGATGACCAGCCTCAAATCTCGCCGTCGGGCAACTTTATCCCCCACTACCTGGAAACTGAGATTGACAATGAGCGCATCGGCTTGACGTTGTGGGACTCGGAGGGCTTGGAGAAAAACGTGGTCGACTTACAGCTTCGCGAAATGTCGAGTTTTCTCGAGAGTAAGTTTGAGGACACCTTCAACGAGGAGATGAAGGTTGTGAGATCGCCTGGTGTACAGGATACCCACATCCACGCAGTCTTCCTGGTCCTTGACCCTGCACGCCTCGACCGGAACATAGCGGCAACCAAGGCCGCCTCTGCCACCAGCCAGAAAAATGGCGGGAGCCATTACCCGCATGCTCGCATTCTTGGGAGCTTGGATGAAGATCTTGATCTGCAGGTTCTACGGATTCTGCAGGGAAAGACAACTGTGATTCCCGTGATCTCCAAGGCCGACACAATTACAACCAAGCATATGGATGTCCTCAAGAAGACGGTGTGGGATACGCTCAAGAGAGCGAACCTTGACCCACTTGAATCCCTCGGCTTGGACGAAGATGACGTCGCCACTCCGGATTCTAGCAGAATTCTTGAGGAGGATGAAGGCGCAGAGTCCGATCCCAGCGACGTTGACGGAAGCCCAGATAACGAGAGCCTGCCTATTCAAGGCCAAGATTCATTAACGCAATCTAAGAGGCTCTCCAGTGGATCAGTTCGCCGGCACAAGCATTCTGATGACGGCGCAAAGGAGGATGAGGTGCCTTTCATTCCCATGTCAATAATCAGCCCAGACATCTACGAGCCCACTGTTGTAGGGCGCCAATTCCCGTGGGGTTTTGCGGATCCCTACAACGAGAAGCATTGCGACTTCCTCCGCCTCAAGGAGGCTGTTTTCAGCGAATGGCGCGGCGAGCTGCGCGAGGCAAGCAGAGAGCAGTGGTACGAGGGCTGGAGGACAAGCAGGCTGAAGCAGCGCGATGGATCAAAGCTCCGTCGATAATGATTGGGGAGTCTTGGCGGATGCGTCGCCATATTATCGTGTTTTGATACACCACGGTCTCCCAGAGATTGGCGGTGTTTTTCTCTCGTTGAATCAACTCACATGCCACTGGATCGAGGGCGACCAACGAGGACCCAGCTGACAAGTATCGCGTGCCTTCCCAATCTTATTATGCGACAATACGCGTTTACAAAAATAGCGCCATCCCTTTTTCCCGGTCTCCGAGTCAGCAAGTCCTCCCCTTTTGGCAACGGCATCATACCCCGTTTAACTCCCTTTTGGCTCAATGGGCCATAATATCTTGTCAGTTTTCTGTGGACAATCCATACAATAACGACTCTCACAGCAACGTGGAGAAGTAAAGGGACCAACTGTACCTTTTGGGTGGAGATTGAGCGATTGCTCTGAGGAGTCAGGCTGAAAAAAAGAATAGTAACTTAGTTTTTTCTCTCTCATGTACACCATGTTATCTTGATATCGCCGGACATGAATACCCCTTTTCTTTCTACTTCTCTTTGTCTCTTCTTTTCTTTTATCTTCTGGACAAAACCTGCAGAGAAAGGGGGCGAAAGAAAAGCTGGTTCTCCCAAAAGTGCCTGCTTGCTGGCCCTCCTTCTATCTTTCTCTTGTGGTCATCCTATCTTTCTCTCGTGGTCATCTTTACTTCTTGGTCGGGGAACACAATACTGGTATTCCCTCCTCACAATGCTCGTGCATCCTTAGTCTAGTCTGATAGTTGTTCGGGTTAGATCCTTAGCAAAAGAATAGGAACGATGCTTGTTTTAAGAGCCCATATTAGCTGCTTTAACGGTGTGAGTACATTTTAATTTGAAGCGTGGAGAGAATAGGTTCTAGGATATTCAGGAGTCAGTGGAGTGTTGGCTCGGCTTGTGCAGATGCTGTCGGGGAGAAAACGACAACAATACCATCCGCAGAAAGAGGGAGAGGAGGCAATGGCCTTACAACTACCTACCTATCGAGTTGCGATCTACGTCAGCAGAGATAGCAAATAGAATGATTTAAAAAAGATGTTTCTCAACTCCCGTCCCAGTTTCAGCAATGACAACCAAATAGCAGCTGCTCCACATGATTTCCACCATTCACACCAATTGACCCGCCCCTAAGAGGAGAATTCTCTTAGCTTCAACTCATCGAACTAATCAGATCTTAACTCCTTGTGGTGATAGTTGGATATCACGTTTGACTATGTATGTTGTTTGTAAACTGAAAGGTCAGCGGCTTGATTCTGCTCGAGGAGGCGTCTCATCTATTTTTCTCTTAAAATAGTTTTTTATTGTTGCGGCTTTGGTATTTCCCCCTGTCCGTACAAGGAACGTAGCGAAGGAAGGTGTATGCACCATAGAAACCTTGTTATTTAGTTTTCTTTGCAGGAAGAGCCTTTTGGGACACCGGCATTGTGGTACTGTGGCTGCAAGGGTAGCTGATTGCATGCTTGAAAAACTGATGTACTGTACATTCCTTTGGTTCGTCTTCTCTTTGAGAGACAGAATATTTGGTAGCATGTCTCATGTCCGTAACCTGACAATATTCGTCTCCTCCCACTCGCCAACTAACGTACTGTAGGAAGCCAGATGATCGGATATGTTTTTGGCATGATACCGCGTCTCCGAGTCGGGGCCGCCGCTGGAGCTGTAGTCCAGACGATCCCGGTCCGTCACTACGTAACCCAGCCGCTTCCGCGCCGGCATGTGTACTGTTTCCCGATGACGCTGGAAATTGGCGTCGGCGCAGCGCACCGAACACCACATAGTCGGAATCTTGAGCGGGCTGGTGCATTCTCGGCAGAACTGAATTTCGTTATTGGGTTTGCTGGGATTGGGGTTGCTGTTCTGCTCGATATCTTCTTGCATCCTTTCGTCTTCGTCCTGGGGCTGAAGCTGGACACATTCGTCCCCTGAGGCGCAAGTGTGCGTTTCGGAGTGAGACGACTGAGTTGAAGATTAGTAAATGTCAGGAAATGCGCGAGGAAGCAAGAACCTGGCTTACATGACCCTCTTCCTCGCATTCCCTAGAACAGAAGACAGTGGGTTGGTGCTGAATTTCCCGCCACACGAAGATGGCGCAAATGGGACAGCAGTAGAAGTCCTTGGTGCTTGGCTCCTCGCCACAGACAGCGCACGGCGGCAAGTCATAAAGCTCGTTGGGTATCCTTTGCTCGGCGTAGCTTTCGCGGTTCTTCAGCTTCCTCGACTTCTCCAGCTCGTGCGCGGCTCGGGCACGCCGCAGCTCATCCAGCCGGCGATTGAGGTCGCCCGTCCGCTCCCGGGCACCCGCCGCCACCTGTCTCTCTTCCAGCACTCGCTCAACCACCTGCTCCATGGAAGAGTGGTCTCGCAACATGTCAAAGTACTTTTGGTGATCCTCCGGCACCTCGTCCGCGTGCTCCCCGTCGCCACCGTTCCGAAAGAAGGCACTCCTCAATATCTCGATCCGTCTTGAGGGATCTGTTGCCGCCAACAGACGAGCTGGGATATCAGCCTCTCCGCTCTCACCCCCCTGAGACGCCAGGCCCTTCGTAAGAATTTCGGAAATCTCTTTGGCCAGCCCGGCGAGGTCTATAGGAGGGTCCTCAAGCTTCTCGAAGACAACTTCCCTGCCAGCGGGATCCTCAACCATCAGACGGAGCAGCGATGCACGCACGTTCTCGGCGTACCAGCGGCTACGCTCCTCCTGGATGCGGTCGTCGATGGCACGAGGGTCCAGTTGGTATTCCTTGGCATCCGCGAACATGGTGTCGAGCTCCTGGAGGAAAGCACGCCGGGACGAGAACCACTCCTGTTGGTCCCCCGAGGACGCCGGAGCCGAGTTGAGGTAACGTGAGCGCACCGCCTCCAGCAGCTTCTCAAAACAGTCCGGGCATTCAACGATGGGCTTGTGACTGCCATCGTCGTCGTGGTCCGCCGCGCACCGCTGCCGAATCCGAGCCACCTCATCCGCGAGCTGCTCGCCATTGCGCACAGCGAGAGCTGACTGGATGAGGATCTCGGTCATGGCGACGATGTTGGTGAGATTTATAGAAGATTGACGTTGATGGGGTCTACATTGACCATGGGGTAAAACGAGTTTATATGGCCCTCCCTTTTACTACCGCCCTAGCGATGGTGTCGTTCTTCCTTTCAGGGGAGCGTGCGGAGGGTGAGCAAGGACAATGGTATGGGTGAGGTGTGGATTTCACCGAAACACTCCAAACCTTTTCTTAACGAAATTTGTCTGGTTGTCGTTCCTTATGTCGCCAAATAATAAGAAGCCTTTAAGTGACAGAGCTTGAAATAGTAGCTGATTGTTATTTTGATATGCGACCGCCTTGTTCGTCTCATTCACTTTCTGCTGCGTCTTCAAGTCGGTGGCAAGGTGTACCTACAGAGTACATAACAGTGGATTGGGGCTTCGGCTGTCAATTGGCGTTGTATCCCTACCATTCTCGCCCCACCTGAGAAACCGCCAAGACGCTATTTTCTTCACCACGGTCAGAGGCCAATCAGGAACTCCATTAAGACTGATCTCCATATCGCGTCGAAGACCCGCGTTGTCTTTCGTCGTTAACTACGCCGAGCTATAACCTGCTTCCATTTCAAACCAATCACTCCGTTTCGGACTATTGAAACTCACGACCAACCATATCCCAAACTCCACAACCTTAAACTTCTGCCCTCTACGACATTCCCCCATTTGTGATCCGTAAAACACAAACATAAAAATATGGTGGGCATTTTCTCAAGATCCCCCCGTCCTCCTTGCAGCACATTTAATGAAGGGCATGAAACTAATGATCAACAGGCGGACAAGCTACGAACACAGCAGGAGCTCGAGCGCCTCCAGGCCAAGTATATCGGCACGGGCCACCCGGACACGACGAGCTGGGAGTGGAAGACCAACGTCCACCGTGACACGTTCTCACACATCGTCGGCCACCCGCCGATGCTGGCATACATCGCCCTGGCCAACAACGAGCCGATCGCCAAAGTTCGCGCGGACCTGATTCGGGTGAGTTTTCATCCTCCTCTCGGGACTGAACACACTCTTCTCCCCCTTTGCTTCTCCCTCGCCCCTGAACTATTCGTTTCTTGGGATGGCTCTTTCGTTTCGTATTTGTACTGACCATCCTCGTTTTGCACGATAATAGAAGATGATTCAGCCGGTGGGACCCCCGCCGCCTCGCGAGGGCGAAGAGTCCAATATTGTACCTCAGTTGCAGAAGGACGCGTGAGAGACTGTATGATTCTCAGACGTTACGACCATTCATACATTGCAAGGAGTTTAAAAGGTTTACTGGCGCAAGGAGTTTTGCGAATTGTCAATCGGCTTGGGGATGTCTCAAATCATCAGATATGATGGACGACCTACTACTACGAACGCCTGCATAAGGTTGGCAGGGAAAGGAGGAAAATGTGTAGTAGATGAGCACAAGGTAAATCGGTCGATATTCTTCCTTAAATCACAAAGCCGAGCTCCCAACCCTTACAAAACGCCGTAATGGTATAAGTGATACTCCCAACACCGTGTACGCTAAACCAAACCAAACCAAACCGGACCGGACCGATCCGAAGCTTATTCCTCACCGTCTTCTTCAGACTCTGCGGCTTCTTTCGGGGGTAGCGCCCCCCTGCTTTTCCGCCGAGTGCTAGGCCCAGGCTCGCTCGCCTCCTCTTCAGGACCTTCCTCCTCCCCAATACCCGCAGGGGCGTTGGTTTTCCGGTCCTTGACTTTCAAGCTCATCTGTAATTTCTTTTCCAGTTCATCGTTCGAACTGCCGTAGACTGTCCTGATAAACGACGCAATGGACTCGTTGGTAACCTCCATCTTTCCTCTCGGCCCAACGTGCCAAGTTATCGAGTCGTCGTCGCCCTGTGACTTCTCGACCACTTTCACGATGTATCCGTGCTTAACCATTCGGTTCAGCATAAGCTCGGTCTTCTCGTTCGGCGCGTTTTCGTTGTGCGGGTTAAGGCTGGGCATATTTTCGCCGGCGTTAAATCGCGAAAGGTGTCTGCGAAGGCGGGGGTCGCTGAGCTCTCCGCCGCTCAGTGTGATGATCGAGATGATGGTGGTATAGAGCCCTATGTAGGATGCTTCGCCATCTGCCGACTGGACTTTGGACGGTGTGATGATGCCGGGGACACGATATTTCTCGGGCAATATCGAGATGAGGACATATTGGTTTGAGGTGGCCTCTTTCTGGTTCTGAGATTTGGCCGCTATTGCAGGGAGGGGTTAGTTCTGCTCATTTTTCAGGATTGGAAATGCACTGCAATTCAGCGCTGGCGCTGGCTCTGCACCGGCTGGTTGAGGGGAAGACGAACCTTTTCGTTTTTGATCCGCCGTCAAGAGGTTCCTGTCCCTAGTCGGAAGCTCGACCATCTCCATTCCAAAGGTTCCCCGCAGCTGTTTCTGCGCCCCAGAAAACACTTTCTTGAACTCCCTCCCGTGAATTCCCAGAACTTGAAGAAGCAATAGCATTAGCTAAGTAGCTGTTGGCCTCCAGCTCGAGGAGAGGGTCCTACCTTTTTCTTTGATACCGTCGCGGCGAATGGGCGTCCGCGAATACTCGCAAGCGAGGGCATAGCGCACGAGCTTCTTGATCATCTGGCTCGACTCGCTCGACTCGGCGCTGTCAATGCCCTCCATTCGGTCGTCGCCGTCCGAGTCGGGGGCTTCTTCGGGGCTCACTGGTCGCTGCTCCATCTCCTCGTCCTCGCGCCGCCGTTCCCGAGGCATTGTTTCGAAGTTCGGCCCTAAAAGTGGAAGCCGGCTATGGTAGTAGGTAGACTTAAAAAAAAAAAAAAGCAACATGCGGCGAAGAAGAAAGGAAGCAGTGGTGTGATCGTGTTTGGCTGAGTTGAATTGTCGCAGCTGAATAGTCGCAGCGCGGGGCTCTAGAACTGACCGCGCCCAGTCGCGTCGTCAATTAAAGTTGAAGACTTGCCTGCCGGAAGGCGCGTCTTGGTCCCAAAAAAAGGGCGGACCCACCTAAAATCTTCTATCCATGTCCAGCAGACAATCGTGGACTTTGTATGTATCCATGCGCTTCTCCATGTGTTCATGGCAATGACATTGAAGCGTCAATTTGGCCAGCGAGGCGAGACCCCCAAAACTTTCAAACTTCTTTTCAATGCTTGGGCGCAAAGTATCTGGAAGTGGCGGCTTCGTTTGCCTGCAATGCCGGTTGCAGCTCGGCGTTGCCGCAAGGACGCGACAACCATTTCCGCCCATAGCTACAAACTTCATCTCGACTATCCCAAGCCGCCGACGCCTTCTTTCTGGTGACGCCAATGTCGACCTTCCCACCACTTCTGGCGCCTCTGAACCTGATACCCATTCTCTGGGTCATGGTAACAACAATGAGGACGCCACTGGCGCCCCAATCCCGCAGTTCCGGCTGGTGAAGGTTGGCCCTCAAGAGTCTAATGAACACGAGTTGGCTTCACCCCCCCCTCGTCGACCAAACCGCCCCTACGAATCCCATGGCCGGCGTGTCTTCCCGAAACACGAGGAACTCGACATTGCCATTATGGGACGGCCTGGTGCTGCTATCATCATGCAAAGCAGCGGGCAGTGGGGAAGGGGCAAGCCTGAGATGAAATCCAAGGAGTCGAATGAATCAAGATTGGATCTCTTTGAACTGGTGGAGAAGGAAAGCATAGAGCCAAGTGCTTCCGATGTCCTGGTCAATATCCACGAGCTGAAGCCGGATGGCCTAGATGTTTTGTCGGAACAGGCCTTTAACGCCCTAAAGGACACTCTTGTTGATGGCTTTACAAAGGCGCAACTGGCATCATACATACACCAAAGTCAGGCAGCAAAGCAGTTCAAAAAAGGAGAAGATCTTTCCTCTGACCCACCGTGGGTGCTAGAGCGATATGCATGGGTTCCCGCCGCTGAACCCGTGCAAAAGGGGTCTTCCCCCCTGGCGCCCAAAAGTCCAAAAGCGAGGCTGGTAGCCAAGTTGATGCAGGACTGCTGGGGTGTTTACTCAGAGGAGTCTGTGAAGCAACAGGGCCATCTTGACCTGAAACTTCGTGATATTGAATTTGGTCTTCTGCTGAGTACGTGCAATCCCGTCAACCCCGTTCTATGCCAAGCTGACCTCTGACTTCCTAGCCGGGACTAATAAGTGGCTGAGGGACATAACCCGAGACTTTTTGAAAGATGGAAAACAAATTGAACTCATTCGTCCGCGCAATTTTATGTCGATCACGGCACCAAGGCAGACCGCGGAGCTGGTTTTGCGAGAGATCCACAAGATTCTTGATATGAGCAGGACAAGTCGATTCGATGCTAGTCTTATATCCAAGGACCCTATCGACCCTGTGATTCTGCAGGAAGCTGGCCGTATCACCAATACCAGCGTATTTCATGACCCTTCTACTAATCAGGTAAAAACCGAGCCCACCCTGCCCGCCTTCTCTGTGCCATGCTAATAGGTTGTGTTCTGAAAGATATTTGTCTCTTGGATTCACAAGACCGAACAGAAAGAGGATCTCGAAGTCCTCGGAGATGTCGTCTTGCGCTTTCTGCTGCATGCCTGCGGATGTGCATCCCGGTCATCTCATACGCTACAAGTACTCCCAAATAACCATGCTGTCGGTGGTCGATATCTAGCTGAACATGGTTGTGACCCGAAACTGCCCTGGCAAGAGCGTCTCAGGCAGTGGGCGAGATGGGCTATAGCGGTGCCCAAATCAGGACTACAATCAACATCTATCGACATTCCAGCGAACATCCTACCTCATCCGTTGAGTATGGGCGAGCATAGAGATGTCACTGTCGAGGCATTTGAAGGCGACCACATACCGTCCGCCCCCCAAAGCTGGTCGGAAAAGCTCGAAACAGAGACGAGGGCAATTTTCGGGCACGTTGTTCAAGCCCAGCGTACTGGTTTCTCGCCCTCGACTACCCTCGCTCGCCTCGAGCCATCCTTGCCGCGTACCTTTGTGCCCGTCCTCCCTCCGCTACGAAACCTCAGCCTTAGCGCCGACCTACACGAAAAGGGTTTGTGGCAGTCGACCGTCGTCATTCGGTTCGTTCCTTCGCCCCATCAAGCACCCGAAATCCTGGCCACTATGCCCCCTACGCTTGAGCTACTACTTGACATAGACCACCACGAGGTTAAAAACATTATCTTCCTGCGCGCCGTGGCTGACACGTTTGTCGGCGACGTGTTGCTTCCAGCAGAGCCCGTCGACGTGCGTTTGGTGCAAACCCGCTTCTTTACCATGCTGGGCCCAAATATTGGAATGTACGCTGCGCCTGTGATTGACTTCCTCGACCGCGCCGACATGCGACCGGCTGAAGGCGTGCTTAAGACCCCGCCAGAGCTGAACGGCCTCGCTTTACCGCGCCGACTGCTAGGTAATCCATCTGATACCAGCTCATCGCCTGAAGTTGTCGACTCCGTCACCGTCGACTACCTCTTTGCCTCACTCGAGATGGAGCGAATCATCTCTACCGCATTTCACGGCTTCAAGGTATCATACAGGAGCATTGAGGCCGGCCAGCGCGGAGGTAGACGCTCCGAGATCTCGCTCGATGCCGTCCGCATGGGCGCAGATGAACACTCGGACTCCATCGACCAGCACACTGTCAAGACCGCCGAGTCTTTCATGTCCGTTGTCAGCAATCTGGCAAAGTGCTCAGATCCAGTACTGAAATGGCAGACAACCGATGAGATGTCGCGCTATGAAGACATGTAGTGTCGTGTGGTGAAGGTCAGCCTATTTCCCTCCCGGCTGCTCAGGAGGTGTTGGTATGACAGGGTCATCACAATAGTTGACTATTATGCGAGGGGGTTACCGTTGGTGGTAGGGTGGTTATGTTGTTGATCTATATAGAAGAAAGGTTCCCGGCTAGGGTCGCCAGGAAGTCCTTATGCCCTGTGTGGGGGCCCAATCTAAATCACGTGCATGTCCCAAAGGCATTGAATGTTCAAAGGCTCTTAGGCGCCCTGCAGGCACCATTCGCCTTTGCCACATGAAGAAAGGGAAAAGAGGTAAAAAGGAACATGTACATAACTATTGTAATAAAAGAAGAAAATGTATTAATATGAGGCGTAGGGAGAGATGGATAGAAACCCTGATTTTGTATAAACCTTCATCGAGAATCAGAACTAAGACAAACAGATTACTAAGTAAGATGAGCAAGAAGCCTGAGAAAGGAACACAACACACATTTTATCACATTTTTTGGGGAATGAAAAAGGAAATGGTTGCCAAAACCTTGGCGATTGCAAAAGAACGTCACAGACATCCTTCTGCTGCAGAGCTATAAGAGAAAGTGTGTTAAGGTCGTTGATGATCCGACGACCTCTTCAGCAAGCAATAAACCGCACAATCGCCATATATACACGCGGTTCATTACGCATGGGAGGAAATCAAAGTTCCAATAGTGTCAATTCAAGGATTTATCAATAGTTTGACAGAGGACCCAAAGCCGTAGGTCGGTGTGGTAGCGGCAAGGTAAGATCCTGCCTGACAGCTGGAGTGAGTTTGGCCGTAGCACTATGGATTGGCAAAGTTTGCTCGGAAAATACATGGATCACGGCCATCAGGCGGTGGGAAGATAAGGCGAGCTACTCTATAGGTGGGCCATCATATTTTAACATCAGTCACAATTGCAAGTGGGAATGAATGTTTTAGTTTATAGAGATCATTTTCTAGGAGACTCTATTCTGGACTAAAGCACATGATGAGAAGTTTTGATTCGCAGAAAACCCAGACCATTTCCCCTCATAAATGTGCTCCAAAACAAAATGACCGAGTGCCCTTACAGAGCAAGGAGATTCGTGTCCACGACAAGTTCCTGTCGATGGGCCAGATCGGTGCCCACCTCTTTTCATTATTTTTGCTGTTCAACAAGAATTTACTTCTTGCCAGCCTTGGCAGCAGACTTGGTGACCTTGCCACCAGCCTTCGCGGGGTCGACCTTCTCGACAGCCTTGATGACACCGACAGCAACGGTCTGACGCATGTCACGGACGGCAAAGCGACCAAGGGGAGGGTAGTCGGTGAAAGCCTCAACGCACATGGGCTTAGAGGGAATCATCTTGACGATGGCGGCATCACCGGACTTGACGAACTTGGGCGCGTCCTCGATGGACTTGCCGGTACGGCGATCAATCTTCTCCAGAAGCTCAGCGAACTTGCAGGCAATGTGGGCGGTGTGGCAATCCAGGACCGGGGCGTAACCAGCACCGATCTGGCCGGGGTGGTTGAGCACGATAACCTGGGCAGTGAAGGACTCAGCGCCGGCAGGGGGGTCGTTCTTGGTGTCACCGGCAACGTTGCCACGACGGATCTCCTTGACGGAGACGTTCTTGACGTTGAAGCCAACGTTGTCACCGGGCTGGCCCTCGGTAAGCTGCTCGTGGTGCATCTCGACGGACTTGACTTCAGTGGTGATGAGGCCAGGGGCGAAGGTGACAACCATGCCGGGCTTCAGGACACCAGTCTCGATACGGCCGACGGGAACTGTTCCGATACCGCCGATCTTGTACACATCCTGGAGGGGCAGACGGAGGGGCTTGTCGGTAGGACGCTTGGGGGGCTCGATGGCATCAATGGCATCGAGAAGGGTCTTGCCAGAGAACTTGCCGCCCTTGGTCTCCTTCTCCCAGCCCTTGTACCAGGCGCACTTGTCGGAAACCTCCAACATGTTGTCGCCGTTGAAGCCGGAGATGGGGACGAAAGAAACAGTCTTGGGATTGTATCCGACCTTCTTGATGAAGTTGGAGGTCTCCTTGACGATTTCCTCGAACCGCTTCTGGGCCCAGTTGGCGGTGTCCATCTTGTTGACGGCAACGATGAGCTGGCGCACACCAAGGGTGTAGGCGAGCAGAGCGTGCTCACGAGTCTGGCCATCCTTGGAGATACCAGCCTCGAACTCACCAGTGCCGGCGGCAATGATGAGAATGGCGCAATCAGCCTGAGAAGTACCAGTGATCATGTTCTTGATGAAATCACGATGACCGGGGGCATCTGTTCAGGGGACTTGATTAGTACGGCGCTAGAGCAAGACGACCAGGGCCGGGGACCCAGAACATACCAATGACGGTGACGTAATAGCGAGGGGTCTCAAACTTCCAGAGTGCAATATCGATGGTGATACCACGCTCGCGCTCGGCCTTGAGCTTGTCAAGAACCCACGCATACTTGAAAGAGCCCTTGCCCAGCTCAGCGGCTTCCTGTTCATGTTGTCAGTACATGTCGATGCACATTTGGTTGGGCGCGATGGTGTCTTTGGTGGAGGGGTCGGAAACGTGGGGCATGTGGTCCGTGCACGAGAAAACTTTTGGTCTCGGTTTTGTGTGCCCCTCCCCCACCTTTGATAAGGGAAGAGGACAGCCACAAAGGAAGCGCGGCGGGGAAATTGCCAGCAGGCAGACAAAAAGTGAAGAGCATGATTGTGCAGGTGTGCTGGAAATGTGATGCAGAGTAGAAATGAGGATGTACTAACCTTCTCGAACTTCTCGATGGTACGCTTGTCAATGCCACCGCACTTGTAGATCAAGTGACCGGTCTGTCAAGGCTGTCAACTCAAATGTCCCGCCTAGCGTGCGTGGAAGTTGGGATGCTTACCGTCGTAGACTTGCCGGAATCGACGTGGCCGATAACGACGACGTTGACGTGAGACTTCTCCTCCTTACTGGAGTATGGTCAGCGCGATGCTTGATGATAGAAGATGGTGCGCGATACGCAGGGCGCGCGCGCGCGCGATGGACATACCCCATGTTGGCGGATGTGAGGCGAGTTGTGTGTGTGGTTTGGTAGTGGCGACGGTGCGCTTGATTTTGTGAAGGCTGAGAGACGGTTAGAGAGGTCAAGGAGGAAGAGATCGTGAATCCTCGATGGATGGAGGATATATACGCACTGGTAAAGTGGCAGGAGATTGCTTGAATCAGGTATGCCGACAAAGAAGGAAGAAGGGAGAAGAGGTCAGAGTTGAGAGGAGGGGTCGAAGTTTTTATGCCAGCGGTGGAGGGGCGAGAGGTGGGTTGGTGGGGTTGCGTGCCGACTGTTGATTCACTGCACAACACAAAAAATTCAATAAAGGTGGGGCAAGCCCTCAAATTTCTCTGCTTGTTCGTTCATGCCGCGCCTGGCCGACCCCACCTCGAACAGGCTGCCCACCTGCGCACTCCAGTGGCCATACATCAGTTAATGACCACGATTCACCTGGCTCTGTCAAAAGTCTGTAGGTGTATAATTTACGTAGTTGCTATTAGCTTTGCCTCGATTTCTCTGCATTTAATTGAGGCAGTTTCCAGAAGAGTCTCGAACTATTCGTTTGTCGCGAGGATTCACTTGCCCCTCCTTGCGCCGGCAAGTGCCCCTCTCACAATCTGGAGCCCCTCTTGGGCTAATGTGTGTGGTTGTCCGCCTCCTCGCCATCATTTTCCCAGCTCGAGACAAGGGCGGCTCAGCACAAACGCCCCACGGACGCAAGCTTGCTTGCCTGCTAGAGGGTGATGAGAGGCTTTTGCGTAACTGGTTTTGCCCCGCAACAGGTTTGGGCTTCCCTTGGTTGCATCTGCCTTCCAGCCCAACGGGAACATCGATACCTGCCGTACATGTACACTAGATCCAGTGTGTTATGAAAAACCAAGAGTCGGCGTGAGTCACTCGTCTTTGATTCGCTTCGACACTTTTTGTTTACCGTATGTGACACAAAAATAGGTTTGTTCGCGTCCTTCAGAACCCAAATTTAAATATGCTCTCTATTTTCTTTTGTTCCATGATAGAGGCGGCAGACTTCTAGGATTTAGTGCAACAATTGCGCCGCGGCACGTCAGCCTCGAAGCCGCTTTGTCCAATGGACGCGAATTTCAAGGCCTGTAGTTTCACCAAGTTCATGCCAGACCCAATGGAGGCATGGCAGCGGGAATCAGGATCCATATTCAGGATGGGTTTCAAAAGTTTGCGGCGCTTGGATGCGGTAACCTTCGCAACTCATCGCGCGGGGTTGTCTCGGCGGGTTAGGGTTGCGGGGTCATCGATAGAAATTCTTTTTTTCAGATGCTAAGCTTTTCGAGAATACTTTTTCCCCCTTTCAAGCTTTTCATATCCAGCAAAACATCGAATCTCAGCAATTTCGCCACTGGTAATCCCTGGATGATATATCCCCTCCGGCTGATTGGTCTCTTTCAAAGGTTCGCGGCTGTTGGATGGCCGAGGCCCTTGCTAACGTCTGATCTTTACCTTCCCCGCGTCTTTGATAGGCAGGTGTGGTTATATCGAGCTGGGTTTAAATTCGCCCCTGAAGCAGTGGAAGGCAACGTCAGGACAGCTACAAGTCGTGCTCAACAATCAATATTATACATTCACCCAATGCCCCGTGGCCTTTATACTTGCGAGACTTGCGAGTTTCGCGAGGCCTTTCTAGGGAGGCGTGAAGCTCAGTTACATCCTCAGCCCCCTGGATGGAGTCCGAGCTCTTGGGTCCCACATCAGACGCAAGTTAAGCTTCTTCTTTACCGCATCTGGCGGAAACCGCCCGGGAAGAACAAAAGGGCTGAAAGGGGTTGATCTTGTTTGGTCATCGAGACTCTTGAGAATTCTACACTGTGTGACTAAACAAACCCTCTCCCATTGATCCAAGGTCCGTCTTCGGCAAACAGCTTTTTACTCTCTCGTCCTGTGGCAAAGTGACGCATCCTGGGCAAGAGATCGGACGAGGTCCAGCTTGGGTTCCTGGTGGTTGGCACGCTCAGGGACGTTAGAGTTCGGAGCCTTCACTCCACCGACCGCAACTTCATAACATGCAGTGCCCTGCGCCTTAAACTCACCGCCTTATCGACAATGCTGGTCAATTGCATCTTCCCAGCAACGTTCTGGGGAAATCCCTGGACAAATCCCCGCTACCATAAACCTTCCCGGGACATACGGTACGTACTGCAGAGACAGTGGGAATAAGCCGAACTTGGTTCCTTGGGTTGCTAGTTACCTGTGCAATCCATCCATGAGTTGATATCGGGGGGGGGGGGGGGTTCCTTTTCCATTGGTGATCACAGCTGCCCAAATATCAAGTGGAAAATGGTTTTGATCGTCAATGCATCCTGTAGCACCCTCGTATATCCCGTTCCCCAATACTAAAGACGTTTGTCTGATTCTCGCGTGCGTGTTGTTTTTGTGCCCAAAAGCTCTCTTCCAGTAGTAAAGCGAACCCTCTGCCGACCCTCCTCAGGCTATCGTGTAAGTGTCCGAATTTCTTCATCACCAAACCCAAACAAGTAAAGCAGGTCCAACAAACTGTCGCCGTTGAGCCTTGCCCCAGCCTCCATCTGTACTCGTGGCTTGGCATTCCATGCAACACCTAGGCCAGCTGCCTCCATCATAAGCAGATCGTTGGCTCCGTCACCAACAGCTACCACCTGATCCAACGAAACACCTTCTTTCTTTGCAATCTCTAGGAGTAGTTCGCGCTTGCGCTCCTTGCCGACGATGCGACCTTTGACCTCGCCAGTCAGCCGCCCTGTAGCCTCATCAATGACAACCTCGTTCGCATGTGCATAGTCGAGTCCCAGTTCGCCAGCCAACCAGCTTGTTAGGGGCAAAAACCCGCCAGACAATACGGCTGTCTTGACACCGAGTCTTTTAAGGGCACGCAAAAGGGGCCGCACTCCGTTGGTGACATCGAGGACCGGCCGGAGCTCGTTAAATATGCTGCCAGGCAGTCCTGTCAACAACTTGACTCGTTCCCGGAAGGCACTATCAAATTCCAGCTCGCCAAGCATGGCACGATGCGTAATATCAGAAACGCGAGCAGCAAGATCGGGCGGATCATTGATAGTGGCGGCGAGCAGGTCAATAACCTCCTGTGTAATGAGGGTGCTGTCCATGTCGAAGACCACCAGGCGTGGGTAACGGCGCCAGAGGGTGTCGCTTCGCAACACCACATCCACATTCCACTCGCGCTCAAACCGGTAAATCAACTCGTGCTTCCGCAGGTCGGAGAGGGAGAGGTAGTCAAGGGACGGAGCCGGTGCCATTGTCAACTCGACGACCAACGGGTGGTGGCCGTGAGCAGTGTCCAGCTTGAGGCAACGGTGGGCCGAGTTCAAATCGGTCGAGCCGGGTGGCAGGGGGAAAGTCGACATAAGGTGTAGGAAGGAAGTGATGCACATGGGCGAGATGTAGGAGCCATAGAGATGGTCAAGCGGCTCGGGCTCGGTGGTGGGCGGCTCAAGCGGAAAGGTGTCAAGACTGCTGCTTGGGGACATGTTTGGGGGGATCTCAGACTCGGTGTGCGGCGTCGGGGACTTGGCCCGCTTGGGCGGCGAGGGGATTCTTATCGGCGATGGAATCGCATTCGAGACGCGGGGCGACGTCGACTTATAGAAGAGTGTCGCAACCAGCCGATCGAAGCTGGTGGTTCCTGGCACCGGGGTGCAGTTGGGATGGGACAGCTCGTGGCTCACGCCGCTCTCCACAATGACAGGTGGGTTCTCTGGCGAGGGAATGCCATTGAAAGGAGAAATCTGGCGAGGCGGAGCAATGCTGGTCGCTTGGAGGTCCTCGACAACGGTGTCAATGCCGTAGTGGTTTTCAGGCTTACTGGGAGGCCGATATTGCTGGTGCTCTCTCAGAAACGAGCTGCTCCTCATCGACGAAGTCATCGAGGGCCGTCCCTGTCTGCTCGGAGAGATGCCTTCTTCAGCCATGGCGACGAGTGACGGATAAGGAGTAGGTGGATGGGAATTTGCGGTCCTAGTTCGCGCCTTCAACTCAGTAGAGCCTTGAAGAGAAAACCACCGAGGTTAGGCGGCTCGACAAAGCGCTATCCAAGATAATACGCGGAGTCGTTGAAAGCCGTTGTTGGGACTTGGGGCAGAAATGCCATGAGGCCTTTGGGCGAGCGATTCCTTGGAACGGCGTCTATTCCAGCCACCACGGATGCCCCACTACTGCCAGGTGCTGCCCCGCCTTCTGCTTGGTTACGGGAGGCGGGGCACACCTCGCTCCATCGACGTCAACATCGTTGAACACACCCCTGAGGGTTAGGGTTAATAAGCAAGTTCAACTCGAAAGGTGCCTGCTAGAACTGACTAGACCACATATGTAGCCCCCCAAATTCTTCATATCAGCGCTGTAGACAGAAATAGCATTCTATAACCGGTGAAGATGTGATTTGGGCTCAAGACCCAAGGGGCCATAGCGGGGTACCATATTTGGTGTGGGTGAGGACGTTGTTAGAATCGGCATCTTGTGAGCGGCCTAATATAAATGAGCATGCACGGTCACGGCGTGCGGGTTCGGACGGGCCAGTCTCATTTAGACTTGCTGAGTAGGTTTCCTAGACACATGTGCGCCTTAACAGACTTCGTGGGGGGTGAATGGCCGGTTGGCCAGGGCAGGTATTCCGGACAAGCAGTTTTCGAACCTGCTTTGTAAATCAATCAAGGAGTGGCTTGCGAGGGAGAGGGAAAACCTCTTCTCGAACAGGAGGGAATACTGTGGGATATTTCATTCGCGAACCTTCGCATGACGAAGGCTCTGTGTTGTATACTTCGGTGACATCGTGCCCCTAAGTTCCTCCCGAGAAATGGATAAGCTGTCGTGAAGCCTAGATTACTAAGAGACCGGTCCATTTCAGACCATCCGAAGCTTGGGAATGGCGACATCGAGGACCGTCCGGCACCGATAGCCGCCGACATCCTAACTCCGGCTCTTTGGGCGCCCCTTGGTGCTGGACTTCAGCGACGGGGGAAAGGACGACGGGGCAAAGACCCATAAAAATAAGGTCAGATTGGCCAATGACATCGCTCCGTGATGTCGTGATCAGCCTCGATGAAAACACCACCACTGAGATGAAAGCTTCAAGTGTGTATTGCGCCATCGCTGGCAATGCGCTCTTTGCGTCAGCCTCCACCGATGGCCCCGTCCTGGGCGAAAAAGGCCAATGCCAGGCCCTTGCCCTTCATGATTCGTAACCAGTATGACCGAGAAATCGTGATAACCACAATTAATAATATTCCTGATCCATAGTTGCCCCTTCTTGACCCGGGACTTTCTCTTCAGACGTAGACTTATGTGCCAGACGCTCGACTCAAGCCAGTTTGTCAAAGGTACCACCCCATCCCGCGGACCTTCGCTTCCTCCCTCTCCTTAATACATAGACATCAACCTGCCCCCCAACCTTCTTCCGCCCCTCTTCCCCCAGGCTTCATCCCCTCCCTGCTTCTTCTTGCAGTCTCCCCTTGTTGGTCGTCTTCATCAACTCCACTGCCAGTCTTTCCCAACTTGGAGCCCCGTTTCCCTATTGTCCTCTGACATCGGTGTACAATCAGCTCAACTTCAACATGGGTGCTTCTTCAGTCCGCACGGAATCATATTCCGGGTCTTCCTCCCCTCGGATGGCCGATGCCAAGATGGACGATAACGCTTCTGTCGACTCGGGATTCGGCTCCAACTCGACCATCAGCCTCCCTACGGTATCCTTCACCACCTCCCACCTGAGGCACCTCAACAAGCAGCTGGAAAACATGCAGCCGATGGACATTCTCCGCTTCTGCAAGATACTTTTCCCCAACCTCTACCAGACCACGGCCTTCGGGCTGACTGGGCTCGCCACCATCGACATGCTCTCCAAAATTCAAGAACAGGTCCCTTCTTCCTCGCCGGTTGATCTCATCTTCCTTGACACCCTGTACCACTTCCAGGAGACGTATGACCTTGTGGACCGCGTCAAGGCCCGGTATCCCAACATCAACCTGCACATCTTCAAGCCATCGGGCGCCGACACCGTCAGCGAGTTCGAGGAGACATATGGCGAGAAGCTATACGAGATGTCGGCAGACCTGTACGACTGGATTGCAAAGGTGGAGCCACAGCAGCGGGCTTACACCGATCTGAAGGTGGCCGCCGTGCTCACCGGCCGGCGCCGGTCCCAAGGCGGCCAGCGAGGCGACATCGATGTCATCGAGATTGACGAGGAGCGGGGCATCGTGAAGATCAACCCCTTGGTGAACTGGTCCTTCCAGCAAGTGAACAGTTACATCAAGGAGAACAACGTGCCTTACAACGCACTTCTCGACCAAGGATACAAATCTGTCGGGGATTGGCACTCCACGAGTCCAGTGAAGGAGGGTGAGGACGAGCGTGCTGGTCGGTGGAAGGGCCAGGACAAGACCGAGTGCGGCATCCACAACAAGAAGAGCCGGTATGCGCAATACCTCGAGACCATCGCGGCGCAAGAGGCACAGCAAGTCCAGGCTGTATAGCGGCTGGTCGATCGTCAAGCCAGGCACAGAATGGCTGCCCGCTTCACCAACCGTTGCGGATGATTTTCTGAATAGGAGTTAATAGGTCAATTGTTTGATGGGGACCTTAGGGACGGATGCATACCATTATCATGGACATTGGTCAATGTCCCTGGCGTTATTGGGAATTAGCGGTTTGGCGTCGTGACTTCCTTTGCAATACCGCTTTGAGGATGTGGCGTGGAATTTAAAATGCATTTTCGGCTGCATATAGCTTTACGCCGTGTAACAAACGAAGGAAAATTATTCAAAAGACACTGGTTACCCTCGTTCCGATAACTTGCCGTCACCGGGTCCCCGGATCATTGTAGTCGAGGTTAATGAGGTGGGCGATTGAGGGCCGGTTACGTGTCCCGTGAGGAGAACATGCCTGGATGGGGAGGCGGTGGTGTGATTGGCCTAGAAGTCCATCCTGATGTGACCTAATAAACCCGTCGTCAAATCATTGAGCTCCAGCGAGGAGAAAGATGCGGGTCTGCCGGGAATCTGATAACGCTCCCTATTTCTCAATACTTACGGCAGTATGGACGGGGAAGCTGATTCGAGAGAAAGGGAAGAAGCATGAGGTTATCGCGGTGCGCTTGGTGGATCACACTCAGGTTTCGTTAGGTCGCGCTTTCCTATTGGCTGAAGTGCGCTGAACGGCGCTCAGGGGCTCCGCTCCAGTTCCTGTTTCCTAACCGTCAACGAACTACATCACCAGATCAAAAGAATATAATAAAATCCAATAGGATGGATTCCTTCCCCCTTTCCCACTCTCTTTCTTCTCCTATTCTTTTCTTTTCAACATGCTGCTCAACTGGAATGGAAGTCTTCTGGAACACAGCGCCCGCGACCCATGGCTGCCCGACTCCATGATCTCCATGACATCTAACCGTTCAAGCTTCATATTATTTATCCGCCGCTGCATTATGCGCACGGCGTCCGAACACTCGCGAGTACTGCCCGCCCAAGGTATTGTATTTTCTCTCTGATGACTCCTGCCAAGAGCTGTCCACGTTTCCTATTTCCACGGAACGCACAAGTTCCCTTTTCCGACTGCACTTTGCGTGATGCCCTCTTGACTCTTGTGAGGCAGCGGGGCCATCGCCTCAGGGCAAATAAGCTCACGTCTATCGCCTGTCTACTCCAATTACATTAACCAGCTAGAAAGATGGACCTACCAATCCATCTGCACGTCAAAGGCGATCGATCTAGGGTCTAGCCCTTTCTCCTTGACTCAAGTGTTTGAGGAACGATCAGGGGAAGATAAGGTTTTTCGAAGTTGAGAGGAAACGAAGGAGGAAACAAAGTCCTGTCTCTATATCATCATGATTTACCCCCTCCCCGCCGCATTCTCTCGTTCGTGTGCCTGTTTACTCTCACGTCATTCGAAAGAGAAAAAAATAATACAGCAGTCTCATTGTCCCCACATTCTTCGAAAATGTACTTGTCACGGTTATTCCTACCGCTCGTCTTTACGGTCCACGTCTCGTCTGAAGCTCTCGGCAGCGTCCTCACGGCCAGCAGTGCCTCTTTAAGCACATTGAGCAGTAAATATATCCCACAGGGACCATTGCAGGAATAATCAAGCTAATATTCGACCTTGAGGCCTCCTCGCTGGCGTGCCAGATGTTGTCCAGCTGTTATCGACGGCACGAAACATCACCATTCTCGCACCGTCCAACAATGCGTTTACCAAGCTTCTGGCAAGGAATCCAAGGGCCGCGGAGCTGATGCAGAACCCGAGGCTTCTCACTGGCGTCTTGCAATATCATGTCCTGGCGGGGCGTGTTCCAGCCAGCGAGTTCTCGACTACTCCCAAATTTATGCCCACTATGCTCACGGCACCCTTTGCCAATGTTACTGGCGGCCAGAGAGTCGAGCTTGCCAGGGTGAACGAAACATCAATGATTTTTTCGGGGTACAAGCAGTCAGCCATGGTCACAACGGCGGTAAAGTCACCTACCTACCAACATCTACGAGCCCCCCTTAACCTTTTAATGTCAAGAGAAGACTGACCCACGTTTTCCGACCAGGACGTTGAGTTTGACGGCGGTTTAATCCACATCATAGACACGGTCCTAACCGTACCAGCCACGCCGGGCAGCACGGCCGTCAACACAGGACTCACCTCGCTCGCGGGCGCCCTTCAACGCGTTCAACTCCTCGACGGCCTCAACCTCCTCACAGACGCCACCATATTTGCGCCGAGCAACGATGCCTTCGAGGCCATTGGCAGCGCGCTCAACACGCTAAGCCTGAATGACCTGTCTAGCATTCTTGGGTACCACGTGCTCGCAACGCCAGGGCAGGTCCGCTTCAGCACCGACCTGCTCGTGCTCGACAACCCACGAAACCTGACTAGCATCCAAGGGCAGAACATAACCATCCGCAGAGAAAACGGCCAGCTATTTGTTAACTCCGCGCGCGTGCTGATTGCAGATATCTTGACTACAAATGGGGTAGTACATGTCATTGACAAGTCCGTCCCCTCCTCCTCACCCCCCGCCTTCCTCGCGGTCTATGCTAATCTTTGTATTTCATAGCGTTCTCAACCCCCTCAACGCCAGCGCCACGCCAATTCCATCTGCAACTACACAAGCGCCCGCCTTCTCCGGTGTCTCATCCGTCATTGATTCGCCGTTTACCTCAGGGATCGTGCCCACGGCGACATTTATTCCAGCAACAGTACCCTTGAGCAACAGTGCTCCTGGTGCTGGCGCGCCACTCGCATCGAAAGCGCCGTATATGGCTATCATGGTTGCTGCTGTCATGGCATTGGTAGCGAGCCTATGAGATGTTGCCGGGCAGATATCTAACTGAAAATATGCGCTTCTTCGACCCTTTTTACTTATCTACTGCCTACCGCGGTCCCCTTGGATCTCTTGGATTCCTCTAGGCGAGGCGAGTTTAGAAGAGAGCTGGAAGAGTGCCCTCCCCATCGCCCTTAATTACCTGTCTACCTAATCTCGATTCAAACGAGCTGTTCTACATAGTAATTAGTGGAATAGGGAGATTTCTTTCATAAATGATAAAATATCACAAATCTTTGTATAATCTCTCTTTCGGTCTCTGCTTTTTGTCTTCCCTCCCTTCCCACTCTTTCTTAGATCTCATCAAGCCAAACAAGAAAAACCAGGTCAAGTAGACTGACCTCCATAGACGGAAGTGGATATCAACAATTTCAATCAAGAGCCGGTCAAGTTTCGTCTCAGTTGCTGAGCTGAGGCTGAGTAAAGAAGGCCCAAATCTCCCCGGGGACCCACGACTTTGCTCCGCTTTCGGGGCCGTTATCTACGGCGCCGGGCCAGTGTCCACCGTCGAAGGGAATCCACCAGACGGGATACCCGGTGCGGCACCCGTTGTACACCGTCTTGATGTGGCCGCCCTGTCCCCTCTGGGGCTCAGGCGCGCTTGTAGCAGCGGCACACCCGTTGTTCTTCACGAAGCGATCCCGCAGGCCGCGGCCACCGGCGACGCTCAGCGTCCCGTCCGACACGCCGTGGATGCCCAGGTACGCGATGGGCTCGTTACCACCCCCAGCGCACCCGGACAGCTGGCCGCCGCCCATCACGGCGACGCCGCGGAACTGGCTGGCGCGCGAGCACGCGATGCTGTAGCTCATGGCGCCGCCGAAGCTGAACCCCAGCGCGAACCGCTGCCGCTGGTCGACGCACAGCGCCTCCTCGATCTGTTTGATCATGCCGTCCACGAACGTAATGTCTTCGCCCCCGCTGTTGGACCACCCGTTGCCGAGCCCCTGCGGCGCCACCAGGATGGCGGTCTCGCCCGCGCTTCGCTGCATCCCGTAGTACGACCACAGCTCGCGGTCGGTCCCCCCCGACGAGATGTCGTTCATGGTCCCGCCCACCCAGTGAAATGCGAAGATCAGCTTGCAGGGCCGGCTGGGGTTGTAGTTCTGGGGTACCCGCACGATGAACTGCCGGGTCTTGCCGTTGATGTTGATGGTGCGGGTGCCGGATCCGAAGGGAGACTTGCCGCAGCCTGTGGACTGCTGTTGGCGGGGCGCCAGCACGTTGATGTTGAGAGAGGAGGTGGCGACATCTTGGGCCGGCGCAGAGGAAGGTAGGGCGTGCGCGAGGAGCGCAGCTGAGGCACCTAGCAGGCTCAGCAGGATGGAGTTGAGGGCGACCATGATGGCTGGTGGGTGGTTGGATGGGCTTGTGATGAGAGGCAAAGTTCGTTGCAGAAGAAGCCGTATGCCCAGTTTAAATAGGTAATGGGAGGTATTACTTATTTGGAAACGGAGGGGCATGACGCAGCTGAGAGCCTGGCCTGATTCCGATGCCTTTGCTTGGTGGTCTTTTTACGAGTTGAGCCTCGCCCCGGTCCAAGTCAAGGCGCACCGAGCAGAGACACCCTCGCCCTTGGCAGCCCGCCCCTTAGTATCCCACGTCAAGATACAGGCAAATACGCCGGTTTCCAGGTTTCCAGCCATTCCGTCCCGGCAGGTTTCGTCCCCGAGGTCTGTTCGTCGTTCAGTCAGGCCACGTGCAAAGTTCTAACGATGTATGTCTACTAGAGGAAGAAATCTCGGCCTCTTAGATCTGCCACTTACAAGATGGTCCGAATGGAAGGGTTGCTTGATAGTCGCCTACCTACTCGAGGTTTGGGTTTATCCGTCTCTGGTAGCAACGTGATGGTTCCTTAACTGGCGCGAATAACACATTGTTGCCCCTTTGGGACCCGGGGAAGGAAAGGAAGTCGATGTTACATTCGTTCGGTACATGGGTTCGGTACTTGTCGACCAGGGTGACTTATATATCTCGCTGGTCACAAACAGACGGTGTCGACCTCGGTAGAGAAATCGGACAATTTCAAGCGCAACCAACAATCGGATACATTTGAACCGTCCGTCTAGGTCCGTATTAACTGTGGTCAATGCGGCAACCAAGATCGAGTCCATCTCTATATTAGCTTGCTACGCTCGCTTCCCAGTGCGTACGGCACCGAGACCAGCGTTGTAGGGTAGTATGAGGTTCGGGCGTGTAACCCCCTTGTATGTGAGCATAACCGCGTTACTCAACGCTGACTGGCCTGGTGTAGGCGACGCTCTCTAGATGAAGAACTTCCGACCATGTTTCCTCGTGTTTTCCGCGGCACTTTGTAGCTGTCGATCACTCGATTGTCCCCCGCAGGGGAATGGTCTGCGGCATCCGCGGATCCGAGACCTAGCACTTCTAAGGCATGTAGTAATAGTCAGCATTGGCGGATCTATCAGTCGTGGAGGGTATCTGAATCTGCAGCGGCTAGGCACGGCCACGGCTTCATTGCTCCAAACATTAGTCGAGCATGTCATTTGTTTTTTACACTTGCCACTAAAGAAAATTATTGGCGACGGGTGACTTTGCCAGGCGATATTTCATACATACCTACGGATACCTACCTACATAATAATCCTCGGGTCTGTCATGGATTCTTCTTCCCTTCCTTTAGACGAAGTACTACCGCCGAGTCACTTTATGTAGAAGAATACTACCGGTCGGCACCAGTGATCTGGTACCGTAGTTCTGAGAAACCCGGTCCCGAGAGACGAAGTGTGGATTTGATGGTTTGATTGGCGCGGCTCTGCGTCTGAGCCGAGGCTTAAGAAAGCAACTTTGATAGTAGGCGGCAAGCACTGTTCAATACGACTCTCGTACAATTCTACCATGGGTCCCGTGAGGAGAACCTTCAATTGTCATCATGGTTTGGTATCTCACCTCAAATCCCACCAAACATAGCAGGCTGTGGCTATATTTCATCTCGGATGAGGTTACTATACAATTTATAACGTAGGCGAGAAATCACACGGGCCCCGCCTCAGTTTGTTGAGCTCCTGGTCGTTCGTGAGGCGTTGTTTATATTCGAAACTTTGTGAACTTCTGTTTGCAAAAATTTAGCTGTGATTGTACAGCGGTGCATGGCTTTGCGTGTGTTGTTGAGAGTGTGCGGGCTTGACCCAAGGAACGATGGCTACAGAATAGGACTCTGGGGATCTGTATGTCCTACAGTAAGCTTGCAACGAGTATATAATCAGCTTTGAACATCCGACTCCCTCGTCTGGCACTCATAGCACCTCGTCAAGCCTCTGAATTGATCCACGCCCTGGAAGTCCTACTGTTCGACTCCTCATCATGCATCTTCCCAGCCTCAGCATCAGCCTCGGAGCCCTCGTTCTCCTCCCTTCCGCCTCTGCTCACTTCCTCTTCCCGCACTTGATGCTCAACGGTGTTAAGACGGCCCCCTTTGAGTACGTGCGTGAGCATGACAACGGCCTCATGCCCTCCAACAACGACTTCATTACCAGCAACGACTTTCGTTGCAACAAGGGCTCTTGGAACCACCGCCGCCAGCCCAAGACAGCCCAGGTCACAGCTGGCAAGGACGTCATTGGCTTCCACACCCAACTCGACACGGGCATCTACCACCCCGGCCCCGTCACAGTAAGTCCCCTTTCCTTCTCCCTTCATAATCTTGGCGCCTCACCGCTCTCGCCCTCACCCTCACCCTCAGACTGACAAGCCGAACCTTTAGATTTACCTTTCGCGCGCCCCGGGCGACGTGCGCGACTACGACGGCTCGGGCGATTGGTTCAAAGTGTACCAGCTGGGGACGCGCATGCCATGGAACGGGACTGATCAGGGCTGGCTGACGCGGGACCTGCGCACCTTCACCTTCCGCATCCCCGCCGAGATCCCCGCCGGCGAGTACCTGATGCGCATCGAGCAGATGAGCATCCACCCGCCGTACCGTCAGAAGGAGTGGTACCTCCAGTGCGCTCACCTCAGCATCGCCAGCAGCTACAACAGCAAGACCCCCGGCCCGACCCTCAAATTCCCCGGCGGGTATAAGATCAGCGACGCCGCTATCCAGCTCGACAGCTGGGCGCAGCCACCTCCGACCTTTGCCCCTATGCCTGGCCCACCCATGTGGCCTAACTGACTGAAGGGCGGCAGCGAAGGGTTCAACACACCTTGGGCCTAGCTGGGCAGCTAATAAGACTGAAAAGGGGGTCCGTGGGTTGAGGAGGCGATGAGTTATTACTGTAGCACACATATGGACATCTCAACGCAAGATGGAAAACAACCTAACTCACTTGAGCCCAAAAATGGCAGATGTTGACAACAAGACTCCGAAGAGATAACTGAACGAAGCAGTATGAGATTGGCTCAGAGCCTTTTTTGTTGGTCCAGTGACCCCCCATCCATGCTCATTTATCGACCCATGCAAAGAAGAAAAATCTGCGCCCCATGAGCAGAAAGTGATCACCACTAAAAAAATTCCAATGGTGGTTGCCCAACCCAATGTATAGAATGCCAAAATGCCAGACGCTCTTTATGCATGCAGTAGAAGCAAGGCTTGCTTTTGTTCAACACTTTCGGTCAAAGATCTTCCCGGGGTTCCTATAGCAGGATGTCTGTCAGTCATAAACTCATGGCGGGAAAGGGACAGGGAGAGGAGGAGGGTGCAGAGGCATGCCGCTTGCCACTGACATTATCCAGTTTGGATCAAGTGCAGACTTGATAGCTTTCTGCAGAACGTTAGTTATAATTAATGGCCGTTCGGTTTTGCCAGGCCAACTTACCATGACTCCCAAAGTGTCCGGTCCAACTTCCCAGAGCAGCGACTCCTTCTTGCCCCAGCCAATAGAATGCTCGCCGGTGCAAGTGCCTTCCATTTCCAAAGCCCTCTTGACCATGTTTTTGACGCAAGTCTCAACCTTGTCCTTCTCAGCCTTGTTGCGCCGATCATAGATGATGCTCTCGTGGAAGTTTCCATCACCAACATGACCAAGGATGCTGGCAAACAAGCCCAAGTCGTCCATCTCTTTTTTGCTGACCTCGATGATATCGGCGAGTCTACTGAACGGTACCGCCACATCGGTGCTCCCTGAAGGGGGTTAGTCACAGCCTCGCCTATATCCAGACAATTCTTTGCTTGCTTGGGTGAAAAACTCACAGACTTCCTCTCCTTCTTTGCGCAGCGCAAGCATAGACCACAGGGACTCCTTGCGTGCTGACCACAAGAGCTTCTGCTCTCTTGCATCCTTGGCAAACTCAAAGTTGCTCCCCTTGTTTCCCTTGGTGATCTTTTGCACCTGAGTGATGTTTTCCTTCACCCCAGCCTTAGTTCCAGAGAATTTGAAAAAGAGCGTCGGAAGTTCTTTCCAGATCCGCGGAGACGTTGCTCCGCCCATGTTGACAACTTTCATTTGAACCTCGTCCATGATTTCCATTGCGGCCACTGGAATACCGGTTTGCATAACCTCGGCAGCGGCAGACGCGGCATCGCGAATCGTGGGGAAGGTGACAACGGCGACTGAGAATTCCTGAGGAACAACAGCAAGCTTGAGCGTGGCCTCTGTCACCAGCCCCAGAGTTCCCTCGGATCCGACGAACAGGCCGTTGAGGTTGTATCCTGCTGATGACTTGCGCGGCCGTCGTCTAGTCTTGATGATGGTGCCGTCGGCGAGAACCACAGTCAGATTGATAACCCAGTCCTTCATTGTACCGTACTTCACAGCATTCGTGCCGGAGCAGTTGGTGCCAATCATGCCACCAATCTTTGCACTCGGGCCTGAGATCTGTCAGCTCTCAGACTTCCATACACATGCTAGATGCACGCGAGACTTCCGAGTTGAAACGTACCAGGGTCAATTGGGAAAAAGAGACCCGCTCCCTGCTTGGATAGCTGCTCATTCAGGTCCTGCCAGCCGATACTTGGCTGCACAACGACATCCATGTCATCTTTGTTAAACTGGACGATTTTGTCCATATAGGCAAAGTCGACACTGATGCCTCCAAACGGCGCCGAAAAATTCCCTTCCAGGCTTGACCCGCCGGAATAGGGGATGACTGGCACACGATGCTTGTGGCATATGCGCGCGATTGTCGAGACCTGTTCCGTGGAGCGTGGGTATGCCACGGCAACGGGAAGACCTTCGGGATTGGTCGTGGACCATTCCGAGTAGCCATGGGCGTGCAAGTCGTCGGGGTCCAGTGAGATGATGTCCTCACCCCTAATCTCGCGGCGAATTTCGATTAAAGCCTACGACACGACCCCAATGACCATACAGTTAGTGGTGTTTCACAGTCGGAGATGCCCGGACACAGACAAGGGGGAGGGGAACCGGCATCGTCTCGATCGTCACGTGAGGCGTGTGTGCGACATACCTGTTCCATCTCGCGCAAGCTTGCATATCTGGGCATAGGAAACACACTGTCCAGCATTACGGTGCCTGGGAAGTCAGAGTGTTTGAGCTCGGATGCGCCCCAGCCCAGCAAGCCAGCAGCGGTAGCGACGGCTAAAACACCCGAGAATGGCCATGCCGAAGCAATTCGCTTCTCAGAGCCTTTGCTGGCGATCGTGCGCCGGACGGCTGATGTTGTGAACTTCTGGCGGCCGGCAGCGCTGGAGCCGCTGCGGGTGGCGGAAGCTCCCAGATATCGGCCGAGGGGCTTCGCTGCCCTGGCAGCCCTCGAAAAATTGGCTGCCGACATTGCCAGCTCTTTCTGCAGCACGGCACGTATCGCTCCTCCGTAGATCGGCGGAAATCGCAGCAAGACACTTGGATGGGATTGGCTCTCTCGTTCCTTGTGCTGCTTATGCCCTCTTTTGCTCTTCCCGGCTCTTCAGTCTTTGGAAACCGAAGTTCGGAAACACTGTCGACTCCTGCTGCTTTTATGTCTCTGGAACAAACTCCGAGAGAATCCCAGAACAGATGTTCCCGGATTGGAACCTTTAACTGTCCCTCATTAGCTCTCGACTAGTGGCGCGATGCTCTCTGGCTTGGATTTGGCCATACCCACTCTCCACCTGGTCGGGCTGCATAAACCCGAGATACAGGAAGACGGCCGACGTCGCACGTAGGCACAAGTTCAAGCGTGCAGCACGGGGGGCGACGCAAAGGGGCCGACCGACAGGCAGATGTGGCGTTCTTTGGAGACGACCTCGAGGCCGAACGAAGAAGACAGAGGAAGTGGGTTTTTACGACGATGAGCTATGACGGGGGCAGGCGTATGACGAGACCATAGTGGGCGACCAAGAGTCTGGCGGCCACTGATTTGTTCAAGTAAGACGACGACGATGCCCGGATGGTGCTCGGAAGCTGTCCTGCTGGGTGCGTACGGCCGCCTCTTATTAATGAGTGCCGCTTCCACACGCCGGGGACCAGATGCAGCACAGGTGGAGCAGCGGCTAGATCCAATCAAGCCCAAGCTAAGGTCTGCTATGTATGTTGTGATCGGGTCTCAAGGGGGAGGCTGTGATTGTGACAGGTGGATCGAATCATGGGAGGGCAGCAAGCAGTAAGAGAGGAAAGGGCGAGAGAGGAGCCGCAGTCAGTGGTGGCGGCGGGAGGACAAGCAGGTTGGCGGGAAGACCACATCCACACGCGGGGCCCAGGCATGGGCATGGCGAAGCCATCGAGAGCAAGAGCGTCAAACATATATATACATGTATGTACGTATGTTCGCAACTGGTTAGGCCGGGAGGTACGGTACCGCGGTCCACAGCGCACGCCAGAGTGAAAAGACTAGGAAGGGTGGACGGCCACGCCAGGGAAGGATGCCCAGCCTGCTAGACGAGCCAACCTGGTTGACTGACTGGACAACTGAACAGGCACGGGGTTAAGATCGCAGAGACGACAGACAGGGTCCAGTGGGACCCAAGTGTTTTACCCTTGGACAGTGGAATCCGATGGCACGCATGGGAGGAATGGAAGGGTCGGCCCAAGAAAATGGGACGAGGGACGAACGAGACGCGGGAGGTGGGAAGGAAAGCGGAACGAAAAATGACCTAACGCCGAGCGAAGTGGAAGAGAGCGAGTGCTGCTGTGCATCTGACGGCATGGCATGGCATGGCATGGCGCTCCCACGCCCACTCGCGGGGCCGGTGGTCGAGGTGTCTACACGGCAGTGGGGTGGGCAGTTGTCGGGTGGAAGAAGACAAAAGAAAAGAAAAAAAAAAGATCAGATGGAGACAAGAAATTTTCTCGTGCTTCTGTCATCAGCAGGTACAGATGCACGTTGCAGATCCAGCCAGCCAGCGGCGAGTCTGTGCAGAAAGAAACCACACGACCGCCTTGCCCCCTCCCCTGCTCCGATGGAGAGGGATGTGCTCTCCTCAAGATCGTGTTTCAATTTGTCACTGATAGGCTTACCGACAATTCACATCGCACCAATGCCAAAGGCCATACCGTCATCGATCAAAGCCGTTGCCGAGTTGGGCGCTCTGAGAGCTCAGCCTCCCACGATGAAGGGGACGGGATGATAGGGTCCAAGTCTGACAGCCGCAATGCATTTCAAAAACTTTATTGCCATCCTACCTATGTACATGCCTTGGGACATCATGCTCGATATCAGCCCCGCACCTGCCAATGCTCACTATTGAGCTCCCGCTCTGCTTGGATGCGGGTAGGTTGGTGAAGGCACAAGCTCGAGGCAGGCACCTATCTGTCCACTTACAATCACAAACACACAAGCCCCCCCCCCCCTCCCCGCTGCAAGGTGCTGCTTGTGTTACCATTTGAATACCTGGTTAGGCGTCGAAGACGACTCGTATGGTGGGAGGATGCCGACGGAACTTCAGGTTCATGATCATTGTCAATCGGCCGCGCTTCCCATCGTCCCGGTAGGACAAGCAGACAGTTAACGAATGCCATTGAAATTGTACAATACCGGTAGTATATATGTACTGTACATGTGCTTACGCACGCACGCCCCTGTACGCAGCATAAGCAGAACGCTGGGCGCACAGAAAAGAGAAGGAAGCAAGGTTATCGACAAATACTTCTTCGAGGGAGGCTGCTCTTTCACAATCTCGAGATTGTGTGCATGTATGTACCTATGTACATGTACATGTACATTTACAGCGCGTTCGTGATACAGCATATGGCATCTGCCTCTCTATGTTTGTGCAATGTCAAAGAGCCACAGGTGCGGCTCGGTGTAAGGTAAGAGCTTTCAAGGTGACGAGCCCGACTTGGGGTTGGCAGTTGTGCGCCCAAGACTTGGACTTCCGGATAACTCTTCCCGTAGAAGCCCGCCAGCCCCAGCCTATCCACCTCTGAACCTTTCACACCTCGGACAGGGCACGACAGCTCACGGGGGATGATGGTAGGGCTAAGACCAACTGGCGCTTCCACTAACCTGTCGGGGAATAACTCGGCCGTCATCTTTGACGCATGTCTTTTCGCTGTATTCCATGACTTGCTACCCCTCAGCTGGGACCGTCAGCCCCGTCCACGAAAATCGCCGCCCTATGCGACACAAGGCTAGGAACACATTATATTGTGTGTCTTGTATTCAACCTAAAAAGCGAGCAGAGCCCCGAATCAGATGTGACTCTAAATTGCCTTGTTTAAAGAGAATGCTTTGAAAACGTTCACTGCCTAAGAGGCATACTCTCGAGCTTCAAATGGACCAACGGCTGGCGGGTGCGAAGGACGCCGCTTCGTGGCTTCAAGATACAACGACTCCACGGGCGAACTTGGAAAAAAAGGGTCCCAAGGAGCTGCACTAGAGGCGGCTGGGGAGGAGAAGTCTCCATCCTCATGCTGGTTTCGTAAGATGCGGAATGGTCAGCATGGAAGTTAATTTGCCGGAGGTCATGGGAACAGAATTGACGTTGAATCGGAACACGAGGAGCAACGACCGTGCTGCAATGGCAGAGCACAGAGATGTCATCCTCAAGTAACACAATCCACAGCATCCCATGCTTCCCCAGACCGCTCCGAAGCGTGGGGAACGCTTCGGCAAGGGACCATCCATGTTGTCGCCTCCGCCGCCGCCAACGACCTCCGCTTCGTTTTGAGCTCCTTTCGGTCGTAATTGAGACGGCTTTACAATTTAGCCCGAGGCGTCTCGGCGAGGTCGAAGTTTTGTTGGGTGATGAACGGCCTGCATCACACAGGATTGGGGGAACGTTTTTTGGCCTTGGATACAACCTGCTTGTTTCATTGTCCGACGCCAAGAAGCTCGAGGTAGCCCTCTCCAAGTGGATTGCCCCGCAGGACGGCACCTTGAGGGCTAGGGTGTTAGCTTCCGGAAGACACAAGCGATCAGGAGAGTCAGGCCATAAGCTTTCGACGGGAGCTTCGAGTTTTGCACGAGCTCTCCAAAGAGCTAAGTTCCCGTCGCGGCAAGGAGCCTTTCTGGGGCATCCCTTCCCGTCTGGCAAGGTTTTGTCCTGCAAGCGGCGGATGTGAGGGAGGAGCTCAAATGGGAAAGCGGTTTTCCTCTGAGAAAACCGCGTTCTTAAGTCTTCCAGGTGCTGACAGAGGCGCACCTGTCTTCATAAAAAGAAATCTCTCAACACGGCAATATCCGCTGCCTGTTAGCGAAGGAGCAAAAGGCCATTGACCATGGATGGATCCCTTTTGCTCCAACCATTCTCAGGAGGGTTTTGTCATTTGTTCCAATGAAACCATTGATGTCCCCATAACTTCTTCGGTTACACGTCACACGGCGGCTTTCGCCTTGAGTGGCCAAGTCTTGCCTGCCGGAAAATGACAAACAGCGGCTACAAAGTTCCGACTGCAACCATGGGAAGGCATCGGAGGCTTGGTGAGCTACCGAGATAGAGACACGTGCCAGCCAGATTGCACTTCTCCCACGCAGCCCTGCCTGCATTTCAGCCTGAAGGCAGCGAGCAATGTATGGAAAGATAGGTAGGCAAGGTAGGTCAGGAACAGCACTTTGCAGCTTTGGCCCTTTACGGTGACCCACAACTCAATTTGCTTGTGAACCCCATCCTGCTGATGCCTGACAGTGAAATCGCCGGGAGAAGTCCAAGAGCCCAGTGCAGCTTCACCGGCTTCGATACCTAGCCATAGGATGTGTATTTGAGCTTGACTTGCAACCGGCTGCAAGTAGTTGTGTGTTTGCTTTTAAGGCTGCAGATACAGGCCTCCTCCGCTAATACCAACCAGTCCTTTCCTTCAGTAGACTGGACACGAAGTGCCGCCATTCAGCCCCCTCCGACTGATATGATGTGTTCGCCTCTCTTGTTCTCGTCACGTCGCCGCCCCCCTACTACCTAGTTAGACTGTTAAGTCTTTGGCGGAACGCCGCACACCCTCCTTAGCTTAGTTCTTAGCCCACCGGGAATCGAAGCGGCGAATGGCTTGCGGCACGCCCCTGGCCGAAAACCCAAGGAGTCGGTGACGACTTGGAGAATTTGTGCGTGGTGATGGGTGGCAACCATTCAGAAGTCTTTAAGAGACCGGCAAGCGCCGCGCCACATAGAAGTTGGATGGGTTACCTAGGCGGAGACGGGACGACGAAGAGGAGGAGGGGCTTGAAGAAGCAAAGGAGCGGACAAGAAAGACCAGCCAGGCCCAAATATGCCCCCCCTCCCCATGCGTTGATGCCCGCCGCCTTTGTTGTCCACCGTTGTTTGCCATGTTCCAACACCCACCGCCAGTTGCACCCACCTTCAGCCACCCACCTCCATATTGTCTAGCCGCCCCTGTTCTTGGTCGTCTCGGACAGGCTGGATTCGTGCATCTGCAGAAGAGAAGACCCCTGATCCCCTGAAAAGCTGGGAAACGCACAGAGTGACTGCAGCATCTCCTGCCAACTCCTAGGAACAAGCCAAACCAAGGTTTCGGAAGCCGAAGCTGACGAAGAAAGAGTCCACGCTCTCAGTTGCCATAGCCCTGTCACAGCCGGTGGGGCAAGTGATTGAGCGATATCAACATCATCAGACGGGACTCACGAACTGTAACCCCACCCCTTCATTACGGCTCCTGGAACGACCAAATAGAAAGAGGCCACTGCCATGTTCTACAAGAATTACGTGATTAAGTCAAGCAGACAGGGACCAACTTTATTGTTGTTCCCTTGAGCTCGCCGCCGTCGGTCAAGTCCGGTGAGTGGTTGGGGTATGAAAAGGAATGAGGGGCAAATATTTTGCCAGACCTTGGCACGAAGGTAACTTGCATGCTCTTCTCCTGGTATTATAGCTTGCATTACATTTTATTCCCGAGTGTGCATATCGTTTCTATTGGCGGTAAGAGTACGGGAGTTGCGGAAGCCTCTTCCTTCCTCACACACGCATACATACTTCAGCATTTGCCCGCACGTCAGCTTAGGGTCACGAGACAATGTTAGATGGAACGTCAGTGGTTGATTTTCCTGTGCATTGTTGCTCAAAGTGAGTGTGTGGATCTGTGTCCGCGTGTGGGTGGTACGGGCTTCCAATATTCACAACCAAGTGGTGAAACATGGACTGAGGGAAAAGCCCATCTATTTCTTTTGCTCAGATACATACACAGGGCAAGATGTATCTTTGCAAGCATTTCCGTTTTCCCCATCACCGTTTACCTCAAGATCAAATACGTCTCGCGGGTGAACTCAGCAACACAGCTCACCATGGTTGCACATACCACCATACATATTTGAGATTTGATACGATGGTGGACAGTTTGGGTTTACCTACGCGAAGCTAACCCTGACCAACTAACCGACCATAGATAAATATGTGATGATATTCAAAACCTATACAGCTAGCTTCCTGATTATATTAATGATAAGTTCCGACACGTGAAAAAGAAAAGAAAAAACCCCTCCCCCCAAGCCACCTCGCCTTTGCGTCTCGCCCTTTTTACACCCTCTTAGAGCTCTGCTCTGTAAGTACGTCCTACCCACCTGCCTCAATTCCTCTCTACCTAATATTATCGTATACCTGCCTACCTACTTGCAACCGAGATCTTGCATGCATGCACGCATGCATGTAAAGTGATTATCGATCCAACAAGCATTTGAGCAAACACAAAGGAGCAAACCTGCACACACACACAAGCAAGTAACCGACACGCCAGAACAAAACAGTCGTCGTCAGAACTGTAGCCATTAAACCTCCCCCACAAAAAAGTGATCCCATCTATCCTACCTAGGTAGCTACATAGACACGGATTCCTCCGTGGTTCATATACATACACCTCAACTCCCCCCAGGTAAGAAGGTGCCAGTGTAGGGAAAAGGTAGTAGCACCTTAGGTTCGCAGGTTTGCAGACAAGTAAGGCAAGGCAAGGGCAAGGGGGGAAATCAAATCGCGCACAATTCAGTTCAGTCATCATCCATCCAGTTCCAGTCCTGATCAATAAAAACTCCGAAATAAAAAGCCGGTCATCATTCGAGTTTTATTCCTCCCTGCTTACCTTACCTTACCTTACCTGCCTACCTGGGTTATGTCTGTCTGTATGCACTAAAACAAGAAGCAGGGGGAGGAGGACGGATGACCTGAACCTGCATTGCAGCTGCTCGGTTCCTGATTGGGGATTGTTCGAGTCAATACCAGACGGTGAGGAAAAAATGGCCGGTGGTCATGTGCATCTTGTTGTCGTCAGGGGGGCGACCAGGTGGAGCAAAGCGTGGGGTGACAGTTGGGTTTGTGGCCCCGGGCACCTGGGAAGCAACGAGGTTGGGTCCGAGATCTGATGTACTCTCTCTTCCTGGACATGGTTTGGGTAGAACGATGGGAACGGGGGTGGGAAGGGGTGGTTCAAGGCAAGTGCAGGATAGATTCGCTGTAAGGTGACCGATTGGGGGCCCAAGAGAGGGGGTAGATGGGGATCGGGGGCATGGGGGTTCTGCTGCTTGACCCTCGTATGTGAACACACACAAACACACACAGTACGCAACAGCTAGGCACGAAGATCTACATGGCGTAGAGCGGTAAGCCCAGCCAAGAAAAAGAGCCGGGAGAGATGCATGAGACTAAAGATGGAACTTTTCACCGCTTAGAGATCCGACCGAACATGCAGGAGGGACAAAGGTTGTCCGGTTCTCATCAATTGAGGGCTGCAGAAGGAACAGGGAAGATGGTAAAAATCAAGTGCTGTTCCCACGTCCAATAGCAATTCAGTATCAAAAACCGATATGTGGCTCTTGTATACCATGTGTGCAGAGGCTCTGGACAGCCGAGCTCAACTAAAAAGTGACATCCGAGACTCCATCCAGCATGCTTTTAAGATCAGCAAACCCATGCCCCTGCCCTAGTTCCCCCATTGTCCATCCCTTCAGTGAGAAGCAATAGTGGTGGCCCGTCTGCGGTCACGCTCCTCAGAGATGGTGAGCTTGACACCCTTGCCCTTGGGCAAAGACACCCACGGCTTCTCGCTACCGATGACGAAAACGTTGCTCTCGCGAGTGGCGAACGAGTTGTCAATGGCATCCTTCAGGTGGACAATGTTGAAGCCTCCGTCGTGACGCTCGCGGTGGGTGATGACACCAACGCGACCCATGTTGCGACCTCCAGTGACCATGGCAATGGCGCCAGTGTCGAACTTGATGAAGTCCTGGATCTTGCCCGTCTCGATGTCGATCTTGACGGTGTCGTTGACCTTGATGGACGGGTCAGGGTAGCGGATACTAATTTTCAATCGTTCCGTCAGCAAAACGAATGGGGTTCCTGACATACCAACCGTCGAGATCTCGCTTCAATATATTCGCGGTCCCCAGTAACGGAGTCCACGATCCAACCAAAGCTTGGTCCAACGGCTGACAGATGTCGACAGAACTTACGTCCTTGCATCATGCGTAACCAAGAATGGGATTCCTCCTTTGCCGAGCTGAACACGCTTGACCTTGCCGAGCTTGTACTTGGCCTCCTCGTCCTGGATGCGGTGGACAGTGAAGCGGCCCTTAGTATCGTAGACGAGGCGGAAGTGCTCGCCAGTCTTCTCGATCGTGATGACGTCCATGAAGCCAGCGGGGTAGGTCATGTCGGTGCGAACCTTGCCGTCGACCTTGACCAGGCGCTGCATCAGGATGGCCTTGGTCTCGCGGTAGTTGAGCGCATACTTCAATCGGTTGCGGATGAAGACGATCAGGGGCATGCACTCGCGGAGCTTGTGAGGACCGGCGGAAGGGCGGGGAGCGTAGACGCCCGACAGCTTGTCAAGCAGCCAGTGCGACGGGGCGCTGAGGCGCTTTTGGTGCTTCTTCCTGTAGCAATCAGTCAGAATCGCAGGCTACACATCTCAATTTTTGGCCGTTGGTGTTTCGTTCCATTCGGGCATCTCGCAAGAGCTGCCCGTCTGGTCCCGGAAATGCGCCTCGCAGATACACGAGACATACGGTGCCGATGGGAGTGTAGACGTCGAACAACTTACGGTCCTTTACCCATTTTGGTCGATGTTGCTGTCGATTTGCTGGTGGATGGGAAACGAAGAGAGAGATTTCCGTTGAAGTTGGAGGCCGAATTAAAAAACTATCAATTTTTGTGGCTCTCAAACCCTAGCGGGCTTGTAGTGGGCCAATAAAGCTGGAGAGTGGGGCGGAGTGATCTGTGCTGAGCTCCTCTCAAGCGTTAGGGTAAACAGTTCTCTAAAAATCACCTGACCCGTTGGACAGCCACCACAGACCATGGCACATCCCAAGCAAATCGCAGAACTGATCGATCTGCAGCTTACAGTCAGTGATCCTGTGTGAGCACGGCTTTACTGCATTGAAATTAGCACTGCGGTCCCAGCGCACAACCAGTGCTCAAACCGCAGTCAAATGTTGCGTCGAGATACAGTAGAGGCAGTCTTGTGTCCGATTCGGTCCTTCGAATTGGACGGGCACTTCAGTCGCATCTGAGTTTTAAGATATAAGGGCGGACACACTAGCCTTCAAATTCGTATTTTCTGCGTTGCGGTGATGAATCAATTATTCCTTATTTCAACTCCTTTGACTAAAAACGAAGACGTTGCAGCAGCACAGCCTCCTCCGCGCCTGGGGTCGATGCGCAGGTTTGAAGTCGTCTCTCAACGTGCGGGACGTCTGAAATCTGGTTTCACGAATCCCAGGTAAACAAATGCCTGGTATTAAGATATAGGCCGGGGACTAAAAAAAGGACAAAGTATACATAGATAGTTTTTCTTCCTCGAACGTGCGGTAAACGTGAGAAGCTGGCGCTTTCTTAAGGTCTAAGTGAATAGGTGGGCAGGTAAATCCACACCTAGGTTGAAGTGGACAAACTGGCGATGTAATGTGATTAGAAATAAGGAGAATCGAAAGCATGGCAATCCAAGTAAGTAATATAGGAACAAGCAGACACAAATACCGACTGAGAAATGCTTCTCGCCCAAGTTAGAGATTGCTCCCTTTTCTAATCTGTAGATCCCAATTCCTCGCGCTGACTGCGTGTTTCCGGCCCAAAAAGCTCCTTGAGGATACCCATTGTACAATTATAACAATTCTTCCCATAGCACCTGTGATGACAGAAATCCCAATCTAAACCCCAATGTATTACCTAACACCGGCTGAAAGCGAGTTTTGTAGGTCTCCTTTGCCTCTCAGCGACATATTCCGACCTCTTGGAAACATGCTTGGGGCCAATAAGGCACCTGAGCCTCAGCAATGGTGTCCGGCCGAAAACCCAAACTGACGCGGATAATTTTGAATACTCATCGATCGTGCAAGAGGAATAGATAATAACAAAAGCGATGTCCCGAACGTCCGCCTGGGATAAAATAAAAGAACAAAACAACGCTAAAAGTGGGTGATGAGCCCTTGGAAACCCGCAAGAGAGTCTGGTAGCAGTAGGTGTACACTTGGCAGCCTATCTGTTATGGTCGAGACGAGGATCTGGGAGCCCGTTGGCAGGTGAAGGCGCATTGGAAGATCCATCATAGCCTCCGTATCTCAGATGCTCGTTCGAGACTTGGGAGTCATCCAGAAGAAGGCGACCGATGTCCATCTCAGTAGCACTGCTTGTGGCAATAAAGGACGTAGGCACCGGCTCGGGCATGTCAAAGACGTCAGCCAGGCCAGGAAGGGATTCCGATGATTCGAAATAGGTGGATGTTGGGGGCCATCTAGGCATGTCCTCTTTTGAGCTTGACCTGTTCAGCTGCGGCTCGAGAGGGCCGGATATGTTGGGGTTCAGCGCGTTCTCCATCGTAGTGTTGACCGATGGCTCGAGGAGGTGGTCCCCTCGACCAGGTTCCCGAGCCTGGAAACTTCCCTTCTCGATTCTGGCGTAAATCTCGGGATACTTATTTCGGACCCGGTCGCGTAGGTCAGTGGGCTGGCGACTTGATAGGTGATATCTTGGATCACGTTGAATTCTGGTCCAAGCTGGCCCATACTGGGCGAGGCCCTCCAGTATCTCCTTGTCATCCTGCTCTGTAAATGGCCGTCGCTCGCGACGGTGGGACTTCTTGAATGGGCCCTGGATCCCAAGCTCAACCAAGTCTTCCATCTTTTTCCGGTGTGCTCGACTCTTCCTCTGCTTGGGGGCCAAGTCGACCGTCGACTGGGTGGATGGCGAAACCCCACCTCCTTCAGCGGCAGCGCCCCCAGGTTCGATCAGGATATTTTCCAGTAGAGGCTGAATTTTTGACCTTTCGGTCTGCTCTGCTGCAGTGGTAGTAGAAGGAGGAGGGGCAGTGGTGGGTGTGTCGTCAGTACTTGAAGCTGGGCCTGCCTTGTCCTTTCCGGCACGTTTCTTCCCGGTCTGCCCACGCAATTCGTCGGGGCAGCATGTTCGGAACCGGTCCTTCAGGTCACCAGCAGTCCTCTCGTTAAATTTGAAGTCTGGATCATCCAGTATACTTGTCCACTTTCCAACGCCATGGCGGCTGACGCCGAGCAGGAGATGGTTCGTTTCTTCATCAGACCATTTCCTCCTCGGCTTCGTAGCCCGTCTCTTGACTTTTGTCCCATTGTTCTTGTCCGCGTCACTTGTGGGTGCCGTGGGAGCTCGGTCGTCGGAGCCTGTAATGAAATCCTTCAGCATGCCCAGATTTAGCGCTTCGTCGTCGTCGAAAGAGCCCGAGGTGATGGGCGGGAAGACTGCCGCGTTGGGCGGCGGTTCGTGAAGGCCGTTTATGATGGGCGGAACCACCTGCTGGGTCGACTTCTGCTTCTTCAGAGGCTGGGGCAGTTGGACAAAGTCATCTTTTGTAGTTAGAGCCCGGTGCCTCTTCTTGGTCGACAGGTCCTCTGAGGAGTCGGGCGTGGCATCCACAATCATGCGCAGAGGGAGCGTCGACGAGTGCGCGTCCGGGTCTCCGAGAAGCAGCTGAAGCGGGTGGGCGGGCTTTGAGAGCGCACTGGGGGCTTCATTGGCGTATGCGTTATCGACTCGAGTGGCCTGTTTCGCCAAAGCTTCGTCGCCAACTGCGTAGAGCGAGGGGAACTGGGTTGGAGCAGACTTGTCGCTCCGCTGGCCAAGGTCGGGCTCAAGTGGGGGGAGCGAAAGCGACTGGTTTCCTGAAGCGCCAAAGGAGGGCAACGACCGTACGGGCGGAAGATCAGGAGTCTGTGAGTTGTTGAGAAGGTGTATCAACCGTGGAGCCATCGTGGGACAATGGCCTCAAAGAGGAGGGCATTGGGTATGTGGTAGAAAGGCGAGGCCTGGGAGAACGAGCAGAATACGACGAGCTTCTCGAGGGGAGAGCTAGCACGGCGCGAAGAGCAATGACGACGTCGGCGATGATGACGGGGGGCCGGGGTCGCGCGAGAAATGACGATGCTTGGGTCTGGAGCTTCAAGTGACTGTACTCTCTAGCGGGGATTGGAAAAAAAGTCCTAATATTGGGAAAGGAAGGAGAGACTGTAAAGACTCGCGACTTGGAACTGGCTGGGTCTAGCCCTTGGATTGGCCGTCCCCTTGTTCTCCCCCCTACAAGTGTGTATGTGAGAGAGAAGTCTTTTTGGGAATTGGTAGACGAGATCCGGGCTCCCCGCGTAGAATGGTGTATTGAGGAATGTCGCTCAGATATCTCTCCAGCCAGTGGGTACCTATCCCAAGGAACGGCGGAAGGTACCGTGCCTTTACGCCGGAAGTACGACAACCATCGCCACAACAAAATGCAACCGCGAATGACCACGCCAAATGCCCCACGGTGGCCAAGTATGCCGCTCCCTTAATTGGACGCGGAAAACGAGTGTCAGCTGAAAGAACCGCGCAACAGGCTGCGTGCAGGAAACAGGTGTTTTCTCGCTGAGAAGTACGAGAGGTACATCCGGCGCAGGTGTTTGTATTAGACACGCCCACCGCTGTAAAGAATCGGGACAAGGCAACTTGGGCGGATGGGCGGCCCAGGAGTGCAAAGGTCTAGAAGGCTGGAACCTTGGGAAGGGCGGGGGGAGTGGGGTTGTTTCGAGAACTTAGGGACGATGTACATCTGCAATGTACATGTACCTCACCGACTTCGAATCCTAGGACGCACCGCCTCTACCGGTTCCCAAACGAGAAAGGGCTCCCCAGTCGATCTACCACCCGCCACAGGAGCCTTCCACGTGCCTTTTTCCAGCTTTCGTTGCGGGGAGGCAAATCCATTGAGCCATTCAATCCCATCTTGAAGGACAGTTACATGCTATATATGCACTATTTATTTCGCTGCTAGAATAGTATCACCCTAGAACCCTGTCGAGCTGGCCAGCCTCGTGAAAGCGGGAAACGAGTCACCGTCCTTTCTTCAGCTACAATGGACTTGCTAATCCCATCAGTCACTAGCTCCCGGCAGACAGAAGACGATGGATGTGCACTAGAAGCTTTCCTGCCGATGTCCAATCAGTCCAGAAGCTTTCCCTTTTCGTCCCGCCTCGTTGCTTGTTCTGCCGTCTGCATTGGAGCAAAAAAGGAAAGAAGAAAAGGGTAGTGGCAAAAGCTGGTGGAAAGGATGATGGGAACACGAGACTGATGGCGAAAGAATGCACTCAATCGAAAGAGGGTTTATTTTTTTTAAATAGCATGAGACAGTGACTCCCAGGATCCCACCACGCGAGCCTGGCAGGAACAAAACTTGGGTACTAACGCTGTGTTACAGCCAGCATGGCCAGCACGTCCACTGTGGTGCTGCAAGGAAGGTTGTACCGAGCAACTGTACAACCTCAGCACACAAAGGTTTAGGGGGGTCAGGCTCGGTCTGAGTGGGTGCTGGCATTTGCCCGAACGAACTATATGAATTTTCTTTTGTGTTCTAGATCAACGACCAGCTGACGAGTTCTACGCCGAGCAGGTACTTTTCACTATGGATGGACGCGTAAGTTTGCAGCCAACCGACAACAAGATCAGGTATGCAGTCAGCATGTCCGGGCTTTAATGCAACAAGAAAAGTTTTTTAATACAAAAATGTCCGCCGTGCCGTCGCTAATGCCTAGAGATACAGCATATAAATTCGTTCAGGTATGATGATTTACAGAGAAAAGTGAGACCCCAAAAAATGTCAGCTCCCTTAAAGAGCAAGGAATAGCGCAGCCGCCAAGACTGGGACGCCCAGTGCCACAGCATTGCGGCCAGCTCCAGCAGTCACTGGGAGCTTGCCGGACGCAGTCGGGGCCACCACAGCCAAGGTGCCGGTGCTAACCGTGGACGGCGTGGCAGGAGTCGGCTTAGCACTGTTTACCACAGTGCTGAGCGAGACGGGCGAGTTGGCCACAGGCTTTACAACAGTGGTAGACTGCGAGGCGCCAGGCACTTCAGCGGAAGGAGTAGCCTTCGCCGAGAATGCCGGGGCGGATGCTGCGGGAGCGCCCTCGCCGACAGGGCACACAGTGGTGCTTACAGCAATCACCTCGGTGGTGACTTGGCCAAGCTTAGCTGGGCAATTGGTGACGGTGGGCGCGCAGCTGGTGATTGTGTAAGTGGTGGTCGCGTAGACAGTCGATGTCGTCCAGCCTTCGGGCAGCTCCGAGCTGGAAGGCGCGGCGGTGCCAGTCGGCGTCACGGTTACAGGGCACACAGTCGTGCCGATAACGATGGTCTTGGTAACAACATGGCCGAGTGGGCAGTTGGTAACAGTAGCGGGGCAAGCTGTGACGGTATACGTAGTGGTCGAGTAGATTGTTGACGTCGTGGAGCTAATCTCCTCGCCAGGCGTGGTCGACGAAGGTCCGATGGTGATGGTGGACGAAATAGGACCCGTGGAGCTGACGGCGCTGCTCTGGCTAGCAGTCGAGGAAACGACGTTGGAGCTGGCAGCAGATGAGGCAGAAACAGATCCGCTAGCAGAGACAAACTCACTAGCAGAGGCCGTCGATGAAACGGACTCGCTGGCAGAAGCAGATGACGAAGCAGTCTCACTGGCAGAGGCAGTTGATGAAGTAGTCTCGCTGGCAGAAGCAGATGACGAAGCAGTCTCACTGGCAGAGGCAGTTGATGAAGTAGTCTCGCTGGCAGAGAGAGATGCACTGGACGAGGCAGACTCAGTCACCGACCCGGTCGAAGAAGCCGAGACAGTGCTGGATGGGGCGGCAGAGGAGGCGGCCGACGAAGACTCGGTGCTGGTGGTGCTCACGGGGAGGGTCGAAGACTCGGTCTCCTCATCGCATGTATCATCGTCGTCGTCATCATCATCGGTAGCGGTGCTCGTGCTGGTTGCGGAGCTGGCCGGGGCGGAAGAAGGCACAGGGGCAGACGTAATGGTCGACGAAACATCGGAAACGGTGCTCGAGATATCCGATGCTGTGCTAGACGGCGTGGAGGAGATTTCGGAGGCAGTGCTCGACGCAGTGGACGAAACATCTGAAGTGGTGACGGATGCGGATGTGGACAAAACAGCGGACGATGAATCCACGGCAGTGCTGGAAGCAAGCGTGGAGCTCTCATCCTCACACTCTTCATCATCATCAGTAGCAGTGCTGGAGCTGGTCGTCGAGCTGGCAGAGGCAGAAGACACGGGGGCCGATGTGATGGTAGACGAAGCATCCGAAACAGTGCTGGATGCTGTGGATGAAACATCCGAGGCAGTGCTGGAGACAGTGGTCGAAACATTGGAAACAGTGCTCGACGCCGTGGATGACACGTCCGAAGCGGTACTAGAAGCGCTAGACGATACATCTGTGGCAGTGCTGGAAGCCAGGGTAGAGCTCTCGGTCTCATCTTCGCAATCATCTTCATCATCGGTAGCAGTAGTCGTCGTGCTGGTCACTGAGCTGGCCGGGGAGGAAGAGACAGGCGCCGACGTGATCGTCGACGAAGCATCGGTGGTGGTGCTCGAGATAATACTGGAGCTGGCAACCTCGCTGGAGCTGGCGGCAACACTGGAGCTGGCAGCGGCGCTGGAGCTGGCAGCAACACTGGAGCTGGCAGCAACACTGGAGCTGGCAGCAACACTGGAGCTGGCAGCAACACTGGAGCTGGCAGCAACACTGGAGTGGAGCTGGCAGCAACACTGGAGCTGGCAGCAACACTGGAGCTGGCGGCAATATTAGAGCTGGCGGCGGCGCTAGAGCTGGCAGCAACACTGGAGCTGGCGGCGGCGCTGGAGCTGGCGGCAACACTGGAGCTGGCAGCAACACTAGAGCTGGCGGCAATACTAGAGCTGGCGGCGGCGCTGGAGCTGGCGGCAACACTGGAGCTGGCAGCAACACTGGAGCTGGCGGCAATATTAGAGCTGGCGGCGGCGCTGGAGCTGGCGGCAACACTGGAGCTGGCGGCGGCACTGGAGCTGGTGCTGGATACAGTGCTTGAGGCAGCGATGGAGCTGGCACTGCCAGAGACTGAAGTGGTCGAAACTGTGGAGCTTGTGGACGCGTAGCCTAGTTTGACGCACAATTCTTCGCCGGGGAATATAGCGCATGCGTCGTTGAGCTTTCCCGGGTTGAGAGCTCTGAGTTCATCAACTGTGATACCGTTGGCGGTCGCAATCTTCTCGCACCAGTCGCCAGGCACCACTTCCACATATTTGACACAAGCTGTGGGCTGCGCGGTCGGCGATGTAGTGGTTGACGAGGCGGTAGGGGTCGGGTAGACAGCACCAATTCCAGAGTGAATGGCCTCATAAAAGGTCTTTCCGTTAACCTTTTCTTTGGCGTATTCCACATCCCAGACCGAAGCACCGCCGAACGATGCTCTGTTCTTGACTTTGCTGAGGAGAGTCACAGCAGCATCCGCTGAGAGGTAGCCGGAGCCGGCGGCGGCAGACGAGCCTGGAAGGCCAACATAGAGCTTGGCGTCCTTGCTCGCAGTGTTCGAGATCCACTGCTCCCACGCAACGTAGTTCGACTCGAAGTTTCCAGAAGTAGCCTCGCAGCCCACGTTGTTGTAGTACTGAATGAACAGAGCATCGAAACGAGCCTCGAGGATGATGGCATCCATCTTGAAGTTGGCGGAATCCAGGGGGCATTCAGGAGCTGCCGTCAGCAGGTACTTGCCAGGTGCAGCATCAATCAGCTCGCGGAGACGCTTAGCCATGGCCACAATGCCCTTGGGGTCAACTACATCAAGTTGAATATATTATTAGCAAGACAGTTCGAAAACGGTGTTCGCTGAAGTAATCAAGTGAATACGTACAGAACTTGACCTCAATATCGAAGTCGAATCCATCAAACTGGACATGCTTGCCGTCAAAATCGAAAGGTCGCGGCGTGGACTTGGCGGGATTGTATGGGCCAAAAGCATTCCACACAAACTCGGCAAAGTAGTTGCCGTTCTCCACGGTCGTCACTGTATAGTCGGACTTGATGGGACCAGTGTTGTTGAAGACGCCACCAATAGCAAGGAGAACCTTCTTGCCAAGGGCCTGGCATTTCGGGATGTCGCCCGCGATTATGGTGCACTTGCTGAGGAGGTTAGACTTCTGGTTGCCGTTTTGGTAGACGTCGGCGGAGCAGTGGGCAGCGAAGTTGGTACCGGCATAGTTGAGGCCGGAGGGGTCCTTCTCAGGAGAGTTGTTGACGAAGCCAACCGTGATGATCTCGAACCCGTTACTCTGTTCACAGTACTCTCCGAGGGTCTGTGAGCCCGTCTGGCCCCAGTAGACGTTGACAGACGGGGACGCGAGGGCCGGGACGGCGGCCAAGACGGCCACAGCCAGAGACTTCTTGTAGTTGTACATTATCGAATCTGAAATTAGGCGTAACTTGAATTATTTACGAAAAATGAGCGAGGTGGCCGAGGCCAGAAAGAGTGTGTATATGATGATACTGAGATCAACAACGAAAGGACGCAAACGAAAACGCTTGCAAGCGGCAGGAGAGCACGCCGTCTGGTGGTTGACTTGGATGATCCAAGGAGACGTGGTGCAGAAACGGCTCACCCGAGGGGGGGAGACGAGCGCAGCCCGACCTTTCATACTGCTCGAGATGTGGACATGGGCTTAGGGCGCCCCGTCCGAGAACAGTCAAGCTCAGTTGATGGCTCTGAAGTCTGAAGAGACAGGGGGGGTAGCGCGCCGGGCATGTCAACCGCGGCGGCCCTGTTCGGGATAGGGAATAAGGAAATTGCCAACGCCCTGCAACGCAACCCCCCTCACCGTGCCGAGAGCCCCAGCGTTAGGTCCAAGGCGTTCTGTCTCGGGAGTCCGGTGCCATCACTGTGGCTTTTTCTCATTGCCCTAATGCCTGCGTCGGGAGCCCCATCAGCAATGTGGTGATGGCCATCTCGACTTCGCTTCGTTTTCTGCATCTCATTAGCAACTTTTCGACTTTTCGCAGACGTCTAGATTCCGAAAAAGACTTCGCACGCAGAGTGAACCCGCTCCTTGGGTCCCACTGGTCCCAGGATTTTGCGGAGTGCGCCAATATTTCCTACCTGCTCCATCTGATGTTGGATGCAACCAAAGGGAGTGAAGGAATGGCTGCGTTTCCCCTGCCAAGACCTTCTACTTTTGGGGTTCGTTGCCTTGCATGCATGTCATGGCAGGGGACAAGCGCCAAAGTTCTCTCGGATATTGTCCGGATTTATCTGTGCTGCTGTATCAACACTCGGTCTGGGCACCAGGCGTCACGAATCGCTTTTCAGGTTGTTACACAAAACAAGTCTTGTCCGTCATACAAACATCTGCACCGAAAAAGGGGTAAGTAAATAATAGACAAAGCACAAATCTTTATTCACAGTGGTCAATAGACCAATGTACTGTAAACGGTGGGGAAAACCCGGCCATGTGCCGAATATCTGTACGAAGAGCTTATAAACTTGGGGCAAATACACAGGTTTGAAAGCAACAATGGAATTGCGAATGCTGACAATCATGTCGAGGAGGTTGCGAGAATTTGTGAAAAGAGGTGGGGGCAGTTTAAAATTGCCAACCGACTCGAACCAAGAAGGCGAATGTCATTTGTGGGTTTCCGCTTCGGGGCAAGCCCAATCCGGAACTGTGACCAGGTTTGCACAACCGCATAGCGCCATCTGCCTGGAGAACTTCAGCAGCAGACTGCACCAACAAACATGCGACCCAATTCCCTGGGCAATTCCACACTCCTTCACGTTTGCACAGCGGGCCCGCAAAACCGGGTTACATCACAACACACGTCACAAAAATAGGTAGACCCCTATGACACACACGGCAAGCCGCTGAACGATCCAGAAGATCCCAATGTCCCTAGGTCCCCGCATTGTGAAAAGAAAATGAGGCTTGATAGACCTCCTACTTCCTTGGGGAATGCCTGGAGTCTCCCGAGTTTTTAAAGGTCTGGATCTGTGATCAAGTCATTTTGGCCGATGCTAGAAGCTGAAGCTGACTGTGGGCTTCGCCCGTTCTAGGGTCATCCCAAGAGCTGGTTTTCCTTCTTCTTTCGGGATTTTGGTACACGTACTCCCTGGAACTTTGGGTCCGCCCTGCGCCACGAGGGTACATCGGGTCCCCGGTAGAAACCATAAACACGCCACCAGATCGTGGCTTCTTGCGCCCGCGTCTTTCAATTTACGCTAGGGTTTTGGTGGGTGATCGGCATTGCCTGTCACTGGGCATTACATGTAAGAAATGTGTGATAATCAGACTTAACGACATAATGAAGGGCACGAAGTATTCTCTGGCTTTTGTTACTGGAGATGGGAAAACATTTGCGTGTCGGAATATGGGAAAAACAAAGGCCGGTCATTGCTCAGTAAGGCTGCGAGAGTTGGTCCGCTGCACTGCATTACCTCTCGTTCTGTAGCATTGTTAGTTCATATAGTCTTTCCTTCTTCATTTCCTTCTGATGTGAGTTGTCGGAACTCGGGGACGAATAAGCTCCCAGTTCGTCCACCAACAGGCTCCGGGGCTGACTCGCTGTAAAACCTTGGCACAAGTTGGCATTTGTGAATGGGAAAACGGCTGCTTGGCAATACAATGGCCAGCTTCGGTCGGCCAAGCCTGGTGTGCCGTTAATACAGTTGTACACGTCTACCAGGGATATAGAGGTTGTTCTAGGGCATTCAGACATATAGGAGGGCATTCAAGATTATTTATTACGCCTGCATAACACCAATCATGGCCTCGCTGTGATCCAATAAGGCATACTTAACTTTTGATCAAGGGCTAATATTTCAGTTGGAGGCCCTACCTGGTAGAAACATACCCGTGCTTCAGTTCACTCACTAACCTTTGTTTTCCCGGCACAGGTGTACGGAGTTCGGGGTGTGGCTACTGCTGCGTCTTGGGACTTAACAGAGGAAATTAACTTTGTATGACTGCCTGTCGACAACCAAATGTGCGACTGCTTGGGGAACTTCAGAACTCTTTCCGAGCCTAACATGCGGGCAAAGCAAAACGTTCACACGATTTTCCGGTAACCTGTTACTTTGATGCTTTTGGAATACGCTGACCGTTCTACGTCCCCTTCCAATTGACACTTCCGGGTTGTGTGCCCACAGTTGAGAAATATTATAGCCAAGAAACGGGATCGACGTTATGGTGACTAGCACCTAAATGTCCTGTAATGCAATGCCCAACCTATTTTGGCACGGATGCGAGTTTGAGCATGTTGTTAAAATACGAATCGAACTGTTGAGGGTTACTCTCTACAAATCGACTTTGGAACGCATCAAGTGTTAGTCGAGTATTAAAGATTTGCTACTGTTTTCTTCTTGCCATAGCCTCCTCCTATCCTTCAGGGCTCCCTACGTCCGTCAAACGTCTGTTGTTCATGTTTCTCCTCGTGTTACCGGAAATCCAATATCTCCAAGTCAGGTATCGGTCCGACGTACGAACATACTACAGGTGTTCCACGGCGAGATAGACTAAATAGGAGTAATTCCGCTGCATATCCTGGTTCAGATGGAAGCCTTCTAATTGCATCTTACTCAAAACTTGATATAACACATTTCTTTGGTCCTTTCAAATCCTTAAACCTCGAGCCATAAATCTAAGTATTGTACACACAAAAAGTGGAAGTATAACTCCGGAGAAGAATCGTGCTTGGGATAACCACAGAGCTTGGCATGTATAGTAACAGTAACAAGGTACAATATAGATTACGAACAAACATTACCAAAGACAAATTAAACACAAGTCCCAGGTAACTATGGTTCAATAACGCACAAGTTATAGTTATAGTTCAAGACGTGATGCTATCACAAGACGGGCAAAATGGGCTACTCGACAGGGTTAGGTAGCTACAGCAAATCAATGATAATGGAAGCCAACTGCCAAGAGCACATATCCCGTAAAATAAAGCACCATGGACCAACAGGACTATGTCCAACCATCTATAAGTTAACCAGGAAGTGCCTTTGTGCAGCAAGCTTCCAGCTAACCCCGGAGCAATACATCCGGAGACAGGAAGCTGGGCGAATTATCGCATCACGTCTGGGACAGTGCGTTTGTATTATGTTATCTGATGTATCACAGCCGCATTTGCACGGTTGGCAGATATACAGCGGAACCAGGCATTCGGTCTCGTGGCAAAACCAAATATCTCACAGTGATTGAAGTGTGAGTCGTCGTCGTAGCCTTCTTTTGGCTCTCTTCCTCTTTCTTCGGTGTGGCAACGATACACGAGTCTGCTTTCAAGACGCAGCTGTGTATTTTCTTTTATATGTCGCCATTGCTAAATTCATCGGCGGGGATGTACAAGCATCTTAGGAGAACGACCAACTTGGCTTTCTTCCTAATCTAGCCTATCAGTTGTCGAATATCTATTTCCATTTTGTCTTTTTATGGAAGCTCCGACAAAATCGCTTTTGTGAAGAGGAAATTTACTCCCACTGTCAATGGATTTCGGCCTACGAGACATGTCGACATGGATGACATGAATGCTACATAACCAAAGAAGGAGACACGCAGCTATGTCACGCCATACCTATATAGCGAGTCTCCGTACACGTATTCTATGACTTTAACTGAACTGGTGAAATATTTGTTATTCATGAGTCGGCAATGGATGTCGATGCCCGCGGGGCAGTCATCCTCGCCCAAGTCGACTCGAATCAAGAAATGACGCATTGCAACGATTAGAGTGACGTCAGCTTAAAACCCGTCCTCTCTGCTGCGAGGACTGTGCTGCTATGATTTATATCCTTTTGGGGGGGGGGGGATTAAAAGCTTGCGAAATGCATTAGAGATGCGTAGGGGGACAATTGACATACTCTTAACATTCGTTATGGATGAAAAATGAATGCAAGCCTATTTACTACATAAGAAGGGAACTATTAAACCCTATCATTCTTTATATGCCGTATCTCCCGCACCCAACTCACGCAGTGACATACATTTTCTCAGCAGAGGTGCCGTGTACTAAGAGTCTGTCTCGGTAATCGAATAGCCGCCGCCCGTTGACTGTCAGCCAGCAGCGGCGCTGAGACAGCCTAATGAAGTAAGTGATTCGCGATAATGTGATATGGTTGCACAAAATAAATACCTCTGCCGGGGATATATATATTAGTGAGTGAATTGAAGCTTGGTGCACTTCAACTAACGTAGGGCTTTATGATAAAATAAGATCCCTTATTAGAGAGCTACGCATGCTTTATTGGATTATTAAGAGGCTTTGATCGGTATTTTCCAAGCGTAACAAACAATTTAAAACCCCTAGATATCCCCCTTTGACGCGTCAGGATGTACTTCACTAACCTTTATTTCCGTGGTGGAGGTGTAGTGATAGTGACCTTAGAGGTTTTCAGACGACTCATTCGCGAGGACGACGGCGGCAACCAGGTTTTCATAGAGCACCGGAGCCGGATGACGACAGCGACACGCTCAGATTTCCTAGACCAAACAATAATAGATGAACCCTGGCCTGGATCTCCAAGCCCTCTCCAGTCGCTCCTCACAAAACCTTGCCACAAAATCTTGCCTGCTCCTCGATGAAATGTGCGTTTGCGCATTTAAATGTGGTATTTCCCAAGGAAAAACTGGCTATCTTTATACTATCTAACGTTAAGCTGTGTTTCTCAAACGCCAAGCAAAACAACCTAGAAGCAAAGGTTCAGTAATGTGAGTTTTGGCCCGAAGCGGCCGCTAATGTTCTGTCACTGTCCGCAGCTTATCCTTGTTGAAGAGCATCCGTGCTTTATTTTTAGCAAAGTTGGGGAGATATATATATACAGTTCGGGCTGAGCTGCGTCTCTCGCTGGGTCGAACCTGAGGCCAGCAGTGCGGAACTATACTCTACATAACGAATACATTCAGGGCGAGGAAGCGCTCGGAATGCGAGGACGCTATCGAGAAAGGGATGCTTCCTATCATCGCCACAAATGTCGCGTTGGTGGTCCGAGCACTGATGAAAGGGGCGTGGATGCTTCGACGGGTGATGACAGCTCAAGCGCAGTTCCAGGGGCTGGGGGGTGGGTGGGCAAGTCCAGGGGTGGTTTGACCCCATCTAATTCCATCGCAACTCGTATTCACTCACTCACTGGTTTACTTGGAGGCCACCCACGATAGATTGACGCGCGAGATTCAGATGAGGACACCCATTATCCGTACTTTGAACCAGGCGGCGGCCTGACGGCCAGCGACGAAAACTGTCCGCACCATCAACTCCAGAAACCAACATTTGCAGTCGTACTTCCAAGATTCTTTGCAAGCCACCATTCTCAAACCTGGACTGCACAACAGTGTCCGCATGGCTTGGCGCAATGCGTACCCCCTGCCGCCCCGCCATTGGCCAGGCGCGTTGGATTTAGCGGCCCGCCAATGCAGGGCGCATACACTGCCTCTTGCCCCGGGCCGTTTGTCTTTGTGGTGCTACAGCCATCCCTAGTCACAAGCCCACCTGGCAACAAACGAAAGGTTTTACTTTACCCAACACTCCCGCGAAACCGTACATTCGTTTCCTTTCCGTACTTCCCCGCTCGTTTCCAAACCTCGACAACTTACGCCTTCATTTTAGTTTCGATTGCGTCCTCTTCAATTCGACATTTTCAAGAGTAGGGTGAACTTGGCCGATTTCTGATCCAGTCCTCCAACGTCACACCCCTTCATTTCAACCACCACCGTGGTCCCTGCCCAATTCTGTTGCTCCCTTGGCTGGCATATTGGCAGCAACAGACCGCCGCAGACGGGACGATTTGGAAGAACATCGACATTCCACTTCGTGGCTGCTAAGCAAATCTACGACCTGCATTGGTCGCCTTTCTGTGTGCACCTCACCTCGATACTCGAGTCGGAATAAACATCGCAGGTTCCGCCATTCTGCCTCTTCCCATACTGCATTATCGCGATGCATCTCAAAACGATATGCGACCTGCTCGTCGTAGGACTTTCGGCCATCTCAGTCGCTGAGGCCACCTTCGTCAATGGCGGAATCGTGGTTGACCGGAATGGGAGACAGATCCAGAGGAGACAGGAATCAGACGAGTCGAAGACAGCCAACGCCGCAACTTCGAGTGCCCCAACGTCTGCTCCGACCGTTCCTCCTTCTCCGTCGACCTCAAGCACTCCTGCTCCCCCAAAGTCGACTTCGACACCACCATCACCGTCTTCGTCAACTCCTCCCCCGCCACCGCCGTCATCGACCCCGACTTCAGCAGCACGCCCTTCCTCGTCCTCACCATTACCACCTGATGTCACATCTTCCCCCCCTGCGGCCTCCACCACCCCTCCACCAGAGACCAAGGACAGTACCACAAAGCCTTCGCAAATTGTCGACACGATCACAGAGACTTTCACATCTACTCTCGAGGATGGATCCACGATCACGTCGACTAAGACATCGACGAAGACCTCAAATCCCACCCTTAGCGATGGCACGACCAACCAGTCACAGGGGATGACCCCCCAGACCCGGAACACCGTGATCGGTGTGGTCGTTGGTGTTGGCGGTGCCATTATCCTTGCTGGGCTAGCATTTGTAGCCTATAGAGTTTGGGGTCGGAAGAAGTCTCAACTGGAGGATGACGGTTTGGGCGACTACACTAGTACTGCCGACAAGTCTGAAGCCACAGGCTCGATGAGTGGGCGAACACCGTTCCAGAGCACCTTGGAGAGCTACCATGCTCCGACGCAGGTGAACACGGCGTCCAACTTCTAATCACCCGAACGCCAAACCGCGCGATACCGAAAATACCCAGACGGCGGTTGCTGTCATTCTGTTTATACTCACCCCGCGTTTCTTCGACTGTCCATATTTCTTTTGTTTTGCGTTACTTCAAGCACTAGCGGAGTTTTTAGCATTATTCCCAACAACGAGGAAAAGAGGGACACAGATTTCTATAATCGTCAGCGGTCATGTTCATTCAGCATCCATGGGTTTATACTGGAAAGGGTCGCGAATGATTGTTTTACTGGCTAAGGAGAAAGATGCAAAGGCGGGCTAGGCTGAGCAGCTTTTTGAACCGAGGCCAGAAGTTCGACTGCAAGACACGAAAAAAAAAGTTTCTTTTTTCTTTCTTACGTTTGTTAGCAGCGAGCTTGATAGATTTTATGTACTATCCACAGAGCTGTAGATATTTGGTAGTTGCATTGCGTAGGACTTTTAATAATATGAACCCATCGTAGATACGCTATCGTCTGTCTTTGTGGACATAACATGCAATGACGAATTTGGGTTCCGATTTTTGGCTTCTGTCAAAGTCTCATCTGAACTTCGGCAGAATTTAGAGCTGGGCACTAAAGAGGTGTCGTCGTTAGGCCAGGAGGCTTGGCTTGGACCTAAATAAGGGTCTGCTGGCCAGGCTGAATCAAGCACGCGTACGCAATGGGGCTGTCATTGGGAATGAGGCTAGAGAGTTCTTCCACGCCGCATCTCCGAAACATACAGCTACGTGGGTTTCTTACTTATCCTTCCAGCGATCTCAAAACAAAAGTATTAATTATATGTTTTATAAACCTATTATTATGAATGGAAATGCCCCTATGGGATACGAGACTCGAGTGGCGATTTCGGAGAAGACTCTGGGGAGAGCGATATGACGGGTTGGAACTTGGGTCGAGTCGTCCCAAGTTGCACAGATTGCATCCGTCGCTGTCGGCCAGCACTGTGACATTATTTCCTTCAGCACTGGGTCGAGTGGGCGGGCTCTGCCAGCGAATGAGCCCCTATTTCCCAGATAGGCCTGCATTCGCGACCCTCCACTTCACATTTTGCCGACATGGTGGCGGTCACGTGCATCCATTTCCCCCCTCCCTCGAAAGCTCGAGCATCTGTCTCAAGACAGTTTCAGCACCCGTCTTTTCAGTTTTCTGCTTGGTGGGAGATCGGGTATTCTGGGATAAGATGCATTGCCCGTCTGGCAGAATTACTGGACTTCTGTAAATGATCTGAGGGGTGGTGTATGAGTGTGTTGGTTTTCCGCCTTATACCACTTCCCTCCTCCTGCTTTCTTGTTGTCGCCCACAACTCTCTGTACTAGACCAAGTTATCCGAGAGGAATTCGAAGCAATATACTTACTTTCTACCTTCTACTGGATAGTATTATTTACTCACATTATGCGGTGGTGTAACGAGACCTTTTTCTACGTCCTTGGGACCTGCGCCATTGGCGGCGCCGCCATCGCCTCCGCCTTGTCGGTCAATATGGAGGACGCGGTCCATCCCGAGTTCCGAATGGGCCTCCTGGCCCCGAGGCAGGCGGCCACCAAGACGAATCTTCAGACCTTCACTGGCGCCCTCGGCGATATAAAGGCTTCTGCCATCCAGAGCTCGGGGAATCGGGACAAACCGTTTGAGGTGGATTCGGAGACATTTGTAGGTCTTTCTTTTCGCACCCTCTTTCTAACTTAAGAGGAGGCAGAGTTTCCCTTCCGATCTTGTTTCAGCGCGAGAGATACATAACCATCCGTTTTCCTGCCGGAGTCGCAGAACACTGTGGACGGCTGCTAAAGAAAGTTGATGGTGTCAATCGGCTCACTGACCTGCCTCAAAAACAATATAGAACGATTTCAAGACTGCTGCGAACAGAGCCTGTGACAACCAATTCAACGGGTGTCAAAGGTTCGCAAATGATAATCAGAAGAAGCCTGGCGCATTTACAGTTGGGGACTGCGATAAACAAAATGGTAAGCACCTCAAAGGGGAAAAGCCACATGTGCTCGTTCGATCTCTGGGGTGTTTCTGAGGCTAAACTTTGCGTGTGTCGAAATAGTGGCATGCAAGAGCGCTGCAAATGCGACACCGGTCACTTCGTTCGACGTCCCGCCGCCGGTGCTGGTGAGCTCCAACGCCGAGTTTGATTTCTATTGCGACGCATAGACCGGGTTTGCGTGATGTCTGCGAGCGAGTCAATTTTGCGATACCATATACTGTTGCGCGGGTGAACCGTGACTGGCTTGGTGTGTCGGTACGATGTCATGTATCAATATGAGCCGCATGTAATTTGGAAAGGAAGAGCGTTTGGCTTTGACGTTTTCCTTTGTTTTTGGAGTTTGTGAATATACTTCGGAATATGGATGGATTCAAAGGGGAGGAAATCTCAGCAGTAAACAATAAATCCATGTTGAATGAATGCCGGCTTTCAGAGCGTGTCGACAAAAGGAGACAATCCACTGTACTCCATATCCGTACCTTTGATAATTTTTGCGGTCGCTTTCTTGAGCTTACTGGAGGCAGGAATTCCAAACCTTTTTTTGTCCTCATATAGAATGTTGCCACGGCCAGGAACGGACCTGTAATGAATTTTCGTTCAACGATGTTTCTTTCAGCGGAACGAACAATGGTTTGTCTCAGAAGTGAGGCTCTCCCGAGCTGAATCAGCTGCAGCTCACGATGCCCTGAAAAATGCCCTGCCGCGTTCATGCCCCATCCATGAACGCAAGATTGGCTTCGGCGGGACAGGAAACCCTGGGTCTCGGATATCAAGCACCTTTGCACTGTCCGCTGCCAGCATTTGGCTTCGTCGCTACGGCGGGTGGAGCCTGCCGATTTAGTGCCATGGGGTAATGCAGGCACCAAGTCTGCAGCTTCCTTTGGATGAAGGGACGAGAAAGGGCGTGTGAACCTGGAAGACGACGAAAAGCCACCGGAATCGCAGAACAAATGGGTTTCCAGCTATCCCCCGCTGACGGATCAGCCGTTTGCCAGATGCCTATCGATTGCAGAGGGCGGAATTGTTGCGAGGTACCTTGGGACAAGGGGGGGCGTGGGCAACTCCCGCGCCCCCGAGCCCCTCGAACGAGTACAGACCATCTGCCAAATGAGCGCGAGATTATCAGTGCGGCCATGTGGAGCGACAGGGAGGCGTGTTCATTAAAGCAGCTTGTCCCAGCCGAAAAAAATATATCGCTAGCCGGCCCACGACACATCACCCCTTCCTCCCCTCAGAAGCCACGGCCATCCTCGCGCGTGTCCCTGTTGCGTGCCGACTCGAGTTTCTTTGCAACTCTCCGTTCTCACGCCCAAGTCTCGAACGGCAGCAACTCGCGACTCGATGTGTCCGGAAGTCCAGAGCCGTCGGTTTCTCGTCCCTCTGTCGCTCCTTTAACCCAATACCCGATTTTAATGTTTCTTGGCTTGCTTCTTTTCTATTCAACCAGCATCTCCGCACAACCTAATTGCCGGGAAGCGCGACGCGCCCAACCCGCCTCAACGACAGTACGAACCCCTGTCTGTCTTTCCGGATAACTTTGCTGTCTGCAAATATTGTGAGAACGTTGGCAACGCGTACAAATCCGAGCATCAGCTGCAGACGACTTCATTCGTCTGTGCTGATCTCATTCTGGTGAGTCTAAATCCACTGTAGCTCACATGTAACCTCAACATGCCCAACAACCTGGACGAGGTTTAACTCTCGGCTATTGCTCAGGGTCCCTCGAAGACGTCGTCCGCACAGCCCTCACCCCAGACTCCTCCTCGTGCATTCGCACAGGACGGTTGCCGATATCCTCGAGCTCGGCCACATTCCCCGGCTGCGTCTCCTGCTCTTTCCAGCGCTTCTACCGCCGACGGCGAGGCGTCATCCCCCGAGCTTCCTCCTCTGCCTCCCCCGCCGCTTCCCGATCGAGTGCGTGGATTGTTGAGGACCCCGCCTCGCAATAATCCTGTGGAGGATAACGAATCTACACGAGACGACGCCGCTCATTGGGGCTCTCCGTATCCTCCGCATCTCCGCCGCGAAAGCTTGAGCAGCGAAGCGTCGGAGGACTCACTGATCCATCATCTGGAACTCCAAACTCCATTTCTTCGACCTGTTCCGTTGGTGCAAGATTCGCAGACCGCAGCGCAGACCCCCGAAATCAGTGCCGCTGCAGCTGTGCTCGCGAATAGGGCAAGACGTGTTCGGCACGGTATCACCGAGGACTGGATTCGCCAGCATACTTCTCACGGCAACGAGCTGGAAGAAAAACGGAACTGGTTTAGCGACGGCACCGGCGATAGTGAGAACTCTTCATTGAGCGGCTCATTTTCCGGCGAAGACGCTGCCTGGCTGGAACATAGTGATATTCTCACACCGAGAGCAAATCGCCAACACGAGAATCAGCAATTACCCCCGAATCGGCCCAGAAAGAAATCCAGTAGTGAGACCTTGAAACAAGCGCTTCTGAATAGCAAAGAACACACTGGCGACGCAAAAATGGCGTCCTCAGGTGACTGGGCAACGCCCGACAGCGCAAGCGACCACGCCGCTCCCGCGCCATCCCAGGAGCCAACACCATCCATCGAGAGGCCCAGCACACCGAAGCCCGACGGCGAGGAGTCGGTAATAAACGGCAAGGCTGCTACCCCCATAACCCCTTCAAAATCAACAATAAAATGGGCCGCTTCTGTAGTAACGCCCCGTATCAAGAAGAAGGTTCCCTGGAAGGGCAAGAACATCATGGTTCTTCTTCCAAGAGACGACGAACGGGGCCAACCAGGTAAAGCCCCCAAGCCTCTGACCGAATCCGAGGTGGAGGGTATGATGCGAAGCTGGGATCAGCTCGGATACAACACCAGAGGATTCGATCTCGATACTCCTCCCTCTTGGCAGTCTGTGCCAGGCGAGCAATCGCAGAGCAGGGGGGCCTGGCCCGATTTTGATGAAGTGGCTAGAGAGCGCAAGCAAGGAAACTGGAATGTACTCCTTCCCGATTTGAATGCATGGAAGCGATACGTCGACGAGTTGAACGAGGCAAAGCTGCGCGCACTAGGTGTATCGTTTGGAGACGAGGACCCTCCAGCCCCCTCTATGTCGCCAGCTTCGACCTTGAGCCGCCAGGCGTCTGTCACGCAGTATCCCCCATTGCCATTTTCGCCGCCGTTGCCGACCTCCTCAGCATCCAGCAACCATGCGAATCAAGGCTTCCCGTTCCCTGGATCATATGGGACTTCGGCGCCTCAGAGTCCTGGTATTCTGTCCGGGGCCTCGCCTTCATTTGGTGGAAAGTACAACCCTCGGGCTTCTATTTCTATTCCCTCTCCGCATGGATGGTCTCCTCATATGATGTTGCACCAAGGCCATCGTGCTGGCTCGCCATCACTCGCAAACCTGCACGCGATGATGTCACCAACTTCACCTTTCTCGGTCGATGGCATGCATGGGCACCAGCGGCACCAGTCGCTTCAGTTCCCCGTGCTTCCTCCTCAGTTCCAGCAGCAGGCAAGGGCATCGCCACGTCTCCAAGAACTTCGCGAGGTCGATGAAGAACCATCCAGCAAGAGTCCCTCTAAGACCCCTGAGCCTGCTCTTGTTCGTCACAACGCTAGCAACAGCCTGCAAAGAGAGATCGATGAAGCTGAGTATCACCTGGAGGAGCAGATGCGATCCCAGCTTGACAACGACGAGGATTACAGTCCTCACAATCAGAATGATGACGGGGAGGCCGCACCCGCGTCATCTGCCGCCCCTCAAGCCACGGAGTCTACGGTTCAGTTTGCACCTCAACCTCCGCGATTTGGCGCTGATGCGGATAATGTTGTCCTGCATCACCCGAGACCTCACAGCCGTGGACACTCTCTCTCTCAGAAATACTTTACTGAGGATGATGTTTCCCACGATGGGGGCTTTAAGCCTACATTGCAGGGAATCAACACACAATCAACGGATGAATCGGAAATTGAGACCAACCCGAGCAATTTGGGCACGCCTGTCCAAGCGTTCGACTTCTCCAAGCTCCTGCATCAGCGGTCATTTTCCACTACGAGCAACCCTTGGACAGACAACGAGTCTGGTAAGTCTGCCAACGGCTCTATGCCGCGACGATCTAGTCACAGCAGCAAGGCTTCGGTCTCTAAACTGAACGTGGATGCTCCGGAGTTCAAATTCAACCCAACGAATACCTTCCAACCAGGGAAATTCGTGTTTTCGAGCAATACCTTCCAGCCTGCTGTGTTCAACGCTGGCCTGGGCCCGAACACTGTGAGCTCTAACCAATTCAGCCTACCATCAACTACGTCCAAGATCAACGTCAACGCCCCTGTCTTTTCTCCTGGTCAAAGCGACTTCAATTTCTCAAGCTCTGGTCCCAAATTCCGGCCCGATGCTCCTGCTTTCACACCGCACTCTTTGTCCAACTCTGTCTCGCAATCCCTTTCGGGAGGCGAGGGAGCCAGCATTCCTACAAGCTCTATATTCGGCAACATTGACTTGAGCAAGGCTGAGATAATAGTCCCGGCCAAGAAATCCAAGGCTGTTCCAATTGTCCGACCTGATATTGATGAAGTCAACGTCGACACATTACGAGACGGACCCGATGGCCGCCCATTCGATGATTCGCGTTACAAGAGAGCCAGGGCCACCGACGAAGACGATAATGCCGTGCCATTATTTGCGGATCAGCCAACAGAGGAGGCCACGCCTGTTCCCGAATCAAGGCTCGAGAAGTTTGCCGAAGAAGAGGTACCCATGGAAGACAAATCATTTGACGAGTCAAATCTTGGCCAAGCAGACACTATCTTGTCTTCTACCATGGTGTCTGAGACAACAAACAGCCAAGCAACTGTTAGCCCAACGGCCACATCTCCCGACCAAGCATCTACGCCTTGGGCACCTTTCGAATTCAACAGCGCCCTTGATCTTCAGGCCTTCAACGACGCAAGGCCAATGAGCAGCGATATGTTCAGGCGAGGACACAAGAAGTCTCTATCTGCAACTGCCAAGGCCTTCGTGCCTAGAGTGTCAGACTGGGCCGCAGCAGAAGACGACCGTAGCGATACTGGCGAGTTTGGTCCACCACCCGATGTAACCGAGCTTGAGAAGGCTACTCAGATTGAGCTGGCCGAAGAGTCGCAAGGGGACACTGTTGACAACTTGGAGGAGGAGATAGTGGTCGAGTCAATTGAGACACCTGTGGAAGAGGTGATCCAGGAGCAGCCCAAATTCTCACCAACGACGGTCGCTGCTTTCGCGCCTGCACCGCCACCGATGCTACCGCCTCCCCAGCTTGCGCCCACCCCTTCGCTGAAGACCGTGGCTCCTCGAAAAGGACTTGCAGCATCGCGTTTCGCCAGAATCCCCTCTCCACCACCAGAGGAGATCCCTGTATCTCGATTTGCTGCTACTCCTTCTCCTGTTCATGACGAGGTCGAAGAAGTTCAGCCCCTCGTCTCGCCCCTCGAGCCTGAGGATATCCAAGAATCGCTTCAACTCCCTGCCGAGAACTTGTCTCCTGCTTCTGGAGAAGAACTAGTGGGGGCGACCGAGGACAACGAACCCAGCCTGGCTGATATCGATGCCATTATGCGCCATCTCAACGAGAACCCTAACATGGGTGTCAACAAGACTTTCATCAACCAGCCTGACTGGCATCAGCCAAGCCCAACTCGCCCTATTTCTATTGCTGCTGTCACAAGGACGTCGCCTTTGCACCTGCCTCCCCAGATTCACTTCAGAAGCGATGCTCCGAGCCCGAGCCCAGGTCAATTCCGCCCAGCCCCCGTCAAAGTGTCACATCCCTTGCTATCAACTGAGGTGGAAGATCCTTTCATCGACCCGCCTCATAGTGCGCTGTCTATTGAGGGTCCTATTCACCGACTGAATGGCAGCGAGAGCTTGCCTGCCAGCGACTGGGATGGTACGTTCAGTGAAGATGAACAAGGGAAGCTGGAGGCACGGGTCAACTTCTTCAATGGCCACGTCAACGAAATTGTTGGCGGTCTGCTGGCTGCTCGTTTGGGGCCGCTTGAGCAGACTCTCGATGCCATCAAACATGCTTTGGGCTCGAGGGAGTCTCCTTCAAGCCGGCGAGAGAGACGCAGCTTGTCTGCAGAAATCCGCGAGAGTGATGCAGATGACGAGGACGATGACATGCCTATGCCCAGACGGTCAATGAGTCCCCGCAGGGATCGCAAGCTGGAGCAGATCCGATCTGCTGTTCTTGATGCGATGACAACTCATCAGCGCAACGTACCTAATGAAGCCTCGCTGGCTCCTGCACATGGTTCAGCCGACAACTCTGCAATTCTCACAGCTCTTGAGGAGATGAGAAACCAGTTCAGCCAGTCATTGCATCTCGACTTCCGTGGCGAAGATCTAAAAATGATTGTCGAAGAAGCTGTGGAGAGCCGCCTGCCTCCAACTCCTCAGGTGGACAATGAGAAGGTCAACGGACTCGAAGCCCGCATTCTCGAACTCGAGCAGCGCCTCAAGCTGGAAGAAACCAAGGTTGAGACTGAGGCTGCTGCCAGACGAGCAGCGGAAGATCGCGCCGCGGACCTCAATCGTGAGCTGCAATCCGCTGCAACCAAGATTGAGGTCGAGATGATGAACAAGAGCGCCCTGAACCAACGCATTTCGGATGTTGAGGATCGTGTACACCAAGCAGAACATGAAACAGAGGAAGCAGTCAAGGCACGGCGGGCCGCTGAAGATAGAATCTCAGAAATCCAGCGCCTCCTTCGCATCTCCTCGGAGGAAGAGCTTCGTCTGCGTGATCTTACCGAGGAGAAAGAGCAGAAGGTCAAGTCTATCGAGTCTACACATAGCAAGAACGCTATGCGCCTGACTCTCTTGGAGGCCGCCCAGTCCAATGCTCAGCAGTCTCAAAGCGAAGCGCAAAACCGCATTAACAACCTCGAGGCTGATCTCCGGGAAGCTCGACAAGAAGCCCGCCATTGGCGGAGCGAGACTGACCGTCTTGCTGAGACATCCCAGAGACACGAGAGTGATTTTACAGAGACTCTGGGCGAAAATAAGGCTATGCGCAAGCTCATCGACACACTTGGAACGCAATTACAAGAGAACGAGCGTGTTCGCGATAGCTGGCGCTCGAAGTTTGTGTCACTTCAGGAGGAGATGGCACAGGCCGCCCGCGAGATCACCGAAGAGAACTCTCGACGGACCAAGAAAGAGCAGGCACTGCTTGCTCGGCAAGAAGTCTTGGATGCTCGACTTCAGGCGGAGGCCAGAACTCGCGAGCGCATTGAGACCGAGCTTGAAAGACTGGAAATGGGCGAACGCCAAGGCATGCGTGCCGTCTCCGAATGCAAGAGATTGGAGACTCTTCTCGCCGAACTTCGTATCGAGAACAGCACCCTACAACAGAATGCTTTGCGCTACCAAGCCGAGTTCCAGGAAGCCAGAGAATCCGGTGCTCGCGAAGTTCAGCGCACACGCGAATCCATGCAAGCCGAGGTGGAAAGTGCCAACCACCAGGTCAACGTTGTTCGGGAAGAGCTCGATACTCAGATGTCCAGTGCCAGAGCACAGCTTGACCAGGTCCGGATGGATGCCGACACTGCCAGAGCTCGCTATGAGATGCTCCTCGAGGAGGTCCAGAACTCCAAGAAGGCAGAGCTTGAGGATCTCGTGAGCAGACACCAAAACGAAATCGAGGATCTACAAGCCCGCTACGAACGCAAGATCAACAACACGACCGAGGACGCGCAGCGAGCCGAGCAAAATCTTCTGGAACGCCTGAGCATATCCACGTCCAAGTCCGAGCACCTTCAAGACAAGGTTGCCCATCTTGAAGAGAAACTTGAGATTGCCAAGGAGGCCGCCAAGGCAGCTGTTCAAGCTGTCAAATTGTCGGCTGCCACCCCGGAGCCGGCTGCTGTACCCAAGGCCATATCGCGCAGCACTGAACTTCCCGAGAAGATATCGCCACAGGCTCTTCGGGAATCCATCATGGTTCTTCAGGAGCAACTGCAAGAGCGTGAGCACAGAATCGAGGAACTTGAGCAAGCCCTCTCAAAGGCGGATCCCGATGCGGAGCTCAAGATTTCCAAACGTGATGACGAGATCATCTGGCTCCGCGAGCTCCTCGCTGTCAGGCATTCCGATCTTCAAGACATCATTGCGGCTCTTAGAAGTGAGAATTACGACATCAATGCTGTCAAGGATGCAGCCATCCGTCTGAAAGCCAATCTGCAGATGGAAGAGCAGGAACGCGAGAGAGCGATGAACGGCGGATCATCTATCAACCTACCGAATATTGCTGCTACCCTACGGGACGCAGCAACACCACGAGTTGCTCAAGCAGTTGGCCCTCTTGCCGCAGCATGGGGTAACTGGCGTAAAGGGAGAGACCCGGGCTCTTTTGGCAGTCTGAGCGGCGTTCTCTCCTCCCCCAACATCGCCGGGAGCAACAGCTCAACGCCTTCTAAGAACAGTCCTGGGTCAAGTAGCTTCCTCGGGGGTCTTTTGACACCTCCTGCTTCAGGGTTGCGTCAAACACCACCAACGGTGACTTCAAGCAAGCAGCCAACTGCCTTCTCAAGTACTGGCCGCCGATTTACCGCGCAAGACCTTGTTAACAGGCCCCGTGGGCCATCGACAGCCTCAGTGCAAGAAAACAAGACATTGTCGGTGCGAGGAACTCCACCCCGTCGAGGGCAGCCTGAGCCTATGACACCCCCGCCCGTGATGCGTACCAGCGCGTACGACTCAGACGCCCAGGCTGAAGATTTTGACGATGCGGGATTCTTCGACGATTGAGCAAGGATATGTGTAGGGATGGGAGGAAAGAATTAAAACCCAAAAAAAGCCAACCTCTTTCTTTTGTGACTTTCCCTTATTCAAGAGAACACGGCAGATATGACCAGCACATACCCCTTACATCCGTGCACCCGACATTTCCTCGCCTCGGACGTCTTTCTTTCGACACGTTCAGCAAAGGCTGAAACTAGAATGATACCCCTTGTTACGCACGCAAGTTTGTCTGTCTGCCCTTAATATTTCTCCATTTTTCAGTTCAGGGGTAATTACGCAAATGGTTGATGGGAATGGGTGTCGCAAGCCGAGCCCATGTCCGGCTTATTTACGCGCTTTGGTTCTCGATCTGTACAACTTAAAACAAACACATAGTTTGCCTTTTTATCTTTTCCTTTGTCATACACAATCAGACTACTCACGCACGAATGAGAATCGCATATATTGCATCGAAGGGGTTTTTTGCTATTGCTTGACACGTTTTTACTTACCCTCTTTCATCACCTCGCCAACTTGTTCTCTTATCATCCGCCCAAGACGATGGAAGGTGGATTGGTTTGTTGTAACTATTCTGCTACCAGCACAAGACCATTGCTGGGTGTACCCTCCTTGGTAGTGAGACGATTACATTGAATTTCATGTGCCTTGGCTCTGCTTGCTTGAGGTAATGATGTGTGAAACGGCCTGGCGTTTTTGGTATCGAAGAGAATAGCCCCCTCAGCTTTTATATTGCCGAGCAATCACATAACTCATACGTAGACCATTCGGGCGTCTCAGAAACAACATCACTGGTTACTTTGAAGAATAACCCTTATACCCTTTGTCCCCTTCCATGGGATAGGAATGAAATAATCAGCTGCCATTCTCGCATCCCGCGCCGTCGTCTGGAACAGCCGCACGGTCCCGACGTCGCCGGGCCGGGGATCGGCCCGGGTGCCCCAGACACGCCAGAACTTGGCCAGCGTCAGGCACAGCTCCGCCTGCGCGAGCCATAGCCCGAGACAGGCCCGCCCGCCGGCGCTGAACACGGTAAAGTACCGCTCCAGCCGCTGCTGGTCATCGCCGAGCCAGCGCTCGGGGCGGAACGCGAACGGGTCCGGGAATATGGAGGCGTCGGTCAGGGTCTTGTAGTTTGTCATTCCGACGGGGACTCCGGGCGGGATGGTGTATGTGATGTTGGTGGCGGGGTCCGTGTAGGTGAGTGATTCGTCCGGGCAGATGCGGGCTAGCCGGCCGCTCGTGCCGAGGGAGTGCCGCAGCGACTCTTTGATCACGGCGCGGAGATAAGGGAGCTGTTCGAGGTCTGCGAGCGGGATGATTGTGTTGGGGTCGGGCATGTGTGCGACTAGCTCATCACGCAGACGCTGCAGCGTGGCGGGCCGGTCGAGCAGGAAGAATGTCGCGAGTGTGAGCGTCCAGGAGGCGGTCAGCGTGCCGGCCTGGACGAGGACCTGCCCTTCCTGCCCGAGCCGCGTGATGGTCTTCTCGGACGGGGGCAGGATCTTGGTCGTTAGGAGCTTGTGGAAGACGGTCGGATGCGACACGTCGAGCTCCCACTTCTCCGTGTGTTCGGTGGCCTTGATCTCGGCGATCTGCTGCCGGATGTCGTGCTTCATCTTCAGGAAGCCGCTCCAGCCGGCTACGGCTCGGGATGAGATGCTCTCGGGTAGGGCGTTGATGAATTTGAGGATAATTTCAACATGTTGGATCATTTTCCTGCTGTTTGTTAACGGTGGCACTCTTTTGGGGTGTCTATGCGCCAAACATACCCATAGTGAGTCCCTGTGAGGAGATTGTCCGTGACTTCTTTTCCGAACGTGGGATCTTCGACTAACACAGCATGAGAGGGGGGGGGGGGTGTTGGTAGGTTGGGGAGGCCATTACTTACTCAGGTGGTCACACCTGGCGAAGGCATATTCGTTGATCACATCTTTTCCATATTTTCAGTGACTAAGCTGCGAAGACTCGCCTTTGGCCAGGGGAATGAAGTCATCTTGCACCACATACCATTTGTTAGAGCCGAGAAGGGATACAAGACGTTTAGGGGCTGGCCACTTGGAGTCTTGGCATCCTTTTGCAACCGATCGAGCAGGGCGTTCACCCTTTCCTCAATTACAGGCTGCAGGTTCCTGACGCTCTGGGAAGAGAAGAACGGGTTGATAGCGGCCCTTCGAAGCTTATGAAGCTCATGTTCGGCAGTCCCAACTCCGCTCCCTGCACAGTCGTTCGTGTCAGCAAGCTGCCAGTGGCATCAAGTTTTCACTAATGGTCGGGATAGACACATGCCGTCTGCACCAAACTGCTTGGTAAAGAATCTCGGTCGATCTCGCCGACGATTGGAGGCTGGGTACAGCTGCGGGAAAAAGTCCGCATCTCCGATATGGACCTCGTCGGGGTTGATCCGAATGATGGGCCCATATTCCTTGTGCAACTCGATCATCTTGAACACGTACTGGCCCCCAAGCACAATGTCATAGTAGAATTCGTACCACCAAGTCAATGCGGCCAGTTTGGGGCCCGGGATGTGTGCGATCGGGCTAAGGTACAATCGCCAGATGGCCCCGTAGAGAGTGTACGTAGCAAGGAGACCAGCTAGGACTACGACATACTCGCTTGATATAGAGGGAATGAAGCTCACAGAGGCCATGATCAAATGATGCACTATTCGGCAGTTTCAAGCGTCTGTGTAACCTTGCCTTGTTGAGGGCAACGACGAGAAGATGGGAACTAGATACAGAGAGAGAATGTGCAAGCTTGAAGAGAGGGGACTTCCCGTGTGTGTAACCAGTGCCCACTAGCTAACAAGGGCAGCTTGTTGCAACTCACCTTCCAGCGGCTGGCTCGACCTGACCAGCCATTCACATTGGATTTTGGCAACACCACTTGCAGGGAAGTCGTCCTTGATTTGGCAATAGCGTCCCTTTTTGTGACACGTGTGGACTTGTAGACCCTCGGACAAGAACGTGGGATAATTTAGATTGAAAATCCCGTTGTAAGAGCAGGATTGGCGGTGTAGGTATCTATCTACCTGACTGACAGCGATTCGTGGAAGCTTTCGGTAGCTTCAAACGATCGCTGCAAGTGCTCGGCATTTTTGATTTAACATTAGGTTGGCTAAAAGGAGTGAGTGAGTAAACGACAGCCAGAAATACGTAGCCGTTGGTTTGTCAGCTGGTTGGAGAGCGGATGGACGAAGACCATGCCTTCTCACTTTAGTTAAGCAATTGGCCAAACAATCGGGGTTTCGTGATGCCTCATTGTCCCGCAGCAGCCGAAGATGAGAACAGGCAATGGGAGGACTCCCCACCAAATCCAGCAGACTGGTTCTGCGATGTCATGCGGTGTGCGACTGCCGCGGGGGTAAGAGGCTTGATTGGCTGTGCCTGCCTTGGATTATCTCGAACGGTGGAGGATTATCTGTGCGCAACTTGCATAATGCAATCGCCTGGTAGCGCGCCTTCCCAACTCTGGTGCTTGTGCCAGATGTACCTCTGTTAGTGAACCTTATTTCTAAGCAGTGAAAATACATCGCTCTGCTTCACCTCTTAACAGATGTCTAGTGGGAGATACTTCCGTGCCTGACCTTCATGAACTCCAACAGCGCACTTCCCAAAACTTTCGAAGACCGCGAATGGTTTCGCATGATGTTCCACTCCACGTGTGATGGAGAGTCTCGGAAAATGAAGACCATTATCACAGTTCTTGATTTTAAATAAGAACGATCCTGGATCTCTGCTTGACCAGCACAAGAAATTGAACAAACATGTTCCCCGTAACGGAAGCAGAACGAGGATCGTGTGATACCTCACAACAACACCCCCCACCTAGAAGCAACGAAAACTGTGGCATATGCGTCCGTGGACAGACAGACCAGAGCAGCTCCTTCGTTGGCCCAAGCCTTTGAGCTCAGAAATAGAATAACTAACTGGCGATGCTGACCCCGAGACATTCGATATCCCCGAATATGTCGCTCGCTGGCGCGAAATGTCCAACCTGTTTGATACCCATCCAGGATGCGGACGGAGTGCGGAGGTGTAAGGTTCTTATCCCGCCCGCGCCGTTTTCCGATTGAGCACGGCCATCCCGCTTCACTTCGACGAATGTTACACCAGGAATAGAGAGACTGGAAAGAAGACCAACCTCCTTCAAACCGGTCCAGACACCCGAGAATCCTTCGCCAAGAAAACACACGGAGAGTGACTTAATGGAGTCCGTTCCTTGTCCTGCATCTGCATCGCCATCGGGCGGGTGGCTTCTGAGGCGAAACAATCGCTCGGTGATGGAAAGAGAAGGGAAGATGATCGGAGTCATCATCACAGTCAGCAAGCAAACAATTGTTATTTCATGACAAGCAGTTTGAGTGCTTGGATTGCGGTTCTCCGGAGAAGGCACAATCGACCTGTCTGCGTTGCAGCACCAGGGAGGGAGGGACCGATAAGCCTTATTCGCATCGACTTACAAGGGGTTACAATGCTACCGACAGGCCTACACGGGCAATTGTTGCGGACATGATGCAGTCAATGTATGCCTTACCTCACCTTCAATCCCTTATTTTATGCCTACGCTGTGCTGTTCTTACTTGCATAGGTAGGTAGGTTATGGGGGGGCTGTGCCTGTCGGTTGCCGCCCGCTACCTCTCTTTTGGGCTTCTTTCCACACGGAGTTATGGTCGCCCAGCCGCACAGCCACCACTCGCGGTGAAGGCCTCATTGGCTTGTCGAACGAGCCGTTGGCGTTGAATTATTCCCGAGCGGCCATCTTCGTACGTAGCGATTATTTTCGTACATTAAAGATCAAAGATAGCTGCCAGCTTCGCGACACAGACAGAGAGAGACTTGCAACTCGCCTCTACTCATTCACCCATTAATTGGACATTTTCATCGCCAGCCCAATTCAACTAGCCAGCCATGCCCCCCACTCTTGCCCAGCGCTTGTCCAATCCGCAGAGACGCGACTTGGACAAATTACACGCGCCAATCGACATCGACAACTACCTGCCCATCCAACTTCGCAGCCCTCGAGGCGGCGGCGGCTCAGGAGGTGGTGGTAGCAGCGGCGGGGGTGGAGGAGGTAGAGGAGGAGGCAGTGGCCGAACAGGCTCAGGCTCAGGTACGTCGAGTAGTGATGGGGGATATCAATTTGGGCCTGGGGGAGGAAGTCCGCAGTACGGGAGTGGCCAGCATGGCGACGGCTAGCGAAGGGGAGGCCAAGGGTCCATCTCGTCTGGCTCCAGCTCTTCCTCCTCTTCCTCGTCGTCTAGTTCAACAAACAAGACCGACAAGGAGGCACCAGAATTCCAGACGTCCCACATCTTTCAGACTTTGCAGGTTCTGACAAGGACGAAGGTTCAGGATCATCATCCAGCAGCTCCGGCTCCACCACAACCCCGAAGACGGGTTCCAGCTCCGGCTCCACCTCCGGCTCAGGCACCAGTAGCACCGGCACGAGTAGCACCGGCACCAAAGGTGGCAGCACCGGCACCAGCACGAGGCCCGGCACCCCCGTAATATTCATCAACAACGGCAACCACGGCTACGGACCGAATGGAAACCTCGCAATTCCCATCTGGGCTATCGTGCTCATCACCATTCTCTCCACCCTTATCATCCTCTTTTTCGGTGCCCTGGCCTATCATTACATCAAAGGTAACGAACCCCACCTCCCTTTTTTTCCAGCCCTTGGGTACTGAAGAGCTTTTCCCCTAACAACCCCTCTTCTTCGCAGAGCGTAAGAGACCAGGACCCGTGCGGCACGGTCGAGTATGGTGGAAAGCCGTCAAGGTCGCGTCCTTCATCTGGATCCCCATCCTGCTCTGGAAGTGCATCTGCGGCCGCCGCAACAAGAAGGACCACAACGGCAACTCGCGAAGCATCGCCGGCCCAGACGCAACGTACACCAAGATCGATGAGGGAGGCGATGCCAACAGCCAATACTACGGCTATAACAATGCGGCCCCTCCGGCTGCTGCTGCTGCTGCCGCCAGCACGACCACCGCCTATGGCGAAGGCGGCGTGGGCTACCTGCCGACCGTCGATAAGTACGAGCCCTACGCATCGACGATGACGACCCTATCCGCCCCATCCATCGCCCCCAGCGCGCTTTCCACGCCCGCGGTGGGTTACGCTGCGCCAACGGTATCCAGCATGTCGAGGGCCTCGACTCCTGAGCCCACCACGGGCGCCGTAGGGAATAATAATGGAGCTGGAACTGGAGCAGCGCAAGATTACTACTCGCAGCATCCATTGGTCAGTGGCTCGGGCCACCCCTGAAGAAAAAAAGGAGGCAATGAGACTTGCGGTAATCAAGGCTGGTGTTATTCAGCAGCATTGGGGATTCAGGATCCCGAATTGGTGGGTATAAATAGTTTCTGGGTGGTGTGTACACAAACGATGGCGTTTCAAGGTGTCAAAGGCTGGGAATATGAATGGGTTTGTTTGGAATTTGGCGGCGGATATAAATGAGAGGAATCACAATACCACAGAGGAGGCTGTTTGCTCTTGGATTTTGGTTATTTGGTAGGGAGGTTTCCAAGTTCAGCGCTGCGTTCTTTTTTCTTCCTCATCTTGCTTGAGAACGAGTCTTCGAGCTTCTTTGTATGTTCAAATATATTGGATCATTATGGCTATGAATAGTGAGATCCTTTCTTTGCCGTACTGAGCCTTCCATTTGGTCCTCTCTCGGTGCCCTTAGAATATTCCTACTGGGTAGGTTGCCGGGATATTTTTCGAGTTTGGCTTTATGACAGGGACACTATCGAAGTGCTTCGGCTCAGCGCTCGTGTTCGTCAAGGGTGGCATTCTCCTCACAGGAACCAGATCGCTAACATGCCTGGCGATGTTGAGAAGAAGACCCTCAGCCCAAGGTCGGCCGAGGATCTCCATCCCCACCGGCACGCCCAAGGGCGCATCGTCGGTGGGCGGGGAGAATCCTGCTGGAACCGTGACAACAGGGCTTCCCGTTAGCGCGGCGAGGATGCCGTTTCGTCCTGCTTGTGACGGAGAGCCAATCTTGACGACGAGATTCTTTTGCTCCGGATAGATGAGAGCATCGAGGTTGTTCCGCACAAATGTCGCTTTGAGAGCTTGGGTGAGGTTTTGGATACCGCGCTGGGCCATGAAATAGCTCGCGTTGCTCGTAGAGGAGCAGAACGCCGTCTCGACGAATGCATATTGGCTCGGAATGACAAGAAACCTGCCGCTGTTGTTCGTGTAGAGTTCATTGAAGCTCAATGGGCGAGGCGCACCTGAGAGTTCTGGTCCAGACAAGTATGCATCCAGGAGCTCCCTGTACTCAAATACTTGAACATCCAGAGCTGCAGAGATGGCTGCAGAGTTGTATATGCTCTCCGTTATGTTCACTATCTTGGCTCCAGCCGCCGTAAGTTGAGTGACCATACGTGCCATGATATCGTTGACTGGAGTAGTTTCTGGCGAAGACGTATGGTTGATGGAGCCGTCGACCAAGCCTAGGCGCATTTCCCTTAGGCTGCGGCCAAACACCTCCCTAGAGTAGTCCGTATGCTTCATCTCTGGTGGGACTAACGCCGTCGCATTGTCCCTAGGGTCAAACCCAACACTGGCCATAACGGTTAGGGCGACAGCGAGGTCTTTCAGGCTGCGAGCGAAGGCGCCAAGAGAATCCTGGGTATAACTGATCGGAATAACTCCAGCACGAGATATTAAGCCTCTTGTTGGCCGGAAGCTGAAAAGGGAGCCAGCGCTCGCAGGGCTTCTCAGAGAATTCACGGTATCAGTGCCGGTGCCAATGATAGCAAAACTGGCAGCAATCGACACACCAGTTCCTCCGCTGCTTCCTCCAGCCGTCCGAGTCAAGTCGTAGGGGTTGGCAGTCTGCCCACCAAGGGAGGAAACCGTGAGGCCCTCTAAAGCTAGTTCATGGAGGTTTGCTTTTCCAAGGATGATGGCTCCAGCATTTTTCAGGGCCGTGACCGTCGGAGCGTCTACCAATGGCTTGTTGTTAGCCAGGCCTATGCAGCCTCCTGTCGTGTTCATGCCGATGGCATCATAGTTGTCTTTGAGGAGAACAGGAATGCAGAACAGAGCTTCTGTCACATTGCCAGATGCAATCTGGACGTCCATCCGATCGGCTTCGGAGAGAGCATCTGGATTCAGGGAGATAATGGCGTCCACTACGGGGTTGAATTTCTCAATCCGCGCAATAAACGACGACACTATCTCCCGGCAGGTTGTGAGGCGAGTGAGGAGGGCATTGTGAACGCCGTCGATCGTCGCTTCTCGGACATCGAAAGGGTCGGAGAGAGCCCACGTCGCTTGACCAAAACAACCAAACGCCAACAAAGCTCGAACGACCCAGCAGGTCAAGTTAACGGAAGAAATCGGCATACTGAATGAACGGCGTCTTGTTGTGTCGATGTAGCACGTCTCGTATAGACTATGACAGACCTTGAAAAGGGTTGGCTTGATCAAGAAATAGTACTCCTCATCTCTCACAAATCAAGGCAACGAATATGCAGCGTGATGAGCCATGGGTCGTTGCGAATAAGCTGTGTAAGCACCAAGCTGACCGTCCTTTCAATGGCAATGGAGTGCTGACAATGGTGATTTGGCTCATCAGCCAGGGAAGTACTGAGTGGTGGATAGAATAAGCTCAATGGTCAGTGTCGCCGTCATAGCCGTTTTGACGATACCGAAAGCCGAAGTCGGTCACGGGGATCCACTAAAACCACGACCATCCCTCCAACAGCCTAGGTCTAGAACATCATTCGGTGACATATGTGCAACCGAGTATTGCCTTGTCTGCTATATAATTGAGGCTCATCATTTATCAGATTGGGCATTCCTGATAAACGACGAAGGGATTGGGATGCTGAGATGAGATGAGTGAGTCATGGTTCACTAAGACGATGGTGTTGTTTGGTGTGATTGTGAGCACCTAGGCGACGTGACTACGAACTGACATGTCAAAGCTCAAAATACCTTATCGGTGTCATCCGCAAGTTATCTCAGCGATGAGACTTTGTCTCTCAGATGAAGACATCAATATCAGTATACGAGGGTATAAGGGGTAAATCAAGTATGTTCACGATTCAAAGACTCACCGCACTGTGCAAATTCTCTGACGCTCAATTAGTCCCCGTTTCATGAAGAGGGAATCCCCAAAGGCCGCATGGCAAGTCCGTCAAGACAATGTCGTTTTGTGGTCATGTATCTCAGAAGAAACCCGGCGATAATTTGGAATGAGGTTTCGAAACGGAACCGTGTCTGTCGTTATTTATGTGTTAGTCTTGTATACGACGGTAATCGGTCGAGCGAGGACTTACTCGGACCCTCGACTCCATCATCCTTGGTCGGAGAGCGACGAATTACCGCTAGTCAAGGGCCAATAAGGATGTAGGCCGAGTGCAACCTTCAGATACTGCGGAGGTGTGCCTTGAATTCATCATATGCAGTCAGGACTGCTTTTCAGGACATGTTTGGTGTTGAAACTGTGGAGTTCATTTAGGGAAAGGCAAGTATGCTCGAAGAGGTGTGTGAGGGAATTGGTGCAACTTCCTTTAGAACCTACATTAGGACCTGGATAGGTAGTTGTAACCCACGAACCCAAAAGAAAAAAAAAATGACGGTGTTCTACGTCAAGAATCCAGGTAGTTGTTACATCAGTTACTGTACAAATTGAGCGATGGACTTCCAGCTCCGGTGGGATGAAAATTTTGCAGTGGTGAATTTGCTTTTTGCCCCTTTCAGGGGCTTTATATTCGCCCCAGTAGTTAGTCTCTTTGGGGGTATACTTCAACTTTGAAAGAAAAAGCATCATTATTCTGATCCAAACATCTTTCGCAAGGCCAATTCTTGTTTTCCCAGACTCCAATCGTAATTCTCAGCTTCACCACAGAGGCCTGAGATAGCCGAAGCGCCAACCCCCAAAATCTACACCTAGCACAGTGTTCTAATGGCAAGATAAACTTGGTAGATTTTGCTGAAAACTATCCACACAGTGGGTAGGCAATTACCCGCTGCCAACAAAGCCAGTCTCCATTACGTTGGGTCCAACCAGAGCATATAAAAGGCAAAGAAGCAAACAAACATAAGTATCCTTCCGGTTTCTGTGTTACTTGTTGTGGTCCTGCCTGGAACTGGGAATGTAGCTTTCCAGCCACGGCAGCTTACAGAAGAATTCCCAGTCGCAAATCAAAGGTAAATCGCGTGTTTTGACCTGTCAGCTCTCAAAACTATAGGCGAATTGCATTACTTAGGCTTTTCATCCCCCCTCGATCGTGGCTGCCGTGGCTCGTGACCCCATCCATCTCAAAGGCAGGCGGCCCCGGGGTTGATAGGTGCCAAAACGCGACAACTTTTTCAACAAAGAAAAAAAAGAGCGCATGGCCTAGCGGTTAAACGCCCTCGTAGAGAAATGGATAACTCGTAGGATTCCTAATCCTAAGATTGCGGTACGTTTCCCCATACAAATCCTCTACCACCACAGTTACTAACAAGAGCTTCAGGGTTCGAGTCCCGTCGGGGGTGCACACTATTTTTTTTAACACCTTTTACTTTTCCTTCTAATGATTCGTGGCTTTTTTTTAAAAAAAAAATTAACATGCTTAGTGAGCTATCCAAAGGCATATAATTCTGTTTAAACCTAAGCTTTGCGCTATGCGAAACCACCACTAGAGACACATTGCATTGGACACACTCTCTTCGCCCATTAACCCGCCAAAGACCTGTCTACACAGCAAGACGTATGCCATATTTGACTGCTCCCTTTCTCTCATATACATTACAAAAATAAACCTTACGAACTTTGGAGGAAATCACCTCTACTTGTACAACCCTTTAAGTTGTGCATGGAGTTCACAGTGGAAGCAAGGTTTGTGAGACAGTTTAAACACAACAAACAGTAAGCCGCCTGATTTTATCTAGAGGACCATCTACATTGGCTATTATACAACATTTCGCAATCATCTACAAGTCATTTTTACTTCACCCCCAGCACGCAACTCAGAGTTCCTTCTTCTCTTCTTTTACCGCTTTTGGTTTAGCCGTCACAAACCCAGGTGGCGTCTTGAGACCAAACAGCGCCAGCAAACTCACACCAGCAATGCCGAGAGCGCCAATCTCGTACGCTACTTCTCGGCCGGCCCACCAGTACACACTCGTGAATAGGATAGGACCCAAGCCTCTTCCAAGCTGGCCCCAGCTCCTCAGGATGCCAAGCTTGCCTCCACGCTCACCGTCGCCAGCCTCAAAACTGCTTAACGCATTCAAACCCATCACTACCGTCGCCGATGTGGTCGCCAAGCATGTAGCAGCCAGGTAGAGGCCCGTGACTGTGAAAGTGCGAGCAAGCAGCACAAAGGCGACGAGGCACGACACTACTCCTATCCTGACAGAGAGCAGGGGCGGCAGCCTACGGGTGACGCCGCCTTGCAGGAGAGAGGCAACCAGGCCCACATAACCGAGCAGTCTCCCGTTATTCGCGGAGCTGTAGCCAAACAGATCATACGTCATAAAGGGCAGCGAGAACTCCATGCCGGAGAAGAACAGCAGGAACGTCATGTGCACCAAGTTGAGGAGGAAGTGCGAGTTCGTCCTGTGGAGCACCGCCGCGGGGGCGGGCGAAACCTTCTTCTCGTCGGCGTTCGTCTTATTCGCCTTGGTCATCGATGGCAAGGTTTCCGGCAGGTTGAAGTACAGATACACGGTTTCGGTGACGATTAGGAACAACGAGACGGCAGCCGCCGTGGCGAACGGATTCGCAGCCACACTGCTGATGGTGCTCAGCCAGGCGCCCAGCGCCGGCCCAAAGGTGAAAGCGATCGAGAAGCATGCGCCAATGAGCGCCATGGTGGATCCTCGGTTGTTGGCATCCGAGATGTCCGTGGCGATGGCCGTGGCGAGCTGCACATTTCCCTCGGACAAGCCACCCACGATGCGCGAAGCCAGGAACGTGCGGAAGTCGACGGCCATCACCCACAGCAGCACCGACAAGATATTCCCCGCCATGCTGGCGAGCAGGGCGGTCCGGCGCCCATATCGGTCCGAGAGATGCCCGATGAAGGGAGAGGCGACTGCTTGGAGAAGTCTGCAAGACAGGTGTTAGGCCGAGACAAGTAATACTATAGGGGTCAGTCAGGGAGGGGTTGGTGACGTACGAGAAGAGGCTGCCCAATGCTCCGCCCAGCAGAACAATGTCGTATCGCGAGTCAATTGGGCGCGCAAACGCTGCTTTATAGGCATTGAGGTATCCTAGTATGCTAGAGAGCAGCGTCTTGGGCGGAGGGGCTCCGGCATCGAGCGGTGCTTCGATATTGCGGTAAAACTCGAGCAGTTTCGGGAACAGTGGGAGGATAAAGGTGAAGGAAATCTAGCAGAGAGGTAGAGTAGCTGTCAGTCAGCTGTTTCCCGGGCCCACCGCGAAAGGGAGAGGGAAGATGCGTACCAGGTCCAGCAGTAGGGAAATAAAGATGACCTTCAGGACCCTCTTGCGAGTGGCAGGGTCAACTGGCGCCGCCATCGCTCACGTTTAGTAGTACGACCGTTGACGGTGTGAGGTTGGGCGCCGGCGCAAAAGGAGCCGGTTGGTGGACTCGGTCCGGTCAACTGGCGATGATGGAGCGATCCGCTGAGGGCGATCCGAGAGTCGAGGGAAAGCGATTCCCTCAGTATTATCCTTTCTCTATGACGGCCCGCACTTATAGACAATACTGAGATATCGACAGAGAAAGAGAAAAGGGACACGCAAAAGGAATAGAAAAAGGCTAATAATGACAGCGTTGCAGCATCGAGCTGTTGAACAACGTGTTGACAGAGAGGTCCACAGGCTGACGGCGGTGGTAATGGCAGCGAATGCGAATGCGCATCGCGTATTGGGGAGCGTCTATGCCTTTCAGCCACAGAGGTACCTGCGTTTAGAGTGTTTGGGACCCCCCTGGCGGGTGTCAGCCACTGCCAGCTTTCCCCTTTTGCCCCTCATTTCACCACGAGGGTTCAAGCCTCTCGGGCCTTCGGCTCCAGTAGCCGCCATCAAAACCTTCCAAAGTTTATTAACTTAAAAAAGTCGGAGCTCTGTACCATTTTAAGGATGTCAGCTCTGGATCCAAGGTTGGCGCCTCGGGCCGAGTCCACCGCATATGAAGCGGGTGCAACTTTGGATGACACTGACAACAAAAAGACAGATCGACGAAACATACAGATTGTAGTTTATATGTTTTTTTTTCTTTGGCAGATGTCTCTGCTGAGTAATAGCAGCCTGAAGTTTCGCCGTTGAGCCCAGTCACGATTGATCAGACCATGTGACCCCTCGGTCGGCGATCAACTGAAACATTCCATAGGTATGTTTTATGGGTGTGCCTTCGCCCGCCAGCTTGTTTAGGTACTTACTAGCTTTCTGTTTCCATGGATCAAGAGCATGCTTAACGTCACTTCCATGACTGGTCGTCTTGACAGCAGCGGCTTGATTGATATCCATCCTCCCGAAAGCCTGTCCAGCTTGGAACTTGAATTGAGGATGACGACGAAATGCGAGTATTGCAACTATTACCTACCTGCCTTCGGTGAAGTGTCACGAAAATCCAACAGGGCTGCGATGAGAATCACAGACGCCCCTCCCTCGCTTTCTCTTATTTCATCATGATGGTGGTTTGTCGCCGATGGAAAGCCGACCGTCAACGTCACGGAGGGCCACGAAGGAACCTCCAAAAACTTGGCCCCGAGGCCAATCCATCCCTGGGTGGTCGAACATGGCTTCATGGACGGCACAGCCTTGGTTGAGTGTGCCGCGCTCTCTGCCAATGAAATAATTCACTGTCAACGCATGAATTTGCCCCGCGGCTGAGCTCCATCCATCATCGACGATCGCAACGTGCGCTGTACACTGTACTGGCAAAGAACACCACGTTGGGCCCTTGCCTAGTTTTGGCGAGAAGGGACTGGTTCAAACACGCTGTCTTGGGTCTTGTGTTGATCGACGGGCTCGGCCGAAGTCTGTCCAGGAGTGACCTTGATGTCGGAGAAACAAACACCAAACCACATCACGCCACACCACTATGTTGGGGTCTCGAAACATCCGCCGCATTTGAGATTAATGCAGGGGCAGATACTACATCTTATTTGAGGCGTCAGTGTTGCGCCGCCGGGAGCTACGCAGGAACGGAAGGCTGCACATTGATCGATATCGAATGGACAGTCACATCGGCGGTGGCGCTTTGGCTTGTCTTTCCCCAGAACTCAACGCAAGGGCAAGGGGCCTAAGGCGATCACCCGAAAGCTTAAATCCAAGCAGTCGATCAGAGACCATTCAAGCCGGAGAAGCGCCTTGGGGCTATGCCAGGGAGGTCACCGTGCATGTATGTTACTTATGCATCATGGATGGTTTCCTTGTTCTTGCGTCCTGTCCAGTCCATGAGGTCTGTTCGCACACGTTCAGCCAGCCCGACAAGTGTTGAGCTGCTAATGCTGTGGGCGGTGGTGCATCTGTGTTGATTGCGAGGCACACCCTCGTCTTTAGCCGCCATTGCGGCCCAGCCAGCTCGGTGTGTCTCCTTCCAAGTCCGCCAGACCCCAATGCATCGTCATCCTTTGATTAGCTGGCGGCGCCATGCGGGCGTTTGTGTCCCTTGATGCCTGCACTCTTGGGGTTTTCAAGCAGCCAACGGGTTGCGGCCGCAGTCTGGGTCCTGAGTGTTTGTCAGTCATCTATCCCATCGCTTCATACATACTGAGCATCCGGCAGACCGCTCCTTTAAAGAGGTCCTCCTGCCCCCTTGTTTCTCTGCCCGTTTGCTCTTCCTCCATCAGCGTGCGCGTTACCATTCACTCGTTCTAGTCACTCGTTACCACTCAAACGTATCTTCGCCTCTCGCCAACTCAAAGCCTCATACAGCCCACCTGGAGAGAATCATATCACGAGCCAAACATGAAGTCTTCTACCGCTAGTCTCCTCACCTTTGCTGCGTATGCAGTTGCTTCACCACACGGGGGTGGGCATGAGACGTGGCCTTCGTGGCCGTCGTCGGCTGTGGTCACCAAGCCGACGACCCTGCCGAGCCATCCTTGGCCATCGGGGCCTGAAAAGTGGACGACAAGCACCGTTTATACTACGAGCACCCATACCATCACAAGCTGCCCCCCTTCGGTTCCCTACTGCCCGGCCCATAGCACGGTCGTGACAACTGTGACTATTCCGATCAGCACGACGGTCTGCCCAGTTACTTCGGAGACTCATCCCCTCCCTCCCCCATCGTTGCCGCCTGTCCCACCCACGCTGCCGGTGCCTCCCACGCTGCCGGTGCCGAGCCCGAGCCCGATTCCTTCCAAGTCGGTCCCTCTCCCGCCTCTCCCGCTAGTTAGCACGCTTTCTGTTCTGCTGCCCCCCCCTGCAACCACCGCCCCGCCCGTTGTTCCTCCCAGCATCACGAAATCTGTCGGTACAATCACTCCGCCAAAGACTTCATCTTCATCTCTCCCAGCTGTCACAGCCGCTGCTGTCCAGAACGTACAGCGTGCTGGCAGTGCCATTGCTGCTCTTGCCGTCGCTGCCGCTCTTCTCTAAGCCTCATTCTTCTTGTGTTCGCAGTCTTTTTCTTACCTCAGGCTGAGTTAAAACTTTTCGCCTGGGAAGAAAGTCCGTGAAAGCGGTTCGGATCTAAAAAGCATGGCTGCAGCAAAATGTTTCAAGATGGACTCTCTTTGAATGCCACAGCAGGACAAGCGATCAGGGTTCAAGGCATCATCAGTTAAAAACTCTATTTTTTTCCTCTTCTAAAAACCAAAAGGGAAAGGCATTTCAATTCTTTACTTTTGGCGACCTCTTGTTTCTTTCTGGGATTTTTCACAGTTGTCCTGAACATTTTTATGCCCTCTGAGGGACTTTATCAAACACGAGCGGGAAACCTGAGCCTCGCAACATTTGTAATACCTCTTTACCATCATACCTCGCCTTATAACTGAGCTAATAAATGGAACGCAAAATCTGAGTTATATTTATCAATACGCCACTGAGTGACTGGCTATGGTGAAAGGTTATCCCAGAATCGGCGAGAAGTCGCTCCGCTTCTTATCGCCGACTTCCACTCCTTCAAAACCCATATTCCTTCAAATGTAACAATAGCAGCAACAGTTAGATAGGATCGTGACAATCCTGCGGCGCAGATCTGTGTGGCCTAGAATTAAGTCAAATAATAGGAGAAGGGCTGGCTGGCTTAGTGATTCTCAATGAATAAATAACCGTGCTTTGCACTCATTTCCCCTTTTCACACACAGAAAAGAGCGAGATGGCGGTGTTATTTCTGCCTGCTTAACAACCTGGTAGTAGAGTAATTTATCCATCCATCCACCCAGCCAGCCGCCCCCGCAAAGTTTACGCTTACTTGGCAGTTGGAACCCGCATAGGGGTCTGATCAATTTTGATTTCTTCCCTCGCTCGGGTAACCCTAACCAACTGGAAAGCGAGAAAAAAGGCATTGCAATGGATATTAGATTCTGGCGATGTTTCTGTCTATCTTCCATGGTTGCGGCCTGCTGGTTTGCCTCTTACGTAACGCTATGGGCCGGGTTGTGGAACTTTCTTGCCATGCCAGCACACGCGCTTCAGTCAGTGAGGATCCCGGGTGTCTAATATATTTCCTGGTATTCCCGTGGGTTGGCTGCTGTTGGTGCGAATGTGCGAATGTGCGCAAAAGTGTCGGTGTGGTAGATGTTGGCTATCTGTGTTCATACAGTGTAACGAGCGCTTCTGTCCGCCCTTAGTCGTACTTAATCATGTAAAACAGCACATCCATAATAATTAACCGGCCAGATGATTGGCGAAACTGTGCAGGCTACACCATGTAGTGGTTGCATATTGTTTATAACGCGTGCTGGTCGACAAATCTTGGGTGTGGCCATTTCAACATCGCAGGCAATATTCCCAGCAACACACTAAATGTGCCAAGTTAGGTACAGTCGAGGTTATGTGAGGCCGAAGCTGCCTCGCCACCATGATGTCTGCTGTTCTAGCTCGAAAGTTGCAAGGTTTCGATACCGATAGCCTTGCTGACTGTGTCTGCAATGAGGACCCAGTGTGATAGCACATGTCATCAAGTTAGATAGAAATATAACACTCACCCAAACAGCTGCCAGCTAGTGCGGCCCTCTGCAGCGCTGCTAGCGGGCAGGCGAAGGCCGACAAAATCATCAAGCCAAGGGATGCATGGCCCCCTAGCCGCTCTCAGCATGCCCTACGAAACCACGCAGCGGTCCATCATTGATGTATCTCACAAGATGGCGTAGACAGCTTTAATCAACTGCAGCCAATCGCCTCGCCAATTCATCCACTCGGACGGCCTCTCCAAGCAGGTCCCTGACAGCCTCGCGATCCCGGCCTTTGTCGCCCAATGCCACCAGCTGGACCACCTCTCCGTCATTGCCCATGACCAATCGACCGACGCGCCCATCCGTCCACTCAATGCTGATCTGCTTCGCCTCGGAATCTGCCGAGCTGATATCTGCCAGTTGACCCGGCTGCGGATCGTCTCCGACAGGTTTCTTATTTCGCCCGAGTCCAGCAGCCTTTCGTAGGTCGGCCACGACGCCGAGGCGATGATGGTAGCGCACTATCTCACGGCGTAGCGAGCGAACAAAGCGCGCCAAGTCCTGCTTCTTCCTAGAACTGCCTTCGCTTTCTCCGTCATCCCCGCTGCGTGGTGGTGGAGGCGGGGGAAGATGGCGGGCAGCTAATCCGTCGAGGGGAATGCACGGCGGCACGGTATGGCGGTGTACACGCAGGTAGCGGCTCCCTGCGTCTGCGTAAGGACGGTTGAGCAAAACATAGTACGGCCGAAGAAACTTGGCGCGACTGACGACCTCGATGCGGATACCGAGCACGGCGCCCGCGTCGACGGCATGCGGGTCTGGGTCCTGCACACGGAAGGTGGTGATGGCGGCGCATGTACGGTAGAGACACTGCTGTTTATGCGCATCTTGTGCGACTGACTGGTCCAGAAGTTTCTCGTGGAACGGATTACTGTCCTCAGGCAGCGTCAAGAGTGTGCGTGCCTTGAGCGGCGGGGCTAGGAGCGCCTGCGTGGATGGTGACGCGATGAGTGTTGATGTTTGGATGTGAAGTTGTTTTTTCAACGTCGAGACTGAGAGTTTTTATTAGTTTGGCGCCAAAAATATTGAATGATATATTTCACGTACCTCTCACCTGGAGTCTCTCAATCTCATCCTCGAGGTTAGACGCCATTTCTTGCCTGGCCTTGCTCTCATCCAAACCTGAATGAGACGCGACTTGGCGGGTGTTGTTGGTTCGCTCACGTAGGATGAGAGCGACGGTTCAAGGTCGCCAAGCGCACCATTTCAGAAGGACCAAGTTTAGATGTGATATGAAGTTCATAAGACCGACATACTCTGTCAAACGACGTTGAAGTTCTTTTTTGTCCAGTGGTCGACTGTTTAGAAGAGAACTTGAAGTCGCCAAATCTGAGGCGGCACTGTCCCCCATTCTGGAATGAAAGGGAAATAGCAACCCGTCTAACCATATTGGTCGACACACATGCCAGAATTTAATTGGCTACCCGACATTCCTCCTATCCCCACCTTCTTTGCCTGCCGGACACTTTCTTCTGGAAGCCATTGCCGTAATCCGTACATCGTCTGCAATTCTTATATTCACGAAATAGAAAATACCAAAAGGATAATTAGCAAGTTTTTTTTACTGCCTTTGCGTGCTTCTGGACTGTTCCTGATTTCTGAGGCAAACAGCCACATGGATTGCGCTTCTGAGGCCTTTTTTCGGCGTCTTCTATCGCCAACTGTACAGTGACGTTGTTGGCTTGCCACTCCCAAAGGCCACCGTTGCGCCCAGAGAGTACGTCTACTGGACTAAGGTGTCTATTGTTCAGCGGGTACCTTACCTCCCGTGACCTTGCCTGCCCGCCCTAAGGCTTCCAGCGTCAGGGGGCCTTCGCTGTGCAGCCTCCACCCCAGATTTTGATCCGCCTTGGTTTTACCCGTTTTCCACCTTGCTGGCATCTCTTGTCTTGGCATGTTGTTGGAAGAGGCCACATTCGTTCTGCAGACACATCGCGAGCCCGTTTTTGTCGGCTGTACACCGTCGCATTTCTTGTCTCTCTTTTAAGGAGTACTGTGTTAGGAAGCGTAGGCGCCTGTGTCTCTCAAAACCCCCTTTCATTCCTATTCTACCCACCCACTTCTTGAAGAGAGCCCAAGCAAATTCACCACTTCGAGACAGCGATTTGAGTTTAAAGGTCACAAAGAACAAGGCACGCTAGCTTGTCGCGAACAACCAAAAACGCATAACGACGCGACCCTCCTCCCCTTTCCCGAGCGAAAAAAAAAACAGAAACAACCCAAAGCTGTCTTAGACACGACTTCAACACCTATGGGTGCCCGATCGCGTCGCGCAAAATCGCCGACGACGCAAAACGGGTCTTCCCCCGAGCGCAGCCACAGCCGTGCCGCCAACGGCTCTGGCTCTTGCGCCAACAAAAACAAGATGAACAAGAATGTCGAGCTCCTACGGCGCAACATATCCACCGACTCTTCCTCGTCGGGCGCTGTGACCGCAAACCTGATGTCCCGGGACAAGTTCTCGCTCGATGACCCCGTTCCGACCCCTCGGTCGCCGGGAACCAATAACCATGGCTTTTTCGACCTCCCCAAACAAGACCAGAAGAACTTTGGGCTCCTAGTTCTCCTATACTTTCTGCAGGGCGTACCTATGGGGCTGGCCACGGGTTCGGTGCCGTTCCTGCTGAAAAACCACATGTCATACGGCGAAATCGGCATCTTCAGTCTTGCGTCGTACCCCTATTCACTGAAGCTACTCTGGAGCCCCATTGTCGATGCATTGTGGAGTCCCAAGGTTGGCCGGAGGAAGAGCTGGATTCTTCCCATACAGCTTCTGTCCGGGGTAGGCATGCTGTGGCTGGGCTCGACGGTCGAGGGCATGATGGAGGCGACAGGCAAGACGGGCGGTACTACCATCTGGGGGTTCACGGGCTGGTGGTTCTTCTTGGTGCTCATGTGCGCCACCCAGGATATTGCGGTCGACGGCTGGGCCTTGACCCTTCTCAGCCCGAGCAACATCTCGTATGCGTCGACGGCGCAGACTGTAGGGCTCACAGCCGGCCAGTTTCTATCATACACCGTCTTCCTCGCCTTTTACTCCAAAGACTTCGCCAACCGCTGGTTCCGCAGCTCGCCTCTCAACCACGGGCTCATGAGTCTGGGCGGCTACCTGACTTTCTGGGGATGGGCATACATCGTCGTGACCATCGGACTGGGGCTGATCAAGAAGGAGGAGAAGACGAAGAACGAGGACGGCATCTGGGACGTGTACAAGATCATGTGGGGCGTTCTGAAGCTCAAGAACATCCAGACGATCATCATTGTACACCTGATCGCCAAGATTGGCTTCCAGGCCAACGATGGTGTCACCAATTTGAAGCTGCTCGACAAGGGCTTCGGCACCGAGAACCTGGCCCTGACAGTCCTGATCGACTTCCCCTTCGAGATCGGCCTCGGCTACTATGCCGGCAAGTGGTCGCAGCAGTTCACGCCTATGCGCCTTTGGTGCTGGGGCTTCATGGGCCGCCTACTGGCCGCTGTGCTCGCCCAGATCACCGTTGCCATCTTCCCTGCCGGGGGCGTTACCTCGTGGTACCTCTTGGTCGTCATCGCCGAGCACATTTTCTCCACCTTCACCAACACGGTCATGTTCGTTGCCGTGTCCGCCTTTCACGCGCGGATAGCCGATCCTGTTATCGGCGGCACGTACATGACCCTTCTTGCGACGTAAGTTTTTCCGCCCCACTTATCCATCTCTCATTCTTGCCCCTTTAGCCCAAACTAACCCTTTTTCCCAGAGTATGCAACCTGGGCGGAACGTTCCCTCGCTTCTTCGTCCTGCGACTCGTCGACTACTTCACAAGCGCAACATGCACTCCCCCCGCCACACCACCCAAAACCTCACCGTCGTTCACCCAGCCCTTCAGCTGTGCGAATCAGCACGAAAAGGAGCTGTGCATTGCCGGGGGCGGCACATGTGACATGACACGTGACGGGTACTACATCGTTAACATTATCTGCGTCGCTCTCGGCGTTGCTACTTTTGCGCTGTTCATCCGCCCCAAGGTGTTGCAACTCCAGTCGCTGCCTCTTCGGGCATGGCGATTAGCGGCGTCGCCGTCGTCGTCGCTCAAGTATTAAAAAAGGTCGGCTTTTTGTCTTTGTTTTTCGGCACCGCGCGTCCTTGCCATTCATAGCCTCTCATTTTCAAAGAAGGAAAGACATATAAATGGAGGAGTGTAGATGCCCGAAAGATCGCAATTGCCGGATACATTATAGTTAGCTAGATGAATACTAAGTCCATTCAACATCTGAAGCACAAATCACTCCACTTTGGGGCTCGGTCTTCCCGAAGACTTCAACAAGTCTGCGACAGTCTCGCTGATGATGGTGGCGCCGGATATGCGAGATATGTTCATAGTAAGATACATGCGTATATAGCACAACCAAGTTGCCTCTGGCTCGCCAAGAAAACATAGGGGAAGAGACGGAAAATACGAAGTTCACCCTTACTCGCATCGTGATCAATTCCCAGGCCAGAATGGGTTTGTTATAGCTCATAAGACCCATTGTCTATCTCTCCTATCCATCCAAAAATGTCTCTATCATTGAGGATCATCACAGCTTCTTTACTACCTGAAGAACAAATCCAAATCGTTAGTGAGCGGCAGATGCATTTCACTTCACAGGAGAACGCAAAAGATTGGGGTATTCCAGTTTTTCTTAATTTCCATCAAAGCTATCTGGCCATGCTATTAACTCCCGAGAATTTGCCCATGTGACAATGATTACAAAAGTCATAACCGTCGGTCAATTGCCAAATCCTTTTCCATGTCCAGCCTGATGAAAATCCCACTAGATGCACCATGAATGACAAATGTCTCCAAGTATCACTGCATCCCGAAATTTCCCGTGTTGAGTTGATTACCAGCCCGAGGGCTCGTCCTCCGCAGCCTCAGGAGCAGCAGGCTTCTCGTTGCTAGCAGCCTGGCCCCAAGGATCCTCGCTGGCAGCGGCATCGCCGTTGCCATTGGCAGCAGTGCCCCAGGGGTCATCACCACCGCCAGCATCTCCGGCACCGGCAACATCATTCTCATCAAAGTCGGAGTCCGCCTCGAACTTGAGATTGATGCGAGCGTCACCTTCGGGGATGTACTGTTGAAGGAAATCGGGGACATCCTGCTTGGTCTCCAACAAGGTCCGAGTGAGAACGGATGCAATTGGCTCATCGCGCTCCGTGTAGAAAGACGTGGCGAGACCGCGATGACCAATGCGGCCAGTACGGCCTGCAAAAGGTTAGCAACCATAGTTTGATTAGCAATAAGACGAGACAACATACCAATGCGGTGGGTGTACTCCTCAATACCACCATAGTCCAAGGAGGGCAGATCATAGTTGATGACGTGCATCACGTTGCGAACATCAATTCCACGGGCAGATACACCGGTGGCGATCAGGAGCGGGGTGGTTCCAGAACGGAAGCCACGCATGGCAGCCTCACGCTCCTTCTGTGTCCGATCCGAGTGAATCGAGGCGCAAGGGAGGCCCTTGTTGAACATGAAGTCGTCCAGCTCGTCTGCGGTTCGCTTGTTGTTGACAAAAATAATGGTGCGAGTAGGAGGCAATGAGTGAAGAAGATCAAACAAGGCCTGCTTCTTCATGGAGGGATCTGTCAAGATGACGTTCTGCTTGATGTTCTCGTGTGAGCTTCCCGCACGGCCGACGCGGAGGCGGACATAGTCCTCGGCAAGATGCGTCTTGGCGAGGTCTCGAGCAGCCTTGGGGAATGTTGCCGAGAAAAGCATGTACTTGATATTGCCCTCCTCCTGTTCTATTCGGGAACGTTAGTAAGAATGCTGTGGAAATTTTGGGTTTGTATACGTACCACCACCGGTCATGATGGTTCCAAGCTCCTCGCTCCAGTCATCATGAAGCATCTCGTCTGCCTCGTCGATGACCATGTATCGCAGACGGCGAAGAGTCAAGATCTGGGGACGATCCATCATATCCTTCATGCGTCCGGGAGAGGTGATCAGGATGTCGCAGCCCTTTTGCAGCTGTTCAATCTGATCACGGATAGGACCGCCACCATACAAGACGCAAGGACGCAGCATGGTACGATAGCAGAACTTGCGGGCCTCGTTGAAGATCTGAACAGCAAGCTCGCGGCTCGGGCAAACAACCACAACGAGAGGCTCGGCCCGAACAGGCGGGTCGATACCAGGACGGTATGTGGCAGGGTTCGGGCGCGGGGCCGCCAGTTTCTTTGCCTTGCCCATCAGCTTATTCAAGATGGGGATGAGGTAGGCCGCCGTTTTGCCGGATCCTGGACATCACCACTGTCAGTAATGAGAGTGTGAATAAATAGAGGCAAAGGTCAACTTACCCGTCTGCGCAATGGCAATCACGTCGTAACCCATGTTGATTGCCGGCAAGCAGTAGCGCTGGATGGGTGTTGGGACATTATAGCCGGACATATAAACATTCTTGAGCATCGCGGGGTGAAGGCCAGCATCCTCAAACTTCGAAATAGGCTGGACACGAACTGGGCCCTCTTGGAAGACCTCAATCACGGCGATCCTAAGACGCAGGTCAATACACTGTTTATATGCCATGACCAAGAAAATTACTTGGTGAAGTCAATTCCCTGAGACTGGCGCTGCTCAGGGTCGCCAAAGAGCTGAAGCTCGAGGTCCGGAAACTCGGGGCCGATGTCGCCAACTTCACCGTCCCATTCGTAGACACGAGCATTGCCGTCCCACTCATTGCCAGGGCTGTCCGAGTAGTCGTAAGGCATGGGCTGGACCCAGCCATTGAGAGCCTTGGGGACGTTTTGCACAACCGGAAGCTTGAGAGCCTGGTCGGCAGACTCATCGGTAGCCGGAAGAGCGGCGCTCAGGTCTGCAGTGCCCCAGGCACCAGCGGCCTCAACTGGGTGGGCACCAGTCACACCAGTCGCCGCACCTGGGGCACCCCTGTCAGATGAATCCATCTTGGTTGAGTGAGAGTCGATGGTTGAATCTGAAAAGAAAAAGTCAGCAAAGTCGCCCGATTGGAAGTAGGTAGGAGACTCGAAATGCCGACACGTGTTGAGGTGACAGAGGAGTTGCATCACTTGATGCGTCTTGGAGTCCAGTACCTGGTGACGATGACTCTGAAGCCAGCAGTGCGACTGATGGGGATGGTAAGATAAGCTGCTCGATGCTGCTCGCCTTTCCTGTCGAGGAAGATGTGGGCGGCACCAAACGAAGGACGAGTGCGGAGAATGAGGAGACGAAGGCAGGAAGAGGAAGATGACGAGGGAAGAGGTTTGAGAGCGGGAAATGCTGCTTCTGAAGTAGGGACAGCACAATGTGAAGAGGAAGGCGCGGCACACACAGTGCGGTGTTGCTTTGGAGACGCGTCACAAAGAACGGACGGACAAACCTGCAGATTGCGTGCTGTTGCTTTCTTCCGAGAGAAAGCACGGAGAGAAGAGGTTTGGGATCGTGAATGGGAGGCAGCAATAAGATTTGTGAAGGGACCAAGACAAGATACGTAGATGAGCCCTGGTGAAGTGTGAGGTGGAAGGACAAAAGGCAAGTGGAATTGCGGTGTCGGCGAGAAGGAGCTGGGGAGATGGTCGAGGTGGAGCGACTGCTCGAGATTCGTGACTGCTCCAAAGCAGTGGACGAACCGTACAGGGAAGGAGCGTGAATGCAGAGTGTCTGTTAGAACAGGAAGGCGCGCTCAAAACTACTGGGCTCCTCGACGACGACGACGACGACGACGACGACGACTAAAAGAACGGCGAGAAGGAAAAAGGTGAGAGACCTGCAAGAAGTAACTGCTTAATCTTGAATACGTACTGATTTCTGTTACGCAAATGAACCGATATACCGGGACCAAGACGTCGAAGACTGACCGAAGGTGAGGTTCTTGTGGTTGGTTGTGGAAGAAAAGTTGCAAAGTGTGAAGGGGGGAGGGCAAATATTTATACCCAAAATACTCGATTCCCCCGTCTTGTGTGGAGGCACCGGCAACAGTGCAAAGCGCAGACCATTTGTTTGATGCAAGTAGGAGGAAGTCATAGAACAAAGAGGAAGGCGCAGGAATCGGATCAGAAAACGAGATCGGACGGACGACGGCAGCGAGCTCGGTGGCTTAGTGCCTCCCGACGTTTGCCGAGCTCGGCGAAAAACTGCCACTCCAGATTTCCTAAGTAATTATCATAACTGTCAGGTTGTCTACAGCGTATATGTGATCAAGATGTCCTTGAAGGCGGTGAAGTCGGTGATCATGCCTCCTGATGTGGGCTGGACTGTGGCTGCGAAGCAGCTCGCAAGGACCGAATAGCATTTCCTCTCGAGCGATGGCGACGGCAAGGCTTATGATAGTTTGGCATTTGCGCCCCAGCCGTGCGAGGGACCAGCCGGCCGGGCTGAAGCCAAAGCCATGACAGGGGTCCTGGGCTCTGATGACGGCGATGAGGTCCGTGATGCTCCAGTTTCCACATGCCAAACCCACGCAGACAATGCTCTCCACCTTTGGGGTCCAGTTATTGGAGTTATTTCCATGCCTAGACCGTCGAAAAGGAGTAGCAAAAGTTGCTCCTACGTGTGGAGGGAGGCACGCCAGGCGGGGTGGTTGATGAAAATGATACTAAATTGACTGGGTTGCGAAATCCAGAGCGCAATATCTCCCAGCACAGGAACACTCTCTGGAATAAAATCTGCCCTTCGATATGTCCTTGGGACACCAAATATCTCGCCTACAGAACCTGGGCCAGCAGTCCTCGAGCGAGCCATCAAAGCCCTCGAGGGCACAGAATCAAATAGGTATTATTCTTCATGGTACTTTTATCTAGGAAAGGCCCCGTATCTGCCAGGTTTTAGAAGGAGATCTCTCAGTTTTATACCTATTCTCTGTACCGGTTTCAACACAGCAAACCGACAGCTTCGCCCTTAAACTATATTTGAGAAAATTTCGAAATGGATGCAATGTCCCGATACCTAAACTTGACTTTTTGTAACTTGAATGACATGTATGAGCTGCGAGTTAGGTAGTTTATTCTTCTAAGGGGGAACAGAGAGGGGAATGAAAGAAGACGACGTATATATGCAAATGTCAGATTGTATTAATACATGAGAAATATGTATCATGCAAGACTAAATATCACCATTGAATGGCCATTAGGGAAGAATAAAGCAGTACAATGGCAGCAGTGGTGAGAGAATTATCAAAACAGCTCTGTCGAACATATTACAAGATATAGATCGTATCACTTAAACATCGCCAACTACCTAATAACGAAAACCAAAGATATCTAACTGCCACATGCAGTAAGATAAGTTCTTGACAAGACATTTAATGGCAACGGAACTGCACAGAAAACCGGGAAGTACAAGCGACTCCGCCAGCATGATCAGTACCATACATGCCCGCCAATGATGGTAAATGGATATCATCGATACTTCGTATCAAGGATAGGATCGGACACGCATCGGCGGAATCAAGTCGTTTTGGTGAACGACCTTGACATGTATGACACCTAAGGTACCAATACGTGTGGTTCCGTATACACGGCTTCCATCCTATCGGCAGGCACCATTAACACATCATCTTCAGCGTCTCCAGTCCTGTCAAAAAGAAAATGCCATGCAGGCGCGTCATATGCAACTTACAAACGCTGGGCGCGACTTACCCCTTAGCCAGGTGTCACAGTTAATGTTCGTCAAGGGAGTCTTATTCTGGTTCTGCTATGCTAAACTCCCAGGAGAAGTAATAGGAGCATCGGCGCCCTCATTCAACGCCTTTTTCAGAGCTGAAGCAGCCCGGCCAACAAGACCGCCCTCTCTTTTGGCACCATCCATACCCGCGACAATAACACTCCTCCATTTTGCGTCAAATACGCGCTGTCGGGAAATGCGGTCGGGGTACATTTCGTTGTCCTCATCTCGAGGCGAGCCAAAGAGATTGAGATATGCAAAAGGGTTCGGCGTTGCAGGCAAGCGGTATATGTTATCCCAGTACGCCTGGGGATTGTAGGGGATCGGGGACTCGGGTTGAAACCCGGTTTGCAGAAGGCGGGCAAGGACGTGGATCTGCCTCGCCCCTGCTTCTCCTCCCTTCTTGGTGCCAACAAGCGTGGTCTTGGAACCCGAGGTCCAGCCTTGGCTACTCAGAGCAGAGCCGACGCTAGGATTCCAGCCCAGCATGGAGCTGAGGCTGTTGAGTGTCTTCAGCCAGCCGCCGGGACAGGAGACAGTCTCGTCGCCTGCGACGTCGAGAAGCCACTCCAGGACGTCCAACGTGTCGTTACGGACGGCGGTTGACAGATGTGCCATGCCACCTCGAACGTACATGAGGATCTTCTCGACATGTGGTTTTACCTGAGACGGAGGTAGCACCCGGAATAGCTTCAGGAGATTTGCTCGCACGGATGTTGCGCTGTCTGATATCAGCGGAAGCAGCCTGGTGAGTAAGCCTGCCGTCCCAACAGGGTTGTTTGGCGGCTTCCCGGACAGCTGGTTGATGAGGTAGGAGAGTGCATCACGTCTGATGTTGTCAGTTTTGGCATTCACAGCTGATGCCAAAGTCTGCTTGAACTGCTCGACCGAGTCGGTCCCGTCTCCGGCAAGAGTCTGTTGATTGACAACGATGGCTAAAAGATTGGATCAGCCAAGAATATAAGAATAACCCGCGGGGAGAACTTTACATTTTGATTTGAAACTCGTGTCGGTGAAATTTGCTGCTTTGACGGCGGCTTTTCCAACTTTCAGCTTGGCTTTCTGAAACCAACGTTTTATTAGTAATGGCACAAAAGACGAGAAAAATGTAAAAACTCGCACCTGAAAGTCCTTCTTCTTCTCCTTCTTCTTTCTGTTGCTAGAACCCATTCTTGGCTCATTTGGAGGTGAACGGATCCGATATGCACACTGTATTGTTGAAATGCCTAGCTCGATGTGCCATGGGCCGCTGAGTCTGTCACCAGCGCAGAACGGCTGATGGAATTTTTAGCGGTGTCGAGTGGCAGAAAGTCGCTGGGGCGGCGGGCACCAGCTTCCCCTCCAGCCAGGCGCATAGGTAAGCATGCAGTTAAGCTTCTGGAACCTCGAAAGGCCCAAGTGTACCAGCAGTGTCCATGTCTTCTATTCACTGATAGCCCAAGAACACATTCGCTTCAGCTTTTTGATATCATTTCGGTTTCTCTTCAATACTGCATACAGCATTTTTCATCTTAAACGTCCTCGATCGGCTCTAGGTACCGAACGTTCTGTTTTTTTTTTATCTGGGTAGAAAATGGCAGACCCAGGTTTGGTACGTCGCGCCAGCCCTATCCTGAGCTGCGACTCGCCCTCCTCAATCTGACAGCAGTTGACGTTGGACAGGGCGCTGGGTCTGATGCCCTGGAAGAGACCCTGGGTCGCCTCTCCAAGAAGCCGGGCGTCAAGGCGACGATCGTGCTCGACCGCGCATCGGGTGCCATCTTGAAGACGAGCGGTCAAGTAGGCTCCATCCGCAAACCAAAGTCACTTGGGTCTTCCCTGCCCGCCCCTACTACGGGATCCTTCTCGGAATCGGCTGTCAGCACCTCGGGTCAGGACCAGAGCACAGAGGAGCTGGCAGCGCTCGTGTGGAATTTTGTTGGAACGGCCAGCAGTCTTGTTCAAGAACTCGACACCGAGGTACTGCTGCCCGCCTACTGACTGCCAATCTCAACATGCACCACTAACACGCGCCAGGACGAGTTGAAACTGTTGCGGCTACGAACCAAGAAGCAAGAGCTCGTCATCGTCCCTGACTCCAAGTACTTGCTTATTGTCGTACACGACACCCCTCTGGCCTGAGAGAGGGGAGGCAGGATTGCTGCAGGGTGGCTCATCTATCTGCGGCAGACCCTCTCGGATGGCTGTCGGGACGCGACTTGAGAAGCATCGCGTCTATGTTGACGCGCAAAATCTTGAGGTGGAATAATGGTCCAGTGGAGAATTGGCGAAGGCTGGAAATGAATGATACCCCGAGATTGCAGTGTGTGGTCAAGGCGGCTGATAAGTTGACGCGCTTCTGCAAGACCGCAGCTGAACTACCTGAGCCAGGCCGCCGCTTAATGTCTGATCAAACCGAGCCGTTCGTCTTTTCAGACGATACGGAATAGAGACCGGAGCGGGAACGCCATTAAGGTTCCGCGGCCGCGCAGAGAAGGACTGTTGCAATGTCTTTGCTGTTCAAGGACGAAACAATTCAGCCTATCGTAGAAGGAAATGAGAGTGGGATAATCTCTCCGTGCTGAGTCGATGCGCGGGGGTCAGTCAACCAGATTTCAGGAGCATTCCAGGCGGTCTTTCATGCTTGGCGCATGTTGTCTCCCGTTGGCTAGGTACGTAGCTGCAGAGGACGTTACAGGCGTGGACACATATATTTGGGGGCCTGGCCCAGTAAAGTCGACGGATCCTCCCACCCGCTCCTAGCTTGCAGCATTGCAACACAGGCTCGACGAAATACTCCCCTTTCGATCTCGCTTCAAATATTCAAGCAAGCCGCCTGGACGCAACCAGAGCAAGATCTAAATGTGTCTGCATGAGTTATGTGGCATCGGCCCAACATGTGCTTGCTTGAAAATAAACCGGTAAATTGGCAACGTGCTGTTGGTCGTACTAGCTGTGCTTGTCCCAAGCAACCTAAGCTTAATCTCGATCTTGCGCGGCGGCCTTGGATTCGAAACAAGCCAGGCCGTCATGATGATGCTTTTGTGGGCTGCGACTGGCCGGGCAGCTTGGTGGGCACCCAGATCCAAGAGTCCACCTCGCAGAATCAGGAATGTTTATCACGCAGGATCCAATCTGCTGGCGCGTCTCTGGGTGCCCGACATGAATGGGAATGGCCTGTGCCTTCATAATAAGCAGCGCCTGCTATTGTTTGTGATTGAATAACAGGGCCTGGCATTGTCAGCCATTGGCTTTGAGATCCGCCTATGCCGTTGGAGAAGAGGGTTGGGTTCTGATGATATAACTGACGGGCTTGAGACAGCTAGCTGCCCTGCTTGTCTGGTCTGGATCCGACTTCCTTGCTACGGCATAATAATAAAGCCAACCCAAGTTTCTCTCCGTCTACTCCGGCCATCGGTCAAACCAAACATCCCTCCTCTTTGTCTCTCCTTTAATACCCATTCACGCCTTCTCACCTAAGTCTCAAGCCCTTTTTAGTGGATCTGACGCCGTTGTTCCCTCGAGGTTGTGCCATCAGACGGACACAAAGCCAGCAGCTGACAATAGCTCGAAACAAATCTTGGAGTTCCCCGGCATCTGCAAGCCACCGGCTGGCCGCATGCCGCAGGCGCAGCGTAGGTGGGCGTCAATGAGACCACAGAGTAGCTACAGATCCACGCGGTGCGACGTCCACGATGCCCTCGTTCTCGATGTTGAGGAGATCACCGAGGAGGAGTGCCAAGAGCTCGGACACCAACAACGACTTAGACGACAACAAAAGCCCCCTATCGACCGGATCAGAGGATGGGGAGAGGAAAGAGCGTCGGGGCTCTAAACGAGACCTGCTCTATGACCTCAGAAGTCGACTCGTAGGGAAGCCGCCATTGGCACCCGCATCTGCACCTTCAACCCCTCAGCGGGGAAGAGCTGCCAGCGCCTTGCAGCCACAATTGGAGCCTCAGCAAGGCACAGCCGTGGTAAGAACAACTTTCTAGCTCGATTTCCCTTACGCCTGCCTTGACCTGAGCAGCAGCATCATCATCATCCATCGATCTCAAGTGTGCAGTTGGAAGTGGAAGAATTGCACCTGCTCGCACATCACACACGGCGAGCAGTGATCAGCAAGCAGAGGCCACCGAGTGGTGTTCTGTCAATGGGTCCAAGATCCAATTCCATCACAGCCAGCCAAGCCTTCAAGCTGCCGACGTACCCATTATTGGCTCCAATCGGGTCTTAATGTGTAGGCAGCGTGTCGTCACCCCTACCTCCATCCCCATTCGAGCAGAGCCCGCGTGACTTTTTCTTGTTTCCCTTTCTGTCTGATCTTGCACCAAAAAATCGTACGAGGGGTGGAGGAGGAATAAGATTTGCCTGCAACCCGGAACAAGAGTCCTGTTGCCTTGCCAGCATTATCTCGGCCAAGCTCTGAGCCGAGTGATTGTCTCACAATCTGAACTGACCGTTCGTGCTACACCTCCAGGTCTCGGGTCCATTATCGCCGTTATTATCGCCGCGCTCTCCGGTCAACCCCAATAAACCGCTGCCATCCCCCCCTCCGCCGGGCAGCGAGCAAGACCGGGACCCTCCCGCAAAGCCCGTTCTCAAGCTCGCTCGCATCATGGCGACCCTCACAGAAGCCGAGATTGAGAAGCTCTTCTCGGGAGCCCCACAATACTTCGCCCGGTCCGAAGGCCATTACACAGGCGCGCCCCATCCGTCTGTGGCGTTCCCCTGGGATGAGAAGTTGGAAATCCGGGACCTTACCGATCACATTCAGATTGAGGACAAGGCGTGGACCTGTGTAACTGCGTGGCCGCATATCACACGAGATGTCCAGGGCGACCAGTCGGCTGCAAAGAGAGCTACCGAGGAGAAGCGCCGCGCCCATTTCTATCCGCGATGCCGCGAGCGTCCCAGCATGTTGAGCTCCTCGGGGCTCGAGAAAGGCAGCATGGGCTACCAGGCCGCCTTCGAGCTCGGCGTTGCTGATGCCTTGCAGGACGAACAATGGGGGTTCGAGACGCTGGGGACTAGGACACCTGCCATCGTCGAGCAGCGACAACGAATGCTCACATCCAAGGACGGCCTTCGCCATATGGACGAGACGCTGATCATGGAACAGCTGATCAAGAATGGCCAGAGGTATAGTGAGCAGCACAAGCGGGAACGTCGTGTCTCGAGTGAACTTTACAATGAGTTGTTCCTCCAGATCCTTCATCCGCCGACAAAGGTGCTCGATCACAGAGACCCCTACAGCCTTTCGGTGCAAATTCAGGCCCTGGTTAAGGTCCTTGCCGCCCCAAACATGTGGATTGACTTTTCCCACGTGGAATGGCGCATCCGTCTTGGCCAGCTGCTGTGGGGAAACTCTATGGAAGACGAATCTGACGATGGGGCCTCGTCCATAACAGGCGAGTCAGTGGCTGAGGTTCACGAGGAAAGATACTGGCTTCTTATACAGATCTTGTTGGCCTGTGAGCTGCTCGTCCGACTGGATGCCATCACGGAGGGCGAGGAACTTGGCATCGAGAGCATCAAGCCATCAGAAATCCTCAGATTCGAGAAGGATGCCAACAAGTCGGTGAAATGGTCATTACATCTTGCGAGGGCGTGGCTGGAAAACATCGAAGTGGTCAAGACGGAGTCAACGGAGCAACCTGCTGAGGAAAAGCCCTCTGGCTGGTTAGCAAACCTTACTAAACGCATGTCTTTAACTCGGGAGCATGGCGGTTCGCATCACCATCAACACCCGCATCGCGGACTGGTATATGCAATCAAGGGCAGGCATGTTCAACGCCAAGTGGATGGCTTGACCCATTTTGCAAGGCAACTGCGCTGGCCTGATGTCGAGTCTTACGCCTCTAAGATATCGGCTAACTGCCATAGCGTTGCCGATGGGACTCCTCTCGCAAATACCCCCCTTCTTACTCCTAACAGTCGAGCTGACAGTCATCGCTCTTCGTATTTTGGTGCTCATTCTCACTTGGGCAAGTCCAACTCCGAAGCGAAGGTCAGGCGTATGCCGTCTCGGCGAAAGAAGATATCAGCCGCCTTGCACCCAGCTGGTTGGCTTTCCAAGAGTTACGTGTCTGGGCTAATGCTGCCAGGTGAGGGGCTTTGCCATTTTCTAATGGCAACGCTACTTGAGAATGACCCCGAGGCCGTTGGAAGACTCGGGGCCATGGCCAATCTTTGCGGCGGTTTTGTATACTCTGGTAAGAGTTTCTGGAGCACGGCGTGCATTGTGGGTCGAGTTTTAGCAGCGGGTAAAGGCTCTGCTGAATGCATGGGCTGGATTTCTAGCGAAATTACGCCTAAGGGGCTCGGGGATGGCTGGGTTAATATTGAGGTTGAGGAGCCGACAGGTATAGAACACTCCCTGACCTGACCGAAGTTTTCCGAACTAACAGTATGAAGACGATGCTCAGCATGTCGACAAGAAAGCCCGCATATGGGGCAAGCAAGCAATCGAAAGGGAATCTTGTGTTCTTGGAGGCGCTGATCATTCGGCTGTTTTCCCAGCCGACTTTATAATCCCGTTCGAAAACATCTACCGGGACAAACCGCCACCTAACATCAAAATCGAGCTTGATGCTTTGAGTCTCTTTGCGCCAGTCGATTCTGTTCATACAACCCCTCTTGAGGATCACGGTGTCACGCCCTTGTCGGAAGTCAGTCGAGCTCCGGAAATTCATACGTACCCAGCAGCAATGACTTTCACGGTGACGAATATGGAATCGGGGGATGAAAAGGAGCACACATACTCCTTGGCCAAAGATATTAACTTTGTCACCGCTCATCCTTGCGTCCCTTCTCAACATGTCAAAATTCTCAAATCGCCTTCTAGTCCTACCATACAACAAGTGGATCTCTCCGGCAACTGCACCAGTGGTAAGACCGCCAGTGTTATCGGTGGGTCTTCCGTCCGACATTGTTTGGAAGTCCCAACAGACTAACCCGATTTAATAGGCCACCCACTACATAAATACTACACTTATACAGCTCTCCATCTTTCGGAGCTTCTAGCAAAACAGGATTTCTCCCTTGAAGCGCTGCTGGGTGACTACTCGTCGGCAGCGCACCGTCCGAGTCTTACTCCCGCTTCAAACAGTGCTGCGAAGGTCCTGGTAATCGACTGTATTACTGGCTTTCAGTCCCTACCTCAAGAGCATGAGATCCCCCTATCGCCAGTTGTCAGCCGGTCCGATAACTATGCGTCGGGAAGCCAGTCGTCACCGTTCTTTGGGCCCAAACCCGGTTCGAGCCCAGTGGGAGGAGCGGAAAGCGCCTCCAAGAAGATGCACTCAGAGACGCGGCGGCGACAGTTCGGATCAGACGCCGAGATACTTATTAGATCATTCTGCGCCGAGAAGGGCTGGAACGCTCTGATCAGCAGGAGAAGACGTGGTTGTCTATCTTGTGCTATCCGCGAGGCCGGAGCTTTGGGGTGGAAAGTCATCATTAGGGTAGACTAAACCTGGAAGGGCTGCACTTCTTTCTATCCCTTGTTATCGATGCATAAAAGTGATGGTCCTCTGCCTCAGGCAGGGACCAAGAAACGAGGCAGGAAAAAGGTGTCGTAATTATGATACATTGTGTAACGAAGAGATCGAAAAGCGAGTTCCTGTGTTGACAACGTGTGGATATATGGCAAGTTGAGTTGATACCCTGCGCTACATGTAGATACTTTTAAGAAGTATGCCGCTTTAACACCACGGTGTGGGTCATTGACCTTTGGCTGTGGGATTATAGGACTTTTGGTTCATGTGCGGCTTGACGCTAGCTTGGAAAGGGGATTGTGTTATATAAATGTTCAGGTATGCAGCTGTATGTTCATCTAGTACCTAGGCCGCAATATATACGAGATCCACAATGATGTGTGCCTCTATCCTAATGCCTATCTGGCCCCCAATGCGTCAACACAAGATCTATCTCCATTTCCCAGCCACAAATCGGGACTTGTACTGAGTAATGTCTGTCTGAACCATAGGCTCTAATGGTTCGCAATGTGAACATAGAAGAAAAAAAAACTACCCAAACGCACGCCTTTCAAAGGTCTTCCTGAACAGACCATTCCTTCCAGCCTTTCTTCTCACCAGGGAGGGTGATGCTTTCCCACTCTGCCCTCCTGACGTTGTTCCACTCCTCGACGGGAATCCAGCCGATATACGCACGGTCACCAAATCCGCCGATCCAGTATACCTGCTCGACGACCAGGCGCACAAAGTGGGATTCGTGAATTCGATTCCCCGGCAGCCAGTACCGCGCGTCTGGGTGCGTCTTGACGAAGCAGCTTGCCAGCTTAGCGCCGACGTCGCTCGTGCGGTCGTCGCCACCTTCGATGCGCTCAATGTGCCCGAGTAGGGAGAAGCGCGGCAGGTTGGCAGCTGAGTATGGCAAGGCTGCTGCGGCGGCCGTGCTGGCTTGGTCGTCCTTGTCATCTCCGAAGCCCAGCGAGGACAAGATCCTGCCCATGACCGTGCTCTTGATTTGCTTTGCTGGCGGGTGCGGAGGCGTCCACTGCACAGCCAGGCTGACGTTGCTGCCCGCCGCGGCGTTCTTGAAGTTAATTTCGATGTTGAGAGCCAGGATGGTCGGGTTGCCGATGTCGTCGATCCCAGCCTCGCCCTCGCAATCCGCGATGTACTCCATCAGCCCGGAAGGCATACCACCAAGCCCGGCGGGCCGGTTCTCCTGCGCGTCGGCCCCGTCGTTGGTGCTCTTCTTTTCGTCGTAGGGGAAAACTGTGGCGATCGTGCCGAGGGGAGTCAGCGCCAAGATGCGCCTGCCCATGACGGCTGATTCGTACGACGTCGGCACTCGGGGGAGGTTCTGGCTGTTGCCATCGCTGGGGCTGCTGATGACTGCTGCTACAGCACTGGTGCACAGCGCCAGGATGCTGGCTGCCTTCATCGTGGCGGTTTCAGGGTTCGTTTCTGGCTACACCTAAATCTGGGATGGAGCTCTGATCGTATGACGGTAATAGAGTGGCAGTCAGTACGCGAGGTTGGGCAGGATCACAAGAAAGAAGGATAGAGAACGAGTTCAAGATAGCTCTGTCACCAGGTAGGAAGTATAAGTACATAGGTTTACATGTAACTGGGGCGGATAGCCATGCCACGCGACGCCGCTTTGAGGTGCTCCAACTCCAACAAGGAGGGGATGTCGGTGGGGTAAGTCAGGCGATTCGTGCCCGGAGCTTGGCGACACAGTGCTAGGCTGGCAAGGTTTCCTTGGATAGGTAGGTTGTTCGTCCTGCTAATGTGCTACCCAAGCTTCAGTCTGTCTTGTCGCCGGCTCAATGAACGGATCATAACATAGCACGAACGTAGATTTTGAAACGTTTTGCAGATCCAGCGTCATCCTTTTCCCTCCTTTTTCCTCCTTTTTCCCTCGATTGTACCCCTCGTCAATCCGTGTAAGCTTCCACGGGCCACATGCAAGGCCGTTGAGAATTGTGACACATGGATAAACATTTAAGATCGACAGTGGGGCTACGCCAAGGTCCCACAGCGCATCTGGACTGCCGCCCGCTATAACTGGGACCGCCATTGAATATCAAGCTAGCTCTTCAGGCGTTAAACGACAACAGAAAGCAAAAGCAAGCAAATGGATGGTTCTTGATCGCCTTTCTTAGGTTGGCTCGTTGGTCACAAGAAAAATGCCTTTTTGCTGAGGCTATGGAATACTATGGAGCAGCGTAGCCTCTGTGCCATGTCTGCTCATGCATGTAAGAATAAAAGTGCAAAGACAATAAAAGGTGTGGGGGATGCGCTTGTAAGTGGACTGCTTAGCCATGAAAGCTATATCCACAATGAACAGCCTTTCTCTGTATTCCTTAAATGTGCTGGACAATGGTTCCCCAGCGTGAAGAAAGACGGGTTAGGAGATACCTAAAGCTCAAATGAGGATATAGGAAGCGGATAAATAAACGCAAATAAAGACGGTCTGCTCGTGGCTGGTGAAAGTACTCACTCACTACGTTTGCTTTTCCGGCCTGGCTTGTCTCAAAGCTTCAAAGACGTGAATGAAGCTCTCCCCCCAAAACTGCCCGAGCTTCTTGAGCTGTTCCTCAGCGTATTTAAACGTCTGGGGTGTTCGGCAAGATGCTTCGTCACTTGTAGCAACTTGTAGCAACGGGAGATCGCAAGTATGGCTAACGACTTGGGAGGAGTCTTGTTTTTCAGCATAGTGGGAGGACTTGTCGCGATTGGACTCTTCATCCTCAGCTGCTATTGCCTGAGGTCTGCAGCTGCAAGGGAGCGGAGATACACCGGATTCTTCCCAAACCGACGGCTGTCAGGTCACGTGGGTCCTGCACCACCAGGTGAAAGCCCCAAGCCCCACAGGCGGCTCCCACAATTCCTAAGCTAATCAGGCGAAATTCAGCCGAGCAGCTCCGTGTTCCTGAGGCTGTCTACGAGTTGCACTCGGTCTCCCGACAACGACGACACCCTGACTACTAACAGCGTGCATCGCGATCATCGAAAATGGGCAAGGTTCACGGAAGGTGAGAAAATATGCCGAGACTTTTTTGGGGGTTTGCCCCTTTTTTGATCGCTAACGTTGCTGGTTGACAGTTTGGCGCGTGCCGGTACGTCTTTACCACCCACAGACATCGCCATGAACCCCGGCGACATTTCATGATCTTGGTAAAGTCTGATCTGTTGCTGCAGGAAAGGTCAAGTCGCAGACCCCCAAGGTCGACAAGCAGGAGAAGAAGAAGACTCCGTATGTTTTTCGCCTCCCTTCCCCGGCTCTCCACTCTGCCTGCCGGGTTCTCGAGCTTGCCAGGAGTCATTCATCTGAAAAGAGTGATTGCATATCTAACGACCCAACAGTAAGGGCCGCGCTAAGAAGAGACATACCTATACCCGCCGTTTCGTGAACATCACCTTGACTGGTGGCAAGAGAAAGGTCAGCAGACTTTCCTGGACATAATCTAAACATCGACGAGCGAACAGGGCTGCGAGACTGACTTTCCATCTCTTGGTGTAGATGAACCCTAACCCCGGTGCCGCATAAATAAGTCACCGCGATGACTTCTTCTCTCCAGCAATCATGAAGAGGCTATGGGAACAGGTTCTCACTCTCCTGATAATATTCTCCTGAATAGCAATGCCAAACGTCTCGTGGGAAGACCAGGGGAGGGAATGACTGGGTGGATGGTGACTTTGGTCGGCAAACTCGGTTGATATATGAAATGGTAAATCCAACCACTACGCACCACAACGTCACCTGGCTGTTTTTGGTATGGGCATTCATTTACGCAATTGGTGAACAAGGGTATATGGTTGCTTGCTATTCTGCAATACGTCGTTTTTTACATCTGAGAAAAGGCTCTCAACTGCCACGACCTCGACACTGCAAACCCACCCTCGAAGAAGGGAGTACTCTGCTCCGGGTAGCAAGGACGGCAACAAGCACCAACTTTCCTGCTGAGCCCCGCTTCGAGTGTCTAATACCGCCTGTGATCTCGTCTCATTGACCATTTGACCTAAGGCCATATGCTCTGAACTGACTTTTAATTGTCATCCGTCTCTCTGAATGTGCGTAATGAGCTCTCAGTTCGACTATCTAGCCTCTAGACCGGTCACGAGACCGTATACTGAAGACTATCATATTTTCGGCAGTGGTCCAGACCCGAGCAGAATCGGCGAGCATACTCCCATCACTCGTCTGATGGAGGGCCTCATCTAGCTTCTCTTCAATGAGTTGCTCTGGCCAATGTAAACCGAAGACTCCCAGACGGAAGAACATAGGGAGGAGATGCAATGCAAGCGCGGGGTCGTCGAGCTTCATAAAGCTCTCATAACCGCGTATGGTCAACTGCCCGAATATCAGCTACAGGCCCCTTTTCTACCGGAAAGGGCATATGGATTGCCACCTACTTCCCAAGTTTGTTCGTGCGACAGCCGTGCTCCCGCACGAATCAGCCAGTAAAGCCATTTGGCTTTCTCCCAATCAAACGGACCAGTCAGCAGGAGATTCGGAATCCGAGTTAGGGGATGTATCTCGAGGAAACTGCTGTTGCACTGAATATGTTTGACGAAAAATCTGAAGTCATAGCGGGTCAGTTGGTGAATCATCTTGAACTCCTCCCAGTCTTCGTTGAAGCAATTTTTCACGTCCTTTCCGTGATCAAACCCTCCTTCGCGCGCATGGAATTGACGTTCCTCGTTGATGCTACGTCGCAAGTGCTCTCGGCGCAGGCTCTGTACAATCCGGGACGAGTCGGGAATGTGCTGGTAGTATCTCCCTGCGCCATGCCGTCGATACCACACTTGCTGGGCATCAAGGAGCAGGGAGAGATTGGCCCACGAGCAGGCAAGGACGGCGCTCTGGAAGTTGGGGTTGCCGCCGAATCGAGCAGCGTCTTGCTCCCAGCCTGCGTAAGAGTGGACCAGCTGCTTGGGACACCCGAACCATAGATCCCACGTCGGTGTGAAGGCAGCAACAAGTAGCTCGGATAAGAGGGACCTGGCCGAGAGCATGAAGCCAATACGCAGGCTGCTCCGTGGGAAGTTGAGGTTCTCGGAGGCGATAAAGATGCGCTCGAGAATCTCGGCTGGCAGCTGCTCAATCCGCGGGCCGGGCTTCTTCGCCTTTATCCGCTTGCGTTGCCGTTGCTGTCCGTCGCCATCTCTTTGGATTGCCGAATCTTGCCCTTCCTCGTCCTCTCTTGCCGCTCTCTTGAACCGCTTCGGATTTGGGGGTGCCCAGCTCTTCTTGCGACCTCTGCCACGGAGCTTGATAGGAGTCAACTTCATAGCTGACGGCAAAGAAACCTGGCAGCGTATTAGAATCATTCAGTCCAGTGAGGAGGACCTGTGGGTTCAATACAAGCAGTGGTCTTGTGTTATGTGTTGCGGACCGTTCACTGAAAACGAGGTTCGAAATGAAAGCGAAAAACTAAATTACATTAAAAAGGGAATAATCACGACCAAACGCCGGCCACCTGAGGATTCATATGTGACAATCGAGAGCCTTTATGGATCGATTCACTCGCCCATCATTCCATTATCAGAATCGTAGGTATTCCGTCCATAGGTTTGGTTGCGATTAAAGGATATCGAGTCCCAGAGTCAAACTTAATTGGCTGCGTTGTCAAACGGTGGCAAGGATAATGCTAAATTCACCCCAGCGGCTATCCACCCTATTAGTGGGTATTTCTCTGGGGTGTGGCTGCATCAATTGGAGAAGCTCTGACGACGATTCTGCAGTTCTCTGCCATCGCGCCAATTTCTTGATTTTGGGCCTCCTCGCAGTGTCAAAATTCCGCCAGACTTCGCTGCAATGGCGCCGGCATTGAAGCCTCCAGCGCCGTCGCGGAGCCTCCTTCGCTTTCTTCGTGCGCAGTCAGAGGGCCTCACATCATTTGGCTTGAGCCATAGTGCAGCTTGTGCTGCTGCCCGTCGCTGCCAAAAGACGGCCCTCCTCTCGCGTCGCAATACCGTTGCTGATGGCCGATCCAACCCTCACATCTCCGTGAAGTCTCTCACCACATCGGCGCAGAGACTTGAAGCTACTTTAAAAGCCTCGGCTTTCGACATCGAGTCGGTTCTCCCCAAGTCGCTCCGCAAACAGCGTTTAATCTCCCCACCAACAGCTGGTGCGCCTCGATATGCCTCCTCTGATGACCGACCACCCCGTGGGGGGTCGGGCCGATCAACATGGTGGGAATTGCTCTTTGGGTCCTCTAGACAGGATGCATCGCACTTGAAGGAGGAGGATATCAGACTAAATTTGGAGGAAGAGAACTCTATCTTCCCGCGCCGGCCACTGACGGCGAAAGCTGCGCTGGACCCCAGATTGCGATGTACCGAGGTGGATGGTAACGGAGCTGTGATTATGGTCGACGGTGAGCTCAAGAAGAGCGAGCTCATTGCAAAGGTAGCCGGCTCCTAGCTAGCAGAAGATACCAATCGTTGCTTCGCTAACAGTTTGGTGGCTTGATAGTACGGCCTCCTTCCCCGAGATCTTCGCAAGATCGACTCGTCCAATCTGCCCCATATTCTCGTCCGCCCCTCGGCCATCCTTCTTAATCTTCTGCACTTAAAGGTTCTCATCAAGCACGACCGCGTCTTATTGTTTGATATCTATGGCTCCAAGACATCATATCCCCAATCCGCGTTTATGTATGACTTGCAAGGGAAGCTGGAGCAGAAGCATGCGCCGGGGGCAAACGGCTTGCCCTACGAGTTTCGAGCTCTGGAAGCTGTTCTCATGTCAGTGACGTCAGAACTGGAGGCCGACTTCGAATCAGTCAGAGAACCCATCATCCACATTCTCAGCGAGCTTGAGGACGTCATTGATCGAGAGAAGCTGAGAATCCTCCTTGTTTTATCCAAAAGGGTCAGCACATTTGAGCAAAAAGCCAAGCTAGTCCGCGATGCTATCGAGGAGTTGCTTGAGGCTGATGACGATCTCGCTGCCATGTACCTGACCGAGAAAACGCACGACCTGATCAGGGGGGAGGATGACCACGCCGAAGTAGAGCTGCTACTGGAGTCATATAATAAGATCTGCGATGAAGTGGTTCAAGAAGCAAGCAACCTGGTGTCGAGCATCAGAAATACCGAAGAAATGTACGTTGTCTATGGTGCAACAGCTGTGATATCCGCGGACTAGGCTAATTGATCATTTTTCAGCATTCGGGCGATTCTTGATGCCAATCGCAACTCTTTGATGTTGCTTGACCTCAAATTCAGCGTAGGGACGCTTGGTCTCGCCATGGGAACCTTCCTCGCCGGCTTGTACGGCATGAACGTGGAGAACTTTATTGAAGAGACCAACTGGGGTTTCGGCGCCGTCACTGCAGTTTCCGCATTCTTCTCCATCATTGTCTGCTGGTACGGACTGGTGAAGCTGCGGAAGGTGCAACGAGTCAAGATAGGTGGAAATGATACGCGCAGTGACCGAAACCACTGGTTCCGCGAAGACAGCACCGACGTGTTGCTGGATGCCAGCAACCGCGAGAGGCTGAGGAGAATCAACATGATGAAGAACGCCAAACAGCGGCCGAAGAAGTGGTTCTGAATTGCCTCAACGCCCCCCGAGGAATGGGAGCCAGGATTTGAACAGCGACTGATGAGGGTGCCGGCTTTGAGGGTCCCTTGTTAGATGTTGTCGGTGGGCATACCACATAAACGGGCGTTACACGGAGCGGTCCAGGGAGACGGGAGCGAGCGATGCGTGGCCTATGGCTGTAATTATTGGCGTAGGTTCTTCCCTCAACCATGTGCATTCTTGGCTGTCTGTCTCTTAGCATTTCCGCTCATCACAGAGCGGTATTAGAAGAACATTTACATATAATAAAATCTTAACAGATTCAAAGCAGTTTAATGTCATTCAGGAAAATGAAGATCAGTGATATTTGAAAGACTTTGTCGTTTATTAGCATGAATGACACCATCTGGAGCTACGGAATACCTAACATCAAGAACGGCTTTCGGGTGGCATGATAATAGTATTGCTTGCTGGGTGGGTATGCTAGCTTAGGGGCAGTGAGGCCAGCACGTGCGCCCAAAAGACCGAGCAAAAGATGATCATGCCCCGGAAAGCTTGGAATGGGGCGAATGGAAAAGCAACTCCCTTCGCCCGGCCCGCAATTGCGCGTGTTTGAGTGATTCCCCGCAGTGTGCTCGCAGCTGTGCCCCACCAAACAGCTGCTCCAGACTCGGCGGTGGTGTGGATGAGTGGTTGTGCCTGCAGGCCTGTCGAAATCTGGAAAGTGACGCAGACGTCCATCCCATCTGGACAGGCGCAGCAACACGGCTTATACACAGTCCCTCTCTCTCATTCCCGAACCTACTGTCCCCGGTTCACCGTGGATATCTTGAGCTTTCTGTACAATTTACAGCTTGCGCCTGACGAAACAAAACCGATTCAACTGCCACTTTCGTGCTTATAACAAAAACAAAAACCAAAGCATTAGGAGGGTGCCATTATTGCGACGGTAGCCGAGGTCTGTCTCACTTCTCTAATCCCCATCATCATTTCCAAAGCTCTTCCCGTGTCTGCAGCCAAGTGATAACCGGCCAACCGAGTGATTCGCCAAACCCCTCAATGTGTCTGGCAGCTACCTACTCGAGATATGTCCCGAGTCACCCGTCCGGCCCCAACCGGCCATCCGAGGTGTCGGACACCTTGAGGGGTGGGTCTGGTTACCAATCACACAGGCTTGTATTGGCGGCTGATGTGTCTTATTTGGATATCTTTTGAGTTGAAGCCTCGAAGTCGAGGCTCTCTTCAGCTCGCAATGATGATCACTATAGCTGACAGGAAGCATGATGACTACAAAGACCATTTCAGCTGCGCCAGATAGCGCCCAAGAGACACTCGGAATCACCCGTGAAGGGCTGCCATCGCCATCACCATCTTTATCTCTCTCGTTCAATCTCACTACCGCAACACGCTCTAACCCACCTTCATCGCCAACGGATTCCACGTTCTCGTCCGCAACCTCTTTGAGCATGTCCTCCACCAACCCATCTGAAGCCGACCAGGCCGAGGACCTTTATTTCAACTCCAACCCACCTCCAAAGGACCTGGACAAGCACGTAGCCCTTGCCCGTGACTTCATCAACTTCCAGACCCAGGAAGGCCGCCGTGTTGTGCTAATCACGTCAGGAGGCACCACAGTCCCGCTTGGTGAGTACGCTTCCGGATTGAACTCTCCCTCCCGGCTAGTGCAATACTAACAATAATTACCTAGAGAAAAACACAGTTCGCTTTATTGACAACTTCTCGGCTGGCACTCGTGGAGCTGTAAGTGTCTTTGTCGTTCCCGAAGTCGACGTCACGGAGTTGCTCGAGGCAACTTCTTGACTGCAATCTGGATAGCATCGCCGCTTATACATCAATGTGAACAGACGAGCGCCGAATACTTCCTGGAATCCGGATATGCGGTTCTTTTCCTGTATGCACCCCCTTTGACTTATACGCCTGTTCACCACCCACAGGGAGCTAAGATTTTTCTTGGCGTCTTTTCTCTCCCAACAAACCCCCTATTTTGAGACAGCCACTTACCCATTCCCTTCTTGACAGCCACCGCCAGTTCTCTCTCCTGCCCTTCTCCCGGCACTACAGCCATGCCACAGACTGCTTCTTGGACTTCCTGAGAGAAGGTCCCAATGGCAGCGTCGTCGCCCGGGATGAAGACGCCGGCAAGATGCTGCACGTGCTCCGCCAGTACCGCGAGGCCCGTGATCGCAATATGCTGCTTGTTTTGCCGTTTGTTAGCATATCCGATTACCTGCATGAGTTGCGAAGCATCACAAGACTGATGCGCCCGCTCGGCCCGCATGGTCTGCTGTATCTGGCAGCTGCCGTCAGCGATTTCTTCGTGCCAGTAAGTGCTGAACCATGGCTTCCGCTTTGCGAGACATTTTCTGGAAATAAAACAGGGTAATTTGCTGACGTGGTACTCAGCCCGAGCGCATGTCGGAGCATAAGATTCAGAGCACGGATGCAGCAGACGCTGTAATGAAGGCAAGCAAGACGGCCTCGGCAGATGTCACTACGGATGAAGAGACGTTTGATAACTTTGATTCATCGCCGTCGGTGCCGCGTAGCAAACGCCTCGTGGTGGATTTGGACCCTGTCCCGAAGTTCCTTAAGAACCTTGTTGAGGGCTGGTCCTCACAAGCCATGATCATCTCCTTCAAACTGGAGACCGACCCAACCATCTTGGTACATAAGGCGCGATACTCGCTTGATCGGTACCAACATCACCTTGTTATTGGAAACCTGCTGTATGTTTGTATCTCTCTCGGCATGTGCATTCTCAAGAACGTATACTGACTTTTGATTCTCCAGGTCCACTCGCAAGTGGGAAGTTGTAGGCGCCCCCCGAATTTTGCATCCCCACCCCCTTTGGCTTTTTTCAGAGAAGTCATCTGCTAACAACTAAACCAGGTCTTTGTGGCCCCGAACATGCAAGACCGTTGGATTCGTCTGCCCATTAACCGGCGCAAGAGCACTGTCGACGGGCCCGCACCATTAGACCTGACCGTGGCGGACCAACCGCTGGATCCCAAAAGTCTCCCCGAGGGCGAGCCCGATATCGAGATCGAGAGCCTCATCATTCCGGCTGTCGAGGACCTACATTCGGGGTATATCAAGGCGTACGACGAGACCAAGGGGCGCGCTTGAGAAGCATTGGAGTCTGCTTAGAGAGGAATGAAATGCATTCAGCAAGCAAGCGGGCGGGCTGGGTTTTGTTACTTGATGCCATTGAGTTAGAACACTTCAATACGGCTATGAAGATGATGCATCGTGTACCGACCTATGTGAACAATAATTATAATAGAGTCCTATTATATTTATGGGTGTCAAGTGGCCAAACTGTCAGCCTTCTTCTTGCCTTAATGAGCGTGTTGCCGACGGCGTGTGTGGCGAAAGTGCTGTGTTGCCAGTTCATATTCATTTTATTGTATTTTTATCTCAATAATTCGACCCATTTAAACGCCGTCGTCATTCGCTAGTCCACTCCGCCAGAATTCCGATATTAGAATTACGCCCACTAGAAAGGAATAATTCTCAAAGATGCGGCGAGATCCCCCCCACCCCCCAATTAGCAGCAAGAGTCCGTGTGCTTTGTATATCTACCTATACTTAAACGAATATGAAGTGGAAACGGTCGTGAAACGCTAGAACTAAGACAACATGAGTTAACTAAAACAAATTGGTATCTTGTAGTTTATTATAAAAAGACAGGGAGAGGATAATAAGGTGGTAGCGAAAAAGCGGGACGGGTAAGACAGCGCCTCATATATGTTAAGCTGCGTCGGCTGGCTGTGTATTGAGCTAATGATAGGACAACATGTATTTTCAACGTGGCCGCTTTCAGGGAGGAGAGAAGGGCTTTGTCGCACGAATGACGGCAGGCCCTAGAGCCGCACTTTGCGGCGTCATGGGAAGCGCCTGACCACCGGGACTGCTGAAGTGTGAGGATGAGCTGACAACGCTGCCACTCATACTGGAAGCGGCAGCTTGTTTCCTAACGATGACCATGAGGTCGATGCTCTCCTTCATGCCTCGCGATATCTGTCGTAGCACTTCAACAGTGTCGCCAGGAAAGCGCACAACAAGCTTCTCAACATGCGCCAGCTTTATTTGATGGCCGAGGTCGGCCCAGGAGGAAAAGAGATTGCTGCAGAGAGTCCAAAACGGTGAGCGTGCTCCCAGGCCCGGATCGCGCAGCCGCAGTGTCAATAGCCGCCCTTGTAGAAGTTCTGTCTGCTGCATTACAGTGGCACTCTTGTTGAGAAGCAACTCCCATTTCTCCGTGGCTTCCGGCAATCGGGCATTGCGTAGGCCATTCGTGAAAAGGCTATTCAGTTCAGGCATGGCACGCTTGATCAGCTCGGAGGCGTTCTTTAGAGACACGTAAAAGCGCTCAAACTGACTGTCTCCATCGCTGCTTGGCAGGTCTGGCTGCTGGGGTTTTCCACTGCCTTGACGGCCGCCGTCAGTTGAAGACACTGCCGATGTAAACGAGTCGCTCGACGGCGGTGTCCTAGTGGCCTGGATCGCTGCTCGCCGGGTGGTCGTTCCAGTGTAAGGAATGTCTGTTCTAATGCGCCCAGGAGTGACGGAACCCAATCGCCTAGAAGTAGTCTCCTTGTTGATTGTCCGAGAAGGTGACGGGTTGCGAGTGGTTGAAACAGGCTCAGCTGCCGCTCCCTCTCTCGAAAGCCATCCGCCGATGGCCACGCGTAGTTCCATAATACTATGGTAAACAAGCATCAAGAAAGTACGCAAGTAGCGGTGGTCGCCGTTATCCACCAGGAGATCGACACTGCTGATAAGCCTCGAGCAAATATGGACATAGGCATGGATGAGGGTACTGTACGCCCTCTGCATACCCTCATGCTCGCGAGTAGCGGCCCGAGTTCCGGCGGCAAGATCATAGTCCTGAATTGCCTGTTCCAGCTCCTCGAAGTAGACATTTGTGTTGTAAAATACCATTTCGAGGCTGGATCGCCTGGCATCTCCGTCGTTGGTGAGACTCATCAATGTTTGGACGCCGAGGTGTATTTGAAATATGGAGTAAAGAATTCCTTTAGCCACTTCTAACACTGGGTCGACCGCACGGAACTGATACTGGCGGACGGGCAAAGCAGACAGCTCCCGAACGTAAAGGGGCCGCTGGAGCGAGGAGTCTTCGGGGCTCAGAAGTGTTAGGCCTCCGCTGTAGCTAAATCCGCGAAAATGAGTGCTGGATCGATTTGCTTTGGGCCCCGTGGCAACAACAGCGTTACTTTCTGCGGCGGACGGTGTGGCATTCTCGGCGGACGGCCCGCTTGGTCGAGAAGAAGAGCGACTCTCGGACCGCTCCTCGTCTGGATGTGTCCTCGTCAACTCGGGATTGCTCCGCAGGCTCTCGTTGGATTTTCCCATGGTGAGCGGTATAATGCCTTGCTTTCTGGCCGAAATGTTATACTGTGAGAGAGACCGCCCAGGAATAGGGGGCGGTCTCGACAGTGATGGAGACCTGGACATTGGTGGCGACAAGGCTGAAGCACCCGACCCCTTGACGCGAATAGGAAAACGGCTGCCGGCCCTTCTTGCCGGTAGGCGTGGTGTATCGGCGCCTTCACTAGACTCGTCATCACCACCCTCAGATTCCGAAGCACCACTGAGTCGCTGGGCCAAGAACTTCTTGATTTGATCCGTCACCATGATCTCAACGACCTCGCCCTCGGATAGAATCTCGTTTGGAGGGACTGTCTTAGGCCGCTGAAGGATTTCTTTAGGAGGGAACTTGATGGCATTTCCGTCCAGCTTCAGCCTTTGCAGTGCCGTCATGTCCGCCAGGCTAAGAGGAAGACTCTCGATCTGGTTGTACTGGACGGCAAAGGCTTTCAGGGAGGTCAACTTGGCGATCTCAGGAGGAAGCTCCTTGAGCCGATTCCGGCTCAAATCCAGAAACTCGAGAGAGGTGAGATCACAAATCTTGATATGTTGATTAGCTAGGCAGGTTGATGTACACGGAGACTAGGGGGGTTACCGGAAGAGGGAACACCTCGAAGGCATTGTTTCTCGCAGCCAGATAGCGCAGAGAGGTGCAGCGAGAGAATCGGCTGGGCAGCGAGACAAGGGCATTATGAGAGAGGGCCAAGCTATACAGCAGATATTTAGCAGTGAAGCCAGAGGAGTGAGTAGGCAAAAAGGGAACGTACCGCTCGACGCCATTGCGCAGTATATCGATGACCTCCTCAGGCAGGGCAGGGATGTTCTTGCGAATGAGATCAAGGGTAATGCCGGGCTTGAGGCCGTCAGGTTCGGCAGGACGGCTCTCGCCGTCAACAAGAGCCTTCTTCCGCGCCTCACGGACCAGCGTAATGATCTGGCCGGGCGAGAGGGGAGCAGTTGCAGCTACTACGCCGGGCGAAACGCCTCGGGGCTGCGCTGGGGGCTGCGGCGGTTGTGGCGGCGGTATCCGCCTTGAAGCTATCATGCCCTGTCCCTGCACCAAAGGCTCCGGAGGTCTCCTTCCCAACGACTGCTGCTGCTGCTGTGCGCCTTTCCAGTCCATTTTGGCGGGCGCGGCCCCGGCTATCTGAAAATGAGGGAAGCACCAAGGGTAAAAGAAAACTCAAATCAAAACGTCAACCAACCAACAAAAAACACAGCAAGACAAACAATATCAAAGCATGGTTGTGGAATCGGGGGTTAGGAAGAGCCGCCAGCTCGATCACCACGGATCGCACGGGCAAGGAGATGATGTTAGGGTCGGTGTGTGGCCGACAAGATAGGATGATGTCTGTCCAGGCCGTGAGGTACGCGCCCAGGCACAGTTTAGGGAAGGCTCCTTTCTCACCCTCGCAGCGATAGCGATTGTAACCTGAACAGCCAGCGGGTGAGTGCACAGACCACCTGGCCTGACCTTGCAAAGATGTCAGTCGTCGTGATGCGCTCCTCCTGAAACCATCAGAGCTGCTCGGCAGAACACCTGCCGCCCAGTTGAAACCAGCGCCTCTTTACGATTGATTCCTCCGTTTAGAAAGCATGCGGGCGCTCCATCCGTCACGGGACATTGCTCCAGGCGACCCGATGCCGTATTTGGGCATAAGAAAGGCGGTCGTGGGCGTTTCCCTCCAACCACACAACCACACAGCCGACCAATTGCCAATTGCCAATGCCCCTCCACTGGCGCTTACAGATGGCTCTCTTAACTACACCTGTGCCAGGGAAATAAAGGTTGTTGAGAGAACTGAAGTACCGGGTATACTTCTACCAATTCGGACCTCCAAATAAAATATTGGCCCTTATTCAATAATTAAGTATTTCATCTTTTGTTTCACCTCGATCACTGCATATTTACGAAAAAAAACATCATGTCTATCTTGGACTCTAAACAATTTATGACGGCACTTGAGACGGAGGGTCAAGCCCTCTTATTGTTTCTCGTATTCGATATTCGTGAATATTAATCCCAATCAACAAGGTAGCGCATCATCGTCGGACCAGCCGACTGTTGATGCCTCTGTAACGCCCCCTTTAAACCACGGTGAGAACCTCAGCGGTAACCCAAACATCTTGCTGTGTTCACGTCTCGCGTGATTCATATTTTTTTCCATCTTCTTTCTTCTTTCTTCCTGTTCGGCTATCCAGGCTTCTAAGCGCTCCTCCCTTGTCTCTTGCTTTGGTTGGCGTTCTGGGCGGTAGTCTGCCTCTCGCTCGTCCCGTTCCCGTTCTCGTTCTCGTTCCCGTGGAGCCTGATAGAAATCCGGAACCGCCGGATGCGGCATTGGCACCGGAGGGGGGACTTTGCTCCTTTCTCGTCCTGGGCTTCCTTGTCTCTTGTTGGCTTGTAATCGTCCTTGCGGCCCACTGGGATGCCCTGAATGTTGTTCTTAACATCCTTTTGACTTTGGCTAGGGCTATTTTCTGAAGATGAAGAAGGATAGCCACTAGTACGGTGAGACTCTCTTCTTTCACTCTCCCGTCTTTCTGGTTCCGGACGTTGCCGCGGTTCTCCGCTTTGGCTTTTGTCCTTTTCATCATATGTTCAGTATCTTCTTCACTGCCTTCGCCGAATCTAATATCAGTAGGGGATGGACGAAAAACAGGATAAGTATCAAGATTGCCAGGACGGTCACTAGGGCGATACCTAGGAGATATGGGGTCTTTAGACATGGGAACTCTGGGGATGGAGACTCTAGGCATAGGGGGCCGGGGTATGGGAACGTCTCGAAGTGCGCCGGGGTTTCGACGCGGAATGTATAGGAGATCTTGGTGCTTGGGGGTTAGGTCGATATGGCATTGACGTGGGCTTTTGCGATTTTCTGTCTTCTTGCGCTAGCTGTTGGGATTTCGGTTGGTTTCTTCTTTCCTTCCGGTTGTTCTCCTCCTCCTCCTCCTCCTCCTCCTCCTCCTCCTCCTCTGCATACAGAGACCTTTCTCTCCTATATTCCTTCTTGAATGAGCTTAAATCACTCTCTAAGCGTCGTTCTTTGCTTTCAAGTTCCTGTTGTCTCCACATTATATCATCAATAGTCATACCGCGACCAAACCGTTGTTGTGGGGCAAATTTAGGATCCGATATTCGTTTCATTTCTGCCTTCACATTCGCTAATTCCCTTTTTGTGTCTTCGATATTTCTAGGAGCTTCTGACAATCTCGGTGGATATTGTCGGTTACTTCTAATATTAGACGCCATGATGGTGTTAAGTCGAAATGGATTGACGATTGCCTGCGACGGAAAGAGCACAAGGGTCGACGCAACAATGGTTTCGCGAAGTAAATGAACGTCCGAATAGTACTTCGCATAATTTACCGGACACTTGGATTACACTTCACGAGAGTTGGATCATTACTTCTTTACATACTTTTCGGAATGACTCAAGACTGTCTCACAACTAAGAGCAAGCATGGCCGGAATGAAGCCATATTATCACCAAGACGGCCGGCTTGACCATCAAACTCTCACGAAACATAAAACAGCCACAACTGCAGAGTTCTGCTGCCTCTGCTGGTGTCTTGTTGTGTTCGTTGGTATCTCGTTGTGTCTGTTGGTATCTCGTTGTGTCTGTTGGTATCTCTCGTTGTGTCTGTTGGTATCTCTCGTTGTGTCTGTTGGTATCATTTCTCCTGTGTGGATGGGCCCCAAAAGTCAGGAGTCTCTTTTTTTTTCCAGCGAGGTGACTCGGCTGTCATCGGGGACCGGTCTTCTATCAAGGCCGTAAGAGCTGGGCCTGATGTTTGACTAGTAGTTAGAAGCCTGCTGGAATGCCCATTTCGGCAGTTCCTGAGAATTTGTATGATGTAATGGCAATGGGAGAGAGAGACTCGCGGCCGGTCAGCACGGCCTGTCGGGCCGTCTGGAAATATTTTGGAGTTTCATTAATTCGTGAAATGAGCCAACGCTCATGACGCCCGGAGCAGGAACCAACAGAATATATTGAGAATGAAAATTGACGCCATCTATGGTTAGCTCAGAGCATGAGGTCTTGGGAACGACGTGAACACTGGCCCAAGCAAGCCCCTGAATGCGAGTATCTATCATAACCCTAACCCCCCGCAACACAATTACCTCGATCAAACCTTCACCTTCACCTTCACCTTCACCAGAGCAAAGCAAGCAAAGCAAACCCCATTCAACACCAGAACTTGAAGCGAGTATACTTTATTCGATGTATAAGTACGCAATATTTACTGTGTTTTTGTTTATCGATGATACCTTGGTCAAGGTATCAAACACTCAAACACTATCCGGAAATATAACTATACCAAGAGCCGAAAAAAAGAAAACAAGGAGCACGCGGGTCCTTCACTTACTCTCTCCTCCCTATCCCCACCTACGTGGCAGGTTTAGCTTGCCTTGCCTTAGCTGCATCATGATCCTAACGTGAGCCACCACAGTCCCATGCATCTCATGTATAGCAGGCCGTACATGCGCATTCTTGGATCTCTCTGGATGTGAGCGATGCGTGCACAGTATTTGGCCAAGTCTCTTCAGCCTGCTCGGCAACTGTAGCACTGGGGCGCACGACCATGAACTGTCTTTGTACTCTGGCGGGGCAGGAGTACATCCACACCTACTGACCTTCCTTCTAAGGGAGACAAACCGGGTTATAGTTGGAGAGGGGCACTGGCGGAGGGTAAAGGGTGGGGGAGCCGGCCGTATGAGTCACTCGGCGCGATCGGTTGTCGTGAGCCTGTTGACAAGGTGACCGGTAGACCACACCACACGACGACTTGTATCTATCCCTGCCAGTTAGAGAGCGCCGCAGCGCGAATTCAGCATCCCTAGTCTCGCATCTAACAAGCAACAAACTAGACGGAGTAAATCAAACTATTTTATGCTGAGGGTGATTGACAGACGGAATGAAGGACACCAATAGTTACCCAGCCACTCATTCCGTGGCAACAAAGGCCATGAGGCCCAGGCGTATCCACCCGAGAATGAAAATCAAGCACCTTGCCCGGATTCCGAGGTATCCGCGAGAGTAAACGGCGCGCTGGGACACCAGGGAAAGTTGCGGGGATTCAAATCATTCGCAGGATGGACGATCGCTTAGCGACTCTCCGTGACAGTTCAACTTCGGTAAACGAGGGCCAACGAATGTTTCGACTGTTTAGATAGGTAGCTGCTAGCTCTTGATACAGCTAATAGCACACGCATCGTGCTGGTCGTTCATCCAGTGTCCATCCAGGCAAGGGCCATAGGTCTTTGTTTGGAATAAAAGGATCGTAAACTCCATTTGATGCAATAGGCCTCAGCGCTGAGAGGAACCGAGCGAACCATCTGCCTCGCTGGTCAGTTTCTCTGCTGTCCGAGTCCGTCCATTATGCTCCTGATATTCCCTTCCCCTAACGTCCAAGGACGTTTAGATAACTGTGTTTGAACAAATAATAAGAACCCATAACAACACTTCACATCGTACATAGGACAACAGTTGCCATCGCCATCAAATTGACCGTGAGCCCGCCTTCCTTCCCCAAATGCGTTCCCAGGATCCAGGACAATGCATGCAAAAAAAGACATTTGCTTTTAGCCCTTCCCCTTGGCACCCATCTAAGCCGTCTATTGAGCTAGATGTCTCCAAGGCTTTGCGTTTTGGTATCAAAACCTCTTCAAAGTTGGACCCTGTTCTTTTCGCCCAAGGGGCTGACAAAGGAAATGAGAATAGTGTCACAAGTATTTTGTCGTGATGAAGATGTCGATATGTGCGGCATGGCGGTGGGTGGTTTGATATTAATATTTTTGAGGTCGATCGCGTTTGTTTTTGTTTTAGTCGAGCAGACCGTTCCACATTCCCGGACCACCATATCCACCAACAGCAGGATGGAGAGATGGTATCATGAACGAACCAGCAGCTTCGGCCGAGCAGCGAACTCGCTTGCGGGACCCTTGCGCAGAAAAACGGACGGGTAACTGCTGAGATTGCTCAACAAAATCAGTCCGGGCGCGAACCATATTGTCAGGCCACCCAGAATTACCGCTCGGGAGGCGGCCAGCGAGCATTTCGCGGACGTTCTCGTGCAGCGAATTGTCAATCGATACAGCGCGGCTCCGCTTGGAGCCCGTCTTGAACTGGGTCGCACTTGTTTGCTGGGCGCCATAGCGCTGCAAGTCCTGCAGAGCCCTAGCCGCTTCGCTCATCTCGCGGTGTCTGTACGCCCAAGAGTCTTCCAACGGCAAATCGCAAAAGTCTTTAGCGGCCGGGCCAGAGTAGGACTCGGGTGATGCTACAATTCGTTCCTCTTCATAGTCTTCAGGGACAGAAGCAATGGTGGGCTTCAGACTCATCCTCTCACTGCACAGCTTCGCGTATCTGCATCGCGCCTGTACATCCAATTTGGCTGACGGCGCGCTTACTGACGAAGAAGCTGACGAGATAGAGGAGGAGCGTGAAATCCGGGACGAATCCGAGACCATCGATTCTGGGGAAGATGCAGTCGAGATAGAATTGGCAAGAGAAGAACGGCGAGTGAAATGACTTTGAGGCGAAGAAACAGCTGATGGAGACCATCGGTCAAGAGACTGTGTGGCCATCGCGCAGGAGGCCTGCGCCATAGCGAAGCCCATTGAGGAGGTTTTCCCAAGGAGATAGGAAGCAGCACCCACTGCAGGAGTGCTGAATCCGCTCGTTTGAGGAGTCAACCGAGGCGTCGGTAGGAGACCCAATGCCGGAGCAAACCGACCGGGTGTATATACAGTGGACGGTGTGGGCTCCATAACAGAGGGAGCTACGTCGCTTTCGTATCCGAAGGCGCAAGGACGCTCGTTGGGTGGAGTAAAAAGGGATCTGGAAGGGGTTTTGGGGACTTCCTGGCGCCGAGCTTGAGTTGGCGACCGTGGAGACAGTTCCTCCAGGTTATCCAACTCCGGTGTCAGGCTCAAAATAACAAGGCGGAAGTCCTCACACTGCCGCTCATATTCCAGTTGAGCGCCGCCGCCAGGGGATGATGGGGGTGTCGGTGTGAACTTGTTCACACACTCAGTCCACCGATTGTAAACCTTGTCTGTGATATGGAGGTTCCAGTTCACAGCGAGGAGAAATGCCATTTCGTTTCGGTTGATCTCCAATGTGTCGAGACCAGATATCTTGCTCCACGCACGAGCCGAGTAGTTGCGATCCTGCAGATACTTGGAGGCGAGGATTAGGGCGGCGAGAAACATGCGGCGTCCGCATTGCACGATCTGGTTAGCAGGGCAGTCGTCTGGCTGCTCCATGGTAAAGTCGTGTTCCGGAACGTGGGGCTTGATCAATATCAAATAATAAAGAGCCACTTGCAAGGTGGAATAACTGGTCCGCGACCGCCGCAGCGTCTCCTGGATGAAGGTGCGCAACGGTAGCACGGCACTATCTCCCTTTGCATTGCGTGAGACGACAGAAGAGGTTGGCCAGATGGCCTCGACGATATGCGTGCATGAATCTGATAACGATATTGAGCGCATGTTCCATCACGATAAACTTTGAGTATTCCTTACCAACGAGGGTGTCGACGTAGATTTCCTTCCGGTCGGCCTGTCGCACGAGAGTTGGAGGACGCCCAGTACGCGAGGTGACAGACCCGGAAGTCCGTCGAGGGTTTGACCGCGCCTCCAATCGGCATTCGCTGGGCGCCTGGAGCTGGACGATGTGTTGCTGCCATGGCAGTCTCAAGGCCGGTTCACAAGAAACCTTGGTGGGCAAATCACAGTAGCTGCTATCGACCGAGCTAACAGATGTCTGTGATGAGCTTGTAGCTTGGGAGAAGCAGTAGGAACCGATCGAGTCGGAGTCGGAATCGGAGTTTGGGACGCTGAGTGTAGTGTCGTCCGAGTGCTGGGAGGAGGCATCAGACCAGACAGAGGTAGAGGATGCCGAAGCGGCAGCGGCTACTGCCGAGTTATAAGGGGCATTGTGAAGTGCGGAGGTTACGAAGGCGAGCGGGCCATATGCGTCGCACTTCATCTTGGGTTATGGGGGGTGGATGAGCTTCCAATGAGCTCCAGTCGCCGTCACGCTGCTGTGTCGACTGTTGAAACCAGGGTGCTGAACCGGTCGTGAACCTATCGATATGCAAGCTCCGCAACAGGTCGCATGGACTGCTGGGAGACTGTGAATGCCGAAGAGGGAGGGCGACTTCTAGAGCGACAAGCGCGAAGCCGACTTTTCACGAACGAGCAGACCGGTGGACAGAGCAGGGACGGCGACTGTAGCTGAGATCGTTTTCGCAAGAAACATTGTGTGTGTGTTTCGCTGGGACGAGCGGAAGGAGGAGGGGATATGGCAGCTAACGTGCTACCATAAGGGCCGCAAGGCCAGAGGCTTCGAAAGCGTAGAGGGGAGGGTTCGAGATCGAAATCGAGGACGAGGTGACAATGACAACGGAAGGTGTGTGGCCGAGATGTTGGTAGCGGATGCAGGTACAGTGCAGTGCAGACAAGGTGTGGCTGGACGTTGGAGGCTCTTTAATGTGAGGGCGATGAGGTGATGAGACCCGCGACGGGCAGTAGGTGACTCCTTCTAGGCGCGTGTTCACTAAGGGGGGCGAGTGAGTTAAGGGGCTATGAATGGGTGTGGCCCCTGGTCTGGGCTCGATGACTCTTTGCGGTTCAGGGTGGCGAAGACAAGGAGGGCCAAACTAACCGACTCTTGCCGCTGGGGAAACAGGTGGCTCCAACTGGCAGGCGTGCCCTGTGGTGGTGTGACCGCTCCAAACGGATGCCTGAAAAAGATGTGAAATAAACGGCTGTGGCGACGGGTAGCAGTCACAGTTGAGATTGAAGAGTCAAAATGAGTGAGTGGAGAGTGTGAGTCTGGTGCTGGGCTTTGCTGGCCTTCTTTGAAGATGGACGGGGGCTGGCGCTGGCTTCTTTGTCCGGGGCCGGATTGAGCGACGCGGGCAAGTCGGACGGCGGAGGCGAGAGGATCAAAAGTGTCGAGAGAACAGCGAGAGGTTGCGGCGCAGAGTTGGGATTTGTCTTGACGGCCTAGAGGCACAGGTGTGTCGCTGTTGGTCTGGTGTTTTCCTTTGTCGCAGGGTGCAAGTGAATGCCGCGCGAGAAAGGCAAAACGGTCTAGACAAACAGGCAGGGAGGACGCATTGAAATCGACAAGAAAAAACGGGAAAGTCCAGGATACTGGGCAAACAGAAGATAAAACAACTAGATTGGGCGGGTAAGAGATGGAGAGAGAGAATACACAGATCTCACAAGCAGACTACGTGAGCCGCTTCTTCCTAGATCTTGGAGTCGAGCATGGCTGCTGCGTTGGTCGATGGGGGGAGGAAGAGGAGGAGAAGCGTTTCGACATGGCTGGTGGGTGCCGTGCAGTTTTGAATGGGTAGGCTCACTACTGGAAATGCCTGCCAGACTCCCACCACCCCGTGGGCAGCACCCAGTAGCCCGCAGCCCGCCAGCCCGCAGCCTACACCCACAGCACTTCTTCACTGCGCTCTGTTAGTACGCCCCCATCCATGCAGCCACCCATGCCTCCACCTCGCCCCCTACCAAACAAACCTTTGGAAAGACTTCCACATCCACCTGTCTTCCATGCAGACATCTACTTTGCGCCCACTCCTATCCACGGCACTCTAGGATCTCCCTTCGAATTGCTCCTTGATATCTGATCTAAAGCGGGCAGGCTAGCCGGTACAGAAGAAGCCCACCCTGGCTACGTTGGCTGCAGGACAATGGCAAGCAAAGAGACATCGTAGAGAGGCAGAGGCATTCTCGTTCAAATTCCCTCTCGCGATGGCTTCCCTCCACAAGGAAATACCATAAATGCATGGTAGATTATCTGTCCATTGATCTACGGTCTGTCAGTTCTCATCTTTCGCAATTACACTTGTACAGCACCTTTGTCGTAGACTTGCACAGTCAATCAGGGAAGCAAGCAGAAGCAAAATTACAAGGTTCGCAGCTGCCTATATTTTGTATGAATCAAACTTGAATGTTCTAATCCTGCTTGCTTGCTTCCTGCCTCATTTTCGCGGCCACTCCGTCCATCAACCAACCCACATCAACGTGCCTCCGTACCGCCCTCCTTTCCCTCAATTCGACCACAGTCGGCACTATCTCACGGCGAGACACTCACCCAGTTTCGCAGTTGGGATGGGACAAGAAGTGCGAATCGGCGATGCATTGATTGGCTCAGTCTGCTGCACGGCGGCGGGGGCGAAATCTGGTGCGCTTTGTGTGGCCAGTTCATCCAACCAAAAACATCCAAAAGCCAAAATTACCCCTGTCTAGCGCGTGGAGCACCAGCCCGAAACAGTCTAGCTTTGCAAGCGAAGGCGCAGAATGCATCACCATCCATGAGCAACCACACGCTGTTCATCCTGCTGCCACCAGTCATCTTCGTCAAGTCCGTTGCCTGCTCTGTTCCCAAAAGGCGACATCTCTCTCCTTTTCTTATTTTCAAATGCACCACACCACCCTCGGGAGATATACCTAGGTGCTCCCTTTATGCACTGGAATGAGGCAGTGGGCATTCTCGAGGGCAAATTACAAACCCTATCATTTGTATGCCTTGTAAAATGGGCATTCCCCTAGGCATCAAATGTTTCACCGAATACTCGACTCACACAATGCTCTCATCAACGGAGAGACAGCTCAAATGACGGCTGAGGTGTTGTATAGAGCGGCAGACAAGGGTCTGCGAGGTGGAGGGCTTCATTCAGCATCACTGCCACTCAGTATTTTCCCAATTCCCTTTTCCAGCTGGTAATTTTGTGGTTCTTTTTTTGCCTTGCCTTGCTAGTGAGAGACACATGAAGTCATGATTCTTACATTTCGATATCATCTGTACGGATGGATATCCTGAGTGAGCACTCGCCTACCCTAGATTACCTCAAACACTCGTCGCGATGTGAAAGCCAGACCGGTTGACCCTCCACTTTTCCATCTCGAAAGGAGTCAGTGAGTGTGAAGCATGGTGAGGTGGGGAAAATGAAGGAGTGGGGGTGTGGTTTCTATGCTGATTGGTGCCAGCTCCCATTCCAAGCCTTGGCCAACCTCCTCCTGGTCCAGAAAAACCCTGCCTTGGCCACTGACGCATCGAGCAGCACTTGATTGCATCTTACCACCTACTCACAGCCGCGCGATCAGTCATCCACCACCTAATCCATCAAATGCACCGAGTTAATTATATCGCAATATCGTTCATTCAGAGTCGAGGCACAGCCTGGCGATCATTGGGCCCCTAACTATATTTGCGCTATTGGACCTTGAGAAGCTCATTCTTGACTCTCCTGAGAAGCGGAAAATTCTGAGATATGCTCTCTCCTGCTGCTTTCGAGTGTTAACTGTTTCAGAGGACCATGTCCATATCTATGCCATGGCAGCTGAAGCCCATGTCCCCAGAGCATAGCATGCCTTATCCCTATGCCCGTCGCTTATACCAACGTGCGTTCTGGCTCTGGCCATGTCCACATTTGATCATGACACATTGACCAGCGATCGCGTTGTCAAAGCCCAGAGTTGCGCGACTATTTCCCCACAATGCAGGCACGGATCCTGGCTTGGGCTGTGCCAGAGAGATCAGAAGCATCAAGCCCCATCATTGCCCTCAACACAGCCGGCGAGGAGTTGGTTAGGAACTCAGGGGAAAGAGAGCCGGTCGGACATGGCACTTGGTCAAGGCACCGGCAGCATGCATCTTAGCTTCTGGCAACCAAAGGTAGGCGCGATTTGCTGCAGCCGCCTCACGAAAACGAGGTCGCTCGTGTATCGCCTGGCGACAATCGAGTGGTCCTCCTGCTGGCAGAGATCCATGGGAACGGCCGGCAATGCTCCCCTTCGGACCTGGGCGAGGAGATGAGGGGGCCTTAAGCCACAGATTACTCGTGGCATGCCGGCCAGCTCTTCTGCCAATCCCCCTTCGAGCCGGTCCCGCGATGCTTTTCCCATTCGTTGGATATGGTTTGATAGGATGCTCACATGGTCACTATGGCCCACCATACACGCAATTGTCGACTACGGTCGGCGGCTTGGCCGACTGGTGCTGCATGTTTAGGTCCTGCGCGTTCCGCAAAGACAATAAACCCCTACTGGGGCCCGGCTCTTCGCCCAACTCACTGCCCAAATCCGGATGCTCATAGCCTCGAATGTTCATCACGAATGACTCGGGTCTGCCTTTCCCGGAAACATTTCAGATACACAGATCTCTTACCCAGCCTCATGGTTTACGTTCGTGCGCTCAGGTGAAAGAATGAAGCCCCGTGGCCCAGTGAGAACCACGGTCGAGACATCACTCCTCCAGCCAGTGAGTGAGTGGCTTGAAAATGCGTCCAAAGGTGTAACCTTGTCGCACAACCAGTCCACATTTGGCCAATGAACGTTGGCTCTAGAGTTTTCCCCGCTTCTCTGCACTTTGACGAGGTTCCAACATCATCGAAAGGCTGATTCTCCCCCCTCCAAAGCCCCGTGCCAGCTCAATTGTGTCCCGACATCATGGTGAAGAGAGCGGTTGGAACTTTCTAGGAGCTGGTCGATGACGCCAACATGGATGCCAAGCAACCTACTTCCCAACGAGTACTATGAAGCCCGTGACAGGACAGAAAGGGCTTGCATGGTAACACTCGATGGTGTACATTTTTTTCTATCCCTTTTCCCCAAGGCTCCAAGGCAGACAGAGATGAAATGCTGATTGCCGTGGACGACTGACTATTGGCCGCCACATTCACATTCTTTCCTCACAATGTTCACTCACCGGACAGATGGTGTGTGTGGCGGTTTCACCGGCCCCCGAGAAAGATAGAAAGCCGAACTGAACGCGAATTCCAATCAATTATTCCGGCTAGAACCGACCCTCCCGAACAGTAGATGCGTCCTTGACGCCAAAAAGGAGGAGCAGCTCCAAAGAATGACGGGCATTGACTTTAGCCTTCAGGTGCTACAGCGCGACCAATCATCTCGGCCCCTCCTCCCCTCCCCTGGCAGCCTGTTTCCAACCCTCTGTCCCGTCCCTTGTTGCTCCACGAACGATGACTCAACTCTCACTCACTCCTGATACCAACTGTTTTTTTCTTCATCCTCTGGCGGGGACAACCACACAACGAGACCCGCGACATCGGACAATTTGTGGTCATCCGCCCCCCTAGGTTGGCCACCAGCCCTGCCTGTTGGTGTACCTGTTGCAACTGCAAAAGAGGCATGGTAGGTGGTACATGTTGCGCGTTTATGTGAGGCCTCTCTTGTCGCACCAGCGAACCACGCCGGCCAGCTGTTGTTGCCAGCACACACACGCGCGCACGCACACGTACCTACTCCCGTGCACTCAAACATACTCTGGGGCCGCGTGCCAGATTGATGAATGATCATACGTGCAAACAAATCATCACCAAAGGGGAGAAATGCGAATACGACAATCCGTCGCATTCAATGAGGAACTGAGTGAACAAACGATGAGCCATATCACAGAATAAGCAATAACAAAAAGCCACGCTTTTCTCCGAAATCCCGCCGGTATGATCATGTCGTCCCTCAGCTGCTTTTTTACGGCCAGTGTGGCTCAATGTTGCTTGCTGGCCGGCTGGCCGGTTGGGTACGGCAAAACTAAACTGTCAAAAGGATCAAACTCTCCGCATTGTCGGACCACAAGAGTAAAACAGCGGCTTTTATTCCCGCTTGTCCTGTTGTTCGCCGCCCGCCTTAGCAGCGCCCCGCTCTCCGCCGCCGCCGTCGTTTGATAGTGGTTTGTTGCGTAAATCGCAATTCATCCACCGGTGACTCGATAATATAGATTATTTACACGCGGCGGGCGGCCCAGCGGCTGACCGGAACCGTGGCCCTGCCAACCTGCCTCACTCATCCCGCCAACACATGCTGCACCGCTGAACATCCAACTCTCACCTGAGCTGGAAGGCTACACTTACGAGGATAGCGCTTGGACTGGCTGCTTGCTGATGACGGGGAGAGAGCTGGTACGGACGCCCGCGAAACGATGTGAATCATCAACTGCGGTTGAGGAGCAACAAAGGCAACAATGTGACCCCGTCTGTGTACGCCCAGTGTTTTACTGCTTCATGTTGGGGCTCTTTTGTCCGGATCCACAATCTGAGGCCTCTTGTGTGTGTGGCCGTGTGTGTGGCCGTGTGTGTGGGCTTGCGAATGATGAGTGAATGAATCATCATGAGTATTCTAGGATGCGGACATCTCATCTTGCTTTCCAAAGAAGGAAAGGTTGACCAAGTAAAAAGAAAATCTCAAGCCAACTCACCCACATACACAGCAGGCTAATGGCTTTTTCATGTGGCAACGCCGACAAGACCGCCGATAGTCAGCCGGGTAGCGTAACAGGAGTGAGGTAGTAGCTCTTGCACGTCTCTCATACCCACAGCCTCGGGCATCTTGTGAATAGTTACTTGGACTTACACCGCGGAGTCGAAGTGGAGGCCGTTCCAGCCTCTTCCTCGGACGGCAAAGGATTTCCCTTGGGGCGGATCTACCGGAGGTTCGACAACACCTCCTCTTGGCAATCCTCGTGTGACTGTGTGGCGAGACGATTGACGCTGCTGTCGGGGAAGGAAGATCCAGCCAGCTGAAGTGAAAGAAATTCTTCATTGATCAGCGGGACCAGCAAAGTGCGCATAATTGCCCGAAGTCGTCACACACATCCATCACCGGTGAGGCCCAAGGCTGGATACGGCGAGAGCTGAACAACCCCCAACCACCCACAACAGGCGAGGCAATGCAAGGCAGGGCAAGAAAACAGCAGTTCAGCCAGTGGTACATCAGTTTTACCAAGGCCCCCATCCCGTCGGTGTCCGTCGACACCATCCCAGTTCAAAATGGGCGAGGGATCCGTTGAGTCAGCGGGCTGGAGTGGACGAGACCCTGGCTGAACAACTCGCTGGGCCTGAATCACTGGCCGACCACGGAGAGATGGGTGAAAGAAGCGGTAGAGTACAGAGTAGGGCGGCGAACTCTTGGCTCCCCTTCTCCCCAGCCTAGGTTAGCTGTTTGTTTTTCCGTAGGTGGGAAGTCTCGCAAACGATGGATAGTGGATGATAAGCTTTGAAGCCTATCTCGCCATGTTTTTGGTGGCACTTCTGCCCCCCACCAAAAATCACCAGACACACACACACACACACACGCACACACAGCCCTCTCCACAATTTCTCGGGAATCGGAGTGAACGACCAGTCAATGATTTGTAAATGTTGTTTCTCAGTTTGTCTTGTTTTACCCTTCACTAATACAACACGAGCGCGAGAAATGCGAAATGCGAATGAAATGTCACACACGAGCTGCCGTCTTTCCTGCCTGCTTACCTGCCTTGGCTACGTACCGATTCGAAACTCCGCTGGGGCGGCTGTCGGCTAGCTTAACAATGGTCCCCCGCTGTGTGTGTCTTGGGACAGGCGATTTCCCAAAGGAAGGAAGGATCAACGGGAAGAAAAAAGGGATATCGCTTTAGCGCAAGGCAGCAGTCTTACACTCTCGCTGTCTACCAACGAAACCCGCCTGGAGGGCCCAGACCATCATCTCTTTTACCAATGGCTGTCTTACTTTTCCATCGTCAATGGAGATCACTTGTGTGGCACTGGTTGAAGAATGTGCACAGTCGCGGGTCATCTCGGCCGATCCAGAACGTGGCCGCCGGAAAACGTAAATAAGTAAAAGCCACTAGTGTACAAAACACGTGTAGATCCCCCAAGATTGCCGATCTGTTTTATCACAGATTCGAAGATGCTGCTACCAACTAGGCTTTTTTGTTGGCTAGGTAGTTCTAGTGGTAAGTAGCAGGGGGCGCAGTCCCAGCTCCTCGCCCCAGTTCAGCCCCCGGTGTTCGGGTCACTGTCCGAGCAATGGAGATGACGAACCACCGAGGTAAAGTAATGAACTCGAGGGAAAAGTAAAGCTAGTAGGGTTGGACTCTTCGCCGCATTGTCGCCCGCCATGACACACATATACGCTCACCTGCCCTTCCTGATGGAGACACCTGAGAGGCAAAGCCGTCTGTTTGCCCGGATGACCTTGGCGTGTATGGTCACCTCGGTGATGATATGCCGAGTCTGGCCGCAGGAGCAGCAGCTCCTCCTGGCTCACGGCGGCGCGGTATGATTCAACGTTGGCAACCTATGAAGCCTCAAGCATTGTTTCCAAACACGTACATCGAGGGGACTGGGAAGTGGTGATGATCTCTCTTTTCCAGCCTTCGCCGCCAAGGCATTGCTTACCCAGTAGTTTATTACGACCCACTGTTTCCTGCCTAGATCCTCATGTCATCACAGTCATCTCGTGATAAGAACATAAGCAATTCGTGCCCGGGATGTTTCAAGACCAACGAGCGGGGCGAGGGAGTTGTGTTGGTTAGTTCAGTTCGGGTTATGCTTTGCCGCCACCACCCTCACTACCGTAAACTTCCGAAGTCTTGTGATTCTGTGTTGAGAGAGCCGCTCACTCAGCTACCTCGGTATCCAAAGGCAACCCAGTTGTCTGGAGGCAGCAAGACCCTTTGACTCCAAGACATTTCCTGGTCTATCATAGACCATGACCGTGTCTTCCATCAAAATCGAAACACAGGTATTATCGTCACAGATCGTGGTAGTATAGTATGTGACTCCTTATCTGGTCAATTCTTCAGGCACAGTGAGGGCAGAGTCACGGCCGAACAGGCACCGAGTGATTTGGGAGGACGTGCAAGTTTGACAGAGTAAACGATATTGACTCCCTCGATACAGTCCACTGTTTTGTTAAAACTACATCACGGGACTTGCGAGAGGACTAGAAGAACAATCTCGTTGCCTCAAAGTTGGCACCTAGCTCACGGCGAAAGCCTTCCTCCGCTTTTGCCAAACTGCTTCATGGAGTTCACAGCTGGTACTACGCGAACTTCCACTGGGCTAGTAGTCTTTTCTGTTTTCGATCGGAATATATGGACACAACGAACCTGTTCGTTGCCAATGGTTCGTATAACGTGCAGTCAATCATCTCTTGCCCCGACTTGGTAACCCTCTCGTCTTTTCCTTCTTACGAAAAAGAAGAAAAAGTAACTGGTGATGTTTGCACAAAATAAATCACGCAGGTATTATGTGCTCAGCGTTGACTCAATGATATGTGGCCATATGTACCCAACAACAAACGTATAAATACATCTTATCATCTCTTAACGTTTCCACCACCCCATCTTGGACAGGGGAGAATGCAAAGAGAATGAGCAGATACCGGGCGTCCGCGTTACGCTGGCCCCCAAGATTATGGCTGGCGACTTCGTGCGGCTGATGGAAAACGCCAATTAACGAAACACCGGAACACTGGATATCGAGGGGCCAGTGAAGCGTGTGGCCGGCGGTGGCAGCGCTCAAGGGTTCGCTGCACAGTTAAGACCGAGCTAGACAGGGCGTACCAGCGGGACAGACGAGGTAGATTCTGCAATACACAAGATGACCCAAATACAAAACATCACCAGGGCCAGCTGCAACCTCTAAGAGGAGAAGGAGGAAGGAAAAGACGGACAAATTAACATATAATTACAAATCCAACAATCTCTTCAATGCCTTTCGATAACTAGTACTATGTGCCGGTTATTGATCATGACCCGCTCATCTCTCTCTCTCTCTCTCCCTTTCTCTAAGACCGACATATCCCATCATGCCAGTGCAGGAAAAAAGGAAAAGAAACCAAGAAATCCGAAGCCCAAAACTTCTTCGCCAATTTATCAGGACCCATTCAAGATAGGTCGAAGAAACCCTCAGAGCCACCGATCGATCCATCCATCATGCTTCTCTCACTTCTTCTCGTCTTGAATCTTCGTGGCACTTGACATAAGTACCTACCCAAAATTATTACCTACTTAGTAGAATACGACAGACTGGGAAGATCTCGACACACAAACACATAAAAAACATGAAAACACATGAAAAGGACACTGTTTGCTTTACAACTCTCTCTCTTATCTCGTAAATTTCAGCTGGCCAGACCAGTCAGTTTAAGGGAGAAACCGCATCTGGCATCTGTCTCAAAGCAAACTAACTACACTTACGGAAACACACACCTACGTCTATACATATAGACCGCGGAGTCGTCCTTTTAATTTCGGATACAACTACAGTACTCCTGCCGAGGTTAAGATGTTGTTACCGTACCGCCCAACACCCCTTCCTCATCCATGCACTGTCACCTCTACCAAGCAAGGAAACATACGGCTACCCGAAAGAGGAGCGTCGCCCCCTAACTGGAAGGCCGAAGGGTAAGTGGACAAAAAGAAAACATGTCATCGTCTGCATATTCCACGCAAACCGAGACAGATCTTGTCGATTGCCTATTATCATCCGAGAATGTGCTTCACTAAGAAGCGGAAGACTTCAAGACGTGAATTCTTGAAAATATATCACCACTCCGAGCAATACTAGAGACCGCTCTGTGCGACTCGGCCGTCCTGGAAAAGGACAGACCTGTGACTCAATATCTCGTTCTTGTTTATCATACATGGCCTTGGGCCAGCAATTCCCTGATCCTTCTTCTGTTCTCAACTTTTTCTGGGTCGTAAATGCCCACCAACTCATTGACGAACGAACGAGACCTGGACCTAAACACACAAACCACAAGGACGGGGGCGGACGAGATTCTCCGAAGCGATGACAGACCACATACCCATGCTCAAATCATCACGCCACCGCGAAAGAATCCACATTCTAGATCGATCATCACTAGTGAAGAAAGTTAGCAAGTCGATCGTGTTGAAAAGAGAGGACAATAGTTTAATACTTACGCCTATTGACCAGTCTACGAGGCCATGTAAGTCGAGGCATCGATGCCCTCCTTGGGGAACTCGCTAATAAAAGGTGTTAGGAATAATTCATCGAAACAGCAGGGAAGAAGGATGACGTACGGCATTGTGACTTCAAACCGCTTCTCGATGGCCTGGAGAACTTCCTTATCCTGGTCAGTAGTAACAAACGAGATTGCAAGACCCTTGGTTCCGAAACGGCCAGCACGGCCGACACGATGCAGGTAGGAGTTCGCGTCGGGAGGCAGATCGTAGTTGATCGCCAGGTTGATTCGCTCGATATCAATACCCCGTCCGAAGACATCGGTGGCGACGCAGATTCGCTTGTTGAAGTCCTTGAACTCCTGATAGCGACGAATACTATTCAGAAACATTAGTAAAAACGCGCTGGGAAAAGGGCACAAAAGACATACCGCTCCTCTTGTCCGACACCGGAGTGCACGGCAATGGACGGGAAGTTGCACTCGCGGAGGAGCTTGTCCAACTCGGTGGCACGGTTGGTGCTCTTGACGAAAATGATGACCTGGTTGAACTGCAGTTCATCCAGGAGCTCATTGAGCTTCCGGTTCTTCTCCCGCTCCTCGAGCGGGATGTAATACTGCTGTAGACCGTGGAGAGTCAACTTGGTGTCCTCATCCACGTAGTGTTCAGTCGGGTTTTGCATGAATTTCCGGCAGATAGGCTTGATCTCGTCCGAAAGAGTGGCCGAGAACATCATCACCTGCTTCTGCTGGGGAGTAGCTCGGAAAATCTCCTGAACATCACGACGCATGTCTGCTAAGGTTAGCGAAGTCCGTTGTGTCGAATCTGATAAAGCTTACCGATCTGATCAAGCATCTTGTCGCACTCGTCGAGAATAAACATGCGAACGCTGCCAAGGCGCAGGTGCTTGTCACGAACAAGAGCGTTCAAGCGACCGGGGGTGCCGACAATGATGTGGGGATGGGTATCCTTGTTCTTCAGAATGGCCGCATCATTCTGGATCGGGACACCACCGTAAAACACACCAGTCTTGATCTCGGGCATGTACTTGCTAAAGCGCTGGTACTCGTTCCGAATCTGGAAAGCTAGCTCACGGGTGTGGCACATAACCAGCACCGAGCATTCGCCCGCCACGGGATCGACTTGCTGGAGAGTGGTCAGAACGAAGACCGCCGTTTTTCCGAGGCCCGATTTGGCCTGGCAGATGATATCACCGCCTAGCATCGCTTGCGGGATGCACTTCTGTTGGACTGTATTCGAGGATAGGATTAGAATCGGTTACGCAAGGTTGAATGGTTATGAAACGGCCGTGGGGAGCCAATCCATCCTCGCAGCAAATGTCAAAGCCACACAACCAAATCCACTCTGCCATCTCATTGGAACAAAGTATTCCAGCATCGGCTGAGGCCGGATGCGTGGCTGTCAATGGCCACCAATATGAGACAGCCATGACCAACAATCCCCCGTGGTATCCATTGAGACCGGGGATAAAGCCCCTCCACCAGGACCCCAATGAAGGGCTCCAGGTGTGAACTCTAAACTCTGAGCTCAAAGTGATCTCGTCGCATTTCAACAACCAAATTGCGACAAAGCGGTCATGGCCATCTGCCAATTTTGCAAAAAAAGGCAAGAGCTCAGCAGGGTCCAGAAGGGCCGTAGCTTATCCCCGGGGGAACAAGCCTAGACATACTGGTGGCGACATGGTGATGACCCTTTCACCAGACGTCCCCGACAGCGCCCAAAACGATCTTCGACAGGAGTTGGGTTGCGTGGTTCTGGCATTTGCTTGCGAGATGGACGGACCCGTAGGAGGGTGGAATGGGTAACGATGAGCTGGGGATGAAATTTGTCAAGACTAACCCTCCGAAGGATGCTCGAATCCGCAGTCGGCAATTGCGCGAACGAGTGACTGCTTGAGGAGGAAATCGCGGAAACCGGTGGCATGGATGCCGACATACGATCCCTTCTTGTCGACATTTTGGCCGGCAGTAGCCAGCTCGCCTTTCTTGCCGGCATCAGGCGCGGCGGTGTTCTGGTCGTTCAGCTCATCGTCAGAGTAGTCGATGAGATCCTCTTCGGCGGACATGTTGGCGGCTGGTAATGTGGGAAAAGGTGGTTATGTGTCGAGATGGTGGCGAGTGGGGCACAACAAAGCGTGGGTGACGACGACGCGTTGCTAGGAGCGCGCAGTCGTGGTAATGTCGGGTAAGGAGAAAGGGTTGAAGAAATGAATCAAATGCGGTCGCGACGGTAGGATGGCCGAAAATTGCGAGTGCGAATTTCCGAAATGGAGGTGCGCGCGATCGTGAGTGATGTTGGTTGCAGAGGTGGAAAAATCGGAGGAAGGAAGCAGAAGCGAAAATAAGGTTCAAGAGGTTCAAAGAGGCACAGCCTCGAAACAGCATGGCAGGAGGATACTAATCTAAGCCTATTTTAGCATGGTGGGGCCTCTGCAAACAATAGCAGGCACAAAAATGGCAGGCGCACAGGCCTTCCTTCTCCACTGTCCAAAGTCAGAGCTGCAATTCATGGCCAAAGTTTCGATGTCAAAAAATACATGGCACAATAGGCAAAGACGAAAACGAGGATTTCCGTGATTCAGTTGCTCAGTCGTAGATATGGCAAAAGGAAAAAGCAACGGCGGTGTCCAGAATAGGGCCATCTACTCTCGGGTATCCTTTCTCCAGCAGGCAGCGACGTTCCTGGCGTCGTCACCATCGCCATCAACACCACAACAACTGTTGCCATCTAAGCATGATACTGTCGCCACAGCATCAACTGCCGAGCCTCGACCCGGGCCTAGTCACGATTTAATGCTCTCGTACCCGTTGCAAGGAATGGGCCGACGGTTGGCTACCGACCTGCGTTCAGTGTCCCTGAAAACTAGGATCCGCCTGAGCCCAGCTGTGAAGCGTCACATTTGCAAGTTCTGCGACTCCGTTCTTATCGAAGGGGATTCTTGCACATCCACCATCGAGAATAAGAGCAAGGGCGGCAAGAAACCTTGGGCTGACGCTCTGGTCCGCAAGTGTCACACTTGTGGGAGGGAAAGAAGGTACCCCGTCGACGCAACGCGGCCAAAGAGGAAAGGAGCGCGAGATGTTCCCGCCGCCGGTACTCTGCCGCAAAAGCAGACGGAAGACGGCTGAGTTCCAAGTTTCGCCCATGAGTCTGAAATAAATATCTCCTCAGCGTGTCTCGCTCGAGGGCCAGGAGGCAGATGGGCACTCCGTGCCGCTCAGCCAAACCATATCCAGCTCTCTGCGGGCTCTACCTATCCTTCTGGCGAAGCCGCTGTTGGCTGACCATGTCCGTGAAGGAATATGGTTATGGAAGACCACGCTTTGAAGCCTCTGCATACTCTTGCGTGGTGCATAATACAACCAACCGACGATCGATCCCTTGGCCTACCTAAGTTGAGGCCATTCATCCATCCACGACCTCCAACATGCGGGACCTCGACCACGCTGTTTCTTCTCTCTGCAATCACTTCGGCCCGCCCTGCACAGACTCCTCTCCAAGAACCTTGCTTGCGGCCATGAACCTATTAAGGGGATTAGCAAGCACAATCATACCGATGGGTCACCAAATCAGGAGGATGGTAGACTCACAACCCTCCATGCCAGCTCCCCAGACCTCGCATGCACTCTGCCTGCACGCTAGTCATACGTAGCAGGTTTTCGGTATCGGCAAGATTAGCAGAGAGCTGCGCGAGCTGCGAGTGGAGTTGAGTCTGTGGACGGGACAAGAGGATTAGCGCATATCACTACATTTCAGCAGGAAGGGGAGGAGGAGGACCGGAGGTCCCATATCCAACCGTCGTAATAAAGATAGCGAATTAAGGAATCTACAAGACTGAGAGACCATGTCACGCTGCCCGCGTTTGTTGCCAGGCTTCTTTGTCATCTCCAGTGATAGTCAGCTGCCTACCCGTCTACGTGCCTAGCCGATAGACGACCGGAAGGTAATGGGCAAGCGGGCACTGCCGAAAGTATCTTGGGCCGCACCGGCGTCCCAGTCCCATCCATACTCCATCTACTGTGCGCGCCCTTGGGAAAATATAACAGAATGCGAAGGGAACAGAGAGTAGGAAGTAGAAGCCCATACCAACTGTCTCGCCTTGATGGCGCTGCCCGACGAAGCCATAGACTGGCGCGGCGCCCCGCCGCTCTGGGTGTTGTTTGTGTTGGTGCTGATGTTTCGCGTCGCCATCTTGGCCGCAGTGGATGATGAATCTCCGATTATATTATAAGGAGGTCCTTTTTCTCCCAAAGGAGTATGCAGACGGTGAAGCCAATCGGTAAGATAGGTTAGGAAAGTGTTCTTCCTATTTTGGGGTTATCCACTATAACTAGAACCAGTTCTTCAAAGTTCAAGAGGCTCTGGGGATATCAATTAAAGTTCTCGGAACGACACACGCGCTACGGGGATTGGAGGACGCGTTGGATTGCGCGCCCGACAGACCTAGTCCATAAACGTGCCTGATTGTGCGCGGGACTTTTAGCGGGGTGTCTTATCGCTGCCCAGCAGTGGGGGGAGTGGGCTGATGGGGGCTTCGACAAGTGCCTGGTCTCATCGACCACCGCCAATTCTCAAAACACATCCGTTGAGTAGAAGACAGGCACCTCATGCCGACGCAGGCATCACCCAGGCAAAGTCGATGGAGTTCGGGGGACGGAGACTTCTCAAAAGCCCCCGGATCCCCGCTCAGTATACTAGCTAGCTAGCCCCGCGTCGTTGTCAACGGCGGTGGCCGAACAAGGATCCGCAGCCCGGCTTTTCCTCTTAGGATATGTTCCGAGCACGGGGTTGAAAATGCTCCTTCTCCACCAACAGGTCCATGTCAACGGAAGGGAGCCGCAGGCAGGTCACGAGTGTATTTCGTGTGTCTGTCCATCAGACGGCATACTTTATCTGCCAACGTCGTGGTACCGAGGAATCGACGGTACAACCAACGTGGGATCATCCAGTTGGGGCATGTAGAGCTCGATGTCTTACAAAGAAAATAAACGTGATTCTACCGCAACAAGGTCCCTGTGGTGAAGTTACACACTCACAAGGTTTCACACTCGCGAGTCACATAATTGTTTGGAGGTAAACATGGTTATTCCCGGCCCGGGGGGGGGGGGGGGGGGGGGGGTGAAAGAAAGGGCTTATAAACTTCCGTTCCAATATCGCCCCCTTGGAGTAGAATAATCACCAGTTTGTATACAAGACATAAGATACACACCTGTAGCAAAGAGACAACGACCGATTATACACACATGCAAACATTGGAGATAAATCTGCTTTTTTCTCCCTTCTCCCTTCTTTCTCAACAAAGAATATTTAATCTACCACATCCATCATCCAAGGCTAGTAGCCATGTGTTTTCCCTCTTTCCCTATTAAACATTTTGGTGCCTACTGCCAACTACCCACCTCCTACCAACTAACAACAGCAGTGGTAATCTTTAAAGCCCATACAAGAAACTCCGTTGCTCGCCATATGTAGAAAGCAGTAAATGAAAACAGTGCATGAACATGAACAGAAAAGGAGAACAGTGAACGGAGGAAAAGAGGTCCAATTTATACACAGCCTTGTCATAGTGCCCAACTCTGCATTTTGCTAATCCTGTCACCCGCCCTTTCTCACAGAAACCCACCTCGCGAACTCTCCTGCTGTTCCGAACTCGAGGTGTTCTTAGTGGACATTATCTTGCCTTCTCCAACCAACTCGCCAGCTCCGGGCGCCACATTTTGGAAAAAGGAAAGTCCGAATGATGAGACTATGTCAGACGGAAGGGAAATAGTGAGAATGTGTAAAGGGAAATAGGTAACATAAGTCTTTCGCGTCCTGGAGTGATGCAGTTATTATCAGAAATAGGAGTAGCTGATGATCCGGTCGTCCCAAATGCCTATGTACTGGGCTTCCATCCGTCATCTCCGGATACAAGCCGACTAAGATTATGTGTATACGCCATGTCGAAGAATAAGCCAAGAACCAATCCTCGCCTTTTAGAACATAATATTTGGCTGGAGGGCGTGTCCTCCTCCAACCGGGAAGGTGAGAATATAAAACCTTGTTTCCTAGACCAAATTCACGCCCAGAGTTGGCGAACTGACTGAGTAGATCGATCGAAGGGACCTGAGGACGGCGCAAGAGAGTCTTCGTATAAAGTCGAGCCTTTCACCTTATTGCGTCATTCTAGCATGTCGATATCTTGTCAGGCTAACACAAATAGCTTCTCGTATTCATGTCCAAATTGTGTAGCACAAACGAGATGTCAACGGCTAACGCACCCCGATAGGAGGACGCGGGCCTAGACTACTCTGGCTGCTGTGGGCTGATGGCTCAGAGTCTAGATGCGTGGAATCACCACTGCCCGCGCTGGCGCTCGCACTACCAGTCAGACTTCGAACATTGACATTGATTGCCTTTGGTGGCTGGAGGGCGCTCACCCCGACGTGCTGTTCCACCTGTTGCGGCGCAACATGATTGCCATGGCCGGGAGGATACTGAGGAATGGGTTGGCGCACACCATTCGGAGGTGAAGGTCGTCCATTCATGTGTGGACCGGCGTATCCATTTGGTGGTGAAGGGCGGCCGTTGTTGGGGCCACCTCGCATCGATGGGCTGTATGGATTCCCAGGGGACTGACTGGATCGTCGGGGCATATTTCCGTTCAGGTGCCCATTCGCGTTCCCGTTCGCGGCGGCCATTGGCGGAGGGCCTTGTGTGTACTGCAGCTCATCGAGGCGGGCGGCCGTCAAGGAATTTGCCCTTGATTCCGCGTGCATCGCACCTCTGTCTACGGTGCCGTAGCGGTTTGACGTGAAGCCCATCAAAGGATCGTCCAGTATGTTTTCGTGAAGCCCAGGAATGGCAGTCGTCATGACTTGGCTGGATCGATTTCTCCCACCAAAGCTCGGGCGAAATCTGCTGCCCCGCGATGGCTGTGGTTCCTGCTCGGGATTCTTACGGATTTGTGTCATGCTACTCGGCGCTTTCCGGTTCTTCCTCGAGGTGACGCTCATCATATCGAAATTATCGGGGTCAATCATAGACGTCGCAGGAGTCGAAGAGGGATCAAAATAGTCCTCATCGTCGTCGTCCTCATCATACACAGTCGCGGGATGGCGCACTGGCGGGGGAGGGCCCCTTCTCGGCGGGCCTACACTGGCAGCCGCTCGCCTGAGCCTGAGTTCTTGCTCCTTCAAAGCAAGCTCTCGTTGCCGCAGCTGTAGCTCTCGTTCTCTTAAAACCAAGTCGTGGGCTTGCTGAGGAGGATAGGCACCCTCGCCGCCTTCTGGGATATCGTCGTAGACGACTAAATGGCTGAACTCCTCCAAATCTGCTCCTTCCATCGAGCCTCGCCGGGAGGGCTGACGACTATTCGGCATGCCATTTGGCGGTGGTAAGCGTCCATAGCTGTTGGGCGGACCACCATTCATTGGAGGAGGCCCGCGGCGCATCCCGTTTGGTGGCCCCAGCTGAGATGCGCCTCTCGGTCTCGGCCTTGGAGGAAGCATCCCATGCCCATTGGGCATGGGCATACCGTTTGAAACCGACCGTGGAGGACCTTGAGTCGACATTCTGGGAAGAGGCGAGGGAGTCCCAGAGGGAGACCCAGGCTGCGGTGGTGCCATCACAGCTTCCATTTTTGGCCTGTTGCGGTTCGACACATTCAGATTGTGCAGGACTGCGTAGAGCGTCTCGATCCGTGGGACGGGAACTCCAGTCTCCTGGGATAACCTGATTGGAGAACCGAGATAGGTTTCGACCTCCATGGGGCGCCTTGCAGTGTAATCCTGCCACATCATGTTGTCGGTTGTGGTCCTCGTGAATTCGTCGATGGTGTTCTGCTTGAACTCTGCTGGGAACTTGCACCCCTGAGCTTCTGCCAATGCGAGCAGCTCATCCATTATATCGGACACCAGCTTGGGCACGCCAACTTTGTCCAAAAGCGCGGCGTAGCTAGACGTCTCAAAGAGCACTGTCAAAGGGTGGAAGGCAATAGAACTAGCAAAGTCAGTTATTGGCCGCGGGAAGGCATCGATTGAAGTGCACTTACCCAATTACCCGCTCGTATTGCTGCTGCCGGATGTTACCCGACACCTTACAATCGACCTGGCCAGTGCTAAGGGTCATAGCCAGAGCCTGCGCCATGTCTTCCTGTATGGAGGCGGGGATGTTGGAATTCTTGTTGGCGGGCCCAACCCACACCTCGGTCGACCCCTTGTGCTCAAATTCGCTCCCACCGAGCTGAGCGAGGTCAGCACCGCAGACTAGCGATAAGACTACATTAGTCGGAAATCGCTCTTCAATGGCCGCTTCGAGGCCGAGCGAGTGCGTGGTATTAACGAGAATGCATGTATGCTGAGGCGTAACGACGGAATCAATAACGGAAGGCAGGTCGTAGACATCGGGAAGCGCTTTTATACAGAGAATGACGTAGTCGAATGCGCCTTCTTTTCGAGTAGCCGCCTCTTCTGGTGTTCGTACGACTGTATGATTCCAGAGTTTAGCATCATGGTCGACCGCATTGGGCGCACGCAAATAGGGGCTGACAAGAATGAACATACCATGTCGAGGCTTGAACCGCTCATTGCCAAAGACGGGGGATCTGAAGCGTACGTATTAGTACAACAGGGAGGAGGAGGCTGGTCGAGACTTCATACTTGAAGGATATTCCGTATTGCGACACATGCTCATAACCCGTCTTCCAGACGAGAGTGACGTCGCAAGCATTGGTCGCTTGTAATCGCCATGATAAGAAGGCAGAAACGGGATTCCCACCGACTGTAACAACATTCATCAGCTCAGAGTCCGACATGGCTGACTGCGCTGGCAAGGCGGCATGTGCAGCAGTCCCCAAAGTTTGAGTAAACGAGTGTGGTGGTGGTGAGGGTGTAGATGGGGAGGGTTGGATCGGTCAGGACAGGGGAAGAGTTGGACAAGAGGGAAGCGTCAGAGATGGAAGCCCACTCTTTTTTTTGGGCTCGTCCCGGAAATATGGGTGTTGCACTAGGCTGAAGGCGGGAAGGGGATACAGAAGGAAGCGAAGAGATGGCACAGCTCAACTTGACGCTGGAGAACAGGCGACTCACCTGACAGGATCTTGAGTCGGGGCGTCATGGGCGCCATGGTGGAGGCCCGATTTGGGATAGTGGGCTGAACAGGTTTCGAAGCTGCAAGTGCAGCAGCCTTCTTCTGGCGAGGAGCAGCGCGCAACCAGAATTGGCAAAAGGTCGACGCTTGTGCGTGATACCAGCGCGACCAGCTCCACTGTAGCTTGCTGGCGTTGCCGGCTTCTCGTTGGCTACTTTGTGTTTCCCTATCCCAATTTCACCTTTTTGCAGTTGTTTATGTTTCCCGCTCCCTTTCTGGTCCTCTTCACAAGCAGTGATTTCTTTCCTCTGGCGTTGGACACAATGGAGGTACACGGGTCGTTTTCCGTCGGCGAGATTTGGGCTAGCAAGGCCTGCAGATCGGGGTCTTTGGGGGAGACAGCAATCAGCGGGATTGGCAGAATCACAGACCGGACGGATGTCTCCAGCACTGTAGCGACAGAGGCAATTCGACGATCGGCGAGCGTGGTGGCGCTGGAAAGTCCAGCAAGATCAATGCAGCTAGAGTGAACAGCAAGTGCAGTGTCAAATGTGCACTAAACGAGCGTGACGCCTTGACAGGAGATGGCGTGGCCGTAGCGGGCGTGCGGGCCTGGGGGTCCTGGCCGGTATTCGATAGTCGGTCTCACGGTGGCTGGGCGAGGCGGTCTCTGGCTACTGCGAGTCTGTGACGAAGGTGGCGATGATAGGCCACGGAGTTGAATGAAAAGGCGGCCTGTCCCCCTACTTCTGCGTGGTGCAGCGGTCTTCTCGGTGTCTCAGTCTCACTAGCTTCCAGTGGGCACTGGCAACAGTAGGTTACGGAATAGGTTGGTGATAGACGGCTCTGAGCACACTGCGCGTTGGCGTTGTTGGCGTTGGCTTACGAGATGCAGGTTGAGGCCAGGCAGGCGGGTAACGAGCGGACGAACGAGTCGGTACGGCAAGGAGTCACGGGGAAGGTGCTTGCTTCCGCCAATTCTTCGAGACACCTGAGGCGCTGCCAAGCAACGTGACGACGGTCGGGCTCCAGGAGTGAGTGATAGGGGCGACAGGAGGTTCTCTCTCTGTACGTGTGTGGGACAGGCAGCCCCCGTGCAAGATGGTGGAATAGGTAATAGAATTAGGATTAGGGAGAAGACAAAAAAAGTCGCGGACAGGAAAGGGCCCAGCGAGCGGATGCAGGTGGAGGCGGCCCAGCCTGATTGAACCTGGAGGAGCTGAGAAGGAGAGAGAAAAAAACAGGGAGTTGGCTGTGTCGCGTGTTTCGCCTGCAGCAGTCTCCAGTCGACAAGTCTCGTGTGGCCGGATGGGTATGCATGCAAGTGCGCTTTGCTTTGCCTGTCGGTATCCTGTTGTCTTCAGATTACAGGGTGCGGTGGTGGGTTCCCGCTGATGGTCACTGCTGGATGCCGCGCAGGCTTGTGGGCGGAGCAGCCAGAGGGGAGCGTGGTTGGACGATAGCTCGGCGGGCGCGGCGCAATAGCCCTGTCCAGGGCAGCGAGGGAATGCCACTTGAAGCCAGGTTCGTTGCAAGCACAGGGCATACCTTACCTTACAGGTGCCCGACGGTGTACCTATCGTTTTTGGACGGAACCCTCGGAGCAAGGGAAACAACCGTCGGCGCGCAACAGGTGTAAGTAGGAGGTAAGTAGGTACGGACATGTACCCCTCCATGGCACCTGCCAGGCCCCAATCGAGGGAATGGGGGAGCTTCCCACTCCAATATTCTCAGCGAGCTTCACAGGCTGCCAAAAAGGTGGCAATCCATTGTAATTGCCCTGGCCATGGCCGAGGCATGCACTGAGCAAGGCAATATGTACCTCTGTATAGGAGACAGGTTTTGTCCTGCTTGCCTACCCACCTAGGTATTCTGTAGGTATGTAGCTATTACCCTTCGGATAAGTGAAAACTCCAACCGGAATGAGACCTGTGCGCATAGGGAGAGAATTGGTCTGGTGAATATCCGTAGACGGACACCTAACGGACGGGTGGACTGTTGAACATGCAAATGGGATCCCGAACTGTGGGAAAGGGCGCCTCAGCCAACAGGAATCGCCTGTTGTAATCGCGCGACCAAAATAAACCCGTCCGTCCTTCCAGGGGCAAGCGGCCCAGGGGGTGATGGATCAAGTCCGATGTGCCTGACGCCTTTTTGCAAATCGGGTCTGGGCAATTTTCCTTCTGGTGGATCGAAATTCGCAAGAGCGCTACGCGTAGCAACGACAGGGGGCTGCTGGCCGGCTTTGCTTGTGCTTGGTCAGTGACGCTACTGGCGCGTGCTCGGCAGGCTGTTGTTCAGTGTGACGTGGGGTTCTGTGGACGTGAGAATGGAGGAGCTGGCTCAGCCTGGATGGAAGGAGCCTCCAAAGCGTCCAGTTGATGTCACTGCAGTCTATATCTAGGTGGGGAAACAAAAGGCTGGTTGATCCTCACTGGCTGTGCACGCACCACTACGAAAAACATAGGTAGAAATAACATGTACCAAATTGGGCACGTTTTGATGCTTATGGGTTTTCCCATCCAAATCATCAACCACCTTAATCAACACTTGGTTCGACTACTAGCATAACTATACCCTAGAAACCGGCTGGCGAAACTAAGACGAACTGGTAAATTAGCCCATACCTCTATTCTAGGTGAAAGATTCAAAAGGTTCGGGCACATAGGTTAGGGAGCGACGGCTGATTACATCAGTCGAGGTCAATGGGAATTAAGGTTCGCGAGCGCGGCCGACCGTCACCAGCTATCCCAATACCAACGTCGATGCCGACAGTGCAAATGCCAGCCCGTGTCCTAGACTTTTACTCACAGAGCCTTGCACCGATAATGCCCACTTAGGGCCTATGTAGGTTGGTTATCTTGTTGTGGAAGAAGGATTCAACCCTTCAATGTCTCCAGACCGAACCAATGACTCTGATAACTGGTAGGCTGTCCAAGAAACACTCGCCAAATCCTGCTGGGGTCGCTTTTAGCCAATGTCGCTGGCTGGGCTCCTCGGTAGCGATTACGATTTGCCCCTGGCGCAGCGTAACCTCAGCCCACGGCTGGCGGAATAGAGGTCTGAAATACAGGTACCAGACAGGGCACTCACCACACTGTAAACGATTGCAGCGCCCAACGTCTTGTCTATGTCGGGAGCAGGCGGCAGGGTATGGCTCGCAATCATGGTAATCCCACCTCACACTGACAGGGAACGCCTTGGAACAACGTCGTATTGCATCGCAATTTGCGATATCAAGGTCTCGAATCCCGATCGGGAAGCTCCACTCACAGTCCACTCCGCTCTTTTTCCTTCTGGAGATCCAGTCGTCCCAATGGTCTGCATTGAGATCTCCCGGGCTGTTGTCTCGTCGTTCGTGCATGGCTGTGTGCTGTGATTGTCGACCAGTGTCCGGTAGTGTACACTCGGACGCGCGTGCGTGCTGCACGCCTCGAGGGGTCAATCCGATAAGACGATGCCTTGCGTTCATCAGACATGCATGAGCGAGGAGCTGAAGATTGTGAGGCGACAACCCTCTTGTCAGCTAGGGGACACTTAACGTAAAAGTATAGTGTAGGTACTGGTAGTCCAATGGATGTTCTTTTACCCATTATGTTGGTGGTCGTTTCGCCAGATCGAGATCCAAAGCCACAACTTGGCAGCGAGTCATTTCTCCTTTCCCCTTTCGATATTCGATTTTGCGGTTCCCCCACGGGAACCTCCTGCCTTGGCTTCCTATGCTGGTATTCCTTGTTTTAATCCCCTGCTCGTCTGGTTTTTCCTGGGGCGGGTTAATCCGTAATCGTCTGGAGATAGGCCTAACAATTTAGAGGCGAACATGGCTCAATTGAGTTTACAAATGCCAACTTCCCGACTTCTAAAGCCTTGGCTAACGGCTCTAGCCTTAAGTTAGTGCAATAAAGTCTGACCCGTTCCGTTTCCAGCACCCCTCCCATTGAAGTGATAACATCGTTAATGGCGCTCTCTGAGGTCTCGAACCCGTCAGTGCCCCTCAATTTCGGGATTTTTTTGCGTTCAGCTTTTAGCTTCATTAGCCCCCTTGTCAGCCCTTGTCAATGGCACTGGGACCCTTGTGGCTTGCCGCCATGCGTTTTTGCCGTGGGTCCATTCTTCAGATGAATGACGCAACAGGGTTTTTTTTTTTGGGTTCCATCGATTCCCCAACACTGCCAAACTGTCGTCCAAGGGCAGGGTTGCACTTACACACTATCGAAGAGTTTAAGATAACCCAATCAGGACGCAGCTTCCCCCTTTCCCCCTTCGACCCACAGTTTTCAGAATCATAAATGTCTTTTCCACCTTCAGTGTTTGCTCTCAGCAATCCACACAGCTGCCACTGAATCACTTTAATTAACGGGGGCGCCTAAGATGTTGATCTCCCCGCGGAAGATCTCGTGGAAGCAAAAGCAGGCAACGGCTTCTCTGCGTATTCGTGGCATCTCCTGAAGATCAATATACACCAGACCACTGGAGCGGCAATGGGAACAGCACATCTAATAAACCAACACAAGCCGTCGAACGATGCCTTGGTCATGTACATGAACTGGGGACGCCTCGGTTGACGAGCCTGTCAATGCCGTTTTTGCCTGGCCGAATGCCACATTAGCCGGCCAGAAAACCACGATGCTGGAACCTGGAAAATTACACCAAAACTGCGGGTGACGGCGCCCTCGCGTGGCCGAATTCTCGTCAACGTTGTGCTGCAGCCTCCAGATGTCTCAGAGAGGATCCTTCCGGACGTGGTAAGACAAGCCGTCTGCAAGACGAAAGCTATCTCGTTTGGTCTCGAAACAACTTCTAAATTTCACCATCAATCATCCCCAATTTTGGTCTTGAGCTATTGACTCTCTTAACAATGCTTGGTTGGCCGTTAATATATTCACAAGCTGGAATATCGCCGAGCCGATACGCGATTGTCGTGGGGGTCTGGACGAACAAGAGCCGCCTAGCGACCGAACCGGCTTCCCTGTGCGCATTACGCGGCAACACAATCATTGGATCCAACTTCGAACGGTCTTGGAATTTGTGGAATCCAAATTCAAAATGATCCCCGCAGCGCTAGCTGCTGCCACATCAAGCATACCCTCGTATTGCCATGGTTGAAGTTGGCACAGATGCGGGACCCAAGATTCCCTGTTGCCGCATAGCCTCCCCCTTCCTATTCGGCAGAACCTTGACCACAAATCCGAATCCGAAAGGACAAAACTTAACGACACGATTCCCGGATCCGGATTCATGATGTTCGCCGATCCCGCCTTAGTGGGCTTGCCAAAGTCCTGTGCGTCGTTTCTGAATATCAACGAGCATGTCATCGCTCAAAACCACAGTTCCATTAACATCCCCGTCATCACCATGATGGAGTTCTGCAGATGGATGTTCGATCCGTTCCCATACGCAGTATGGCCAAATCAAGTTATATGCATGCGAACGGCGCCAAACCAGCTGCCGAGAGAAATCCCAATACACATGGGCTTCGATTCGACGGGTACTGGGTTATGATGTCTTTCGGGCTCCCCTGTAACCCCCAGCTTTCCGGGATCCAGAATCCAGAAAGGGCAAATGAGGCTCTCTGTTCTTCTTTTGGATCGCTGGCCTTGAAAGAGGCCAGAACTCCGGGCTTCTAGCCGTCAAGCGCTTGGCTGTCAAACTGTCAACGTTGCTTCCGGAGACTTTGCGCCGCGCCTTGCCCAAATATGCGGTTGACGTTTCGAAAGACGGGAGCAGCTTGCGAGCGTCAGCCTCTGTCGATTGGCACGGAGGATTTGCAACGTGATTGCCACACCCATCAACGCGGCCCTCCCCGGAACGCCTCCTGACCGTTGCATACCAAATCTCTTTGTTTGCCGGAACCGCTGTTGAAGACCTTCGGTAATGTTTTATTACTTTGCTCCGTTGATTTGCTTTCTATTCCGCAACTCTCGGATTGGGGAGAACGAGTGAGAGCTCGAATCCCAAGCTGTTCCTTCATTGGCGTTTGTCAACCTGTGGAACGCTCAGCGGAGCGCGTGCAGAGCTCATGTTTGCCAATCGACAGAATCCGACTATCATGAAATGTCCACCAGCCAATCACTTTGGTCAAATGCAAAGCAAATGCTTCTCTATCTATGTATTGAATGCTCTCCTCCTTTGCCCTAGCGCCACAATCTTCGACGCACTTCGCTTTACACAATGGTCGGCCGGTGAGGTAGGTCTCTTGGAAACACGTATCATGTTGCAATGTCTCAGCCCACGATAATGGAAATTCTTCAACCACGCTGCCACGACGCTTGGCACGCCCTATCACAACCCAACCCCCCGCGCGAGCATGTCTTTCTTTTCTACGGATTTCTTTGGTTGGAAAGGTTCAGCCTCACCCACCCGCCGTCCCGAATGCATTTTCCCACCGCATGTTCCAAGACATTGCAGCATCCTGCACCTTCCATCACACACGGAAAGTTCCTTATTTTGAAAGTGGGATTTTCTCACCCCTTTCCCTTTTGTCTTGATCCCTATTTGGTCAGGGTCTGGGAGGCTTTTCTAGCGGCTTTCCGCTCATCAACGAGGACCCCCTAATAACAGGTTGACCGCTCCGCGAGAGCGCCTCGTGGCTCGGCGCCTACATGTGCGGGTTTTCGTGGGCGTTAGTACGGAAGGGGGTGCGTGGGGAAGGTGCGGCATACGTGTGTCTCGTTGAATGGCGAGGATAAACTCTCGTTTTTGACGAAGCTAGTTAGGAAGCACAAACTGGCTGCGTCGAAAATGCAAAGTCCGGGGCAGGCAGGCGGCGAGCCGTGTTTGTTGTTTGGCAGGCAAATATGTGGCCTGTGTGGTTTTTACGTTTGCTACCTTTCTTATCGATATGGCTGTTGCCCTAGTTGCTGCTCTTTGAAAGTTGCGATAACAACCATCTGCTCACTCGCTGCTCGTGTTCCCCTCGTCTCCTGCTGTGGTACAGTTTCATTGACCCTCCCCCTTCCCCACCCCTTTTCATCTCCCTTTTCTTCCCCTTGGGCAACTGAGCACAAACGAGTTGCCGAATACCGCGAAACATCCGTCGGTGAGGACCGCAGACGCATGGAAATGTCGGACGAGACAATGATAGGTTGGGTCTCGGATCAACCGGGCGGCTTTTTCTAGCCTCTGTTGTTGCATTTGACCTGGGGTTGTTCACCTATCCGAAGGTTGGACGAACAAAGCGTTGTATTGGAACGGAGCTCAACAGGGAACCATTTAACAATTTTTCCATGTAGAGAATAAAGACGGATGGGTGCCTTTGAACAAAGCATACACATATCGCTGTGCAGGGGGGCCTTGCTGTGCATCGGTCAGTTGTATATGCTGAGTCCAACAGTCTCCCAGTTGAGGTTGTACGAAATCTCGGGGGAGCACCCCACGCGTCCGAGAAAACACTCCGAGTTATGAGTCGGTCGATGTGCGACAACACAGCTAGAGATCATCACCGGCTTCTCGGCCGCATGGACGCATACGACGAGGAGCATATCGAGGTTACTGTGCTTGTCTCACTCAAGTTGGTATCTTGTTGAAGGCATCCCAGCGATCTCTTGGTTCCACTAGATGCGTGACGCGTAATCGTGCCTCTTCTCTGCTCTGCGTTCATGCTCGATGGGAGATGGGTGGAGGCAAGGATGTCCTTCAGTGGTAACTGTCCTGATTTGTTTTTTCAGATGCTTCATGTGGTATACTGTACCAACTCGCCAGTTCGTAGTGAGTTGGCAATGATCTGTGACGCTGAACCGGCAGTTTCTACAAGACTGTTTGCATCGTCTCTTTTTGTATGTGCTGTTCCTCCAAATTCCGTGCTTTATGATGGAAGGCATTAAGAGATAAAAGACACCAACTCGACACGACCTGATAGAAACCAACACTTGTCAGGTCCTTGCTCTCTTTGACACAGTAATTAAACACCAATATATATATACCTTGTCATACAGTTGTAAACATTAGGGGGGTTTACCAGTACGGTATGCCACCACCCATCGCCCTTCCAGACGCCAGAATTCTTTTCAGTACAGATTCAACCCCTTTTTGTTTGAATTGCCCATTTGGATTTGGGATGACACAACGGGTGATAGGAGACAGACTCATGTTGTGTCTCCCTGCTTCCAGCTTTACTTTCTGGCCAAAGGCCGAACGAGACGAGGCCGATACAGCGGACATGACGCCAGGGCCATTCTTTGCCGGCACTTTCGGATTAAAAGTGAAATGTCTCAATCCCCTTTTGAGATCATATACCATTCTCAGCATTCGTCCCGGACTTAAACAATTCGTGGAACCGAGTTAACGGCGTGGAGAAGAGGCAGACGGAAGTTTGGGCAAAGAACTTGGGACATGAAATGTGGGAGAAGGCTTCGCAATGACTTGTTTAGCTGATATAAACTCACTTGGCACCCCTTGTAGAACTACAGAGAGAATCCATGTGTTGGCTTGCGCCTCTCGCAGCGAGTTCCGCTTCCTGCCTCGGTTTCTTGTTGATGCGTTACAAATTTGTTGTGATTCTCACTAGAGTAGCAACCCACCGTGATACAATTTCAAGAAATGAGTCGAGAAACGCGTTGATTTTCAGTCTGAGACCTAACATCCGGGACATTATGAGACTGTCAGCTGACGTTAGATGGGAGTCCCCAGTCCTTTGCCGGTGTAAACTTCTGGGCTTGGCCGATTTCGAAGCACGCTCGTAAAACAAACATGCTTGAGCATCACAGATATCAAGAAAGCATCGGGTCTCTCCCGGAACAATCGGCAAGGAGCCTCGAGGAGCTGAGACAAAGGTCGAACTGAAGCAATACTAACGACGAGGCTAAGACAGCTGGCATTGAGTAAGGGGTTATAGATATCCCGGTGTGTTCTTCCTTGTAAGTTAACAAGAAGGGGAATAACTCCGTTCACTTCAGTTCAATGAAACCGGAATTCGGACGGTCGAGTCAGGAGAGTGCCGTTTCTCTCGTTCGTCTATACATGAGCATAAAACTTCCACGCTATATACAATACCGTTCCCACCACAATATGTCCGAGTCTTGCTTGCACGTACGTTGAAATTCATATCGCTCCAGAATATGGGTTCCTATCCCAGACTTACGGCCGTACTGGCAACATAAAGAAAAAAGTCAAACCAAACATTACAAACATGTGAGGTTTTTTACGAAGTAGACTCAAGCATTAAGAAAAGCTGTAGCCTGCAAGCCTGCGTCGCGGAATCGTGCCAGGTATAAGCTAAAGTATAAGGGAAAAGAATCCGATGGGTTTAGGGGTTTACGTTCCGTTCCATCTACCTTTGCGGACTCTCTGTTTGAGCCAGTTGTTCCTTCCCGTCTCATCTTACCATATTCACTTCCAGGGCTGCTAAGAGATGGACGACTCGCACCTTCTACGACACATTCGTGGCAGGCGCTCGCTCCTTCTACGACAAAATGTGTCGGGATCGTCGCGTCACACGAAGGGCTTCGAAGCGGAGCTCGAAGAAGGAAGCGCTCACATATGCTTTTAAAAGATAACATACAAACGACGCCACCCCACAGCGGATGCCTTTGCAACCAAGAAAGCTACCAGCGACCCAGAGTAAACGGCACCCGTTAATATAATGAGGCCCCAGTAGTCTCCCCTGTCGACCGAGACGACCTTGCCAGCAATTGGAATACCGATTAGGACGGCCATTGAGACCACGGTATAACACGTGGCGTAGTAGCGGCCGTACTCCTGCGTCTTGCACAAGCGGCCAATGGCGACCGGAACGAGGGTGATGTTGCTGCCGCTCGTGAAGCCGAACAGGAGGGCAAACACGATTATGCCGGGCTTGGTTCCGCCGAGGGGCAGCCAGACGCCGAAGCAGGCGACAATAGAGAGCACAATCGCCATGATATTGGCGTTGAAGGGACCGATCACATCAGCCCAGTAGCCGCCTAGGACGCGACCCACGGCGGAACCAGTGTTGAGGATGGTGAGGATGTCGTACGAGAAGGCGTGGCTAAACCCCTTGCTAAGCGCATAACTCGAGATGTACGTGAGCGGGATGAAGAGCGCGAACTCGAGCAGGAAGACAGCCAGAGTGGTCCAGGCAAATGCCTTGTTTCCAAAGATGCGCGGATCGGGATGCGGGCTGGCGTTCTTAGCGGGCTTAAGACGTGAGCGGATTAAAAAGTTTGCGACGATGGTGGCAGCCAGGCATATCAAGGCTAGGGCTCGGATGGCCCAGGCCCATCCGACTGACACAAACAGTCTCTGCAACATCAAGGGGAACAGCACACCCCCGACGGAGGCTCCCGTGCTGGCGATGCCAGTTGCTAGGCCGCGGCGACGCAGGAAGAAGTGGCCGATAGCGACATAGGCGGGGGTGAAGATGAGGGCACTGGCCACGCCACTGAGAATGCCAAAGGCGAGAAGAAACTGCCAGAATTCCGTGCTGATGCTTGTGAGCACCAGACTCACGACCAAGCACATTGTGCCAGACAGGATGAGCCAACGAGGACCATATTTGTCGAAGAGGGGGCCGACATAGAGACCGAGGAAGAAAGTGATGAATGTGTAGACGGAAAATATCCACCCAATGGTGCTGGTGTCGAGGCTGACCAGCTGGTTGGTGGATATGTAGGTTTGGAATGTGGCCAAAATGTTCATGAGACTCGTCGACGCGAACATGGCAAGCCAACATCCAAAGACAACGAGCCAAGCACGAAGGCCGCCTTCCGGGTAGTCATCGCCGTCGTCGTCATTGCTGCCGCCGCCAGCTACGCCATTGCTGGTCGCGTCTGTGTCCGAGGGTGGCAAAGAAGACCCCTTGCCAAGCAGAATAGTCCCGTCGCTGAAAGCGGGAGGCGGAGACCTTTCCAAGGTCAACGACAAGTCGTCGTTGTTCTTGTTGCTGTTCGACTTCAGCTGGGCAGGCGTGACAACTGCGCTTGCTCCCGTCTTGGCGACAACGGGATCCCGAGACTGAACCTGTGCCGTGGTAGCATTTTCTGGGGACTGACCGTCCCCGATCATGGTTATGGTGGCGCTCGTCGCGGTGGTCGAGGCGGGCTCAGTCTCTGCCCGTTCTCCTCTCCAACTCTCACCCTCATGCTGCGCGTGTGGAATGAGAATGGCGGGCTAAAGGACGAGGGTGGGTAAGAACAATAAAGTGCAAGAGGGAAAATGGGAAAAAGAGGCGCGAACGCCGAGGTTGAAGTACATGTACCTCAAAGAGACGGAATGTGTTATTTCGGGTCGGGGCTGGTCTGGTGCTTACACTACTACACCCCATCGGTGGGCGAGGTCCAATGGGCGATGGCGCCGGGCTGGCCGCTGCCCCGCTGCCACTTATAGTGCACATTTTTCGCTGGAGTCTAGTTCTAGGCCCTGGCCGTCCAGACATCCCCCGCTTCCACAAACCGTTTTCACCAGCCGAGTATACGAGTTTGTGTGAGACTGAGTGCTGGGTAATAATATGAAGGAGTTAAGCCCGAATGGCTGAATGTGAATACATCGGTCACTTAAAGGCTCATATAGAGGAAGCCTCCCCCCATAATCATATGTCTGTGATAACGAAAAGGAGAGCTCATACGTCAAGATGATCATCAGAAAGGCGTGTGGGAAAGGTGGGAAAGGCGTGCTCGAGAGCCATGTGATGCGGGGGACCCTGTCCAAACCGCTTTGAGAATACTAGCGTTAAAGGGGATTCAATTGAAGTAGTGTACAGCTGTATTTCGGAACGGCCAAGGTATCTAGGTCTCTTTGAAGTCGGCAACTTCAATGTTGTCATTTTGGCTTTCAAATTCTTCAGTCTCTATTCCCCATCAAGACATTACACATGGTGTACACAGTCAGCGGAAACCCCTGTTTCAAGCGGCACGCTATCAGCCCCTTTCTCTCCTTTGGGGCATGATTAGACGATGAATAGGTACAGTAAAAACAGCCGTTCATTTGACATGCGGCTGTTTCGTGGCACTGCAAGCTCACCCGTCCGCAAGGTCGTTCGTGTAACAGCCTTCGGAGGTTCTGAGCACAAGTGGGCATTGTGGCACGGTAGCAAGACGTGCGTGCGCCGCCTGAAACCGTTCGGTCCTTAGCTCGTCGGGCGTCATGATTTCGTATGGTGGATACATCCGTACCCAAGTACCCACAAACGAGCGGTGCCAGACAATTGTATAAGGCTGGAACTCCCCATCATACCGAGCCGCTGCTGCAGTCGCCGGGAACGTAAAGGGACATAAGGTAGTTGTACCGGGAAGGGCCCGCGTTGAGCGAGACAGGCTTCAGGCATAAAATGGATTCTCTCAATCTTCATCCTCAACTTCCTCCACGGTTGCGCCTCGCGGGTCTACCTTGGCAGCTGCCCGGTTCGCTGTGTCAACGCCTCTCAGATATCCCTCCTTCTCCAACGCATCAGCTTCCTCAGGTTCCAGGAGACCGCCCTTTCCTTTTGCCTTGTCAAGCTTCACTCGGACCGCGGTAGGCACGAAGGCACTTACGGCCTCCTTCCGGAGGTCTCTGATTATGGGGGCGGCCTCGTAGACAGTCTTTGGCGCGGGAGCGGCCTTTGCCTCGACGACAGGGCTTGGTCTTCGTTCAAACCGCTGCTTGTCGCCTAGCGGCTCCTTGTTCGCGCTCGTGCCCTGGTCCTGGTCGTTCGGTCGCTGGTGCTCCTGGTTCACGTTCCTCTTCGCTCTACGCTTCGCATACCACTCATCTAGGACTTCCTTCGGGATAGGCGGTGGTGTGTCTCGGGGCATGGGTATGCTTTTGACATCGGCGGGCACGTCACTGTCGCTGCCGGACGCGTCGTCAGCGTCCCGCCTTCGCTTGCCCAGCACACCGCCGCTTCTCGGCCCTCCTTGCCTCGGCGGCCCATGGCTGAATGTCGGCGCTTGATCGCCGAGGGCTTCCCTCGCTTTCTTGACCGCCTTCAGATCCTTCTCCAGCGCTTCTAGCGACTGCTCCTCGAGAGACGTGAGCTTGCCTCCGCCGTCCTTTATCGCCTTGAGGTCGTTGATTTGCTTCTGAATTCTGTCGGGGTTGAGCTTGGCAAGCTTCTCGTTGCGCTTCGACTGTTGTTCTGCCTTGCCTGTTTGTGTCTATCGTTAGCCAGTCAGTCTTGATCGAGGACCGCAGTCTGTTGACATGCCCTTCTTTATAACTTTTGCCTTTTCGGCTTTGCGCTGCGCCTGAACGGGATTGACGCCGCGCTCCTTCGCCATTGTGTAATTTCCGATAGAGTAAAGCTAGGCGAGTTGTGCAGCCGCGGTGATATGTGCTGTCGTCGCTGGTTGATGGTGGCGGCGGTGGTGATTTCTGGTTGTTGTGCTTGAAAGTGTACAGTTTGTCCAGTAATGTGATGGATGATAGGCTCGTGGGAGAATTTGTGGATGGAGAGAGCTGTTCAGGTGCCAAGACACTCCTGCTGCATTGGGCCGTCAGGGTTCCACTGTTTCGACCCCGCGATAATGTGGGTTGCTGCTCCAACTCTGTTGACGTCTCCTGCCCCGCCTCAAACACACGCCCAAGCAAAGCCATCCGAGGGGGGGTCGCTCTGCGAGTTGGGTCGAAATAATTTAAGCTCATCTCCATACATTATATCCACACAGCGTGCGCATCCCGGTCTTCTCTTGCATCTCTCACCCCTTCCCCCAGCAGCCATAGATACCTTCCAGACAGAGGCATTGACCGCGCTTTTTGCACTTATCTTGCGTTTCTCCCACCGCATTCATTCCGACAACACTCTGCAAAAAGCCAGTGAAGCTGAGGCTGCGTAGACAACACATCGCTTTTTCCTCGAGCGTGTCTCGGCGCGTCTCTCGACTGCGACACCATGGCGAGCTTCATGGCCAACCTTTTTCCCGGCAGTGGCAAGCAAGACAAGAATGAAGCACGCCCTGTAACGCCTGTAAAGACCAGCTTCTTGACACCGGTCAGCACGCCCCAGGGAAGCCCGAGCAAGAAGACGGTACCTCCAGGCGCCAACGAGCTCCCCGTTGCCTTCGAGAGCCTAAAACTCGCCCCCCCTCCTGGCGTCTTCGATAATGCCGCCAAACTTGGCCGGCCCCAGAGCGTCATCACTCCTCTATCGCCCGGCAAGAGCAACACCCAGATTGCCGACGAGGCGTCTACGCTCGTTGATGATAGCATTGTCCATAAAGGCACCACCCCCATGGGCAGCCCCCTCAAGAGCCAGGGTCAAGAAAACACGCCGCCCATTCTCTCCCGCGATCCACCAGCCGAACACTCATACCAACAGACCAGCCATGCCGCGCTGTCGCGACAGGGGCTTTACCAACCTCGAGACCGGCCGTCGCCGACAGTGAAGCGGTTCAATACGTCGCGAGGACTCACGGCTGAGGAGCGTGAGATCTTGCAGAAGCCCAATGTAAAGCGCCTGGTGAATGTGGCTCAGCTATGTAGGTTACCGATTGTGGACTACAGTGCTTGCTTACGGTGTCTGACTCTAGGCAGACTTTCTTGATTATTACTTCGATCTCCTCACATATGTCGGATCGCGGCAGACACGTCTGAACGCATTCAAGTCCGAATACCCTGCTCCCCCGGGGACGGACGACGAAACATACAACCAGATGTGGTCCAAGTATGCGGGTCGGGAGCGGGCCAATCTCCGCAAGAGACGAGTGCGGCTACGCCAGGGCGATTTCCAGATCCTGACCCAAGTCGGGCAGGGCGGCTATGGCCAGGTCTTCCTTGCGCAAAAGAAGGATTCCAAGGAGGTATGCGCTCTCAAAGTCATGAGCAAGAAGTTACTGTTCAAGCTAGACGAGATTCGGCACGTCTTGACGGAGCGGGATATTCTTACAACCGCCAAGAGCGAATGGCTCGTCCGCCTACTGTACTCTTTCCAGGACGACAAAAATATTTACCTTGCCATGGAGTATGTACCGGGCGGCGACTTCCGCACGCTCCTCAACAACACTGGAGTGCTGTCCAACCGGCATGCGCGCTTCTACATTGCCGAAATGTTCTGCTCTGTTGATGCCCTCCACAAGCTAGGCTATATTCACCGCGACCTCAAGCCCGAGAATTTCCTGGTCGACTCGACTGGCCATGTCAAGCTCACGGATTTCGGCCTAGCGGCAGGGTTCTTGGCGCCCGCTAAGATTGAGTCGATGAGGGTCCGGTTGGAAAAGGCATCCGAGACGTCGGTCCCGTTCGGCAAGCCCATGGAGCAGCGGACAGTGGCCGAGCGGCGAGAGGGGTACCGATCGATGCGCGAGACCGACGTGAACTACGCAAAGTCGATTGTGGGCTCGCCAGACTACATGGCTCCCGAGGTGCTCAGGGGCGAGGAATACGACTTTACGGTCGACTACTGGAGCTTGGGTTGCATGTTATTCGAGGCGTTGACAGGCTTTCCTCCGTTCGCTGGAGCCAACGCAGATGAGACTTGGCGGAACTTGAAGCACTGGCGAGATGTGTTGAAGCGGCCGGTCTGGGAAGATCCCAGCTACTTCCTCAGCAACAGGACCTGGAACTTTATCACAACGTGAGTGGGCTGCATAATACGTGGGGCGGGCCAGATAAAAGGTGCAAAATGCTAACTTTTCTCGTGTGTAGTTGCATCAACTCGCGTTCCAAGAGGTTCGGTAATATTAAGGACATTTTCGAGCACCAGTATTTTGCAGAGGTGGACTGGGCGACGCTCCGCGAGACCAAGGCGCCGTTCGTTCCCGAGCTGGACTCGGAGACAGATGCCGGGTACTTTGACGACTTTAGTAACGAGGCTGATATGGCCAAGTACAAGGAGGTGCACGACAAGCAGATGGCCCTCGAGACGCTAGCGGAGAGAGAGGAAGAGATGAGCAAGAGCCTCTTTGTAGGTTTCACCTTCCGGCACCGCAAGCCGGCGACAGAGGACAGCAGCCCGCGGAAGCCGATCCCTTTCGAAGACAACACCTTTGGCACGATGCTGTAGGGCCAGCAGTGGCGAGGGGCAAAAAGTATCTATCAGAGATTGGGAAGACATGGACGGCCCCAGTGGCTGGGGTCTTCATTTGATGGCGAGGTGCATAGCGGGAGGGAGCATGAATTGCTGTGACGGCGCGGTAGCAAGGATGCCGAACGGACAAAGTTGGTTCTGCGAGATGGTCTGAGACCGACGAGACATTTTTCTTTTTCACTTGTCCTTGTTTTGATTGCAATGGCTTGTCACCCCCTTTCTACACCATTTTTGCGTTTGTCTATTGACTTGTAGTACTGGCTTTTGAGAGTATTGGAGGGATAGATGGCTTAAGGCCTACACATTATCGGCCAAAGCCATCCCGAATAATGACGACTGACAGAGGAAATCCAGGCACAATTTGTGTTGTGCCGTGTTAGATTAGAAAGCAGAGAAAGAGAGATGTTAGCTGGTTTAGTTAGCTACACTTACACTAGGTACTGGGCTGAACCAAGAAAGCAAGGGATTGCTCCTCTACACTAGTCGCAGACGCGTCATTTGAGACCTATTGTAGTCAACACTTGAGGAATTATGGACGGTTTGTCTGATCTTCTGCTGTCTGGAACAGAAACGCTGTCAAGTAAGACCTTGCAGTAGGAGGGAGGCTGGTTCTGCTGGTGCTGGTGCATATGCGGTGAATGGGCTCAAGCACACACGCAATGGTTTGACAGGCCATTGACTCGTCGTCGTCGTCATCTCTCTTTGTGCTGGCGTAATTGGCCAGTGGCGCAGCTTTTTACACGTATAGACCCGAGGTTCTCCGTAGTCATGCAGTGACACAGCATCGGCGGGTTCATCCTCCCTGGAGATGGAGGTCGAAGTTGAACAGTATTGAGCGCAACTCCCTCCACAGGGCTTAGTGTGGTGTAATTGGCTGCTCAGCAAGGGCGAGAGCCATGTTGCAGTAGCGGGATCTATTGACTAAATCGTCATCTCATCGGCAATTGAACCCTGCGGAGATCAACATGAAACGCACTTCCCCATATGGCGGGGCTGGCAAGCTGCTTGGTTACGTGTTATTCCTCAGGCAAACCACCAACCCACTCACACACACCAACACCGTGGCCGAACGACAATCTTGTATTCAGCCCTATCCAGACAGCGATTTTGGGAGGGAGAGTAATTAACATCGGAGAAATGATGGTCGGCCCGATATGTAAAGGAGGTTCATGAATGACTGACGACAACAACCGCTCGGGTCAGAGCATTGAAAAATAAAGGACCGTGTGGTGGTTCATTGCAGTGTCGGACATTCCCCATGTTTCCACATCCGAGAGTTCCTTCCCCCTCTACACCTTCCCTTGAAGGAAGGGAGGACTTACTGACCCAAGCCGTTGGACCGAGACACATACTTCCCATTTTGGTGGGGGGAAAAATTGGGGAGTCCGTCCAATCCCTTTGGCTCCAGATGATCCGATTTCTTTTTAGAGTTTTTGCCCTCACACCTTTCGTCATGCCGTCTGTTCCCCATTCAGGGCGATACCCTTCGGTCCCGAAGGATGCTGGGCAACCACTGACGATGCCCTCGGCCGTTCCAATGCTAGGCGTTCGCCTACTGCTTTCTGTCTAGCGTCTTCGGTTTCGGTTCACAGGCATCACAGCTTGCTGCACGCACCGGCTGGAGCAGGGGTCCTGGGCATCTGTCGAGTTCAGCCATTGGACCTCAACGACATCAGACATCGAGACAGCAAGACAGACCGGTGATACATGATGCGAGGCCGCGCGTCAGCCTCCCCTTTCAACTCGCTCTCTCTCTCTCTTTCCTTCTCCCCGACTATGTGGCGCCGCTGCTGGCCCCAGCAGTCGAGCATAGGCGATCGACGAGCGCCGCCTATTCGTTGGAGTCTTGGACGTGAGCCCCAAAATATTTTGTGTTTCCCGCCGCTTGAGGGGCTAGCATGACACTACTGCGGATACTGCTGCCATCCTATATTGCATATGCTGATATGCTGGCCCAATGCTTACACAGCGGACGGCAATATCAAGACCTAAACTTGTGCCGTCGAGGCGACGGCTCCAAGGATAGTAAGCTTCGGTGATACGGTTTTACCAGCCTCCTTTTGGGGATGTAGTACCTCCGTCCCAACCCTGGGATGAGCCGCAGCTCAGTCCGTCTGCGCAGTAGCTCGGCCCCATCGTCTCTTCTTTGCGTACCTATCCGTGTGTATGTGCTGTGAGTGGCAAGGGCTGGTTGCCGGTTCACCTTTTCTGTCGATCCATGCTCCATGGTTACTTATTACTGACGGACATATATCATCAGGTCTGCCGCTTCATCTTTGTTATTCTCCTGCCACTCTCCTCCAGAAATATCAGTGACCCAGCCACTCGGTTCTCAGTAAACTGACGCGACTTCCCTACTATCACCCTGCCCATTCGTTCTTACACGTACTACACAGACCCCTAATTCGTCAACGCACTCACATAGTACTTTAGTATCGACCATGAAGACTTCAACGCTTTCAGCCTTGCTGGCCCCTGTTGGCCTTGCCCAAGCCCAGTGGTGGGGAGGTGCTCCCGAGTGCGCCGTATGTTGAGTCCCTTTCTTGTTCAATTCGCCCGACAAAAAGCTAATATATCCTACAGCAAAAATGCTTTTCGTCCTACTTCACGTCAGCAAGCGCGTGGCCGGCACCGACCAACTACTGTGGCGCCACACAGGCCGCCTCGGTGACCAACTGCCTTAACTCTGCATGCTCGGCCACACCCACCGCATACACCTCGTATAGCTCTTTGTCCTCGTCGCTCTGTTCTCAATGGTCCTCGTGCACTTCCGCCGGAAGCACAGGCGTGTACACCATCTCCGCACCGGCTATCACAGGCAACTGGGGCCCAGGCGGCCACGGTGGTCCAGGCGGTCATGGCCCTGGTGGGAACTGGGGCAGCGCTTACTCGGACTGGACCAAGACCTGGACCGGTGGTGTCTATACAGTAACGGGCTGCGAGTGGAACGGCAACCCCTGGGCTGGCGGTCCCGGCGGTTGGGGTGCCGGCGGTGGCGGAGGTGGCTATGGGCCCTGGGGAGCATGGGGCAGCGGCTGGACATGGAGCACGGCAACTTCGACTGTCACACAGACTCTGACCTACACCACCGGTGGGAGCACGGCCATTACTACGTCCGTGGGACTGGCGACCGTTGCCCAGGCCGTCAATGGCGACCAGACGACCACCAGCATTGTTACCGGCGGAAAAGCTGCGGCGACTGGGTCGAACAGCAATGCTGCTAATGGGCCGAGGGATGGCTCTGTCGGTGTCAAGGTCATGGGCGCCATGCTCGGCGGTGTCGTGTTTATTGCTGGTCTGCTCTAAGCATCTACACCTTCCTTCCTGCCATATGCGAGTCGACTGCATATTAATCGGAGTTTGCCATTCAGCCCAGGGGGAACATTGATTATACCCACACATACTAACTACATTCGCTCCTTACATCACATCACATTTTCTTACACTCGTTACACGCATTTGATTCTAGATTTTTGGCACTTAGGATATTTCTTGTTATCATTTACTTGCATTGATCGGTAGCTACTTCATCTACTTGTACAACTTTTGGGGGATGGTGTCGGAGATCTGACACGGGGGTTGCTTTGAAAGGGGGTGGATGTCAGAGCAGCATAGATATAGCGTTGAGATTATTGTAGCAGCGCGTATAATAATATTTCCATGATCCACAATAAGAATTGTTCTTTGTGTTGGTGCCACTTTATAACATGTACCTATATGATCACGTTCTTTTGCTCTCATTGCCAAGTCTATTGCATATTTCCTTCTGTAATAAACAGCATCTGTTTGTTGATATCTTGAAGTCCGTTCGTGCACAATTCTGCCCCGTCGTTGTCTCGGGTATGTCTTCGCTTGGATTCAGTCTTGCAAACTTTTGGGCCAGCCATCCTTGTTACGTTCCTAAAGTAAGATAATACATGTACTCACATTTACATTCGAGTTGACTTGAGTCGTCTAAATGGCTGTCAAGTTTTTGAGGTGAGGTAATATGAATCAAATATGAGTTGTTGTATCATATAGGTATGTTCATGAGCAAGGCAGAGGGGGGTATGGCTGTGACGATGTTCAACGATGATGAAACTCACACCATGTTGCACGAGGTCTCGGGGACCTACAAATGGATGCCTGACTCAAACACAGCTTACCGGCTCGTGGATAGTAGGATAGAGGTAGGACTGATTAATGGCCAATGTACCTATGAAGATCATGAGCAAATATCGGGGGAAGTACACAATGCGTAGTGCATAAAATTATACCATTGCAAGTCAAGTCCCAGCTCTTCGAGATAAAGGTAAAGAATTTGTTTCCTTTGCCAAGTTATATTTGTATCCTGTTCCAGGATAATGAGAGTAAGTACAGCAGATCTCATCTCTGGATACACCGTTTCATTTATCCCTCGCAAGTGTTTCATGCCAGCTACTTTGCGAGTCAACGCTTCTCTCTATCCAATAATCTCATGACAACCACGTCACAGTAATGGTGAGCAGGGTTGATGCTGATTTTATTTCTATATCTCTCCTTAGCAATAGCTAACTTGTGGTATACTGCCGCTCGCTGTAGCTATGATCCAAAGATATACATGTCACTGCTACCACTCGAACCAAAACATTGCGCCTTTATCGCAACGAAGGGTTGATGTTGAAACACAAGAAATCTCATGCTATATGTGGTCCGAGTCACAATGTGCGGTTTCTTTACTGGACATCTTGAGTAAAGTATTCGTCTGTTGCCGGCAAGGGGCGTAGTCACGATCCTAACTATTACGACTGAACGTTCAGCTAATATACGTTTAATTATGTATAATATACGATATAGAGCTAATCAGCCGAGGACATTGTCATTACATATAGTTATGCGTCATAGATAGGGATACCTAGATGTATACCTATGATGAGAGGTAGAGAAGGGCTGCGCAAGTTGGCTTGGCAGATGAGATACAATGGACGAAAAAAACAAAATGAACTCTGAGAGTGAGTGTGAAAGAGAGAAGAGAGACCGATAAAATATGTTTTCGGTTAATGCAATCTTACAAAACTTCGCTATCACTACCTGAAAGAAATTATATTAGATTTTAACGTTCTCGGAACAAAATCATATGGATGGCGGGCATATCCGACATCCAACTCTGAGCCATCCTATTTATTCATGAACAGCCAAGTCATGGTGGATGGGTCAGCCAACATTGAAGGCATGGCTCTCTCCGCGCTGTTCACTGCCGAGAAAAGCGAATTGCTCTGCTCTTGCCTCTTGGCCTTTTTGGGTCGGAAACTGCCAAGAATGAGCAAACACAGTGACAGTAAACGTTCGAACACTTTGCCCTAGCATATTTAGACAACAGGGCGATGACCAAGACTGGAATTTCTCTAATCAACACAGCGCTCAATATACGTCCAAACCATTCCACGATTCACAAAGCATCACTACCAAAGAAGACAAAGAGTTTCTATGCTCTACTCAGACCACTTCGATAATAGAAATAAGGGGTTAGATAAGATAGCTCCATATAAGCTCAGAGAGAAGAAAGCCGGGACGTTGGTTATCTCCTGGCTCTATGGGGAGACTCGCAGACGATATTAGGTAGATGGTTCTCGATATCCGTGCAATCTTCAAGTCATCCCCCATGAGGCGGAAAAGCAACATAAAGCCCTGTTATGTGTTACCTGCAGGGTGGAACCTACCAGTTACACCGCACCACTATGAAATCGAATAAACTTAGTTCCTTTTGTCCTCCATTACATGTCCTAGAAGTAGAAGGATTGCCTGACAATTGAACCAATGTGCCTCCACACCAGAACGCTTATACGCCACTACAGAGCAGGGGGAGACGTTTCATTATCTCGAGTGTGCAAATACGCCAGGCATAAGAAGCCATGGATACCAGCGTTCAACCCACCCAGTGACAGCCCAGCAAACCTCGAAACAAAATTATTGCTTGATAATCCATGGAACGTCTTTGCATTTGGGGTTTAACGTGTGGCTTGAATGAAAATGGAACACGGGACAAGCAACGATGACGAGGTGATGATGGGTTAACATAGACAAGGCTCGATCGAATGCCTACCTGCCTACCTGTTCTAAGGACATGTGATTTTGATTTAGACGAGAAATACGGACCGAATTGCCGGACCAGATGATGGAAGCGTGCCATCGAAACTGCAAAGCTCGCCCATTCTGACGGCGAGGGTCCGGATAGACAGACGGACGTGCAGGAAATGGTGACTCCACGGGGAAGGGTTTGAAAGTCGTACATGACGTTAAGCCAGTGTTTGTTGGAAGTTTGACGCAGCTTTTCAAAAAGTCGCCGACTTATTTGTTTGTTGCAGGTCGCAATGGCGCCTATGATCTCGATCTCAATCTCGATCTCGCTCCAGTGGCTTCGTGCTGGCACGCAGTAATAACGTAGGTATATCTGCGACCTCATGTGTGCTGGTGGTCTTGATGAACAGCAAGTACAAGACGACAACGGCATATCGACATTTGTTGGCCATGACTTCGATGTTGAACAAGGTCCGTTGGTTTCAACAGTTAGTTCGACGACAGTTCTTCATAGAAGGCGCGCAGTCATGTTAATAGCGGTATGTCCAACTCAGGTTCACACACTCCGGAGGGGGGGATCACTGGCGGTTCGTCGAGCTGGATGAGCACTGACAGTTGTCAGCGTCGGTATGAGTGTCGATGATATAAACTGTGTGACCTTTGCCGCCAAGGGCCTCTGAGAAGCTGGTGCTCTAGAGACGGCAGCCAGCGGAAGACATACATCTCCTCAAAGTATCCATGTATCCGCTGGGATGATCGATGCTTGATAAAGGAAACCGAGTCCAGTCGCGAACCATATCCGAGTGACTGGCGAATTCGAATTATATTGCAAGCCGGTATCATGTATTCGAAGCATGACATGTCCTCCTCACGCCGAAAACTTCAAATTACCGCAAAGGATGAGACCAAAGGACTCGGCAGGAGGGAAATGGCATACATCTTGTACTCCGGAGGAACTGTGACACGAGACAACAAATATGATGCGATCGATAACGCAATCGTCTTGGTATGTAATGGAAAGTGCCGATAAGATAGATACGCCCCCTTGATGAGACCTTTCACACTTGTGAAAAGCGGCTTGCCAGGGCGTCCAGTCACAATTATTTCAAGGGTCCCATAAGGATTCAAAGATCGGGGATGGCGTTGAGGAACCCATGCAGATGCATGCGTACCACAAAGACAGTACTCGCGTGAGAACGGGACGAGGGTTGCGTGGTTTACATTAAAAAAAGACGCCATGTCGAGATACACGAGTGACAACATCCAGTCGGGTGCCAACCAGCCCGGCGGCGTTTTCTTTGATACCCTGTGAGAAGGTATGAAGTGGACTGCATTGTACAAATACATCGAAGGCCGAATGGTAGCATGTCCGTACGATATCTTGCATGGCGATGCTGTGCACCTATCCCCAGGAACGGGGACATCTGGTGTAACCATGCCCGAAACCATATCGCATCGGGAACTCCCTATCGCGTTGGCGGTTCTTAGCGATCAGATACTATGGGCAGTTGCTCATGCTTGACGAAAATTGCGACTGGTCAGCCGCCAGATCGCCAGGCCCTGAATGGCTGGCCTGGACAGATCTTGGCTCACTTGGTTACCGAGAGATAAGGGAGCACGGCAAGCGCATCCGTGTTGCTGGCATATATAACAGCCCGATGTCTCCTCCCGATGCCTTCGTTTTCAATTAGCAAAGACGTGACGCTTCTGCCGCCCTACGCCGATAAACCAACGTCCCGACGAATGGAGCAGCAGATCTATCAGTGTCACCCAGCAGCCCTGATGATAGCGGTGTAGGGTTAGGGTTTGGCATCCAATTTGCCACGGATGGTCGAGTCGCAAGCAAACTCGAACGAGCGGCAGAACGACGAAGTCCATCCAGCTTGCAAACCACTCGACTCCCCAACCACCGGTTGGTTGTCGAGCCTTGGGAACGCCTTCCTTCCTAGGTCTGTGGAAGGATGCTCGACATCCCGTCCGACCTTTGGTTAGGATTCGCTTGGACGCTCAACCCCCGCGTCCCATCCCGCCTTTTTCAGACTCCTTCGCGGGTGACGCTCAACCCCCACGCTGTATCAAGGGCTTTATTGGCCGCGTTTGCCAGTTGGTCGCCATCCCTCACGGCGCGTGGCTTTATTCAGTAAATCCCGCAATGGTGTTCCCCTCACGAGTGAGTTGCCTGGACGGGGCTCGACTTCTCCCTGATTAATGTACCAAACGGAGCTGAGAAGTGGTTGGAGAGAAAGGTGGTGTGCATCCAAGGCATGCGTCGGCTCGTCGTCGGAAATCAGCATCAGCCAGCGCGGTAATTATCGGCGAAACGAAAGCAGGCAGGCAACAGAACAGGCTCCAGCTACCCATCTTCAGTTGCCGGCGGAGGGGAGCTGTCGGCTCCGTGTTCGCTTGGTCGCCGCCTGTCTCACCGCCTTTCGCCGTGGTTGGGCTTTCGGGGGTGCCCTTCCCTTGTAGCGGCCAGTAGTCCAGACACTGGGGGACTCCGCTCGACAATACCTGAAGCTAGCATGTGATTGTGGCAACAGGCCCGCTGGTTCCCGAACATCTCTGAGGCTCAAGTTCCGTTGTCTCATCTCAACAAAGCAGCGAGGTCGGCGGACCGGGTCTTTTTCGGAGACCAAAACCAGTGTCCTCGTATGGCCCCGGCCAAACGAAAACACGACGGGTGCTGGTGGCTCGTTCTGCGGGCCGATTACGGGGGCAAGTTCCTCGATATGACCGGTAACGAACCATGCAGTGTATGTATACTTGCTCAGCCAAGGAGGTAGCAGAAGAGGGAGAGGTCAAGCGAAGAAGCCATTCGACTCGCCTAAGACTGACTGCCGCCTTCCGCATGGCTAAATTTGACAATGGTGGAGAGATGATGTCGTGCAGCCAGGATCCAGGTGAAGCAAAAAAACGTGGCTGGCCACGAGCTTGGCAGCGAGCAACTGAAAATGATCCACATAGATTTGAAACAAAGGCAAGCCAGGCATGTTTCCAGATTTCCAGATCTTTCGGATTCCAGTCCAGTTCAGGACAACTTATCCAGCCTCCAACGGTTAACGGCCGGGCTAGGTAATTCGTAGCGTGTACGATGGCGACGATGTGGCCATCTTCGATCCACAGATCGGAAAATAAAGGAACAGCAAGACCATACTAAGCAAGCGGCGCCACTGTGAGTTACGCGTTCGCTGGCTTAGCGGGCGGTGAATAGGGCCTCAGAAGCCGGAACCTCCCTGTGGTCGCCGGCGATCTACACTATCTTGGCATCGAGCATCGGGAAGAACCAGCTACCCATCAGACTTGTGAAAGCTGGGCATTGAAGCCGACGACGAGACTCCTCTCTCCTAGTAGAGCCAATATTGAGGTGGGGGGGGGGGGCCGCGGGGTAGAATCGGCCTTGGATGACAGTCAGCACACTTCTTCCACCACTGTGCGCTGAAGGCTGAGGGGCCAGGCTTGGCAGGGAGCAGGTGGTGTTCCGGTGCTCCCCACGAACAGCATGCATCTCCGTTCCATGCCCATCGCCATGCGGACGCTTGGTTCGAATTTGGAGGAGTGGTGAGGTAGGGAGCCGTGCTCCGGGCAAGGCATGCGCCTCTCTTCTGTCTGGTTTTGGGTCTTGAGGGGCTAGGATCGACAATCGCGCAAAAACCGACAGCTTGGGCCAACTCTGGCCAACTTACTAGACATGGCCAGCTTGGCTCTCCATATCAACATTGTGTGTCTCCCCAAGGCTCGTCGACTTGCCCGGCCGTGCGCCGTCCACAAGCATGATACATTCCATTTTTTGGAGGCTTTGTGAGGGGCCTAGGAAAGTGTCGAGCATATAATTTTTTTTTTTAAAAAAAAAACTGTCAGAAATGCTGCACGTTGAGCATTCCTCTGAGAGGAAGCCACGGCGTGCGTGGCTTGAAAGTGAAACTGGAGCATTCATTCAAGGATCAAGAAGCGAAGGGTCCAGAAGTGGGGTAGCTGGTCCTGACAATTGGCCAATGCCCAGTAGCATGTGGGTTTGCTGTTTTTGACAGTGATCCTGCCGCTCTGAGCACCAGGCTCCCCAGAATGTGTAAAACAGGCACAGCGCCGAGGCGTTATTGTTTCTCTTGTTGATTAACGTCCCGAAATAGTACGAAAAGCCAGAACGTCCTGGTGAATGCGAGTTCAGGAATTCTGTGCAGGTATGAAGGTTCTGGTGTCAAGCTGGGAGCAGTGTACTTATTGAGCCACGAAAAGAGAAGACGCACTGAAGCAAGTTTTGGCTGCCTGCCAATGGGGATTGGAGGACTGGGGAATGAGGTCGATGGCTTGATGCATTCGAGTGGGGGTCAGCATGTTGCGCCATGCAAGTGCTTCGTATCCCGGTAGGTACTCAATACTTCTACACTACTTTCGCTTGATCCCTGTCCGCCTCCATTGGGAGCAGTTCGCCGCCCCTGTCCCCTCTTGGGGCATATCAGAGGATTTCTTGGTTCACTTGTGACAAGAAAGGTTCTTGAGACTCGGCGTTAACGAGAACAAAAGAAACACTATGAGTCGGTCGGACACAAATCTCGAAGCAAGAAAGAAGAATGCACGAATCATGAGCCTGACCAAGGTTCAGTCAAACAACCCCACGTCGGCCGAGACCCTTCAGACTCTCTTCTCGTGCGACACGAGCCACACATTCGGGAATGCTTTCCTAAATCCATGCCTGGCGTATACCTCTCTCTGGCTTCTGTGAGGCGGGGGATCCTCGAGAGTGGGGTATGGGCGAATGGGAAGGGACCTTATATCTGCTGTGGAACAAAAGTCTCAGTTTTTGTGTGTTGCTGTTGAGTGCAAGGTTTAGTTGCTTGAAGCAATCGCTAATACGGACATGAATATAACCCCATACTTCGTTGTCCTCGTTTTCACCTCGAAATTTTATGGAGGTGTGGCTCTGCAAATAGTTTGGAGATTTGGGGTCTACCGGAATGAAGGGCGTGTGTCCACTTACAGGCTCAAATCTTCCACCTGCCCGTCGTCGACAAGAGCCCGGAACGACGTGGGCGTCATATGGACGAAGGTAAAGGAGCAGGAATACACCCTGCAAAGCTAATGTAAAGCGCTGTACATCAATATGGCGTGCATCGGGGCCTGGCCTAGGTTGCCTCACAGCCTGGAACTTCGACAACTTACTTGACATCTTGAATCATACGTCAAGCACGCGAATCTTTGCTGGCATGGCTGACCAAGATGTGCCACTCAAGTCGATCGGTCGATTGGGTGACGAAACTGCTAGCATCCTCGGTCGGTGCAAGCCGTGGTGGGTTGGGCGGACACCTGCACGACCACTTCCTCTCTGCTTGATGCTTTGGGCAAGCAGCGTCATGATGCAGAAGAGACCGTCCAACATGCCATCTTCAGGTAGTTCCTTGATCGGGGCATTGTTCAAAGACTTGTCAGCCTCTTGGTTTTCAACAAGAGACGAGGAAGCGACGCAGCCTTTTGGATCTCGGATCTGTTACCGACACTTACCGTTCTGACTCGAGTCTCTGGTACATTACCCGAACCGAGCAACATTGCGGCGTTTGCTGTGGTGATGGCTGTCCAATGGCGGTTGCCCTCATTCAATATATCTGACCGTCACTCGAGTGTAAGAAGACCCGCTGTCGCGCGGGGGCATAGCCAGCTTTATTGAGAGCTGTGGATCAAAAGGAGGGTTTGTGCGCTCGGTCCGCCCGCGCCTCTGAGTGAGATACAACGCAGCTGGCCCCGAGTGCGATGCAACACCAGCCAGTGCAGTACAAGGTACATTGCAGCGCCATCCAAAAGCACCAGCCAAGTGCTGCACTGCACGTTAGTCCCCACAATGCGACATTCATTTGAACCCGCTCAGCCTACACACGTACCAGCAGCGACTTCGGTCTTCACGCACTTTGAAGCAGCTGTTTATCCGACGCTTTCCTCCATTTTGCTCCCCTCTCTCTATGATAGACCACTCGCTGGTGGTGCGCCTTCCGAAGGTTAGGTTAATAGCCTTTGTAGAGAGTTCCCGTACGAAGCATCTAAACTGCCACAACAAACCTTAGTCCTCCTTGCTCCTCTCGGGTCTCGAGGACGACGAGATAGATGTTGCTCCGTCGTCCCTGCCCTGGTTTAGTAGTGCAGGCTTGCCCGCAGGGGTCAGAACTTTAAATCCAATGTCTCAACCAAGCAAGCCAAAGCTTGCTGCCGTCTCCTCAAAGCACAGCTGAAGGACGACTGATGGACAAAAAACGTCTTTGTCTCGGTCTGCTCTATTCACAGCCATTTCTATGGATGCCGCGCGAAGCTCGGAAGCAACGCGACAAAGACTCCATGACAGGTGCAGAAATCGCCCGCGAGAGGCGTCGAGGCGCACACTTTTGTTTCATAGATCTCTGGATCCATTTCACAGATTTCATTAGCAGGGTAGAGCACTGACTTCCTCGAGACGACGCCGACCTCGACACCTGGAACCCCCACTACCCGCGTTGCCATAATTTCCTCCTTCCGCAGTCCTTCCTCCGTTGGCGGAATTAAGCCCTGGGCGAATTATCCGTAGAGTTTAGACGCCTCGAGGACGGACACTTCAGAGAACATGCGGCGCTAGAGCAGAAGCAGAGACCCTGGGCACACATCCCGACACCTCACCTTGTGTCTCTGCATGCTGTAACTGTTGCTGCCGTGGATGATTAGCACCAAAGCACGGGCTGTGACATCCGTGTCAGGAGCCGAGTCAACGGCGAGAGGTGGGATTGAATTGGAATTGCCCTGGACGTGAATGAGCTCTCCCCACCTGCACGCGCGCTTCCCTAGTTCCAGTGCACACAAACACAACCAACTGCAACGAGCATCGCCGCCTCCACCACACCTCGATCCTTCTCACTTCCGTTGCTTGAGCTGGCGGGGCGCTAACGACCTGGAGAGCTCGCTCTACGCCGGTTCAGTGGTTTTCACCGACCGGCAGCTATCTACATCCCCATCAACCATTCAAGTTATTTCCACTGACCCTACCCCATCCTGCCCATCGTCCGCTCGGGGGTTGGATCGAACGACTGTTGAGGTAGGCCGTACTGGACGTCCACATGCGTCCCACAGTCCCGGTCGTCCAGCGCTGAAAATAAAATAAAAGACAAAAGCAAAGGAAGGGGAAGAAAGTAGCCGATATCCACACTGGCAACAAAGCCATTCCTTGTTGGGGCTTTCTTGAGACAGACGTTGAATTACTGAGCTCTATTTTTTTTCCTTTCTGGTAGGGAAAGCCACCTGCGTCGAGGTCAAGCTCAAGCGCCGCACCGGGCATTCCCACAGTTGCTTGCAACCTACCCGGGCAGAGGGGAGGTTGTGGTGGCTCCACAGTGGGCTGCTCGACCCTGGGCGCTTGGCTGGGTGTCTGGGCCGCTGGAGTGGTGTGTCTGTACAGTGTACCTTGGCTCTGTTGCTCTAGCCTCTTGGGCCGGGCATGCGCTAAGGGAAAAGCCTGTGCGGGCCACCCGAACGAACGTGGGGAAAGACAAACCACAAACCAGAGAATAACGCAACGCTTTTGGGTGGTTGTGGCTCCTTCCTCCATCCGGAATCCCCTCCAGGCCCCAACCCTACTTTTGCCCCGACTCGCCTTCGCCGCATGCCTCTCTGCTAGGTTTCGCGCCCCTTTAGCCTATGGCAGCAGCGAGCACGGCGACGTCGATTGCGACGTCGAGCCCGTTGACCTCAATGAATCCCACCACCACAGAGCACGACTACCGGTTCCCACGCAGGCCTGGCGTCCCCGCGTCCCCGTCCGCCCTCGGCCCCGGAGCCAGCAGTGCCTCTGGCTTTGTCAAGACTGAGCAAGGCGCCCCGTCGCCCCCGATCACCACCGCCAACACCAATACCAGAAATACCGACACAGCAACGCCCCCGGCCCCGCGTCCCGGCTTTCACGGGCTCCGTTTCGATCTCCCGGCCGCACAGAGCACCGCCAGCGCCGCCCGTCACGAGAGGCACGACCTGTTGCGCGCAGCCGAGTTCGGTCCCTACCAAGACACCGTCGCGACTATGGCCCTGACCTCGGACGAGCTGCAGAGGCAGGACCCCCTCGCCCACCAGGTCTGGAAGTTCTTTGTCAAGACGAAGCAGCTCCTGCCCGACCAGCAGCGCATGGAGAACCTCACCTGGCGGATGATGCACGTGAGGTTGAACAGGCCCCGGCAAACCGACGCAGCAAGGTATGTCAAGGCCCTCGTTCATAATTCCCACGCAGATATAAACCGCTGACCGTGAAACCCCCCTTCAGATCCCAGCGTCTGCCACTCAACTCTCTCAATGCGCCTAGCGGCATTGCCCAGCTGCGCAAGACGTCAGAGCACGCCCTCTCTCCCGCGGACCCCATGAACCTGGACGACTTCATCCACAACGAAAACGTGGGCACACCGGCTGGCCTGGCTCTCACCTCCTCGGCGGACGGGCTCAGGCTGGTTGAGGACAGGTCTGCCCACAGCTTGTCGACCGCCATCCCTATCAAGACGCGCAAAGAGTCGGCCCGGCACGTCGTTCCGCAATCTGTGCCTGTTGCTCCTCATCTCCAGAGACTGCAAGGTGAATTCGGGTATATATCTCGGCATCCCCGTAAAACCAGCATTGACGAGACAAGTAAACTCGTGAGTTAGCCCCTATGCTACATGGTGTCTGGTGTTGTGACGTGATGGCGTGATGTCACCCCCCCGGCAAACGTCTGTGAGATAAGAAGGAGGGAGACTCGACGAAGCAGGTGTTCTCGATGGCAAAACCAATTCTGATCTGAAGCTTTATTCATAGACCCGGAAACGTCCCGCCGACTTCTCACCGCACGTTCCCGCCGTCAACGGTTCCTTTGCGGCAAACGAGCTTGATGCGGACTCGGAACTTCAAGACTATTCGCTCGACCACTCACACCCTACCGGCATGCAGCACTCATCCAATCACGCGGGGATCCCTTTTCCGCTGGACACATTCCACATGGAAAGCGACCCTATTATCACCTCTGCCGGCCCCTTCCAGCAGACCTTCAACTTTTCGCCCTCCACATCCCCCCTTGTTACTCACGATCCCTTCACAATGTATAACGGCGCGTCTATGTCTTCCTCCACAATGCCTTCTGCGGACTATTATTCCCCCCCAGGGTCTGCTTATCCGTCCACTGTCTCCACTCCCCATCCGATGAACGACGGCGACGGCGGCTTCTACTTTGGCTCAATGGATATGCGCCATCAGCGCCAGCAGCCCTATAGGCCAGGCCCGCCCGGCATGAGCAATGCCATAGGGCATCAGTTTCCATATGGGAACGGCGGCGCCTTGATGTTCAACGCTGCGACTTCAAGCGCAGACCCCGGGGTCTCATTCACTGCGCCGAGCTCTTTCGGCCATATCGACCCGTCCCAGGTTTTCCAGCATGAGCATCCAGCCCGATCCCCTGGCGTTGGCTTAATGCAAGATAACATATTTTCCCTCGGTGATTCAGACGGCGACGAGGACGAAGGCTCTTTTGCTGATCGCAACATCCCGATTCCCCAGGACTTCTCGCCCATGGAGGATGCCGGTTTCGACGCCTCGTCTCTGCAATGGGATGCCTCTGTTGCTGGTAACTACAATACCCCTGCAAGATACCCGGCAGGCCCACCGCCCAAGAAGGTTACAATCGGTGGTACGACGACCGACTACGTCGAGGCAACCGGTGATTGGGAAGGGTCCGGTTTGGGCAGATCACAGTCGTTCAGACAAGGTGATAGGCGCCAGGGCAAGGTGCCGAGAACAGCTTCGACGCCAGGCTTGGTCGGCCGAGGGCTTCAGTTTGACCGTCTTGCGCAGTCGGATCCCAACTCGCCGCCTGCAGAGGCGAGCCATGCCTCGGGCTTCTCTTCTGTCACGCCCAGCCGACCCTCTTCACCACCGCTCGGCGCAAAGCATGGTTCGGCATCAAACCTCCAGGGAGCCGCTGGCGCCCAAGGAGACAACAGCGCTCCCACGACGTGTACGAACTGCTTTACACAGACGACGCCGCTGTGGCGCCGAAATCCCGAGGGCCAACCGCTTTGTAACGCTTGTGGCTTGTTCTTGAAGCTCCACGGTGTCGTGAGGCCTCTGAGTCTGAAGACGGATGTCATCAAGAAGCGTAATCGCGGATCCGGGGCAAGTCTGCCCGTTGGTGGTACCAGCACACGGTCTGCAAAGAAGAACTCTGGCGTCAATACGTCGACAGTTGCGTCAGGAGCAAACACGAGAAAGAACTCGACCTTGTCTATCTCCTCAGCCGCCCATTCCCTGCCAGCACAGGCAGTTACACCACCGGCCCAAAACCTAGCCGGGAGCGTCAATGATAGCGAAAGCCCCTTGAGCGGTCCAGCATCGGGTGGCAATACTGCAGGAAGCACACCGACTAGCTATCACGGCAGCGCCGGTTCTTCTAGTGGTGTCACTGGTGGGAAAGGCGTCGTTGCCATTGCTGCAGCGCCGCTGAAGAATGTCCCGGGCCCTGGGGCTGGTTCCCTGGCACGCAATGCAGCCACGGGATCAAAACGCCAACGTCGCCATAGCAAAAGCGCTGGAGGTGACCATGTTTCAAGTGGTGGAATGGATATCGACAGCCCGGAAAATTCGACAGGTTCGAATGAGGCCGCCCGGTCTCTGGGGTCAAGCAACGGCTTCCCTGCGATGCACCCAAACAATGGCGGTCTAGGTCTTGCAAATGGCTTTGGCATGACGCAGCAGCGACCGATGGCTGGCCCCGGCATGATGGGCATGCCGAGTGGTCAGTCCGGCGGTATGATGGGTGCTGGTGGCACCGGGGGCAGTGGCCAGGAGTGGGAGTGGTTGACCATGAGTCTTTGAGAGGCATTGCACTACTGCTTCGATGTGGCGACAAAGCTGAGGCACGAAGCCGCCCCCGCTTCCATCTCCTTTATCTAGGCCATTGGAAGGGGACATCTCGATCAACCTGTCTGGAGCCGAAAGTAATACGACGCGAACACAACGCTTATACCCCATCAACCTATACAACACCTCGCTCTATACGTGCCCCATGATTATTACACATTCGATCCCGACTTCGCATTGCTCCCCCCCTCTCTCTCTCATACACACACGCGCGCGCGCACACACACATGCACTCGATATTGGCGTCAGGATGTTTAGGGGGTTCTAATACCCGTGCTGGGATGAACGCACGGACGGGCGGGCTATTATGGCTTTGTATACATCTTCCTGACTTGATACCACATGATTATTACCTTTTTTCTCTTGCCTTAATGGTCTACAACTCTCACCATCTCTCGCCTTTCTCTCCCCTCCCCAATGGCCGTGACGGCTTTCTCGGCTCATGACGGATGACACGGATGTTTCGATGGTTCTTTTCTTTTTATCCCGGCGCCTCTTTGAAGGACCATTTGGGAGAGGGGGAAAAGGGGGAACTTGAGTATTTCTACATAATCTCCTTCCCTATCTATATCCACCCTCTTCTTGCTCTGCACACAAATACGGAAACAGAGCAATCACCTTTAATTTTGGCTGAACTTGGGAGACTCTTGGGGTATTATACATCCGGGCTATATACGACCAGGACGACGACTACCCCGACATCAAACACGCCCAATACGTCTCTACGTACTCTCATTAATTCTTCGCGGAAGAGTTGAGAGGGACTCGGGGGGGCGAGTGGATACTCGGATAGACGGGAAGGGGAACAGGAGAGGGACAGGGAAACATACGAACGCAGTAATTAATGACTGACTGAGAACGGGAGAAGAAGGGAAGGATGATATCGTCGGACAGAGAAAGAAGGGAAGATATATATCCACGTTGAAGAACGTGTTGCGTTGTTTTCATTTATTTTTGGCCTTTTTTTCCTTCATTTCTTCTCCAAGATGAGGGTGGTTTGGTGTCGGTGGCAGTGGTTTTTCTTTCAACCTCCAATTTTTGGGGGAGGGGTCCTTCTCATGGCGTTTTTACTATTTGTTGTTAGATCGGCGGAGAGATATAGGGGTTTATTTTGCTTCGGTTTGTCTTGGTCTTGGGGTTTTTTCTTTTTCTTGGCCTGGGTTGGTCGTAGACGATTTGGGAATACCCCTAGTTTGTTGTTGTGTTGTTGCTGCTGTTGCTCACGTCATCAGCCTTTGTTGCTTGTGGGGAATGGTGTATGGTGGTGATTGATGATGATGAGGCGAAGAAAGATGGAAACATTGGAGGAACGGAAAGAACAAGGCGGTGGTTGGTTCGTTTTTCTTTCCATCTCTCTCGGAAGTCAAGGGGCAAGGAGACTGGGAGGGAATGTTGACTGTCCGCGAAGAGGAGAAAGTTTGTTGGCGGGCGGATGGTGACTAACTCGCTTGGTCATCTCGCCTTGCGTCTCGTTTAGAGAAAGGGGTATATACATATACAGCTACCACATATAAACGCATATTCTCTTTGCTTATGTTCACTCTTGCGTGAGGATCCCATCGTGCCTATTAGATGTGATTGTGTGTGTACATATATTTACCGAGTGATTTGCTTGCCCTGCCGACACCAATAACTACCCCTATTATTACTGTTTACTTGACCCCTTGATTTTATGAGTTCACAAAGGTAACTAACCCCCCTTTAAGCTATCGTTCTAGCTATTCTTCAGTATCCCAATAAGCCCCTCAAGCTTCCTCTTGATCGTGGTGCCGTAGCCCAGCGTGACAACGCCTTTGGCAAACTGCCAGCTGCGCTCCTGCGACGGGATGGGATACTGCATGGGCTTTGGAATGGTCGTTCGGATGCCAAGCCATGCGAAGCGGTCCTCGCAGATCGATTTGATGTTGCAGAGACCCTTGAGCCCTTCCTCGCCAGCGAAACGACCGTAGCCGGATCCGCCCACTCCGCCGAAAGGAAGTTGAACAGCGTACGTGACGCCGAAATCGTTAACGGCGACCATGCCAACCTTGAGGCCCTTGACAATTTGCTTCAGTTTTGGATCGGATTCAGAACCATACACAGAGCTTCCCAGCCCGAAGTTAGGAGCGTTCGCTACGCGAAGGATATCCTCGACTGTATCAGAGTTGGCGCGCATCAGTACCATGATGGGACCAAAGCACTCCTCGTTGGCGATAGCCATATCGGGCGTTATGTCCACGAGCAACGTCGGCGCAAAGTAGTGTCCGTTGGGGTGATCCGGGTGTGTGAAGCGCTTCCCCCCAACGAGGAGGCGCGCGCCGTTCCGTACGGCGTCACTGACAAGGTTCTCGAGGCGCGCAAACGAGCTGTCCGATATCAGGGCGCCTAGGTCTCCCTCGGGGCCGAGCCGAAGAGCGCGTACGCGAGGTTCAAGCAAAGGGACCAGCTTTTCGTATATGCCAGGCGGTGCGATGATGCGCTCGATCCCGATGCAGTTCTGGCCTGCGGCCTGGAACGAGCCTCGTAGCAGTGTCTCGACGACCCGGCTGAGGTCGCCCTTGCTGACCGAGTTGAGAACGATCGACGGGTCCTTGCCACCCAGCTCTGCGACCACCGGGATGAGCGCCTTGGCTGCCGATGCAGCGACCTTGTGGCACACAGGACGTGAGCCGATAAAAGTGATATGGCTGATACCTGGATGCGACGTTAGGTGACTCGCTGTTTGCGGCCAGCAGGCGATGGTCTGGACAAGCGCCGGCGAGTACCCATGGACAACTAGAGCACCGCGTGCAATGCTTGCGAAGTAGGTCGAGCTCCAGGCCGTCTGCTCTGAGACCTTGACGACCACGGCATTTCCAGAAAACAGGGCGCTGATGACGGGACCGATGAGGTTGTGGAAGGGATAATTCCAACTGACGAGCGTCGCTACGACTCCAAGGGGCTCGTAGTGCACCGTGTTGCGTTTGTAGGCCATGAGCAGGTTGGTCGGGCGCTTCGACGGGCGCAGCGCCTTCTCTCCGTGCTTAATCGTCCACTCCAATTTCTCGACCGTCGTGAGGACCTCGCCCAGCTGCGCATCAACCATGGTCTTGCCGCTGTCCAGACAGGCCACGCGGCAGATCTCTTCCTGGTTGTCGAGAACATGCTGGAGCAGAGTCCTCAGGACAGCGCGGCGGGCACGGAAAGAGGTGGTTGCCCATGCCGCCTGTGCGATCTGGGCCTGCTCGACGGCGCGGTCGATAGCGTTCGGTGTCGAGGGGTTGACGAGACCGAGAAACTGACCAGTCGCTGGGGCATAACACTGAATCGCGGACGAGCCGGAGACCTGGAGAAGGGCCAAGTCGTTAGTTACACTCAGATCCGAGGGCAGGTCGGTAGGTAAATAGGCATGGGCTATATGGTACGCACCTTGATGGCCGGCGGGTCGAGAATTTGGAGCTTGTCCGGCGTTTTGGGAGAAGGGACCTTGTAGCGGATTGGTTTGGCGTTCTCACGAATGGCTGCGTACCAGAACACCAGCCCGCCGACAACAACCCACGCGAGCGTCAGCGCGATCTGGGGGACCTCGAGGAATCTGTGTTGCGCGTATTAGTATTCCGCAGCATCTTTTGAAGCGGGCCGACCCATCCTTACTTACCCTAGCTTGCTGAGCTTGTCCTCGATGGCGAGGCGGAGCTGGACGCTCAAGCTTGCTGTGGACGTCATGTTGCCTACCTACCTGTATACGTCGCAAATGGATTTTGGGACAAGGTTGGGCGTCGCCCAATGTCGCGCAACCACAACAAGTGGTATCTTTTTGGCCTGGCGCTCACACAGCAAAATCGGACGTGTTGTCGTCCCACCTCCATTTTCAGAACAAGAGGTAAAGCGCGCTGTCGCTTGTTGGACAAGAGTGCCTCCCAACCCAGTAAATATGTGCAGGGTTCCCCCCCAACCCCACAGGGGAGAGACACCCCATCCTCTCCCGCTTGTGTGTTTGTGCAACCTCTACACCTCCACTAGGGAAATAAAGGCCAGTGAGGTACATTCAGACGTGTTAAAGGGGATGTTTAGGGGGGTTTGATTTATTTATTACGCCTAGATAACACCGATCAAAGCCTCCGTACAATCCCTTAAGGCATACTTGGCTGTTTAACAAGGGCTAATATTTATTTCGAGGCACTATACCCATACCTCAGTTCACTCACTGGCATGTGTTCCCCGGTGGAGGCGTATTACCCCCCTTTACCCCTTTTCAAACGGCAGCTCCCTAGTGTGTGGTACGGGGCCGCGTTGTCACACGATTTCTGAATCAATAACATATCACAATAAATTTAGCATCCAAGAAACCAGATGTACATTATCTCCCTAATTGTTCCCTCAGAGTACCCCGATGAGGGGAGAATGAAAGGGGGTTGACAAGGACGCAATGGTACGTCACTCATTGTGAGTCAGTCAGCCAGCCATAAAGCGCCTCAAAATCACCCATCCACGATCAAAAAAACCACACAAGACACAAGACAAGGACAAGATAAAGAAAAGACAGATATTGAGAAACCATCAACGCATTACAAAAGAAAACCTAAAGAAACCCAACAGGTAAGATGGGAATGAATGTTTCTAGTAAGAAAATGTATATGCAAAAATGGACTACTACTCTTTTGGTTTACGTACAATTGCAGCTTGTCTTTGAGTCAACCTTCCCGCGATGTTGCTTGCTGCGTGCCCCCTCCCCCTTTCAATCCCCTCCCCCGCCCATGACTTGTAAATGCGCCCCGAACGCCGGCTGAACAGAAAAGACACAGAGCAAGGTAGAGAGAGACATAGAGAAAACTAGACGGGGAGGGCAGTGTCAAATGCGTGAGTCTGACACAGTGAACATAATGCAAGGAAGAGAGGCAAGACAGTTTGTTTTCCAGCCATCCCCCTACCTTCAGGTATCGTGATTGAAACAACAATGGATGCGCGCACGCACCCAGGATATCGACAAGATTGAGGAAATAAAAAAGGAAGTGAGCGCGGTACACTTGGTGACGTTGTGGCCACACAAGAATAATTTACAGTCGGAATGGATCCCCCTTCTGATATCATTATCAGTCGACGCTCTTTTTGGAGAACGCAGACAACCCTCGTTTTCTCACGGTGGCTAAATTAAACCTCCGCTGCCCCCCTGGCCCGTGTGTCGAGTGCGACGACTCTATCCTACTGAGTCGCGCTGCCGATGTGAAGTCACTTGTGGCCTCGAGGCTGGGCCGGACCCTGTCCATGGATGCTCGTATCCTGTCGTACGACGGTCTCGCGCGGTCTATCGATGGCCGAACCGTAAATGGCCCGTCGTCTTCTTGTTCTTGCTGTGTCTCGAGCGAGTTTCTGTTGTGGTTGGTATAATTTGTGCCATCGCTCCCGTTCTGGTTACGCGTGTTATGCGTGGCCACCGAAGGAGGATAGATAGGCCGCCTATCTTCATCCACGCTAGCGTATTGGGCGTGCTTCGACTTCTTTGTCGACGCGTCCGAAGATGTGGATGAGGCTCCTTCAAGACCCTCAGCAATCGCCGCCGAATTTGTGGTGTCGTTGTCAAACTTGCCTTCTAAGACCTGTTCGCGGATGATGTCCACGTCGTACGGGAACCTTTGCTTCTGAATGCACTTGACCACCACCCGCGGGAGGATGCATATCGCAGGCGTGACAATCAGGCACATCCAGAAGGTCAGCTCAGAGTAGATTTGCGGAGCCGCCTGATAGAAGGCGGCGGAGTAGGAAAAGGCTGTGTATACTCCGGTCCAGAAGAAAATGAAGACGTCACTGATCACGATGACCAACAGAAGGACCCAGTCCCAGCGGTATGTGTTGATCAGGATGTAGAAGTTGATGGTCAAAACCGCGGGATGGGCGATATAGGCACCCAACCGGGTGCGCTCGGCCACATCGAGACCATTTCCGGCCGCGCTGGCTGTGAGGATGACAAAGATGTATGGGATGAAGAAACTCATGATAGACTGGTAGATACCGTCTACCATATAGGCCCTGAATTATGGTACATTGCGTTAGCGGTCAGAGCCCAGAACAATCGGATTGGGGGGGGGGGGGGGGGGGGTAATTCTCACCAAAACTTTGTTTGCGTCCACTCCAGCCGTTCAATACCACGTCTATACAATTGAGGCACCGCCAGAGATACCACGTCGCTCACGTCCTGGTCCAGAACTCCCATAAGGATAACCGGGACGGACGTGAAGAACAGGTTGAACATGAGGATGTAGGTATAGTCGAAGATGTATGAGATGTCGAAGTTGCAGAAGGCCTGGAACCAGAAGATGGCCCAGGTCCACACCATGTTCTTGTAGAAGAAATTGCTAATTGTCTCCGCCAAGCGTCGGTAGGACCATCTGCCGTGAACCAGCACCAACCTCTGCAAAAATCGGAATTGGCCAATGGCATAATCCGAAGACATGACGGCCTGGCGGCCTTCGACACCGGCAATGCCGACACCAACGTCAGCCTCCTGGATCATGGCAACATCGTTTGCTCCGTCACCAATGGACATCGTCATGACATCCAACCCGTTTTTCACGAGGGTGACGACGGCGGCCTTTTGGGCAGGACTGACACGGCAGCACAGCACAGACTTGCACTGCTTGCACAGAAGCAAGAACTTTTGCTTCAGCCTGTCGCTGAGCACCCATCGAAGAGTAAAACCGTCAATAACAAGACCGTGCGTGGCGGCAGGAGGCTCGTGGTCCAGTTTAGCTTTCTTAAGTTCTTCGTCACTGCCCGTCATGCCAAACCTGGCCAAGCCTCTGTCAAGGTCTTCTTCGGCAAGACGCAGGTATTCCTCCTCTATCACCTGGCCGCCCTCGTCCTCATTGACCTGCAGGCGAATGAGATCCATGTCGTTGTTTAAGAGATTGCACGAAAAGCCGATGTTGATGGCCGTCTCAACCTTGTCTCCAGTGAGAACCCAGAGTTTGATCCCGGCGTCTCCCAAAACGGCGATGGTGTCAGGAACTCCGTCCTGAAGGCGATCCTCAATCGCTGTCCCCCCCAGCAAAGAAAGGTCCTGCTCGATTTTATCGGCGACCTCCTCGAGCTTCTCTTCACGGTGCTCCAGGGCCATGGCGGCCAGATCGTGCTCTTTCCGCCACTCGCGGTATTCCTGCTCCGACAGCTGTCTTTCTGCAATGCAAAGCGTCCGGAGACCCTCGACGGCAAACATTTCAAGATGCTGTGCCGTGTCCTTGCGCAGTTCTTGTTGCTCACCCCTCTTGAGCCGTGAGTAGATGACGCTGTCGGCACCCTTACAGAAGAGAGTAATTCTTCCATCGGGCATTCTGATAATGGCGCTCATCCTCTTCCTGGTGGAGTTGAACTCGATGGTATTAAGAACGGGGTAATGCCTGTCCTCGCCCATCACATTGACATCGATTCCATCGTTGGACATACCAAGAACGGTGAAACCCATGTCGCGGGCGGTCGAAACGAGCGCCGCTTCATCTGGCGATTGAGCTTTGTAGACAATTTTGGGGGGGTTGCCTGGCTCTTTCTCAGTGAGGACGGTGTGGCACAGAGCAAGTGCCAACATAAACCGTTCGTTTGCCTTTTGCTGTTGGACTCCGTTTTTGCCAGCAAGGTCGTCCACGAAATCGGGGGCAATAAACGTCAAGTCATCATTGTGAAGATATGGGTTGCTGTGCACTTCCCGGAGGCCCTGAAGCGCCCTCACTTTGGCCCTGGCAATCTCGGCCCTAATGTTCTCGGTGTCGTGCTCAGCACCAATGCCGTTTCTCTTGTTCAGGCCGGCTTGAGCTTCTGTGAACGCTTCTCCGTAAGGCTGGCCGTTGATGGTGGCTTTCTTGAACTCCATGACGTTTTGTGTCAATGTGCCTGTTTTGTCTGAGAAAATATACTCAATCTGGCCCACATCATCAGAGATGTTCCACGACTTGGGAATGCACGGCTGGTCGATTTTGTCGTAGTACATCCCGATGTCGCTATAGATGAAGTACGCTTGTAATGTCCTCACTATTTCGAGCGAGATATAGAGAGAAATCGGCACCAAGTTCTGAAACACGATGACGGCAGCCCAGAAAGTGATGAAGCCAGTCAGTCCCGGCGTCCCTCCAATGGAGCCATACTCGAACCAATACAGAGATGCGTCGGTCTTGCCCCAGGCCAACCCGTTGGCAATGGCTGCAATGAGGCACATGACCAGGAGGATGCCAAAATTGCAGATGACGTTGAAGTTTAACTCGCGGGCAATGCGGGCTCGCTTACTGGGCGTGATTCCTGCGTTCATCATGATCTTGGTGTCGTGGCCAGTGAAGATGACGACACCGAGGGCCCAATCTGTGTTCCGGAGATTGCATCCACGAAGCAGCATGTTGTCAATGGTGATGGGCTCCGACATATCCTTCGGCTCGCCATCCGAATCCCAAGGTACCGTCTGTTGCCACTTGATTGCGCCGTTGTACTTGTACAGATTGGGCTGCGGGGGCTCACTTTCAATGATGAATTCGGCACGCTCGCAGTCCCGAGCATGCTTCAGCGTACGCCCGCACCGCAAAGCGTTCCGAACCTTCAAGTTGGTCTCACCATCCAGGTTCTTCGTCTCGACGTAGCAAGAGCCATCCGGATCTGACGTCGCCAGGATGATAATATCAGCCGGGAGTTCGTCGTCATTGTAGATGCGCACAAAGTCGCCAACAACAAGATTCTTCCACGCGTCCCTGTGAAACCGAGTCTTGCCGGACGGAGGCGCATTGTGGTTGATCAAGTCCCCCTTGAGGTTTTGAAGAGCCACGGCCTCATCGTCCTGGAAGCGTGGGAAGGCTGTACTCGCACCGCTCGCTCCGGCATCGGATGGCAAATTCATTTGGTCCTGCTTTCGCGGTAATGGCGACGGCACGGGCGTCATCTGGATTTCTTCCTGCGCAGACACAAAGGACATGCGCTGGGACCTTGGGGAGATCACAGATTCCCATGGGGTTGTCGTAGACTCGATCGAAGCACGCGGGTCGTGGTGCGCCTCGGTTTCCTCCGCAGCCTTGGGATATTTCTTCCAGAGGCTCTCGATGGCATGCCAAACCTTGCCAAAGAAACGGGTATTGGCCTTTTTGAATCTTCGCCACATCGAGACATCGTCCTCCTTCACGTTCACGTTGTCCCAGCCCACCAGCCGATGCACCGGTGCATTGTTTAGCTCGATGTCCAGAATAGTCCTCCGGTAATCTTCGACGGCATCCTTGATGGCAGTGACGACAATAATAAAAATTAAGGGAACTGCGTTGAGTCCGGGGTTGACACCTCCGAAAATAGGGAATATCTAGCATTGTTAGCGGTGGGAGCCTAAGACGCCCAGGGTGGCTGGTGAATGCTTACAACTAAGATGACGAGGAAGAGGAAGAAAATATTGGCGATGTTGTGGAACTGAAACCACAAGTTCTTAGGGATGAAAGAGAGCGGCGTGTACTTGGCCGTCCGAATCTTGTTTCGCGGGTACTGCTGGAGAGGGTATCCTTCTTCATCCTTGCACTCGTCCGGGAGCGGGACATTGAAGTAGACATGCCTCGGCGCGGCGCCGCTGTGCTCGCTGTTGTGCACGCTGCTGGCGTCGGCCTGGGGCTCGGCGCCGTCGACCTGGGCGCTGCCTTGAGGTAGCGGTTCCGCCCCTCCCGACGTCCTTTTCTTCTCGCCCGACACGTGTCTGTTGTGTCTCCTGCCCACCAAGGAAAGACGCTTCAAGCTGCTGCTTTTGACCGTCAACTTCCGCGTCGCCCATCTCGACCTTTTCATAGTGAGTCCTGGCTCGGGGCCGTCCCCTTCGTCGGGCTTGGGAGGCGTCATTGCGAGGGGATCGCGGGCAAAGCCCGTTCAACCCGAGCTGTGCGCCAGGCTGGCCAAGATTGGCCCGGTCGTTGTCTCGACGCCACTGCAATTGGAGGTATCGCGCCAAAAGGACAGGGTGGAAGGCGTGGGATGTGGCCGGGAGCCGAGGCGGGAAAAATCAGATTGCTGGAGGTCGACGGTGTGCGGCAGGGCAGCCCGAGTGCTCGTCCTCAAGATTATCGGCTGGGTATTATTAATTGGAAAGAGCGTACGTCAATGTCGAGGGCCAGGAACGATCGGGATCGTTATCGCTGGGGAGCGTGGTGCGGCTGGTTAAGACGGATGGGAGTTCAGGGAGGGATTTTGGAGGGTGGAATTCTGGCGTCCCGGGTCAGCCGGGCTTTGCTCTGGCGACCAGCGAGAACAGGAGGGACCGCGTTGGGGGGCCACAGTACTGGGGAACGGGACCACAAGGGACCACAAGGGACCACAAGGGGGGTTTCCAAGCAAGTCAGCGTGCCACCAGGCCCAACCTGGAAAGATCAGGCATAGGACTGCATGAACAGAATAGGAGAATGGCCTCTTCGGGCAAAAATTATTCGACAATCCTTTAGACAAGGGAACCCTACGATCACAGTGGATGCAGTCTGCCTAGGACCCGTAAGGCGGTTGGTAAACTGAACAGGATATCCCGCCTGTTGTTCGAAAAGGCCACGCTGGATCTTGGACCCTGAATTGTGTTGGTTGGTAATCAGCAAAAAGTCCAGGGCAACTTGGCAAGCCTCTAGGCGAAGAGGAAGCCGAATGGAAGGCGACAGCGCGCTTTGGTCAGCGCTGTCTTCATTTCATGGCGTAGCGGCACCGAAAAGCGGGGCGCTGCTCGATCCTTTCCAATGCTGCGTTCGACTTTCACAGCCCCGGGCCAGGGTAATAGGGTTGCGTCTAGACGGACTCAGCGTCCTGTAATCCGTATTCCGTTTCCTGCCTATATTCTAGTAGGTGGTATGCACGGTATAGACCAAACAGGGAGATGCTGAGATGAAAGCTTATTTTGCATCCTCACTAGCTGACTGAGTGCGCATAGTATTACAGTTTCGATGACGGAGATCTCAGTCCAGGCTCCAGGCAAACCCCGAATATGGACGGCCATGTTCTGCAGCCCGACCTCATCCCGTCTTTCTTGTCTTGGAGTTTGGAGCGTGGCAGCCTCGTGTACTGTGCAGGCCAAAAGTCGGACCTGGAGATTCCACTAATAAAATCCGGTCTGCGGCGGCAGCGGGGCAAGGCGGAGTTTCTTCGAAAATGAACACTGGGCCACAGCTGCCATTTTGGGCCAAGAAGAACCCGTCTCAACGACTTGAAGACAGGCAGCTAGGATCGTCTGCGACAACCAACAGACACCGCCCCCATAATCATCTGTGCCTGCCCTGACACCTAATGTAGTGTATGTGGTGAGCCACAACTGGCAAACAATTTCTTCGTGTACCAAAGTCCAAATATCACCCAGCTTAGATCCCATATCGATAGAGCGTGTAGCTGTCGTCTCTACCGTCGCATATTCATTAACTCCATCTCCCCCGTTCCATCGGGCTTTGGCGAGAACCCGGCGCCCGAGATCGTGCCTCTTTGCTTCTTTGGGACGGCTGCTCCACGATCGACTAGGCCTGGTGAAGACCGGGAAGAGCACGCTAGCCATGCACGCATTATTAAGACATGCGCGAAAAAAAAAAACCTAGCTCCTCTCTTCACTGACGAGTGACGACAATCATTCTTCAACGGCGTTGGTACGCCAACTATAATGTCCCCAGCTTGACAGTTGCACAGGTACAACGGACACAGGAGACACTTTCGATATTCGTGCAGCGTCGTGCGGGTGGATGGGGTGTGGATATGGATGTTTCCAACAATAGCCTCGGAAATTTCCAGGCCGGTGAACATCGAATGTTTCCCTCCAATGGTAGGCGTTAACTAAGGTACAGTACCGCACATGAGCCTCGAATCTCTGTTACAGATATGACCAAATTCTTACTCTGCCGAGAGAAGATTGGGGTGCACGTCAACTCTAACTGCACAGCATTTCCCCGCCTCATCAGCCACTCGTTGCTGACATGCCAAGACGGTTGCGTCTTTTCTTTCCCCATTCATCCCACTCCTTCTCAGTCGAGGCAGTCCTCGGGAATCCTGGCGCCTCATGCACCACAGGGCTGGCTCTGACGGCCACTTCATGTTTCCGCTGTCGGATGCGTTGTTAGCTAGACTTTAGTGATACATTTCATGAGTAAGGTAAGCTGTGGGCTGTGCTCCATTAGAGATGTCGGCTGCCGGCGATCAGTTTTGCCCAATTGCCCAGCTAGGAAGGTTGCGGGTAGCACAAGGGCGGGACGAGTTTCATCCATCCCCAGGAACCTGCCCGGGTATGAAACTTATGCGAGGGCTATAACGATGGTTCGGGCCACTCATGCACACACGCGCACTTTCATTATTGCACCCGCCAGCTTGAATGGCGGGCGCATTCTGCTCGATTGATATGATCTTCCATCGCTCACCGTCGCCTTGGGTCCGGGAGACGGGATCAAATTGTCGGCCCTTATGATTCGAGATGCATATTGTGTTTCTTTATAGCCATCTGGATGCTCAGGGGCTCACTCGCACTTGGCCCTCTTAATGCAGGGGTGAGGGAAGTAACAGGAGAGGATCGGACTCCGAGGCTGCTATTCGGTCAGATCTCTTCCTTTCTTCCAGACTCGCAAGAGAGAGAATGAAATGAATCTCACTGTCGCCTCAGATGCTAGGCAGCCTTTGAAAGGATTGGCCAAAATATGGATGCATGAAATTTGCAGGCAACCTTCCGACAATGTCTTTTTTTCCACTCCCTGGGTGAGCATGTGGCTTCTGACTAGCTCAAGAAAGGGGTTCCCAGCAGCTGGAAATCTGGAGGCGCCACCGTCTGACGTTTTAGACCCCTTGACCAGCCTGCCCCACGGCAAGACCCCGATTGCCAGATTCCCTCACTAGCCATATAACGGGGAAGTGAAGATGCCGGCAAGGTTCATTCCCCACCATAACCTGTAATTTGGAGCCTCGAAGTCACGTCGCGGGCTCGCGACGCGTCCAAGTTGTCCTCCGAACCAAGCAACTTAGCGGAGGCACCCACCCAAATGAGTAGAAGTCTCGCACACAACCCGGCTTGTCTGAGCCGCAACTCGTCTGTTGGCAGGCTTGCGAAATGAGAGAGACCTGAACGGTGGCATCTGTGTCCGTATTATCAGATTCAAGAGGACGTGACGCACCGATCGCTCATTGAGAAAAAAAATCATGTCCAAAAACAGTAGCATCACCAGTTTCTTCAAACCTATCGCCAAGAACTCCCAGGACCCCCAGAGCCCTCTTCCCCAGGCTCCCCGCTCTCACGTTCCACCCTCGCCAACGCCACTGCCCCCCCTTCTCTCGTCGTCGCCGCCTGCGCCCGTCTCGGCAGTGCGGGGCCGCGACATTGTGATTCGGGGTTCCGATGAAGAAGATGATAATGATGACTTCATCTCCTCCTCCGATGATCTCCCTTCACTCTTTACGAAGCCTAGGAACGATGGGGCCATGCCGGCGGCGCCGGCCAGGAATAACAACCTGTGCGTTACTCCGCGGGCAAAGCGGAAAGCCGTCGCCTTCCACTCTTCACCCTTGACCATCATGCCGAAGCACAAGTTCGATTTCCAGGCTCTGTTGAAGCACGCGCAGGTTGACAACGCTGTCGACGCGAGTGAGAAGCGCATTGCTTCCATTCTTTCATCCGAGAAAAAGGCGGCAGCAATAGAAGCAGCAGCAGCGGCTTCTTCTACGTCATACCCCCTGCCTTCCTCCCGGAACCAGGGCCATGCCAGTCTTCATGACACCATGCTGGATGTGTTTTCCGATGCCGATGGGAGCCAGGACGAGAGTCGTCGCGAGAAGCTGCTCCGCGCTGTAAAGCGGACCGAGTCAACGGTTCACCGCAAGGAATACCGCTTCTTTGACCAGAGTGTGTCGGACGGTGCATCGATAGAGGCTCGAGCCCCGTTCCCAAAGGAGGCCGCAACTGGCGTCTGGACACTACTTGCGCCCGCCAATAACAGGGACATGGTGTTTGAAGATGGTGTTCCCTACCACATCCAGCACGTTACCAAAAGCCTACCTGATAAGATATATCTTTGGATTTTGACTGAGGCCCCCAAGACACGGCCGTGGAAACTCCGAAAGGAATATATCAAGCTGCTCGGAGAGTGTCCAGACCAAGCCAGGCGGGTCATGGATGAAGGAGTCATCATTGAGCTGTTCCAGAATCTAGGAGCGTCCAAACAGGCTCTCGTATTGTCGGCCCAGACGAGCTTAAGGCTTGGTCAGAGCGGCTCGTCAGGCGACAGAGACTGGACCCCTCTCCAGACTGCTCTCCAGATCCTGCGCGACGCATCATATGGCCTTGAGAACCCTGCGCTCACGTTATGCGTGTCTATTCTCCTTCGGCTCGGTATGGATAATATTGTACGCAAGGACCTCACAGTCGAACGAGACTACCAAGATGCCCTGCATTTGCTTGTAGAATCCGTATCCAGGGATTTCCGTTCCTGGGACAGCTTTGTAAGCCTGCAGCATACCCTTCCAAAGGATTTTGATCTTCATCACCCCGCTAACAGTCTTTCCTCAGTGCGGTGATGTCGGCGATTCGCTGTATCATCATGTAGAAGAAGCCTGTCTACGCTGGGATGCCGTCTCGTCGATCCCGTTGATGAGCCCAAGGTTGATTGACCTACGGCGGCGGCTAGCCATCGTCTTCGTCTTCGACGACCCGCAACGGGCCCGCGCACGGCCGGAGGACAATTTCAGCATGCGGGCCGTCATGGACCGGCTTGAGGCGGATGAGTTCATCGTCGACCGTAACTATACTGATTTCTACGAGCTGGCGGCCCTGGCCTTGCTGCTCGGTGTTGCCATCGGCGACGGAAACCCGCCTACCGGCGGCAAGGAAGCAATAAATCAGTACAATGCAGAGGTAGACGAAGTCGCGAGACGGCTCAAGATTATGCATTGCAGCATCAACGTCCAAGGACCAGGGTTTGCCTCGAGACTGGACGCGCGGACTAGCCTGGAAGATCTCGAACGGAAACTAGAATATGTTGTGCGGACGCGCCCTCGTCCGAAAACCAACATATTCGGTATCGAGCAGAGCGAGGATAAGACAGAACGACCAAAGCAGGAGCTCTTCATGAAGAAATTCTTCGCGAAGGATCGGCCACCCAAGACACCATGAACAAGGGGCTCTTCTGCGACAGGGGACCGTCAGTTTTATTTGCTATTCAACACCCTCAAGTCGCAAGCGGGCGAACATTCTCAATATTCTAATGGCGGCTATGGATAATCGAGGGCTGGAGTATGGTCTCGCTTTTTGCTCTTATTTTCAGTAGCACGTGGGACAGATAATATTCTTGTGTATGGTATTTGGGTTGTTTATTAGCAATGGTGGAAACCCGCCTCCTATTGTATCATACAGACTTCTTTAAGATACCCACCTAACGCACTTGCCGTGTCTCGCCGCAAATGCTTGCTTGTATGAATTCATCGAACAACGCTCTCAAGTGTCTGTCCAAGCAGGTTCTGCCTTCTGCTTGAATCCTAGTGCGACGCTTGGGCTGACCCTATCGACGACGTATGAAGGAGCGAAAGCCTCATGTTTAGTCGAAGAACTTGCGATTCGGGTTCAGACCGAAGAGGGCCTTGCGCACTGCGGGCAAGGCGCTTTCTCTGAGCAGACCCAGCCGGGCCTCAAATGTATTGTTAATGTCAATCTTGCCGCCACCGCCGACGATCCACACACCACCGGCGCTATATGACGAGTATAGTTAGTTGGCTATCGGGCCTTGCTTTGCATTTTCAAGGGGGAAGGGGCTTTAGACCGTACCTCCCATCCGGTACGGGGCTCTCCTCGTCAATCGTCGCCGAGATCTCCTTGCCCAGAACGTTTTCCTTGTACTCCTTCATAGCGGCCTCGATGGCCGTCTTGACCAAGGGGTAGTCAGCCTTACGGGCGCGGATTTGCAGCCCGGGTTCGTTCAGGGCGTAGAAACCCTCGAGAATAAGGCCCTTAAGAGTTTCCCCGTAGCGCTTCTTGTTCTTGGCGGCCTCACCCAGCTTCTGCTCGGCGGTCTCGAAGATATCGTCCAGGAGCTCTTGGCGCGCGCCCAGCACTGTAAGTCGGGCTTTGTTGGACACGGTCGACCGTGTGATCTGCTGCGACATGGTCGCCTGCTTGAACTTCTTCTGGTATTGGGCATCGATGCTCGCCTGCTCCTCCCGTACCAGCTTCGACTTCTCCATGGCAAACTCCTCGTCGGCCTTGATCTTTATCTCGTTCGCCTTCTCTGTCGCCTCCTGCTTGATGAACGCCGTCATCTTTTTGAGCTCATGGCTGACCTGAGAGACAAGAAACAGGGGGAGTTAGCCAAAGCATGCAAGATATGGCAACGGGTGCAGTTTGGTTTCCGGTGTGCTCAAAAAGAGGTGGCGGTTGCTTGATGCCGTCATTGTACGTGTCTGGGGGGCACCACCGCGAAATGGCTTCCAACACGCAGCCAAGCACCGAGTGAGTTTTCGGGGATGGTTGGGGGGGAGAAACTGTCAAGAAATACAGGGCCATGGGTTCGGACATACTTGGTCGTCCGACAATGCGTGCGATTGTGACATCTTGGCGGATAGTTCTTGTGAGGGAATTGTAGGTGGTCGTTGATACAGAGGCCCAGAGGACGAGGGAGAAGACAGTCCTTGGGATGATTCGCAAGAGGGGGTTCGGAGAATAATCGAGGTAATTACAAAGTAAAGAAATGATAAAAAGGTAAGTATCCTCAACTAAGGAGATTTTGTGGCGTAGGATTCCTGTGGGAAGCTCGTAGCTGCCGTATGTGTTGATGGTGTTTCGTTCGTCGGCGATGTCAACCAACAGCTATGGACGGGTCGAGATGCGGACCTGTTGCTGCTCCTCCCAGGAGCTGACCCAGCAGCCTGCGGCAAGCACGCTCAGGGGGGGAATACGCACAGCCACAACCCCACCATTAAATCGAAGGGCCAAGCACATCCCGCTGTGGCATTCATACATTCAGGTGAGGTCATCAGCCACGTGAGGCTACCAGCTCATGCCCTGAATGGCTAGGGCGATCAAAGCGCTTTCAGCATTGGGCAGGCGGCTTGCAGCTGCTGGTCCGCCAAGAAGTGCCCCAAAACGTTGAGCAAGTGAACTGGTCTGGTGTTTCGTCTGGTGTCGCCGAATCCTACCCATTCCATTCTCAACGTGCTGTAGCATACCCCCTTTTTGGGCGAGTTTCTGACCCTCTCTCGTGACAACCCGAGCCCGCGGCCCGCCTGTCTTACGCTTTTGCCGCAACCGGGTCGGTTCTGACCCTTCTCGCTCCAGTGCCAAAGCCCCCCGCGCCTCCTGATCGCATTCCCATCTGGGGGAACCAGGCGGTCGAGAAAAGAGACGCGCAACCTTACCCTGTTTAAAGCTCGAACACCACACCACTGCCGTCGTTTTTTCTGGACGGCCTTGTTTCGATTTGTTCTGGCTCGGCCCGACCTTTCCAACGCCTGCACAACACTCCTTGAAAGCGCTCCCAAGACCTCGAAAATCGTTTGTTCTTCTCCCTTGCCGCTCGCCCCGGGCAACGGCAATCCAGTCCACTTCAGCCACCAGCCCCTCCAATCTTCGACGAAAACCACCAAGATCATCAGTCCCCATGCAGACAAAGTAAGGCAGCCGCTATCTTGCCTCGGCTGCCAGATGACTGTCTGTCTTCCGCCGTCATGGGGTTCTTTGGCAACATCAATCCTCTTGGGAAGATTGCCGTAAGTACCACGTTCAACACCGCGTTGCCTGCCCTGCCCGCTAGCGACTATAAATCGAGCGACGACAGAGATACGTGCTGACGTCGATGCAAACAACATAGCTCGGGATTGTAGTCGGTCTTATATCCACCAGTGTTCAGAGCTTAGGTCTCACACTCCAGCGAAAGTCGCATATTCTCGAAGACGAAAAGGGCCCCTACGATGTAAGGCGGCCGCCGTATCGGAGGAGGAGATGGCAGCTTGGAATGGGTATGTTCATCATATCGAACGTCCTGGGCAGTTCGGTTCAGATCTCTGTACTCCCACTACCGGTTCTTTCGACGCTGCAGGCCTCCGGCTTAGTGTTCAACTCGATCTGCGCGACACTCATACTCGGGGAGCCATTCACGAGATGGTCTTTATGGGGGACACTGCTGGTGTGCAGCGGTGCCATGCTCATCGCCATTTTTGGCGCGATCCCGTCGCCAGCGCATAGTCTGACCGAACTTTTGGCCCTCCTCGGGCGGGGGCCATTCGTGATCTGGATGACATTCCAGGCCCTCATCGTGCTTGGTATTGCGATCGGGACAGAGGTCGTCAGTCGTTTTACGACGCTGATGCAGGATACGCGTTTTCGCCTGGCGCGGGGGTTTGCATATGGTTGCATAAGTGGCATCCTGTCTGCGCACTCTCTTCTGGTTGCCAAGTCAGCCGTCGAACTTCTCGTCAAGACAATCGTCGATGGCGATAACCAGTTCGTTCACTGGCAGTCTTGGATGCTGGTCTTAGGCCTCGTCACCCTCGCTCTCAGCCAACTGTATTACCTCCACCGAGGGCTTAAGCTCGTCTCGACCTCAGTTCTGTATCCGCTAATATTCTGCATCTACAACATTATCGCTATTCTCGACGGCCTAATCTACTTCAACCAAACCGAGCTTATAATCCCCCTTCACGCATGCTTCATTGCTCTGGGCACCGTCATCCTCCTTTCGGGTGTACTCGCGCTATCATGGCGCCTCAGTGACGAGCAACATACTCCCGGCGTTGGGCAATCAACATTGGCGCCGGGTCTAGGTTTTGTTGACGATACAGATGGGGAAGAGGAGGAGGAGGAACTACTCCTCCATTCTGATGTTGGATGCGAGGAAGACACCATCCCAACATCACAATACGACTACCACACATTCCGGCCTGCCCGAAGTGGCGATGCATCTGGAGACTCTGCTCCTCATTTACTACAGAGGCAATGGTCAATGGCCCCATCGACGCGAACCACCCCATCTCGGTGGACCGAACGCGCCGAAATTTGGGATGAGCTAGAAGATCGTGACACGCCAAGGTCGCCATCCCCCACCATCAACAGGCGACGGTCAACCACGTTGCCCGTGAATGATATGACACCGCTTCTGTTTCCTAGGAGGGCAAGCGATTTCCCTGTCTTATCCCAAGGTGTTGCGAGTGCAAGCACAGATCAGCTCGCCCCTAATCCAAGAAGAGATTTTCGAAGGAGAAGGAAATCTACTGGTTTTCCAGGATTTACGGCCCGGAAGACGAGTCAGGGGCGGAAGGCCTCTGGGGGGTTACAGGATGCTGTTGGGGGGATTTGGAAGCTACGATGGTGGAACAAACATAACCGCCACAAAAGCCCAGCGCTCGGTGAATCCCCACAACCAAGAAGTCCGGGGTGGTCAGCACTACCAGCAGCACAAACGCAAAGAGGCGAGCCTGCGGTTGGTGGCCGGCCTGAATCCCCTGCTGATCCGTTGATACGTGATCCGAGATTGTTAAGGCCGTCATCATCAGAACGAAGGGATCAGACGCAGCATGGCAGCGGGTCAAGGAGTAACAATAGACCAGAAGATGACTCTCTAGTATAAGAACGTTATATATATATATATTCTATCTACACTCATACAAAGCTCAGAAATTATAGCTTTATACTTAGTTACAAGACGACGGCGCATGCATCGTGCTCGGATTGTGACATTCCCGCAGTTTATGACACAAGGAACATTGAAAAGATTGATTGCATTTAGTTGCGAAATAGTTGTCGTCACCAACTACAGAGTCAGCGAAGACATCCGCGGGAAAATAAATTAAGACGACAGGACAGTATATGACTTGAGCCATTATGGATGTATACGACGAGACAAAGGGCATTTCTAGGGCCGTCTATGAGAGGTCTTGGGGATGATGCACCTCAGTGGGGAAATAAAGGGTCAGTGAGGAACATTCAGATGCGTCAAAAGAACATGATTACGGCGTTCTCGTTTATTCAGTCCGCCTAACCAAAATAAATACGCCTGTATGTATGATCCAAGAAGGTATTGTTACATATGAAGGTGGGCTAAAACAACAGTCGGATGCCGTTGTTGGCTGAAGCATACCCGTGCTTCGATCACTCCACTAGCATCTATTTGCCCAGCAGAGGTATGGATAGGTAACTCAAATGCAATGCATTTATTCATCTGGAGGGGAAAACGGATGAAACAAGGCGAGGGTCATAGAATGGTTCGTTCGGTCTTATAAAGACCCGACTGGTCTAAGGCCCAAGGCCAAAAAAGAAAGGGCCACTCCTCCGTATTCATGCTCAGTGATACGAAGTCGCCCGCAGTAGTGGCCCGCGAGCGAAACTGGTTTTGATGATAGGATGATATGGTTTTTCGTATAGATAACGTGAATACCAAAATAAGAATACACTGAAACTATGAAACGGAAGAAGAATAGGCGCTGCTAGCAGCGAAGTAATGACGAGGCTGAGATAGGCATCACAACAATGGCTAAGCTCACCGTCCACCAAAGTTCGATATTCGAGATAGGGTGCTGCTCTCTCTCTTCCTCTCTCCCTCTTTCTGTGTCCTCTCTTCCACGTAACCACTCCCCCCAACTTCTTCACATAGTCTCGAATCGAAAAGACATACCAGGCACACACCACCAGTCTTACTCTAGCCAGAAAGTACGTACATCCCTTCCCGCCTAAAGATTTCGAGAGGATGCATCGAACCGAGGTATTGGTAATTATATATATCTTCAAATCTATCCGACTCGCCGTCCCAGTGCCGCGGGCGGGGTTCTACACTGCAAACCCCCACGGCCACTCCCCTCGTTGACGAGCCATGGTGAAAGCCAGGTCATTGGGAAGGTCGGGTTGATCGTGGGGCAAAGGGGCGAAATGCCACCTCCGGAGAGTTGGCTGCTTTCTGAGCCTCCCTTAAAGGAAAAAAGAGCATTAAAACCCGCCCCGCCCGCTCTTCTCGTCGATGTGGCGGAATCGTTCCCGCTCCTTGCGCTGCTTCAGCAAGCAGGCGGTGGCCATAATGAAGACAAAGTCAATGCCGACCATACCAAACATCGCCGTGAAAATGTCATCGACGAAGATGTTGGCGAAGGAGGTGATGGGAGTTGCGCAACCGCGCATGAGCGCCGCCGCGGCCGGACTGGAGCATGTTGGGTTGGTGACGAAGGCTGGCGATGTGCTATTAAAATAGCCGCAGCACGCAAACTATTGGATTGTTTGTTAACACGGGTTGGAAGGAGACCAAGGATGTGATTGTACTCACGGCTGTCTGCATCAGGTCTTGAACATCGGGAGTTTGAGCAGCCCACAGCGGCGCGAAATCCCCCTTTGTCCTCAGCGTTGTAATCCACAGGTATAAGCCAAGAAGCAGGCTGAACACGCCGCTGATTGTTGTCATCCATGCCCCCAGCTTGAGCCAACCACGTGCTGGTGTGATGAGGCCGGGAACTGTGACTAGGAAAGTCGCAAATATGAAGACAGCATTGGCGATACCCGCTACGGTTGTTCTCGTCAGCAAAAACGTTCCCTTTTTGGTTCTTTCCACAAAGCCAGGCCACTAACCTGTCAAGGGAAATCTTTGGTAGAGGATATTTCTCGCAGCCTGTCTCCCGTCCGTTGGGACCTCAAACTGGATATTCTGTACGGTGATGGAGAAGGCGAGAACAATGGCGCCCATTATAACGAACAGGACGTCGCAGATGGCGTACGCCAACAGTATCTTGTTCGCCATGGCGTCAGTGTTTTCTTTTTCGTTTTCTTTTCTGCGGAAGCCTAGGTTCCGAGATGACACCTTGATAAAGGGACTCGGGCTGCCCTTTCAATCGTTCCTCCCGACACAGGTGTTTCCTTGCGCGCCTTTGAAGATGTAATATAAATCGACGACCGGCGTCTGGTCTTGTTGTCGTTGGATGTAATGAGCGAAACCGGCGAGATCGACCTGCAACTCCCAGCACCAATAAAGGAATGTACCAGACGAAAGAGTCGACCAGAAGAAAGGAAAGTCCCACGAAGTGACTGGATCACGGCATCGGGCACCCGACAGATCTCTTGACAGAGGAGGGGTGGAAGAAGGACAAAACACCCACGGTATGAAAAGAAGGGAAAGGGTTTCTAGACCACGGGTCCAGAACGCTCAAGGGTAATTTTTTTTAGAAAGAGTGTCCCACTATGATGACAACCTCGAAGCTAGTGGGCAGAAGTGGGCAGAGAGAAAGGATAAGAAACGCCGCTGGTAAGGGAAGAGACGGGGGGAGATGGATGGGACGAGACGGAGATGGGATGTCCAGCCTACCACAAGGCCCGATTCTCTCTTCGATTCAGGCACAAACGCACAAATGACATGGGAATCATGGGAGAATCAGGCAAACCAGGGCCACTGCGAGTCAATCACTTGCGTCAGCCACTGAGGGCCTGGGGTTGAAGCTCTGCGATGTCGTCCGAGATCTGCGTGTCCCTGACAAAAGCCGTTTCAGATGGCGTCTTGAATTCAGGGGCTAAGCGGGTCAAGCAAAGCGGCTACTGGGGTTCAGGAGCTTTGTGGGGAGGGGGGATTGAAGGGACGTTGTGCACGGGCCGTTTAATGCTCTGTGGGCATCCGCTGGGCTTTGAGTGCCTTCCAAGCTGGCCGCCGACAAAGCCGCCCGTCTACCTAAGCTTGCGAATCAAACCCGTCAGGCTCGATCGATATCCTCCTATCAATTGTTTGGCAGCATAGCGTATCCGTCTTGCGCGATAAAACATTGTGGCATCGCCCACTACTATTGCGGATCGCCGTTTCTGCGTAAGCAAACTGTGAACTTGTCATTCAGGATCGTTTATTTGTATAACATTGTCCGCCCGCCCCAACGGGAGCGCCAGGCTGCCATCCACATCTCACCTGGACCAGCACAACGAGAAGAATATCACCAAAACCTCAAGTTCCCAACTCGTTGACACCGTCTCACATGTAGCACAACGGCAGTCGGCGCAGGGCTGGTCATACGCTTCATTCTTCGAACAACGCCTGCTCACGAACACCGTAGCCCTCCTGATAAATTGGGGGCGCGAGGAAAGTTGACTGGGTGTCATTACGTTGTTGAAGATGGCCGACCTCGGTTACAACCCCGGCGGGCATAATTATATGCAGGTAGCCATTCCTTTGCATCGTTGACAGGTCGCCGTCGAGGCTCCGTGCATATATCAGCTTCGAATTTAGCTCCCATATCCGGCCCGCCGCAGGTAGCCGTGTGCTATGGACGAGCAGCTAGAAAAGAAGCCGATGAAACCTTTCGAACCACGTCGAGCTCATTGAACTGATTTGGCTCTAATAACGAATCAAAGGGCAGGCAGAACCGTCTGAGATGAGCTCCACAAGATACGCAAGCTCAGTATAATCATACCGTCTCCGTTCCGCCGAACCAATGGCCGACTTATTGTCTCCGCTTCATTGAAGGCCGGCCGGAAGGTGATGGTGGTGATGTTCATGTGATAAGAGCCCGGGACTTAACCTCGGTGCCGGGGCATGTTTCCCCGAACCAAGTTCGGCGTAGTTGTAGAGAGTCTGGAGCCAGAATCCCATCCTTTGGTCGCTCGTTACCTTGCTCCGTCGTCTCCTGCAAAATCCCCCAATAGATTTGGTCTCTGGTGATTAAAGGGCTTTGCTAATGAGACTCGGCCGAATATTGTTGTCTTAATGATCCCACACAACAGGACGCCTTCAAGGCCGAGTAAACAAGCGCTTTGGCCAGGTGTTTGCTCCCCCCGGACTTACACTGTCGAGCGAGGGACGAATCCGAATTGGGCAATTTTCATGCGCATTCCCGTCAGAGGCGGAAAACGGAATGCGTCGACAAAACACAACGATTCGTTCAGAGATGAGAACAAGGCATCGGATATGCCACCCTCCTCGTTGGAGTTGTGCCAGTGACTTGCAAGTTACCTTCAAGGGCGTGTTGAATCTCCTTGTTACACATCTCAACAAGCCGGCTGCAGACAGGTTATTTGCGAGTTAGGGATGCGATTGGCAATGCTTTCTTGCTGGGATTATCTACAACCCAACGTGTCGGCTTTGACGGAAGCAGCTTAGTCAGGGCGAGTGACGGGCGAGGTGGACGCTGCTTGGTTCTCTCTTGGCTTCATTGAACTCTGGCCCCCGAGAAACCGTCACCCGAAGTGGGGCCACACTCGATCCCCGTGTCCTCGCCTGCATCAGATCCCTGCTTAAACCAGCGAATGAAAGATTGCCTTGCATCCGTAAGAAGAAGCTGCGTCTTTCCTCATTTTAGCACCGCACTTGTCCCCTTTCGACTCTGCCTCAACCTTGTCTGTCGGTGTTGTGATCGCCAACACAATTTACCTGGACGATAAACAGGTCCGAGACATTCGCTCTCCTTTCAAGGGCTTCCTAAAATCCAAGATAAACACCGCCTGTCGGGGGGTGAATAGGAGAGCACATTGTAAAATCTCGTTCGCGGGAAAAGACTACGTGAAGCAAAGATCTTTGACTGGTATCTCCTCCATGCAGCACGCAATCACATCGAGCCTCGGCCTCAAATTCGCTCCAAACGACGGCCACGCCTTTCCGCTCTAGGCAAAGCCTGAAGCCCCTCCGCACCGATCGCTTCTGCTCCGTGCTCTCTCCAACCCAGTTGTGGGAGGTAAGGTATGTTCTTGCCTCTCTATCCTTATGTTCCTTGAAAAATGTTTGCTTTTATCGGCTCCGGTCTCAGCAATTGAACTTGCACCCATGCCTTGAGCACCCTTATCTGTCATTTCAGGGACCTATGGAAATCTCTAACGGACACGTCAAAGTCACCAACAAAGACGGATGGATGATATTGATAATGCACTCTTCATGAATCATTGATCACTTCCCTTCGTCAGCTTTGATGATTCGTGCCCGTTCGTGTTCAACCCCAGTGCCTCCTCCTTTTTTAGTCTGCAAATCCTCCTCACACGCAATCACACGCTATCGGCCAAACCCCCGCTTTTGCACCCTTGCAAGTCGCATGCGTTCACCAATCTTCAACACAAGGCGAGCCATTCCGCTGAACCCCCGGCCACCACCAGCCAGGGGGGAAACAAAGGCGGCACACGAAAATCAGCCCCGCTGGGCAGCACAGCACTTTTATTTTTGCGGGAATCTTCAACTGAGGAGACGGAATGGGAAGTCCTCTATTGTACCGACAATTAAGAGTTTGCCGGAAAGGGGATCAAAGCCTGATGCCCATACAGTCCGTCCTCCCCGCTTTGGGGCCTTTAGGGGGGACATGTTGATCCTCTACACAGCAGAACTTACACATCCGCCCATGCCCAGTCGGGCTAGTTTGGATGGATAACGAACACGACCACAACGTTCTGACAGCGGGGGGCATGGTTTTCAATCCATCCACCGACCGTCGTGTATCGTTCCGAGGGACTGGATATCCCTTCAGCTGTTCTAATTTCATCTCCCATCCCATGGGCCAAATGCTCTACGCGGCAGCCACCCTAGACGATAGCAAAAAGACGCGGAAGAGATATTGCAGTAAAAATTGGATGGCTCCGCTCAAGTCGCACAGTCAAATCAAGTTGCTGACGGGCGGGATTGTGAGCTGCTGGCAGGCTCCCCCCCCCCTCCCCCAGTGGCGGAGGACACATTGAATTCGATAGTCCCAGCTCCATCATCCACACCTGCATCGTCTGATGAGGGTGAGATGCGTGAGATAGCGCAGCCACCAACTCATTGGGCACACGGGGTTTCCAAGTGGTTCCGGGGCCGTCGACACCCTTGTCCGACAGTCCTGCTGCCTGCGTCGCCTGCGCTGGAGAGCCGAGTGAGGGCGGGCTTTGGGCGACGCAACGCGTTCTGAAGTGAAGGCGTGCTGGCAAGTTACAATGAAGCGGGCACCGCGGGCTGCAATCTCTGCGGACTTGAGGCGCAAGACTTAGACGGCGGGTTGGGACCCCACACTCACATCCTCGGCGAACAGCCTGCCTCCCGCGCAGAAGGACTCACAGCCATTGAGCTTGACCCAGATGCAAGTGCCCTGCCGGAAGCCTTACGCGCAGGAAATGGCTAGCTGGCTGCTCGCTTCGTTCGTTTCTGTGCATGGCACGGACGAAGCACACCACGGCAGAGCGCGAGGAGTAGTGTATGAAGTCAGAGGCTACCGTCATGAAGAAGAGGTGCGACGACGAAGAAGGAAAGAAAGAAAGAAAGAAAGATACATACAACTGGCTTTAACTTCACCTCAAAGTGGCCATCCATGATCCATCCCGTGCCCCATGAGATTTCCCCGCTGCCTTCCAATGTTACAGGCAAGAAAGGCCAAGGCCGCTGGGATTCTTGGGTTCTTTTGCACACAGAGCACTCCCCGGCCCTTCCTCTCATTTTGCCCCACTTATATCACGAAATGCTGATGGGATTTGGGGATCGCTGATTGTCACAGTGCATTTTCTGTCTGTTTCGACCTTTGCCTGGTTTCCTGGCCGCTCAGTCTGAATTCCTTACCTTGCACTGTGTACTTTCGCTGGCAGTGCAAGAGGAACGCCTGACCACAGAATTGAACTGCGGAGCTGGCTTGCGGGCCTTCGCCGAACACGCAACCTTGAATCTGCACTGCACCGCTTAACGGCACCCAGAGAGCCAAGAGTCACCTGACGGCACTACCATCCAACCAGTGCCTCCCTAAGCCGCGCGGGCTCGTAGGCTAGCAGGCTGACATTTTTGACACTCGCTACTGCTGGGCTCAGGGGGAACGAACAAACGGAAACGTTGAGCGTATGTCCTCGAACTTAAGGTCAGTTAAACGATGACGCCCAAAGCCAAAGCATTCCAGTCACTGCAAGGGTTGCACTGCTGCAAAGTACCTCGCTCGTGCACCCGGAACGCGACATTGTGAACTGCGCTGCAGCCACCATGTCCTCCGGACCCTCTTTGCCAAAAGATGAGCAACTGGGATTGTCTTGTTCGTGAGGGTGTTGAGAACGAACCTGTGAGCTGCTGCTGCAGCTCGGTGCAGGTGGGAAGAACATTAGCTGCTAGCCTCTCGTCCCGCCATGTCTAGCTCCCTACCACCTTCCCTCCTTCGGCAGGGTCCCCCCAGGTGCCCACCAACCCCCCTCGCGCCCCCCCTCCCATGTTCTTCACTTCCATGCCCGAGCATATCCACTCCACGGCACCGTGCACCGTACGCTCGCACTGCAGCGAGCACTCGACAACCTTGGACCGCCACCCCCCCGCCTTCGTTTTTTAACTGTCTGGTTCGGTGCCACCACATCACTATCCTCTTTTCAATCATTCCGCACTCACCAAGCCTGTTCAGTCAAGGCGCGCCTACTGACTGTTGTTGCTTGTTTCTTGACAGGGGAACGCCCATCCCAAAACGTATTTGACACGTTCAAATTCAGTCAACCGTCACCTCGGTTTACCTGAACTCGCGCGCCTCCCCTCCATTCACCAGTCCCTCGCCAATCCAAGCCCCAAAAAAGAGCCAGAGCCAAAAGGCCTGAACTGTGTGCGTTGCACTGTCGGCTACGTGCACTTTTTTTTTAATCAGCAAAGCCAGTCGGTGCATGCCACACGCAAAATACCTGGCCCGCCCCAGAGTCAGACAAAGCAAATAAAAATTAAACGTGATTCCTCGCTTCCTTCCGCCGGCACACCAGACTCAATACAGTGCAGCGCCCAACCAGGTTTCTGCGACAAAAAGGCGACCTCTCCGCTCAACGCCAGATCAAGTCTAGGCCATCGGCACAACGCTCAAAACAGCATCTCCACCATTTTGCCTTTTTGTATTCGTGATACCTTGACCGACAAAAATGGCCGACATCACGGATCAACACGACCAAACCTCACCAACCGAGCTCGACGACGCGCATTCGGTTGGCAATGGCAATTCGGGTGCCGGCGAAAGTCGCGGCATCAAGCGCGCACGCCCCAGTGCTCCTGACGACGATGATGATGATGACGACAAGGGCGGCCGCGAGCGTCGCAAGATCGAAATCAAATTCATTAGCGACAAGTCTCGTCGCCACATCACCTTCTCTAAACGCAAGGCTGGCATCATGAAGAAGGTTCGTCCATGCCCTTCATCCCAACTTCGCGCGCTGCCTATCCATCAACATAAGACGCGCGCGCGCTTTTTGCTTTGGCGCCGGCTCTCCTTGCTTGCGGGAAGGCACCAATTGCTAACCAAAAACCTTGTTTGCTAGGCCTATGAGCTGTCAGTCTTGACAGGTACTCAAGTCCTTCTCCTGGTCGTTTCGGAAACCGGCCTTGTGTATACATTCACGACCCCGAAGCTGCAGCCTCTCGTCACAAAGGCCGAGGGCAAGAACTTGATCCAGGTAGGACACCCGCGAACTGTGGTCCGTACTTCGCGTCGCTCTTTTTCTAACCCTTTACTGCGTAGGCATGCCTCAACGCCCCCGAGCCCGCAGCTGGCGGTGAGAATGGCGTCGACGACTCTAATGCGGTTGAGTCGCCGGAAGAGCCGACAAACACACAGCTCCCCCATCAAGGCCAACGACCCGGCATACCGCAAAACCATATGCCCCCCAACTATATGCCCAGCGTCGGGATGGACCCCCAGCAGGCTCTCGCCTACACGAGTTACGTACAACAGCACCAGCGAGGAGGTCAATACATGCCTCAATCCAGTCTGCAGCAACACACCGGCCACCAGTCATAACCCACCCGTCGGCTTCTAGTATGACTTTACCTTGCGCGACAATACCCAGCATTAATGCATTTGTGAACATTATTTCTCAGCCCACATCTTTGGGATGGCTCCCATCATCTGCGAGGCTCTTTTGGTCCGGCGTTTGATAGGGATGTTTGATGCTCATTCCATCTTTATACAATTTTGACGGTTTCTTTTTATTTCATCCTTCATTTCTACTGGCGTCATCTTTAATTATCGGAGATGCTCAACGGCTCAACTAAGACGACGACTTGATCCTACTTTCGTCTGAAAAATAATCTCCCACCTTGGGAGGGTATATATGGGGCATTCGCTTTGGAGGGAAGGCGTGGTGTGCAATGAAAAATCCATGGGAACCGGAATTGGGGAGGTTGTCTGCGCTACCGGCGTCGTATTGGCAGTGCTTTCGGCAACTCGCATAGGCAGGCGTGGTTGCCTGTGGCATGGCCGTTGTTTTCTGCGCGTCTTGCGGCCGGTGTGGCCGGCACGAAGCCACAGTCCTTGAAAAGCTCGATCACGAATCTGGGGGGTGGAGGCGATTTGGTGGATGATTTTGAAATCGGAGAGCAGCTCGGAGTCCGATCAGCGCCATACCGTCTCCCTCCCTTGTTCATTTTCGGCTTTCCTGGAAGCTGCTGGCCGGGTGTCTCGTCGACCATGCATAAAGTTGGGAATTCCGAGAATAGCATGTAATTCTGTGGGGCGAGGCGACAGAGGGATAAGAGATGGCCGAGACCCAAAAATCTATACCACCACTACTTTGTATGATAGCGCGCTCCTCTTTCTACCCACGATATGACACATTGATAATTCCACGAGAATGCGCGACCAAGGGTAAACACGCTTCGATTTGCGAAGCTCGTGTGCTCCTATATTTTCATTGTTTGTTTTGTGACTCCCGAATGAGGAAGTTGTTGTTTCGCCAGTTTGGCCCAGTGCATACACAGTACATGGCAGGACCCTTTCCGGCCCTATCCTGTGCATTTCTACATGTAGTGTAGGTAGTTGACAGTTTGGGGATGGTGGGTGTGTTTGTGTGTCTGTGTGTGCCCACCCCGATCTGCTGTGCAAGGTCCCTCCTGTCAGCCCCAGAAGCTTGACATCGACATGGCACCCGGCGACAGCTATACCAACCCGGGTCTTAGTGTTATTTTCCCCAAAGATCCGATCGATAAACTTTGTTTTCACTTGATACACACCTTACCTAGATACGTTTAACCAAACCCCAAATGAGGACATGAAGAGGAGAAGAAAAAAACGTTGCCGCTTCTAGCGTAGCGATGGAGGTTATACCGTCAGACCGTCAGACCGTCAGACCGCCGCCGCCGTCGCCGCCGCCACCTCCGCTGCCTGGCGTGGCGTGGTGTGGCGTAGCGTAGCGTTGTGGCGGGCCACGGACGGATCATGACTGGGCGCACACACCATGAGTGAGTTTCGACGTTTCATGGACGAATCGGGATGGACGGCCGGACGGACAGACGGAGGGCAAATTGCAGGGGTTTTCAACGGTTCAAAGCCATATACTTATGCAAAATATATTCTTTGTGGTATGTTATATTTGCTCTCATGCGCGATGAGAGATATAAAACCTTCATCGTTTTCGGGGGGGGTTTTGTTGTCGTTGATGGACGGGCGGGGAAGTTGTTTTGTGTCATGTTTGAGTAGATCCTCTTTTCTTTTTTACTCCACGTCCCCTTTCCCGTTTATATATAGATAGATATATATATGTATGTCCCTTCTTTTTGGGAGTGTTTTGGGACGGACGATCGAACGTACGAAACGGGTTCTTGGTAACCCTTCCCATGACTAGGTACCTTGGTACGTAAACTGAAACTTTGCTCACGGTTACTGATTATATTGGAACATGGAATTTAGCCTGGACCCGGGTCTACCAAGCTGTCGGGAGATGGGGCCAAAACACTATACTGTCCAACCTGGTTAGGGACAAATGATGAAGAACTACAGAATAAAATAAGAAAAGGTTGACTACCTATAACTGTTGCATGGAAATGAAGCCTTTTTGTTGTTATTGCTTGATCGGGCACTCGCTGTCAACAGTGGATACATCTCCATGCAGCCCTGCAGCCCGACGGTCGTGGCGCTTGAGGGTTCTGAAAGCTTCTCTCGCACATGGCGAGCTGCAGGACTTAACTGCCCCCCCCGCGGCTCTTTCCCTTGCGGGGACTAGCAACGGGTGGGAGATCGGATGGGATATTTCTTCAGAATTAAAACGACTGCGGCATGTTTGTTTAGGTTCTTTTTTTTCCTTCTTAAAAAATTGTAAGGAGGGTTCAAGAATGAAAAAATAAGGCTCAACCCCATTCCTGTTTATTCTAGTCCCGGATTGAACATCTGGACTTCTTCTCGGAGAACTAGCCAAACCCCCCCCCCCCCCCCAAAAAAATTTCCCATCACGCGTATACTATCCAGGTATTGACTCGATACGCCTGACAGATGTTCGGTTTTCAATGGGCCGGAGGCCAGGAGGTAGTCGAAGCCGGTGATGCACATCACGTTGGCTCGACATCTCCCAGCTTTCCTGTGGTCAGCCCGTATCACCTGATTAGGCTAATATAAGCCATCCTTGTTAGCTGAGGGTGTTACCAATTGCTCAGGGATCGAAGGAATTTAGATGCCTAGAAACAAGAATTTTACATATTCCCCTTCATGTCTCCCAGGACCGACTTGATAGAATCCGAGACTATGTCCGAACGTTGCGATCATGGTCAGACGAGGCTCCTTATGGCTTCAGACACAAGTTCTCTGCATTGCTTAGTACCAGACAGGGAGGCGATCTATTCCTATAAACTGTCAGATAGACGAGCATTGTGAGAACGTAAGTGAGAAACCCGGGCGGCAATGAGCTGACCAGCAGAGGTATGCCCCGGAGTTTATTGGCCGCTTACAAGCTCAAACAAATCACCAATTTCGATATAGTTATTGTTCGTACGGCTTGCCGTCTCTTCGGACAAAATATCTTGCTCACGGGATGCTAGACCATCAGTAAGCTCGCCTAGGAATATCTACGGCCTACGTTGGCTTCGTCGACACTCATGTGCCCACCGGGGCTCGATGTACCATCTTGGATGAGCACGACTAAAATTGGTTGTATTTATCCTCTATTGGATTTCGACATACGAGATGCTACTATGTGGCATGAGTTCTGAGAACAATGTGACAGAAAGAAGTTGGTTAAGTGACCTAAAGGTCATAACCGGAATTCATTTACAAGTAAGTTTCTATCACATCTCCCATCTCCTCCTGTAAAACACCGCTGTCGGGATTTGACATGACTCAATGGCGTGTCTCCAGTTTATACTAGCAAGTTCGAGTGGTTTCTTCGTCGTCCGCGTCAACTCAAGGACAGTACCTAGGTAGTTCTTCATTGCTATACTCTCCATTTTCCCATGGAAAACCTCGGTGAGAAAATGTTTATATCCCGCAGTGGAGAGCCGTAATCTAATGTTAGATTATTATATGTAAATTCTGTGATAGCAATATATGAATAAAATCTTTGCCTGCCTAGGTATTTACCGCCGGCAGTCCTTTCAATCTTGATTACGTTAATACCTTGAGCAACATTTTCTCGTACTGCCATTACTACTCCCTGCAGTTGCGGTGGCTTTACATCTGACAATCGAGTTACTTTTTATTCCAAAGCCGCCTTTCAGAGATCTCTGTACCGCTTTTTTTCTTTACCTTATTTTGTGCTCTCGAGGAGAGACTATCTTCACTCCGATGGGCGCGCTCTCTCTCTCTTTCTTCGTCTTCTGTCTCTCAACCTCAACACAGCATCACGATAGCGAATACACCCATGCCGGGGAATTACATTCGAACGTGGCATTGACACATTGAATAGCTGCAGCGAGATGTGTCACCATCTTCAATCCTCATCCCATGTTCAGCACCAAAGAATCCCGGACTCAGCACAGCCGGCTGGTTGTCTAGACTTTTACATGTAGGTATTTACTGACCAGCTGGTGATCAATAAGCAACACTCTACAAAACCGCAGCAGCGGGCCAAGTAGCATCCGCCAAGAGAAGGCAGCCTGAAAGGGAATGCTGCAGCGCTGCATGAGAGATGAGGCTCATTCATGAGTATATTGCAGTCCACAGTCTTGGGGTTTCGTGGCGTCGGGGACTGATCAACCGTCACCAAACCCCGGTCTCGGTGGCTTGTGGGGAACCCTGGCTCACATGGGCAGGCACCCTGCGGGCTGTTACGTGATAGGTAAGCCAGTTGAACCTGCGCTGCTCTGCGCGAGTTTGAGCATGTTTCTGCACAGCAGACCCAAATTCACTCTAGCGCCAGATGCGACGCAGCGAGACTTGGGAACCCCTCGGCTGCTATCAAAGCCTTTAAGTCGAGGGCCAGAACAAAGAATGTGGGCGGGCTATTGTCCCCCCCAAAAAATAAAAAAAATGCAGCCCTGGATGGGGAGGGCAAAGAAGGAATGGTTTTCGTCATTTGAGAAGGAGAATAAATTTCGCCTTCATGGCGGTATAGCAGCCCCCTTTTACTCCATGAAATGATCGTGATATCGTGATGTGAGAATATACAGTTAAGTCGCAAACATGGGGAATAGATGAAGTAAAAATGACCAAGTCGAGGGAACTCGCTGGCTGAGAACTTAATGCTCCACGCTCGCGATGTAACGACCAACTAGAAGGCTTCCTAAAAATGTGCCGCCGAGAACAGAGAGGAAGTAGCCGACATTCATCGTCATGACGGCCAACATGCTTTGCAACAATCACGGGTCAGCAACACGCACGATGAAGATATAGAAGAGGAGGAGGAGGGACAAAAAGCCAAACGCGCAGACTCACAGAAGATATCCCACTGCAGCAATAACCGTATCTAAGCCCGCCCGGAGAGGGTCTACGCTCAGCCGCCAGGGTCGGGCATGCGTGGTTGTTCGCTTCTTGACGACCATGACGTTCTCCTCGACCCCGTTCTCGCTGAGCACCATGTTCTTCTTGGCCAGGGAGTCGCGGCTGAGGGTCTCGGACAGCGGTGCCTTGCCGCTGACGACCACGTACCGGCGGTTCAGCTCGGCGTCCAGCCACCTGCTCTCCTGCCACGCCTTGGCCGCCAGGAGGCCGCGGAAGACGAGCGCCAGGACGATGAGGAAGATGCACGTCGCCGCATACGTGCCGGTCGAGGTGGGGGTCCAGCTGGTCGAGTACAGAGGCGTTGCTCTCTGGGTCTGGAAGACGGACATCATCGTCGAAATGCCGGACATGGACGAGGAGTCTGAAGTGGCGCCGTGGCCCATGCCCGACATGTCGTCCATGCTGCTGCCGCTGTCATCTACCCACCCCGTGGCCGCCCTCGCGTGCATTCCAAGCATGTCCATTCTCGAAGTCGGTTTCCAGGAACCTTTTCTTGTTTTGCTTTTGCGCGGGCGTCAGTGAAAAAAAGGAGGCGCCTGTTAGTTCTCGGTTTTGCGGTGCTGAGTTGTTGGTGGTGGTGAGGGGTGGTGCAGCTGTGGAACTTGAGCCCCGAATCTCACAGATTGAACTGCCGTTTAGCCGTTGTGGTGGTTGGTTACAAGAGCTGGATATTAAGCATTCTTCGACTTGAAAAGCCGCCCTTTTGCGGATGATTCGTTGCCAGAAACACTTTGACAGGAGTTGAAGTTCATTTCAGTGAATTTCCTTGGAAGCAATGCCGGAACATTTGGGAAGTCGACGCCTTTTCAAGTTGCATGTTGGTCGCATCTGATGGGAAACATGCTCAAAAGTGTGGGGGGGTAATGCTGGCAGGGTCGGTCCCAAGCCCCCAGAGTGGGGCGGGGGGCGGCAGGGAGGCTGCGGACGCGGTGCACATCGAGCAAGGGGTCACAGAAGAGGGAAGGCATGTACAATAATACTTTAGGTAAGCGGCGGATTGGTTCCAAGAGATTCAACAACGGGCTGGCCGATACTGTGATGTACACGTGTAATAAAATAAATATAACTGAAAGCTCGACGACCTGACGTCCCAGTGAATTCATGTTCGCCGTACCAGCGGCCGAATGACCAACGGTGATGCTGAGATACCATTGCCAGTTCAAAGATAGCACTGCCAAGGCAATGGACATCAACCTAACAAAGAGCATTATTAGGTTAGGTAACTAAGGTACCCGCCTAGTTTGCCTCGAATCTGTTGCTGCAAAGAAAGTATCAGTACCCTAGCCTCTCTCTGACACGAACAACTCCAACAAGCTGATCTAATCCTGCAAGTTGAAGAAAGCCTGGTCACTTATCCTCTACCGAAGCTTGCTGATGTCTCAAGTTTGCTATCATGATGACAAGCGTTGTCTTCAGAGAATATAGCACTGTACGTCAGTAATAAAAGCTGTTTCAGCACAGGTATGGGCAACTCCTTGGCTTCCTGCTCGCGCGACGTCAGATTTTGGTTTTGGTGTTGCCAAAATCCCCTTGACCGATACTGAGCGTATGTGGGTTTCGCTGGACCACTTTGTTTTTTGCGAGGAAGGAGCATGCTCGTGATTGCTGGGTTGGTTAGCTGGCAAGCACCCTGGACATCGGGAGGGCCATCCACAGAAACCTTATTCGTGCCTCCCTGCCATGCCTGCCTCTTCGCTCTGTTGTCCCGCAACTTCACTTGAAGTTGCTTAGTGCGACGTTGCTGAAGTTTGTAGCTTCAACTTTAGCCACGAATATCCTCGGGCTTCTCACGTCACACCCTACCCAGCGGCCCATCAAAGGGGTGTCCACCGATGATAACCTTGATCATCTACAGTGGAATCTGCAGCCGCGCTGCAGTATGCTGGATGTCGTGCCATGCAGTAGCCAACTCCCGGGAGCCAAGTTCACCGCGCTTGGCCTTTTATCCGTCTGTCAAGATGGTGATCTGCTGTCCCTCACCCTTCTTCAGGCCACCGCCAACTGTCTTGCATCACATTTCCCCGACTCCCCTCACTGATTGCCGGCTGCACCAGCCAAATTTTCCGATGGATGGCTACGGGAATGCGACTGCATCCAACCGACACCGATGGGCTGGACCCCAAACGAGTCTATTTTGACGACCTTCCGTCGCCTGCTTTTGGAACCGGGAACCAATGGTACCGATACCCTAACAAGGCACCCAACCTCCCATACCACGTCGTCCAAATCTCATTTGAAGCCGTGACACAAAGCCCCAGCGTTCCAAATTAGAGATGCTGACTTGACAATGTGCCCTGGGTCTGGAGACTACTCCACGACGGTGTAGTCACATTGTGCAGCCGACATCGAGACATCAACTCCTCGTGCCCAAAACCTAGAGATATGACATAGTGGAAAACCGACGAGAGCACCAGCATTCATTCCATTCGGGATCTCTCTTCAAGGATACAAGGTCGCGCCATTTCTGCTCCGCAAAGTCACTATAGCCTCTGACGTGACTCAGGCCATGGCACAGACGGTCCTCCACCAAGCAAAGTATGGTGTCATCTTCAAAGGGATTCTTCCGCTGTCAGGGATACAAGAGAACTCTCTCTCACCCGGGTTGAATATCAAACAAACATGTGTAATGGTTCCACCACCTTGTTGTTTCTCCGATATTAAATGCCACAATACCAGTAGTCTAGTGAGTGATATCCTGTCCTTGGACCGAGTTCAAGAAAGCGTCGGATACAGTATGAAGGAAAAAACGTACATTATGGGATTCTATAAAGCGGGAAAGCTCATGTGCAGTTACCCGACAAACAAGGCGACCTGGAAATCCGTACTGGGTGGGCATCTGATTCGAGCAACCACTGGTACAAGTTCGTACTAGGATTTCGTTGGGAACCCCGAGTTTGGCCGGACCTGTCTGGCAGGACGAGAGGACGAGAGGACGACGACTGGCAAAAAAGCAGGATAATCTGGATCTATCCACAGTACCCCACTATAACCACTGTGTTTGCGCTCGAAAAGAGGTGGTTCCCTTATCGATTGCTCAGGAATGGCAAAGAAAAGTTGCTTAAGCTTACCACGAATATATAATTTGGGGAGAAACAGCCCCGTACACTCAGTCGTCTTTTCAGGTGTGGCTCCCTGCAGCAGAGACGGGACCCAGCCAGATCGGCCGGAGCTGTGGCATGATCTTCACAAGAGCTACAACGCCGTTTTGGCAAACGGCGGCCTTATTTGAGCGTTCCACGCTAGTTCGAGTCAAGCTTGTTTTTCTGGCTGGTCAACAAAGTCAGTGAACGGGCCAGCGTTTCCACCAGAACAACGAAAGCCGTCACCTTCTTCTGGGGGGGAAAACATGTAGGTGGGTGGATTGTAGCACAGGTCTGCCTCTACCAGCTACGGCATCCGGAAAAGAGATCGGCCATCAACGATCACCAATAACACAGATCGCAAATTTGTCTTGGTCGGTGTATCTAGGCCTCATGTAGGCGTAGTAAGTAACTTACAACGACCTAAGCATCCCCCTTTTGACGCGTCTAAATAGACTTCAATATCCTTTATTTACCTAGTGGAGGTGTAAGGCGATCTCCCACCCGCGCAATCGGAACATCGGTTCGCAACCCGACTTTCTAACTTATCTGCATGTCTTCCTTGCGCTTTTCAGCGAAAATGCCGATGGTCCTACAGAGTGGCCGACCAAAAGAGCATATGCACCAAACAGAAAATGACTTGGAGCTTCAGTCTTAGGTGACCCTGTTTGAGCCCAGCGGAAAACAGAACGGCGAGGAGAGGAGAGGAGAGGAGAGGCCAGAGTTCCACGAGACAAAACTCTGTATTCCAGCCCGAGACGCTGCCCTAATAAGGAGAATTACAGACACAACTACCCTCTTCAGTCAAGGTACGTCTAGCCTCCGATGAGGATCATCAAACGACTGCGCGGGTATGTAAAGTAGGCAGGAAATAGGGGGTTGCCTGTCAAGAACATGAAGCTAACGACACTGCCCAACCGCGCAGCACCAATATGCATTGTTTTACTTTCCTTTCTTGTTTTCCTTTTCTGTCTATGTACTTTTTCGGGTTCCTCTATCGATCTCTTCACTGCCGACGCACGATCCCTGACTGACATTGGCCAAGGGCGGCTTGCCCCCCAATGTGGGCTGAAAACAAGTGCAGACGACCCCACCGCTGCCGCCCTCGCCCACGAACCAAACCTGGACCCTGCTCGCCGACTGCCCTGGTTCAGCCATACCCTTGCAGCCTGTGGACACCCTTTGGCTGTTATCCAATTGAAGGGGGCCGGCGGCGGGGCTATCTCTCCTCTACCGTCGCCGACGGCCATCGCCCGCTCTTAGTTTTGTTTTTGATTCCACGGACCGAGCAAGCCTTGTCATATCCGTCTGACGGCGTTCCGTTCCCTTCATCCCCTATTGCTTGTCGATTGAACGTTACAGAGGCGGATATGATGGCCTTTCCCATTCAATAATATGCGTCTTATCAGGACAGCTCACTGAGCGGAAACAGTGCAGATCCCTCCCCTGTGTCTCTCATCTCTTTCCCCGGCCTGTTGAGGGCCTAGACCACAGAGCGAACTGCAGCATAAGCTTCTCCTGACCTTAGCCGCACCTCCATCATGTCGTCGGGTCCCAACACCGATAGCCAAGTTTCTGTTGCCGAATCCCCTTCGGGCGTCATGAGACATTGAGGTCTTGGAGCGGATGAGGAACAACAGGAGCAATAAGCTGTATCAAAACAGGGAGAACCCAGAGCAAACAACACATCGGTGAGGTTAGTGCCGACTCAAAGCCAATCAGGCCCTGAGGTTTGCCGTTCACACAGAACTTTTCGTACATGCTGCGCCTGCACGATGCCCGGAAGAGACTCGATGAAGATTGTTGCAGGGTGTCACAGCCCACCCTTTCTAGGGCTGTGGGGTTGTTTTCCCACGGTGCCCGACCCGGCGCAGGAGGAGCAATGCAGGTGGCGCCAATTGGAGGGAGAAAAAAAACCAGATGGCTTGGGGGGCTGCGTGATAGAGATGACGTTCCCCGACTCCCCCTTTCACATACCTCGCCGTTGTGTAACCGTAATCCAGGGATAGGGAGGGCAGCCTTGTGCCCCAGAAACACAGGACCCAAGCGTCATTGTTATCAACGAGAATGCATCATGTAATTTTTTAAGTCGGCTTACGGATGGACACACTTGAAATCCTTTTCCTTCATCGATCCCCGTCACTCCGAATCTGGGTGTTTTATTACCAGTTCGAGTAAAATGAACATGTCTGGGTCGGTTGCCAGCGAGTACTCTCTCTCGGTGTCCCTTTCTACTACATTCAGTGACGAGAGCTCGTACATACATACATACACCTTGGTTAGAACGCGTGTCAGGATAGAAATACCGATGTAGGATCAATCGCACTCCGAATAAAACACCAATGGTAAACGAACTGGCCAACCAAAATAACTACGTGACGGGGCTTACACCACCCGTATGAGCTATCTGCTTACCCATGTTTCGAGAACTTCTCTTTTCTCTCCCCTTTCAACCTTGAACAAATAATGTGACTGCGTACAGCTCACCATCATCAACCACCCCACAGATCTCTCCAAAACTGGCCCCCAAGAAGAAAAAAGCCTCCTGTCTATCGGTGGTGGGTTTGGTTAGACAGGAAAAACGAGACTGCCTGCAGCAGACCAAACAGACCGACCGACTGGTCTGTGGTTACATCGCTTGAAACCAATGAGTGCTTCTTTTATTTTGATATCCTTTTTTGGGGGGAGGTGGGGGGTTCTAGGAAATATGAAATATGTACGGACGCGGCTCGGATGGAAACAAGTGCTTATTGTTCTTGCGGAGGAATACAACTCTCCTATCTATCTCTTTGCAAAGTTATCTTTTTCCCCTGCCTGCCTGCCTGCCCGTTGTGGCCAAAACCAAACAAATTAGATGTTTGTTTTTCTGCGTTGTCAAAAGTCTTGTTTTGGGGGCAGCGGGAAAAGTCATACATAGGGAGCAAAAAGAACCTTTTTTTCTTTGCCCCGTGTAAACTGTACAGTACAGTTTAAAAATTGTTGACTTTTTGCCATGCCATTACCATGCCGCCGAAGCAATGCAATGCTCATTGCCATGTCACATAAAAACCGTTTAACCATCGGCCCTGGAAAGTAAAAAAAAAACATACGCTGTAAAGAAGAAAAACAGGTAGGTACCTTAGGTACCTACGTAGGAAGTGGACAGACATCCTGCTCGAAACTGCCGCTGCACCTTGCAGCAGATAATGTTCCACTTCAACGTTTTTCGTTTTCTAGAAACATATCTGTCCCATCAAAGCCTGACGTTGAACATTGGGACAAGCAAAGTAGCCCCCAAAAAAGCCCCCAAAAAAGCAAGATAACTGTAAAATGGCATCCCTATATTCACTATGTATTCTAGAAATAGATTCACCTCTTTTCTACCAAAGAATACTTCTCTTCAACTCAATGGTGTAATTTCAGCGCCCTTTCTTCTTCTCTCTGCAGCGATATATTTCAAGGCATTCTGCCTAGCAGTATAAATAAATTCAACCAAAAAACGTATGTCCATCCATCCTGGATAGAAAGGCAGCAATGAGTTAAAGCAACGTATACAGTCTTGATGGGGTCCGATGAGCAAAGGAAAGATGTTTGGGGTAAGGGGAAGCCCATGGAGGGGAGGAGGGGAGGGAGCATAACACCTAAACCGTGAGGGAAATTAAACCCACATACCCAAAAAGCATCAGATACAAGGAAAAAAGTTATTGTGGTATCAAAAAAGAGATTAGTCAAAACATCCCACCGTACTTCCCTCTATAATAGATAAATAAACCTTAGCCATCTCTTCCATTCCATTCCATTCCAGGTTCCATCCTTTTTCCCACATTCAAGATTAAAAAGCGAAAAGGGGGAAGGAGGGACGGGACAAGATTCCCCCCGGTTACACAGATAGCAAGCACCTAAGCAGTGGACACAAAACCAAGTCCCTAGACAAGAAAAAAAAGAAGGGAAAAACAGATATTAAAATGAAAGCCTTTTTTTTTATACAGACCCATGTGGAGTAATCCCTCCGCGTCCTTTCCCCTAGTCCTTGCCACCGAAAAATTTACAACCCGAATCCCAGGAGTTAAAAGAAGATAAAAAGGCACCGAGGCTATGGTTGCTTGGTCCAGAAACCCACACACCAGAACTCCAATGCCGGAAATGGCCATCCGTGAGTACTCCCAAAATGAACGCTCACTTGCTGTCGATATATCGGAGTATCCGGCACCCAATGATGATTGCCGTGTTCCTGCCACATTTTCATGATGCTCATGGCGTTACTGGGCAAAGACAAGACCGCGAAGTAGAAGAGAATTGTTGTCAAACCATGCTGTGCCCTAGCCACATTGCACCGCCAGCCCATGTCATGATTATTCAAAAGATAAAACAAATAAAAATGACAAGGTGTGTGCTCGCGTCATGGTTGAACGCAAATTGCATGGGGGTGACCTTACTTTGACGGAAGTCAGGTTTGGCCCCAGACCAAATAGGACACGTCAGGATCCCCAAAGCCATTTCCAGGCGGGTATCGGAATCGGTGGGCAAAATGCCAAAGTATTCGGGTTGCTTATGACGTTCAGGGTATGATGATGTTGAAGATGTCGTCGATGGTGCAAGGATTTTGTATTCGACGCCCCCCTTTCTCCACTGTATCTTTGCTTGGCTTCTTTCCAGTCCTGGTTATGAATTGCGGTGCCACGTTGGTGGCTGAGGAGGGACGAGCTCCTCACTCCTTTTTAACGGCTCTGGGGCTTCCATCTTCGTCACTGACCATATCGCTTCGGGAACCGTGAGGCGAGCCCTCGTTACCAGCTGATATGCTCTCTCTCGTTTCACCAGACGAGTCCTTGCCGCCGCAGCCTTTCACGAGCCTATGTCGCTGCAGAGAAGTGTTAGCACATCTATATCGTTTCGCACAAGTGATTAGAGTCCGAGAAATGAGACAAAAGCCCCCACGCTGTCTTGGAATACACCTAGAGAACTCACTAACCTTAAGCGCATCTTTTCGCGAGAAACTCTTCTCACAGTGGCTGCATGGGAACGGCTTGACGGCGAGGTGTATTCTCTTGTGCCTCTTCAGGTCGTGGTTGCGGTTGAAACTCTGTGGGCACTGGTCGCACTTATAGGGCCGCTCTTGAGGCGGAGGCCCACCGGCCCCGTGGGAAGAGTACATGTGGTGCTGATGAGACATGCCGGGGTGGTGGTGATGGGCGTATCCTTGTAAGCCGGGCATGCCGCCCACCATGGCCAGAGGTGCGCCGGGTTGGTGCACATTGCTCAACACTGGCCCCGGAATCTGCCCGTAAGGGGCGTACGACGCAGCCCGAGGGTGCATGTGGTGGCGCGCCGGGTGGTATCCCCCCATGGGATGCGCCATCCCACTGGTTGACATGTTCGCCAGGGCACGGATGTTTGCCCCTGATGTCGTCGGTGAGGGGGCGGATGGCGATTGTTGCGGCGGAGGGCCTGGGAAGGAGGAATAAGACGACGTCTGCGGCGTTGACGATGGCGGATAAAAGCTGCTGGGTGTGGGTGGCTGCCGATAGCCACCGCTTTCTTGGGTCGTGGCTGGCGTTGCCTGTCCCGGCGTCGGCGGTTGCGTTCCGGCCGGGGCCTGCGAGCTGAGAGTGGGCGGGGCAAGGCCAGACTGCTGCTGGCCCCCCGATGATTGTTGCGAGGTTAGTGACGAACCCAGAGTCACCCCTCCTGCTCCTCCCCCCCCTCCGCCGCCTCCAGATCCAATCGGGGTCGAGAAGGGCGGCTGGTCTTGGTAGGGCGGTGGCGCGGGAAGGTTTTCTCCGTTCGCGGGCGAGGCTGAGGACCGCCCCCCATAGTGGTGCGGCATAGATGGGGAGATAGTTCCATAGTGGCCTGGTCGTTGGTGATATGGGGAGCTGTTTTGGTACGTGTAGGCTGAGTGTTGGGCCCCCGGCGTGGACCACGACGCGGTAACTTGGGTAGGATAGTATGGCTGCGAGGACTGCGAGCTGCCACTGTTTACGCCAGACGATGGGCTTATGCCGTCGGACGCTATCCCTGAGGAGGGAGTCAGAATACTGGTGCCTGCGGCTGTGGTGGTGGTGGTGGACTGGGAAGAAGGGGCAGTTTGGGAGGACGAGGTCAGAGAGGCCGAGGCAGGGGCAGTCGTCGTCAACAACAATGATGATGATGACAAGAACGGTGGCCCCCGAGGCCTACTGGTGTTCGGGCTGGTCATGATTGTAGAAGCATGGTTAGGGTATCGCGTACTTGGTATGTCCGGAGGAGGCAGCGAGAATGCGGGCAAGCTGTTTGCTGCAGGCCTCCTAGCCGCAAAGCTGCCAGCTGAAGCTTCCATCATTGCGAGACGACAGCGTCTGCCTTCTCCTTCTCGACGGCGGTCGAGCCCGTGATGGTGGTGACTCCTGGCCAGAAGCCGTGGGCTCGTCGTCGAGGCGAGGTCCCACGGTTCGTAGGCAGACGGGATACAGATCCCCGGTCAGACCTGGGGCTGTCAAGTTGGCGAGGAAACAAGGCTCATCGACGATGGCTATAAGCCGCAAAACTCTCGGGGCTTGTGGTGTTGACAGCGGTGGGGAAGAAGGAGCTTGGGTTTGGAAAACAAGTCTTCGTGCTCGTGCTCGTGAATCCTCCTAGACAAGGAGAAGGCGGCGGGCGAGGCGCAAGCAACAGGTTTAAGGTGTGGTGTAGGGCTGGGACAACCAGATAAGCCGGCATCCAGAGACAGCGGAACCTTTATTTTAAGGTTTGGAGGGCGGCTGCTTGTTGGGCTTGGTGGTGACAGGATGTGGTGGAGTGTTGATCTCTTGGAGGCGCCACCAACCAGGCCAGGAGAGTTACAATATGGAGCGTATGCTTGCTTCCCAATTATTTGAGACTGGTGCCGGGGCCTTGTCCGGCCAAGGGTGTGTGTGCGAGGACAAGATCTGAATAAAGATTTCTTGTTCGGGAGGGCAAGTTGTCTCCTGTCGAGCGAAACAGGCGTGATGGTACTTGTGATTGTGCTTTGTACTTTGACGGGCGGCTTTGATTTGGATCAAGCCCACCAGGCCTAGCGCGGGAGGGCTGAAAGACAACCAGTTTGCGTCCAGGGTTGCTCGAGGCGGCTGCTGTTTGCTACGTGCTGAGGGGGAGTGGGAGTGGGAGCCAGTGAGCCCACTTTCCTGTCCTGTCCCTGGGAGTAGACGGACTTGCTCCCAGTCCGTTTTTTCTTCTCTTTCTTTCTTCTTTTTGGCTCATCAAGAGACAAGAGCGCCGCCGCCGCACTGGGAGGGGCTCCTTCCTTCCACAAGGCGTGGGTGGCTACTACGCATGTAAGGAAGAGGATATGGTGATATGTACTGTCTGTGCAAGCCAGCTAGGACCTGATGACCGCAGATGGTATCTGGCACACGCACAGCATCTGGGCATGTACGATACAGCGCTGACTACTGGTCGGCCCCGAGGATCATGGAGGAAGCCGCGATGCTTCCACTGGTCACTTGCGTCACTTGGCAAGGGCGACCAGGACACAGCTTAAGCAGCAAGCTTCTTACCCTGAAACGGTAGGCAGGCGGCGCGGCAAAGGGAAGGTAAAAAGGTTTGGGAAAGAGAGTGTGGCGCCAACAAGGAAAACAATGGCAGGCGTGCTGTTAAGCAGCAGCAAGTCAAGTCCTTCCCCCCCTTTCCCCTCCCCGTGATTATTGAGATCTGGGGAGCACACAACAGCAAGGAAGATGGCCGGGGAGCGGAACCAGGCTGAGGGCTTCCCTGGCGGTACCAGGACAGTAGGAGTGGCGTGCTGTAGGAGCAGTTTGTGCGTAGTATGCCTGTGAATGGTGTCTGCGTCTGGTCGGTCACTAGTGCAGGGCCTGGCCTTTCATACGCGGGGGGGTGTCGAACAAGGTGCAGAACGTGAAGCACGCGCCAGAGCCAGCAGGGAGGCCCAGATCCGGTCTAGCCTGCCGGGAGACTGACCTCCACCGAGGGAGCTTGGTTCTCTCAAGACCTATCGATGCGAAACGGGCGCTGGAGGAGTTTGGTCGTTGCCCTAAGTTTTGAGCTCGATCGTATTAGTCGTCTGCCGGCCCGGACGCTGCCCGAACTTAGAAGTTATCTATTGATGGCATGCTGGCCCCAAGCCCTCTCTTTCTGGACGACTTGTCTTTCGCCGCATACGGAGGACTGAGTGAGAGGGAGAGCCAAGGAATGGAGTTCCCCGTCCGAAGCGAGGCCAAGACAGAACAACAGAGAGCCACGGCCAGTCCAGAAACAGCGCTGAGTGGTGTGTCCACTGACTGTCCGCCTCCCACGCTCGCCTTCCCCTCCGGCCCATGCACCAAGTTTCCGGGATGCATCCGCACTTCCCAGGGGGGGCATTATAGTAAACATGGGTGTGGGTGGTCCAATGTATTGATTGACCTCAGATCTCCAAGGTGGTAACACAGCCAGGCGAGAATCGCGCTCAGCTCTCAATAATTCGCACTAATCACGGTGATAATCTTCCCTAACAATACGGCTTCCGGAGACCCTCGTTGTAGCAGTAACTTTTTGGCTGTTGAGGACAAGGTGGAGAGCGAGTTGAGTTAGCCAGTCCAGTCCCAAGCGTCCTTGGCTTCATCTCGCCCGTAATGTCAACGAAGCATGATGTGCAGCAGGGATAGAGGTTCCGCACTCACGACGGTGCCCACTTGGTCTGAACTCAATTCAGCCTGCCTGGAGAGAGCCAGATCCTGAAAGCCTGGTGCGCGAGCCAGCCAGCGCGGAGAGGGAAGGGCTGACAGTCTCCATAAACGCCCCCTTGTTTGGCAGCGGAAGAAGCTTGAGGAGGCGTCTGGGCCCTTGCCAGGAGCTGCACGCGGCATCCACGTACTATCTGTACATGTACATCCCTCAGGCACATGCCCGCTGGAGGACATACTGCTGTTGACCACCAAGTTTTGTGAATTGTGAACTGACCCTTAGGAGCCAGAATGTACAGCACCCCAGCAAGTCCCATGTCAGGGCCCCGGTCACCGGTGCCTCCTTATCCCTGCTTGCGTGGCCATCCTCTGCTCGATTCGGACTAGGCTCTTCCAGCGTCGTGGGATTCCTAAAGTGTATGTTCGCTGCCGGTGGGTTGTCGTGACTTGCGAGGCTATCCAAACAGTGGCCAAGCTGACCTGGATCAAGCTGGGTGTCCTGGCCTCAGACATCACAAGCAGCTGCTGCCGCTCGGAGCGCATCTCTCCTCGTAACGGGCACCGCTCGCTCGCAACGAGCATAGTGCAGTCATTGATTCGAGGATGCGTTGCTCAGACCGAGACATTAGTAAAGGGATTGTCTTTCCCGACAGCCTCTGCGAGTAGCCAATGTCTCGCCGTCCTGATCATGAAATTCTCCAGGGCACCAGGGGTAAGCCAGGCACAACAAGAACCAAGAGCTCTGGCGCCTGTGGGTGCTGTTTTATTGCGCCAATGGCACTGGCATTGCAGCGCATGCCCCCGGCCTCCAGTTTGTGGCGCCAGACGCCTCCCGTCCGCCTCCTGAGAAAACTTGACCAAAATTTTGCGGCCCCTGGGTGATCAGCGTTGGCGTTGTCACCCCAAGAAGCTTGGACGACGCCGCATTCTGAAAGGGGATGCTCCATCAGACGACGCCATCGCCTCCTTTCCTCGGTTCAGATGCAGCAAGATCTCGCTGTGGCGACCCTCTATTTTACACATGCAACGGTGTGGTCTGTACATGCGTGTTAATACCTACATTGCCGCATGAAGACGTAGCTGCACCTGGTCTTTTTACCCCTCATAGCACCTGTATTCCTGACCTGTAATAAGGGGGGAATGACGGGTGACGGCCTTGCCGTTTGGGTAGCTTGTCATCATGAAGTCCGGCTTCGTCTCGTTTCGCAGACGTGCATTGCAAGCATTCAGCTGAAGGCCGGGTTTTTGATTGCAGGAGGTGTTCGCGGGGACCGCAAAAGTTGGGTGCGAGGCTAATGATTAGCCAGTCATGGAGCGGCATTTTCCCAAGGGTTATCCCAGCAGGTCCTGGAGCCATGTTTCGCTCTTGCCCTTCCCACTGCATCCAGTCGACGGCTGCGCTGGTGGGTGCCACTAGCTCCTCTGCACGCTGCGGCATGGGATGGATCAGACTTTCAGAGCTGCTGGCATCAGTCAGTAAGTCAGTCATAAGTTCTCATAACGCGGAAGCCAAAAAATATACTTACCAGGGTTCGCACCAGTGCTCACTTGCTCCGCACTCCGCATCAACAGAGTCCGTTTATTATCCGTGCTGTTCTTGACCGACGTTCCTTCTCCGGGGTCTTTTGCCCCTCTTTCCCCACTGACGTCTCCGGCGACTTGCGCTTGCTAAAGCATATTAAAACCACTATCAAAGTGTCCGAAAAGACCTGGGAGTCAGCGAACGTAAATAGAAAACCCGTGCAAGTCCGATTTGGATCATGGGTAAGATATATGTCTGCTTGCTGTCTCTCAAGATTCGGGTAACATCAGAGAGTCCAACGATGAACAAGCATCAAGTAACGAAAAGGCTGTGGATGTTATTATTCTAACTAATTACTATCCCCGCAGCGCCATATCTGTCCCGACGATGCTGCTTGCTGTTAAAGGTTCCTCTGGTTGTGTACCTTCCGACGCAATGGTCGCATCATTGCACAGGAAAGAAGGGATGTAATTCTTTGTGTGGCTCGCCAAGATTAGGAGTCCCGACGAATCGGTGATGGCCTTGGTAGAAGTTCTTGACCGCATTGCTTCTTGAGGTATCGAATGGATGAGGGTGGTCTGGGGGCCAAGAAAAAGCAGGCCTTTCTCCATTCGGATATTTTTGACGAGAATGAGACCCCAATGGCCAGCCCGCTTTCCATGTGGGACTGTAGTTGGTGTTTGGCAGTCTTTTTCATTCTCGTTCACGGTCATCGGAAAAGCTCTGATAAACAAATATAACTCCTATAAACCTAAATGGTCAATGTACCATCTACAGCGAGTGTCTGTTCCCGCCCTTGCCTTCAACAGCTCTATGATCGATTTGTCGTGTCCCTTTCGTCGTTGGCGGGATTTGTAGCACGACATGTTGAGCTGCTCTCTTGAGTTCCCCAGGTTTTTGCGAGGCTGACATGCCCCAGGCATCCCCAGAGGAATAGCTGTGGCATGATGGCATCTTATTTGACGAGCGCCTGGAGAAGAATGTTTCCTCCTGCTGGTCGCCAGGAGGTTCCAGGGGCAGGGCAAGCAGATACACTACATACGGCCAATGCAACCCCCCGGACACATCAGGCCTTCGGTGAGTGGGTGCCCCGAGGAAGGTTGAATCCAAACGGAAATGCCAGTTCCCGTGTTATTATTTGATGTGATGCACCTCTGTGTGGTTGGTGCAGTTTGCTCTGAAGTCGCGCCCCCTAGCGTGAAATCCGGGATTTATTCTGCATGGCGCCAAACATGGACACAGTACATTTTAATGAGGCTTGAGTCGGTCATTATCAGAGCTGTCATGACTGTGAGCTGTTCATATCAACATTTTGTCGCTGATACCGCAATACGAGGGTGGACTGAGCCGACAACATGTCGACCTTCGAACCGAGGACTCGGTGGCAGACATCAGAACCTGGTGAACTACGGAGTTTGTTTTGCTCCAAATGCGATTCTGCCGAGAATTCAACTTTGCCAGTTACGTCCTCTTTGGGGCGGAAGCAGCATCATGTTTTTACTTGCGGTAGAGGTATCTGTATTTCTAAGTCTGTTCGAAACCCAATCGACAAGGAGAGTGCCCCGTTCTATGCCTGTCGCTCCTCTCGTCGCGTATGTATGTTCTGCACATATCGCGTACAGGTCACGAAAACACGATCCTGGACGCGATCAAAGCGGCATCGATGTGAGGCGGCGCGCCAGTCTGCAAGGCTTGTGCATCAGGATTGCATTTGCTGCTTAAGATGTTTAGTCAGGGATGAGTATCCATAGTAAAATCCGGCAATTTAAGCTGTTCTTGTGCATCGGTCGGGAGGAGAGCCCTGACGGTCGGTGGGGGGTAGGCCATTCGCGGACCGTAAGAGAGGCGGGTCCCAGCATCACGGATCATGTCATCCATCTCCTTCTGTCAATCTTCATTGCCGTCCTAGCTTCGGGTGAGGCTTGACGAACTCCCCAAGCGACGCGGTGGCGCACGACTTGGAACTGGCCTGCATTCTGGGAGCGAGCACCTCGCCGCAAACCCCAGCGTGGGAGGCGGCGGCGGGCGGCGGGGAGCCCAGCTTTGCACGCGGCACAAGGGGACCTAGTGCAATTTCCATATACGACAGGCTGGAGAATACCGAGATTCCCTGGCCGAAAGAGGAATAGAAGCACCAATATTGCGCTGCAAGCCTTCGGGGATCAATCTTCGGCTGCAACAAGGACCGGGATGGCTTGGTTGCCGGGAACTTTCCAGCAACGCCAGTGGCACAGAGAACCCTGTAATCCGTACCATTAGCCCTGCTCTCCATGGCATCTTCCGTGTCGTAGCCAAAAAGGGACGACCAGGGCAAATTGGTGGTGTTGAGCCGCACCCTCGCTTGACTAGAGGGTGTCGTCTTTTTTGGGAATTCTGTGCGCCTGTTGTGTGCCGTCGACGGAAATGATGAAGACCAATAGACAGAGGTTCCCTTTCTTCATTGACGTGCTCCGAGACTTTCCGAGTTGAAAGCAATACTCAGGGGGGATAAGGCGTAAGAGGACATGAGCAAACATGGCCGGAGCGTAGGGTGCATGTAGATCGCAGACCGATGGAAGGTGGGAATAGTGTTGAAACGAAGGCGCCCGTTGTCGCGCCTCGCGCCAAGTTGAATTAAGGCAAGTACCTGTGTAGCTGCCGAGAGGAGCGTGTCAAGACTGAGAAGCCATTCCGGAGTTCGGCAAGCCTCACCCAATCTTGCTCCTTCCAACGAACAACCAAGCTAGTGAGGAAATGTGAGGAAAGTTCACAATCCGAGAAGCCTCGATCCTCAATCCTCGATCTGCACCTTCCGAAACGAGACCCATCTCCATCCAACTGAGCTCCAACAAAAGAACATGGAACTGAATGAATTGGAACTTGTCCAGAAAGTTTTCTCACCCAGACTCAGCCCAATAATGCGTCAAATTGGGCAACACGAAACTTGATCGAACAAGTCTGCCAACCAAGGTGAGAAAAGCGGGCTTTCCCTATCTCTTCATATCGTTGTTCGACCTGGCTAACCAGATGCCTTTAACAGCACCCGCCATGGCGCTTCATTTGGTGATTCGCCCAGATTGTGCTTATTTGGCCATTACAACCAGCCATGCAAGCCATGGGAAATCGCTTCCATCAGTACGCAGTTTGATCGATCGCCCATGATGTACTCCCTGCTGTTCCCGCTGCCTATGGCCCGTGCATTGGCCTTGCATTGTCGATTCCGATCGAAAAGATAACCTTAAATCTTTCCGCACGGGCCTTTTGTCCCTGCCTCTGGCCCCACTTTTCAATCTGATAAAGGTCAGCTTTTGATTACGATCACGAACTGCCATTGAGAGCGGAAAAAAGTCTTCAAAGTCGGACCATTTCGGAGCTGCGCTAGACGGGCTAGCCTGGTCCGATCTCGCCGTGCCAAGTTTCCCCGCCCACCAGTGTTGCCATGGCCCGACAGAAACTTTTTTCTCGTTTCTTGGAAAGACTTATCTTGGAAAGACTTATCTTGGAAAGACTTAACTTTTTTGTCATCCAGTTCAAACAAACAAGCAAGTCAAAGAACCAACTCGCCTGCCCAGAAGTCAACATGGTGCTCGCTGTTCTTCCCGCCCTGATCCCGGATATCCGGAAGGTCTACGATGCGTATTTCGCCGCGTTCCAGCACGAACGAATGGGTAGCATTATGCTGGATGTGCTCTTCCCGGATGGCATTGACTCGGAAGAGTTCCGCGCTGCTCATGCCGCTGGCACTCTGGCCTACTGGCACACGGCCGATACCCAATACACGTTTAAGTGTGTTGACATGGACGGTGGCGACATCGTCGGCATGGGCCTCTGTGACATCTTCGTCCGCCCCCGGTCCGAAGAGGAGCGCAAGAACCATGGTGTCCCGTGGCTGACGGGTGAACGCCGTGAGCGCGCCGAGGCCGTGCTCAACCCATTGTGGGAGATGCGCGAGCACCTGTTTGCTGGCCAGCCGTACATATGTAAGCGACTGCCCCCCGATGTGAAGCCACCCACATAAATGCTCAAACAAAAGTTTTGTTTCCTTTATAGATCCCCACGTCATCGGTGTCTCCCCCAAGTATCAGGGCCGCAAGGCTGGAGCAGCCCTTGGAAACTGGGGCCTTGACCTGTGCGAGCGCACCGCCCTGCCCCTGTACTTTGAATCGTCACCCTCGGCGGTTGGGCTCTATGTCAAGCTGGGATATGAGCTTCTCAAGGAAACCATTGTCCACAAGGCGGCAGTGATGGGCACCGACGAAGATATCGTAGTTCCTCTGCTCGTACGCATGCCATCGCAGGCCAAAGGCATGACATTCTATGAGTGGAAGGCGCAGGGGTATCCCAAGTTTACATGAAATGTGGGTCTGGCATGACGATTGAACATGGCAGTCCATGGCTTCACTGTCGGAGTGGGCAGGATTTGTTGAAGGATTAACTGTACCTATTTACCATTGGTTATCATGAAACACCAAAATGAACATAATGAACTTTTTACACCTTTTCCATAGCGAATGCTGCATGGTACCTATGACCGGACGAGGGTTTCTTGATGCAAGCTGCATAAGTGTTCGTCCCAAGAAGCGGCAGTTCATCCTATCAGCCGGATTAAATTCTCACAAGGAACTGTCCTGCACTTTCTTCGGGTCCATTTAGTTGTGTGGGGGGTGCAGGCAGTAACCAGTTGGTTGCATGACAGTCGGTCCATAGGAACGATGGGAATATCTTTCCTCGCTATCGACGGGGCGATTACTTTTTTTCTTGAACATCATTTTCTCTCAAGAGTTTGGTTTACTCTCCAAGTGGGAGATAGTGAGGCTGGCCAGCCATGGGGTGAATCAATCACTGCGGACTTGGATGTGTTGTCATTTCGCTTCGTGTCTGTGATTGTAAATAAAACAAGAAAGGAAAGGGGGCTCGCCGAGCCCACAAAAATAAGCTTTTATAAAAGTTACACACCACATTCATATAAACACCACAAAGACACTACCCAACCATTTCAAGTGTGATTGAAACTTGAACGTTCCAAGCAGCAAATAAATATGTACCGGCTTTCTATCATTTATCTCATCCTTTCTTTTCCCACCAAGCGCCTGCAAAATAAAGAGGTAATAAAGGATAGGAAATGAAGAAGAAGGAGACGGGAGCATGGAAATACTACTGAGCTTTTGACATAAAATTATGTTTTTTGACCACCTGGTCTGTCTTACTACTTACTCGCTCGGAACAGAAAATGAAGTAAAAACTTACATCGCTTAAAAGCTCTCCACAACGACACAACGACACAACGACACACCAAATGCTCGAAAAGCGTTCGTCACCATGTCGTGCGTGCATGTGTGGTGGCACGAGGTGATAATTACCTACCTACCTACCCATAATCCCCACCATCGAAATAACTAACTACCTAGGTACCTACCTACAGCTCTCATTCCTTCATCTAGTATAACCAACCCTACGTGATTAGGCCCGTGATTGAAAATAAAAAAGACATTAGAAGCCAGGTAAAATCATGATGCGTTCAAGTACCTTACTATCCCCATCCAGTCAATCGGTACTTTACCCCTTCGAGTTCAATCAAAGCATGTCATAAAACTACCCACCTACCTACTCATCTTACCTCTGAGTTCTGAGGTTCGGGAGCTTCGATAGGTAGGGTACATACCAGTCCGTATGTGCTAATCGCCACACCCTTTTTCTCCCATTACATACAAATATACATTTCTCCATATCCCTTACTCTCTCCATTATTTGTCATCTACAACTTTGAAGCGGGCTTGGGGCTTCCTGCGACGGTGATCTCGTTGTAAAGCAATCTTTGTTTTCAAAGTCAGTCATTGATCTCTGATAGAATCTGTGAAACAAAAAGAGGGGGCGGAGATTTAAAAAAACTTACGAGGTCAAAAAGTCGGCGTAGTCCTCGCCCGTGACCTGACCGGCAAAGTACTGCGAAGCAAGCTGGAACTTGTGGCCCTTTGGCGCCTTGGCGGCGAGCTCGGCGGTGGTCTCCTTGAGCAGCCTGAGGGCGTACTGCTTGTCAACATGCTTGCCTTCGGCGGTGGTCACGCCGTGGCGCACCCACTGCCAGAGCTGGGAGCGCGAGACCTCGGCGGTCGCAGCATCCTCCCTGTTTTTGGGCTGTCAGTTTCAAACTACTCTCACACGAGAAACTTTTCCTCACAAAAAAAGGGGACCGGGTAAACAAACATCAGGTAGTTGATGGGCACACAGCCAACTCCGCGCACCCACGCCTCCATGTACCCGAGGCCAATGGCCAAGTTCTTGCGGATGCCCTCCTCCGTGACCTCGCCGGGCACGTTCATGTTGAGCAGATCGTTCTGGCCAATGGAGACGTCCTCGCGGCGGACGAACAGCTGATTGGGGGTAGGCATGTGCTTGTTGAAGATATCGACGGCAATGCCAGCCAGTGCGGGGTGCGCAACCCATGTGCCGTCGTGGCCGGCGCGGACCTCGCGCAGCTTATCGGCGCGCACGCCCTCCATGGCCTTGTCGTTGGCGGCTGGGTCGTCCTTAATGGGGATCTGGGCCGCCATGCCGCCCATGGCGTGCACGCCGCGCTTGTGGCAGGTCTGGATAAGGAGCTTTACGTAGGCGTCCATGAACGGGACCGTCATGGTGATGCATCCTCTGTCGGGGAGCACAAAGCTCGAGTTCTGTCTGAACTTCTTGATGACGCTGAAGATGTAGTCCCAGCGGCCGCAGTTCAGGCCCGAGCTGTGGTCGCGCAGCTCGTAAATGATCTCGTCCATCTCGAAGGCGGCCAGGATAGTCTCGATCAGTACGGTGCCGCGAATGGTGCCGCGGGCCATGCCGATGGTGTCCTGGGCCAGGTTGAACACGTCGTTCCACAAGCGGGCCTCAAGGTGCGATTCCATCTTGGGCAGGTAGAAGTAAGGCCCGAACCCTTGCTTGACGGCCTCGAAGGCGCTGTGGTAAAAGTACAGACCGAAGTCGAAGAGCGAGCCGCTCATGGGCTCCCCGTCGACCGTCACGTGCTTCTCCTCGAGGTGCCACCCGCGCGGGCGCACGATCAGCGTGGGAAGCACCTTGTCTGTGCGCAGCTTGTACTCCTTGGGCCCTTGCTTGAAGTCAACCTGGCGGCGCACTGCGTCGTACAGGTTCACCTGCCCATTGACCATGTTCTCCCATGTTGGGGCGCTCGAGTCTGTTGATGAATGTTAGTCTCTGGCCAGTCGTGGACACGGTACCCGAACACCCGACGCGTACCCTCAAAATCGGCCATGTAAGTCCAGACATTAGCGTTCAGGGCGTTCACGACCATTTTCCTGTCGGTGGGACCAGTGATCTCGACACGACGGTTGACGAGCCCGGGGGCTGGCGGCGCACCCTTCCATGTGGCGTTCTCGCGGATGTGCTTGGTCTCGGGGAGGAAATCGGGGAGGACGCCGCGGTCGAGCTCGGCCTGGCGGGCTTTGCGACGCTCAAGAAGGGCCTTGCGCGTAGGGTTGAAGGACCGGTGCAGGAGGGCGAGAAACGCGAGGGCCTGAGGTGTCAGGATCTTCTTCTGGGACTCGTGGACTGGCCCCAGAACGCTGACGCCCTGCAGAATCGTGTCGGTGCTGGCCATGATTGTGGATCGGGGGATTAACCTCGGCTAGCGAGATGACGGGAGGGTGGGAAAAGCTAATTGATGTTGTTCCTGGGTGAAGGTGTCAACAGGGTTTGTCTCTCGTACGGTTTCTTGATAGCTGATGTTGATGACGACGACGACTATTTGATGCATGAATGTACATACATATGTGCACGGTACTTACAAGTAACAACCCTTGGTCTGGCTCAAGAAATAATATTTGGAAACAGTGCCGAGAACAGCCGGGCGAGGAAGTGCAATTGGATGGCAAATGGCGTGGTGATGGGGACAAAGGAGGAAGGAGAGGGAGGAAGAATTGTCCGGAGCGGATGGTCTGGTGGGATAAGGGAAGCTTAAAACGGGCTTGAGTCACAGATTACAATGGACAGACACAGCGGATTTTATCTAGGGGCCCTCTTTGCTGCTACACTAGGCCTACTCTACTGCCGAGACTATCTGGGGTATCCGTATGAATGGATGGATGGATGGATATGGTTATTCAGTCACCGCATGCGGCGAGCGAGGCAGTGGACGGACGAGGATGACGAAAAAGATCAGGGCGTGCGCGGTTGGAGTCTGGGGGTGCTCGGCAATAAAGTTCGCCGCTCATGACATCCCCAGGATTTTGGTCTTCTATAACATGTGGTTGGCCGACGGGCCACGGGCACCCCTCGCACCCCTCGCACCCCTCCCTCGTCGTCCGACCGGGTACGTCGCTCTGTGAGGCCCTTCGTTCACATGGAGTGCCGTGTGGGGAAGATGTTTGGCAGTTCTGGCTTCAGAGTCCACCCTACCGTCCTCGCGAGGTCGATCACATGTGAAATATTGGGCGGTGTAGTGGCACTGTCATTGTGCTGGCGGCAGTGAGGTCATTGGGGTAAAGGGAACCCCGCCAATGGAGCTTCCCCAGACGCAACCTGGGAAAAGGCCTAAAAGCTCAGCTACTTCAAGAAGCCAGGTTGAAGATCAATTGATTGTGCTAGGTAGGTACTAGGCAGGCAGTTCGCATTCCAGACCGCTTCTGTCATTGCACACCTAACTGCGATAAAACTAGCATTCTCAATTCGCAGGCAGCCTGCTCCATGGATCGCCGCCGATGTTTTCGACAGTCCTGGCAGGTCCTCTGCTGCAGGCGTCTGGCATTCTGAGGACCAGCCAGCCCCTGGCGGTTCGGCTAAGCTAAGCAAGCGCTGGAGCTTGGGCCAAGAAAAGGAGCTCCGGTCTGCCGAGCAACGGGAGCCATGAACCGAGGTCTACTTCTCGAGCCGATACTTTCCGAGCAGCATTCAGGTATCTTCAGCAAACGTGCCACGGCATGGCACGCACATGGGACTCAAAGCATGAAATGTGGTTTAGGTAATCCGTAGTTTGGTAGAGTATATATATATAGGTAGGTAGTGTTGTGTGTGTGTGTGTGTGTGTGTGTGTGTGTATGTATGTATGTAAGCTTGTACTGGTATCTATAACTGGTGTTGGGCAATGCCGTCACACGTACGTAATACACGAGAGCGGCACGGTCTCCCTGGCAGACTTCAAGCGTGATACTTAAAAGACCCTGTTGCCAGGAGAGCCCAATACTTCTCGCTGCCTCTGAGAAGCCATCACTTTCATCATGAGGCTGATTTAGAGACAGGTAGTTGTTGGTCGGCTCGCCCTCTTGCGCCTTCACCTTCAGTTCATTGCATGAATGCACAGCCAGCCTCTTTTCCGACGCTCGGCCGCAAAGAGCGAGGAGTAAATTTACCCCTTGTACGGCGAGGGGCCAATCATGAGCTCGGGCTTCACAAGCGCGTCAAACTCCTCCTCTGTCAACGCATCCAGCTCCATGGCGCTCTGCTTCAGGGTAAGGCCCTTCTTGTGCGCGTTCTTGGCGACCTTGCTGGCCATATCGTAGCCAATCTTGGGGTTGAGGCAAGTCACCAGCATGAGCCTATGTAAGAAAGAATAGTATTAGTACGCCATCCGCAGAAGAGCAAACACGTATTTAGGGCAAGACTCACGACTCCTTCATGATGCTAGCAATCTTCTCCTCGTTCGCCTGCAGACCTGCCACCAGATTCTTCTCAAAGCTTCGCATGCCATCTGCAAGTAGACGGCTGCTGTGTAGTAGGTTGCGAATGATGAGCGGCTTGTACACGTTCAGTTCGAACTGGCCATTCATGCCGCCGATGGTGCAGGCAACGTGGTTGCCCATTACCTGAGCGCACACCATTGTGAGCGCCTCGCACTGTGTCGGGTTAACCTTACCCGGCATGATGGAGCTGCCGGGCTCATTCTCGGGGAGGTTCAGTTCGCCGAGACCGCATCGGGGCCCGCTGCCGAGGTACCGGATATCCTGGGCAATCTTGGTGAGCGACGTAGCGAGGGTGTTCAGGCTGCCAGAGGCCTGCACGATGGCATCGTGTGCCGCCAGCGCCTCGAACTTGTTGGGAGCGGTCTTGAACTCGGTGCCAGTCATCTTAGTGACCTCCTCAGCGATCGCCTCGGCGAATCCCTCGAATGTGTTGATGCCGGTGCCGACGGCGGTGCCGCCTTGGGCGAGCAGGCGCAGGTCGGGCAGGGCGCTCTCGATGCGCTTGATGCCAAAGTCAAGCTGAGCGACGTAGCCGCTGAACTCTTGCGCCAGGGTAAGCGGAGTGGCGTCCTGGAGATGGGTGCGCCCGATCTTGATGATCTTCTTAGCCTCGAACTCATCCACCTTGACCTGCAGCGCCGCCCGCAGGCCGCGCAGCGCAGGAATCAGCTCGCCCTCAAGCTCGAGGACGGCGGCGATGTGCATGACGGTGGGGAAGGTATCGTTGGACGAGGCAGAGCGGTTGACGTGGTCATTGGGGTGTACCGGTTTTTTGGAGCCCATGGTGCCGCCCAGGATCTCGATGGCCCGGTTGCTGATCACCTCGTTGGCGTTCATGTTGGACTGGGTTCCCGAGCCCGTCTGCCAGACAACAAGGGGGAAGTGATCGAGCAGCTTGAGATCTGCGACCTCCTTCGCGGCTTGCTGAATGGCCCTGCCGATGGTCGGGTCTAATGGACGCAGCAAGTGGTTAGCAAATCTGCGCGGGGCGACAACGAAGGGATGCAGTCGAGCTAATTACCCAGGCCATAGCGCATGTTCACCGTCGCAGCAGCGCCCTTGAGAATGCCAAACGCCTTGACAATGGGCGGCGGCATCCGGTCCTGGGGCTGGTTGATGCGGAAGTTCTCGAGCGAGCGCTCCGTCTGGGCTCCCCAGTACTTTTCAGCGGGGACTTGGACAGCGCCAAAGGCGTCTGTCTCGGTTCTGGTATTGGCAGCCATGTTGCGAGAGCTGGCGTGGAAAGATCTGCGGGTCGCTGTGGTAGAAGGTTTTGTGGACGAGCTAGTTGCGCTTGCGCTTGCAATTGAGGAGAGGGGAGTGCTGGATGATGACAGACATGTGCTGGGCGGTCTCGTGGTCGTCCTCGGCCTAGCGAGGCAGTTTCGAGCTGCGGGCCCGGCCGCTCGTACCGATCGAAGCATGATTGTCTGACGTTGCGTCAACCGGAGCTGTCAAATGCCAATTAGAGCGCAACAAAGCGAGATCTTTGACCTGCTTTGTGGGGAGAGCTAGTTAGGCAAGCAGGTAGGTAATGGAGGGCCGTAGGGTTCCCCGTCAAACGTGAAACCTTGAAATGAAACAAAGATGGAGGCGGCGAGAAACGGTAGAGATGCGATAAAAAAAAGTTTAACTGCGAACACTCAGCGAGTGGCTTTTGGCGCCGCAGCGCCCGAAAGCCCCGGAAGTTCCCGGCGTCCCCCAATGGCGACCAGCCTCTAAAAACGCCTCATCCCGTTGATCTCTTCTTCCACTTGCGATATCATCCGTCAAATTAGGATTTTATTACTAAGATAGTGCTATACCCTCGGCGAGCTTATTGTTAACTAAAGGTCAACAATACAGAAGTCATTGTGCCTCCCACCCCCTATTTTTCGAAGTCGCCATCTGTAAACTGTACAAATACAACAGAAAACAAACCACACCCTGTAGCCAACAAAATTACCCCTTTTTACCACAAGTATCCATCCGTCCGTCAGCATTCCCAAGACGTCCTATCCGGCCTGTCCAAACGGTATCATCTGTTCCCAAGACAAACTGATACTGCTGGATAACCAAGCCCGACAAACATCAACTGCCGATCCCGGATCATGTTCCCGACAGTGGAGACGCCCCATCTCCACATCTGTAAACCGGGGTAAGTAAACCTAACAAAGAAAGATGTTTAACACGAGAAGTTGACAATCCTGGAAAACGCCCAAAAATGCAACCAATTCTCTCTCGCATCCAAGCATCGCGACATTCAAGAGTTCAGCGTCTTGATCATCATAGTGGTCTTGCGCTTGTCGGTGACGATGAGACCGCGGCTGGTGAAAGCCGAATTCATCGCATCGACAACCTTGTGGAAGCTGCTAGCTGCCCCCTTCTCCTGCGTGATGCGGGCAATACTCAGGTGGTTCCGCTTGCCGTGCTCGATTACCGTCATGATCTCCACGGCAAAGGAAACCTCTTTCAAGTGAAGATCTTTGCCTAAACGTTAGCATAAATCACCAAAGCTTGACCTAAGAAATGGGAAGGGGGACTGACAGTTCTTCGCGCCCACACGAGCAAACACAATGTTGCGCTCCTTGTCGGCCTCAACATCCTTGATGCCGTATTTGCGCCACTCTCGAAGCATGATGGCCACTTCTTGTCGAGCCTTACGCTTTTGGGCAGTGAAGCAGAGATATCTCATTGCCGGCTTAACCCGGAACAACCGAGCCAGCCAGTTTTGATGAACTTCGATCTTCCGAACCCCTACATCATTGTCACACCAGACTTTGGGCTCATTACCACTGGCCATGCTGAGCGCCTTCTTGCTGGGCTTTGGACGTATCGACTTTTCATCTTCTGCGTATGGCGACGATTCTTCTAAATCCGGTCCTAGTGAGTGGAGTCTTAGACCTCGACTTCTATTTACGTAATAGGAATAGGACGAGGTGTTGTCATTACCTGCAAGTGACATTCTGGGCTCATTCTTGTTGCTCTTCCAGAATGAGAAGTTGAATGCCTTCTTCTTGGCCGGCTCTGAGCCCAACGCCCGGTTGTCAGAACATGAGTCGGGTCGCTGTTGCTTAGTCTCGTCTGCATCCGTGGCCCCCCCGCTCAAGTGAACACTGCTGTCCGTTACAGTGACGAAACTCGAATCGCTTGGGTTCTCTTTAGAGCTGCGTTTGAACCACGAAGAAACCCGTTTCTTGCCCTGGGCAACGGCATCGTTGCTCTGGGCATCATGCCCTTGCTGATTCTCTTCAAGGGTTTGGAGAGTCGCGGTAAATCCGGACTTGGCACCTCCCGATGCCACTCGAGACACTTTGCGAACGTTGAGAGGCGGAGGCGCTATCACTGGATCCTGTGGCAAGTTCGTAGTGGGCGAGTTGACAACGCGAATGCTGTTTTCCACACTGGTGAGATAATCGAGCCCGTTGTTGCCAACAGGGCTTGGCGTGTCTGGAACGGCCGGCATGAAGTGAAGCTTGCTCATGTTTTGTCGTCTCCACTCTTCTGGCGTGTTCTCACAGATTGACGGCATGGGCCGTATCTCTCTGCCAGAGTGGTTGTACACAGGCTCAGAAACAGTCCGACGCTCAGACACGGTGATGTTGGATACAGGGTCGAGCGTGGGGTATTTCTGGGTCTTGAACAGGGAACCGGCCTTTTTCTTACGACTCAAGTCGGAAGTTTTGCTACCACTGGATGGAACAGGGGGCAGAGGCCTAGTATCCCAAGGTTGATGGTTTCCGGCTGGGACAGGGCAGGGCGTTTGTGAAAACAGAGGGGCAGTCGGTGTTCCCAATGAGAGGGAAAATGGGCTTGCCTCGCGGGATTCGCCAATTCCTGTGTTAGACTCGGGCAAGAGAAGGGAGCTTCGGAATGCCTCATCGCAGTCTTTGGCAATCCGATGGCCAAGTTGCATTAGCTCCTCATTCCAGATCAAGCTATCGTCTCTCGGCTTGCCAATATCCATCATCGATCTCGTGACGGCACCTCTGGCTGCCTTAGACCTGGGGTGCTTTTGTGGGCTCGACGGGGAACGGGTATCTCGATCGTAGGTTGTGTTGTCGCCCGCAATACTGGCTGGGGCCCCAAGAGAACTGGCGTTGCTTCGGCGATGTCCATGCCGACGGTCCTTGTTCCGAACATTGGAAAAGTCGACGCCACGCTTGGTTCGGGCATTCACGCGGACTCGAGGAGAGGCGTGGTGGCTCTTGATTGAGCTAGCAGAACTTCGGATTGGTGATTTAAGCTGGCTTGTTGTGTTGGTTCTCTGCGAGTTCATCCTCCGTCGCTGTTGGAAAGAACCACCGACAGACTTGTACGAGTGGTACGAACGCTGCACAGGACCTGACTCCGTTCCACTTCGATGAACGGTAATCTTTGCATGGCTTATCTGCGAATTACGAGGCTGCAAGACCTGAGACGCATTGAATGGATCGTAGCTCCGGACAGTGCCGACCTCATCCACGTCGGCGACGGTAGAGATCACAGTGAACACACGGTCGCCATGCCCTGGTCGCTTGAACTCACAGGTGGAGATGCGCTTTGCCCAGTTGTGCGGCTTGAGATGATGCAAGTCGCTCTTCGAAATGGGAACATCGTTTCTGTAATTCTCCAACTGGTTCTCTCTATGGTTGTAGAGCAGCCAATAAAACATTTTCTGGTCGTTCGGCCTGAGAAGAAAATGGTCAGTAGCTTTTTCAAAGATCTATCAATGCGCGGCACAGAGCTTACCGGTCTTGAGAAAGTTTCTCCTTGATCTCATCCTCCGAGTAAGCGTGCCACAGGGACTTCAGTTGTCTCAAAATCTGAGGGTCAATATGTTCCTCTGAGACTGGCCCAGCATTCATGTTGTTGCGCAGCGCTTTCTGGCAATATCCATCCCGGCTCTGGAAATCGTCCAGATAGTCGTACTGCTTGATCAGGGCATGCTTCCACATCTGCTTCATGTTGATCCGATGCGACGGATGAGTCACAATGATCCTCCGGATAAGGTCCTTAGCCTCCCTGGAAAGACCTCGTGGCATTTCGTATTCTGCACGGACGGCTTTCGAAGCCATGAGATTCATGTCATCCTCATCAAACGGTAGACGGCCGGCCAGCATGGCGAAGAGGATGACTCCCATGCTCCAGATGTCGACAGCCGAGCCTTTGTAGTACTGATGTCTGAGCAACTCGGGCGCGGCGTAATGGGGACTACCGCAAGCTGTTTTGAGCTGATGAGTCGAATCCTGTTGCAAGGCTGCCATTCCAAAGTCGGCAATCTTGACTTGGCCATTCGATTTCAGGAGAATATTCTCGGGCTTCAAGTCGCGGTGGCAAATGTTGAGCGAGTGGCAGTACTCGAGAGCACTCATGATCTGCCTGAAGTAAAACACGGCCTCTTCCTCGTTCAGGGGACCGTTCCAGTTCATAAAATCGTACATGTCTCCCTTCTCGACGTACTCGGTCACTAGGTAGCTACATAACTGTTAGTCAAGCACATTGTCAATGTATGTTGGCAAATCTTACATTTCTGCGCGGTTCTCCCAAATATCGTGCAACTTGATAATGTTGGGGTGTTCGATGAGCTTGAGGATCGCAATCTCGCGCTCGATAGCAAGTGGCATCCGAGGTAGACCTCCATCGGCCTTGGTAGACGGCTTTCGAACATCCATTTTCTCCAAGTGAGCCAGACTGCCAGACTGGGTGAGGTATGCCGTGTTCTTCGCCACAATCTTGACTGCGACCAGCTGGTGAGAGACACGATGCCGCGCAAGACGGACGCGAGCCGAGGTGCCTTCTCCCAGCGTCTTGCCCAGCTGCCATGGCCCGATGTGGGTTTTGAGCTGCCGAGTAGTGGACGCGGTAGAGGAGACATTGGAGAACTGAGATATGCGTCGTGGATCGTCTGAATCGCGCGAGTCCTGGGTAACCGCAGACAGGCGCTTGTTGACAGGCCCCGGATCTCCGGCATTGGACCTCGACGGTTTATGGCGGCGATGCTGCTCAGCAGGAGCATCATTGGAGGCAAGAACGGGGTTCGAGTTGCCTCGAGTGGGCTTGAGCGGCTTCACGAAGACGTCGTCATCGCCGACGCGGCTATGGCGGTTTACGTTAGCAATTGTTGCATTGTTGACCCGCTTCGTCGCGTCGCCGAGAGGTTGACGGTTGGTCGAGACACGCGTGCTATACTGTTGATCCATGACGAGCAAAGCCAACTTGAAGCTCACTGCGTCATAACTGGTACAGGAGAAGGGTAAAGAGAAGCAATTCTTGCGGTGGCTAGAGTTAGGAAGCTGAGGGGGAAGTCAATGCAGGCGCTGGAATGTGAAGAGTGGGATCAAGCGACGCGTCGAGACGAGACAGCGCTCAACCGGTGGGCTGGGTCGAAAGCAAGCAGAGGACGGAGAAGGCACTAAAGCGAACAGGATTTGCAGTACCGTTGTTGCTGTAAACAAACCAAAGCCAACAAGGCCAGGCGGGGGGTCTTGGGGCTTTGGACGGAATATCTCGAGGTTGCTAAGGTGACGATTGGAGTTGCGGCGATGGTTGAGCGGGGCAGATTGTTCACAAGTTGAGGTTATTTTGGAAAGGAAGGAAAGAGCGTGGACGCGGGTCCAAAAGTCAGGTTATTAACCGACGTGCTGCACGCACTAGTGGAACCGCAGAAAAGAGCAAAATGCCGACTGTGGCTTTCTTCCATTTCCGATGTTCTCTTTGCCAAATGTGAATGCATACTATACCTACCTATCGTTTCGTGAAGGGCTGTTGCGGCTCGCTCGCACCGCATTTGGTCTGGTGACATTTATTTTGTGCCTCTAGCTAGTGTCTAGGTAGTTACACATTTAAATGTATATATATTCTTGGATACGGTGCCTAAGTAGTTGTTGAGAGGATGATACTGGGCCTTGTGTCCAGGGTTTGGGGTGATATATTTGAAGGAATGCCGATGGCCGGGACAATACTCAGCAGCAACCTTGCAACCTTGCAAATATTCAACAAAATTGCACGAATGACTGATAAGACACGCATAACATGGGTACTTCTAACAGGCAATGGGTCAGCTTGATGTCTGGTATGGAGAGTGAAGGTGGCTTATCAGGGGAGGAATGCAACCTCGGTTATGCGGCTCGTCACGATGACCCAAGCCCTTGAATCAGCGCCCTAGGCTCTGCAGACTTGAAATTTCCAGTAACGATAGCCTGGTATTAATGAGTGGTAACTTGAAGCTCGGTGGCTCTCTCGAATAATTGAATCTCCATCAGGCTAAGTTGGGCAAAAGTCTTCAGTAATCACACACGTTGGAATACCAATCTTGTAAGCATATCAGCCAGTAGTGGGATAAGCCTTTGTAATTTCGGTGGGGGGGGGGGGGGGGGCATTAGCCACTTCAAACAGTGGTTTATGTTGTATGGCCGCAGTAATGTTGTATCGCTTTCTGAAAATTTTGGTAAATAAACCGGAAACAATGGGCAAATGGTAGGAACATACACAAGAATAGGGAGAGTATCTTAGAGAGGAGGTCGAGACAAGAAAGTGGAGGCACAAGGAACAGGGTACTCACAATGATTGGCTGCAAATGCCCGCTTGGCAGGCGCATGTGCCCCACGCACCCGACAGAACGGTAGGTGCAACCTAAGCCGCCTAACTTAATTAATTCGCGGCTAAGAACGCGTCGCGTTTTCTGCGTCAGCATTACCGTCAATGAAACGCACAACCCAACTGCTCGCCGCTTCGTTAACACATTAACGTAGCACACCTCGCCGCAAAATGCGCAGGCAGAGCTGGGGCTTACGCACCAAGAACCCGCATCTCTCTGCCTTTCTACGCCAGGATGGCGAATCCATCCACAAAATTTGAGGCGGCCTCACGCCTGACGCGCGACAACGAGCCTCGCTCCTTCCCACCTGACGAGTTCAGCGGTCTGCACCTGCGAGGCGGCGATGGCTCGCGGGGCTTTGACGACGACGATGAAGAAGAGCCTAAACAAGAATACGATGAGGACGCGGCTCTACCATCCCGGCGACGAGCACCCCCATCGGGGTTGGCCAATGGCGCTTTGCCGTCTGGTTTTCAGCCTGGAGCCATCGTCCGTGTAAGGCTTGAGAACTTTGTCACATATGAAAAAGCAGAATTCTTTCTCGGCCCCAATCTGAACATGATCATTGGGCCAAATGGCACTGGCAAAAGCTCGCTTGTCTGTGCCATCTGCCTGGGCCTGGGATATCCCTCGAGCGTCTTGGGGCGAGCAAGTGCATACGGGGACTTCGTCAAGCACGGCAAGGACGAGGCCGAAATCGAAGTGGAGCTGCAGAAAAAGCTAGGGAAGTCCGAGAACAGCGTCATTGGGCTTTGCATCAAACGGGAGGACAACAGCAGGAGGTTTACTGTCAATGGGCAGAGGGCGACCCTGAAAGATATACAGGCCCTCATGAAATCTTTCAGCATTCAGATCGACAATCTCTGCCAGTTTCTGCCCCAGGACAAGGTTGCCGAGTTCGCTGGTCTCAGCCCTGTCGAGCTGTTGGAAAAGACACTCCAGGCAGCTGCTCCTCGGGAGATGATCAAGTGGCAGGCTGAACTTAGAGAGCATTTCAAGAGCCAGCAGGAAGCAGAACGCAGTGCCCATGAGAGTCATGAACAGCTCCGCAAGATGGAGGCACGTCAGCAAGTCTTGCAGGCGGATGTCGAGAAGCTCCGCGAGCGGGAGGAAATTCAAAGTACTATCGAGACGCTCCACAAACTCCGGCTTGTGGTCAAGTACAGTGAAGCCCGGAAGGAATATGGCGAGCTCAAAGCACGAAAAAAAGAAGCTGAACGGAAACTAAAGCGGCTCCAAGAGAATTCCGCCCCATCACTGGAGGCCGTCAACAAGAAGCAAGACTACTCGGCAAGGATCCAGACTGTGGTCGACAACAGGAAAGCCGCCCTAAGGCTTGCCGAAAGGGCCGCCGACGAGGCCAATGATCTAGTAGAAGCCTCCGATAGGAATCACCAGGAGATTGTCACCAAAATTGAGGCAGAAAAAACAAGCTTTGCAAGCAAAAGGCGGGAACTTGGGGAACTGCGGAAGAAAATCACCGACCTGGAGGCCCGCTACAGACAGGCGCCAAAGGAGTTTGATTCTGCAGATTGGAACAGAAGAATTGTGAGTGGGTTCCTATCTTGTCATCGAACGAGCATGCTAACAACTCGAAGCGCGAGCAAGAACATTTGCAACGCGACAAAAACACGGAAGTAGCAGAGCTCACCGAGGAGATGGAGCGAACGAAGGCTCTGGGACAAGAAAAAAGACGGGAGCAGAACAATTATGCACAGGAGATCAACGAGCTGGAATCACAGCAAGGCCAGCTCTTCAACCAGCTAAAATCTCATAGCTCAGACGTTGCTAAGGGATGGAGATGGCTGAAGGAAAATCAGGGCGAATTCGAGAAGGAAGTCTTCGGACCGCCCATGCTCACTTGCTCGGTCAAAGACAAGCGGTATTCAGATCTCGTCCAATCAATGCTGCAACAGGACGACTTTTTGTGCTTCACGGCGCAAACGAAAGACGACCACAGAAAGCTCAGTAGCCAGTTCTACGACAAGATGGGGCTATCTGTTACGATTCGATCCTGCTTTACGCCTTTTGGATCCTTTAAATCACCCATGTCAAGGGAACAGCTTGCTAATTTCGGGCTCGACGGTTTTGTAATCGACTATCTGGAAGGACCGGAACCAGTCTTAGCGATGCTCTGCTCCGAGAAGCGGGCACATGCATCTGCCGTCGCGCTGGCTGATGTTTCCGACAATCAATTCAATGTGATCCAGCAAGCGGAGCAGATCAACCAGTTTGCTGCCGGACGACAGGTGTATAGGATAACCCGCCGTAGGGAGTATGGGCCTGGTGCTGTGTCCACGCGCGTCACTTTGTTTCAGAAAGGTCGTTTCTGGACTGATCAACCAGTCGACATGTCCGAGAAGACTGAACTGCAGCGCAAACTCGACCGAGTCACTACCGAGGTAGAGGACATGAAGCCTAAGTACAAGGAAATGGCCGACCGGAGAAAAGAGTTGATGAAGACCTGCAACGAGATTGCGGAAGTTGCTGTATGTGTCTACCCCCTTTATGTTCATACAACAGCGAACTGACACATCCATAGGCGCAACTACGGAGGGAAAAGAATGAGCTGCAACGCGAGTTCAGCAATTGGCAAACTCTGCCAGACAAAATAGGTATTGATATCTGCCCGAGCATCTCGTCCTCCAATTCTGGACTGACATTTCTTCATCAGAGTCTGAGAAGGGAAGCTTGGCTCGGCGGGAAGAGGAACTGGCGGCAGCGAAGTTGCGATTGCAGGACAATAAGCAAACCCTGGATAAGGTCGTTATACGAAAAGCCAAGGCCATTTTGCAACACCATGACGCGATAGCCGGCATCCGAACAGCGTACCAGGCCCTTCTTGAGGCTCAGCTTCTTCTCATTGAAGCCAGGTCAGATGTTGCGGTTCTCAAAAATAAGAACTCGGAGATCATGCAGCAGCTGGAGGCAGAGAAGCACTTAGTGACGGAGCTTGCGAAGCAGCTGGCCGAGAAGCATCGGATTGCGACAGATGCGAGGCTCGAAGTCGAAGAGTTCATTTCAGATGAGAATGACCGGAACGACTTCTTGTTGCTGGCTAGGGACAGGACTCTCGCCGACCTCATGGGAGAGATCAGTGCCGAACAAGCCAAGCTGGAAGTTATCCAGGCCAGTAACCCCTATGCTCTAGAAGAATTCGAGAACTGGGCCACTAAGATCGAGAGAGAACGGGCCAACCATGCTGGCCAAGAGGCAAGACTGGCTGACCTGAATACGAAGATCGACACGATCAAGAGCCAGTGGGAGCCTAAGCTGGACGAGCTCGTGGGACAGATCAACGACGCGTTCAGCTACAACTTTGAGCAGATCAGCTGCGCTGGCGAGGTTGGAGTGCACAAAGACGAAGAATTCGATAAATGGGCAATTGAGATCAGGGTCAAGTTCCGGTGAGTCCCTCTCCGCAGAAGGTGACATGAGAGCAAACAAGCTGACATTATTATAATAGTGAGAACGAGACGCTCCAACGGCTGGACCAGCACCGGCAATCAGGCGGTGAGCGCGCCGTTTCTACCATCTTCTACCTGATGTCCCTGCAGTCGATGGCACAGGCGCCGTTCCGGGTTGTCGATGAGATCAATCAGGGCATGGATCCGCGCAACGAACGCATGGTGCACGAGCGCATGGTGGAGATTGCGTGCCGCGAACACACCAGCCAGTATTTCTTAATCACTCCCAAGCTATTGTCTGGCTTACGCTACGACGAGCGCATGCGGGTCCACACGATTGTGAGCGGAGAGCATGTGGATGACCATGGCACAGAAAAGATGAACTTTGCGAAGTTCGCGGCGATCCAACGGCGGGTAAGGGCTTAATTAAGCCATGCAGTGTGGGGAGGTTGGAGTCGTGAAACCGCAAGCCTCTATATGATTGTACGAAGCGATGAGAGGTCAATATTTCGGTCATTTGTAACATGAACAACCCGTGCTATGGTTTTATCACAGCTAGTAGGCGCTTCCCAGGACCATGCCATCGGTAAATGGGAGCTAGGCAGTACGGCAGACTATAGAGGACAACTACGGTTGCTTCCGCAAGGAAAATCCCCTTGTGCTCAGGATTGGCAGCATCAAGTTGCAATGTATGGGAAAACATTGCACTTCCATGCTCATCTTAACTTGGTGCAAGATCGGAAGTAGAAATAACGGTCTTAATGTGAAATATATTGAAACTAACAAAGTGAGGTAGCATTATTTATATGCCGACTACATCACCCGTTGCAATACCTTTATCGCTCTCTAAAAAATAAAGGGTTCTACATCAATTAGATGAGGTCGAAGATGCCAGTCGATGCGGGAAGCTCAAGCGGTTTTGAGCCCCACAATGACTGCATTGGAGTGCAAGCCCAACTGAGAGGCGGGAACGTCAACGACGTCATGGACCCACCTTTTGGGATATCAGAACGAGACGCAAACACAGCAGCGAGAAGTGTAGGGGTGGAAGCATTGGATGTTAAAGACACGTGCTTATCACATTGCGGCGAAAATTTCCCTCACACAGCCTGCTGATCCTCTTTTCGGGGGCTTTATGACATCGTTCAGCATTCCTTGAAACGAAAAAAAAAACGAAAACGCCCCGTTCTACGCGGCCGTGACACGCCCTTTGAAAGAGCTAGTGTAGCTTGCATCTGCCCTGCTGAGTCCACGGCATTTCTCTTAGTTGTACCAACTCCACACTGGGTAACTTAGCCACCGTCCAGCCAGGTCAGCTGTGGCGGCTAGGCCCGACGATGACGAGTGAAAAGCTGTTTTTCTCTGTCATGGCGTGGCTTGCTTTCCCAATCCGGGTGATCGACGGGCGTTTTCCGAGCGTGTGGTGTGGCGCACCTGCCATCCAATCAATCCACTTTTATCAGGGGTCTGAAAAAGAAAAGACGAGTGGAGCAGGTGCAGCAGCAAGGGCCTGCCACCTTGGCAAGGAACTGACGTCATGGTCATCGTATTTGAGATCTCTGTGCTACGCAAGCAGGAAATGGGAAAGAAAGGGAGAAGAAAAACTCCGCCTGCATGAAAAAAAAGAGAACTAAGGATCTGGAATATAAATCATTCTGTTTTCCTTCCTCTCACCAAAAATTCTTTCCCATTCTTCATCATCAACCAACCATCAATCACACTACTACATCGTCCCTCCAACAAGACAACAAACAATCTAGCAACCCTTTACCAGCATCAACAACACCACAAACCAGCCAACCCAAAACAAATAATTCAAAATGGGTGCCGTCGTCTCTTGCGTATGTTCTACCTACATCCCCCCTCTAAGAGAAAAAGAACCCCCGCCCAAAACTAACACTTACTCCACACCAGATTGGAAACCTCTTCAAGACCATCGGTCGCGTGATCATGGCAATCATCAACGGCATCGGCAGCATCATCATGGCCATTGTCAACGGCGTGGTGACCTTTCTGGACATCATCGTCTCGTTCCTTACCTGCCAAGGCTGCCACTCTCGGCGGCGATCCAAGATCGGCGGACGTCGGCATGGAGCGCATCACGGCACAACAACGAGCACGATTTAAACCCCCCCCCCCCCCAAAAAAAAAACCGTCCATCATTACCCCGCGCGAAAAAGAATATCTGATTTTTCACCAACTCCAATTTCTGATACCCCACATGACGACGACGACCAACACAAATAGGGAGGAGAGAGATGGAGAGCAGCATGCGATGAATTTTTCTGATTAGCGGTGCAGAGGAGGAGGCTTGGGATTTTTTATTTCCTTTTTTCATCATCATTTCCGCTCGGGGGTTTATCCTTCTGGGCCGGTTATTTGATTTACTACGATAGGAGGAGAACGGAAGACAAAGACAGCGAGACAGGAGACGTGGACTGAAGATACCCCAGACTACCTTTTACCAACGTCGTTGGGAGGTTGGAAGGAGGTTCGGCTCATCATAATACATCATTCATCATATCATTTGGCGCTATCTATCTTTGCATCTTGTGAAATAACTGCAATAATAACCGCAATGGCGCACAAAGGTGTATTAAATCACGATTTAAAAGCTTCTCATGTTTATTTACTGTTGTCTGACATGTGGTACCGGAAGTTCAGGACTCGTCGATAAGATCTTTGTTAAAGAACCCATGCATTTTCCTTGCCGCTTCCTTGCCCACCAGCGGCGCCAACTCCTCCGTGGTCATATTTGCCACCTCCTTGATACTCTCCGTCGCCAGCGTCAGGTTGGAAATATTCTTTGGCGTGACACCCGGTACGACGGCCAACATTTCTCGCGGCTCCGTATTGAATGCCTGTTCCTCCGCGAGCGTGTCATTATCCAGGCCGGCCCTCACCGCTGCTATCGGATCGGGCTCTGGTGACTTGGTCTTGAGACGCTCGAAGATCTCAGCCGTCTCGTACGGCGACGATGACCAGATGATGCGCAGCTTCGGAAATGCCAGGGTGAGCAGTACAATCTTGCTCTGCAGATCGTTGGCGCCGGCATTGGCCGCGCTGACACTGGCCATGCTTCCCGACAAGTCGGCAAATGGCTCAAGCGTGAAGCTCTTGTTCTGGTCGAACTCGATCAACAGCATCGGGCTCTTGTAATGCTGGAACATCGACTCGGCCTGGCTGTAGAGGCGGCCGTCCTTGAACGAGCTGATCAAGTCGCTGATGCTCTTGCGCTCGACGCAGATCTCTGGGCTTAGAATATAGTCGCCAACTGTCAGCATACAGGGGACAACGACCATAGATCGGCCGTGAAGGAGAGAGGGGAGTGAAGAGCGGAATTCTCGAACATCGACGACGACACGCGGAGGCTCCGCGGTGGCAGCCAGCCTTCCGCCACCTGCGATGCGCGTGTTGACTGTCCGTAGAAACGCCTCCTGCGGATCTTCGACACCTTGTGCGTCAGTTGTCATTACGAGCGACATGCTAGCTCGCTCTTTGATGAGCCGCGTAAAGGCATCTTTCTCGCGGCGGACAGTCGATAAATAGCGTTGTTCCTCAACCGAACCGCCGTAGTATAGAAAGTAGACTCGGACGTTCCGGTCGTTGTGTGAAGAGCGATACACTTCTACTCGTCTAATAAACGAGGCGTCTGGTTCGTACATGATGATGTACTTCGGCTTGACCTCTTCAAGGACGTGTTCGTCTTGGTCTCCTTCGTAGGCATGGATGACCACGAGATCCTGCATTTCGTACATTTGATAGTAGTCATCCATGTCCTCAAGAGGATCCGCAATCACATCATCTTTCTGTTTGGCCTCTTCCTCTGTGATTTGTATCTCCGCCATCAGCTCAGCAACCTCACTGGGCTTCTCGAAGAATTGGCCGATACTTCCGTTCTCTAGGCGACCCGGTGCTGCTCCAGCATTTCCACCGCCTCGAACTCGTCGCCTTTTGTTTGCAGGAGCACGACTCTTCGACTGGGCAAGTCGAGGATCGACCGCTCCGCTAAGTGCCTTCTGGTTTTCCGAGAATAAAGTAGCGCTAACATGGGCAAATTCTCCCTTCCATCTAAGGTAGTTGCGTAGTTTTCTCCTCATCATAAAAGCCCCCGATGGCTTGTCTCCCTCGGGGTCATGGAACTCTTCTATCCTCTTCTCGGTTCTCGGCCGAACATGCATCGTTTGGAGATAGTCGCGGAGCTGTCGACAGGTATTTGTATCCGAACACATGATCAGGATGGTACCGTTAGAATCATCGCGGACCGCTGGCTCAAAGTATAAGTCTCGATCGATTTCACCCAAGACTTCGGCAAGGAGTGCCCATTTCGGCTGCTCCTCCAAGACGGGTCGAAGTGAGTCAATATTTGAGTCTGGGCCGGCTTTCTGGTTGCTCGAGTAGACCCTCTTCTTTGCGGTGTCAAATATGGTCTGGGCGGCGTCCAGGAACAGCCACGGAGACTGTGTCTGCCTCGTCGACCCGGGCGGGGGTGAGTGGGCTGCATGAATAGTATCGAGTTGCTGGAGAAATGAGACGGCATCGAGCGACACGATTGATTGTAGCATACCCCTGAGGACTGTGAGGTCGCCCACAATCTGTTTCGTCTTCCAGCTGACCCTGTGCCAGTTGGGATCAAGCTGTCGGCGGACCATCACATCAAAGTTTTTGAGCAGAGCGCTGTCCAAGTTCCAGTCATCCATCTCCAGCCCCGTATTGCCCTTTTTAAGCTCGTGGATGCTGACTTCGACACATTCCATGATGGCCGTCTGGATTTCCTTCATTGCGTCTGTCATGGGGACTTCCAGCTCGATCACCTCTGCCTTCTTCTTCCCCTCTAGTGCCTGCGCCACATGCATGTGGAACCGGGGCCAGAGAGATGCTTTTCGGAGGAATAAATTCCGCATCATGGTAGCAAGTGGCGAGAAGCCTATGGTAAAAGGATCCGGGTTATCTGAGAAAGCCTTGAGAAAGCCGGCCTTGTTCTTCTGGCGATAAATTCTCAATATAAAAGCTTCCAGCGACGTCGCAACACAGCGGTCTGCGTGGAGGAGGATCATGCCGGTGATGGACTCGGGAATTATAAGATTGGTCAAGAGATCAACGACCAGGATGCGGGATGTGATGCTGAAGATGCCGCCAGCAGCGTACATCTTTTCGCGCTGGCTAACACTGGTGAAGTCAGTGTTGACCACAGTCAGACCTCTTGCCTTTGGCGTCATGCTGATGGCGGCATGCTCGGCAAGAGCCTCGCCAATCCAGGCATTCTCTCTATCCTCAGCACCAACGATAACGATCAGGTTGTTCCCAGCGGCGTCATATGAGTGAAGAAGATTGGTAGCCAGACGAATGAGACCGAGGCCTCGCGCCAGAATGACAAGCTCATCCTCGTTTCGAAGCTCCTCAAAGAGCTTTTGCTGGTACACGAGAGGCAGCGAAAGCTTCACGGGCTGTGGAGCACTCGCAGTAGCGGCCGACATGCAGGGCGTGGTGAATGAAAAACAGGTCGATCTCAATTTCTTGGGCGCATGTCATGATCGAGAGAGCTAAGCTACATCATTGAGTCGATTGAGCTCGGGAAAAAGGCGGCCGACTTGGCTGAAGCGAGTGGCCTTTTGAGATGAAAGTGATGCATAGCCTGGCTCCTTGTAAAGTCTAGCGATGACAGTGCCCACCAAAGTTTCCCCGCGCTCTCTCCACGAAACCCCGTGACCCCCAAGCCAGGGGTCTCTGACTAAGTTCGGATTACATCATATACCCCGTTACAATATTATGTTTCTCGTTTTAAATAACTCTGTTACTTTCATGTTTGCCTACAACAACAGGTCGAGCCAGGACATATAATTGCAAGCTCTTCGTTAAGCCCATCAATAAAACCATCTTTAGCTGTATTTTACTCGCCATCTCTAGTATTATGAACCTACTCAGGGTTTGACGTCGGTGTCGAGGAGTGTGGGGCGTTGACAACATGCTTTGAGCTCTGTGCTGCCTATGTATTCGTCTTATACAGTAGATAACGGCAACCCCTGCGAGAAATAATATCGCAGCATTGAACCAATTGTACTGGAAACTGTTGTTATGTCTGACCTCGACTTGAGATCGGACTTCGGATACCTCATTATTGAGCCTGCCGCCCACCCAGTCAACGTCCGAAATTTTCTCGGTGCTGTGCTGAGTGTTGAGAACGTCACTGGCCCAAGCCTCCGTTGCAGTGGTGGTGACTTTGCTTTCCTTATGGTCTATGATACAGTGGCCTCGGTTTGTCGTAGCTTCCCTTGCACTGGACATGGTCTGAAATTGCATGCGGAGGCTGCACTGGCCATGGCTTGGTCTTCGCTGGCGAATTCTCGTCTTACACTGGCATGGAAGGTCATAACTTCAGATTGTATTGCGGCGACTGCGTTGACTACCTATAACTTGAGATTCGTTAGCTAAAACTTGTCTCACTGGCGGCTCTGGCTATGACTTGCGTCAACTTAGCTTTAGTATAATATTTAGGCTCGAGAATGTACATATGGAATCGCAAGTGTGAGCGCGGTCGTGGCTGTGGTCGTAAGGTTGTGGTCGTACGGTTGTGGTGGTGGTTTGGGTTGGGTCGTGATCGTGGTAACTCTCTCGGTGGCTTTTGAAAACTGGCTCAGCAAACGCTTCGGCAAGTTATAGTCTGTGTCCAGGAGAATTTGAATTCAAGATTTTATAAAAAGGAACGATGCGGGCTCAAATGCAGCAAGCAGGCATAAGAAATGATTTCGGCATTTGGGCAGTTTTGGGATCCGTACGATGAAAACGAAGACGGCAGTTGCAATCATATCCATCGCTGTGTTTTCTAAGAAAGGAGCCATGAATCTCATAAACCGCAATGGGGCCAGCCTGGACCAAAAGAGGTAACATCAAATGACCCAAGGTAGGTCAGGTATACGCACCTGCCAGAACTTAGAGTCAGAATATTTTCAAACCTAACCGCAGATAGTAACACCCATCGAGCTGTTTCTGCGGGAACAACTCATAATAAGAGAAAATTATAATCGGCGGGCGAGGCTCCGCTAAAAAGAAACTCACAACTTGTAAATGTGTGCCTTTTGAAAGTCAGTAAAATGATTCGGTGCTCGCCTCAGCTCGTCGCTGTTCCAGACTTATCCATATGAGGTTATGAGTTTCGACAGGGAAAAGAGGGAAATATAAAAAGAACAGTGCAGTCTGCGTAGAAAAAGACTCACAACTTACTAACAAAACAAGCTCCGCATTGAATAACATTTCCACAGTATGCTGGGCTACTTTGATTTCCGCAAGCTCATCATTGCGGGCTTAACTGACCAATGATCTGGTTATCTACCAGCTGCACGAGCTTAATGTACAGTTTTATTTGTGTTTCTGTGCTCGAGCTAGACAGACAGTAGATTTCAAAACCTAAAGAATGAATTAAACGAGCGTGTTTGTGGCTGCTTTGGCTTTGAACGCGCCCACTGGGCGACTAAAGGTTAATATAGCTCACTGGAGATATGTGAAGGGTGATATCGAAGCGTTTTTGATGGTTTGTTATGGATAAATATTGAAACATAGCACTTTTACCACGTAACCTAAAGAGGGAGTATTAAATGTCACTGAGGCCTGATATTTTTTTCAATGCTACATCTCACTGAAGTAGATGTATATCCGTACGAAACTCACGCACCAGCATGTATTCTTCATTAGAGGTGTATGTTACACAAATTGCAACCTTGATTTGATCATGTATTTTACCAGCTGACTGTTCAGTCCCCTTATTAGGTTTTCGGCACTTTCTTCATGATGTCGTGAAACTTTGAGGGTCGTTCTCATTGTACTAAGAAATACGCCAGAGAAAGTAAAGGGGAAAGAACCAGCAGACGTTTAAGCGCCCGAGGTTCACAAAGCTTATCGGAACCGAGATCCAGCCCCATAAGAAGGGCAAGCGCTCAGCTAAATAGGATGAGAGGCAGCTTCCACAGGCAGGGTGAACAAGGGAAAAAAAACTTTGCTGTGAGTAGTTACTCGCATCTACCAGGATGTCTTGGCGAGCGACACAGTGAATATAACAATATGAACGAGGAATAAGTAGTTTATATCCATGATATGGGTAACGAGTGACGTTGTGGGGTAATTTTTGGCTCGGTGGTGAAAGCACGAGTCAACCGCGATCTATTTCAACCCTAACCCTTTTGCAGCTCGTTTCACAGGCCGCGTAAACCCGCGTGACCTCCATCGACGTCATCACCTTCACCAACTGATGTATTACGAGTCTGACGGCCAAGTTCCCACTTTAAAAGAAGAACACTCAAAGGATTTCCTAATCTTTCCTTCTATTCTCATCATCCTACGATATTCTACAATATCCTACAAAACGGCTCGAGTTCGACAAGACTCATTACTACCCCGCCTCCACTCACACGTCACCTAAGACTCGACCCTTGCCTCAATCAGCATCATGGACTCCTCCAAGCAGTTTAACGATCAGCAGATGAAGAAGCCCACCGGAGCGGTAAGCCTACAATTGTTCTAATTTCTGGTGCCTGGCACGGGGCACTGACAATCTTCCAGACCGACGGTGGTCGCCTGGCAGAGGTGGCCGATGACGTTAAGGCCAAGTTCGTACACCACACAGCCAACCCCGGTCCTGCGATCAAGGAGGACTTCAATATCCAGGAGGAAGGGACGAAGGAGGAGCGCCGGGCCAAGGCCCAAGAGCTGAACAAATAGATAGAAAACGTCTGCTACGATTCACGGGCCCTGATTACTGGGGATTTGGTCATTGATAAGGGTTCTTCTGTATAACGAATTTAACGAGTGGATGACTTTGCGTTTGAGATCGAAATCAGATTGTTTCGTATGTCTGAGCTTGGTGGTACTGGGAGCTGAAGCTGTGACCTCCACCATGCCCTTGTCACTGTCAGTTGAGGTAACCAACGACAAAAAGCAGCCTAGCAAGAGACAATCTCGAGCACATGATTAACAGGCAAGAGAGGCAAACATTAACGAGAGTGCCAGACAATTTCAATTGCGAGTCTGACGCGCGTCTTGGATGCGAACGTTTGCGATTTGAGCGTGCTCACCGTTTGTATTGAAACCAAGTGAACTGGAGACCTCAAAACGGGCGGTTTCGGACCGTCAGCGCTGGACTGTGCCGCAGCCCGTCGTGGCTTTTGGTCCGAAATTGACCACTAAATGCTCCTGGATATCAGTTTCAGTGGGCTGGTGATGCAAGTACCTCCAGGTCATAAAACTTTAGCAGCGGAACCTTCTGCTTCTTCCAACAGCGTTTCTGCAAGCCCCCTAAAATAAGAAGCTTTCTGAGGCACCATCTCCGCCTATCTTATTATCCATTGCCTCCCATTCACCGGCCATCACCACCCGGGCAAATCCGCTGCCAACACTTGCATTTATTCGAATATTCCCAAGACAAGCCCCTCCAGACGGTAGTGTACAAAGAGCGCCGCTGCGCGACCCCGGGGGGCAATTAGCGCCTCCACCTTACCTGTCGCTACTCGCCGACTCAGCAGACCCAGCGAGGCACGGTCACCTGCATTGCGCTGCGACGACGCAACTTCAAGCTCTCGGCCCATGCCCGCCGAATACTTGTCCTCGAGGCTCCCAACGGGCGCGATAGCGAGAACCACCCCAACACGCACTGCTGCTTTGACTCCCTACCAATACCGCGATGCCGTCGATCCTGGAGGAAGACGATAAAGAGACGGTCAAGCGCTTCGTGCCCAAGCAGACCAACAAGATCCAGGCTGTCGCCGTCGCCAGGCTCTACGTAGCCTACCCCAACAGGTCGAAATGGACCTACACTGGCTTGCAAGGCGCTGTCGTGCTGGCGAATGACCTCGTGGGAAACACATACTGGCTGAAGATGGTTGACATTTCGGTAAGCATGCCTTCGGGCTGACTGGGCTGGTGCTTGTGCCCCCCGCGAGAGCGGCGTTGGATTAACATCTCGCAGCCTGGAAACCGAGGAGTGATCTGGGACCAGGAGATCTTCGACTCATGGAACTACAACCAAGACCGCGTCTTCTTCCACACTTTCGAGATGGAAGAGTGCCTGGCGGGGCTGTCATTCGTGGACGAGAAGGAGGCCAAACAGTTCTTGAAGAAGATGAACGACAGGGAGAAGAACGCAAGCAAGGCTACCCTCAAGACGCCGTTTGGGGGCTCGGCTCCGGAGAAAAGTCACAAACATCACGGGCTTCTAGGAGGTATATTTGGAGGTCATCGCCATGTGTCAAGCCCGACGCCTCCCGAGTCGCCGCGTGCCCCTGCTCCAACGAACCATACAAGATCGGGAAGCACCAATGGACACAACGGATATCATAAGCCTGCTTCTGAGTTCGCAACCTTGGACGCCTTTGATCCTCTGTGGCGGGAGCATTTCGGAGACGACTTGAAATCCAAAGGGTTGACGGATGACTTCATCAAAGACAACCAGGACTTCATTATCGACTTCCTCAAGCAGGAGCAAGAACAAGAACAGGCTGTACAAGTAGAGCAAAGCCCTCGCACAGCGCCAATACTTTCCCCTCCTCCTCCACCGCCGCCTGTCAATGGATCCGGGAACGGACTAAGAGCGCCGCCGCCACCCCCTCCGCCGCCTGCCTCAGCGCCATCCCCTCGCCATGTTGCCGAGCTCCCAGCACCTCTGCCTCCAAAGAGAGGAGCGGCACCTCCGCCTCCACCGGCACCAAGAAGGTCAGGCAAGGTGGAACCTGCGGTCCAGCGTGAGCCAACGCCGCCGCGCGACTCACCACCTCCTCCCGCCCGGCCAAGGTTCGCTGTTCCCCCGCCCATCTCGGATGCCGGGAAATATGCGCACTCGGATCCTCGAGGCTCCTTGTCAGCTCCTGCGCCTGGACCACCCCCTCCACCCCGGCCTCCAAAAACTCCAATCGAGAACACAGAGCCGGTCCAGCCGCCGCCTAGATTCGGCGTTCCTCCACCATTCACCGGCCAACGGAGTGTGCCTCCGGCCCCGCCCAGTCGGAACCAAGTCCCTCCGCCGCCGCCGCCGCCACGGGATATACCCCAATCGCATGCTCCAGCTCTTCCACCTCCCCTTCCTCCCAAAGCTCCAGTATCGAGCGCGCCTCCACTTCCACCTCCAAACTCGCGTCCAGGTCCTTCGTTGCCGGCTAGAGGCTTGGCTCCTCCGCAAGCGCCTCCGTTACCATCATCCCACGCACCGCCTCCTCCGCCTCTCCCCACGTCACACGCACCGCCAGCCCCCCCGCTACCATCATCCAACGCGCCGCCGGCGCCTCCTCTACCCCCGATCCCGAGCAGCGGCGGGCCTCCTCCACCACCCCCTCCACCGCCTCCCCCCGGACCGGGACTGGGCGGCATCCCACCACCACCACCTCCTCCCCCTCCTGGCCTTGGCGGCCCGCCGCTACCTCCGCCAAACCGCGACTCGGGCTACTCGTCTGGCGTGCCAATTCCTGCCAATGTGCCCCCAGCGCGTGCCGCCGTGCTCGACGGCATTACGAAGGCCGGCGGGATCGGCGCCCTGAAGAAGGTCGACCGCAGCAAGATTCGCGATCGCAGCGGGGCTGCTGTGGGTGGCTCTGGCGATACTGGACCTCATGGAAGCGGGCTACCTCCTGTGGGTGTTCCTTCTGGCGCGGCGGCAGGAGGAGCCCCCGACATGGCAAACGCCCTAGCGATGGCGCTGCAGAAGAGAAAGGAGAAAGTCAGCGGGAGTGGTAGGGTTTTTCCTTACGCCTTTTTACGAATCACCAGTTGCTAATCTCGCATTCTCACAGATGATGAAGACGACGGGGATGATTGGTAAACCAGGTTCATCGGGCCGGGGACGACGGCTATTTTGAGAGTCTTTACACAAAAGGGTGATAAAAACTAGGGGTTTCTCTTCTTTCTATTCAAAACCTTTTGCTTGCATGGCGTCTTAAAAGAAGCCGCAGAGAAGAAGGATGATGCAGTAGATGGATGGATGTTGAATGTGTACAAAGTGGACAAGGCAGGTAGGTATGTATACCTTGCACTAGGGAGACAGACACGAGTCGAAACATGAACGGAGTCCTTTTCGTTTTTTTCCGATGCAGGGCAGTTAGTTAGTTGAAAGCTCGGGACTGCATGCAACTGATTGACTTGGGAAAGGGAGAGAGAGAGGAAGAGAGACAGTGACCGAACATGTTTTCCCCATGTCCTGCGTCGGCAATGGAGGAGGAAAGACAGAAAGGGGTGGTCGATGAAGGTGTTGGGTTTGGTGTAATAGTATTTTTTTTGGGAAATATTAGTCCTTGATACCAAGTCTTACTTCTTTCTCCCTGTTATAGTGCAGAGTATTTTTTGAAGTTGGAGGAGGGGGACGATTGAGGTGTAAATGGCGTTGGCTTATATTTTGTGCCCTTTCCTACCTATGTAGGTAGCCAGGAGTTATATTTACGTATTTCTATTTGCTGTTGGTCAACTCTCACATGTACAAATCAAAGAGAAAAACACACTTCTAGGGTGGCTGACTTAGCTACCATGTCAGCAACAAAGCCAAGAGGGAGCCCGTATTTGTCTCGTAGTTCTAGGGACGTTGGTCAGCCGGGGATTATACCATTCACTCCATACAACAAGCAAACAAGCTTCAATCGAGAAGAAAAAAGTTGGGCAGTTTTAGGTGTATGTGTTTGCATGAATGATCTGTCTAGGTACCAAAAGCAATAATGCACGTATCGAGAATGGATAAGAGAGAGAAAAAAACAGTAACATCAATTGCAGTATTTCCTTCCTTTACCTCCTCCCAGGGAGGTTGATCCGGTATGACGTCCCTCCCATCATGACCCGTTTCGCCCTCCCAAACGACGCAACCACCAACTGTCGGGGAAACCCTGGATGCCTTCGGGTCTTGTGTGCATGCAAATCGGTTCTCCAAGGTTTTGAGAGAGAAGACAGTTTTGTGCTTTCCCCGCCCCGACGTACCCACTCGACTGCCAACCGACCCTTTTTTGTGTGAAGAAACCGTAGAAGGGAGGATGAGAAGAACAGGTGGGTTAGGGGGGGGGGGTGAGAAAGGGTGGCCCGTCCGGCACTGCCGATGCGCGCAGCGAATTTGCACAACGGCGAGAACAACGAGTGAAGATGTTTTTAAATGTCGTCAATCTCGATCTCCTTGCCTCCGGCGGCACCGCCAGCGCCCTCGTCCTCGCTGTCACGGTCCTCATCGAACTCGAAGCCGCAGTCGCCATCCTCGCCGGGCCCGAAGGTGTCGGTCTCGTTGATCTTAGCGTTGTCGGGGAGCTCGCCATATGCCTTCCTGCAGATTGGTAGTCAGTAAATGCGTATAATTTGGCTGTGATGGGGGCGAAGGCGCAGGGGGAACCATAACGTACAAGGAACGGGCCTCGTCGGCGGAGTACTTGAGGATAACATCGCCCTTCTCGTCCTGGTACTCACGGAGAGAGACCAAGATGATATCTCCTAAGTAGCGGGAATAGTGGTCAGCATGTAATCCCCCACTATTATCTAATTGTACATGTCCAAGGCAAAGTGACATACCGTTGTTGATCCAGATCTTTTTCCTCAGCTTGCCACGGATCAGGCCCAGGCGCTTGACACCATCGAAGCACTGGAATAAAGGGGTCAGGTTTTGTCGCCTTTTCTCTTTTTGGTGGTAGCGGGCAGAATAATTACCATTGCCTCCAGTCTTCCGTTACCTAGCATCTTCAGAACCTGCGCATATTCTTGGCCATCCTCCTTGAAGGTAAGCTCGCGCTTCTCGTTGCTGTTCAGCAAGTGTCAGCCCAAAAAATTCGGTTCTGCCGTAGCGACCAACGGTTCCCCAAGTAGAGCAAACAGGGTGCAAACTTACTCGTTCTCGTTCTTTCCTCTACGCCTGTTCTTTCCTCCTTTTCCCTTGTTCTTCGGCATTTTTGAAAGACTGGTCTTAGTGTGCCTTTTGGTGTTTTAGAGAGATGCCGACCGAGATTTTTGTTTCGGTGGAGTTGCGATCGTTGGTGTCGGGGGACGATTGCGCAGGGTGTTGTGGTGAGGCAGGAGGGGCGGCAAAGGAGGGGCAGGAGCGGCGTTTATTATGACTGGATTTCGTGGGGTTTCGCCTTTGACCATTCGAGGGTTGTGGGGCGACCACGAAATTCCCAGGGTGGCGCGGTCGCAGGGCGGCTCATCCGGCGAGCTTCTGAACGTAGAACCTTTGGTTCCTAAATACGTACCCGAGTTTGGATGAATGTATCCATATCGGAGATTCCTTTGAACAAGTCGCCGGCCTTGGAATTGTAAAAACAAAAGGAAAAAACAACACTGGAAAACAGTTCCATTCATTCTTTTGGGCCAGCTCCCAAAAAATATACTTTTCACTTTGGGGGCTCTTCGATTTATCATTGGCAACGAGTTTTTTGTTCTTTCATGCCTCGGAATCTTTATCAAGGAATGCAGCGCAGGCCAGGCCACTGGGCTCTTCAACTCGGCGGGCCGTTATGATGCAAACCGCACTGAGGTGTTTCAGGCCACAATATACAGTGGTGAACGCATTCATCCCGGCGGCTTTGAGAGGGAGCACACGACGCAACATATCGCTTGAGTATGGGCGGGAGTCCGGCAACTCGCCCTATTATCAAAATGGAAAACCTGGAAATGCGACCAGGAGCCGCAATACAAAACCCAATTACCAAGGCAACAAAAGCAACAGCTATAACAACGATGCACCTCTAGAGGGAGCGGGCCAATGGACTCTGGGCGGTTCGAGCCCCAGGGTTCAAGCCATGGCGGCGAGGCTCAACATTGGACATTCGAACGAGCCAAAGCTCGTCGAGGGCCAAAAGAAAACGTCTCCTATACGGGTCAGCGTCTCTAAGCGGCACACCTTCTCGGCCTTCCACAGGAGATACCTTGAGGAGGAACACAGCATTACCGCCATGTTTATCGACATATACGAGGCGAAGGCGAAAGAGAAGCTTTGGATTTGGGTATATCCAAACAGCGCCGAAGACGGCAGCAAGGCGATCGCAAGGTCGATGAGCCAGAAGAGGGCCAGAAACATAGTCTTTTGCGCGCTGAAAGCCAACGGCTTCAACCGTCATGGCCGCAGCCTCGAGAAGAGCGACAGAGACCTCTACGGAACCCTCAAACTACATGTAACGAGCCCGGAGCAGCTGTTGTTGGAAGATATAGGGGAGGCAAAGAAGTACATGACCGATCTCATCAGGGATAAAGTCGTGCCCAAACTTCTCACGGATTCTTGGGCAAACTACCAACCGGCTGCACGAAGGTGAACTTTTGTGTGTGTAATTTACTGCGATTAAATCAGATGTATCCTTAGCCATTGTGAGAATAAGAAGAATAGAAAGATAGAATAGAATAAAGAGGTAGTCCTTTGGAGCTAACAATGGGTCGAGGATGCTAAGGCTAAGATGAGCTACTTTGGGTTAGAGTCGAGGACGGATTGCTGCAAATGCACCACCCGTGGACCCACCCGTCCAAGGTGAACCAAGGTGTGAAGCTTAACTGTGGGCACCCAGTCGCTGGCTTTGAATGACAATGACCTAGCTATCTCCACCGTCGTCAAACGCGCCCCAACCTTTAGCCATCCCGCCGTAACACGATTCCAGCCCAAAGCTACCTTGTCCTTGTCTAGCAAGCACCACTCCAATTGACTGCCGTCATCATCAAAACCCTGGCACATATAGTCAATACCGACATCTGCCAACAGAGCGAGCGGCGCAAGACAAAGACCAGCGACGTGACAGAGAACGGCACACCACAATGCTCGTGTCTCTCACCGTCGGCAAGGTTGACGCGGGCGTCACCGTCCTGCTGACGCCCGACAAGCGCCTGGTAAACAACACTATGGCGCACCCCTTTGCATGAAAGATTCCTTACTGACGGTGCTTCCAGATCGAGTTCCCTTCGATTCTCCTGCCGCCCGACATCTCCTCTGGGTCCATCGTCGACATTACGGTTGCGCGCAACACAAGCTCCGAGGAGGCGGCCGAGCGGGCGTTCCGGACACTGCAAGAGCAGATCTTCAATGCCTTTGGGTCGGCCGAGCCCGTGGCGCCCAACCTACGGTGCCGCAACGCCACGCAGACGTCGGTTGTGCTCGAATGGGACCCGATCCAGCTGGCCACGGCCGACCTGATCAGCCTGGCGCTGTACCGCAACGGCCAGAAGGCCGGCAACATCCCGCGCCCGACGGCCATGCACTCGACCAAGATCAGCGGCCTGGCCGTCGATGCCGAGTACACATTCCACCTAGTCCTGCGCACCACGGCCGGCACCTACACGAGCGACAAGGTGGTGGTGCGCACCCACAAGATGACCGACCTGAGCGGCATCACCATCACCACGGGCATCCTACCGGCCGCCGTGCGCGAGAACCTCACCCAGGCCGTCGAGCGCATCGGCGCCAAGATCGTCGACGGCGTACGCATCGACACCACCCACTTCGTCACCACCGAGGGCCGCGGCATCCAGTGGGAGAAGGCCAACGAGCTCAACATTCCCGTCGTGCGCCCCGAGTGGGTCGACGCCTGCGAGCGCAACGGCCGCATCCTCGGCGTCACCAAGTTCTACCTGGATGCCGTGCGCGTCGGCCCGCCCGGCGGCCCCGACGACCGCCTCCCGCCCCCGCCCGTCCAGAAGGACCTGCCGCCCGAGCCACCCACCAACGGCGCCGGTAGCAGGCAGCAGACGTCGAGCACCACCGCACCAGACAGCGGGCCACCGCGAAAGGAAGAGGCTGTGGAGGACGACGTGGCATCGTCCTCAGGCTCCGAGTCGGGTGCGAGCGAAGACGAAGTGAGAGAGGAGAAGGAGAAGGTCCGGGCGGGCGGGCAGGACGAGCAAAAGGTGCTGGCGGACGAGAGAGAACAGCAAGGGCTAGCAGTGCGGCCAAAACCGACAGCCGAGGAGGAATCAGACTCTGATGACAACGAGGACACGACAAGGGGAAAGGGCGGGAAATCCCCTGGCGGTGATGGCGCATCGTTCCAAGATGTGGCACTGTAAGTGAGTGGAGTGGTGAATGTTGGTGCCGTCGGTGCCGTCGGTGGTGGTGGTGGTGGCAACGACACTCAACACAGCTGGAGGCAAGTCACCACAACAACGAAAACCATGTATGATCTTACCAGACCATGTTCTGCAATTAGGGGCCATCCATCTCTTAGCGGGCGTACTGTTGGCAGGACAAAAAATAACAAAAGAGATCCAATAATACAAAATAGTTGCTGCAATCCCCCCTTGCCTCTCCGCCAACACAAGGAAGGGAAGGGATCGGAATGTTTTTCTTCCGCCTCCCCAACCATTTCTAATGCCTCTGGTCTGGTCCCGCCGCACTCACTCTGCCACCTGTTTTCACACTCAAGGATGAACCTCCTCCCCCTTCCAATCCCAACACCTCCCCCGCTGCTCCAGCCTTATCTGGCTCACCACGCTCGCCATCTTCTCGGCCGCGTCCTCGGGCTCAAACAGCGCGTCGTTCGCAATACTCCCCCAGAACTCCTTGCTCAAGTCCGTCTTGACCGTGCCGGGGTGGTACGACATGGCCATGGCGTTGGGCCCGGCCCGCGTCCGCAGCTGCACGTCCAGGGATTTGGTCAGGCTGTTCACCGCGGCCTTGCTGCTCCGGTAGCTGTACCAGCCGCCCAGCTGGTTGTCCGCCGTGCTGCCGACGCGCGCCGACATGGACGTCCAGACCGCGTGCCGCGGCAGCTGCAGCCTGTTGGGCGCGTTGCCCGACAAGTCGAGCTTGTGTGCCTTGCGCCGCGGCAGGAAATCGAGAAAGTGCTTCATCAGGAGCAGAGGGCCCAGGGTGTTGACCTTGAAGGTCTCGAGCGCGAGCTCGTAGTTGACTTGTTCGGGCGATTTCTCCGGGTGCAGGATCCCCGGGATCGCGAACGCCAGGTGCAGGTGGTGCGAGGACGAGGGGAATAAGGCGGCCGCGACGCGCGCCGCGGAAGCGATGGTGTCTTCGCGGGTTACGTCCACGCGCACGACCTCCAGCCGGCCGGACGGGTCGTCCGAGGGCGTCACGAGGCCATCGAGGAGGCGTTGTTTGACGGCTTGTGGATCGGAGCGCGATGTTGCGAGCATGGGCACGGTGGTTGTGCGTAGGAGGTGGCGTGCGAGGGAGAAGCCGATTCCTCGGGAGGAGGGGCAGAGGAGGATCCAGGGTTTGGAGGCCATCTTGTCGGGATTTGGGTTGGGGGAGGCGAGGGAGGTTGGGTGTTACGGGGTTTAGGTACTTTAAGGGGCAGATGAGATATGCAGTGACAATAGGAACAGAATGACAAGGTGGGGAGGTAGGGAGGTACCTTAGGTATGAGGGAAAGGGAGGTGAGGGAGGATAGCTACGTAATCAGCGCATAAGCACTTCGTAGGTAGGTTTCAACATGTATGAGCCAACGCCTCAAGAGCTACCTAGCTTGTATGTAAAGTGGGCAGTTCAATCACCTCAAAGTCTTCCTCTCAGAAGTAGGCAGTAAGCAATTCAGGATAGAGAACTTGTATCTAACATAATCGAAGGAATGGACCCGTGGGAAAGTTGGGGATTGGAATGTGGGTAGTCATCATCTATCCACCTGTTGATCAGCCCCAAGCACAATCATCCCTCGTCATATTGAGGAATAAGAGTGATATCCAAACAGACTTGATGACTCGACCGAGATGAGAGAAGTTGGGCACCCAATTGTATTTGCGAGGGCTGGATCGGGCAGAGGTTTAGGGGGAAACCCACTAAGAGACAATGATCGACGTCATGATGGCGGGATCTATGATCCGGGTAGATTGAGCTGGTCCCAGGGATCTGGGTCTAACACTACACTACGTAGTAGCTTATCGATCCGCGGCGCCCTAAATGCAACATCACCCATGCCTTTAAATCGATAATGCAGTGTTTATGTACTTTAAATGATGTTATCTATTGAACTGAAAGCGACGTATAATTCACTAGATGAAGCATGGACATAAAATATTACCCCCCCCCCCTCCCCCAAAATCTATCGACCACAGGTCCCTTATTAAATAACAAATATGCCTTCAGGAACTTTTACTTAGCCGTACTAGATAACACGAACGCCCGTACGTACCCCGTCCTGATACTGTCGTTTGTAAAGTTGATTCATTTCTTTCTTCAATTGCTACTTATACAGTTGAAAATTAATCCACACACAGTCATGGCCATATCCATGATCGTAATCCGCACACACCATTACCGAGTCAGTTATATCCCCATAAAGAAACTCAATAACTGACCAGTCAGTCAGCATACATACAGCATTCAGATTCCCCAGCCGAGCATCGCCTCTTCATCATCGTCGTCGTCGTCCTCCTCTTGCACAATCTCCATCTCACTGGTCAAGTCACGCTCGCTCGTCAGCAGATCCCGCATCACCGGCTCCAGGGTATCCAGCCCAGTCAAGTCATTATCATCATAGCCATCATTATTATCAGTGGTGGTCAACTCTTGTTGGCTACCACGAGATGACTGTTGGCGTCTGACGGCAGCAGCCATGCGGGAGGCGAAATTGCTTCCTCCGTTACTGGTTGGCGATCGACCATGGCGGGTAGGGGGCCGGCTCGTAGCAGCAGCAGCAGCAATGGGGTTGTTGGTGTTCAACTCCCAGTTCGAATGCGAGGCAGTAGTATTATAACTCTCGCCGCCGTGGCGAGTAGGGGGCCGATTGATAGGAGTAGCAATGGGGTTGGTGTCAAACTCCCGGTTTGAGTGCAAAGTATAGCGCCCGCCGCCTTGACGGGTAGTTGGCGGATGATCGAAAGCAGCAACGGCAGGGAGGTCATTGGTTCCCAGTTCCCAGTTTGACCGCGAGGAAATATTAAGCGAGCCACGACGGGTATATGGCCGGTGGACTGATGCCGACGTGTTGGTGCCGAAGTCCCCACTTGATTGTGAGGCGGTATAAGGCCTAGTAGCATTCCGCGAAGCCGCGCGCTGAGGGATGTACTGGTCAAAGTCCCCGCTTGATTGCGAGGTGGTGTAAAGCCCAAAAGCATTTCGTGAAGCCACGCGTCGTGGGATATTGTGTGGGCCTCGCTGAGGCCTGGCGGCAACATTGCTGAAGCCATGCTGGCGTGGGCCATGATGCTGGGGCGAGGAGAACCCATCATACCCTCGCGAATCTCTCACGTCAAGGTCATAATCCTCGAGTTCCTCGTTCTGGTCTCTATGTTCTCTCAGAGGATCGATATCATCATCGTCGCTGTCATCCGCTCTCGACAACAGGCCTTCATGTCTCGGCCTTGGCTGAGTGGAAGAATAGTCATGCGGCAGCTGCTGTTGCGTCATGGCTTCGACCATGGGCAAGATTACATTGAGCAGCCGACCGTTGTTGGCTTCGAGGCGCTCAATACGTTCCAGCATAGTTTCAATCTCGCGGCCGCGGCTCTCGCGTAGTTCTTCATACTGGCGTGACAGCTCGCGGTGGGATTCTGTCTGGGTGACGCTGCGGTGGCGAGGATGGCGTGTCGGCTGTGGTGGTGGTGGTGGTGGTGGTGGTGGTGTCGAGATTGAGGTTGTGTATTGAGCGGACGTTGAGCGGCCAATAAAAGCTGGTCTCGACTGGTCCTCAAATATCGTTGACGTCGAGGGAACTGCTGGGCGCCGGGAGAGCATGATGCGCTCGAGTGAGCTGTTGTTGGTGAGTGTAATTGTAGGCACTCGGGCGTGGCTTTGCTGGGAAGCCGGTTCTCTCCCTCTGGGCCGTCGGCGGATCGGTGTCATGTAATCGGTTTCCTCTTCATCCAAATAATCGGCAGTGAAAATTGGCGTGTTGCCCCTCACAATACTGGGAGTCCCGCGCGGCGTGTCTTCCCCATCGTCATCTTGCTCTACATCTGGCTCGACTGGCGACGACGGCTCTACTTCAGCTACGGTCATGACTGGAGTGAACCGCAGCTCGTTGCCGGTTTCGGGCTTCGACGTCAACATATCAAGCGTAGAGCCCATGGCGCCAGTGCCGAGAGGAAGCTGGTAAGCAGGAGGGAAGTCGGGTGTGTGGAACCTTGTCGGGGCATCCTCGGACCCGCTGCTGTCTGCATCGTCTCCCTTGTCGCCGTGCTCCCGATTTTGTCGCCCGTGGAGCAAGTCAGCAAAGCTCATCATCCGCGACAAACTTCTATGCTGGTCCAAGGACGCCGCGCTGCCTTGTATGACCGTCACCGCGGATTGGCGCCTTGTTAGATCGGGCTCAGGGTCATAAATGACAGTTTCCGCATCATCAGTTCCCAGTGCTTCGGGGAGGTTGGCGGGTGGTGGTTCCACGATGGGTGAGCAGCATCGGCGGGTTGGTGTTTCGCCCGAACTGACTCGATCAGAGTCATCGGTGACGACATTCTCGGCAGTGGAGAGGTTTCCAATGGATGATACGACGCTTGACTCTACCCACTTGCGGTGCCGCTGGACGAAAACGCCGTCAGACAAAAGTTCTTGGTCGCGAATGGTACCATAACTGAACGAGTGCCGGTGGGAAAGGCGCCTGGACGCGCTTCCCCCGGTCACTGGAGTAAAGCTAGATCCTTTACATGGTGTGGTCAGCTTGGGAGAGGCAATACTGGTCGAACTTTGGGCACCGACCGAGGTGTCCGCGATCCGAGGGTGCACGGATTGGGCTTCTCTCGAGGCATCGTCCGACCAAGATTCCAAGTTTTGATCCGGGGACAGCAACGAACCTCCAACAATCTGGCCGTTATGGATAGGGGGGCTAGCTGGTATCGCAGAATCATTCACCGGCTTGTGAATCTCTGGGACCTGGTTCGGGAACGTGGCAACGCTCCGGCCCAAGTTCGACAGCTCTGTTCTGGTCAGCGACTTAGCCTGCTGTCTCAGGGCGGATGCAGATCTACCAGGGAAGAATACGGCGCCGGGTGTCGCATTGAGGCCGCCCATGTATTCATGCGGGACGATTGCAAGGTATGGCTTGCCGTTACTCGTCCGTCCAGGGATCGCGGAGGTTGGCCGCTTAAGCCCGCCCGCCGTTGTTGGACCTCCCACCTTCGTGGCCTTGCTGGCCTTGAGCTTCTTGCGAAGCGTCCAGAATATCGGCCGCTTCGTCTTCTCGGTCTCGCCGGGGTTGCCCTCGCCAGCTGCTGGGACGGATAGGTTGTTGCCCGTCGGCGGAGGAGTGTTGTTGAGGAAGTCGATCAGGTCCCTCGACGTTTCCCGATCGTTGTCTCGCTTGATCTTGCCTCGGATCTTATCCTCGGCTACATCTGGGTGATGGAAGATTTCGCTGATGATGCTGGACGCGTTAGACAGCTTCCGGAAGGCCTTTGGCCGGACGTACGCCTGTATCTGGCTGTCCACCTCCGGCTGTCCCGACTTGACGGCCGCACTCGTCGAATCGCCTTCCTCCATGCATGGCTGTTGCGGTTCAGCTTCCACCACTACTGTGGTGCGAACGCTGCTTGTGTTGTCGCTGGACTCTCCTTGGGAAGCCATTATGGGTGCGGTGCGAGGAGAAGTGAGAAATGCAACGCCGAAGAGAAGAAGAGAATTGGCGAAGTGGCTCGTGCTAAAAACGCATTCAAGGGTAGTCAGTGTTGTGCTTGGGTTCCTAAAGATCTTGTCACTTACCTCAGAAAGTCGTCACTTCACCCTGGCAACGCCGAAGTCCAAAACTATCACGCAAAGAAGAGATGAAAAAGTCGGGATCGGAAATCAAAACAAATGCATAAGAGCGAGTATGATTGTGCCTCGCGTCCCGTTTGCAATACCCGTCCAGGGGGCAAACGAAACAAAACAACAGGTAGCTGGTGGATTATCGGTGGCTAGAAGACAGACGACGAAGAACAAGAGGGGTAGGGAGAAATTAACCACACACAAAAGCCTACAGAAACGACCGGATGGGACCAACAGCGCGCTCTCCAAGCTTATGAACAAGTAGAGAGTAGAGAGAAGTGAATGGCCAGTCTGGGTGGTTTGCACTAGCAACCTTTTGATCAAAGCGTCGTTCAGAATATGCACCTAGACTCTGGGAGCAGCATTTGCGGCGGGAAGACCGATGCAACTAGTCACCGGTCTCAATGATAGCTGATTGATACTAGCTTGCGTAGGTGGGTGGACGAGGCACGCCCGCAGCAAAGAAATGCCCAACGGTCCATGCGTGGCAGCTTGGAACCTAGTTCCTAGCAAGCGTGGTAGTCCGTGTGAGGCATGTGTACATACGAAGAAAACGAGCTGGCGCCATGCTTCCTTAATTCTCATCAGAAGTTAGCTTTCAAGCCGGCTTGTCGAGCTTGGACTGGGCAAGGTCAGACATAGGGAAAGAGTAGAGAGATGGAACACTAGCAAAGAAACGTTGAAAATATTGAAACCATCCTGCGAGCCGGTATCATCTCTCTGACCTGAAGTAGCTCAGGGCTGATTCGATGATGTATGCATTCTCGCGCTAGTGCGAAGAGGATGAGTGAAAAGAAGGTTCACCGTTGTCTCCTACATGATGCTAGTATGTGTTAGTCTCCCAACCTTCCAAACGACTGGGATCCCTTGTCTAGAAAGATCGGCGGACTCAGCCTCGACTCACCTCGATCTCAACTCGAGCTCTCCGGCTGCCGTACCGCTCACCTTGACCTCACCTCGACCTCACCCGTTGCCGTCGAAAGATCAATCTCTTAACCAGCCATGTGTCCGGTGCCGCCGAATACGAAGCCCGAAGCAGCAAAAGATTGAAGAAAAAAGGGCCACTATCTTCCGTGAACTTCAGTGCCAGATGAGAAAAGAGAAAAGAGAAAAAAAGAGACGCCACGGGCACTCGCCTTGTGCATTTGTATGTCTAGAGCAAGGCCCGGCAGACAAATTATTGCCCAGAAAGATATTAAGCTTCAGAGATATAGAACAACAAGGTAATGAAGGACTAGTAATCCTAAGGAGGTGCCTGCGAATTTCAACAACACGATGGATGATGCTACAAGAAATCTCCATTCAACCTAGCTAGGAGGGAAAGGGAGCAAGCATGGGGATTAAGTGGATGAATGCCGTCAAGCTTGTTGTCAAAGTTCGGGGAATTTAACCAACCAGCTCAACGCTCTTGCAGCAGGGGTTGGGGATCTGCACCAGGGTTTTGATTCCCACTTGGGCCAAGATTCATCGTCTCCGACCCAGGGTTAGGGTTATGCAATGTTCTCACTAACGTTTCACCAATAAATTGTCTTTCGTCCAACAATCGTCACGAACGACCGTGAACCAGCCAAGAAAAGATTAAAAAATGAAAAGAAGAAAGTTTTGCTTGCTGTATATGAGCTCGGCTCTCAAAGAGTAGTCCAGAGACAGGACGTCGTGCTTGAACAACGACACAAAATCGTCTCCATCAAAATTGATGATGCATCAATATCGGGTCAAGGAGCCGGCCAAATATGGCTTATTAGCGCATAAGTGCGAGGAAGCAATCCGTTTAGGTGGCTGATGGGCCGTGCTCTGCAGCAGCTCTGCAGACTGCCGTTGCAGATATTACGCACAGTGTTTTAGGGTGTTTAGACAATCCGAGGGAAACCTCCGTCACGGGCACGCTAGACTGGTGTCTCCAAGTCTCGTATCTCGGAGCTCCCTTAACCTTACATCCTTGGCCGCAGCTAAGCTTGTAAGCACGGCCCTGAGGGACAGCCACGAGGAATCCTCAGACTAGAGGCGTTGCTGAAACGAGCCGCCCCATCCCAGCTGTACTAATCCTTCTATGATCCTCTTGGTGAAGCGATACAAGCCTGCCGCTGATCGCGAGGCAGAACTCCTACCCTCTAAGCAAAACGCCTTGCCATATGCTATGCATGGGCGACGGCAAGCGAAATCGATGTATCGAAACACTATATACTACACTATGTCGCACAAGTGCTCACCGTTTGGGGGGCGGCTTCCGCTTGATGAACATGTCGACTTCCTTCTTCTTTGGAGGCAGCTTGGGTGGTGGTCCCTACATTCCATCAATGTCAGCAACCATTCACGATACTCTTGGTGAGAAAGAGCGTCTGCTACTCACCCTTTGCGGACCTGGAGGGGCATTTAGCCTCGTCCCTCCGGGTGGCCTTATGCTAGGTCCAGGCTGGGGAGGTGGCGACGGCCTTTGAGGAGGCACCAAGCCCAACACTTCTAATGCTGAGGGATCAACTGGTGGTGGGGATTTCTTCTGCACCCTGGGTCCCTTCGGGGCTCTCGCTAGCCCTGCGTCTGCATTTTTGTGAAACTAGGTGCATGTTAGAAACTGTTCGTCTTCACTTGTCGGACTAGCTGCGTGTTTGCCATGATGCTTCAGTTGGGTTGAGAATTGCTTACCTTTTTGGCGTTGGGTTGGGTATCATCACCGCCCTCTAGAGCCCTCTTCTTTGCAGCACCCGGAGGCGTCGCCTGGATGGATGGCGGACCTGAGCCGCGTGGACGATAAGGAGTGACCTCCCCCCTCTCATTGAGTCCTCCAATGCCCGGCCCACGATACGGCATCGAGGCTGGCGGACCCATCTTCTGCGTATTGGTCGAATCGTTTCCTCTTCTCGGCACAGGCGCTTGATTGGTCGGCGGCATGTTGGATCTGTTTGGCGTCGGTTGGCGGGGGATCGGCTCTGCATCGGTCATATTCACTTCCACATTGACCATCTGTCCAGACTTGGAAGGGGTTTCCGCTGGAGGCACCGAGTAGCTGCTGCTGGAAGCTAGAGATGCGAAATCAGACGGTGGCAACTGTCTGCCAGGGCGTTCTAGCATGGCCATGATGTTTCCGGTAGTATAGCGATCGCGTTGCTTGGCATCCTCGATGAGTTTGTTCCAGAATTCGCCCTGCACCAACGCGCGGGAGTCTCCAAGAATCCACAGCGACGATTTGGCACGGGTCAAGCCAACATTCATACGGCGGATATCGGTCATAAAACCGATACCGCCAGTCGGGCTCGCCCGAACACAAGAGAAAATGATGATTTCGCATTCGCGTCCCTGGAAGGCGTCGGTGGTGTTGAACTCGATCTCATCCTGGATTTCCTCGCCGTACGTGTCCGTGAATCGCTGCCGAAGTCGGTGGAGTTGCGCCTTATAAGGGGTGATGATACCGATCTTCCCTTTCAGATCAATCTCGTTGTAATCCGTGCGGAAGCGACGGTAGAGCTGCATGGCGACTTTGAGTTCTTCTTCGTTGACGAGGGACTGGTTCTTTGGCCCACGCGACTGCGAGCCACGGACATCAAAGAACCGGTAAGGCCCAAGAAGTTCGCTCCTATGCCATTCCGAAAGGCGCAGCTTCGCCATGTCGGCGCCGTCTTGGAGTAAACCTTCGTAGAATTCCCTGCTGGGGAACTGGCTGATCTCAGGGTGCATGCGGTACTGCTGATCTAGAAGATGCACGTCCTTACCGTGGTTCTTCTGCATCCGGACAAACAAACTCTGGTCGTACCCGTACCTGGCTGCAGACTGGGAGAGCACCGTAGGAGGAAGCTGCTTGGGATCTCCGACGAGAATGCACTTTGAGCAGCCGTATTTCAGAGGGATTAGAGCACTCAGTTCCACACACTGCGCGGCTTCGTCGATGATGACCGTCTCGAACTCGACATTCAGGTTCTTGAACATCTCATGACCGCTGCCGCTAAGTGTTGCACACAAGACCTGTGCCTTGTCGAGGATCTCTTGCTCAATCTGGCGGCGTTTGATTTCAGCTTCTCGCTTGTACGTGTTCCCGCTGCTCTTGATAGTGTCAATCTTCCCGCTGACGTGAGCCTGCCGACGCTTAAGATCGTCAAATTCCCGTCCCACTTTATTGGCAAATTGCTGGTCATTGCTTGCTCTGGCCGCCTCGAGCTGAGGGCGCAACTCTGCAATCTTGACGCTGATTTCCTTCTGCTCGTCAAACAACTTCTTCTGGTCCTCGGCAGTAGTACTCGGCGCCATCGCCTCAGTCTTGGCTTTGACCAATTCGTCAAGCGTGACGTCTCGGACTGCGGAGTTTATAGCGTCGCTCTTGCCAAGGCGTACCACGTTGATTTTGTGGAATGAACCGTTCATGGCCTTCACGCCTGCCTTTAGTCGAAGGACTAGCTCATCCACAGCAGCATTGCTGGGTGCACAGACAAGCAGTTTCTTTGTGGTGCCTTGGCCATTCGAAGACGAAGCCCCGGGTCGGCTGATGGGCACAGCGGCACTTGACGGTTTGAGAACCCCTGACAGAAGACATCCGACCATCGCAATAATTGTCTTGGTTTTTCCAGTCCCCGGTGGACCTTGAACTAGCGTGAAGCCATCGTTTTCCTTAGCATTCAAAATAGCTTTTGCCTGGCCACGGTTGAGGGTGTAGTTTTGCATTACGCCGTCTACGGCTTCATCTCCAAAGTTCAGCATTGGGGAAGGCTCGGCCTTGAGCACCTCGTCCATAAGATCGTAGTACTGCAAGCTCTCCAATGCCGCGTATTCGCGCTCAATGGTCGTCATGTTGGTGATTCTGACGACATGGAACTCGGACCCTGGAAGCAGCACAGACAAAATCTGGTTTCCCTTTGCATTAAGGCGATAAACCACTTCCAGCATATCCTTTTTCGGAGTTGTCTTCCAAATCCGGGCAAGGCAGTGAATTTCGCCTGGTTGATTAAGTGGGTCGTTACCTTTGGAGATGAGAACAATATCTCCCTCCGACAAGCGGTCCCGGTTCGCCTTCATAGGGACCGATGCGGTGACTTCCAAAAACTTATCCACGGTCATGCGGTTGACGACTTTGATCCCGAATGGCTGGGACGTGGTCTCATCTTTCGACGTTACAAAGGAACGCCAAGCTTCGTTGATCAGGAGTGGGAAGAAGGTCTGCTTGTAGCTTTGCGGATGCGAGTAGCTGTCGGAGACCTCCGCGCACCGATAGCCGTTAGGCGGGTCGTTTCCCTCGTGAAAGATGTCCCATTCTAGGATGGCCTGGTGAAGCACATCCATTGGCGGAATGAGACGAGCCCGCATGTCCTTCGCTGACCTCTGAAGTTTAACTTTCTTCACTGGACCCCGTTTCTCCGCGAGGAGGATATGGCGGCGGCGTTCGTCCGCATCCATTGTCCTCCTCCCCCCTCTTGCTTGGCGGTTCATGATATCATCGTCCTCTGAGTCGTCCTCGTCCTCAGAAGAGGAGCCAACCATCATCTCGTCCTTTACGACGGGGGCATGATCCTTGCCGCGAACGCCAGCAATGCCCTGCAGCCCGGAACCCTCGCCAGGGACGATCTTGGGCGGAGCTCGGAGAGCCTTCGCTTTCGCGATAGCTTCGGCATCTCTCTTCGCCTTCTCTGCCTTCTCCTTGGCTCTGGCTTCCTTGATGGATGCGAGGGGCTTCTGCTCGGGCTTCAGCATGACAGGCTTTTGCTTGATCTTCAAGTCATCCAGCCTAGACTTGTGCTTCTCAAAATTCGGAGCAAGATCTGACATGAGGTCCTTGATAGATGTGCCAGAGGTTGAGCCTGCCTTTGAAAAGTCGAGTTTACTCTGTCTTAAGGCTCGCTCCTTTTCCCTCGCCTCTTTCTCGCCCGGTTTGGTGCCGATGAACTGCTGTTCAATCTCGGCATCTTCCCCTAGCGCCTTGAGCAGCTCGATGCGCTGCTCGTCGGTCATATTCGTTCGCGTGACGTAATCGGATTTGTCCTCTTGGGTCTTCTTCTTTTTCAGCATGTTGTCGAGCGAAGCACTCGTCTTTTTGGGCAAGATCATGTCGTTCTCTCTAAGCCGCCCAACAAGTTTTTTGATAACCTCGATGATTCCCTGGACGAGATACTTATCTCGTAGCTGCAGCATGTCGACTAAGGGGAAAGAATGAGCCGCTGGAGGGCCGAGCACAACCTTCATAGCTTCTGACATGTCGTCTCCGTTGCTGTGCGGGCTGCCGTTGATGCTGCTGTGTTGGCCGAGGGCAGAGGCGACAAGGCCATCTTGGGCAAGTAGCTTATTGGCGAGCTCCATCACATCTCGGCAAAAGTCCTCCATGATCTTCTTGTCGACCTTCACGTGCCATTGCCTCATCATCTTAAACGAGTGTCCGATGGCTCGCCATTGACTGTCCCACCAACGCTTCACGACGGCATGCTCTCCCGGCGTCAGGGTCTTGAACCGCAGTTGGCCTTCGGAGGGATCACTCAGGCCATTTAAGACAAAGTCACTGCATTTCAAGATGGGGATCATGTGGCTCCAGGGGGTGTTGGAGTCCTTCTCAGTGGTGACGGTGTTGACCGCCTGAGAAAAGGCATCCAGGAACTGGCTGAAGTAAACCTCGAGCATCTTGTTTACAGCGTCGGACGGTAGACTCTCGCTGGTAATAGCCTTGATTAGCTCAAAGCCCGCTTCGCGGATCGCCTCTTCGCCGTGGATTAGTGAAGAGACAATGGGGTGAATTGTCTGGCTCTGTGGCTCTGAGCAGAACATGTCCAAATCGGCCGGATTGAAGTCCGACAAACGCCCGAGCATCTTGCCGATCGCTGTGGCTTGTTGCTGATACCTGTTGTTGAACTTTTGCAACTCACTCTTGAGTGTATCTTTCCGTTTTGGTATGAACTGTTCAACGGTCCGTAGGGGCATTGTGGCCATCAACATAGCCTTGGCCAGCTCGACCCGCCCAGACCATAGCATTTCAAGAAACGACTCCCAAAGCGCACCGGAATCCCTGTTTACTGCATCCTGAACGGGTACCTCCTCTATCAGGGCGTTCCACTCTGTCCGTGTCGTCTTGGCGTCCAGTGCCAGTGCCGAATGAGTGATAGCCATGGCTGCGTGAGATAAGCCAACATTATACCTACCACCAGGCTTCAGGTGAGCAGCAGATATGATCACCTCTCGGTACTGGACTACTCGATTCAGCAGCTGATTGACCATAATTAGTGCAGTTCCCGTGTCGAATGTCCCTGGCTGCTTAAGATATCCTTCCAAGGACTCGCCGAGAGCAACCAGCCCCGCCATGGTACAAGTTGCTCGAGCCTCTTGCGTAGATCTTGGGTCCAGCCGAAAGGTGTCAAACAAATGTCGCAAGAGAGATTCGCACACATCTGATCGTCGAGTCAGTGGGAGAGAGCGAATCAGCGCTCTCATCCAGGCAGACAGGGCAGGCACGTGGTTGGTCCCTTCCAATACCATATTATCCGAGATCAAAGACTGGTCGAGGTACGGTCGAAAGGCTGGGCTCTTGAAAATCTCCTCTACAAGCTGACTTGGGGTGACCTGATCGAAAGCCGCCCAGAACGCCTTGGGTGATCTCTCCATGAGCGCTAGGAGCCCTTTTAAGGCCATGGCCAAACTCTCGTGTGAAGTGGTGTTCAGATGTTCGATAGCAAGAAAGTAAACGCTCGGCGATACCTCCATCCCTCGCAGTGATTCTAAAATGCGCTGTTCGCTCAGAGATCGAAGGATGAGGAGGAAGCCCTGCCAGAATCGGCAGATATTCTCCGGATTCGGTGCCCCCTTACTCAAAGAGGTATTTGTTATGGCTTTTGCAAGCTGGCCCTGAACAGCCCATTCCCATTCCTCTTCTGTGAGTGATTCTGGAGGAGCCCTCTCCCATGCCGCCTCGGCAAACTTTCTCCTGTACTTGTCACCGTCGAAGAGAAAGAAGGTCATTGTAGGGATCATGCCGCCTTGCATTCTCAGTGTCTTCTTTTGCTGCGTGTTCTCGAAGACGAAGTTGAAATCAGCGCGATTTTCGGGTTGTGCAAGGTAGTCCATGGAGCAAAGCGCTTCGAATAGGGCTAGGACAGCGGGCATATTGTGTTGGACCAGCTTGGAGGAAGCCATCGGCCCATGCTCCTCGAGTATTTCCCTGGCTTCCTTCAGCCCTTTGTCAATGCGTTGCTTGTCGAATTCTACAAGCTTCCTTTCCATAAATTCTACTTGCTCTGCGGGAAATTCTCTGCAAAGTTATTAGCACAAAACCGAACACGAAGTCCAAGGCGCATACAATTCCAAGGCCTTGAGGAAGCGATCACGAGACTTGTGCCATTTTCGTACGCAGGCATCGCAGGTCGTAAGGAAGCCCTCGACCTTATTTATCCATTCGTCCAGCCATGTCCCGGCACTCTCAGGGCTAATGCCTAGCAAGAGACTGAGGTGATAGGTGGTGATATGTCTGGTTTCCGATTGCTTGATCCGCTCCTTCTTGTCTTCAGCCGAGATGCCATCTTCGTCGGGGACATTGGGCTCGTCATAGTTGGTTATGTCCTGGTCGTCTATTTTGGGGCAGAAAAGATGGGCTTTCGGTGGAAACTCCTCAAAATCATTATGCAAGCGCACAAGGGCATCGTTGACAGGATCCGAGTTCATCATCTTGGCTGTCCGGCGGGGACGCCGCAGCGGTGTGGGGTGGTAAATCGGGAGGGTGTAGAAGTCAGCGACTCAACAACGGCAGCCGGCCTTCATTCGGTACGTAGATGGATAGGCCGTTGGAGTATATCACCATTGGGGGAGGCCCGCGAAGCTGTGTCAGGAGGTGAGAAGCCAGCCTAGGAAAAGCGTCGCAGAAGAGGGAGGAATCAACGGCGAAAAGAAATTGCCGTGCGTGCCAAACTTCCCACGTCGGGCGGTCGGCACGCAAGGCAAGCGGGTTTTGTAAAGGGGAAGATTGAGAAAGGAATTTGCAGCAGGAGGCAGGAAATTGAAAATTGCTTGTTGTCCTGAGAAAGACGCACCTTCAGACCTGTAACGGGTTGGAGTCGCAAAGATGCAGGTCGGACGTGAAATTCAAAGTACTCCTACCCGTCGTGGTTGCAACGCGCTGGGGCGCGGGCGCCTAGGCCTGCGTGGGGACACCCCTGTTTGGAAGTTGCGCTTTTGATTGGAAATTTGACTTAGCGGGGCACCTACCGCTGCTCCAAGCTTCTGAAAGCGTATGTGCTAAACCCCCCCGAGCCACAGCTGCCATCCCTCCCCCGCGCCTCAGCTACCAACGCTACAACATTCAACCCTCGTCGGTTGTCAACGTGAATGAACTCCAAGAGAGAAGCACAGAGGTTGCAATATGTTTGATATTTTGATGTTGAACAGAATAAAATTTATCCACAAAAGATAGTAAACATTACAAAAAATCAAAATCCGGAGCAAAGTGACTGCTCAGGTCCTCCAGCCGAATTATTTCGCCACAATAATGAATTGATCCTCAGGGTAAAGACGAAACTCAGTGACCATATCATTCTTTTAGTCATATGCAAATACTCGAAGTCCAAGCCACAGCACAAAGTATCTTCTCACCGCACCATTGCCGAAAAAAAAAGGGGGGGGGGATGAATAAGATTGGTGAATGCCGTATTGCAGGCTCCTTTACGAACAATTTTGAGCTTCCATACCGTCATCATCAACATCGATATCTTCCATACCGTCATTATCGACGCCCATATCCTCAAAACCCGAAGATTCTAAAGACTCCTCGTCATCAGCATCATATACTAACTTTTTGTCCTTCTGTGGCTCCGGCCGGGCTTCATCCTTGCTGCAACCGAGGAGGTGCTCCAATGGGCAATCCGGTGCTTCGAGTCAGTCCTTAATTCCCGGCTTCGTCGCCTTTCTGCACTTGAAGCATTGCTGGCCGTGGCGGATGAACAGCTGGTGGCGTCCGTATTTTAAGTGATCTGGAACCATAACCTCTCCGTGTCGGAAACAGGTGTCAGGGCCTGCCTTGTCGTAGACCCAGCTGAGCCAACGGCAAAACTTGTGGACGTGTGTGCCGACGGCGAAACAAGGCAGCCGTAAGCAGAAGAGTGTGACGCATGCTGCAGCCTTGATGCCGATGCCAGGGAACTTGACAAACTTGGCAATCGCTTCATCCTTGCTCATCTTGTGCATGTGGTCGAAGGACAAAGTATGAGGAGGACTCGAGTCTCTTTGATCAAGTGTTGTCATATTCTGCTCCTTCGACATTTCGACATTCTCCTCGTGTACCAAGTCAAGGGCTTGCTTGATGTGCTTGGCTTTGATGGAGCCACTTCCAGCCACTCGAATGATCTGCATGAGCTCGTTGTGTGATGAAAGACGAACCTTTTCCCAATCGATACTTCCAGCACCCGTTCCCGTCTGGCGAGTGCCGTAGCGCTCACCGAGATTCTTGATTGCTTTATTTGCATGTGCCACAAGTCTGTTGCCGCTTATGATTGTTCGCAATAGAGCATCAAGGACGCAGGGTACCTCTGAAGAACAATTGTCAGCCCATCCATCACTTCTTCGAGACGAACGCGACGGAAACTGTCCCACTACCACAGCCGGCAACTTCAAGAGAAGCCACAAGCATTTTGTCAGGCTGCTTGACCTCGCCGTGCAAGTCTGCCAAAATCCGATAGACTTCTTCGCATGCTTCTGCGGTAGGAACTTTTCTGTATGGATATGGAGAGTATCCAGTCGTCAGCCCGTATGGATTCTCCTTGTCTCTCTTCAACTTCCATTCTAAAGTTAGGGTCAAGAATCTGTGCCGCATTGACCGCAATTCCACTGCCAGTTTTGGTGGCAAGCTCGTTCTTCATAGTGACACCTTGAATGAGGAGAAGCTTTCTAGTGGATGGGAACGCAGAACTGGGCTGCTCTTGAACAAAGCTTTCGGTATTCACCACCGTTGCGCTGTCGCCTGCCGTTGCGCCCTCACCTGCAGATATCGTTCCTGGCCCTTCTGATTGAGTAACTCGGAGACGTTTGATGAGTCTGCCCTCCTCAGAGTCTGTAACCGCAGAGAAGGATCCAGAAGATTCTCATCCCTCACCTCGGTTGTAACTTCTTTGCCATTCTGCTGGGGGTGTCCCGGTTTTGACAACCAAAACGAGAGGCGAGTCTGTCGGACTGGCTTCGTGGCACCATTCTTTCCGCTCTTCTGTGGAGGGGCTCTTCGGGAGGTCGTTCGCAAAGCCGGTTGTTGCTGATTGGACGGAGTTGTTGCGGTCGCGTCCAAATACTTGCTGTCTGAGGAAACTGAAGCGCTTGTCGAATTGGCCGCAGTTCCCATGCCATGAGGTAAAGTCCAGCCTCTTTTAGTATATGTAGTGAGTCCTTGTGTCTTGCTCTCACGCTGGCGTTTTTGCGAGGGCTTCATGCCAGGCACCGATTGAACAGTCAAAGGCAATGCCACAGGGGGTTGTTCGTCTTTGAGAGCCCCTGACTCGGGAGTTGAAGCAGATACGCCATTGCTCGCTTTTCTTGCTGTTGATTGTGTTTGCATTTTGGCAATTTGATCGAGGGTGCTGTACGGCCTCTGTAGCGATAGTATGCTGCGATTGTGCTTGAGAGTCTTGTTTATGCAGCCCCGCAGGACGTACGTCTGCTGATGCAGTGCCTTTACAGTGTTTAAGGTTAGCTTTTTCGTTTGCGCTGTTCACCACCACTGTATCCAAAATACCCTACCGAACTTTTGAGATTGGGGATACGAACCCAATCCAAGTCGTCCGAGGCGGTCCCGGTTGTGTCTGCTCAACGAGAAACCAGGCCATTGGTTGCAACACCAACAGTTACCTTGCTTATAGCCATGTGGTACATTGACTACGGAACGGTGAATGAGAACAGTGAAAGCTTTGCGGAGAAAAGTAAAGATGTTGCGTCATGGTGGCAGACCAGCCTTGGACTAAGTACCTCTACCTTAGGAACACCTACCTTACGTATAGTATTGCTAACATCGCGCTCTGGGAAGGGAAGGCCAAGAGCCATTGCATCTTGCATTGTGGAAGACCCTTGTTGTAAGCTCCGCGACTGCCAACCCAGGGTATCTACACACCACTTTGTGGCGCAACAGCCCGGAGTTTTCATTACGCCTCATTAATACACGTCCTACCAGAGAACGAGCATACTAAGGTCGACGGGAGGCAAGGTGACGAGTCGGCTGAACATCTTTCCTACATGGCCACGTGGTAACGAAGCTTATAACCCTCATCTCTTCAGCAGTGAAGTCAGCAAAGCAAACCGTACATCCAAGTAAGCAGTTCGATGAGACATGAGAGGAAGGGCTCGGTGGATGACAGGCATACTATGGTTCAGAAGGGAGACTTATTCACTGTTGGGCATCTGTTACAGGTTACAAGGTGATCCTGCAAAAGGCACAAATAATTGGACAGGAAAAATGAGGAGCGCATAAGAGCAGGCAAGACCTTATAATTGACAGTCATAGTGGTTAGGCTCATAGTCATCGGCGAAAAAAATTTGATGTGTCAGAGACCATTCTTTGTCCAAAGGAAGTCGACTGAAGCAAAGAGAAACCTGGAAACAGAAAGTAATTAGCAAAAGTCCAAGAAAATGGATATGCAGCATCAAGTAGATCTTGGTGAGCTATGATCAGATAATTTTTTCTCCGCAGCGAATACTAAGCAGTCAAGGTTTTGTAATAACAAAAACATCATTGCAGCGTGGGGGCAGGTGTTAAAAGAGACAAGGCACCTACAAATTGAAGAGCTGACAGGTTTTTTGATTCAGGACGGCGGCAATCCCGCGGGTTGGTGGAAGCAAGCTGCTTCAACAAACCGTCGTTTTTTAGACTGGAAGAGAAGAGAAACTTGCGTCTTGAGTTTTTGTACCCGCACATTGGGGGATTCAGTGGGCCCACCAATAAGGCACGTGATAAATGGTCAGAGCTTCAGGCACTAACAATGGTATCGTCTGATTGGCTGTTTGATCTGAAGAAGTTGTCTCCCCTTTTGACGTCCTGCTTCCTGTCCACAACTGCAGAGGGCTTGTCCATCTTTCGTTAAATGCTCTCAACACTACGGAGAGAAGCGCCCCTTAAAGAACCTGTATCTTCATTCAATATGTCGACCATTCTGAACAGTGACTTGAAGTTGCCTACGGCAGCTCGTTGCGCTTTCCTTTGCTCCTGCCCATTGTTCATCCGGCAACTACATCCGGGGGTTCTACCTCGCAACCTGGCTACCCACTCATATAAAGAACATATAACAAATACAATGACTTTTCTAATTATTAGTTGGCTCGAGATTTATTCACATCATGGTTGCCTACCATGTACCAGAGAGACGAGACAGTATTCGGTCAAAATTGCTGCAGTCACTCAGCCCTGTCGGGAAGCTGCATCAGATCAATCTCCCGATCTGTAGTCCTTCCTTGCAGTTTTTTTGATCTACAAGATCTATGGTACGTGATTTGTCGGTTGCGGGTTGTTGCGCCATTTATCACTACGTCTCGGCAGCTACCGAGGCTGTGACCCTCGAGCCCGACAGCAGACCGCCCTGAATGTATTTCCTCTCGTCTCCTGCAGCGGAAGATGGCAGGGAGATGGCAACTGGTAAGTCTGCTCTGAATCGTCTCTTCTTTGGTGGCACATGCACTCTGGCTTATCTTGAATATCTTGATCACGCAGTGAGAACGGATATGTTCAGGTCAATGTTGATGTGGTATCTACGATTTCAGGCCTCTTTCCAACGACAAATGCTTCGTCGGTTCAGCTGTTTGACAGGCAACGGTTTTCCTGAACCAAAAATTAATAGCACACTAACGCGGCTGACCATTGATAGGGTGAAGTGCTGGGATTGTCACTTTCTATTGTTCTTCCAGGTGGTCCTAACACCCTATCCTAAAGCCCTCCCAACGCTTCCTCGTTCGGCGACCGTAGGCATTCGGTCCGCAACTAACATTTGCACATTCCCGAACGAAGCTTGACCCTAGTTTTATGCCCTTCTCGCTTTGCCTAATCTCGCACCTGCTCCGTTCTTTGAGGCCATATTACCAAAGCCTCCCGTCTTTCACTCCCACGCGCTCCTTAGCTATTCTTCCGATTCCATCGCACCTTTCTCCGCCATCCTCCTTCACTCCTCACTTCTGGGGAGCATAGAATCTGCCCACCAGAAAGACGATCGCTTTTTGTCTCTTTCTGCCTTGGCGCACAAAGGGTTAGGCAACACTTCCTCTCATTTTTCTGCTTTCCCTGACTTTTGTCTTGAACTTTTATCAAGACAATTTTCATTCTTCTTAACTCTTCCCACCCGTCGCAAGTAACCGTTTTTTCGTCGCTCACTGCGGAATCTTTTTGGTATTTAACCCCGAGGCGACGCTTTTTACAGCCAGGAGTATTCGTCACGCCCGACCCCCGGCTTGTCTCCAATAATACTTGGTCTCGCTGTTTACTTAGACCTTAATTTTTGTTAGATTTCGTTGCTCTCTTGCCTAGGAGACGGGTCACTGTTCAACCTCGGAGACGAAATCCAAATCTCGTCCCAAGCCTCCCCTCTTTTTTCATCGAGAAAGGGAGTTTAAGATCAGCCCTCAGCGAACAGTTATCTTCAAAAACTCAAGGCGACATCATTCCCTCTGATCTGCAATGCCTGGCCTCTACGGTTGGCAACCTCGCTTCGAGGTTGCTGACTATGATGACATTGAGGATGGATCCGGCTGGGCCTCCAGAAATCAGACAGCGATAAGGCGCAAAGATGGCGAGGATGGTCGCTATCAGTCAGTGGAAGACTTTGAGGATACACTCATCGGCGACATTATCGATCTTACCGACACTAAGCCCATACAAAAGGCAAAGGAGTTTATCAAGAGGGAGGACTTTTCCGAAGACCTCCGGAAATTTGTCCGCGCTGATGGGCTAGTCTTCACTTCGGGAACCTGTGCTGAGCTCTCTATCCCCATCGAGGTTCTTGGGCTGAAAATCGAATTCCTTAAGATCCATTCGATTGTCTACATTCGCCCCCAACGGCAAACGATGCTCCGTTGCTTCGTCTACTGTCGCGCAAATCAGTTCAAAGGACGTCTTCCTAGAATCTTAAACGAAGTCTGCGCGGTCTCGCAGCTCGACGACGCCGACCCAAGGTCCTGGAAGGAGCAGTCTCTGGAATTGATCCATCCCGACGCGATTCTCCGTATTAGAGATCTTAGGACGACTAACACGCTCTATCCAAGCCACCGTTTTGAGCCCGAGGAGTTCAAGCAATTGGGCAAAGAGTATATTAAAGAGTATGGACCACTCGTCTGTCGATACCGCTACGTCGAACACTCCAACGACATGAACAGCAAGAAGGCAAAGAGTCGCAATTGCGAATGGGCGTTCATGCGAATCACTGAAGACGAGGCGGACCAGAACTACAAAATTAAAGATGATGCGATCACCAACCAGTGGCGAGGTGGTAAGGTGGTCGGCGGCTCAGCTATTCCTGGTAGATCAAGTATCCCGGTCTTTGACCTTGAGTCGAGTCGGCGTTCGTCTCGAGAAGGGATTGCACTACCCGGCCAAAAGTATTCTGCAGGAGACGCATTTGCTGGTGGCGGAGGCGCGTCCCGTGGCATTGTGGCAGCGGGACTGTCCTTGGACTTCGCAGTTGATCACTGGGCCACCGCATCGGAGTCACTCCGCGCAAATTTTCAGAACTCGGGGACGAAGGTGTATGGCCAAGACATGCATAACTTCATCACTGACAAAAGCACCAACTGCCGGGTGGATATGTTGCACTTATCGCCGCCTTGTCAAGTCTGGTCGCCATGTCACACGGTGGCCGGGAAGAATGACGAGATGAATGAGTCCGCACTTTTTGCGTGCAGTCCCCTAGTCGAAAAAATTCGACCACGCCTCTTCACAGTCGAGCAGACATTCGGGATGCTACATCCCAGATTCGAACAATTCTTCAACGCTTTCGTTCAAGGCTTTACTTTCTATGGATACTCGGTCCGGTGGAAAATTGTTTACCTGCCCATCTATGGGCTTCCACAGCCACGCAGGAGGCTGGTCATGATTGGAGCAGGCCCAGGCGAGAGGCTCCCATCCTTCCCACCAGCAACTCACTGCCAAGATCCCTCCAGTGACCAGTTGGAGAAGTTTGTCTCGGTCCGGACAGCACTGGCTCCTACCAAGCATCTCAGAGATCCGCTACACGACAAGCGAAGATTTAAGAAGCCCAAAGCTGCCTGGAATGCCGATGGCCTTCTGAGGGCGACAATGACAACCGACGGTGGTGGGAACTACCACTATCGGGGTAGACGGGACTTTACCCTGCGTGAATATGCCACGCTGCAAGGGTTTCCTATAAATCACATCTTTAGAGGAACTCGGACCGATGTCAAAAAACAAATTGGGAATGCTTTCCCATCAAGCGTCGTTGAGGTGCTTTACAAGCACCTCGCCCAATGCTTGGACAGGCGAGATGGGGTGAGAAGGCCCCGCCATACACACAGTGCTAAAACGACGTCCGTATCGGTGTCGAGGCGTCGAAATCATCGCCAGGCTCTCGAAGTTGAGTTTGATGATGATGATCTCTCAGTTGTACGGGCAACAAAGCGCATGAAAACATCTATGGGGCAGCGAGTAGTTTGCGACTATATTCAAGACAACCGAATTTGTCAGAATAAGCAAGCTGCGGCGGCTAGGAAGACTTTATGGAGCGACAGAATCGACGTTGCTACTTCTGGCATAGTCAACGACAGCACGACCGATGAAGGGTCAGAGACAGAGACTCTGAGGGGAAGTTCAGTGGAGCCTAGTTTGGCTCGCCGTTCTTCGCGCGCTTTGGTCCAATGCCAAGGTGATGTGAGACGTTTGTCAAATTCCTTTGTTGACTTGACCGTTGATGAGGGAAAGGGAACTGAGGATTGGCCGTTCGATCTTTCTGATTGAGTGAGCTCTCAAGGTTGCACAAGAAAACATCTAGAGAGGAGAGTGTGTGCGAGGATAAAACGGAACACGATTGTTTGACATGTCGAGGTACGCGAGTATGGCTTGGAGAACTTGTCTTGAGGACAGGGAGTCAGAAATCTTTTTTACCGGAGTGGAAAAGATATTGGAGCGAGGAAACTTTTTGAGCATGGGCTACACATAGTTTGGTGATCTGTTTCCTTCACTTATTTCCCTCGTTCGTCAAACGGAACAATCACCTTGGGCCGTGGCATTAGAAGGGGGGGGGGGGACACCATAGGGGCGTTGAGCAAGGTCCGTTTCTTTCTTTTGTTTGTATGAAGGCATCAGCACTCTTTCTCTTTTTTTCCTGATTGTAATAACCGAGATGGGCCTGATAGCTTTTCTTTGCTTTTTATTTTCTCTCTCGGTTACCATCAGCAGATTGGTCGTTGATTTTGCGTCTTTCATCCTTGCGGAAAAAACCTTGAGGGGCATTAATCACCTGGTTAGGAGTTCAGCGCTTTAGACGAAGATCAATAGCGATTACTAGATGAAGGGAAGAAAATACAGACATCTTAATACGTAAACATATTTGGCCATGCAGAGTGATTGCCAGGTGTTTTTACTCTTTGTCCAAGACATGATGAAGAGGCGGGAATACAGGGAGGGGAACGAGATCTGCCAGGGGCAGTATATATCAGGAGCTCAATGTTTCGCTATGGCATACACATGTTAAGAACGATTTGGTAGCGGTAGAAAGGCTGTGATACAAGTGCTCACTTCTAACTGGCATGGTCTCACGAGCCCTTGCGCAGCGTTATTTTCTCGCTCCCCGGCATGCACGCACACATTCCTACACAGGACTGACCACTTACATAGTACATCATTACATGGATATAACTTGAAAGAGTAATCTGACCAAGACGCCTAAAAATTAGTCTTTGTTAGCTAGCGTAAGGCAACTTCTCGCAGCAAGAAGAGGGTCAGAGAGACAGACGGCGTGAAATAATAGGCAGCTGACTCTCTCCGTTGGCCTATTTCGAAACTGGAGCCAGCTACAATACATTTCCCTGAGACAGCGAAAAGGTCAGCCAGACCATGCCTGATAAAGGCATGGTTTAAGCAAGATGGGAATATGGTAGTTTGTTTGAAGGTAGTAAGTGCCTAGTGGATTCATTCTGATATCGTCCTTTCTCTATCTGCAAACAACTCGCGTCTACGTATGCCTGAAAGGAATGACACCCGCTAGGTCCGTAGACACTTTGAGATGATGGGCTTTATTCAATCTGCCGTGAACCTGCATCTCTTCAATCAGTTTGTGGGGATGTGTCTGGCCGGCCCCGTATTCCTGAATGGGGGCATATCCCCCAAAAAAACCTCTTGAGAAATCGGGAGAAAACGCAATCCCCCCAAAAATCGCTCTAACTCCTCCTTCCCCCTAAAAATCCCAATGGTCAATATGATCCAAGCGCATAGTATCCTGTTCCCATGCTCCATGTACGTAACCAGTGATGTCCCGACGACAAATAACTTCTCTTCTGATATATTCAAGAAAAAGAAGCAGGCAAAGAAAATGTGGCTTTTCCAGTTAAATACTCTCAAACCCAAACCGTAGATAAGAGGAGGCCTCATTCCTCCTCGCTCACCGAACTATCGCTTTCGTTGCCCTTTTCGTTCGCCATCTTGTGGAACTCCTTTTCAAGCTCTGCCTCCAAGTCGGCATCGAAATCATCCCCAAACGCCTCATCCACTTCCCCATCAGCATCGATCTCACCCTCGGCGTCTTCATCGTCGTCATCAAACGTAAATCGCATGGGTTCGAGAGGGATGGGGTTGCTCGGTGCTGGTGGTGGTGGTGCTGATTTGCTGTGGTCGTTGACAGGGCTGGGAAGCTTGAATCCGGCATCTTCGTCCTCACCCATCTCGTCGTCGAACTCGGCATCAGCATCTTCGTCTTCCTCGTCCCGCCCGACACCCCGCGCAAACTCGGAAAACCGCCTCCCTGGGGCTGGAAACGCAGGAAACGCGGGCGAGAAGTTGTTGGCGGGCTGGAAGGTCGAGATGGATGGGTTGCCGCCCGGATATTCGATTGTAAGGCCGCCGTCGTCATCATCGTCGTCTTCTTCCGACTCCACCGGCGACGTCGTACGCCGCTTGGGCTTCTCCTTGGCGGCCGATGTTGGTGCAGGGGTTGGAGCAGCAGGTGCTCTCCCGCCTGTCGGCAGAGTCAACATCATCTGCTTGCTCTTTTCTGGCTTGTTTTTCTCGGCCTTCGCCTGCCCTGGTTTGGCCTTTTCTGGTTTGGCCTTTGCCTTGGGTGTGTCTTTGGCCGCAGCCGTCTCCTTGCCTTTGGCAGCCGGCGCTTTGCTTGGACCAGCCTTCTCCGCTGCCCCTTTCCCCTTCTGTTGTTTACTGCTATCCGCGGAAGGCGTGCTGGAAACCTCCAATTGCGGGAATTGTTTCCGCAGACTCTCGGCGCTGGTGTCGGTCGGAGTCCGGGTGAGGTTCATGTGGAAGGTGGAGTCGACGCGGTGCAGAACAAAGGCCTGGCGAGCCGGTTCGAAGATGAGGATGTACTTGCCATCGCCAGACGTTCGGGTACCATTGTACTGGTATTTTCCGCCTTGATCTTCGAAGCCCAAGTTGAATGTCCCTTCCCTGGCCGACTTCTTCAGGCGCGACGAGGCGGGAGCGGTGTCTGATGATAGCGCGGGTCTGTGATTGTCTGCAGAATGGGCATTGTCAGCGACAGTATAAAGCGATAGGCTGTGATGCGATGCGCTGCGATGCGGGTGGCAGAGCGCAGATGCCAGACAGGCGGGTAGATGCGTGCAGATGTTTCTTACAGCGGACGCCGGTATATGTCTCCTTCGAGGGCTTTCCTAGCAAAGCATCGCTGAGTATTACGGGGTATTTCCCTGTCTTCGTAGGGTCGATAATCCCTTGAGAAGCCATAGCCAGGAGCGATGTGTTTTTCTATGGCAGAAAAAGGAAGGAACAGCGCTGCCGCGATGCTGACGTTGGAGGTTTGCGAGGTGGTTGGATCGGGACGAAGACAGAGGGGTCGACACTGAGTGATCCAGATCAAAAGCCGCCAGCCAGGGTTGGACCCACGTGCCTGTTGCTGCTCACTCAGACTTCAGGTGGTGCTAAGCCCTGGAGGACTATTATTAGGCCTGGGCTAGGTGTTTATCGCCTGAAATGGGAGGGCCTAGCTGGGATGCTGATGGAACCTTCCCCAGATTTCGGGTCGGCTTGGCGACAAGGGAGAGAGACGCTTTGGTTTGGGTTTGGGTGTTGGTTGGCTTGGGGAAACAAGGAGAACAAAGCTTCGGTGGGGACGTCATTCTCAATAATAAGGCCACTTGTTTGCTGATCGTCTCTTCGCTTCTTCAATAATACACCCCCTACGGATAGATAGGTCCTTATAGGGCTCGGCAGACGAGCAGTGAGTAGTGAGTATTCCATTTATTACTGTGGACATGGGCAGTATTTGCCCGCCCCCTTTTCGGTGAGAGGATCGCCAATCTTGACAGCCACAACAGCCAGCCACAGCATCCCGCCAACTATGCTCGGAAGGTAACACAGGACAGCACCGGCGCGATCGTCATCTCGCATCATGTCGTGGACTTTTATCTTATTCACGGTGCCTGTTCGCGCTCGTCTGCTGACAAATGTCAGCGGAATCTGGGAATTCTGCAATCCGCCCTTGCTGTCAACTTCGAGCAAAGGTAGCTCCCCATTGTTGCGGATCCAGGAAGTTTGTTTGGTTCCCGCAAATAGCCAGTCAGCCGGACGGGTGCTGATCCCGCCTCCGTCGCCGCCGGCACCAGGATCTGCATATGCATCACTTTGCTTTGCATTGTTCTTCATCTTCTAACAATCAACCAACGACCTATTGTCTTGGATTGTGTGTCTACGGAAGACTCCTCGACACAATACCTACAACACCAGAAACTATTACCACATGCATGCGTTAACACCCTTCCTCCAGCAGCCATCATCGCTGTGGTATGGAAGGTTTTGGAGCACGGTCGGATTCAAAAATGGCCCACTGATTCTCGTTTGTTCTATTGTTCTCGGCGGAGCTGTCACGTCACTTCGATACTTTCCCACCTTAGCGGGCCAATGAAACAAAGCTATGATAGGGATGATTCGACTTCAGGGGTATGAGCTTCGCCCAAGATGCTGGAGGCAGCTTCCTCGGGTCCCGGCAGCAGCGATCAAGTCGGCTGGTCACAGGGAAAAGAAGACGCATGGCAGTCAGAGAGGGACAGCGCCGGCTGGTTTGCTCCTTCCCTCCGTGCCTCCCAGCGCCTGCCTCTTGCGCTTGGCCATCTCCCAAGGCCTTATCCTCCCCCCACCAGAGCCACGAGAGCCACAAGACTGACGCCATCAGTCTTCTCGTCCGAATCCTGAACCTTCCCGGTTATCAAGGAGCCCACACCCACTCCCACCCCCGAGCCCAAATACAAGCAGTCATCAGCCATGACTAGGACCTTCTGTCAGATGCATAGTTGCGCGCCGAGCCGGCCACTCCCTGTCCTCCACATGTTGCTCTCGTTCGCGGGGCGAGTGCCCTCTGCCTCTGCCTCTGCCTCTTGCTGTCATATTCCTTGTGTGGCTTGGAAGTCGTCTCTGCCATCTCCAAACAGCCTCAGTATTACTCGTTCGCGAACGTCTTGGGTTTTCTGCTACAATGAAGAGCCGGTGGACGGATGCACCAGCCGCCCTAGCAGTTGCTTTGCTAGTAACCTCTCAGGTTACCGCAGCGTACCAACTTGACTTAAATTCAACGGGTAAGCCATGCATTCGATGGACGTTCTTGGTCTGGACTAACCGTGAGCTATCGTAGATTCTCTGAAGAGCATCGCCAGCGATTTGACAGAAGACATGATGTCATTTTATGACGGGGACAAACCAGGAGGGGTCCCTGGCCTTCTGCCTCGGCCTTACTACTGTCAGTGACACAGCAGACGTCTTGTCCCGGCAAGCTACGCGTTGCCACACACTGACCGAATTGCGACATAGGGTGGGAAGCCGGTGCTCTTATGGGCGCTCTCGTGGATTATTGGTACTATACCGGCGACACGAGGTGGAACGACGTTGCCGAAAAGGGGCTCCTATTCCAGACCGGGCCGAACAACGACTACATGCCGCCAAACCAAACCATGACCGAAGGCAATGATGATCAGGGCTTTTGGGGCATGGCGGCCATGTCGGCAGCTGAGTACAACTTCCAGAACCCGCCAAGCGACAAACCACAGTGGCTCGCGCTGGCCCAGGCTGTCTTCAACACACAAGCAGATCGATGGGATACGCAGGAATGTGGCGGAGGCTTGCGCTGGCAGATATTTACTTGGAACAACGGCTTCGACTATAAGAACTCCATTTCCCAGGCCTGTTTTTTCAACATCGCCTCGCGCCTCGCTCGGTACACGGGTAACCAGACATACGCGGATTGGGCGGACAAGACCTGGAACTGGATGGAGGATTCCAAGCTGTTGGGCCCCAACTATTACGTCTACGACGGCACGCACATCGGGAATTGCTCCGAAATCACACCCTACCAATGGACGTACAACGCTGGCGCGTTCCTCCTGGGCGCCGCCGCCATGTACAACTACACCACGGGTAGCGCTCAGGAAACTTGGCGGGAGAGGGTTGATGGCCTGCTTGATGGCATCAAGGTATTCTTCACGGGTAATAAGAGCAATATCATGACCGAGGTGGCGTGCGAGCCTGTCAACCTTTGTGATCTGGATCAGCAGAGTTTCAAAGCGTATCTGTC